>OZ012739.1:238185349-239543708 GCA_963859935.3 Lathyrus sativus | reverse complement strand
AATTAATTTTTAACTTTGAAATTTTGTTATGGTTTTAGAGACAAATTGGCGAGTTTCATAAATTTGACCTTTTATAATGGTTTTTATGGTGAAATTAGTGAATTTTTTCACTTGGATCTTTTGGTATGGTCTTTTAGTGAAATTTGTGTGTGTTTTACTTTGGAACATTTTGTAATGGCTTTTATAGTGAAATTTGTGTGTTTTTTGACTTGGAAATTTTGTTACGGTGTTTATAGTGAAATTGTTGAATTTTTTTAATTGGAACTTTTGGAATGGTTTTTATAGTGAAATTGGTGAATTTTTTCACTTGAAACTTTTGTAATGGTCATTATAGTGAAATTGGAGAGTTTTCTTCACTTGGAACACTCGTTCATAAAGGTCTTTCTAGTTAAATTGGTGAGTTTTTTTATTCACGTGGAGTTTTTTTTATGGTTTTAATAGTGAAGTTGGTGAGGTTTTTAACTTTGAACTTTTGTAATGGTCTTCATAGTGAAATTATGGAGTTTTTTAAGTTTGAACTTTTGTTATGATTTTTGAAGTGAAATTGAGGAGTTTTTTGACTTTGAAATTTCGTAATGGTCATAATAGTGAAATTAGTGTGTTTTTTACTTTGAAATTTTGTAATTGTTTTTGTAGTGAAATTAGTGTGTTTTTTAATATTTGACTTTTGGTATGGTTTTTAGAGAGAAGTTAGTGAGTTTTTTAACTTTGAACTTTTTGTTTGGTTTTTATTGTGAAATTGGTGAGTTTTTTAAATATGAACTTTTGTTATGGTGTTTATAGTGAAATTGTTGAATTTTTGGCGTGGAACCTTTGAATTGGTTTATATAGTGAAATTTGTGAAAATCTTTACTTAAAACTTTTGTAATGGTCATTATAGTGAAATTGGTAAGTTTTTTCACTAGGAACATTCGTAATGGTCTTTATAGTGAAATAGGTGAGTCGTTTCTCTTGGAACTTTCGTAATGGTTTTTATAGTTAACGTTAATCATTTGTCAACTTTGAAATTATTTATGTATTTAGAGAGAAATTGGTGATGATCATTATAGTGAGATTGGCTAGTTTTTTCACATGGAACATTCGTAATGGTCTTCATACTGAAACTGTATAGTTTTTAAAGTTTGAACTTTTGTTATTATTTTTAGAGTGAAATTGGGGAGTTTTTTTAACTTTGTAATTTCGTAATGGTCATTATAGTGAAATTAGTGTGTTTTTTCAATTTAAACTTTTGTTGTGGTTTTTATAGTGAAAATAGTGTGTTTTTTCACTTTTGACTTTTGATATTGTTTTTAGAGAGAAGTTTGTGAGTTTTTTTAACTTTAACATTTTGTATGGTTTTTATAGTAAAATTGGGGAATTTTTTCACTTGAAACTTTTGTAATGGTCGTTATAGTGAAATTGGTGAGTTCTTTCATTTGGAACATTCTAAATGGTCTTATAGTGAAATTGATGAGTTTTTTCACTTGAAACTTTTGTAATGATTTTTCACTTTGTACTTTTGTAATTTATAGATAAATTGGTGAGTTTTTTCACTTGGAACTTTTGTAATGGTTTTTATAGTGAAAGTTAATTATTTTTTAACTTTGAAATTTTGTTATGGTTTTAGAGACAAATTGGCGAGTTTCATAAATTTGACCTTTTATAATGGTTTTTATGGTGAAATTAGTGAATTTTTTCACTTGGATCTTTGGGTATGGTCTTTTAGTGAAATTTGTGTGTGTTTTACTATGGAACATTTTGTAATGTCTTTTATAGTGAAATTTGTGTGTTTTTGACTTGGAAATTTTGTTACGGTGTTTATAGTGAAATTGTTGAATTTTTTTAATTGGAACTTTTGAAATGGTTTTTATAGTGAAATTGGTGAATTTTTTCGCTTGAAACTTTTGTAATGGTCATTATAGTGAAATTGGAGAGTTTTCTTCACTTGGAACACTCGTTCATAAAGGTCTTTCTAGTTAAATTGGTGAGTTTTTTTATTCACGTGGAGTTTTTTTAATGGTTTTAATAGTAAAGTTGGTGAGGTTTTTAACTTTGAACTTTTGTAATGGCCTTCATAGTGAAATTATGGAGTTTTTTAAGTTTGAACTTTTGTTATGATTTTTGAAGTGAAATTGAGGAGTTTTTTGACTTTGAAATTTCGTAATGGTCATAATAGTGAAATTAGTGTGTTTTTTACTTTGAAATTTTGTAATTGTTTTTATAGTGAAATTAGTGTGTTTTTTAATATTTGACTTTTGGTATGGTTTTTAGAGAGAAGTTAGTGAGTTTTTTAACTTTGAACTTTTTGTTTGGTTTTTATTGTGAATTTGGTGAGTTTTTTAAATATGAACTTTTGTTATGGTGTTTATAGTGAAATTGTTGAATTTTTGGCGTGGAACCTTTGAATTGGTTTATATAGTGAAATTTGTGAAAATCTTTACTTAAAACTTTTGTAATGGTCATTATAGTGAAATTGGTAGGTTTTTTCACTAGGAACATTCGTAATGGTCTTTATAGTGAAATAGGTGAGTCGTTTCTCTTGGAACTTTCGTAATGGTTTTTATAGTTAACGTTAATCATTTGTCAACTTTGAAATTATTTATGTATTTAGAGAGAAATTGGTGATGATCATTATAGTGAGATTGGCTATTTTTTTCACATGGAACATTCGTAATAGTCTTCATAGTGAAACTGTATAGTTTTTAAAGTTTGAACTTTTGTTATTATTTTTAGAGTGAAATTGGGGAGTTTTTTTAACTTTGTAATTTCGTAATGGTCATTATAGTGAAATTAGTGTGTTTTTTCACTTTAAACTTTTGTTGTGGTTTTTATAGTGAAAATAGTGTGTGTTTTCACTTTTGACTTTTGATATTGTTTTTAGAGAGAAGTTTGTGAGTTTTTTTAACTTTAACATTTTGTATGGTTTTTATAGTAAAATTGGGGAATTTTTTCACTTGAAACTTTTGTAATGGTCGTTATAGTGAAATTGGTGAGTTCTTTCATTTGGAACATTCTAAATGGTCTTATAGTGAAATTGATGAGTTTTTTCACTTGAAACTTTTGTAATGGTTTTTCACTTTGTACTTTTGTAATTTATAGATAAATTGGTGAGTTTTTTCACTTGGAACTTTTGTAATGGTTTTTATAGTGAAAGTTAATTATTTTTTAACTTTGAAATTTTGTTATGGTTTTAGAGACAAATTGGCGAGTTTCATAAATTTGACCTTTTATAATGGTTTTTATGGTGAAATTGGTGAATTTTTTCACTTGGATCTTTTGGTATGGTCTTTTAGTGAAATTTGTGTGTGTTTTACTTTGGAACATTTTGTAATGTCTTTTATAGTGAAATTTGTGTGTTTTTTGACTTGGAAATTTTGTTACGGTGTTTATAGTGAAATTGTTGAATTTTTTTAATTGGAACTTTTGAAATGGTTTTTATAGTGAAATTGGAGAATTTTTTCGCTTGAAACTTTTGTAATGGTCATTATAGTGAAATTGGAGAGTTTTCTTCACTTGGAACACTCGTTCATAAAGGTCTTTCTAGTTAAATTGGTGAGTTTTTTTATTCACGTGGAGTTTTTTTAATGGTTTTAATAGTAAAGTTGGTGAGGTTTTTAACTTTGAACTTTTGTAATGGCCTTCATAGTGAAATTATGGAGTTTTTTAAGTTTGAACTTTTGTTATGATTTTTGAAGTGAAATTGAGGAGTTTTTTGACTTTGAAATTTCGTAATGGTCATAATAGTGAAATTAGTGTGTTTTTTACTTTGAAATTTTGTAATTGTTTTTATAGTGAAATTAGTGTGTTTTTTAATATTTGACTTTTGGTATGGTTTTTAGAGAGAAGTTAGTGAGTTTTTTAACTTTGAACTTTTTGTTTGGTTTTTATTGTGAATTTGGTGAGTTTTTTAAATATGAACTTTTGTTATGGTGTTTATAGTGAAATTGTTGAATTTTTGGCGTGGAACCTTTGAATTGGTTTATATAGTGAAATTTGTGAAAATCTTTACTTAAAACTTTTGTAATGGTCATTATAGTGAAATTGGTAGGTTTTTTCACTAGGAACATTCGTAATGGTCTTTATAGTGAAATAGGTGAGTCGTTTCTCTTGGAACTTTCGTAATGGTTTTTATAGTTAACGTTAATCATTTGTCAACTTTGAAATTATTTATGTATTTAGAGAGAAATTGGTGATGATCATTATAGTGAGATTGGCTATTTTTTTCACATGGAACATTCGTAATAGTCTTCATAGTGAAACTGTATAGTTTTTAAAGTTTGAACTTTTGTTATTATTTTTAGAGTGAAATTGGGGAGTTTTTTTAACTTTGTAATTTCGTAATGGTCATTATAGTGAAATTAGTGTGTTTTTTCACTTTAAACTTTTGTTGTGGTTTTTATAGTGAAAATAGTGTGTGTTTTCACTTTTGACTTTTGATATTGTTTTTAGAGAGAAGTTTGTGAGTTTTTTTAACTTTAACATTTTGTATGGTTTTTATAGTAAAATTGGGGAATTTTTTCACTTGAAACTTTTGTAATGGTCGTTATAGTGAAATTGGTGAGTTCTTTCATTTGGAACATTCTAAATGGTCTTATAGTGAAATTGATGAGTTTTTTCACTTGAAACTTTTGTAATGGTTTTTCACTTTGTACTTTTGTAATTTATAGATAAATTGGTGAGTTTTTTCACTTGGAACTTTTGTAATGGTTTTTATAGTGAAAGTTAATTATTTTTTAACTTTGAAATTTTGTTATGGTTTTAGAGACAAATTGGCGAGTTTCATAAATTTGACCTTTTATAATGGTTTTTATGGTGAAATTGGTGAATTTTTTCACTTGGATCTTTTGGTATGGTCTTTTAGTGAAATTTGTGTGTGTTTTACTTTGGAACATTTTGTAATGTCTTTTATAGTGAAATTTGTGTGTTTTTTGACTTGGAAATTTTGTTACGGTGTTTATAGTGAAATTGTTGAATTTTTTTAATTGGAACTTTTGAAATGGTTTTTATAGTGAAATTGGAGAATTTTTTCGCTTGAAACTTTTGTAATGGTCATTATAGTGAAATTGGAGAGTTTTCTTCACTTGGAACACTCGTTCATAAAGGTCTTTCTAGTTAAATTGGTGAGTTTTTTTATTCACGTGGAGTTTTTTTAATGGTTTTAATAGTAAAGTTGGTGAGGTTTTTAACTTTGAACTTTTGTAATGGCCTTCATAGTGAAATTATGGAGTTTTTTAAGTTTGAACTTTTGTTATGATTTTTGAAGTGAAATTGAGGAGTTTTTTGACTTTGAAATTTCGTAATGGTCATAATAGTGAAATTAGTGTGTTTTTTACTTTGAAATTTTGTAATTGTTTTTATAGTGAAATTAGTGTGTTTTTTAATATTTGACTTTTGGTATGGTTTTTAGAGAGAAGTTAGTGAGTTTTTTAACTTTGAACTTTTTGTTTGGTTTTTATTGTGAATTTGGTGAGTTTTTTAAATATGAACTTTTGTTATGGTGTTTATAGTGAAATTGTTGAATTTTTGGCGTGGAACCTTTGAATTGGTTTATATAGTGAAATTTGTGAAAATCTTTACTTAAAACTTTTGTAATGGTCATTATAGTGAAATTGGTAGGTTTTTTCACTAGGAACATTCGTAATGGTCTTTATAGTGAAATAGGTGAGTCGTTTCTCTTGGAACTTTCGTAATGGTTTTTATAGTTAACGTTAATCATTTGTCAACTTTGAAATTATTTATGTATTTAGAGAGAAATTGGTGATGATCATTATAGTGAGATTGGCTATTTTTTTCACATGGAACATTCGTAATAGTCTTCATAGTGAAACTGTATAGTTTTTAAAGTTTGAACTTTTGTTATTATTTTTAGAGTGAAATTGGGGAGTTTTTTTAACTTTGTAATTTCGTAATGGTCATTATAGTGAAATTAGTGTGTTTTTTCACTTTAAACTTTTGTTGTGGTTTTTATAGTGAAAATAGTGTGTTTTTTCACTTTTGACTTTTGATATTGTTTTTAGAGAGAAGTTTGTGAGTTTTTTTAACTTTAACATTTTGTATGGTTTTTATAGTAAAATTGGGGAATTTTTTCACTTGAAACTTTTGTAATGGTCGTTATAGTGAAATTGGTGAGTTCTTTCATTTGGAACATTCTAAATGGTCTTATAGTGAAATTGATGAGTTTTTTCACTTGAAACTTTTGTAATGGTTTTTCACTTTGTACTTTTGTAATTTATAGATAAATTGGTGAGTTTTTTCACTTGGAACTTTTGTAATGGTTTTTATAGTGAAAGTTAATTATTTTTTAACTTTGAAATTTTGTTATGGTTTTAGAGACAAATTGGCGAGTTTCATAAATTTGACCTTTTATAATGGTTTTTATGGTGAAATTGGTGAATTTTTTCACTTGGATCTTTTGGTATGGTCTTTTAGTGAAATTTGTGTGTGTTTTACTTTGGAACATTTTGTAATGTCTTTTATAGTGAAATTTGTGTGTTTTTTGACTTGGAAATTTTGTTACGGTGTTTATAGTGAAATTGTTGAATTTTTTTAATTGGAACTTTTGAAATGGTTTTTATAGTGAAATTGGAGAATTTTTTCGCTTGAAACTTTTGTAATGGTCATTATAGTGAAATTGGAGAGTTTTCTTCACTTGGAACACTCGTTCATAAAGGTCTTTCTAGTTAAATTGGTGAGTTTTTTTATTCACGTGGAGTTTTTTTAATGGTTTTAATAGTAAAGTTGGTGAGGTTTTTAACTTTGAACTTTTGTAATGGCCTTCATAGTGAAATTATGGAGTTTTTTAAGATTGAACTTTTGTTATGATTTTTGAAGTGAAATTGAGGAGTTTTTTGACTTTGAAATTTCGTAATGGTCATAATAGTGAAATTAGTGTGTTTTTTACTTTGAAATTTTGTAATTGTTTTTATAGTGAAATTAGTGTGTTTTTTAATATTTGACTTTTGGTATGGTTTTTAGAGAGAAGTTAGTGAGTTTTTTAACTTTGAACTTTTTGTTTGGTTTTTATTGTGAATTTGGTGAGTTTTTTAAATATGAACTTTTGTTATGGTGTTTATAGTGAAATTGTTGAATTTTTGGCGTGGAACCTTTGAATTGGTTTATATAGTGAAATTTGTGAAAATCTTTACTTAAAACTTTTGTAATGGTCATTATAGTGAAATTGGTAGGTTTTTTCACTAGGAACATTCGTAATGGTCTTTATAGTGAAATAGGTGAGTCGTTTCTCTTGGAACTTTCGTAATGGTTTTTATAGTTAACGTTAATCATTTGTCAACTTTGAAATTATTTATGTATTTAGAGAGAAATTGGTGATGATCATTATAGTGAGATTGGCTAGTTTTTTCACATGGAACATTCGTAATGGTCTTCATAGTGAAACTGTATAGTTTTTAAAGTTTGAACTTTTGTTATTATTTTTAGAGTGAAATTGGGGAGTTTTTTTAACTTTGTAATTTCGTAATGGTCATTATAGTGAAATTAGTGTGTTTTTTCACTTTAAACTTTTGTTGTGGTTTTTATAGTGAAAATAGTGTGTTTTTTCACTTTTGACTTTTGATATTGTTTTTAGAGAGAAGTTTGTGAGTTTTTTTAACTTTAACATTTTGTATGGTTTTTATAGTAAAATTGGGGAATTTTTTCACTTGAAACTTTTGTAATGGTCGTTATAGTGAAATTGGTGAGTTCTTTCATTTGGAACATTCTAAATGGTCTTATAGTGAAATTGATGAGTTTTTTCACTTGAAACTTTTGTAATGGTTTTTCACTTTGTACTTTTGTAATTTATAGATAAATTGGTGAGTTTTTTCACCTGGAACTTTTGTAATGGTTTTTATAGTGAAAGTTAATTATTTTTTAACTTTGAAATTTTGTTATGGTTTTAGAGACAAATTGGCGAGTTTCATAAATTTGACCTTTTATAATGGTTTTTATGGTGAAATTAGTGAATTTTTTCACTTGGATCTTTTGGTATGGTCTTTTAGTGAAATTTGTATGTGTTTTACTTTGGAACATTTTGTAATGTCTTTTATAGTGAAATTTGTGTGTTTTTTGACTTGGAAATTTTGTTACGGTGTTTATAGTGAAATTGTTGAATTTTTTTAATTGGAACTTTTGAAATGGTTTTTATAGTGAAATTGGAGAATTTTTTCGCTTGAAACTTTTGTAATGGTCATTATAGTGAAATTGGAGAGTTTTCTTCACTTGGAACACTCGTTCATAAAGGTCTTTCTAGTTAAATTGGTGAGTTTTTTTATTCACGTGGAGTTTTTTTAATGGTTTTAATAGTAAAGTTGGTGAGGTTTTTAACTTTGAACTTTTGTAATGGCCTTCATAGTGAAATTATGGAGTTTTTTAAGTTTGAACTTTTGTTATGATTTTTGAAGTGAAATTGAGGAGTTTTTTGACTTTGAAATTTCGTAATGGTCATAATAGTGAAATTAGTGTGTTTTTTACTTTGAAATTTTGTAATTGTTTTTATAGTGAAATTAGTGTGTTTTTTAATATTTGACTTTTGGTATGGTTTTTAGAGAGAAGTTAGTGAGTTTTTTAACTTTGAACTTTTTGTTTGGTTTTTATTGTGAATTTGGTGAGTTTTTTAAATATGAACTTTTGTTATGGTGTTTATAGTGAAATTGTTGAATTTTTGGCGTGGAACCTTTGAATTGGTTTATATAGTGAAATTTGTGAAAATCTTTACTTAAAACTTTTGTAATGGTCATTATAGTGAAATTGGTAGGTTTTTTCACTAGGAACATTCGTAATGGTCTTTATAGTGAAATAGGTGAGTCGTTTCTCTTGGAACTTTCGTAATGGTTTTTATAGTTAACGTTAATCATTTGTCAACTTTGAAATTATTTATGTATTTAGAGAGAAATTGGTGATGATCATTATAGTGAGATTGGCTAGTTTTTTCACATGGAACATTCGTAATGGTCTTCATAGTGAAACTGTATAGTTTTTAAAGTTTGAACTTTTGTTATTATTTTTAGAGTGAAATTGGGGAGTTTTTTTAACTTTGTAATTTCGTAATGGTCATTATAGTGAAATTAGTGTGTTTTTTCACTTTAAACTTTTGTTGTGGTTTTTATAGTGAAAATAGTGTGTTTTTTCACTTTTGACTTTTGATATTGTTTTTAGAGAGAAGTTTGTGAGTTTTTTTAACTTTAACATTTTGTATGGTTTTTATAGTAAAATTGGGGAATTTTTTCACTTGAAACTTTTGTAATGGTCGTTATAGTGAAATTGGTGAGTTCTTTCATTTGGAACATTCTAAATGGTCTTATAGTGAAATTGATGAGTTTTTTCACTTGAAACTTTTGTAATGGTTTTTCACTTTGTACTTTTGTAATTTATAGATAAATTGGTGAGTTTTTTCACCTGGAACTTTTGTAATGGTTTTTATAGTGAAAGTTAATTATTTTTTAACTTTGAAATTTTGTTATGGTTTTAGAGACAAATTGGCGAGTTTCATAAATTTGACCTTTTATAATGGTTTTTATGGTGAAATTAGTGAATTTTTTCACTTGGATCTTTTGGTATGGTCTTTTAGTGAAATTTGTATGTGTTTTACTTTGGAACATTTTGTAATGTCTTTTATAGTGAAATTTGTGTGTTTTTTGACTTGGAAATTTTGTTACGGTGTTTATAGTGAAATTGTTGAATTTTTTTAATTGGAACTTTTGAAATGGTTTTTATAGTGAAATTGGAGAATTTTTTCGCTTGAAACTTTTGTAATGGTCATTATAGTGAAATTGGAGAGTTTTCTTCACTTGGAACACTCGTTCATAAAGGTCTTTCTAGTTAAATTGGTGAGTTTTTTTATTCACGTGGAGTTTTTTTAATGGTTTTAATAGTAAAGTTGGTGAGGTTTTTAACTTTGAACTTTTGTAATGGCCTTCATAGTGAAATTATGGAGTTTTTTAAGTTTGAACTTTTGTTATGATTTTTGAAGTGAAATTGAGGAGTTTTTTGACTTTGAAATTTCGTAATGGTCATAATAGTGAAATTAGTGTGTTTTTTACTTTGAAATTTTGTAATTGTTTTTATAGTGAAATTAGTGTGTTTTTTAATATTTGACTTTTGGTATGGTTTTTAGAGAGAAGTTAGTGAGTTTTTTAACTTTGAACTTTTTGTTTGGTTTTTATTGTGAATTTGGTGAGTTTTTTAAATATGAACTTTTGTTATGGTGTTTATAGTGAAATTGTTGAATTTTTGGCGTGGAACCTTTGAATTGGTTTATATAGTGAAATTTGTGAAAATCTTTACTTAAAACTTTTGTAATGGTCATTATAGTGAAATTGGTAGGTTTTTTCACTAGGAACATTCGTAATGGTCTTTATAGTGAAATAGGTGAGTCGTTTCTCTTGGAACTTTCGTAATGGTTTTTATAGTTAACGTTAATCATTTGTCAACTTTGAAATTATTTATGTATTTAGAGAGAAATTGGTGATGATCATTATAGTGAGATTGGCTATTTTTTTCACATGGAACATTCGTAATAGTCTTCATAGTGAAACTGTATAGTTTTTAAAGTTTGAACTTTTGTTATTATTTTTAGAGTGAAATTGGGGAGTTTTTTTAACTTTGTAATTTCGTAATGGTCATTATAGTGAAATTAGTGTGTTTTTTCACTTTAAACTTTTGTTGTGGTTTTTATAGTGAAAATAGTGTGTTTTTTCACTTTTGACTTTTGATATTGTTTTTAGAGAGAAGTTTGTGAGTTTTTTTAACTTTAACATTTTGTATGGTTTTTATAGTAAAATTGGGGAATTTTTTCACTTGAAACTTTTGTAATGGTCGTTATAGTGAAATTGGTGAGTTCTTTCATTTGGAACATTCTAAATGGTCTTATAGTGAAATTGATGAGTTTTTTCACTTGAAACTTTTGTAATGGTTTTTCACTTTGTACTTTTGTAATTTATAGATAAATTGGTGAGTTTTTTCACTTGGAACTTTTGTAATGGTTTTTATAGTGAAAGTTAATTATTTTTTAACTTTGAAATTTTGTTATGGTTTTAGAGACAAATTGGCGAGTTTCATAAATTTGACCTTTTATAATGGTTTTTATGGTGAAATTGGTGAATTTTTTCACTTGGATCTTTTGGTATGGTCTTTTAGTGAAATTTGTGTGTGTTTTACTTTGGAACATTTTGTAATGTCTTTTATAGTGAAATTTGTGTGTTTTTTGACTTGGAAATTTTGTTACGGTGTTTATAGTGAAATTGTTGAATTTTTTTAATTGGAACTTTTGAAATGGTTTTTATAGTGAAATTGGAGAATTTTTTCGCTTGAAACTTTTGTAATGGTCATTATAGTGAAATTGGAGAGTTTTCTTCACTTGGAACACTCGTTCATAAAGGTCTTTCTAGTTAAATTGGTGAGTTTTTTTATTCACGTGGAGTTTTTTTAATGGTTTTAATAGTAAAGTTGGTGAGGTTTTTAACTTTGAACTTTTGTAATGGCCTTCATAGTGAAATTATGGAGTTTTTTAAGTTTGAACTTTTGTTATGATTTTTGAAGTGAAATTGAGGAGTTTTTTGACTTTGAAATTTCGTAATGGTCATAATAGTGAAATTAGTGTGTTTTTTACTTTGAAATTTTGTAATTGTTTTTATAGTGAAATTAGTGTGTTTTTTAATATTTGACTTTTGGTATGGTTTTTAGAGAGAAGTTAGTGAGTTTTTTAACTTTGAACTTTTTGTTTGGTTTTTATTGTGAATTTGGTGAGTTTTTTAAATATGAACTTTTGTTATGGTGTTTATAGTGAAATTGTTGAATTTTTGGCGTGGAACCTTTGAATTGGTTTATATAGTGAAATTTGTGAAAATCTTTACTTAAAACTTTTGTAATGGTCATTATAGTGAAATTGGTAGGTTTTTTCACTAGGAACATTCGTAATGGTCTTTATAGTGAAATAGGTGAGTCGTTTCTCTTGGAACTTTCGTAATGGTTTTTATAGTTAACGTTAATCATTTGTCAACTTTGAAATTATTTATGTATTTAGAGAGAAATTGGTGATGATCATTATAGTGAGATTGGCTATTTTTTTCACATGGAACATTCGTAATAGTCTTCATAGTGAAACTGTATAGTTTTTAAAGTTTGAACTTTTGTTATTATTTTTAGAGTGAAATTGGGGAGTTTTTTTAACTTTGTAATTTCGTAATGGTCATTATAGTGAAATTAGTGTGTTTTTTCACTTTAAACTTTTGTTGTGGTTTTTATAGTGAAAATAGTGTGTTTTTTCACTTTTGACTTTTGATATTGTTTTTAGAGAGAAGTTTGTGAGTTTTTTTAACTTTAACATTTTGTATGGTTTTTATAGTAAAATTGGGGAATTTTTTCACTTGAAACTTTTGTAATGGTCGTTATAGTGAAATTGGTGAGTTCTTTCATTTGGAACATTCTAAATGGTCTTATAGTGAAATTGATGAGTTTTTTCACTTGAAACTTTTGTAATGGTTTTTCACTTTGTACTTTTGTAATTTATAGATAAATTGGTGAGTTTTTTCACTTGGAACTTTTGTAATGGTTTTTATAGTGAAAGTTAATTATTTTTTAACTTTGAAATTTTGTTATGGTTTTAGAGACAAATTGGCGAGTTTCATAAATTTGACCTTTTATAATGGTTTTTATGGTGAAATTGGTGAATTTTTTCACTTGGATCTTTTGGTATGGTCTTTTAGTGAAATTTGTGTGTGTTTTACTTTGGAACATTTTGTAATGTCTTTTATAGTGAAATTTGTGTGTTTTTTGACTTGGAAATTTTGTTACGGTGTTTATAGTGAAATTGTTGAATTTTTTTAATTGGAACTTTTGAAATGGTTTTTATAGTGAAATTGGAGAATTTTTTCGCTTGAAACTTTTGTAATGGTCATTATAGTGAAATTGGAGAGTTTTCTTCACTTGGAACACTCGTTCATAAAGGTCTTTCTAGTTAAATTGGTGAGTTTTTTTATTCACGTGGAGTTTTTTTAATGGTTTTAATAGTAAAGTTGGTGAGGTTTTTAACTTTGAACTTTTGTAATGGCCTTCATAGTGAAATTATGGAGTTTTTTAAGATTGAACTTTTGTTATGATTTTTGAAGTGAAATTGAGGAGTTTTTTGACTTTGAAATTTCGTAATGGTCATAATAGTGAAATTAGTGTGTTTTTTACTTTGAAATTTTGTAATTGTTTTTATAGTGAAATTAGTGTGTTTTTTAATATTTGACTTTTGGTATGGTTTTTAGAGAGAAGTTAGTGAGTTTTTTAACTTTGAACTTTTTGTTTGGTTTTTATTGTGAATTTGGTGAGTTTTTTAAATATGAACTTTTGTTATGGTGTTTATAGTGAAATTGTTGAATTTTTGGCGTGGAACCTTTGAATTGGTTTATATAGTGAAATTTGTGAAAATCTTTACTTAAAACTTTTGTAATGGTCATTATAGTGAAATTGGTAGGTTTTTTCACTAGGAACATTCGTAATGGTCTTTATAGTGAAATAGGTGAGTCGTTTCTCTTGGAACTTTCGTAATGGTTTTTATAGTTAACGTTAATCATTTGTCAACTTTGAAATTATTTATGTATTTAGAGAGAAATTGGTGATGATCATTATAGTGAGATTGGCTAGTTTTTTCACATGGAACATTCGTAATGGTCTTCATAGTGAAACTGTATAGTTTTTAAAGTTTGAACTTTTGTTATTATTTTTAGAGTGAAATTGGGGAGTTTTTTTAACTTTGTAATTTCGTAATGGTCATTATAGTGAAATTAGTGTGTTTTTTCACTTTAAACTTTTGTTGTGGTTTTTATAGTGAAAATAGTGTGTTTTTTCACTTTTGACTTTTGATATTGTTTTTAGAGAGAAGTTTGTGAGTTTTTTTAACTTTAACATTTTGTATGGTTTTTATAGTAAAATTGGGGAATTTTTTCACTTGAAACTTTTGTAATGGTCGTTATAGTGAAATTGGTGAGTTCTTTCATTTGGAACATTCTAAATGGTCTTATAGTGAAATTGATGAGTTTTTTCACTTGAAACTTTTGTAATGGTTTTTCACTTTGTACTTTTGTAATTTATAGATAAATTGGTGAGTTTTTTCACCTGGAACTTTTGTAATGGTTTTTATAGTGAAAGTTAATTATTTTTTAACTTTGAAATTTTGTTATGGTTTTAGAGACAAATTGGCGAGTTTCATAAATTTGACCTTTTATAATGGTTTTTATGGTGAAATTAGTGAATTTTTTCACTTGGATCTTTTGGTATGGTCTTTTAGTGAAATTTGTATGTGTTTTACTTTGGAACATTTTGTAATGTCTTTTATAGTGAAATTTGTGTGTTTTTTGACTTGGAAATTTTGTTACGGTGTTTATAGTGAAATTGTTGAATTTTTTTAATTGGAACTTTTGAAATGGTTTTTATAGTGAAATTGGTGAATTTTTTCGCTTGAAACTTTTGTAATGGTCATTATAGTGAAATTGGAGAGTTTTCTTCACTTGGAACACTCGTTCATAAAGGTCTTTCTAGTTAAATTGGTGAGTTTTTTTATTCACGTGGAGTTTTTTTAATGGTTTTAATAGTAAAGTTGGTGAGGTTTTTAACTTTGAACTTTTGTAATGGCCTTCATAGTGAAATTATGGAGTTTTTTAAGTTTGAACTTTTGTTATGATTTTTGAAGTGAAATTGAGGAGTTTTTTGACTTTGAAATTTCGTAATGGTCATAATAGTGAAATTAGTGTGTTTTTTACTTTGAAATTTTGTAATTGTTTTTATAGTGAAATTAGTGTGTTTTTTAATATTTGACTTTTGGTATGGTTTTTAGAGAGAAGTTAGTGAGTTTTTTAACTTTGAACTTTTTGTTTGGTTTTTATTGTGAAATTGGTGAGTTTTTTAAATATGAACTTTTGTTATGGTGTTTATAGTGAAATTGTTGAATTTTTGGCGTGGAACCTTTGAATTGGTTTATATAGTGAAATTTGTGAAAATCTTTACTTAAAACTTTTGTAATGGTCATTATAGTGAAATTGGTAAGTTTTTTCACTATGAACATTCGTAATGATCTTTATAGTGAAATAGGTGAGTCGTTTCTCTTGGAACTTTCGTAATGGTTTTTATAGTTAACGTTAATCATTTGTCAACTTTGAAATTATTTATGTATTTAGAGAGAAATTGGTGATGATCATTATAGTGAGATTGGCTAGTTTTTTCACATGGAACATTCGTAATGGTCTTCATAGTGAAACTGTATAGTTTTTAAAGTTTGAACTTTTGTTATTATTTTTAGAGTGAAATTGGGGTGTTTTTTTAACTTTGTAATTTCGTAATGGTCATTATAGTGAAATTAGTGTGTTTTTTCACTTTAAACTTTTGTTGTGGTTTTTATAGTGAAAATAGTGTGTTTTTTCACTTTTGACTTTTGATATTGTTTTTAGAGAGAAGTTTGTGAGTTTTTTTAACTTTAACATTTTGTATGGTTTTTATAGTAAAATTGGGGAATTTTTTCACTTGAAAATTTTGTAATGGTCGTTATAGTGAAATTGGTGAGTTCTTTCATTTGGAACATTCTAAATGGTCTTATAGTGAAATTGATGAGTTTTTTCACTTGAAACTTTTGTAATGGTTTTTCACTTTGTACTTTTGTAATTTATAGATAAATTGGTGAGTTTTTTCACTTGGAACTTTTGTAATGGTTTTTATAGTGAAAGTTAATTATTTTTTAACTTTGAAATTTTGTTATGGTTTTAGAGACAAATTGGCGAGTTTCATAAATTTGACCTTTTATAATGGTTTTTATGGTTTTTATGGTGAAATTAGTGAATTTTTTCACTTGGATCTTTGGGTATGGTCTTTTAGTGAAATTTGTGTGTGTTTTACTATGGAACATTTTGTAATGTCTTTTATAGTGAAATTTGTGTGTTTTTTGACTTGGAAATTTTGTTACGGTGTTTATAGTGAAATTGTTGAATTTTTTTAATTGGAACTTTTGGAATGGTTTTTATAGTGAAATTGGTGAATTTTTTCGCTTGAAACTTTTGTAATGGTCATTATAGTGAAATTGGAGAGTTTTCTTCACTTGGAACACTCGTTCATAAAGGTCTTTCTAGTTAAATTGGTGAGTTTTTTTATTCACGTGGAGTTTTTTTAATGGGTTTAATAGTAAAGTTGGTGAGGTTTTTAACTTTGAACTTTTGTAATGGCCTTCATAGTGAAATTATGGAGTTTTTTAAGTTTGAACTTTTGTTATGATTTTTGAAGTGAAATTGAGGAGTTTTTTGACTTTGAAATTTCGTAATGGTCATAATAGTGAAATTAGTGTGTTTTTTACTTTGAAATTTTGTAATTGTTTTTATAGTGAAATTAGTGTGTTTTTTAATATTTGACTTTTGGTATGGTTTTTAGAGAGAAGTTAGTGAGTTTTTCAACTTTGAACTTTTTGTTTGGTTTTTAGTGTGAATTTGGTGAGTTTTTTAAATATGAACTTTTGTTATGGTGTTTATAGTGAAATTGTTGAATTTTTGGCGTGGAACCTTTGAATTGGTTTATATAGTGAAATTTGTGAAAATCTTTACTTAAAACTTTTGTAATGGTCATTATAGTGAAATTGGTAGGTTTTTTCACTAGGAACATTCGTAATGGTCTTTATAGTGAAATAGGTGAGTCGTTTCTCTTGGAACTTTCGTAATGGTTTTTATAGTTAACGTTAATCATTTGTCAACTTTGAAATTATTTATGTATTTAGAGAGAAATTGGTGATGATCATTATAGTGAGATTGGCTATTTTTTTCACATGGAACATTCGTAATGGTCTTCATAGTGAAACTGTATAGTTTTTAAAGTTTGAACTTTTGTTATTATTTTTAGAGTGAAATTGGGGAGTTTTTTTAACTTTGTAATTTCGTAATGGTCATTATAGTGAAATTAGTGTGTTTTTTCACTTTAAACTTTTGTTGTGGTTTTTATAGTGAAAATAGTGTATTTTTTCACTTTTGACTTTTGATATTGTTTTTAGAGAGAAGTTTGTGAGTTTTTTTAACTTTAACATTTTGTATGGTTTTTATAGTAAAATTGGGGAATTTTTTCACTTGAAACTTTTGTAATGGTCGTTATAGTGAAATTGGTGAGTTCTTTCATTTGGAACATTCTAAATGGTCTTATAGTGAAATTGATGAGTTTTTTCACTTGAAACTTTTGTAATGGTTTTTCACTTTGTACTTTTGTAATTTATAGATAAATTGGTGAGTTTTTTCACCTGGAACTTTTGTAATGGTTTTTATAGTGAAAGTTAATTATTTTTTAACTTTGAAATTTTGTTATGGTTTTAGAGATAAATTGGCGAGTTTCATAAATTTGACCTTTTATAATGGTTTTTATGGTGAAATTAGTGAATTTTTTCACTTGGATCTTTTGGTATGGTCTTTTAGTGAAATTTGTGTGTGTTTTACTTTGGAACATTTTGTAATGTCTTTTATAGTGAAATTTGTGTGTTTTTTGACTTGGAAATTTTGTTACGGTGTTTATAGTGAAATTGTTGAATTTTTTTAATTGGAACTTTTGAAATGGTTTTTATAGTGAAATTGGTGAATTTTTTCGCTTGAAACTTTTGTAATGGTCATTATAGTGAAATTGGAGAGTTTTCTTCACTTGGAACACTCGTTCATAAAGGTCTTTCTAGTTAAATTGGTGAGTTTTTTTATTCACGTGGAGTTTTTTTAATGGTTTTAATAGTAAAGTTGGTGAGGTTTTTAACTTTGAACTTTTGTAATGGCCTTCATAGTGAAATTATGGAGTTTTTTAAGTTTGAACTTTTGTTATGATTTTTGAAGTGAAATTGAGGAGTTTTTTGACTTTGAAATTTCGTAATGGTCATAATAGTGAAATTAGTGTGTTTTTTACTTTGAAATTTTGTAATTGTTTTTATAGTGAAATTAGTGTGTTTTTTAATATTTGACTTTTGGTATGGTTTTTAGAGAGAAGTTAGTGAGTTTTTCAACTTTGAACTTTTTGTTTGGTTTTTAGTGTGAATTTGGTGAGTTTTTTAAATATGAACTTTTGTTATGGTGTTTATAGTGAAATTGTTGAATTTTTGGCGTGGAACCTTTGAATTGGTTTATATAGTGAAATTTGTGAAAATCTTTACTTAAAACTTTTGTAATGGTCATTATAGTGAAATTGGTAGGTTTTTTCACTAGGAACATTCGTAATGGTCTTTATAGTGAAATAGGTGAGTCGTTTCTCTTGGAACTTTCGTAATGGTTTTTATAGTTAACGTTAATCATTTGTCAACTTTGAAATTATTTATGTATTTAGAGAGAAATTGGTGATGATCATTATAGTGAGATTGGCTATTTTTTTCACATGGAACATTCGTAATGGTCTTCATAGTGAAACTGTATAGTTTTTAAAGTTTGAACTTTTGTTATTATTTTTAGAGTGAAATTGGGGAGTTTTTTTAACTTTGTAATTTCGTAATGGTCATTATAGTGAAATTAGTGTGTTTTTTCACTTTAAACTTTTGTTGTGGTTTTTATAGTGAAAATAGTGTATTTTTTCACTTTTGACTTTTGATATTGTTTTTAGAGAGAAGTTTGTGAGTTTTTTTAACTTTAACATTTTGTATGGTTTTTATAGTAAAATTGGGGAATTTTTTCACTTGAAACTTTTGTAATGGTCGTTATAGTGAAATTGGTGAGTTCTTTCATTTGGAACATTCTAAATGGTCTTATAGTGAAATTGATGAGTTTTTTCACTTGAAACTTTTGTAATGGTTTTTCACTTTGTACTTTTGTAATTTATAGATAAATTGGTGAGTTTTTTCACCTGGAACTTTTGTAATGGTTTTTATAGTGAAAGTTAATTATTTTTTAACTTTGAAATTTTGTTATGGTTTTAGAGATAAATTGGCGAGTTTCATAAATTTGACCTTTTATAATGGTTTTTATGGTGAAATTAGTGAATTTTTTCACTTGGATCTTTTGGTATGGTCTTTTAGTGAAATTTGTGTGTGTTTTACTTTGGAACATTTTGTAATGTCTTTTATAGTGAAATTTGTGTGTTTTTTGACTTGGAAATTTTGTTACGGTGTTTATAGTGAAATTGTTGAATTTTTTTAATTGGAACTTTTGAAATGGTTTTTATAGTGAAATTGGTGAATTTTTTCGCTTGAAACTTTTGTAATGGTCATTATAGTGAAATTGGAGAGTTTTCTTCACTTGGAACACTCGTTCATAAAGGTCTTTCTAGTTAAATTGGTGAGTTTTTTTATTCACGTGGAGTTTTTTTAATGGTTTTAATAGTAAAGTTGGTGAGGTTTTTAACTTTGAACTTTTGTAATGGCCTTCATAGTGAAATTATGGAGTTTTTTAAGTTTGAACTTTTGTTATGATTTTTGAAGTGAAATTGAGGAGTTTTTTGACTTTGAAATTTCGTAATGGTCATAATAGTGAAATTAGTGTGTTTTTTACTTTGAAATTTTGTAATTGTTTTTATAGTGAAATTAGTGTGTTTTTTAATATTTGACTTTTGGTATGGTTTTTAGAGAGAAGTTAGTGAGTTTTTTAACTTTGAACTTTTTGTTTGGTTTTTATTGTGAAATTGGTGAGTTTTTTAAATATGAACTTTTGTTATGGTGTTTATAGTGAAATTGTTGAATTTTTGGCGTGGAACCTTTGAATTGGTTTATATAGTGAAATTTGTGAAAATCTTTACTTAAAACTTTTGTAATGGTCATTATAGTGAAATTGGTAAGTTTTTTCACTATGAACATTCGTAATGGTCTTTATAGTGAAATAGGTGAGTCGTTTCTCTTGGAACTTTCGTAATGGTTTTTATAGTTAACGTTAATCATTTGTCAACTTTGAAATTATTTATGTATTTAGAGAGAAATTGGTGATGATCATTATAGTGAGATTGGCTAGTTTTTTCACATGGAACATTCGTAATGGTCTTCATAGTGAAACTGTATAGTTTTTAAAGTTTGAACTTTTGTTATTATTTTTAGAGTGAAATTGGGGAGTTTTTTTAACTTTGTAATTTCGTAATGGTCATTATAGTGAAATTAGTGTGTTTTTTCACTTTAAACTTTTGTTGTGGTTTTTATAGTGAAAATAGTGTGTTTTTTCACTTTTGACTTTTGATATTGTTTTTAGAGAGAAGTTTGTGAGTTTTTTTAACTTTAACATTTTGTATGGTTTTTATAGTAAAATTGGGGAATTTTTTCACTTGAAAATTTTGTAATGGTCGTTATAGTGAAATTGGTGAGTTCTTTCATTTGGAACATTCTAAATGGTCTTATAGTGAAATTGATGAGTTTTTTCACTTGAAACTTTTGTAATGGTTTTTCACTTTGTACTTTTGTAATTTATAGATAAATTGGTGAGTTTTTTCACTTGGAACTTTTGTAATGGTTTTTATAGTGAAAGTTAATTATTTTTTAACTTTGAAATTTTGTTATGGTTTTAGAGACAAATTGGCGAGTTTCATAAATTTGACCTTTTATAATGGTTTTTATGGTTTTTATGGTGAAATTAGTGAATTTTTTCACTTGGATCTTTGGGTATGGTCTTTTAGTGAAATTTGTGTGTGTTTTACTATGGAACATTTTGTAATGTCTTTTATAGTGAAATTTGTGTGTTTTTTGACTTGGAAATTTTGTTACGGTGTTTATAGTGAAATTGTTGAATTTTTTTAATTGGAACTTTTGGAATGGTTTTTATAATGAAATTGGTGAATTTTTTCGCTTGAAACTTTTGTAATGGTCATTATAGTGAAATTGGAGAGTTTTCTTCACTTGGAACACTCGTTCATAAAGGTCTTTCTAGTTAAATTGGTGAGTTTTTTTATTCACGTGGAGTTTTTTTAATGGTTTTAATAGTAAAGTTGGTGAGGTTTTTAACTTTGAACTTTTGTAATGGCCTTCATAGTGAAATTATGGAGTTTTTTAAGATTGAACTTTTGTTATGATTTTTGAAGTGAAATTGAGGAGTTTTTTGACTTTGAAATTTCGTAATGGTCATAATAGTGAAATTAGTGTGTTTTTTACTTTGAAATTTTGTAATTGTTTTTATAGTGAAATTAGTGTGTTTTTTAATATTTGAATTTTGGTATGGTTTTTAGAGAGAAGTTAGTGAGTTTTTTAACTTTGAACTTTTTGTTTGGTTTTTATTGTGAATTTGGTGAGTTTTTTAAATATGAACTTTTGTTATGGTGTTTATAGTGAAATTGTTGAATTTTTGGCGTGGAACCTTTGAATTGGTTTATATAGTGAAATTTGTGAAAATCTTTACTTAAAACTTTTGTAATGGTCATTATAGTGAAATTGGTAAGTTTTTTCACTATGAACATTCGTAATGATCTTTATAGTGAAATAGGTGAGTCGTTTCTCTTGGAACTTTCGTAATGGTTTTTATAGTTAACGTTAATCATTTGTCAACTTTGAAATTATTTATGTATTTAGAGAGAAATTGGTGATGATCATTATAGTGAGATTGGCTAGTTTTTTCACATGGAACATTCGTAATGGTCTTCATAGTGAAACTGTATAGTTTTTAAAGTTTGAACTTTTGTTATTATTTTTAGAGTGAAATTGGGGTGTTTTTTTAACTTTGTAATTTCGTAATGGTCATTATAGTGAAATTAGTGTGTTTTTTCACTTTAAACTTTTGTTGTGGTTTTTATAGTGAAAATAGTGTGTTTTTTCACTTTTGACTTTTGATATTGTTTTTAGAGAGAAGTTTGTGAGTTTTTTTAACTTTAACATTTTGTATGGTTTTTATAGTAAAATTGGGGAATTTTTTCACTTGAAAATTTTGTAATGGTCGTTATAGTGAAATTGGTGAGTTCTTTCATTTGGAACATTCTAAATGGTCTTATAGTGAAATTGATGAGTTTTTTCACTTGAAACTTTTGTAATGGTTTTTCACTTTGTACTTTTGTAATTTATAGATAAATTGGTGAGTTTTTTCACTTGGAACTTTTGTAATGGTTTTTATAGTGAAAGTTAATTATTTTTTAACTTTGAAATTTTGTTATGGTTTTAGAGACAAATTGGCGAGTTTCATAAATTTGACCTTTTATAATGGTTTTTATGGTTTTTATGGTGAAATTAGTGAATTTTTTCACTTGGATCTTTGGGTATGGTCTTTTAGTGAAATTTGTGTGTGTTTTACTATGGAACATTTTGTAATGTCTTTTATAGTGAAATTTGTGTGTTTTTTGACTTGGAAATTTTGTTACGGTGTTTATAGTGAAATTGTTGAATTTTTTTAATTGGAACTTTTGGAATGGTTTTTATAGTGAAATTGGTGAATTTTTTCGCTTGAAACTTTTGTAATGGTCATTATAGTGAAATTGGAGAGTTTTCTTCACTTGGAACACTCGTTCATAAAGGTCTTTCTAGTTAAATTGGTGAGTTTTTTTATTCACGTGGAGTTTTTTTAATGGGTTTAATAGTAAAGTTGGTGAGGTTTTTAACTTTGAACTTTTGTAATGGCCTTCATAGTGAAATTATGGAGTTTTTTAAGTTTGAACTTTTGTTATGATTTTTGAAGTGAAATTGAGGAGTTTTTTGACTTTGAAATTTCGTAATGGTCATAATAGTGAAATTAGTGTGTTTTTTACTTTGAAATTTTGTAATTGTTTTTATAGTGAAATTAGTGTGTTTTTTAATATTTGACTTTTGGTATGGTTTTTAGAGAGAAGTTAGTGAGTTTTTCAACTTTGAACTTTTTGTTTGGTTTTTAGTGTGAATTTGGTGAGTTTTTTAAATATGAACTTTTGTTATGGTGTTTATAGTGAAATTGTTGAATTTTTGGCGTGGAACCTTTGAATTGGTTTATATAGTGAAATTTGTGAAAATCTTTACTTAAAACTTTTGTAATGGTCATTATAGTGAAATTGGTAGGTTTTTTCACTAGGAACATTCGTAATGGTCTTTATAGTGAAATAGGTGAGTCGTTTCTCTTGGAACTTTCGTAATGGTTTTTATAGTTAACGTTAATCATTTGTCAACTTTGAAATTATTTATGTATTTAGAGAGAAATTGGTGATGATCATTATAGTGAGATTGGCTATTTTTTTCACATGGAACATTCGTAATGGTCTTCATAGTGAAACTGTATAGTTTTTAAAGTTTGAACTTTTGTTATTATTTTTAGAGTGAAATTGGGGAGTTTTTTTAACTTTGTAATTTCGTAATGGTCATTATAGTGAAATTAGTGTGTTTTTTCACTTTAAACTTTTGTTGTGGTTTTTATAGTGAAAATAGTGTATTTTTTCACTTTTGACTTTTGATATTGTTTTTAGAGAGAAGTTTGTGAGTTTTTTTAACTTTAACATTTTGTATGGTTTTTATAGTAAAATTGGGGAATTTTTTCACTTGAAACTTTTGTAATGGTCGTTATAGTGAAATTGGTGAGTTCTTTCATTTGGAACATTCTAAATGGTCTTATAGTGAAATTGATGAGTTTTTTCACTTGAAACTTTTGTAATGGTTTTTCACTTTGTACTTTTGTAATTTATAGATAAATTGGTGAGTTTTTTCACCTGGAACTTTTGTAATGGTTTTTATAGTGAAAGTTAATTATTTTTTAACTTTGAAATTTTGTTATGGTTTTAGAGATAAATTGGCGAGTTTCATAAATTTGACCTTTTATAATGGTTTTTATGGTGAAATTAGTGAATTTTTTCACTTGGATCTTTTGGTATGGTCTTTTAGTGAAATTTGTGTGTGTTTTACTTTGGAACATTTTGTAATGTCTTTTATAGTGAAATTTGTGTGTTTTTTGACTTGGAAATTTTGTTACGGTGTTTATAGTGAAATTGTTGAATTTTTTTAATTGGAACTTTTGAAATGGTTTTTATAGTGAAATTGGTGAATTTTTTCGCTTGAAACTTTTGTAATGGTCATTATAGTGAAATTGGAGAGTTTTCTTCACTTGGAACACTCGTTCATAAAGGTCTTTCTAGTTAAATTGGTGAGTTTTTTTATTCACGTGGAGTTTTTTTAATGGTTTTAATAGTAAAGTTGGTGAGGTTTTTAACTTTGAACTTTTGTAATGGCCTTCATAGTGAAATTATGGAGTTTTTTAAGTTTGAACTTTTGTTATGATTTTTGAAGTGAAATTGAGGAGTTTTTTGACTTTGAAATTTCGTAATGGTCATAATAGTGAAATTAGTGTGTTTTTTACTTTGAAATTTTGTAATTGTTTTTATAGTGAAATTAGTGTGTTTTTTAATATTTGACTTTTGGTATGGTTTTTAGAGAGAAGTTAGTGAGTTTTATAACTTTGAACTTTTTGTTTGGTTTTTATTGTGAAATTGGTGAGTTTTTTAAATATGAACTTTTGTTATGGTGTTTATAGTGAAATTGTTGAATTTTTGGCGTGGAACCTTTGAATTGGTTTATATAGTGAAATTTGTGAAAATCTTTACTTAAAACTTTTGTAATGGTCATTATAGTGAAATTGGTAAGTTTTTTCACTATGAACATTCGTAATGGTCTTTATAGTGAAATAGGTGAGTCGTTTCTCTTGGAACTTTCGTAATGGTTTTTATAGTTAACGTTAATCATTTGTCAACTTTGAAATTATTTATGTATTTAGAGAGAAATTGGTGATGATCATTATAGTGAGATTGGCTAGTTTTTTCACATGGAACATTCGTAATGGTCTTCATAGTGAAACTGTATAGTTTTTAAAGTTTGAACTTTTGTTATTATTTTTAGAGTGAAATTGGGGAGTTTTTTTAACTTTGTAATTTCGTAATGGTCATTATAGTGAAATTAGTGTGTTTTTTCACTTTAAACTTTTGTTGTGGTTTTTATAGTGAAAATAGTGTGTTTTTTCACTTTTGACTTTTGATATTGTTTTTAGAGAGAAGTTTGTGAGTTTTTTTAACTTTAACATTTTGTATGGTTTTTATAGTAAAATTGGGGAATTTTTTCACTTGAAAATTTTGTAATGGTCGTTATAGTGAAATTGGTGAGTTCTTTCATTTGGAACATTCTAAATGGTCTTATAGTGAAATTGATGAGTTTTTTCACTTGAAACTTTTGTAATGGTTTTTCACTTTGTACTTTTGTAATTTATAGATAAATTGGTGAGTTTTTTCACTTGGAACTTTTGTAATGGTTTTTATAGTGAAAGTTAATTATTTTTTAACTTTGAAATTTTGTTATGGTTTTAGAGACAAATTGGCGAGTTTCATAAATTTGACCTTTTATAATGGTTTTTATGGTTTTTATGGTGAAATTAGTGAATTTTTTCACTTGGATCTTTGGGTATGGTCTTTTAGTGAAATTTGTGTGTGTTTTACTATGGAACATTTTGTAATGTCTTTTATAGTGAAATTTGTGTGTTTTTTGACTTGGAAATTTTGTTACGGTGTTTATAGTGAAATTGTTGAATTTTTTTAATTGGAACTTTTGGAATGGTTTTTATAATGAAATTGGTGAATTTTTTCGCTTGAAACTTTTGTAATGGTCATTATAGTGAAATTGGAGAGTTTTCTTCACTTGGAACACTCGTTCATAAAGGTCTTTCTAGTTAAATTGGTGAGTTTTTTTATTCACGTGGAGTTTTTTTAATGGTTTTAATAGTAAAGTTGGTGAGGTTTTTAACTTTGAACTTTTGTAATGGCCTTCATAGTGAAATTATGGAGTTTTTTAAGATTGAACTTTTGTTATGATTTTTGAAGTGAAATTGAGGAGTTTTTTGACTTTGAAATTTCGTAATGGTCATAATAGTGAAATTAGTGTGTTTTTTACTTTGAAATTTTGTAATTGTTTTTATAGTGAAATTAGTGTGTTTTTTAATATTTGAATTTTGGTATGGTTTTTAGAGAGAAGTTAGTGAGTTTTTTAACTTTGAACTTTTTGTTTGGTTTTTATTGTGAATTTGGTGAGTTTTTTAAATATGAACTTTTGTTACGGTGTTTATAGTGAAATTGTTGAATTTTTGGCGTGGAACCTTTGAATTGGTTTATATAGTGAAATTTGTGAAAATCTTTACTTAAAACTTTTGTAATGGTCATTATAGTGAAATTGGTAAGTTTTTTCACTATGAACATTCGTAATGATCTTTATAGTGAAATAGGTGAGTCGTTTCTCTTGGAACTTTCGTAATGGTTTTTATAGTTAACGTTAATCATTTATCAACTTTGAAATTATTTATGTATTTAGAGAGAAATTGGTGATGATCATTATAGTGAGATTGGCTAGTTTTTTCACATGGAACATTCGTAATGGTCTTCATAGTGAAACTGTATAGTTTTTAAAGTTTGAACTTTTGTTATTATTTTTAGAGTGAAATTGGGGTGTTTTTTTAACTTTGTAATTTCGTAATGGTCATTATAGTGAAATTAGTGTGTTTTTTCACTTTAAACTTTTGTTGTGGTTTTTATAGTGAAAATAGTGTGTTTTTTCACTTTTGACTTTTGATATTGTTTTTAGAGAGAAGTTTGTGAGTTTTTTTAACTTTAACATTTTGTATGGTTTTTATAGTAAAATTGGGGAATTTTTTCACTTGAAAATTTTGTAATGGTCGTTATAGTGAAATTGGTGAGTTCTTTCATTTGGAACATTCTAAATGGTCTTATAGTGAAATTGATGAGTTTTTTCACTTGAAACTTTTGTAATGGTTTTTCACTTTGTACTTTTGTAATTTATAGATAAATTGGTGAGTTTTTTCACTTGGAACTTTTGTAATGGTTTTTATAGTGAAAGTTAATTATTTTTTAACTTTGAAATTTTGTTATGGTTTTAGAGACAAATTGGCGAGTTTCATAAATTTGACCTTTTATAATGGTTTTTATGGTTTTTATGGTGAAATTAGTGAATTTTTTCACTTGGATCTTTGGGTATGGTCTTTTAGTGAAATTTGTGTGTGTTTTACTATGGAACATTTTGTAATGTCTTTTATAGTGAAATTTGTGTGTTTTTTGACTTGGAAATTTTGTTACGGTGTTTATAGTGAAATTGTTGAATTTTTTTAATTGGAACTTTTGGAATGGTTTTTATAGTGAAATTGGTGAATTTTTTCGCTTGAAACTTTTGTAATGGTCATTATAGTGAAATTGGAGAGTTTTCTTCACTTGGAACACTCGTTCATAAAGGTCTTTCTAGTTAAATTGGTGAGTTTTTTTATTCACGTGGAGTTTTTTTAATGGGTTTAATAGTAAAGTTGGTGAGGTTTTTAACTTTGAACTTTTGTAATGGCCTTCATAGTGAAATTATGGAGTTTTTTAAGTTTGAACTTTTGTTATGATTTTTGAAGTGAAATTGAGGAGTTTTTTGACTTTGAAATTTCGTAATGGTCATAATAGTGAAATTAGTGTGTTTTTTACTTTGAAATTTTGTAATTGTTTTTATAGTGAAATTAGTGTGTTTTTTAATATTTGACTTTTGGTATGGTTTTTAGAGAGAAGTTAGTGAGTTTTTCAACTTTGAACTTTTTGTTTGGTTTTTAGTGTGAATTTGGTGAGTTTTTTAAATATGAACTTTTGTTATGGTGTTTATAGTGAAATTGTTGAATTTTTGGCGTGGAACCTTTGAATTGGTTTATATAGTGAAATTTGTGAAAATCTTTACTTAAAACTTTTGTAATGGTCATTATAGTGAAATTGGTAGGTTTTTTCACTAGGAACATTCGTAATGGTCTTTATAGTGAAATAGGTGAGTCGTTTCTCTTGGAACTTTCGTAATGGTTTTTATAGTTAACGTTAATCATTTGTCAACTTTGAAATTATTTATGTATTTAGAGAGAAATTGGTGATGATCATTATAGTGAGATTGGCTATTTTTTTCACATGGAACATTCGTAATGGTCTTCATAGTGAAACTGTATAGTTTTTAAAGTTTGAACTTTTGTTATTATTTTTAGAGTGAAATTGGGGAGTTTTTTTAACTTTGTAATTTCGTAATGGTCATTATAGTGAAATTAGTGTGTTTTTTCACTTTAAACTTTTGTTGTGGTTTTTATAGTGAAAATAGTGTATTTTTTCACTTTTGACTTTTGATATTGTTTTTAGAGAGAAGTTTGTGAGTTTTTTTAACTTTAACATTTTGTATGGTTTTTATAGTAAAATTGGGGAATTTTTTCACTTGAAACTTTTGTAATGGTCGTTATAGTGAAATTGGTGAGTTCTTTCATTTGGAACATTCTAAATGGTCTTATAGTGAAATTGATGAGTTTTTTCACTTGAAACTTTTGTAATGGTTTTTCACTTTGTACTTTTGTAATTTATAGATAAATTGGTGAGTTTTTTCACCTGGAACTTTTGTAATGGTTTTTATAGTGAAAGTTAATTATTTTTTAACTTTGAAATTTTGTTATGGTTTTAGAGATAAATTGGCGAGTTTCATAAATTTGACCTTTTATAATGGTTTTTATGGTGAAATTAGTGAATTTTTTCACTTGGATCTTTTGGTATGGTCTTTTAGTGAAATTTGTGTGTGTTTTACTTTGGAACATTTTGTAATGTCTTTTATAGTGAAATTTGTGTGTTTTTTGACTTGGAAATTTTGTTACGGTGTTTATAGTGAAATTGTTGAATTTTTTTAATTGGAACTTTTGAAATGGTTTTTATAGTGAAATTGGTGAATTTTTTCGCTTGAAACTTTTGTAATGGTCATTATAGTGAAATTGGAGAGTTTTCTTCACTTGGAACACTCGTTCATAAAGGTCTTTCTAGTTAAATTGGTGAGTTTTTTTATTCACGTGGAGTTTTTTTAATGGTTTTAATAGTAAAGTTGGTGAGGTTTTTAACTTTGAACTTTTGTAATGGCCTTCATAGTGAAATTATGGAGTTTTTTAAGTTTGAACTTTTGTTATGATTTTTGAAGTGAAATTGAGGAGTTTTTTGACTTTGAAATTTCGTAATGGTCATAATAGTGAAATTAGTGTGTTTTTTACTTTGAAATTTTGTAATTGTTTTTATAGTGAAATTAGTGTGTTTTTTAATATTTGACTTTTGGTATGGTTTTTAGAGAGAAGTTAGTGAGTTTTTTAACTTTGAACTTTTTGTTTGGTTTTTATTGTGAAATTGGTGAGTTTTTTAAATATGAACTTTTGTTATGGTGTTTATAGTGAAATTGTTGAATTTTTGGCGTGGAACCTTTGAATTGGTTTATATAGTGAAATTTGTGAAAATCTTTACTTAAAACTTTTGTAATGGTCATTATAGTGAAATTGGTAAGTTTTTTCACTATGAACATTCGTAATGGTCTTTATAGTGAAATAGGTGAGTCGTTTCTCTTGGAACTTTCGTAATGGTTTTTATAGTTAACGTTAATCATTTGTCAACTTTGAAATTATTTATGTATTTAGAGAGAAATTGGTGATGATCATTATAGTGAGATTGGCTAGTTTTTTCACATGGAACATTCGTAATGGTCTTCATAGTGAAACTGTATAGTTTTTAAAGTTTGAACTTTTGTTATTATTTTTAGAGTGAAATTGGGGAGTTTTTTTAACTTTGTAATTTCGTAATGGTCATTATAGTGAAATTAGTGTGTTTTTTCACTTTAAACTTTTGTTGTGGTTTTTATAGTGAAAATAGTGTGTTTTTTCACTTTTGACTTTTGATATTGTTTTTAGAGAGAAGTTTGTGAGTTTTTTTAACTTTAACATTTTGTATGGTTTTTATAGTAAAATTGGGGAATTTTTTCACTTGAAAATTTTGTAATGGTCGTTATAGTGAAATTGGTGAGTTCTTTCATTTGGAACATTCTAAATGGTCTTATAGTGAAATTGATGAGTTTTTTCACTTGAAACTTTTGTAATGGTTTTTCACTTTATACTTTTGTAATTTATAGATAAATTGGTGAGTTTTTTCACTTGGAACTTTTGTAATGGTTTTTATAGTGAAAGTTAATTATTTTTTAACTTTGAAATTTTGTTATGGTTTTAGAGACAAATTGGCGAGTTTCATAAATTTGACCTTTTATAATGGTTTTTATGGTTTTTATGGTGAAATTAGTGAATTTTTTCACTTGGATCTTTGGGTATGGTCTTTTAGTGAAATTTGTGTGTGTTTTACTATGGAACATTTTGTAATGTCTTTTATAGTGAAATTTGTGTGTTTTTTGACTTGGAAATTTTGTTACGGTGTTTATAGTGAAATTGTTGAATTTTTTTAATTGGAACTTTTGGAATGGTTTTTATAGTGAAATTGGTGAATTTTTTCGCTTGAAACTTTTGTAATGGTCATTATAGTGAAATTGGAGAGTTTTCTTCACTTGGAACACTCGTTCATAAAGGTCTTTCTAGTTAAATTGGTGAGTTTTTTTATTCACGTGGAGTTTTTTTAATGGTTTTAATAGTAAAGTTGGTGAGGTTTTTAACTTTGAACTTTTGTAATGGCCTTCATAGTGAAATTATGGAGTTTTTTAAGTTTGAACTTTTGTTATGATTTTTGAAGTGAAATTGAGGAGTTTTTTGACTTTGAAATTTCGTAATGGTCATAATAGTGAAATTAGTGTGTTTTTTACTTTGAAATTTTGTAATTGTTTTTATAGTGAAATTAGTGTGTTTTTTAATATTTGACTTTTGGTATGGTTTTTAGAGAGAAGTTAGTGAGTTTTTTAACTTTGAACTTTTTGTTTAGTTTTTATTGTGAAATTGGTGAGTTTTTTAAATATGAACTTTTGTTACGGTGTTTATAGTGAAATTGTTGAATTTTTGGCGTGGAACCTTTGAATTGGTTTATATAGTGAAATTTGTGAAAATCTTTACTTAAAACTTTTGTAATGGTCATTATAGTGAAATTGGTAAGTTTTTTCACTAGGAACATTCGTAATGGTCTTTATAGTGAAATAGGTGAGTCGTTTCTCTTGGAACTTTCGTAATGGTTATTATAGTGAATGTTAATCATTTTTCAACTTTGAAATTATTTATGTATTTAGAGAGAAATTGGTGATGATCATTATAGTGAAATTGGCTAGTTTTTTCATATGGAACATTCGTAATGGTCTTCATAGTGAAACTGTATAGTTTTTAAAGTTTGAACTTTTATTATTATTTTTAGAGTGAAATTGGGGAGTTTTTTTAACTTTGTAATTTCGTAATGGTCATTATAGTGAAATTAGTGTGTTTTTTCACTTTAAACTTTTGTTGTGGTTTTTATAGTGAAAATAGTGTGTTTTTTCACTTTTGACTTTTGATATTGTTTTTAGAGAGAAGTTTGTGAGTTTTTTTAACTTTAACATTTTGTATGGTTTTTATAGTAAAATTGGTGAATTTTTTCACTTGAAACTTTTGTAATGGTCGTTATAGTGAAATTGGTGAGTTCTTTCATTTGGAACATTCTAAATGGTCTTATAGTGAAATTGATGAGTTTTTTCACTTGAAACTTTTGTAATGGTTTTTCACTTTGTACTTTTGTAACTTATAGATAAATTGGTGAGTTTTTTCACCTGGAACTTTTGTAATGGTTTTAATAGTAAAAGTTAATTATTTTTTAACTTTGAAATTTTGTTATGGTTTTAGAGACAAATTGGCGAGTTTCATAAATTTGACCTTTTATAATGGTTTTTATGGTGAAATTAGTGAATTTTTTCACTTGGATCTTTTGGTATGGTCTTTTAGTAAAATTTGTGTGTGTTTTACTTTGGAACATTTTGTAATGGCTTTTATAGTGAAATTTGTGTGTTTTTTGACTTGGAAATTTTGTTACGGTGTTTATAGTGAAATTGTTGAATTTTTTTAATTGGAACTTTTGGAATGGTTTTTATAGTGAAATTGGTGAATTTTTTCACTTGAAACTTTTGTAATGGTCATTATAGTGAAATTAGAGAGTTTTCTTCACTTGGAACACTCGTTCATAAAGGTCTTTCTAGTTAAATTGGTGAGTTTTTTTATTCACGTGGAGTTTTTTTATGGTTTTAATAGTGAAGTTGGTGAGGTTTTTAACTTTGAACTTTTGTAATGGCCTTCATAGTGAAATTATGGAGTTTTTTAAGTTTGAACTTTTGTTATGATTTTTGAAGTGAAATTGAGGAGTTTTTTGACTTTGAAATTTCGTAATGGTCATAATAGTGAAATTAGTGTGTTTTTTACTTTGAAATTTTGTAATTGTTTTTATAGTGAAATTAGTGTGTTTTTTAATATTTGACTTTTGGTATGGTTTTTAGAGAGAAGTTAGTGAGTTTTTTAACTTTGAACTTTTTGTTTGGTTTTTATTGTGAAATTGGTGAGTTTTTTAAATATGAACTTTTGTTACGGTGTTTATAGTGAAATTGTTGAATTTTTGGCGTGGAACCTTTGAATTGGTTTATATAGTGAAATTTGTGAAAATATTTACTTAAAACTTTTGTAATGGTCATTATAGTGAAATTGGTAAGTTTTTTTCACTAAGAACATTCGTAATGGTCTTTATAGTGAAATAGGTGAGTCGTTTCTCTTGGAACTTTCGTAATGGTTTTTATAGTTAACGTTAATCATTTGTCAACTTTGAAATTATTTATGTATTTAGAGAGAAATTGGTGATGATCATTATAGTGAGATTGGCTAGTTTTTTCACATGGAACATTCGTAATGGTCTTCATAGTGAAACTGTATAGTTTTTAAAGTTTGAACTTTTGTTATTATTTTTAGAGTGAAATTGGGGAGTTTTTTTAACTTTGTAATTTCGTAATGGTCATTATAGTGAAATTAGTGTGTTTTTTCACTTTAAACTTTTGTTGTGGTTTATATAGTGAAAATAGTGTGTTTTTTAACTTTTGACTTTTGATATTGTTTTTAGAGAGAAGTTTGTGAGTTTTTTTAACTTTAACATTTTGTATGGTTTTTATAGTAAAATTGGGGAATTTTTTCACTTGAAACTTTTGTAATGGTCGTTATAGTGAAATTGGTGAGTTCTTTCATTTGGAACATTCTAAATGGTCTTATAGTGAAATTGATGAGTTTTTTCACTTGAAACTTTTGTAATGGTTTTTCACTTTGTACTTTTGTAATTTATAGATAAATTGGTGAGTTTTTTCACTTGGAACTTTTGTAATGGTTTTTATAGTGAAAGTTAATTATTTTTTAACTTTGAAATTTTGTTATGGTTTTAGAGACAAATTGGCGAGTTTCATAAATTTGACCTTTTATAATGGTTTTAATGGTGAAATTAGTGAATTTTTTCACTTGGATCTTTGGTTATGGTCTTTTAGTGAAATTTGTGTGTGTTTTACTATGGAACATTTTGTAATGTCTTTTATAGTGAAATTTGTGTGTTTTTTGACTTGGAAATTTTGTTACGGTGTTTAGAGTGAAATTGTTGAATTTTTTTAATTGGAACTTTTGAAATGGTTTTTATAGTGAAATTGGTGAATTTTTTCGCTTGAAACTTTTGTAATGGTCATTATAGTGAAATTGGAGAGTTTTCTTCACTTGGAACACTCGTTCATAAAGGTCTTTCTAGTTAAATTGGTGAGTTTTTTTATTCACGTGGAGTTTTTTTAATGGTTTTAATAGTAAAGTTGGTGAGGTTTTTAACTTTGAACTTTTGTAATGGCCTTCATAGTGAAATTATGGAGTTTTTTAAGTTTGAACTTTTGTTATGATTTTTGAAGTGAAATTGAGGAGTTTTTTAACTTTGAAATTTCGTAATGGTCATAATAGTGAAATTAGTGTGTTTTTTACTTTGAAATTTTGTAATTGTTTTTATAGTGAAATTAGTGTGTTTTTTAATATTTGACTTTTGGTAGGGTTTTTAGAGAGAAGTTAGTGAGTTTTTTAACTTTGAACTTTTTGTTTGGTTTTTATTGTGAATTTGGTGAGTTTTTTAAATATGAACTTTTGTTATGGTGTTTATAGTGAAATTGTTGAATTTTTGGCGTGGAACCTTTGAATTGGTTTATATAGTGAAATTTGTGAAAATCTTTACTTAAAACATTTGTAATGGTCATTATAGTGAAATTGGTAAGTTTTTTCACTAGGAACATTCGTAATGGTCTTTATAGTGAAATAGGTGAGTCGTTTCTCTTGGAACTTTCGTAATGGTTTTTATAGTTAACGTTAATCATTTGTCAACTTTGAAATTATTTATGTATTTAGAGAGAAATTGGTGATGATCATTATAGTGAGATTGGCTAGTTTTTTCACATGGAACATTCGTAATGGTCTTCATAGTGAAACTGTATAGTTTTTAAAGTTTGAACTTTTGTTATTATTTTTAGAGTGAAATTGGGGAGTTTTTTTAACTTTGTAATTTCGTAATGGTCATTATAGTGAAATTAGTGTGTTTTTTCACTTTAAACTTTTGTTGTGGTTTTTATAGTGAAAATAGTGTGTTTTATCACTTTTGACTTTTGATATTGTTTTTAGAGAGAAGTTTGTGAGTTTTTTTAACTTTAACATTTTGTATGGTTTTTATAGTAAAATTGGTGAATTTTTTCACTTGAAACTTTTGTAATGGTAGTTATAGTGAAATTGGTGAGTTCTTTCATTTGGAACATTCTAAATGGTCTTATAGTGAAATTGATGAGTTTTTTCACTTGAAACTTTTGTAATGGTTTTTCACTTTGTACTTTTGTAATTTATAGATAAATTGGTGAGTTTTTTCACCTGGAACTTTTGTAATGGTTTTAATAGTGAATGTTAATTATTTTTTAACTTTGAAATTTTGTTATGGTTTTAGAGACAAATTGGCGAGTTTCATAAATTTGACCTTTTATAATGGTTTTTATGGTGAAATTAGTGAATTTTTTCACTTGGATCTTTTGGTATGGTCTTTTAGTGAAATTTGTGTGTGTTTTACTTTGGAACATTTTGTAATGGCTTTTATACTGAAATTTGTGTGTTTTTTGACTTGGAAATTTTGTTACGGTGTTTATAGTGAAATTGTTGAATTTTTTTAATTGGAACTTTTGGAATGGTTTTTATAGTGAAATTGGTGAATTTTTTCACTTGAAACTTTTGTAATGGTCATTATAGTGAAATTAGAGAGTTTTCTTCACTTGGAACACTCGTTCATAAAGGTCTTTCTAGTTAAATTGGTGAGTTTTTTTATTCACGTAGAGTTTTTTTTTATGGTTTTAATAGTGAAGTTGGTGAGGTTTTTAAATTTGAACTTTTGTAATGGCCTTCATAGTGAAATTATGGAGGTTTTTAAGTTTAAACTTTTGTTATGATTTTTGAAGTGAAATTGAGGAGTTTTTTGACTTTGAAATTTCGTAATGGTCATAATAGTGAAATTAGTGTGTTTTTTACTTTGAAATTTTGTAATTGTTTTTATAGTGAAATTAGTGTATTTTTTAATATTTGACTTTTGGTATGGTTTTTAGAGAGAAGTTAGTGAGTTTTTTAACTTTGAACTTTTTGTTTGGTTTTTATTGTGAAATTGGTGAGTTTTTTAAATATGAACTTTTGTTACGGTGTTAATAGTGAAATTGTTGAATTTTTGGCGTGGAACCTTTGAATTGGTTTATATAGTGAAATTTGTGAAAATCTTTACTTAAAACTTTTGTAATGGTCATTATAGTGAAATTGGTAAGTTTTTTCACTAGGAACATTCGTAATGGTCTTTATAGTGAAATAGGTGAGTCGTTTCTCTTGGAACTTTCGTAATGGTTTTTATAGTTAACATTAATCATTTGTCAACTTTGAAATTATTTATGTATTTAGAGAGAAATTGGTGATGATCATTATAGTGAGATTGGCTAGTTTTTTCACATGGAACATTCGTAATGGTCTTCATAGTGAAACTGTATAGTTTTTAAAGTTTGAACTTTTGTTATTATTTTTAGAGTGAAATTGGGGAGTTTTTTTAACTTTGTAATTTCGTAATGGTCATTATAGTGAAATTAGTGTGTTTTTTCACTTTAAACTTTTGTTGTGGTTTTTATAGTGAAAATAGTGTGTTTTTTCACTTTTGACTTTTGATATTGTTTTTAGAGAGAAGTTTGTGAGTTTTTTTAACTTTAACATTTTGTATGGTTTTTCTAGTAAAATTGGGGAATTTTTTCACTTGAAAATTTTGTAATGGTCGTTATAGTGAAATTGGTGAGTTCTTTCATTTGGAACATTCTAAATGGTCTTATAGTGAAATTGATGAGTTTTTTCACTTGAAACTTTTGTAATGGTTTTTCTCTTTGTACTTTTGTAATTTATAGATAAATTGGTGAGTTTTTCACTTGGAACTTTTGTAATGGTTTTTATAGTGAAAGTTAATTATTTTTTAACTTTGAAATTTTGTTATGGTTTTAGAGAGAAATTGGCGAGTTTCATAAATTTGACCATTTATAATGGTTTTTATGGTGAAATTAGTGAATTTTTTCACTTGGATCTTTTGGTATGGTCTTTTAGTGAAATTTGTGTGTCTTTTACTTTGGAACATTTTGTAATGGCTTTTATAGTGAAATTTGTGTGTTTTTTGACTTGGAAATTTTGTTACAGTGTTTATAGTGAAATTGTTGAATTTTTTTAATTGGAACTTTTGGAATGGTTTTTATAGTGAAATTGGTGAATTTTTTCACTTGAAACTTTTGTAATGGTCATTATAGTGAAATTAGAGAGTTTTCTTCACTTGGAACACTCGTTCATAAAGGTCTTTCTAGTTAAATTGGTGAGTTTTTTTATTCACGTGGAGTTTTTTTTATGGTTTTAATAGTGAAGTTGGTGAGGTTTTTAACTTTGAACTTTTGTAATGGCCTTCATAGTGAAATTATGGAGTTTTTTAAGTTTGAACTTTTGTTATGATTTTTGAAGTGAAATTGAGGAGTTTTTTGACTTTGAAATTTCGTAATGGTCATAATAGTGAAATTAGTGTGTTTTTTACTTTGAAATTTTGTAATTGTTTTTATAGTGAAATTAGTGTGTTTTTTAATATTTTACTTTTGATATGGTTTTTAGAGAGAAGTTAGTGAGTTTTTTAACTTTGAACTTTTTGTTTGGTTTTTATTGTGAAATTGGTGAGTTTTTTAAATATGAACTTTTGTTACGGTGTTTATAGTGAAATTGTTGAATTTTTGGCGTGGAACCTTTGAATTGGTTTATATAGTGAAATTTGTGAAAATCTTTACTTAAAACTTTTGTAATGGTCATTATAGTGAAATTGGTAAGTTTTTTCACTAGGAACATTCGTAATGGTCTTTATAGTGAAATAGGTGAGTCGTTTCTCTTGGAACTTTCGTAATGGTTTTTATAGTTAACGTTAATCATTTGTCAACTTTGAAATTATTGATGTATTTAGAGAGAAATTGGTGATGATCATTATAGTGAGATTGGCTAGTTTTTTCACATGGAACATTCGTAATGGTCTTCATAGTGAAACTGTATAGTTTTTAAAGTTTGAACTTTTGTTATTATTTTTAGAGTGAAATTGGGGAGTTTTTTTAACTTTGTAATTTCGTAATGGTCATTATAGTGAAATTAGTGTGTTTTTTCACTTTAAACTTTTGTTGTGGTTTTTATAGTGAAAATAGTGTGTTTTTTCACTTTTGACTTTTGATATTGTTTTTAGAGAGAAGTTTGTGAGTTTTTTTAACTTTAACATTTTGTATGGTTTTTATAGTAAAATTGGGGAATTTTTTCACTTGAAACTTTTGTAATGGTCGTTATAGTGAAATTGGTGAGTTCTTTCATTTGGAACATTCTAAATGGTCTTATAGTGAAATTGATGAGTTTTTTCACTTGAAACTTTTGTAATGGTTTTTCACTTTGTACTTTTGTAATTTATAGATAAATTGGTGTGTTTTTTCACTTGGAACTTTTGTAATGGTTTTTATAGTGAAAGTTAATTATTTTTTAACTTTGAAATTTTGTTATGGTTTTAGAGACAAATTGGCGAGTTTCATAAATTTGACCTTTTATAATGGTTTTTATGGTGAAATTAGTGAATTTTTTCACTTGGATCTTTGGGTATGGTCTTTTAGTGAAATTTGTGTGTGTTTTACTATGGAACATTTTGTAATGTCTTTTATAGTGAAATTTGTGTGTTTTTTGACTTGGAAATTTTGTTACGGTGTTTATAGTGAAATTGTTGAATTTTTTTAATTGGAACTTTTGAAATGGTTTTTATAGTGAAATTGGTGAATTTTTTCGCTTGAAACTTTTGTAATGGTCATTATAGTGAAATTGGAGAGTTTTCTTCACTTGGAACACTCGTTCATAAAGGTCTTTCTAGTTAAATTGGTGAGTTTTTTTATTCACGTGGAGTTTTTTTAATGGTTTTAATAGTAAAGTTGGTGAGGTTTTTAACTTTGAACTTTTGTAATGGCCTTCATAGTGAAATTATGGAGTTTTTTAAGTTTGAACTTTTGTTATGATTTTTGAAGTGAAATTGAGGAGTTTTTTAACTTTGAAATTTCGTAATGGTCATAATAGTGAAATTAGTGTGTTTTTTACTTTGAAATTTTGTAATTGTTTTTATAGTGAAATTAGTGTGTTTTTTAATATTTGACTTTTGGTATGGTTTTTAGAGAGAAGTTAGTGAGTTTTTTAACTTTGAACTTTTTGTTTGGTTTTTATTGTGAATTTGGTGAGTTTTTTAAATATGAACTTTTGTTACGGTGTTTATAGTGAAATTGTTGAATTTTTGGCGTGGAACCTTTGAATTGGTTTATATAGTGAAATTTGTGAAAATCTTTACTTAAAACTTTTGTAATGGTCATTATAGTGAAATTGGTAAGTTTTTTCACTAGGAACATTCGTAATGGTCTTTATAGTGAAATAGGTGAGTCGTTTCTCTTGGAACTTTCGTAATGGTTTTTATAGTTAACGTTAATCATTTGTCAACTTTGAAATTATTTATGTATTTAGAGAGAAATTGGTGATGATCATTATAGTGAGATTGGCTAGTTTTTTCACATGGAACATTCGTAATGGTCTTCATAGTGAAACTGTATAGTTTTTAAAGTTTGAACTTTTGTTATTATTTTTAGAGTGAAATTGGGGAGTTTTTTTAACTTTGTAATTTCGTAATGGTCATTATAGTGAAATTAGTGTGTTTTTTAACTTTAAACTTTTGTTGTGGTTTTTATAGTGAAAATAGTGTGTTTTTTCACTTTTGTCTTTTGATATTGTTTTTAGAGAGAAGTTTGTGAGTTTTTTTAACTTTAACATTTTGTATGGTTTTTCTAGTAAAATTGGGGAATTTTTTCACTTGAAACTTTTGTAATGGTCGTTATAGTGAAATTGGTGAGTTCTTTCATTTGGAACATTCTAAATGGTCTTATAGTGAAATTGATGAGTTTTTTCACTTGAAACTTTTGTAATAGTTTTTCTCTTTGTACTTTTGTAATTTATAGATAAATTGGTGAGTTTTTTCACTTGGAACTTTTGTAATGGTTTTTATAGTGAAAGTTAATTATTTTTTAACTTTGAAATTTTGTTATGGTTTTAGAGAGAAATTGGCGAGTTTCATAAATTTGACCTTTTATAATGGTTTTTATGGTGAAATTAGTGAATTTTTTCACTTGGATCTTTTGGTATGGTCTTTTAGTGAAATTTGTGTGTGTTTTACTTTGGAACATTTTGTAATGGCTTTTATTGTGAAATTTGTGTGTTTTTTGACTTGGAAATTTTGTTACGGTGTTTATAGTGAAATTGTTGAATTTTTTTAATTGGAACTTTTGGAATGGTTTTTATAGTGAAATTGGTGAATTTTTTCACTTGAAACTTTTGTAATGGTCATTATAGTGAAATTAGAGAGTTTTCTTCACTTGGAACACTCGTTCATAAAGGTCTTTCTAGTTAAATTGGTGAGTTTTTTTATTCACGTAGAGTTTTTTTTTTTTATGGTTTTAATAGTGAAGTTGGTGAGGTTTTTAAATTTGAACTTTTGTAATGGCCTTCATAGTGAAATTATGGAGGTTTTTAAGTTTAAACTTTTGTTATGATTTTTGAAGTGAAATTGAGGAGTTTTTTGACTTTGAAATTTCGTAATGGTCATAATAGTGAAATTAGTGTGTTTTTTACTTTGAAATTTTGTAATTGTTTTTATAGTGAAATTAGTGTATTTTTTAATATTTGACTTTTGGTATGGTTTTTAGAGAGAAGTTAGCTAGTTTTTTAACTTTGAACTTTTTGTTTGGTTTTTATTGTGAAATTGGTGAGTTTTTTAAATATGAACTTTTGTTACGGTGTTTATAGTGAAATTGTTGAATTTTTGGCGTGGAACCTTTGAATTGGTTTATATAGTGAAATTTGTGAAAATCTTTACTTAAAACTTTTGTAATGGTCATTATAGTGAAATTGGTAAGTTTTTTCACTAGGAACATTCGTAATGGTCTTTATAGTGAAATAGGTGAGTCGTTTCTCTTGGAACTTTCGTAATGGTTTTTATAGTTAACGTTAATCATTTGTCAACTTTGAAATTATTTATGTATTTAGAGAGAAATTGGTGATGATCATTATAGTGAGATTGGCTAGTTTTTTCACATGGAACATTCGTAATGGTCTTCATAGTGAAACTGTATAGTTTTTAAAGTTTGAACTTTTGTTATTATTTTTAGAGTGAAATTGGGGAGTTTTTTTAACTTTGTAATTTCGTAATGGTCATTATAGTGAAATTAGTGTGTTTTTTCACTTTAAACTTTTGTTGTGGTTTTTATAGTGAAAATAGTGTGTTTTTTCACTTTTGACTTTTGATATTATTTTTAGAGAGAAGTTTGTGAGTTTTTTTTAACTTTAACAATTTGTATGGTTTTTATAGTAAAATTGGGGAATTTTTTCACTTGAAACTTTTGTAATGGTCGTTATAGTGAAATTGGTGAGTTCTTTCATTTGGAACATTCTAAATGGTCTTATAGTGAAATTGATGAGTTTTTTCACTTGAAACTTTTGTAATGGTTTTTCACTTTGTACTTTTGTAATTTATAGATAAATTGGTGAGTTTTTTCACTTGGAACTTTTGTAATGGTTTTTATAGTGAAAGTTAATTATTTTTTAACTTTGAAATTTTGTTATGGTTTTAGAGACAAATTGGCGAGTTTCATAAATTTGACCTTTTATAATGGTTTTTATGGTGAAATTAGTGAATTTTTTCACTTGGATCTTTTGGTATGGTCTTTTAGTGAAATTTGTGTGTGTTTTACTTTGGAACATTTTGTAATGTCTTTTATAGTGAAATTTGTGTGTTTTTTGATTTGGAAATTTTGTTACGGTGTTTATAGTGAAATTGTTGAATTTTTTTAATTGGAACTTTTGAAATGGTTTTTATAGTGAAATTGGTGAATTTTTTCGCTTGAAACTTTTGTAATGGTCATTATAGTGAAATTGGAGAGTTTTCTTCACTTGGAACACTCGTTCATAAAGGTCTTTCTAGTTAAATTGGTGAGTTTTTTTATTCACGTGGAGTTTTTTTAATGGTTTTAATAGTAAAGTTGGTGAGGTTTTTAACTTTGAACTTTTGTAATGGCCTTCATAGTGAAATTATGGAGTTTTTTAAGTTTGAACTTTTGTTATGATTTTTGAAGTGAAATTGAGGAGTTTTTTGACTTTGAAATTTCGTAATGGTCATAATAGTGAAATTAGTGTGTTTTTTACTTTGAAATTTTGTAATTGTTTTTATAGTGAAATTAGTGTGTTTTTTAATATTTGACTTTTGGTATGGTTTTTAGAGAGAAGTTAGTGAGTTTTTTAACTTTGAACTTTTTGTTTGGTTTTTATTGTGAATTTGGTGAGTTTTTTAAATATGAACTTTTGTTATGGTGTTTATAGTGAAATTGTTGAATTTTTGGCGTGGAACCTTTGAATTGGTTTATATAGTGAAATTTGTGAAAATCTTTACTTAAAACTTTTGTAATGGTCATTATAGTGAAATTGGTAAGTTTTTTCACTAGGAACATTCGTAATGGTCTTTATAGTGAAATAGGTGAGTCGTTTCTCTTGGAACTTTCGTAATGGTTTTTATAGTTAACGTTAATCATTTGTCAACTTTGAAATTATTTATGTATTTAGAGAGAAATTGGTGATGATCATTATAGTGAGATTGGCTAGTTTTTTCACATGGAACATTCGTAATGGTCTTCATAGTGAAACTGTATAGTTTTTAAAGTTTGAACTTTTGTTATTATTTTTAGAGTGAAATTGGGGAGTTTTTTTAACTTTGTAATTTCGTAATGGTCATTATAGTGAAATTAGTGTGTTTTTTCACTTTAAACTTTTGTTGTGGTTTTTATAGTGAAAATAGTGTGTTTTTTCACTTTTGACTTTTGATATTGTTTTTAGAGAGAAGTTTGTTAGTTTTTTTAACTTTAACATTTTGTATGGTTTTTATAGTAAAATTGAGGAATTTTTTCACTTGAAACTTTTGTAATGGTCGTTATAGTGAAATTGGTGAGTTCTTTCATTTGGAACATTCTAAATGGTCTTATAGTGAAATTGATGAGTTTTTTCACTTGAAACTTTTGTAATGGTTTTTCACTTTGTACTTTTGTAATTTATAGATAAATTGGTGAGTTTTTTCACTTGGAACTATTGTAATGGTTTTTATAGTGAAAGTTAATTATTTTTTAACTTTGAAATTTTGTTATGGTTTTAGAGACAAATTGGCGAGTTTCATAAATTTGACCTTTTATAATGGTTTTTATGGTGAAATTAGTGAATTTTTTCACTTGGATCTTTTGGTATGGCCTTTTAGTGAAATTTGTGTGTGTTTTACTTTGGAACATTTTGTAATGTCTTTTATAGTGAAATTTGTGTGTTTTTTGACTTGGAAATTTTGTTACGGTGTTTATAGTGAAATTGTTGAATTTTTTTAATTGGAACTTTTGAAATGGTTTTTATAGTGAAATTGGTGAATTTTTTCGCTTGAAACTTTTGTAATGGTCATTATAGTGAAATTGGAGAGTTTTCTTCACTTGGAACACTCGTTCATAAAGGTTTTTCTAGTTAAATTGGTGAGTTTTTTTATTCACGTGGAGTTTTTTTAATGGTATTAATAGTAAAGTTGGTGAGGTTTTTAACTTTGAACTTTTGTAATGGCCTTCATAGTGAAATTATGGAGTTTTTTAAGTTTGAACTTTTGTTATGATTTTTGAAGTGAAATTGAGGAGTTTTTTGACTTTGAAATTTCGTAATGGTCATAATAGTGAAATTAGTGTGTTTTTTACTTTGAAATTTTGTAATTGTTTTTATAGTGAAATTAGTGTGTTTTTTTATATTTGACTTTTGGTATGGTTTTTAGAGAGAAGTTAGTGAGTTTTTTAACTTTGAACTTTTTGTTTGGTTTTTATTGTGAAATTGGTGAGTTTTTTAAATATGAACTTTTGTTATGGTGTTTATAGTGAAATTGTTGAATTTTTGGCGTGGAACCTTTGAATTGGTTTATATAGTGAAATTTTTGAAAATCTTTGCTTAAAACTTTTGTAATGGTCATTATAGTGAAATTGGTAAGTTTTTTCACTAGGAACATTCGTAATGGTCTTTATAGTGAAATAGGTGAGTCGTTTCTCTTGGAACTTTCGTAATGGTTTTTATAGTTAACGTTAATCATTTGTCAACTTTGAAATTATTTATGTATTTAGAGAGAAATTGGTGATGATCATTATAGTGAGATTGGCTATTTTTTTCACATGGAACATTCGTAATGGTCTTCATAGTGAAACTGTATAGTTTTTAAAGTTTGAACTTTTGTTATTATTTTTAGAGTGAAATTGGGGAGTTTTTTTAACTTTGTAATTTCGTAATGGTCATTATAGTGAAATTAGTGTGTTTTTTCACTTTAAACTTTTGTTGTGGTTTTTATAGTGAAAATAGTGTGTTTTTTCACTTTTGACTTTTGATATTGTTTTTAGAGAGAAGTTTGTGAGTTTTTTTAACTTTAACATTTTGTATGGTTTTTATAGTAAAATTAGGGAATTTTTTCACTTGAAACTTTTGTAATGGTCGTTATAGTGAAATTGGTGAGTTCTTTCATTTGGAACATTCTAAATGGTCTTATAGTGAAATTGATGAGTTTTTTCACTTGAAACTTTTGTAATGGTTTTTCTCTTTGTACTTTTGTAATTTATAGATAAATTGGTGAGTTTTTTCACTTGGAACTTTTGTAATGGTTTTTATAGTGAAAGTTAATTATTTTTTAACTTTGAAATTTTGTTATGGTTTTAGAGAGAAATTGGCGAGTTTCATAAATTTGACCTTTTATAATGGTTTTTATGGTGAAATTAGTGAATTTTTTCACTTGGATCTTTTGGTATGGTCTTTTAGTGAAATTTGTGTGTGTTTTACTTTGGAACATTTTCTAATGGCTTTTATAGTGAAATTTGTGTGTTTTTTGACTTGGAAATTTTGTTACGGTGTTTATAGTGAAATTGTTGAATTTTTTTAATTGGAACTTTTGGAATGGTTTTTATAGTGAAATTGGTGAATTTTTTCACTTGAAACTTTTGTAATGGTCATTATAGTGAAATTAGAGAGTTTTCTTCACATGGAACACTCGTTCATAATGGTCTTTCTAGTTAAATTGGTGAGTTTTTTTATTCACGTGGAGTTTTTTTTATGGTTTTAATAGTGAAGTTGGTGAGGTTTTTAACTTTGAACTTTTGTAATGGCCTTCATAGTGAAATTATGGAGTTTTTTAAGTTTGAACTTTTGTTATGATTTTTGAAGTGAAATTGAGGAGTTTTTTGACTTTGAAATTTCGTAATGGTCATAATAGTGAAATTAGTGTGTTTTTTACTTTGAAATTTTGTAATTGTTTTTATAGTGAAATTAGTGTGTTTTTTAATATTTGACTTTTGGTATGGTTTTTAGAGAGAAGTTAGTGAGTTTTTTAACTTTGAACTTTTTGTTTGGTTTTTATTGTGAAATTGGTGAGTTTTTTAAATATGAACTTTTGTTACGGTGTTTATAGTGAAATTGTTGAATTTTTGGCGTGGAACCTTTGAATTGGTTTATATAGTGAAATTTGTGAAAATCTTTACTTAAAACTTTTGTAATGGTCATTATAGTGAAATTGGTAAGTTTTTTCACTAGGAACATTCGTAATGGTCTTTATAGTGAAATAGGTGAGTCGTTTCTCTTGGAACTTTCGTCATGGTTTTTATAGTTAACGTTAATCATTTGTCAACTTTGAAATTATTTATGTATTTAGAGAGAAATTGGTGATGATCATTATAGTGAGATTGGCTAGTTTTTTCACATGGAACATTCGTAATGGTCTTCATAGTGAAACTGTATAGTTTTTAAAGTTTGAATTTTTGTTATTATTTTTAGAGTGAAATTGGGGAGTTTTTTTAACTTTGTAATTTCGTAATGGTCATTATAGTGAAATTAGTGTGTTTTTTCACTTTAAACTTTTGTTGTGGTTTTTATAGTGAAAATAGTGTGTTTTTTCACTTTTGACTTTTGATATTGTTTTTAGAGAGAAGTTTGTGAGTTTTTTTAACTTTAACATTTTGTATGGTTTTTATAGTAAAATTGGGGAATTTTTTCACTTGAAACTTTTGTAATGGTCGTTATAGTGAAATTGGTGAGTTCTTTCATTTGGAACATTCTAAATGGTCTTATAGTGAAATTGATGAGTTTTTTCACTTGAAACTTTTGTAATGGTTTTTCACTTTGTACTTTTGTAATTTATAGATAAATTGGTGAGTTTTTTCACTTGGAACTTTTGTAATGGTTTTTATAGTGAAAGTTAATTATTTTTTAACTTTGAAATTTTGTTATGGTTTTAGAGACAAATTGGCGAGTTTCATAAATTTGACCTTTTATAATGGTTTTTATGGTGAAATTAGTGAATTTTTTCACTTGGATCTTTTGGTATGGTCTTTTAGTGAAATTTGTGTGTGTTTTACTTTGGAACATTTTGTAATGTCTTTTATAGTGAAATTTGTGTGTTTTTTGATTTTGAAATTTTGTTACGGTGTTTATAGTGAAATTGTTGAATTTTTTTAATTGGAACTTTTGAAATGGTTTTTATAGTGAAATTGGTGAATTTTTTCGCTTGAAACTTTTGTAATGGTCATTATAGTGAAATTGGAGAGTTTTCTTCACTTGGAACACTCGTTCATAAAGGTCTTTCTAGTTAAATTGGTGAGTTTTTTTATTCACGTGGAGTTTTTTAATGGTTTTAATAGTAAAGTTGGTGAGGTTTTTAACTTTGAACTTTTGTAATGGCCTTCATAGTGAAATTATGGAGTTTTTTAAGTTTGAACTTTTGTTATGATTTTTGAAGTGAAATTGAGGAGTTTTTTGACTTTGAAATTTCGTCATGGTCATAATAGTGAAATTAGTGTGTTTTTTACTTTGAAATTTTGTAATTGTTTTTATAGTGAAATTAGTGTGTTTTTTAATATTTGACTTTTGGTATGGTTTTTAGAGAGAAGTTAGTGAGTTTTTTAACTTTGAACTTTTTGTTTGGTTTTTATTGTGAATTTGGGTAGTTTTTTAAATATGAACTTTTGTTATGGTGTTTATAGTGAAATTGTTGATTTTTTGGCGTGGAACCTTTGAATTGGTTTATATAGTGAAATTTGTGAAAATCTTTACTTAAAACTTTTGTAATGGTCATTATAGTGAAATTGGTAAGTTTTTTCACTAGGAACATTCGTAATGGTCTTTATAGTGAAATAGGTGAGTCGTTTCTCTTGGAACTTTCGTAATGGTTTTTATAGTTAACGTTAATCATTTGTCAACTTTGAAATTATTTATGTATTTAGAGAGAAATTGGTGATGACCATTATAGTGAGATTGGCTAGTTTTTTCACATGGAACATTCGTAATGGTCTTCATAGTGAAACTGTATAGTTTTTAAAGTTTGAACTTTTGTTATTATTTTTAGAGTGAAATTGGGGAGTTTTTTTAACTTTGTAATTTCGTAATGGTCATTATAGTGAAATTAGTGTGTTTTTTCACTTTAAACTTTTGTTGTGGTTTTTATAGTGAAAATAGTGTTTTTTTTCACTTTTGACTTTTGATATTGTTTTTAGAGAGAAGTTTGTGAGTTTTTTTAACTTTAACATTTTGTATGGTTTTTATAGTAAAATTGGGGAATTTTTTCACTTGAAACTTTTGTAATGGTCGTTATAGTGAAATTGGTGAGTTCTTTCATTTGGAACATTCTAAATGGTCTTATAGTGAAATTGATGAGTTTTTTCACTTGAAACTTTTGTAATGGTTTTTCACTTTGTACTTTTGTAATTTATAGATAAATTGGTGGGTTTTTTCACTTGGAACTTTTGTAATGGTTTTTATAGTGAAAGTTAATTATTTTTTAACTTTGAAATTTTGTTATGGTTTTAGAGACAAATTGGCGAGTTTCATAAATTTGACCTTTTATAATGGTTTTTATGGTGAAATTAGTGAACTTTTTCACTTGGATCTTTTGGTATGGTCTTTTAGTGAAATTTGTGTGTGTTTTACTTTGGAACATTTTGTAATGGCTTTTATAGTGAAATTTGTGTTTTTTTGACTTGGAAATTTTGTTACGGTGTTTATAGTGAAATTGTTGAATTTTTTTAATTGGAACTTTTGAAATGGTTTTTATAGTGAAATTGGTGAATTTTTTCACTTGAAACTTTTGTAATGGTCATTATAGTGAAATTGGAGAGTTTTCTTCACTTGGAACACTCGTTCATAAAGGTCTTTCTAGTTAAATTGGTGAGTTTTTTTATTCACGTGGAGTTTTTTTAATGGTTTTAATAGTAAAGTTGGTGAGGTTTTTAACTTTGAACTTTTGTAATGGCCTTCATAGTGAAATTATGGAGTTTTTTAAGTTTGAACTTTTGTTATGATTTTTGAAGTGAAATTGAGGAGTTTTTTGACTTTGAAGTTTCGTAATGGTCATAATAGTGAAATTAGTGTGTTTTTTACTTTGAAATTTTGTAATTGTTTTTATAGTGAAATTAGTGTGCTTTTTAATATTTGACTTTTGGTATGGTTTTTAGAGAGAAGTTAGTGAGTTTTTTAACTTTGAACTTTTTGTTTGGTTTTTATTGTGAAATTGGTGAGTTTTTTAAATATGAACTTTTGTTATGGTGTTTATAGTGAAATTGTTGAATTTTTGGCGTGGAACCTTTGAATTGGTTTATATAGTGAAATTTGTGAAAATCTTTACTTAAAACTTTTGTAATGGTCATTATAGTGAAATTGGTAAGTTTTTTCACTAGGAACATTCGTAATGGTCTTTATAGTGAAATAGGTGAGTCGTTTCTCTTGGAACTTTCGTAAAGGTTTTTATAGTTAACGTTAATCATTTGTCAACTTTGAAATTATTTATGTATTTAGAGAGAAATTGGTGATGATCATTATAGTGAGATTGGCTAGTTTTTTCACATGGAACATTCGTAATGGTCTTCATAGTGAAACTGTATAGTTTTTAAAGTTTGAACTTTTGTTATTATTTTTAGAGTGAAATTGGGGAGTTTTTTTAACTTTGTAATTTCATAATGGTCATTATAGTGAAATTAGTGTGTTTTTTCACTTTAAACTTTTGTTGTGGTTTTTATAGTGAAAATAGTGTGTTTTTTCACTTTTGACTTTTGATATTGTTTTTAGAGAGAAGTTTGTGAGTTTTTTTAACTTTAACATTTTGTATGGTTTTTATAGTAAAATTGAGGAATTTTTTCACTTGAAACTTTTGTAATGGTCGTTATAGTGAAATTGGTGAGTTCTTTCATTTGGAACATTCTAAATGGTCTTATAGTGAAATTGATGAGTTTTTTCACTTGAAACTTTTGTAATGGTTTTTCACTTTGTACTTTTGTAATTTATAGATAAATTGGTGAGTTTTTTCACTTGGAACTTTTGTAATGGTTTTTATAGTGAAAGTTAATTATTTTTTAACTTTGAAATTTTGTTATGGTTTTAGAGACAAATTGGCGAGTTTCATAAATTTGACCTTTTATAATGGTTTTTATGGTGAAATTAGTGAATTTTTTCACTTGGATCTTTTGGTATGGTCTTTTAGTGAAATTTGTGTGTGTTTTACTTTGGAACATTTTGTAATGGCTTTTATAGTAAAATTTGTGTGTTTTTTGACTTGGAAATTTTGTTACGGTGTTTATAGTGAAATTGTTGAATTTTTTTAATTGGAACTTTTGAAATGGTTTTTATAGTGAAATTGGTGAATTTTTTCACTTGAAACTTTTGTAATGGCCATTATAGTGAAATTGGAGAGTTTTATTCACTTGGAACACTCGTTCATAAAGGTCTTTCTAGTTAAATTGGTGAGTTTTTTTATTCACGTGGAGTTTTTTTAATGGTTTTAATAGTAAAGTTGGTGAGGTTTTTAACTTTGAACTTTTGTAATGGCCTTCATAGTGAAATTATGGAGTTTTTTAAGTTTGAACTTTTGTTATGATTTTTGAAGTGAAATTGAGGAGTTTTTTGACTTTGAAATTTCGTAATGGTCATAATAGTGAAATTAGTGTGTTTTTTACTTTGAAATTTTGTAATTGTTTTTATAGTGAAATTAGTGTGTTTTTTAATATTTGACTTTTGGTATGGTTTTTAGAGAGAAGTTAGTGAGTTTTTTAACTTTGAACTTTTTGTTTGGTTTTTATTGTGAAATTGGTGAGTTTTTTAAATATGAACTTTTGTTATGGTGTTTATAGTGAAATTGTTGAATTTTTGGCGTGGAACCTTTGAATTGGTTTATATAGTGAAATTTGTGAAAATCTTTACTTAAAACTTTTGTAATGGTCATTATAGTGAAATTGGTAAGTTTTTTCACTAGGAACATTCGTAATGGTCTTTATAGTGAAATAGGTGAGTCGTTTCTCTTGGAACTTTCGTAATGGTTTTTATAGTTAACGTTAATCATTTGTCAACTTTGAAATTATTTATGTATTTAGAGAGAAATTGGTGATGATCATTATAGTGAGATTGGCTAGTTTTTTCACATGGAACATTCGTAATGGTCTTCATAGTGAAACTGTATAGTTTTTAAAGTTTGAACTTTTGTTATTATTTTTAGAGTGAAATTGGGGAGTTTTTTTAACTTTGTAATTTCGTAATGGTCATTATAGTGAAATTAGTGTGTTTTTTCACTTTAAACTTTTGTTGTGGTTTTTATAGTGAAAATAGTGTTTTTTTTCACTTTTGACTTTTGATATTGTTTTTAGAGAGAAGTTTGTGAGTTTTTTTAACTTTAACATTTTGTATGGTTTTTATAGTAAAATTAGGGAATTTTTTCACTTGAAACTTTTGTAATGGTCGTTATAGTGAAATTGGTGAGTTTTTTCATTTGGAACATTCTAAATGGTCTTATAGTGAAATTGATGAGTTTTTTCACTTGAAACTTTTGTAATGGTTTTTCACTTTGTACTTTTGTAATTTATAGATAAATTGGTGAGTTTTTTCACTTGGAACTTTTGTAATGGTTTTTATAGTGAAAGTTAATTATTTTTTAACTTTGAAATTTTGTTATGGTTTTAGAGACAAATTGGCGAGTTTCATAAATTTGACCTTTTATAATGGTTTTTATGGTGAAATTAGTGAATTTTTTCACTTGGATCTTTTGGTATGGTCTTTTAGTGAAATTTGTGTGTGTTTTACTTTGGAACATTTTGTAATGGCTTTTATAGTAAAATTTGTGTGTTTTTTGACTTGGAAATTTTGTTACGGTGTTTATAGTGAAATTGTTGAATTTTTTTAATTGGAACTTTTGAAATGGTTTTTATAGTGAAATTGGTGAATTTTTTCACTTGAAACTTTTGTAATGGCCATTATAGTGAAATTGGAGAGTTTTATTCACTTGGAACACTCGTTCATAAAGGTCTTTCTAGTTAAATTGGTGAGTTTTTTTATTCACGTGGAGTTTTTTTAATGGTTTTAATAGTAAAGTTGGTGAGGTTTTTAACTTTGAACTTTTGTAATGGCCTTCATAGTGAAATTATGGAGTTTTTTAAGTTTGAACTTTTGTTATGATTTTTGAAGTGAAATTGAGGAGTTTTTTGACTTTGAAATTTCGTAATGGTCATAATAGTGAAATTAGTGTGTTTTTTACTTTGAAATTTTGTAATTGTTTTTATAGTGAAATTAGTGTGTTTTTTAATATTTGACTTTTGGTATGGTTTTTAGAGAGAAGTTAGTGAGTTTTTTAACTTTGAACTTTTTGTTTGGTTTTTATTGTGAAATTGGTGAGTTTTTTAAATATGAACTTTTGTTATGGTGTTTATAGTGAAATTGTTGAATTTTTGGCGTGGAACCTTTGAATTGGTTTATATAGTGAAATTTGTGAAAATCTTTACTTAAAACTTTTGTAATGGTCATTATAGTGAAATTGGTAAGTTTTTTCACTAGGAACATTCGTAATGGTCTTTATAGTGAAATAGGTGAGTCGTTTCTCTTGGAACTTTCGTAATGGTTTTTATAGTTAACGTTAATCATTTGTCAACTTTGAAATTATTTATGTATTTAGAGAGAAATTGGTGATGATCATTATAGTGAGATTGGCTAGTTTTTTCACATGGAACATTCGTAATGGTCTTCATAGTGAAACTGTATAGTTTTTAAAGTTTGAACTTTTGTTATTATTTTTAGAGTGAAATTGGGGAGTTTTTTTAACTTTGTAATTTCGTAATGGTCATTATAGTGAAATTAGTGTGTTTTTTCACTTTAAACTTTTGTTGTGGTTTTTATAGTGAAAATAGTGTTTTTTTTCACTTTTGACTTTTGATATTGTTTTTAGAGAGAAGTTTGTGAGTTTTTTTAACTTTAACATTTTGTATGGTTTTTATAGTAAAATTGGGGAATTTTTTCACTTGAAACTTTTGTAATGGTCGTTATAGTGAAATTGGTGAGTTCTTTCATTTGGAACATTCGAAATGGTCTTATAGTGAAATTGATGAGTTTTTTCACTTGAAACTTTTGTAATGGTTTTTCACTTTGTACTTTTGTAATTTATAGATAAATTGGTGAGTTTTTTCACTTGGAACTTTTGTAATGGTTTTTATAGTGAAAGTTAATTATTTTTTAACTTTGAAATTTTGTTATGGTTTTAGAGACAAATTGGCGAGTTTCATAAATTTGACCTTTTATAATGGTTTTTATGGTGAAATTAGTGAATTTTTTCACTTGGATCTTTTGGTATGGTCTTTTAGTGAAATTTGTGTGTGTTTTACTTTGGAACATTTTGTAATGGCTTTTATAGTAAAATTTGTGTGTTTTTTGACTTGGAAATTTTGTTACGGTGTTTATAGTGAAATTGTTGAATTTTTTTAATTGGAACTTTTGAAATGGTTTTTATAGTGAAATTGGTGAATTTTTTCACTTGAAACTTTTGTAATGGCCATTATAGTGAAATTGGAGAGTTTTATTCACTTGGAACACTCGTTCATAAAGGTCTTTCTAGTTAAATTGGTGAGTTTTTTTATTCACGTGGAGTTTTTTTAATGGTTTTAATAGTAAAGTTGGTGAGGTTTTTAACTTTGAACTTTTGTAATGGCCTTCATAGTGAAATTATGGAGTTTTTTAAGTTTGAACTTTTGTTATGATTTTTGAAGTGAAATTGAGGAGTTTTTTGACTTTGAAATTTCGTAATGGTCATAATAGTGAAATTAGTGTGTTTTTTACTTTGAAATTTTGTAATTGTTTTTATAGTGAAATTAGTGTGTTTTTTAATATTTGACTTTTGGTATGGTTTTTAGAGAGAAGTTAGTGAGTTTTTTAACTTTGAACTTTTTGTTTGGTTTTTATTGTGAAATTGGTGAGTTTTTTAAATATGAACTTTTGTTATGGTGTTTATAGTGAAATTGTTGAATTTTTGGCGTGGAACCTTTGAATTGGTTTATATAGTGAAATTTGTGAAAATCTTTACTTAAAACTTTTGTAATGGTCATTATAGTGAAATTGGTAAGTTTTTTCACTAGGAACATTCGTAATGGTCTTTATAGTGAAATAGGTGAGTCGTTTCTCTTGGAACTTTCGTAATGGTTTTTATAGTTAACGTTAATCATTTGTCAACTTTGAAATTATTTATGTATTTAGAGAGAAATTGGTGATGATCATTATAGTGAGATTGGCTAGTTTTTTCACATGGAACATTCGTAATGGTCTTCATAGTGAAACTGTATAGTTTTTAAAGTTTGAACTTTTGTTATTATTTTTAGAGTGAAATTGGGGAGTTTTTTTAACTTTGTAATTTCGTAATGGTCATTATAGTGAAATTAGTGTGTTTTTTCACTTTAAACTTTTGTTGTGGTTTTTATAGTGAAAATAGTGTTTTTTTTCACTTTTGACTTTTGATATTGTTTTTAGAGAGAAGTTTGTGAGTTTTTTTAACTTTAACATTTTGTATGGTTTTTATAGTAAAATTGGGGAATTTTTTCACTTGAAACTTTTGTAATGGTCGTTATAGTGAAATTGGTGAGTTCTTTCATTTGGAACATTCGAAATGGTCTTATAGTGAAATTGATGAGTTTTTTCACTTGAAACTTTTGTAATGGTTTTTCACTTTGTACTTTTGTAATTTATAGATAAATTGGTGAGTTTTTTCACTTGGAACTTTTGTAATGGTTTTTATAGTGAAAGTTAATTATTTTTTAACTTTGAAATTTTGTTATGGTTTTAGAGACAAATTGGCGAGTTTCATAAATTTGACCTTTTATAATGGTTTTTATGGTGAAATTAGTGAATTTTTTCACTTGGATCTTTTGGTATGGTCTTTTAGTGAAATTTGTGTGTGTTTTACTTTGGAACATTTTGTAATGGCTTTTATAGTAAAATTTGTGTGTTTTTTGACTTGGAAATTTTGTTACGATGTTTATAGTGAAATTGTTGAATTTTTTTAATTGGAACTTTTGAAATGGTTTTTATAGTGAAATTGGTGAATTTTTTCACTTGAAACTTTTGTAATGGCCATTATAGTGAAATTGGAGAGTTTTATTCACTTGGAACACTCGTTCATAAAGGTCTTTCTAGTTAAATTGGTGAGTTTTTTTATTCACGTGGAGTTTTTTTAATGGTTTTAATAGTAAAGTTGGTGAGGTTTTTAACTTTGAACTTTTGTAATGGCCTTCATAGTGAAATTATGGAGTTTTTTAAGTTTGAACTTTTGTTATGATTTTTGAAGTGAAATTGAGGAGTTTTTTGACTTTGAAATTTCGTAATGGTCATAATAGTGAAATTAGTGTGTTTTTTACTTTGAAATTTTGTAATTGTTTTTATAGTGAAATTAGTGTGTTTTTTAATATTTGACTTTTGGTATGGTTTTTAGAGAGAAGTTAGTGAGTTTTTTAACTTTGAACTTTTTGTTTGGTTTTTATTGTGAAATTGGTGAGTTTTTTAAATATGAACTTTTGTTATGGTGTTTATAGTGAAATTGTTGAATTTTTGGCGTGGAACCTTTGAATTGGTTTATATAGTGAAATTTGTGAAAATCTTTACTTAAAACTTTTGTAATGGTCATTATAGTGAAATTGGTAAGTTTTTTCACTAGGAACATTCGTAATGGTCTTTATAGTGAAATAGGTGAGTCGTTTCTCTTGGAACTTTCGTAATGGTTTTTATAGTTAACGTTAATCATTTGTCAACTTTGAAATTATTTATGTATTTAGAGAGAAATTGGTGATGATCATTATAGTGAGATTGGCTAGTTTTTTCACATGGAACATTCGTAATGGTCTTCATAGTGAAACTGTATAGTTTTTAAAGTTTGAACTTTTGTTATTATTTTTAGAGTGAAATTGGGGAGTTTTTTTAACTTTGTAATTTCGTAATGGTCATTATAGTGAAATTAGTGTGTTTTTTCACTTTAAACTTTTGTTGTGGTTTTTATAGTGAAAATAGTGTTTTTTTTCACTTTTGACTTTTGATATTGTTTTTAGAGAGAAGTTTGTGAGTTTTTTTAACTTTAACATTTTGTATGGTTTTTATAGTAAAATTGGGAAATTTTTTCACTTGAAACTTTTGTAATGGTCGTTATAGTGAAATTGGTGAGTTCTTTCATTTGGAACATTCTAAATGGTCTTATAGTGAAATTGATGAGTTTTTTCACTTGAAACTTTTGTAATGGTTTTTCACTTTGTACTTTTGTAATTTATAGATAAATTGGTGAGTTTTTTCACTTGGAACTTTTGTAATGGTTTTTATAGTGAAAGTTAATTATTTTTTAACTTTGAAATTTTGTTATGGTTTTAGAGATAAATTGGCGAGTTTCATAAATTTGACCTTTTATAATGGTATTTATGGTGAAATTAGTGAATTTTTTCACTTGGATCTTTTGGTATGGTCTTTTAGTGAAATTTGTGTGTGTTTTACTTTGGAACATTTTGTAATGGCTTTTATAGTGAAATTTGTGTGTTTTTTGACTTGGAAATTTTGTTACCGTGTTTATAGCGAAATTGTTGAATTTTTTTAATTGGAACTTTTGGAATGGTTTTTATAGTGAAATTGGTGAATTTTTTCTCTTGAAACTTTTGTAATGGTCATTATAGTGAAATTGGAGAGTTTTCTTCACTTGGAACACTCGTTCATAAAGGTCTTTCTAGTTAAATTGGTGAGTTTTTTTATTCACGTGGAGTTTTTTAATGGTTTTAATAGTAAAGTTGGTGAGGTTTTTAACTTTGAACTTTTGTAATGGCCTTCATAGTGAAATTATGGAGTTTTTTAAGTTTGAACTTTTGTTATGATTTTTGAAGTGAAATTGAGGAGTTTTTTTACTTTGAAATTTCGTAATGGTCATAATAGTGAAATTAGTGTGTTTCTTACTTTGAAATTTTGTAATTGTTTTTATAGTGAAATTAGTGTGTTTTTTAATATTTGACTTTTGGTATGGTTTTTAGAGAGAAGTTAGTGAGTTTTTTAACTTTGAACTTTTTGTTTGGTTTTTATTGTGAAATTGGTGAGTTTTTTAAATATGAACTTTTGTTATGGTGTTTATAGTGAAATTGTTGAATTTTTGGCGTGGAACCTTTGAATTGGTTTATATAGTGAAATTTGTGAAAATATTTACTTAAAACTTTTGTAATGGTCATAATAGTGAAATTGGTAAGTTTTTTCACTAGGAACATTCGTAATGGTCTTTATAGTGAAATAGGTGAGTCGTTTCTCTTGGAACTTTCGTAATGGTTTTTATAGTTAACGTTAATCATTTGTCAACTTTGAAATTATTTATGTATTTAGAGAGAAATTGGTGATGATCATTATAGTGAGATTGGCTAGTTTTTTCACATGGAACATTCGTAATGGTCTTCATAGTGAAACTGTATAGTTTTTAAAGTTTGAACTTTTGTTATTATTTTTAGAGTGAAATTGGGGAGTTTTTTTAACTTTGTAATTTCGTAATGGTCATTATAGTGAAATTAGTGTGTTTTTTCACTTTAAACTTTTGTTGTGGTTTTTATAGTGAAAATAGTGTTTTTTTTTCACTTTTGACTTTTGATATTGTTTTTAGAGAGAAGTTTGTGAGTTTTTTTAACTTTAACATTTTGTATGGTTTTTATAGTAAAATGGGGATTTTTTTCACTTGAAACTTTTGTAATGGTCGTTATAGTGAAATTGGTGAGTTCTTTCATTTGGAACATTCTAAATGGTCTTATAGTGAAATTGATGAGTTTTTTCACTTGAAACTTTTGAATGGTTTTTCACTTTGTACTTTTGTAATTTATAGATAAATTGGTGAGTTTTTTCACTTGGAACTTTTGTAATGGTTTTTATAGTGAAAGTTAATTATTTTTTAACTTTGAAATTTTGTTATGGTTTTAGAGACAAATTGGCGAGTTTCATAAATTTGACCTTTTATAATGGTTTTTATGGTTAAATTAGTGAATTTTTTCACTTGGATCTTTTGGTATGGTCTTTTAGTGAAATTTGTGTGTGTTTTACTTTGGAACATTTTGTAATGGTTTTTATAGTGAAATTTGTGTGTTTTTTGACTTGGAAATGTTGTTACCGTGTTTATAGTGAAATTGTTGAATTTTTTTAATTGGAACTTTTGAAATGGTTTTTATAGTGAAATTGGTGAATTTTTTCACTTGAAACTTTTGTAATGGTCATTATAGTGAAATTGGAGAGTTTTATTCACTTGGAACACTCGCTCATAAAGGTCTTTCTAGTTAAATTGGTGAGTTTTTTTATTCACGTGGAGTTTTTTTAATGGTTTTAATAGTAAAGTTGGTGAGGTTTTTAACTTTGAACTTTTGTAATGGCCTTCATAGTGAAATTATGGAGTTTTTTAAGTTTGAACTTTTGTTATGATTTTTGAAGTGAAATTGAGGAGTTTTTTGACTTTGAAGTTTCGTAATGGTCATAATAGTGAAATTAGTGTGTTTTTTACTTTGAAATTTTGTAATTGTTTTTATAGTGAAATTAGTGTGCTTTTTAATATTTGACTTTTGGTATGGTTTTTAGAGAGAAGTTAGTGAGTTTTTTAACTTTGAACTTTTTGTTTGGTTTTTATTGTGAAATTGGTGAGTTTTTTAAATATGAACTTTTGTTATGGTGTTTATAGTGAAATTGTTGAATTTTTGGCGTGGAACCTTTGAATTGGTTTATATAGTGAAATTTGTGAAAATCTTTACTTAAAACTTTTGTAATGGTCATTATAGTGAAATTGGTAAGTTTTTTCACTAGGAACATTCGTAATGGTCTTTATAGTGAAATAGGTGAGTCATTTCTCTTGGAACTTTCGTAATGGTTTTTATAGTTAACGTTAATCATTTGTCAACTTTGAAATTATTTATGTATTTAGAGAGAAATTGGTGATGATCATTATAGTGAGATTGGCTAGTTTTTTCACATGGAACATTCGTAATGGTCTTCATAGTGAAACTGTATAGTTTTTAAAGTTTGAACTTTTGTTATTATTTTTAGAGTGAAATTGGGGAGTTTTTTTAACTTTGTAATTTCGTAATGGTCATTATAGTGAAATTAGTGTGTTTTTTCACTTTAAACTTTTGTTGTGGTTTTTATAGTGAAAATAATGTGTTTTTTTCACTTTTGACTTTTGATATTGTTTTTAGAGAGAAGTTTGTGAGTTTTTTTAACTTTAACATTTTGTATGGTTTTTATAGTAAAATTGGGGAATTTTTTCACTTGAAACTTTTGTAATGGTCGTTATAGTGAAATTGGTGAGTTCTTTCATTTGGAACATTCTAAATGGTCTTATAGTGAAATTGATGAGTTTTTTCACTTGAAACTTTTGTAATGGTTTTTCACTTTGTACTTTTGTAATTTATAGATAAATTGGTGAGTTTTTTCACTTGGAACTTTTGTAATGGTTTTTATAGTGAAAGTTAATTATTTTTTAACTTTGAAATTTTGTTATGGTTTTAGAGATAAATTGGCGAGTTTCATAAATTTGACCTTTTATAATGGTATTTATGGTGAAATTAGTGAATTTTTTCACTTGGATCTTTTGGTATGGTCTTTAAGTGAAATTTGTGTGTGTTTTACTTTGGAACATTTTGTAATGGCTTTTATAGTGAAATTTGTGTGTTTTTTGACTTGGAAATTTTGTTACGGTGTTTATAGTGAAATTGTTGAATTTTTTTAATTGGAACTTTTGGAATGGTTTTTATAGTGAAATTGGTGAATTTTTTCTCTTGAAACTTTTGTAATGGTCATTATAGTGAAATTGAAGAGTTTTCTTCACTTGGAACACTCGTTCATAAAGGTCTTTCTAGTTAAATTGGTGAGTTTTTTTATTCACGTGGAGTTTTTTAATGGTTTTAATAGTAAATTTGGTGAGGTTTTTAACTTTGAACTTTTGTAATGGCCTTCATAGTGAAATTATGGAGTTTTTTAAGTTTGAACTTTTGTTATGATTTTTGAAGTGAAATTGAGGAGTTTTTTTACTTTAAAATTTCGTAATGGTCATAATAGTGAAATTAGTGTGTTTTTTACTTTGAAATTTTGTAATTGTTTTTATAGTGAAATTAGTGTGTTTTTTAATATTTGACTTTTGGTATGGTTTTTAGAGAGAAGTTAGTGAGTTTTTTAACTTTGAACTTTTTGTTTGGTTTTTATTGTGAAATTGGTGAGTTTTTTAAATATGAACTTTTGTTATGGTGTTTATAGTGAAATTGTTGAATTTTTGGCGTAAAACCTTTGAATTGGTTTATATAGTGAAATTTGTGAAAATCTTTACTTAAAACTTTTGTAATGGTCATTATAGTGAAATTGGTAAGTTTTTTCACTAGGAACATTCGTAATGGTCTTTATAGTGAAATAGGTGAGTCGTTTCTCTTGGAACTTTCGTAATGGTTTTTATAGTTAACGTTAATCATTTGTCAACTTTGAAATTATTTATGTATTTAGAGAGAAATTGGTGATGATCATTATAGTGAGATTGGCTAGTTTTTTCACATGGAACATTCATAATGGTCTTCATAGTGAAACTGTATAGTTTTTAAAGTTTGAACTTTTGTTATTATTTTTAGAGTGAAATTGGGGAGTTTTTTTAACTTTGTAATTTCGTAATGGTCATTATAGTGAAATTAGTGTGTTTTTTCACTTTAAACTTTTGTTGTGGTTTTTATAGTGAAAATAGTGTGTTTTTTCACTTTTGACTTTTGATATTGTTTTTAGAGAGAAGTTTGTGAGTTTTTTTAACTTTAACATTTTGTATGGTTTTTATAGTAAAATTGGGGAATTTTTTCACTTGAAACTTTTGTAATGGTCGTTATAGTGAAATTGGTGAGTTCTTTCATTTGGAACATTCTAAATGGTCTTATAGTGAAATTGATGAGTTTTTTCACTTGAAACTTTTGTAATGGTTTTTCACTTTGTACTTTTGTAATTTATAGATAAATTGGTGAGTTTTTTCACTTGGAACTTTTGTAATGGTTTTTATAGTGAAAGTTAATTATATTTTTAACTTTGAAATTTTGTTATGGTTTTAGAGACAAATTGGCGAGTTTCATAAATTTGACCTTTTATAATGGTTTTTATGGTGAAATTAGTGAATTTTTTCACTTGGATATTTTGGTATGGTCTTTTAGTGAAATTTGTGTGTGTTTTACTTTGGAACATTTTGTAATGGCTTTTATAGTGAAATTTGTGTGTTTTTTGACTTGGAAATTTTGTTACGGTGTTTATAGTGAAATTGTTGAATTTTTTTAATTGGAACTTTTGAAATGGTTTTTATAGTGAAATTGGTGAATTTTTTCACTTGAAACTTTTGTAATGGTCATTATAGTGAAATTGGATAGTTTTTTTCACTTGGAACACTCGTTCATAAAGGTCTTTCTACTTAAATTGGTGAGTTTTTTTATTCACGTGGAGTTTTTTTAATGGTTTTAATAGTAAAGTTGGTGAGGTTTTTAACTTTGAACTTTTGTAATGGCCTTCATAGTGAAATTATGGAGTTTTTTAAGTTTGAACTTTTGTTATGATTTTTGAAGTGAAATTGAGGAGTTTTTTGACTTTGAAATTTCGTAATGGTCATAATAGTGAAATTAGTGTGTTTTTTACTTTGAAATTTTGTAATTGTTTTTATAGTGAAATTAGTGTGTTTTTTAATATTTGATTTTGGTATGGTTTTTAGAGAGAAGTTAGTGAGTTTTTTAACTTTGAACTTTTTGTTTGGTTTTTATTGTGAAAATGGTGAGTTTTTTAAATATGAACTTTTGTTATGGTGTTTATAGTGAAATTGTTGAATTTTTGGCGTGGAACCTTTGAATTGGTTTATATAGTGAAATTTGTGAAAATATTTACTTAAAACTTTTGTAATGGTCATTATAGTGAAATTGGTAAGTTTTTTCACTAGGAACATTCGTAATGGTCTTTATAGTGAAATAGGTGAGTCGTTTCTCTTGGAACTTTCGTAATGGTTTTTATAGTTAACGTTAATCATTTGTCAACTTTGAAATTATTTATGTATTTAGAGAGAAATTGGTGATGATCATTATAGTGAGATTGGCTAGTTTTTTCACATGGAACATTCGTAATGGTCTTCATAGTGAAACTGTATAGTTTTTAAAGTTTGAACTTTTGTTATTATTTTTAGAGTGAAATTGGGGAGTTTTTTTAACTTTGTAATTTTGTAATGGTCATTATAGTGAAATTAGTGTGTTTTTTCACTTTAAACTTTTGTTGTGGTTTTTATAGTGAAAATAGTGTGTTTTTTCACTTTTGACTTTTGATATTGTTTTTAGAGAGAAGTTTGTGAGTTTTTTTAACTTTAACATTTTGTATGGTTTTTATAGTAAAATTGGGGAATTTTTTCACTTGAAACTTTTGTAATGGTCGTTATAGTGGAATTGGTGAGTTCTTTCATTTGGAACATTCTAAATGGTCTTATAGTGAAATTGATGAGTTTTTTCACTTGAAACTTTTGTAATGGTTTTTCACTTTGTACTTTTGTAATTTATAGATAAATTGGTGAGTTTTTTCACTTGGAACTTTTGTAACGGTTTTTATAGTGAAAGTTAATTATTTTTTAACTTTGAAATTTTGTTATGGTTTTAGAGACAAATTGGCGAGTTTCATAAATTTGACCTTTTATAAAGGTTTTTATGGTGAAATTAGTGAATTTTTTCACTTGGATCTTTTGGTATGGTCTTTTAGTGAAATTTGTGTGTGTTTTACTTTGGAACATTTTGTAATGGCTTTTATAGTGAAATTTGTGTGTTTTTTGACTTGGAAATTTTGTTACGGTGTTTATAGTGAAATTGTTGAATTTTTTTAATTGGAACTTTTGAAATGGTTTTTATAGTGAAATTGGTGAATTTTTTCGCTTGAAACTTTTGTAATGGTCATTATAGTGAAATTGGAGAGTTTTCTTCACTTGGAACACTCGTTCATAAAGGTCTTTCTAGTTAAATTGGTGAGTTTTTTTATTCACGTGGAGTTTTTTTAATGGTTTTAATAGTAAAGTTGGTGAGGTTTTTAACTTTGAACTTTTGTAATGGCCTTCATAGTGAAATTATGGAGTTTTTTATGTTTGAACTTTTGTTATGATTTTTGAAGTGAAATTGACGAGTTTTTTTACTTTGAAATTTCGTAATGGTCATAAAAGTGAAATTAGTGTGTTTTTTACTTTGAAATTTTGTAATTGTTTTTATAGTGAAATTAGTGTGTTTTTTAATATTTGACTTTTGGTATGGTTTTTAGAGAGAAGTTAGTGAGTTTTTTAACTTTGAACTTTTTGTTTGGTTTTTATTGTGAAATTGGTGAGTTTTTTAAATATGAACTTTTGTTATGGTGTTTATAGTGAAATTGTTGAATTTTTGGCGTGGAACCTTTGAATTGGTTTATATAGTGAAATTGGTGAAAATCTTTACTTAAAACTTTTGTAATGGTCATTATAGTGAAATTGGAAAGATTTTTCACTAGGAACATTCGTAATGGTCTTTATAGTGAAATTGGTGAGTCGTTTGACTTGGAACTTTTGTAATGGTTATTATAGTGAACGTTAATCATTTGTCAACTTTGAAATTATTTATGTATTTAGAGAGAAATTGGTGATGATCATTATAGTGAAATTGGCTCGTTTTTTCACATGGAACATTCGTAATGGTCTCATAGTGAAACTGTATAGTTTTTAAAGTTTGAACTTTTGTTATTATTTTTAGAGTGAAATTGGGGAGTTTTTTTAACTTTGTAATTTCGTAATGGTCATTATAGTGAAATTAGTGTGTTTTTTCACTTTAAACTTTTGTTGTGGTTTTTATAGTGAAAATAGTGTGTTTTTTCACTTTCTACTTTTGATATTGTTTTTAGAGAGAAGTTTGTGAGTTTTTTTTAACTTTAACATTTTGTATGATTTTTATAGTAAAATTGGGGAATTTTTTCACTTGAAACTTTTGTAATGGTCGTTATAGTGAAATTGGTGAGTTCTTTCATTTGGAACATTCTAAATGGTCTTATAGTGAAATTGATGAGTTTTTTCACTTGAAACTTTTGTAATGGTTTTTCACTTTGTACTTTTGTAATTTATAGATAAATTGGTGAGTTTTTTCACTTGGAACTTTTGTAATGGTTTTTATAGTGAAAGTTAATTATTTTTTAACTTTGAAATTTTGTTATGGTTTTAGAGACAAATTGGCGAGTTTCATAAATTTGACCTTTTATAATGGTTTTGATGGTGAAATTAGTGAATTTTTTCACTTGGATCTTTTGGTATGGTCTTTTAGTGAAATTTGTGTGTGTTTTACTTTGGAACATTTTGTAATGGCTTTTATAGTGAAATTTGTGTGTTTTTTGACTTGGAAATTTTGTTACGGTGTTTATAGTGAAATTGTTGAATTTTTTTAATTGGAACTTTTGAAATGGTTTTTATAGTGAAATTGGTGAATTTTTTCACTTGAAACTTTGGTAATGGTCATTATAGTGAAATTGGAGAGTTTTCTTCACTTGGAACACTCGTTCATAAAGGTCTTTCTAGTTAAATTGGTGAGTTTTTTTATTCACGTGGAGTTTTTTTAATGGTTTTAATAGTAAAGTTGGTGAGGTTTTTAACTTTGAACTTTTGTAATGGCCTTCATAGTGAAATTATGGAGTTTTTTAAGTTTGAACTTTTGTTATGATTTTTGAAGTGAAATTGAGGAGTTTTTTGACTTTGAAATTTCGTAATGGTCATAATAGTGAAATTAGTGTGTTTTTTACTTTTAAATTTTGTAATTGTTTTTATAGTGAAATTAGTGTGTTTTTTAATATTTGACTTTTGGTATGGTTTTTAGAGAGAAGTTAGTGAGTTTTTTTAACTTTGAACGTTTTGTTTGGTTTTTATTGTGAAATTGGTGAGTTTTTTAATTATGACCTTTTGTTATGGTGTTTATAGTGAAATTGTTGAATTTTTGGCGTGGAACTTTTGAATTGGTTTATATAGTGAAATTAGTGAAAATCTTTACTTAAAACTTCTGTAATGGTCATTATAGTGAAATTGGTAAGTTTTTTCACTAGGAACATTCGTAATGGGTTTATAGTGAAATAGGTGAGTCGTTTCTCTTGGAACTTTCGTAATGGTTTTTATAGTGAACGTTAATCATTTGTCAACTTTGAAATTATTTTTGTATTTAGAGAGAAATTGGTGATGATCATTATAGTGAAATTGGCTAGTTTTTTCACATGGAACATTCATAATGGTCTTCATAGTGAAACTGTATAGTTTTTAAAGTTTGAACTTTTGTTATTATTTTTAGAGTGAAATTGGGGAGTTTTTTTTAACTTTTTAATTCCGTAATGGTCATTATAGTTAAATTAGTGTGTTTTTTCACTTTTAACTTTTGTTGTTGTTTTTATAGTGAAATAGTGTTTTTTTTCACTTTTGACTTTTGATATTGTTTTTAGAGAGAGGTTTGTGAGGTTTTTTAACTTTAACATTTTGTATGGTTTTTATTGTAAAATTGGTGAATTTTTTCACTTGAAACTTTTGTAATGGTCATTATAGTGAAATATGTGAGTTTTTTCATTTGGAACATTCTAAATGGTCTTATAGTGAAATTGATGAGTTTTTTCACTTGAAACTTTTGTAATGGATTTTCACTTTGAACTTTTGTAATGGTCTGTTGATCGGGAAAATAGCATGTGTACTATTTTTACCAATTGTAGTAATAAGGGAAAAGTCCCAAGTATCGATCTCGAGGACTGCGTAGTAATTAACGGGATTTTTAGGATTCAAAGGAACAAAAGGTCTAGTGGTTTGTTTAGTAACAGAGTAATATAACAAGTAAATAAAGACTTATAAATCAATCTAAGAACAATGTTAGGGGAGTGGAGACGATGCGAGTAAAGACCATGTATGATTATTCTGCTATAATAGTTATTAACCTTAATTCATCAGTTGGCCAATTTAGTTTTCTTAATTCCTTAATGAAAACCCTTTGATGAGTTTCCTGTACACTAATTCCTCAGTGTCCATGAAAAGCATCAAGCGATAGTTCCGACCATAAAATACGTGATACGGGATATCCTCATTCCTAAGCAATATCGACCGTGATACTATTTTGCAAAAGTGTTAGGTTGACTTTCCAGACTAAAACCTAAGCATAATTCGAATTCTACTTTCCAATATGAATACGTAGTAAGATTAATGCAAAATAAAATATATAAAGTTAATAACATAGTTCTCATAGAATAATCAAACAAAAGTCATTACATCACAACTTAGGACCACCCCCTAACAACTTGGGGTTTAGCTGCTCATGTTCTTTGAAAACATAAATGCCATTAGAAATGAAAAGGAGAAGATCATTACAATTCGAGTTGGATCCCTTGGGTCATCAATTGCTTCCGCTTTTGATCGATCCTTTGTTCTCCAGCAGAACTCTCTTCTCAGTTGTCAATCCTAATATCAGTTCAAAATGTCCCCTACTTTCTAAAAAGTGACTCTTATATCTACATTCAAATTACATCGCGAAATGTCTCAAATGCCCTTCGAAATAGGTATGACAGCAAAAAATCAAAAAATATAACAATTTCACTCTCAGTGGCCCTGACACGGGCCGTGTTGTGCAACACGGGTGGCCGTGTCAGGCTGTTGACTCCTTCAGGGTGAGTTTCCATCTCCAAGGGCTGCAACACGAGCCGTGTTGCATGACACGGGCACCCGTGTTGTACGTCTGATTCCCCTTTTCTTCTGCTTTGGTCTACCCGTGTCTGCCAACCGTGTCCTCCATGACACGGGCCGTGTTGTGCAACACGGGTACCCGTGTTGTAGCTCTGACTTCCCTTTTCCGACTTTTCTTTGCCTCCGAAAGCGGTGCGACTGTCATGCTATCCATTCCTGCCAAAAACACACTAAAAGAAACCGAATCAAACGCACCAGCGGCAAAAGTAATACAAACTTAAAAATAAGACTTGAAGACAAACAACTACGAGTAATTCAGATAATAACAACTAAAGCTTCGAAAACAGATAAAAACGTTGCGAAATTAACAACAAACAGCGTTTGAAAACACAAGTGAAATCCACCGATCATCTGTATAGATAAATTGGTGATTTTTTCACATGGAACTTTTATAATGGTTTTTATAGTGAAAGTTAATTATTTTTTAACTTTGAAATTTTGTTATGGTTTTAGAGACAAATTGGCGAGTTTCATAAATTTGACCTTTTATAATGGTTTTTATGGTGAAATTAGTGAATTTTTTCACTTGGATCTTTTGGTATGGTCTTTTACTGAAATTTGTGTGTGTTTTACTTTGGAACATTTTGTAATGGCTTTTATAGTGAAATTTGTGTGTTTTTTGACTTGGAAATTTTGTTACGGTGTTTATAGTGAAATTGTTGAATTTTTTTAATTGGAACTTTTGAAATGGTTTTTATAGTGAAATTGGTGAATTTTTTTCACTTGAAACTTTTGTAATGGTCATTATAGTGAAATTGGAGAGTTTTTTGTCACTTGGAACACTCGTTCGTAAAGGTCTTTGTAGTTAAATTGGTGAGTTTTTTTATTCACGTGGAGCTTTTGTTATGGTTTTAATAGTAAAGTTGGTGAGGTTTTTAACTTTGAAGTTTTGTAATGGCCTTCATAGTGAAATTATGGAGTTTTTTAAGTTTGAACTTTTGTTATGATTTTTGAAGTGAAATTGAGGAGTTTTTTAACTTTGAAATTTCGTAATGGTCATAATAGTGAAATTAGTGTGTTTTTTACTTTGAAATTTTGTAATTGTTTTTATAGTGAAATTAGTGTGTTTTTTAATATTTGACTTTTGGTATGGTTTTTAGAGAGAAGTTAGTGAGTTTTTTAACTTTGAACTTTTTGTTTGGTTTTTATTGTGAAATTGGTGAGTTTTTTAATTATGACCTTTTGTTATGGTGTTTATAGTGAAATTGTTGACTTTTTGGCGTGGAACCTTTGAATTGGTTTATATAGTGAAATTAGTGAAAATCTTTACTTAAAACTTCTGTAATGGTCATTATAGTGAAATTGGTAAGTTTTTTCACTAGGAACATTCGTAATGGTCTTTATAGTGAAATAGGTGAGTCGTTTCACTTGGAACTTTTTGTTGCACCCCAAAATTTGCCCAACCATTTCTTTACCTAGCTTGTGTTTCATTGCATTCATATTGGCATTATCATTTGCATTTCATTGACGTGTATGCAGGAGATCAAGAGGTATGATTACCAATAAAGGGCTACATAAGACTATGAAGCTAGCTAAGAACCTTATTCAAGTGTTCAAGGGTTGATATCCTCACCAGAGAAGTCTAAGACCCTCAGAGAGAGTGGTTGAAACCAAGTGTGTAGGTCTCCTAACTTGAGAGTTGTGGGAAGATCATCAGATGATTCTGAAGCCATAGAGTTGGACCTAGAGTCTTGAGAGAGCTCATGAGAAGCATTGAAGTTCATTTTGAAGCCTAGACAGGTCAATATGCAGAGGATATGAAGATATACCCAAGATTGGTGCAACTAGGGTTTCATCTTGTCGACTCTAGGTTAACTGATGATCTGAAGAAGGTTGAGACCTAATTAAAGAGCCATGTGATCATGGATTGATGTGTTGAGATTCCTAAGGGATGATTCCAAGGTCAAATTATCATGGATCAAGAGTGTGAGGAGTTCCTAGGCTAGGGTTGTTATGCTTGACAGTGTAAAATCCCCTGGTTTAGTGCCTAACTTCAAGACCACATAACTCAAGATGAGATTCTCATCTCACCTTGACCCCAACATGATTATTGTAGGGCATGATCATAGCTTTAATTTGAGTACTGTAAGTCCTTGATAGGGTTTATAGAGCTCAAGTTATGAGCCAGACAAGTTACAGGTCATCAGTGACATGTGAATTTGGAGCTTGAAAGTCAGCCAACTTGCATGACATTTTTGACATAGAAGGATGATTCTTATGAACTTTTTGCCAACATGAATTTTGTTCCTTATCTTCCTAGCTTTCTAGAAAGTACTAGAAGTCCATGATTGGATTTGTAGAACTCTAGTTATGAGCTTTACAAGGTAAGGGTATTTTGGGAATTTTGAATTACAGGTCATATTTGGTTAAAGGTCAATTTCACCAACTTAGGCATCTCAAATGAAGATTTGTTCAACTTGAAAGTTGTTGAAAATGGTGTTTTTAGTCGAACCATGACCCAAACATCCATTGATATGGATTGAATATGGAAGTGTATGAAGAAATTTGGAAAAAAGGATAATTTAAAAGGCATAAAAAGTGAAAATTCCATTTTAATTCATTTTTGTGTCAAACTTCACAAATTGGTGCATATTTTGATTGCAAATGGCATTTTGAAGAGATTGGAAATGTCACATTTTTGGTTTGAGTTATGATTCATGGACTTTGTGTGGATTACTTAGAATTGAAGTAACATAACCATTCAACACCATAAGATGAAATCAAGCACTCAATCTGAGCCATTCACATCCAAGGAGTGTTGAGCAAGCCATTTGAGCAAAAATTGAGAGGAAACTGAGTCAGAACACACGAGTTACCATGGTTGTTCATTGAAGGAAAATGAAATTTTGGATCAAGCAAATTGGGCCATGATTGGGCCATGTTAGGATCCAAATACATCATATATAAGTTCAGGATCGTGTTCAGATCATTTTTTGGCTAGCATTTGTTGAAGAAACGGTTATGTCAGTTTGAGCTTGGAGCTTCAAAAGTGAAATTCGTTTCTTACAATTCAGAGCATTTCAAGAGGAATTGAGGATTTCCATAGCACCAGGATCATTCAGTGAAGGAATCTGCACGTTTTGAAGTCAAGATTCACACTCAAGAACATCCAATTTCAAGCTTCAGAACAGGTTTTTATCTTTCAAAATTCCTCTTGATTTAGGCATGTTTATACTAAATTTGGCATGTGGTTAGGTTGTAGATACAACATAGATCATTTTAAGATTGGAATTGTGAAGTTTAGTGATGATTCATGATGTGATGCCAATTCTGTTGAGACTCGTATCTAGATGATTCTTGAGAATTAAGGTGAATTAGATAGTGATTCTTGATCCTTGAGAGGTGAGGAAGATTTATGTGTAGCCAATTTGAAGTTCGATGACAATTTTGGAATTGATGAGTTTTCTGTTGAGTATCGTGTTTAGAGATTTATGAGGAATCATTGGAAATGGAGTGGATTTTCATGCTCAGGGTGAGAGGACGAGTGGATCCATGTATTTTTCTTTGAGTTTGGTTGAAGTTGATCACAGAGCATGATTGCTCTCGCAGGAGAAGACGGTGGAGCTCTTCTCCAGCCACCGTGGAATATTTCCCTCCCCTTTCAGTATTCAAATGAAGACGATGACCATGAACCTTTGGATCTGATGGAATTTATGGACTTAGTCTTGGCATCTGATGGACGAGATTTAGTCTAATTAGGGTTTGATGAGTTGGCAACGTGTGAGTCATTGGATGATCCTACTTTTTCCATGAATGGATGTGATTAGGGAGTACCGTGTACACTAGTCAACTGAGCCATATCCTGATCACTAACCAAAACGCACAGCTTCATTAAATGATGTGGCACACGCATGGCCTTTAGATCATTGGACTAGTAATCATATCCTGTGGTTCTAACATTTTCTGATTCTTTTAATTGTTTTAATTGATTTTTTCATTTTATTTTAATTAATTTTTCATGTTTAATTCATATTAATTAGAATAATGATCAGAAAATTATGAAAAAAATATGTGGGTTGATCCTTGTGGAATTTCTGATTTTTCCATGCCTTTGGATTTTATTTTGGTGTTGTTTTCCATTTAATGTCCATTTTTCTATTTTTGATAATTGATTAAAAATGCATAAAATGACTTGTTTGTTTGCTGATTTTGTTATCAATTCATGCTTTAGAATTTGATGTTGATTTTTGGCTGGCTGATTATAGACATGTTTATTAGATTATAGGATTTTTGTGGTGATTTTTAGGTAGTTCTAAGATTAGTTTTGAACTAGGTTATTAGAGCCATCCCCTTTTGGCCTTCCCTTTGACACCTTTTGGTTTAGAATTTCCCTAGTGCCCTTAAACATTGATTTAAGTTATGGATTTTTTACCATAAGTTCCCAATACATTTAGGATCCCTTAGAAATTTTTATAGATTTTTAGTAGTTGATTTACTATTTTAGTTGGATTTTACATCTAGGCCGTGTTTAGGTTGCATCTAGAATAGTACTTCCCATAGTTGAACTTCAAAAGTGACCTTTAGTTCATGATAAGTTTCCAAACCTTTTCTGATGGTTTAGTAGACATGTTGATGCCTTTGTAGATTGAATCTCAAGGTTTGATTTGGTGCATTAGTTCCCTTTAGAAAGTTTCTTTTAGAGCTTGTGGAATTAGGGTTTTTTAGAGCCTTTAAGAGTCTCCTCCTTTTTCATAATTATGGTTTGCTTTGATTTGCATTCCATTTCCTATCCAAGGATGAAAGGTTCCTTGTGGGAGCCTAGTCCCTCCTTTGGAAGGACTAAAGGCCTACCACAAAAGGTAAAACCTTTGAGGATACCAATCTCAGATGAGTGGTTGAGTGCCATGATGGATTCCATTGGTTTCCATCATGCTTCCCCTCATCATGCAATGATCTTTGTGTTGATTCACATCATCTCTTGGTGGAGCAAGTTGAAGCTTGAAGATGAAGTCCTCATCCCCTTTTCTCCTGATGGATAACTTGGACTAGAAGACAGACTGTTGGGCTGCTTTGCTGCTGGATTGTTGTTGTGTCGCTCTGTTGTTCTTGTTGTTTGACTGTATTTATGTGACTGTTTCTCTGGTGTGTTGCATTAGAATAGGCTTTCATGTAGTTGATTCTAGGCCTAAGTGCATTGAAAGGTTGAGCTTGCCTCCCTTTGCTTGTTTGCATAAGAGGTTGAGTGAGTCTCCCTCTGCTTGTCTGTTACTGTTTGGCTTTGCTTGTTGGCTGAAGGTTGAGTTTGCCTCCCTTGCCTGTGTATTATGTTGTTTTGCTTGATTGCTCTAGAGGTTGAGTCTGTCTCCCTCTGCTTGCATTGCTGCATTGCATTTGCATATTTACCATTCTCTAATTTGTTTTACTGATGTTTAGCTGATTCTTTATCTGTTGTCTGTTTCCCATTGACATGATCCCCTAGGATTCTCACTTCCTTTGATAAGGAAGTGATGATTAGAATTTAGGCTGAAGCCTTTGCATGATAACATCTAGGAGTTCCCTGTTTCAAGCCTCAACCATAGGATGAATCCTTGGCATGACAACTGTTAGGACTTGATAGTTTCCCCTTAGTGGTGTCCACTCTCTTCTCATCTTCAAACAAATCAAAATACAGTAATAAAGGTTAATTGATATCGTACGTTACGAGCCTTAAGCTACTTAGGAAATGATTGTTGGGGGGTTTCCTTCCAATAATCAGGATGTTTAGTATGGTACCCTTTGGGTGACATGCGACGCATTCACTCCTAGGTCATAGTCTCTAGTGCGATATTAGTTGCAAACATCCATAAAAGACATTTCTTCCGTAAAAGACAGAAAACAAACTTCAAACCTTTTTGCCCCGTGGGCCCATAACTCAAGAGAAACTTTTCTGAAGAAAAGAGTGTCGTTAACTCCCAGTTCTACCGCAAACGGTAATGCACGAGTCTCTGACGAGCAAGCTGCATACACCAAACTGCTGGAACTGTTTGTTAACCCTACTCGGAAAAACAGATGAATCTGAATCCCCGTAATCCGTATTATCCTGACCTACGTAAGCTCTGATCTCTCATATATGTTGAGAGTACGTAGGCACAATACTGACGTATTGGCGAGCCACCTTCCCCGTAACCCGTAGTTAGCCGAACTACGTTGACTCTGATTTCTCGTTCTCTGATGAGAATACGTAGGCATAAAGCGCGATGCTTTGCCGAGTCACTTTCTTTTCTTTTCAGACCATTCTTGATAGGTAGATAGATAAAACCAACCCGTCAGATAAACACAACAAGCATGGATCCCATCGAGTACGATGGACGTGAGGGGTGCTAATACCTTCCCCTTGCGTAACCGACTCCCGAACCCAGACATGGTTGCGATGACCTTGTCTTATACCTTTTCGTAAGGTTTTTCCTATCGTTTCCTTTCCCATTATGAGGGATAAATAACGAAAGGTGGCGACTCTTCTGTTTTGCCGGCACCTTATTTTTGCGGTAGGAACATTCGTAATGGTCTTTATAGTGAAATTGGTGAGTCGTTTCACTTGGAACTTTTGTAATGGTTTTTATAGTGAAATTGTTGAATTTTTGGCGTGGAACTTTTGAATTGGTTTATATAGTGAAATTGGTGAAAATCTTTACTTAAAACTTCTGTAATGGTCATTATAGTGAAATTGGTAAGTTTTTTCAGTAGGAACATTCGTAATGGTCTTTATAGTGAAATTGGTGAGTCGTTTCACTTGGAACTTTTGTAATGGTTTTTATAGTGAACGTTAATCATTTGTTAACTTTGAAATTATTTATGTATTTAGAGAGAAATTGGTGATGATCATTATAGTGAAATTGGCTAGTTTTTTCACATGGAACATTCGTAATGGTCTTCATAGTGAAACTGTATAGTTTTTAAAGTTTGAACTTTTGTTATTATTTTTAGAGTGAAATTGGGGAGTTTTTTTAACTTTGTAATTTCGTAATGGTCATTATAGTGAAATTAGTGTGTTTTTTCACTTTAAATTTTTTTTGTGGTTTTTATAGTGAAAATAGTGTGTTTTTTCACTTTTGACTTTTGATATTGTTTTTAGAGAGAAGTTTGTGATTTTTTTTAACTTTAACATTTTGTATGGTTTTTATTGTAAAATTGGTGAAATTTTTCATTTCAAACTTTTGTAATGGTCATTATAGTGAAATTGGTGAGTTCTTTCATTTGGAACATTCTAAATGGTCTTATAGTGAAATTGATGAGTTTTTTCACTTGAAACTTTTGTAATGGTTTTTCACTTGGAACTTTTGTAATGGCCTGTATAGATAAATTGGAGAGTTTTTTCAATTGGAACTTTTGTAATGGTTTTTATTGTGAAAGTTAAATATTTTTTAACTTTGAAATTTTGTTATGGTTTTAGAGACAAATTGGCGAGTTTCATAAATTTGACCTTTTATAATGGTTTTTATTGTCAAATTAGTGAATTTTTTCACTTGGATCTTTTGGTATGGTCTTTTACTGAAATTTGTGTACGTTTTACTTTGGAACATTTTGTAATGGCTTTTATAGTGAAATTTGTGTGTTTTTTGACTTGGAAATTTTGTTACGGTGTTTATAGTGAAATTGTTGAATTTTTTGACTTGAAACTTTTGCAATGGTTTTTATAGTGAAATTGGTGAATTTTTTCACTTGAAACTTTTGTAATGGTCATTATAGTGAAATTGACGAGTTTTTTTCACTTGGAACACTCGTTCGTAATGGTCTTTGTAGTTAAATTGGTGAGTTTTTTTATTCATGCGGAGCTTTTGTTATGGTTTTAATAGTAAAGTTAATGAGGTTTTTAACTTTGAACTTTTGTAATGGCCTTCATAGTGAAATTGTGGAGTTTTTTATGTTTGAACTTTTGTTATGATTTTTGAAGTGAAATTGAGGAGTTTTTTAACTTTGAAATTTCGTAATGGTCATAATAGTGAAATTAGTGTGTTTTTTACTTTGAAATTTTGTAATTGTTTTTATAGTGAAATTAATGTGTTTTTTAATATTTGACTTTTGGTATGGTTTTTAGAGAGAAGTTAGTGAGTTTTTTAACTTTGAACTTTTTGTTTGGTTTTTATTGTGAAATTGGTGAGGTTTTTAAATATGAACTTTTGTTATGGTGTTTATAGTGAAATTGTTGAATTTTTGGCGTGGAACTTTTGAATTGGTTTATATAGTGAAATTGGTGAAAATCTTTACTTAAAACTTCTGTAATGGTCATTATAGTGAAATTGGTAAGTTTTTTCACTAGGAACATTCGTAATGGTCTTTATAGTGAAATTGGTGAGTCGTTTCACTTGGAACTTTTGTAATTGTTTTTATAGTGAATGGTAATCATTTGTCAACTTTGAAATTATTTATGTTAATCTTTTTCCTAACTTTTGGGTGGTATCCTTTGGTTTTATCCTAACTTTTGGTTAGTACCTTGTCTTGTTTCCCAACTTTTGGTTGATATTCTTTGTTATCTTAACTTTTGGTTGGTATATTCCGTTTATCCTAACTTTTGGTTAGCACCTAGGTTGTTTCCTAACTTTTGGTTAGTATCCCTTGTTGTATCCCAACTTTTGGTTGGTATATTCCGTTTATCCTAACTTTTGGTTAGTATCTGGGTTGTTTCCTAACTTTTGGTTAGTACCTTGGTGTTTCCCAACTATTGGTTAGTATATACCATTTATCCTAACTTTTGGTTAGTATCTTGTTGTTTCCTAACTTTTGGTTGGTATCATTTGCTTTATCCCAACTCTTGGTTGGTATCCTTTGATGTGAGTTTGGCTTTAGTCATTGATCTGTTTATCCTAACTTTTGGTTAGTATCTTGTTATTCCAACTTGTGGTTGGTATCTTTTGATGTGATTTCGCCTTCGGTCGACGTTTTTCCTTTGTTGAATCCTAACTTTTGGTTAGTATCCTTCGTTCTAACTATTGGTTGGCATCTTACCTTTGCTACTCCCTATAGTGTGCAAATTTTCGGATTCTTTTTGTATTTAATCACCTTTTACCTCAAACGTCTTAAAGCTGATACTATCATCCCTTCATGTTTTAAGTCGATTGAATATGGGCAGCTATAGCACCCCAAAATTTTCCCTTTTGTTTTAGTTGTAATTGGCTTACGGTTCGTTCATTTTTGCATTATAATTGTGTATATCATGGCATTGACTCTTGAGACATGGGATCAAGATGTGTTATGTGGCTAAAGGTGTTCTTTTATTGTAAGTTTTTAAGTAGCAAGCATCAGAGGCTCTAACATTTATTTTGCTTAGTGATTGGGTACCGAATTTTATTTTTCAGCAGGTTACTTTGAGCGCATTAGATAGTTCACAAGTTATTTCATGCATTCTACAGGTGCAACATCAAAAGACAAGTTTCAGAGGTAGAACAAAGCTCAGAACAGGTGGCAACAGGTGATTCTCCAAGTTTCCCTCCTTATGGTGCCAAAAATTTGAAAATTTGAATGTGGTAATCGATTACCTCAAGCGAAATTTGCAAAAATGCTTCAATTTTCAGCACTACAGAATTTTTAATCATTTTCCACCACTTGATTTCACATGTGTATCATTGGAATGATCTAGAATGGGTTCACTTTAATTCATTTCCATCCAAAATTCCATTTCCATCCTAATTCCATTCCTTAATCCCATTCCTCTCACTAACCCACACTCCAAACCAAATTTAATCCCTAACCTAGGGGTTATTTAACAAAATTTACTCCAAACCTCACTCATTCACTCTCATTTCCACCCTCACTTTTCAGAATTTGCTCTCAATTCTCTCTCACTTTTTCATTCACCATCTTCATCTTCAACCTTTCACCAAAGCTCCATATTCATAGATTCACAAATTGTGCATTACAATTTGTGAATTCTTGAGCTAAACCTCCATTACATCATCATTCTTGATTCAATTCTGCATTTGAAGCTTTTTTGGATCAAGATTCAGGTTTTGGAAGCCATTCTTGAAGCAGCTTTGAAGCAAGTTCATCACATTGTTTGGATCTTGAGGTTTCTTGCTAGGATCTTAGATTTTTTTGTGTTAGATCTATCCATTTTTGTTTGCAACACTCACCAAAGCAATCCTCCGCTTTGTAGGTTGGTAAATTTCAGATCCACACTTGATCTAGCTTAATTTCAACTTATGTAATGTCGACCCATGGTTTTTGATACAATTTGATCCATTTGCTTCAATTTGATTGTTGATGTTCATGTTTGTTGGATCTAATGGATGTTTGCTTGCTGTGATATAGCCTAATTTTTGTGCATAATTGATTGCTTGATCATTTGGATGATTGGATAAGTCATTTGCTGCTCAAAGTTCTTTTTGGAAGTTGATTTTTTGCCACTGTCTCAGTGGTAATCGATTACCACAATCAAGGTAACGATTACCCTGCTCATTTTGCACGTGTTTTTGACTTTTTTAAGAGGGTAATTGACTACCCACATACTGGTAATCGATTACCACTAGGACAAAATGTGTTTTTCTTGCTTTTTCTTATTTTTTTTGGGTTCCCTTTCACTCTTAAACTTCATGGATTGATACTATGCATATTTGTGGATTGTTTTTGAGCTGTTTCACCTCACATGATAGTTTGAACGTGATTCTTTGACGCACAACTTTTGGTTTTCGTAACGCATGTGCACGATTCATTCGTTTTGCATTCTTGATAGGATGATCATGTTGCATAATCCTTTATGCCACTGTGATTGCTTGTTCTTGATGTTTACATTGATGGAAATATAGTTCATGTTCATGTTGGCTTCTGATTCCATGATTGCGTGTTTGTTTCAAGCAATTAATTGTTTGAATTATCCATGATGCTTTTGATGAGTGTTTAAGTATGTGATGCCATTGAAATTTGTTCATGCCTTTTTGTTCGTGCTTAATTGTCTACAAATGTGAATTAATTGCTCTTTCTTGATGCTTGTTCATGTTTATAATTCATGTGTGTTTGCTTAAATGTGAAGGCATGTTTTTTATCTTTTATTTTTGATGCATGATTATGCTTGGTGTTTGAACTTGTTCATTATTGATTGATCAATCTTGGATGCATACTTGTTATTATGTTGTTACATGATTGTACATGATTGATGCCTATCCATATGCATTTTTTTATGCATTGCATGTTGTTGTATACACTGTTGTTGTGTTGCATACATGTTATTAAATGTACATGTTCTACCTTGTTGCCTTTTACATTTGTTTCTGCTTGAAAACGTGCGGTGTTAAAAGTTGTTTTGATTGTGTGCTGGATTTTATTGTTGTTTTGAGATGAAAGCGCTGTTGTAGCTGTTGTTCTTGTTTTGTTTTCTTTGTTTTGGTTTGTTCTTCCATGCTCCCTTAATGCTTCCTAGTCCAACTTAATTTTTGATTAAGCTTGGAGTATGATAGACATTAGGAGTTTAATTCATGCATAATAACAATAGGTTAGTTCCTTTTGACCTCAACTGTAGGTCCATCTTTTGCATGCTAACATTAGGATAGAATTTCCTTCCGCATCCCGACCTTGGGGCCATTTATCATGACAACATTAGAACCGAGTTTCCCCTTAGACCTTCTGTGCGTCTTTCTCTCTTTCTCTCTCAAGACAAATTCAAAACACATAATAAATACGATGAACATTGTGCGCCACGAGCCTTAAGTATACGGGAAATGATGAGTGAGGGGTCTCCCCTTGCTTCGTCTAGAGTGTTTAGTGTATGTCCCATCTGGGGGAGATCATGCGACGCATTCGCTCTTATATCATTGACTTTAGTGCAATGTGAATCTCAAATAAATTCAAATCACTTCTCTAAAACTCGCAAACAAATCAAGTCATTTTCATCCTTCGAGATCGTTTGTCAAACCATTTTCAGAAAGAGTACATTATTTTTTTGTTCTACCGCAAACAGGCATCGACCCTAACTACTGAAATGAGAGCTTAATGTCACTCATAAAAAACACTAAACAACCTGTGGTAAGCCGAACTATGATTGCTCTAATTTCTCATACCAGATGAGGATACGTAGGTACAAGACAGTGATAGCTTTGCGAGCAACCTTTCCCTTTTCACTCATAGTTTTCTGAACTACGTTGACTTTGACTTTCCCATTGCACGAGGGAATACGTAGGCCTAAGATGGTGAAGTCCTATCGATTCTCTCTTTTTGCTTTTTCCCTTTTCGTTCTCGTTTCTGTTTAGTAGTAGGCTTTAGATAACACACCCTTTGATTAGACAACAAACATGAATTCTGTTGAGTACAACAGACGTGAGGGCGTGCTAATACCTTCCTCTCGCGTAATCGACTCTCGAACCTAGGATTTGGTTGCGATGACCATGTCTTCTCCCTTCTTTGAAGTTTCTTCGATCATTTCCTTTCCCTCATCGGGATAAATAATGTTCAGTGGCGACTCTTCTATTTTTTTCGCCAGGTATTTTGTCGCAGTTGTGACACTTGCATAACCACAAAAAAAAACAAGACAACATTCAACGGTCATGTTCAGTTTCCTCATCATCTGCTTCCTCTTCTCCATGATCATCATCAACCTCATCTTCAGCATCTTCAGCAACCATCTCATCTTCTCCAGCTGCATCCTTCTCAGCATCATTAATGCCCTTGTCTTGCTCAGCTGTCAAGGCATGTATTATCTGTTCAAGTTTAGCCTTCCTAGTTGTACTTGCCTTGATGATCACATCAAGATCTTTACTTGTCTCCTTCAGCTTGGCAATGGTATTATCCTTGGAAGTTCTAGAAACTGATGTTAGCGCAGATGTTAAAACAATATTTGGGACATGACTCCCAACAAATAGCTTATAATTCAATGTCAAGGGAGAATACTTTTTCGTTGCATAATCTGCAGTCACCAATATACCAGGATGCTACTCCAGAATTATGCCACAAATAAGGGAAGGAAAGCATATAGGTAGCTTAATAGCAGTAGATGAAGCTTGCTTCAAAACTTGATCAAAGATATAAGTCCCAAAATCAAACTTTCTACCTTTACCAACAATGTATATGAATTTTCCTAGCCCAGCAGATATGGTTGAAGTATGGTTGGTAATGCACCTAGTTGACAATACCAATTTTATGTAGAATTGCATACTTCACACTGAGCTTCTCAGCTGAAAGCTTCCCTTTACTTGGCCAATGCTTCACAGTGTTACAGGTGATCTCCTGACACACCTGATCATCAGTATCTTCACACTCAGATTGAGGGTCTACTGATCTTCCCAAAAACCTATTGATCACAGTGGAGGAAAATGTCATAGTGTTTTCTGCGACATACACTTTCCTGTAGTCTTTGCTAGTTCCATCATCACAGCCTTCAGGAATGTTCACTACAAATTCCTTGCCCAACTTCTCATAGTAGGACCCAAGTTTAGTGATTGTCTTCGTCAGGCCTGCAACTTCAATCAGCTTGAACACCTCTTGGCATTCTAGGGCATTCTTCCTCAGTTCTCTTTCCAAAGCAACTCTTCTTTGGTACACATATGGCCACCTCTCAATGTTTTCAGGAGCACGGAAGGTGACGTTGTCCAAGGGAGCTTTAGGAAGCACAACATCATTCTTCTTAAAAACTGGCTTCTTTACATGCATGATGTCCTAGACATCTTCTGCGACATCATAGTCTGATTCAGTATCAAACTCAGTCTTTCTCTTTTTAGACACAATAACAACCTTACTCCAATGTTTATGTGGTCCAACCACAGATTTCTTAGATATCTTGGTAGGAGTGTTTTCAGCAGCCACACCCTTACCTTTTCTTCTTTTTAGTCTCTTGGCCACACCAGGGTGGAGGCTCTTGGCAATGATTTTATCATCAGAAGGTAAGTCATCAACATTGATAACTTGATCAACAATCTTTCCAACAGTACCCTCAGATGCTTATTCCTTTAACTGAGATTCTTCTACATATGGAGATATTCCACCATCTGCTTCAACATCTCTTACCACAGAGTCAGCAAGGGTGTGCAGATTCCCCTAAGACCTTTCATGATCATCCCTTTCAATACTATCCTTATCAACATTCTCCTCAGTCACTACCTTTGGTTCAGCTATAGGAGTAGAGGTAGTGGGAAGAATCTTAGCCAGAGGTCTAGTAATAACAACAATGTTCAGATGACTCCCTATATTTAAGGTTCTGGCAACTATTTGAATGATTCTCTCATCAGTATCAAATCTTTCTTTCTCACTCCTAGGGTTTGGAAAAACATCAGATGTCTTTGAAAGATTACTTGTAGGGAGATCTTTAGATCTTTTCACATGGAGTTTTTCAGGCTTGCATGGCACCATAGCCAGTGGAGCAACATCAATTGCATCTACAACAAATAGTTTCCTAGACTTAGCTCTAGTTGTTGAAGATGTAACATTATCCTTCTTGGTTACCCCCTAAGACGATTGTTGTTAAGACATCTTGGCACAATGGAAAGATGAAGAAGAATATACTGGATTAGGGTTTTCTCCGAGCACGAATGTGAAATAGTTTGTAATGAAAGGCACAATATGAAAGAGACGTGCGAGGGAGCAATTTAGATCACTTTGAAATGATTTATTATTAAATCCTCTCTTTATTTGTTGGAACTATAAATACACTTGATTAGTATTCTCACACATTAATTTCTCAAAACCCTCAATCATACAAAACCCTAATTTGCCCCTTAACTCCTCAATCTGATTTTTGGAATCATTAGTGAGACTCAAGTTATCACAGTAAGATGTCACAACATCTTGTGTGACATTATGCTCAGCCAATATCTGTCTCAATCCTATGATCTGAGAGCAACTATCCTCGATTACTATTCCTTCTGTTTTAGTGATTGAGTCATTAGCAACAACATAAGCGCACCTTTTTCCTTCAAAATCATCAATCATAGAGACCCTACGATAAAGATCCTGAATCCTTGAGATAGTCTGATGTTGCAACTTCTTGTGTGACACCTTGGTTAACTTCCCACTCAGCCATTCATCAATGTCAGATCTAAGGCAAGTTTCTAATGCTTCCCACTTGACATCGATGAGCACTCTGTCTGTAAAGAAGTCCATACATAGCAATTATTTTTTGATCTGGCACCCCTCATGATGACTTTATCTTTATCATTCATAACCAAACATTCAGATTTGGTAAAGTTGACCTTTAGGCCTTTGTCAAAAAGTTGACTAATACTAATCAAATTAGCATTCAGTCTCTTGACAAGCATCACATTATCAAGTCTAGGTTTCCCAACATGGTTCTATTTTCCAACCCCTTTAATTTTTCCTTTGGACCCATCTCCAAAGGTGACATAGTTAGAGGCATTAGATTATATATTCACCAAAAAGTTCTTGACACCAGTCATGTGTCTTGAACAGCCATGATCAAAGTACCACTTTTCTTCAGCAGAGCCTCTTATAGAAGAATAAGCTATTAGGGCCACAGACTCGTTCTTGGGATTCCACTTCTTTCCAACTTTACCAACTTGAATCTTTCTAGATTGAGACCCAGACTTGGGATAACCATGTAACTTATAGCAGTAAGGTTTAATATGGCCATACTTACCACAATGATGACATTTCCAGTCTTGCTTATTTTTACCTGAAGTATCTTTCTGATGTCTGCTCAGATGTTGACACATCTCTTTTGACATCTTCGAATTCCGTTTCCTCATGGGCTGAGCAGAACTAAATTATGGCTCCTTTCTTTTGCTCATCACACCTTGTTCATTATAACCAAGTCCTTTGATATCTCCAGCATTCCTCCCAAATTGATAGATCTCATCTAGCACATCAGAATGCTGTTGAGCATCCTAACAGTTTTGGTTATATTGTCAAGTTTGGAGTTAAGCAATAGAACTTCCTCCTTTAGATCAGAGATGATGTTAAGGTGCTTCAATCTTTCAGCCTCAAGATGCATAATAACACCATGTTGATCCTTTCCTAGCTACAAACTTCTTCACTTCAGGTGTACAACTCCCTATAAGAGTTGACCAGATCATTATACGAGAGTTCTCTAACATCTGATTCTACGTCAAATACACCTGTAAGAGCATAAACCTGTTTAGGTGATTCTCCTTCACTTGCAAAATCGTCTTTAGACCATGATGTAAACAATCCTTTCTTCTCTTTCTTGAGAAAGGTAGGACACTCAGATTTAATGTGTCCCAAACCATCGCATTCATAGCACTTGACTCCTTTCCCTTTGCCAGCTTTCTCTTCATTCTTGGACTTTCTTCAAAAATCCTTCCTTTTACTGTTGTCAGATGACTGAGTCTTAACATTTTCTCTTGATTCCCCTTCCATCTTTTTCAGTAATTGATTGTACTGTTTTCCAAGAAACACAACAGCCTTAGACAATTCTTCCTTGGAGTTTGTCTTGCCTTCATCTTGATTAGTATCCAAGGCTAAGCTTTTATTTTTCTCAGTTTTCTCATTCAAGGCCATTTCAAAAGTTTGTAGAGAGCCCATGAGTTCATCTACCTTCCGTGTATTTATATTGTGGGCTTCTTCGATGGCTGTCACCTTCATGTCAAACTTCTTGGGAAGAGATTTCAGGATTTTCTGAACCAGCTTAGCTTCTGGAATCTTTTCTCCAAGATCACTTGAAGTGTTAGCAATATTGTCGCAACTGCGAAAAACCACCGGCGGAAAAACAGAAGAGTCGCCACTTTCGTTATTTATCCCAAAGAGGGGGAAAGGAAACGATCGCAAAAACCTAAAGAAAAAGGGAAAGACAAGGTCATCGCAACCATGTCTGGATTCGGGAGTCGGTTACGCAAGGGGAAGGTATTAGCACCCCTCACGTCCGTTATACTCGACGGGATCCATGCATTGTTGTCTATCTAAAATGGAGTGTTGATACTATCTAGCTAAAGGCTTAAGGACAAAAGAAAAAGAAAAGAGAAGTGACTCGGCAGAGCATCGCCGCTCTGTGCCTACGTACTCCCTCGTGCAATGGGAAAGTTAGAGTCAACGTAGTTCGACTAACTACGGGTAAGGAAAGGGGGAAGGTTGCTCGCCGAGACATCGCGTCTCATGCCTATGTACTTTCGTCTGGTATGAAAGATCAGAGCAAACGTAGTTCGGGCTAAAAGGACCACAGGTTGGTTCAAAAGTTTTTAGGCCCGAGTAGGGTTAACAAATAGTTCTAGCAGCTGGTGTATGCAGCTCGACCATTGGAGACTTAGGCGTTACTGTTTGCGGTAGAACTAAGATTTAATGACACTCTTTTTGTGAAAAGATTTTCATGAATAAGATCCCTAAGGATGAAAAAGGTTTGAAGTGTTTTTGTGTTTTTTAGAGAAGAAGTGTTTTGAATTGGAGTGTTCATAATGTATGTTGTATCAAAGTCTAAAACCTAGGATCGAATGCATCGCATATCGTTCTAAGGACGTATACTAAACACTCTAAGCAATTGAGAGGTGGCCCCTCAATCACCATTTCCCAAGTATAAGGCTCATGGCACAACATTCATTATCCTTATTAAGTATGTTAAGATTGTTTGAAGATGAGAAGAGAAGAATGCACACTAATGGGAGACTAATCAATCCTAAAAGTTTTCATGCAAAGTGGACTTAAAGTTGGGATTCAAAAGGGGACTACCTAATGTTATCATGCATGGTTAGGCACCTAATATCTATCATAACTTCAAGAGGTTAGAGAACTTATGGGGAGCATGGCAAAGAAGAGCTAAAGAAGAAGAGGAAGAAGAAGAATGCATATGCAAATGAAAGGATGCACACATAGAATGCACAAGTAAAATGATAGTGGGAGGAAAATAGTGTGGGGAAGTAGCCACCACAAGTTCATCTCAACCAAGCATGCATATTGAAATGCAAGAAAAGAGAAGAAGAAGGAGAGAGATGCATCACAAGTGTAACGCCCATTTTAATTATTTTTGGTTTCTGTGATTATTTTATTTGTGGGTGTATTTTGAGAATTATTTTGGAGGAATCAAGAAATCATGATATTAATATATGGTGAAAATGGTGTGATAATTAATATTGATAGTAATATTATTATTAATTATTATTATTATTGCCCATATTAATATCATGAGAGAAATAATATTAATTATTGGTAATTTTGGAATTAAAGGAAATTATGAGAATTAATTTATTTGGAAATAAGTTGTATTATTGGGATTAAGGGTAAACTTGGCATGGTGGGAATTTTAGAAAAGGAAGGAGAGAGAGAACACGAGCGTGGAAGGAAGGAAGGAACGTACGAACACGGAAGGAGGAAGAAGTGAACGATCAAGAGAGCTTGAGCAAAGAGGGCATCAAGGCTGAAGATTCGGGAAACTGATCATCATCCGACTACATTCGAGGTAAGGGGGGAGAATTTAACGGTTAAATGGTTTTACATGAGAATTGGTAGAAAATGGGAAAATCCCTAATCCCCATAGATTATCGCTAGATTGATGTTGAATGCATGTTATTGTTGCTGAGATTGTGTGCTAGATTATGTTAATTTCGTATGCATGTGCTGTAGAATGATGGTTGAGTGAATTGGGAGCCTTCCGGGTAATTTCGAAGTTGAGTCGGAAATTGCTTACTAGAGCCGAGTTGATAATTTGTCAGATAGAATCGGGAATAGACCCCGTACTAAGTAGTAATATGTTGTTGGTTGTGAGTTTCGATTTAATCGGGCGAAATCGGGGAAGGTTGTTGTTCCTGCTGCGTGGGATTTTTCTGAGTACGCAGGTATTCGCTAGGCGAATGAGGGGCGAGCCTTCGCCAGGCGAACTAGTTAGCGAGTGCTGGCAGAAGCTTCTATCTGGCTTCGCCAGAGGTTTCGCCAGGCGAGTTCCAGCGAGTATTTGTTGCAGGGCTTCTCCAGGCGAACGTGCCAGCGAGCCCAACAGCAGCTTGTGTTTTTGCTGCTGTTTTGTGTTGTTTCCTTTGTGGAACGGGACCCTCGTTGGTCATGTGCGATGATCAGCTTGCTGGAGAGCTGAGGCGAGTGTATGTTGAAGGTTGTAGGGTTGTGTGGCCGGTGTTTATCGCCTTTGACATAATCAGGGGATTGTGTGTTAAGTCTCGATAAGTGTGGATATGTTTGTGAGATGTGTGCACGGTGTGCTAAGTGTGTGAGATATGTGGACCAGTAGGATCGACACGCCTTGAGTGCGTTGTGGTGATGTGTTGTGATGAGCAAATCCGTAGGATCGATACGCTGATTATGTGTTGCATTTATATGCTGTTGTGTGATATATTTGGGTCAGTAGGACCGGCATGCCTTGTGTGCATTGTATGTGATATGTTGTGTAGTGAGTTGATCGGTAGGATCGATGCACTTGTGTGCTTGTGTATATACACATATTATGATGCGATGGACCGGTGGGGTCGTGTGCACTGTGTGTGTTGTGTGTTTATGCATAGTGTCTTGCATAGCATGTGGACATGAGGCATGAGTTGCTCGCGTGCTCCAAGTGGGGAGCGTGGACGTGAGGCATGAGTTGCTCACGTGCTCCAAGTGGGGAGCGTGTAGACGTGAGGTTTGATGTACTCGCGTGCTCCAAGTGGGGAGCGTGGACGTGTTGTGTGATACACACACGTGCTCCAAGTGGGGAGCCTGGACGTGATATGTGATATGTAACACCCCACTTTCCCAAATTAAATAAAATATGAATATTAAAATAATAATCAGAGTTTTCACCAAAAAGTAGGATATCACATCTCCAAAATTTATAAAAATACTTTATTCATTCTTTTCGAAATAATACAGCGGAATTTGTTTCATAAAGTAAAATACATCAAATTCATGATACGTCACAGGAAAAGAAATAAGTTCAACATAGACACAACGAAAACACCCAAGTCCCGTGCTACGTATCAGAGCGTTCTAGACTCGACTGGCACACCACCATCCAAGCTATCTAAGTACCTGGATTATCTGTACTTCCGGAGGAGCACAGACACAACAACAACAAAGGGGGTGAGAAATCATGATCAAAATATATTGGTAATGTAATACATGTAAACAAGGTAGTAAAACACATCAACACACCAATATTCACCCCAACAACACCATATAACGAACCTACTGTTCAAATTACAATATAACATATTATAATACAAATATGCAACTCAACACTATGCATGCGGTACCGACTCATTGGTTCATTTAATCGAACCTGGATAGATCACTTACGCTCCTCCTGAGACATGATCTATCCCCCACCATTCTCCACAAAGGAGTACGGATGAATCACTTACGCTCCTCCTGAGACATAATTCATCCCACCAAAACACCATGATATGCACACACCAATGCATAACTATTATATTCAGGCACACTAAGTGCACACGATCCTCCTGATCATATCATCATACATTAATGCATATATGTATAGATATATTACATCGACACCATATAAATCAATCAGATAGTAGACAAATTCATACTATAACACCAGATATAAACCCATCCCACCACTCGGGGATACACGATCCTACTGATCACTGCACCATAATCATATACATGATACACCCATTATTCATTTTAATTAAATTAGATATTAAACGAGTTCACACTCTAACACCATATATAATCACATCCCAACACTCGGGAATACACGATCCTACTGATCGTTGCACCATGCTCTGCATGATTCACACACCAACTAATCATCCTCTTAAAATATTATGGGAACCTCGTACTATCACCAAGTACCTCATACTCTAATACACCGAATGCACATGATCCTACTGATCATCTCGTTCTACACTCGTATACACCATACACCAATTAACCATTTACTTTAAATTAATTATCAGGAAAATCACTTCCTATCACCAAGTATGCACCATACATCATTCAATAATCATCCCTACACTCATCATGATCAAGGGATCCTACAAGACTAAAGCTCCAGACAAAACACCTCAAGAGTCACATTCTGCTACGTTCGCTGGCATTCGCCAGGCGAACCTGCTGGCAAAGCCCTCATTCTACTATCGTGCATTCGCCAGGCGAACCTTCGCTGGCCACACTCGCCAGGCGAAGTTTCTACTCTTTAGGTCTGGGACTTAATTCAGAATTATTTGTTACCACTTGCCACAGCTCGCCAGGCGAACACTCGCCCCCAGTCGCCAGGCGAAGCTTCGCCAACACTCGCCAGGCGAAGCCCAGCGAATGCTGCGATTCACCAATTTTTCTCACAGTTCTGTAGTGCTTTCTACGTCAAATCAAGCCTATCATCTCAACTCTAAATCTCAGCCTACCTCAGTACCAACCTTGTACATTACCGTAACCAAATTGGTTCCTAAATCTTATTCCCAAAATCATCGCTTAAACATTCTACCGATGCCTCAAAAGGTCACACAAAATCTCCCTAAAAACCGTAAACCCAGCCTATACGCCAAATTAACCAAAAACAGCAATTCATCAACAATCACATATGTCAGTTAAACAATCACCACATACTAACACCAATTAACAACATCAATCAACACTCAACAGCATGCCAATGTAAAATTGCATATATCAACATATTCCTACGGGGTTAAGGAATCCCCTCTACCCTATACATGTATATACCATCCCAATCAAGTTTCTCCCCCCTTACCTTATCAATTGGTTTGATCGATGAATAATCTTCCAAGATTTGGTCTCTTGGCTTTCTCCTTTCTCTTCTGTCCCTCGTTCCCTTTCTTCCAGCTTTCCCAATTCTCACGATATATCGTAATCCCTTTTCTCTCTATTCCAACTTTTCTAATATCTCCTTACTACCCCTTCATATTCCCTTTTATTTTAATCTCAATTATTAATAAAATAATATAATAATATTACTAATATTAATAATACTAATCATAATAATACTATTAATAATAATAACAATAATAATAATAATAATATTATTATTATTATCTCACCAAAATAATAATAATAATAATAATAATAATACTAATAATAATATTATTATCTCACCAAAATAATAATAATAATAAATATAATAATAATAATAATACCCCCACCAATATTACTATTATTCATTATATTATCATATTCACACCAAAACACCACCAATATTACCATTTGTTATTATATTATTATATCTACACCAATTCGCCACCAATAATCCTCCCATATCAGGGACACCCACCAATAATAATATTCATACTAATGATAATAATCATAATAATAATAAGAATAATAATAATAGTAATAATAATACCACCAATGTTACTATTAACTATTATATTATTATCTCCACACCACCAATGGTCCTTACATATCAAGGGTACTCACCAATCATATACCAACACGCCCCACCTAAGGGCACACCAGCATAAAATAATCAAATTAACACAAAAATGACTAAATAAATAAAATGGGTGTTACAACTCTCCCCCACTTTAATTATTTTCGTTCTCGAAAATTGCCTGATGGAACAATTCCGGATACGCTTCCCGCATCCTTCATTCCAATTCCTAGGTCACACTGCCTTTTGCAACACTTCCCCAAACCATTTCCACCAAAGATGTCTCCTCCCCTCGGAGTTGACTTCCGTTCGTCAAAACGAACCAGCAATGCCTCAACACCCAAATTATTTTTCACTAGTACATCATCCACCTTATTCAACGTACTTTCTCAACAAGACACATGAAACACATCATGCCAACTCACGACGACAGCGGCAAAATGGTCTAACATGTTACTCCTCCCATGCCCCCGCTGCGCCACTCTGATACAACCACAAAACACGGTGCGAACTTCCGAGATTTCGGAACTCGACCCACACCGGTCACCGACGTGACTCTCAAAATACATATTTCCTTGGATCCTCTTGATCTTCTCAGCCATCTCAAACATAATTTTCAGGTCTGAGCACAACATTCTCACTCGACCCATTCCAACACAGGAGAGTCCTACACTCCCTATTTCGCCAAGCTACATATAGTGTCGTTCTGACACTAGGATGGTAACCGTTATTATAGGTAACTCAATCAACAGTAATTAATCATACCATGATCCACCTTGATCCAACACCCAAGCTCTCATCAATTCTCTACAAACTCGATAGTCCTCTCTGAATGACCATCAGTTTGCGGGTGGTAAGTCGAACTCAACTTCAACTTAGTACCCGAAGCTTCCTGTAAGCCCATCCAAAATCTCAATATAAACCTCAAATTTCCATCTGACACAATATTCGTCAGTATCTCATCCAACTTCACCACTTCCTCAATATGCATCTCATATATCCTCAACACGGAATAGTTAATCCACTCGCAACAACCCAAATTAAAATTATGTCTTTACAATTTCTTTAGAAATCTCAACACCAATTTCGTGAAAATACTACCTGATTTCCACTCTAGAATATTTAACGACTGCATCAGATTCAACAGTCTCCGATATTCAACCTCCGACTTTCGGTAATTCTAGCCGGCACATTCAACCTTAACCACTCCTCTCCTCATCCATGGTCACCAAAACAATCTACTCAAATTCGATTACTTCCTCATAGTACCGGGATGGATACTCCATCTACCTCAATGTATTTCTTCACGAGTACTCCTACTCCCCTCAACAATGTCTGGTACACATACTCTATCATAACATATCATGGTACTATTTCCACAAACCCGACAATCCACTCTTCGACTCTAATTTATCAATTTCAACTAATTCACTACTCAACCCAGATTTCTAACTTTCTCGATTCTTCTCAAGAATACCGCTAGTCAAATCTAATAATGAAAGCTTAACTCCATAAGAGGTATATTCACCCACCAAACTCATATTATAAAATTTCTCAGTCAATTCTAACTCTTCTCACCGTCATCTTCGGTATACGCAGACATTTCCAACTCTCCGCATCATCTACCACATGCACTTTACCCGAATGGTAATTCAACTCGAAGTCGTACTCCTTCCGAAGTCCCAAGTATTTCCTATGCCTCATATTCATCTTATTCAAATTAAACAAACACCTTAAACTCTTAAGATCACCAAACATCTCCGATCTCAGTCTGAACTTTCGAAGCCTCCGACTCCGGTACAACCACAATAGTAACCAACTCTAAATCACTGGTCGGATGATTTCTCTTATATACTTCAAGTCGCCTTTTGCATAATTGAAACTCGCTGAAGTTGTCTTTAGCAATTTCCCCAATTATATCAACAAGCATCACAAACACCACAATTAGTTCTGTCGGATTCGGCAGAACTTTCCTTACGGAATTATATCACCGCTCTTTTTCCAACACTGATAACTCAAGTTCCTTATGCTCAACATAATCCTCTATACTCTTCGAATACCTTAATATATCACTTATTAACACAACCATTGCCTTATAGAAATAATTAAAAAAAAGATTTCATGCCAAAGGGACAAACAAGTGGTGAGTTCTGGCAGAAACACGAACCGTACCCTCCGTCCTTACCACAACTTCAAACACACTTCCTCCATAACTAACTTAATTCCATGTCAAAACTTCACCATCTCATAGATAATTTCAATAGCTTTCCAACGCTTCGAACCGCGCGTCATTCCGAGTTACGGTTCTCCTGTTACGGCAAAAACACCAGAATAACATTTTCTGCCCAGGACTCCTTCGCCAGGCGAACACCGCAGCGAATATGGACGTTCGCCAGTATGCTCGCCAGGCGAACATGACAGTCCCAAAATCCTCTTTTCGACCGTTACCCGACTTCCGAGTGTCCGATTTCGATTCCGCAAAAAGCTGCGATCTCGCAATTCCACGTACAACAACAATTTCATATCTAGGAGGCCATTCAACTCATCTACAACTCTTGGAATATTTTAAAACCCAATGGCTTCCAATCTCAACAGCAGAGCTTTGAGCCTCCTAATACGATACAACTTTCGACCTTCGTCCCATCCACCACAGTAACTCTACTCGAGATCACATGACCAAGGAAACTCACATCCTTCGATCAATTGTCCCATCAAATCATTAACTCTTGGAAGCGAACACCTATCCTTGATAGTCACCAATATCGGACTAGTTCCAAAAAAACTAACTCGATTGTAAGCTCCACTTCACATTCCCGGTAGTAAATCACTTATCTCTGTAGGAAAACTCCGGACAATCACTAATATCGGGCAACTCCCAATTTTTTTTTCACTTTCCTTCTCATTCAAAGTTTCCGTCCAATTAAACACCTCGACACCGTCTTGCGCCGATTCCTCAAAATAATCCCTTAAGCACTTAGCTTAACTCAAGGCTAATCACTGCTCACGCCACCCAAGCTTGCTAGACACGTCTATCCCATCCAACACAATCCCGTCCACTATTAACAAGAGATTAAGGGTGATCAGTTCCTCAATTTGTTAATAGACAGCCGAAATCATGATGGGGTACAAACCATCTTTACCAAACAATGATATCATTCCTCAACACACTAAGCCACCACACTGTAGCATTCCGGAGAAATACAACTTCTCTCCCACTGGAATCATTCCTCTTCTACCGACAAACTTAACCAACAACATGTACCGACAGTGTTTTTACACACATGTCGCATACCAGGGAACAACAACACTAGACAACATTGGCCGGATGGACCGACCTGCTCTGATACCAATTGTAACACCCCACTTTCCCAAATTAAATAAAATATGAATATTAAAATAATAATCAGAGTTTTCACCAAAAAGTAGGATATCACATCTCCAAAATTTATAAAAATACTTTATTCATTCTTTTCGAAATAATACAGCGGAATTTGTTTCATAAAGTAAAATACATCAAATTCATGATACGACACAGGAAAAGAAATAAGTTCAACATAGACACAACGAAAACACCCAAGTCCCGTGCTACGTATCAGAGCGTTCTAGACTCGACTGGCACACCACCATCCAAGCTATCTAAGTACATGGATTATCTGTACTTCCGGAGGAGCACAGACACAACAATAGCAAAGGGGGTGAGAAATCATGATCAAAATATATTGGTAATGTAATACATGTAAACAAGGTAGTAAAACACATCAACACACCAATATTCACCCCAACAACACCATATAACGAACCTACTGTTCAAATTACAATATAACATATTATAATACAAATATGTAACTCAACACTATGCATGCGGTACCGACTCATTGGTTCATTTAATCGAACCTGGATAGATCACTTACGCTCCTCCTGAGACATGATCTATCCCCCACCATTCTCCACAAAGGAGTACGGATGAATCACTTACGCTCCTCCTGAGACATAATTCATCCCACCAAAACACCATGATATGCACACACCAATGCATAACTATTATATTCAGGCACACTAAGTGCACACGATCCTCCTGATCATATCATCATACATCAATGCATATATGTATAGATATATTACATCGACACCATATAAATCAATCAGATAGTAGACAAATTCATACTATAACACCAGATATAAACCCATCCCACCACTCGGGGATACACGATCCTACTGATCACTGCACCATAATCATATACATGATACACCCATTATTCATTTTAATTAAATTAGATATTAAACGAGTTCACACTCTAACACCATATATAATCACATCCCAACACTCGGGAATACACGATCCTACTGATCGTTGCACCATGCTCTGCATGATTCACACACCAACTAATCATCCTCTTAAAATATTACGGGAACCTCGTACTATCACCAAGTACCTCATACTCCAATACACCGAATGCACATGATCCTACTGATCATCTCGTTCTACACTCGTATACACCATACACCAATTAACCATTTACTTTAAATTAATTATCAGGAAAATCACTTCCTATCACCAAGTATGCACCATACATCATTCAATAACCATCCCTACACTCATCGTGATCAAGGGATCCTACAAGACTAAAGCTTCAGACAAAACACCTCAAGAGTCACATTCTGCTACGTTCGCTGGCATTCACCAGGCGAAGCATAACGAACCTTCGCTGGCATTCGCCAGGCGAACCTGCTGGCAAAGCCCTCATTCTACTATCGTGCATTCGCCAGGCGAAGAGATCATTCGCCAGGCGAACCTTCGCTGGCCACACTCGCCAGGCGAAGTTTCTACTCTTTAGGTCTGGGACTTAATTCAGAATTATTCGCTACCACTCGCCACAGCTCGCCAGGCGAACACTCGCCCCCAGTCGCCAAGCGAAGCTTCGCCAACACTCGTCAGGCAAAGCCCAGCGAATGCTGCGATTCACCAATTTTTCTCACAGTTCTGTAGTGCTTTCTACACCAAATCAAGCCTATCATCCCAACTCTAAATCTCAGCCTACCTCAGTACCAACCTTGTACATTACCGTAACCAAATTGGTTCCTAAATCTTATTCCCAAAATCGTCGCTTAAACATTCTACCGATGCCTCAAAAGGTCACACAAAATCTCCCTAAAAACCGTAAACCCAGCCTATACGCCAAATTAACCAAAAACAGCAATTCATCAACAATCACATATGTCAGTTAAACAATCACCACATACTAACACCAATTAACAACATCAATCAACACTCAACAGCATGCCAATATAAAATTGCATATATCAACATATTCCTACGGGGTTAAGGAATCCCCTCTACCCTATACATGTATATACCATCCCAATCAAGTTTCTCCCCCCTTACCTTATCAATTGGTTTGATCGATGAATAATCTTCCAAGATTTGGTCTCTTGGCTTTCTCCTTTCTCTTCTGTCCCTCGTTCCCTTTCTTCCAGCTTTCCCAATTCTCACGATCTATCGTAATCCCTTTTCTCTCTATTCCAACTTTTCTAATATCTCCTTACTACCCCTTCATATTCCCTTTTATTTTAATCTCAATTATTAATAAAATAATATAATAATATTACTAATATTACTAATAGTAATCATAATAATACTATTAATAATAATAACAATAATAATAATAATAATAATAATATTATCTCACCAAAATAATAATAATAATAATAATAATAATAATAATAATATTATTATTATTATCTCACCAAAATAATAATAGTAATAAATATAATAAATATAATAATAATAATAATAGCCCCACCAATATTACTATTATTCATTATATTATCATATTCACACCAAAACACCACCAATATTACCATTAGTTATTATATTATTATATCTACACCAATTCGCCACCAATAATCCTCCCATATCAGGGACACCCACCAATAATAATATTCATACTAATGATAATAATCATAATAATAATAAGAATAATAATAATAATAGTAATAATAATACCACCAATGTTACTATTAACTATTATATTATTATCTCCACACCACCAATGGTCCTTACATATCAAGGGTACTCACCAATCATATACCAACACGCCCCACCTAAGGGCACACCAACATAAAATAATCAAATTAACACAAAAGTGACTAAATAAATAAAATGGGTGTTACATGATACACACACGTGCTCCAAGTGGGGAGCGTGGACGTGATGTGTGATACACACACGTGCTCCAGGTGGGGAGCGTGGACGTGTTGTGTGATACACACACGTGCTCCAAGTGGGGAGCGTGGACGCGGTGTATGATTCACTGGCATGCTCCAAGTGGAGAGCGTGGACGGGATTTGGATCGTTGCTCGGATGGAGTGTATGCGACCACCCGTGTCCCAAGTGGGAGACATTGATGATTTGATTATATGGGCTCAGGAGGAGCGTGGTAGGGATAAATCGTTGCTCGGTGGAGTGTACGCGATCTATCCTGAGTTGAGTCGGTACCGCATAATTGTTGAGTCGAGTGCATGTGTTGCATAGTTATTGTGTGAGTTGTGGATATTGATGATGGGACAGTAGGTCCAGACATGTTGTAATGTGAAAGAATGATTTATTGTTTCTGCCTTTTATTTCATGTACCTTTATACCATTATTATTTGATCGTGATTCTCACCCCTGTGTTATTATTGTGGTCCGTGCTTCTATGGAAGTACAGGCAATCCAAGTGTCTAGCTAGCTTGGATTGTGGCGTCGTCATAGGACTGCTCTGATACGTAACACCGAGGCTTTTTGGGAGTTTTATTATTTACTGTTGATATGTGCGCCCCTGTGGCATATCTGATTTTTACGAGACATGTGATGATGTTTGATGATTATGTTATATATTTTTGGGCAGATGGTCGATGGTTGTATATATGACGATGTTGATGACATGGATGAAGTATATATGTTGTTATGTGGTGTGACAGACTTCTTTTTCCGCTGAAATTTTATTGAAATCAGTTTTGAAAATGATTTGTGAAATTCCGATGTGAATTGTGACATCCCGTTTGGGAGAGGAACTCTGATATGTGTTTATTTTAATTGTTTTATTTTGTTTTGGGGAACGGGGTGTTACAACAAGCAAGCAAACAAGTGACAAACACAAAGAAAGAGTCCTCATGGATTCATCACTTTAAGTAAGCTTCAAATTCCTCCTAAGGAGGCACCAAGCTACCTTAAATGACACTCCAAGGTCATTGGACATAAAGAAGATGAAAAGAATAAATCTCAAAAGCAAAATCAAAGCAAAAAATAAGAAATGCAAGCAATAGCACAAAGGAAACAAGCATGCATCACATAGGAGTTCAAGTTGAAAGCACAAAAAGAAAAGCATCAAGAAACAAGCAATGAACAATATTTTGACCTAAAAATGAATATACAGCAAGCTCAACATGTCTAGAATGTGAAACAAGAAGAGTTGAGAGCTTATTGGATCCACAAAGGTCATTTCCAATCCAAACTAGGTCATGCACTTGTGTGAGTTGTCCTATGGAATGACCTAACTTGTAAGTCACTTCAAAAATAGGAAAAGGGATAAAAAAATATCAAATAAAATACACAAAGAAGCTACACATGTTGGAAACCATAGGCCAAGAAATTAAGACAAATATCCTCTAAAAGCACCATCAAAATAAGGGATTCATTTAGATGTACCACTTTGAAATGGGAGAAACAAGTGCAAAAAGAAAAAGCCACAAAAGTCAACCCAAAAGTCAACAACCAGGGGCAAAATGGTCCTCTAAAATTGATCAACTCATCATTGAGATGAGGATCAATTTTCAATCATTGGATCAAAAAGGAATGAGAGAAATAAATGCAAAAGAAAACCATGTCACAATTCAATTCAATTAAAACAACTCCACTATTTAATTCTTTTTTAAATTGAAAATAAATTTGAAAAATAAAATAAAAATGTCCAAAAAATATTAGACATCTCAAAGTATATAAAAAATATTTTTGGTGAATTTTTAGAATATTGGAGCTATTTTAATTAATTAAAATTGTAAACAGAAAATAAAATAAAAAAACAAAAGAAATAAAAGAGAAAATGACAAATGGTTGTGGCAAATAGCAAATAAATGCAGTTCACAATAAGAACTGGGCCCAACTGGGGGTGCGCATAGCAGGCGCGTCCCAGGCCCACTCAGAAAAAGCAAAATTAAAATAAAAACTTGGAGATTAAGTGCAACACGGTCAAACAAAGCATACTATGGAATTCAATCAAGAGCGTGTGATCTAGTGGTAATCACATCAGAGGGACACGAGCGCGCCAACAAATAAATGAAATTTTAAATGAAATCACGTGGATCTGGTCAAATATGGACCACCGTAGGTCTTAATCAGAGCCATTGAAACCAAAAGTATTCAAATCATGTGAACTTGAGCGTGACACCTCATCATCCCCTACCTCCAAAACCCTAAAACCAGATCATCGGTCGGAGAACATTGTTCATCATCTTCTCCGGCCATCCCCCACCGTGAACAGAACCATAACAACACGCACTACCAAATCTCAACCGCTATGGCCAAATTTTATATCAAAATTTATCTAGAGATCACGAGGATCTCATTTTTTGCCTCAAAAACCACTAATCATGCATGAAACTCTCAACCCGAAGCCAACAAGATCATACACCAAAATCCAAAGTTCATCAAAACATCTCCAATTTGGTTTAAAACTCATCTAGAAGTTGCGTAGGTTACAGATCAAGCATCAAACAAGCAAGAACACGCATAAAAAAGCCAAAACAGATCCAAACATTTTTTAGCATCATCCAACAATCACAACCAATGCCAGTTCGTTTTACATATTAATGATCTACATTGTTTCTACGTCTCAAGTATGCAAAAATGGCAGTGAATTGATGCTTATCAAGAGTGTAAAGTTGAATTTCAATTACCTAGTGGAGAACTTCCACTGAGCCTTCAAATGGAGCTTAAGCTTGAAGATAATTGTCCAGAATCGTTCAATAAACTTCACTAGAGCTTTTGCAATGCACAATTTGTCCTGAAATGGCCTCAATCTCCAAATTCGAAATTTGAATTTTCAACACTTTTTCAAAACTGAACTTGATCAATTTTGCTCCAATTTTCACTTCTGATGATTTGTGAAGGTTGAAAACTTTATATATGATGGATCTTGATGATAATTGGGCCCAAACTCAGCCTCTAACAGCGCAATGAAAAATCCAAAGAATTGAAAATAGAGCTCACTAATGTACACGAAATTCACTCAAAATTGGCTCCAAAATGGTTGAAAATGCTTGCTGGGAATGTATGGGATATGAATGGCTTGGATTAGCTCCTTGTTTAATCTCAATGGTTGAGATTTGTTATGTAACTTCATGATGAAGAAATCTTGAAAATGGCTCACTTAAACACCTCAAATCCAAATTGTAAAATTGCCAATGTGTTCAAAATGTAATTTGCACTCAAAAAATGCACTTATTTGCACCAAATTGATCAAAAATGAAATAATTCCCATTTTTCCCTTTTAAACCTTCTTCCATGAAAATTCACACCTCAATTCTTCATTCCAAGCCTATTCCATGACTTCTCAATGCTTGACTAAGCAAATAACATCATTTGGAGCAAGTTTGATGTTGGAAAAATCTTCATTTGAAGTGTGCAAGTTGGTGAAATGGACCTATAATTTTATGACCTATAATCTCACTTTCCCAAAATACCCCTGACTTGTAACCCTCATAATTTGAGTTCTACAAATCAGATGAAAGACTTCTAGTACATTTTGGAAAGCTAAGACCAAGATATACAACTTTCATGTTGGCCAAAAGTTGAGAAGAAACATCCTTCTAGGTCAAAAATGTCTTGGAAGTTGGTTGACGTTTGTTGACCAAAATCACATTCATCTGATGACCTGTAACTTGTCTGGATCATAACTTGAGTTCTATAAATCCAATCAAGGACTTCTAGTACTCAAAAGAAATCTAACAACATGCTCTACAAGTTCCATGTTGGTAAAAAGTTGAGATGAAACTTTTATCTTGAGATAGGTAGTCTTGAAGTTAGGCACTAAATAGGGGATTTTGCCCTGAGAACCCTAATTTAGTAACTTCTCAAACACTTGATTCTTGATGAATTGAACTTGAAATGATATCGCATATATCCTAAAACAACATACCATGACCATAGAGACTTTGAATTGAGTTTTAATCTCCTTCAATTTCACAACTGACTGAGGATTTACCAGATGAAACCCTAATTGCAACACCTTCAACTGTAACCTTTCACACTTAGCACAAACACTTGGATGAGCTCCACAATGACCCTCAAGGCACTCAATGAGCTCTCTAAACCTCCTATACCCATAACCATGAATTCACAATCCTCTGATGATCTTGAACTGGCCTCCTAGTTAGGAGCTGACCCACATACATCTATCCTTTCTTTCACAAGACCAATGTCCATTTCCTGATGACTTGATGACCATCCAAACTTGAGTAAGACCCCTTGCTTAGGATCAACCCTCTGAGTAGACTCTTCTTTCTATGCACAAACTCTTGATCCCCTGTTCAATGAAAAATGTTATGCAATGCAAATGCTAGAAAGAAATTAAATGAAACATAAACCAAGTTAAGAAAAGGTTGGGAAAATTTCGGGGTGCAACAAATATCAACAATGTTCATATAAAAGTCTTGAATAATTTAATCATCCTTCATCCTCAAGTTATCAAACTTGGTGGTGAGAAGTTGAAGTCTTGAACACTTTACCCTAGAAGTTCCTTCCTACGCAGTCTTTAAAATCTCTCAAGCATCCTTGGCAACAATATAGTTTTTGATCAACCTGAAGATGTTCTTGTCAACACCATTGAACAAAGCATTCAAGGCTTTGGAGTTACCTTAAGAAAACTTGTCATCTTCATCATCCTAGTCTTCCTCAGGTTTTAACTCATCAGTGCTCTTCCCATCCTTATCTTTATCCTTTGGTGGGTCTCACTCTTTGACCACAGACTTCCAAGCTTTACCATCCATAGACTTGATGAATGCCACCATGCGCACTTTCCAATATTCATAATTGGAACCATCAAGAATGAGTGGTCTATTTAATATTCCTCCTTTATATATTGAACCAGAAAGTATCGTCCCTGAATCTCATCCAGATGTAGAGCATGATGCCTGCTCTAATATTAATTGAATTTGTGGTATAGCAGATCACGAAGATGTTCTAACAGGATGTTGAGACACTTGATCTTTTCTTCAAACACAATGACAATAAGGAACATAATGCAAATAGTAGAAAGTAAACAACAAACATAACTATTAACCCAGTTCGATGGAAAAGAACACCTACGTCTGGAGGCTACCAAGCCAGGAATGAAATCCACTAGATAGTATTAGTTTAAAGCTAAACTCCCCCGTTTACAACTTGTCACCTAATCACTACCCGTGCTATATTTCTACCTAAGACTCTCCTAGGTATGAGACCCTTCTCAATTCCCTTTCAATCACATCAGTGACTGAATAATTACAACTCAATAAAACAGTCAAACTCAAGTATTCACACAATACAAGAGAGGCTCACAAAATACAAACCCTAAACTCACTAGGAAACAATGTATTTTTTTCACGTTTTTCCTAGGTTAAATCCAGCCTATTTATAACCATAAATAAGACTAGATTTGGGCTTCAAAAACCTCACCAATTCTGTTCTACAGAATCTACGACTAATTCTCCTCTAGAATAGTTTCTACAATCCTAAGTTTCCTAAAGTGTCTCCACATTTAGAAACAACATCTTCAAATTACAATTAGAATCTCCGATTCCTCAATCTTGGATGCCACCTAGGAAAAAACAAATAATCTCATAATAATCTGAAATCTAGAATAACAAAAATAAAACTAAAAAGTAATAGACAAAGATGTCGAATCATCATGATAGGACATCTTATCCAACATCTTGATCTTCAGTTAGTTCTTTATGTTAGGACATCTTGTCCAACATCTTGTTGACAAGTTAGTTTTACCAAAATTGATGTCAACCTCAAATGCTTGGACTCATCAATCTCTCGATAATTGTTAATTGAATGTTGTCTCTGTTAATTCACGGAGAATCTTCCAATTCATTCGTCAAACATTTTCTTTGTCAAATTCCAAAATCTATAAAAAAAAAATTGATACTCGATAGTTGGAAGTCTTCTTGGATAATTCTCAGAGAACCTTTCGAACGAAGGTTAGTTGAAAGTTCACTTTGTTAAGTCTCAAAGGATCTCTCGATAATTGCAAATTGAAAGTTGTCTCTCTCAATTCTTGAAGCATCTTTTAATGTTTGTTTGTCATGATTTTGAATAGCCACAATTTTGTCCTAAATATGTTTGTTATACCCGAATTTGTCCTCCCCATTTCTCTATTCATTTTTCTTGATTCATTTAAACTTTTGCATCCATTGCATTTTTCCAATAAAATTAAGATTAAAATGAAAGTCAAAGTTTCAAGACTGACCATTTTCATCCCATTTCATTGTATTTTTATAGTTTGGTCATTTCAAACTCATGTTTATAAAGTGAACAAAAAGCGCATGGGCTTATTTTATTCATCATCGTTTTTCATGGCATTGTTTGCATCATAAAATTTATTAAAAAAACACTATTAGCCATATCATCACCGATCATTCAAACATAAACCGAAGTCCATACTAGAATACCATCACTACAATTCATATACAATTTTATATTTTACACTATCACCATTATCTATACTGTTGCACCCCAAAATTTGCTCAACTTTTCTTTACCTAGCTTATGTTTCATTTCATTCACATTAGCATCATCATTTGCATTTCATTGACATGTGGGCAGGAGATCAAGAGGTATGATTACCAATCAAGAGCTATACAAGACTATGAAGCTAGCTAATAAGGTTATTCAAGTGTTCAAGGGTTGATATCCTTGTCAGAGAAGTTAAAAGAGCCTCAGAGAGGGTGGTTGAAACCAAGAAGGTGTATCTCCTAACTTGAGGGTTGTGGGAAGTCATCAGATGATTCTAAGATCATGAAGTTAGACTTGAGGTCTTGAGAGAGCTCATGAGAAGTGTTGAAGATCACTTTGAGGCCTAGACAGGTCATTGTGCAAGTTTAAGAAGACTCAGCCATGATTGATGCAATTAGGGTTTGACTGGGTCAACCCTAAGTCAACTGATGACTTGGAGAGGGTTAAGACTTAATCCAAGAGCCATGTGATCATGGATTGACACATTGAGATGTTATAAGGATGATTCCAAGTTCAACTAATCATGATTGAAGAGTTTGAGAAGTTTCAAGTTAGGGTTTCTAAGGCTTGACAGTGTAAAATCCCCTAGTTTGACCCCTATCTTCAAGGCAATTTAGCTCAAGATGTGATTGTCATCTCATCATGCCCCCAAAATGAATGTTGTAGAACATGATCTTAGATTTAATTTTAGTGCTAGAAGTCCTTGATAGGATTTGTAGAACTCAAGTTATGGCTTTGACAAGTTACAGGTCATCTGAGGTATGTGAATTGGGAGCTTGAAAGTTGTCCAACTTGCATGAAACGTTTGCCCTAGAAGGATGATTCCTATGAACTTTTGGTCAACATGAATGTTGTTACTTATCCTCTTAGCTTTCTAGAGAGTACTATAAGTCCTTGATAGGATTTGTAGAACTCAAGTTATGGCTTTGACAAGTCAAGGGCATTTTGGTCATTTGGAGATTATAGGTCATTTCAACCATAAGGCCATAACTCCTATTTCCAAGCTTCAAATGGGAAAATGTTCAACATAAAACTTGTTCAAAATGATGTTTTGAGGCTAACCAAGAGGTCATGAGAGGTTGGAATTGCTTGTAGCTCAAAATCACAAAAATGGCTTAAAATAAGGATGATTTTCAAATGAACCAAAGATGGAAATTGGTATTTTTGATCTACATGTCCAAACCAAGGTATGTAATATGTCATTTTGATTCTAAAATACATTTTAAGAACATTGGTTTTGCCACAATTTTGAATTGAAGTTTAATTTGTGGACTTGCTTTGAAAAGTAGTTACTTACATCTTAAGTAACATTTGCCAAACCAAGGTGCAAGGCATAACCAAGGCCCCTTTCAATCCAAACACATCCAAAATACCATTAGGGGAGAAATTGGAAGAGAATGAGGATGATTACAAGCTGCTAGCAGAATTGTGCATACCATGGCATGAGATTGAAATCTTCATGACATGAGAAATTGAATTTCTCATTAGAAGGATCTAGAGCTTTCTAGATCATACCTACATGTCCTATATATTGAATAGAGATGATCCAAGGCCAAGGTTGGTGATGATTGAAGGAGAGAGTAGAGATCGAGTTTGGAAAATTCTTGCTTGTAACTGAATTCGGTTACACCATTTCCTTCACTTTCCATCCATTTTCTTGATTGCAATCTCTTCCATGGAGTCTAGTGAATGATTCCAGGTCATAATCAAGGCAAATTCGTAGCTGATTGGTGTTCTTGATCTCAGATTTTGTCACCTGCAACTCATAGTTGGTTCCAAGAATTGAAGCCATTTCAATCAAGTTTATTGCATACAGAAGCTTGGAATTGATTCAGTGAAGGAGTCTGGAGCATTGGAGAGCTTGATTTGAAGGTTTGATACCTCTGTGCACACGAAATTCTCAGGTTAGTGACTTTCAATCTCCAGCTTGAATTAGGTAGAATTATGAAGAATTAGTGTGTTGGATGCATTGTAGATTGGTGTAGGAAGGTTTTTAGATCATTAATTTGAGAGTTAGTGACCAATTAGGGTTGTTACCATTTTCGGGTGAGATTTGGTTCTTGCGAATCTTGAGGTTTCAGAGTGAATTAAGGGCATGAATGGATTCGTGAAGAAAATTGGGGTAAGATTCATGTAGAGACCTCTTGGAATGGAGGCCTGTGGAGAGAGTTAGGGTTGAGGGTGATGACCGGAGAACCTCACTGGCGGTGACTTTGGGAGCGCAGGTGGCCTGAGTTTCAGAAGTTTAAATTGGGGAAGATGACTTGATAGCCATCAGATTGTGGTTTGACTTGGACCAAAGACTCCATCCAACGGCCACACGTGCATGGAATTTGTGAAGCATTTTTGAACTAAATGAAACGATGTGTTTCATTAATCAGTTGTTTTTGGGCTTAATGCATTAGTTGATACCTGCACCCCCTTATGGCCCAATCCTAAAAATGAACTGAATTCTTTTACTACCTGCACCACGCATTTGTTTATTTTATTTGGATTTTCATATTATTTTTCATTTTATTCATGGTTAATGATTAATTCATAAAAAATGGAAAAATAGCTCAATTGATCCCATTATTTTTGCATTGGATTCATGATAGGATGTAGTATTTTTTAGATAAAAAATATTATTATTTCATGCATTTTCGGATTTTATGGGAATTTTTACATTTTAATTGATATTAAAATAATCATGCTTGATGGTTGATTTTGTTGAATTTGGTTTGATCATGTGATGATGATTTTGGCCTTGATTTTTTGTGTGTAGTTAGCATAGATATGCATGCTTCCCATAGATTTTTCTCACATTTTTGTGATGAATGTAAGTGGTAGTTTAGGTTGAAACCTTTAGGAGCTCCATTTTTAAGGTTTATGGTTGATACCTTGTGATTTGGATTTTATTTTTAGGACTTGGTGGATGATTCAACCTCTGATTTTTGTAGGGTAGATTCATGATTGAATTAGGGTCCCTTAGGAATTTTTGTAGGAATTTTCAATGAAGTTTTCTATTTTTGTTTGATTTTAGTTTAGGTGCTAGTTTTAGATGATTCTGATGTACTAATTCAACTAGATTGACTTCTTTAGTTCCCTTAGATTAGGGTGTTGCTTTGCTTGTTCTTGGATGATGTTGAAGGCAAGTTGAAGATGAAATGGATTGCTTGAAGAGGCTTGGATGTGAGGATCTTCCCTTCTTTTGGTGTAGTGTTGATTAGGTGTTAAGATTAGGGTTTTGTAGGCAGAGCTTCTAAATAGGTTCTCTTCCTTCATAAACATGGAAGATGTTGATCACTTCCATTCTTCCCTATGATGTAAGGTCCCCTTGTAAAGGCCTCATCCCTCCTTTGGTAGGATGTGTGGCTCTTTGCAAGTTGGTAGAACCTTTGAGGGTCCCTTTCTCTGATGATAGGATGCTTAGTGGTGACCTTTGGTCTTCACTCTGCTACTAATCATCCAAACTTTGCTCTTGATGGATGCATCTTTCTCACTTGCTAGAGGATGGAGTTCCTTGATTGAAGAAGATTGAAGGATGAAGTTGATACTTCTTTGTGTTTGAAGATTACTCTAAGAAGCTGAAGCTTGTAGATGAAGAGGAGCAAGTTGATACTGGTAAAGAAGAGAGAGCTGAAGCTTGAAGACCAAGCTGACACTTGTGAAGAAGATCCAATTGAGATTGAGTGAAGAGCTAAGGCTTGAAGAAGAAAGGATAAGTTGACACTTATGTTGATACCCTGAGTCCCTGAAAGAACAAGTTGATACTTGTAGTTATGAGTGAAGCCTGAAGGTGGAATTGACTGAAGAGCTGAGGCTTGGAGAAGATGGAATAAGTTGATACTTATGTTTGATGTGTTAGAAGCTTGTAGACGCAAGTTGATACTTGCTATTGAAGATGATAGCTTTGAAGAGTAGTTGAAGTCTGAAGATTGAACTGATGTCAGAAAGGCTTTGCTGTGAAGCTGTGGAGGCTGTTGATCTGCTTTCCTTTCCTGTCTGTTTTCTTTCTGTGCAACTGTATTGATGTGACTTGTTTGATTTGCTTGATGCATTAGAATAATTTCATATTTAGATTGACTTGAGCTAGGAGCATGATTGCACTATAGGTTGAGTTGCTCCCTCTGCTTGTATTTTTACTGTATGGCTTTGCTTGCGGGTATTCGGTAGAGCCCAGCTCCCTTGCCTATGTGGTTTGTGTTTTGCTTGATGGCATTTCACTTCTTCTGTTTAATTACAGTTATTATATTTTGCTTGATAGCATGTTATTTCCTCTGTATGATTACAGTTATTCATACTTGGCTTGAGGTTGAGATGAGCTTGTGGAGGCTGATGCCCCACACACATTTCCTCCCTCACTTGCATTGCATGCATTTTACAGTCGTTTACTATTTACTGTTTAAGCTGATGCTTTATCTGTTTCTGTATCATTGATATGATCCCCTAGGAATCTCACTTCCTTTGATAAGGAAGTGATGATAGAACTTTAGGTTGAAACCTATGCATGATAACTTCTAGGAGTTCCCTGTTTCAAACCTCAACCATAGGATGAATCCTAGGCATGACAACATTAGGACTTGATAGTCTCCCCTTAGTTGAGCCTGTTCTCTCTTCTCATCTCAAAACAAACTAAAATACAGTAATAAGGGTTAACTGACGTCGTACGTTACGAGCCTTAAGCTACTTGAGAAAGGGTTGTTGGAGAGTTTTTTTTCAACAGCTTGGATGTTTAGTATGGTACCCTTTGGGTGACATGCGACGCATTCACTCTCAGGTCATAGTCTCTAGTGCGATATTAGTTGCAAACATCCATAAAAAACAGTTCTTCCGTAAAAGACAGAAAACAAACTTCAAATCTTTTTGCCCCGTGGGCCCATAATTCAAAGGAAGCTTTTCTGAAGAAAAGAGTGTCGTTAACTCCTAGTTCTACCGCAAACGGTAACGCCTAAGTCTCCAAGGGTCGAGCTGCGTACGCCAAACTACTGGAACTGTTTATTAACCCTACTCGAAAAAACAGATGAATCTGAATTCCCGTAATCCGTATTATCCCGAACTACGTAAGCTCTGATCTCTCAAGCCTATTGAGAGTACGTAGGCACAATACTGACGTATTGGCGAGCCACCTTCCCCGTAACCCGTAGTTAGTTGAACTACGTTGACTCTGATTTCTCATTCTCTGATGAGAATACGTAGGCATAAAGTGCGACGCTTTGCCGAGTCATTTTCTTTTCTTTTTGAGCCAACCTTGATAGGTAGATAGATAAACCAACCCGTCCAGTAAACACAACAAGCATGGATCCCATCGAGTACGATGGACGTGAGGGGTGCTAATACCTTCCCCTTGTGTAACCGACTCCCGAACCCAGACAATGGTTGCGATGACCTTGTCTTATACCTTTTCGTCAGGTTTTTCCGATCGTTTCCTTTCCCGCTCTGAGGGATAAATAACGAAAGGTGGTGACTCTTCTGTTTTGCCGGCACCTTATTTTCGCGGTAGCGACAGCTGGCGACTCTGCTGGGGACTTGATAGTTTCCTAGGATCCAACGTCCCTTATGCGAGTCTGTTTGGGGATCCAACGTCCCCTACGAGAGTCAATCCTAGCGCTTGTATGATTACTTGTTGGGTTGTGTTTATTTATCACATTTTATTTCCCGCACTTTATTTTCAGTATGATATGATTATCTGTGCTGTTGTGGGAGGGGCATTCTGATGAGTGAGAAGCCAGACCCAGGCTTGAGTGTACCTAGCATTAGTTGTGGAAATTAGTGGGCGCGTGCTTGCTTTGCAGGCACTAGTGTCTCATGAAATCCACGCTCAGACGAGGTTCTCCCGGTAGAATTCTTTTTCAACCCTTTGGGTTGAGGGGGTTGTTGGTTTGGAGGATTGTCGACTCTGGGGACCGATCATTTGGAATTCAGCTGAGTGAGGCCGCTTCAGGAGCTGGTGATGCCACACCTTCTAGGTATCGTATCACCCCTCTTGAATGTCTGTGACGCTGATGACCGCATATGATGCCGAACTTGTGTCAGTATAGGTCCATACCTGTGAACAGGGTTGGGTTTGTTGTAGGAAACCTTGACCTTCAGACTACCTGGTTTTCTTGATAGTGAATCAGTTTTATTGGTGTCAGAGGTTCTCATCATCAGATGTATATGTTGTTCTTGACAGAGCAGGTTTATGGTTGGGATCAGAGGATCTCATCAGCAGATGTATGTTTGTTCTTGACAGAACAAATTTGGGGTCCTGTATCAGAGGTCCTTATCTTCAGGGATGTTTGTTCTTGACAGAGCAGAGTTTTGGTCCTGTATCCGAGGTCCTTATCTTCAGAGATGTTTGTTCTTGACAGAGCAGAGTTTTGGTCCTGTATCAGAGGTCCTTATTATCAGATGTTTGTTCTTGACAGAGCAGAGTTTTGGTCCTGTATCAGAGGTCCTTATTATCAGATATGGGTGTTCTTGACAGAGCAAATTTATGGTCCGATACCGGGGTTTTCTTCTCATCAGATATGGGGTTGTTCTTGACAGAGCAGTATTGTGGTTTTGTTGATACAAGACCTTCATCTCTTCAACAGCACAGTTGCCTTGGTCTCCTGCTGCATGATTGCATTTTACATTGCTTTGCATACTCATTTGCATTTCATTAACGTGTGTCTGTGTTGCAGGTACCGTTTCCCCCGATTCAGGATTTCTTGCCTTCTATTGTGCTATTATGGGTTCTCTGAGGAAGACCGTGGCTTACAAGCTCCCCACTCCTGATGTTGTTCAGCTGACTGGTTTGATTGCTTTAGCAGATGATTCTGTGAGAGACGCATTCAGAAAGTCTTATGGTAAACTGCTCAGTTTGGTTCGTAAACCCTCTGTGTTCGAGCTGAATGGGTTGCACGCTCTGCTGCAGTTCTACGATCCTCCGTTGAGATGCTTTACTTTCCAAGATTTTGTTCTCGCACCCACACTAGAGGAGTATGTTGATTTGTTAGGTGTGCCTATCAAGAGTCAGATGCCCTTTGTTCATATGGATGCTGAGCCTAATCTGGCTAGTCTAGCTCCCTCACTTCATCTGGACGCCTCCGAGTTGGTCTTGTCTAGTTGGAACAAGGTTCCCGGTTTCTCCTTGCAGTTCTTAGTGGGAAAGGCTCAGCAGTGCGCCAAAGACGGATGTTGGTTCTTGTTCAACGCCATTCTCGCTCTGTGCATATATGGCATCATTTTGTTCCCCAATATGCCCGACTTTGTAGACTTCGACGCCTTACACATCTTTGCATCAGGGAATCCAGTCCCTACCTTGATAGGAGATGTCTACCATTCCGTCCACTACAAAAACGAGAACAGAAGGGGCAAGAATGTCTCGTGTTGTGTACCCCTGCTCTATAGATGGCTTGATAGTCACCTACCCAAGAGGGGTCCCTTTGCTTCGTCTGGAGCTACAGCTGAGTGGTCCGAGCGTTTGATGAGTCTGTCAGCGGAGGATATTACCTGGTTTGATAGAGATAGATTGGGTACTGAGATCATCTTCAGCTGCAGTGGGTTTCCGAACGTGCCTTTGATAGGCAGGAAGGGATGTATAAACTATAATCCGTCTCTGCTGGTCCGACAGTTTGCTTATGCTTTGAGAGCTCCGCCGAAGGATGAAGAGGTGCAGGAATCTCTGTACCTCACTGGTCTTCTAGAGGGGGATATGTTGTCCAAGCTTCAGCACGCTTGGAATGGTATCAGTAAGCGGGGAAAACCATTGCTGAGGAAAAGTAATAGTCAGGCCTACGCTCCATATGTGACTTGGATCAGAGCCAGAGCAGATGTCATAGGGATGTCGTTTCCTCCTGCCAAGCCAGAAAGCCCTCCAGCGATTGAAGAGCCGACCACCGTGCCTATCCAGCAGCATAATCAGGTGTTAGCTGAGAGGGATGAGCTGAAGAAGGCAAATGAAGAACTGGAGAAAGAATTGGCTCAACTCAGAAGCGAGAGAAGCGAGGCCGTTCATTCCTTCAAGAGGCAGACAGAGCTGGTGAACCAGTTGGGGACAGATTTGACTAAGCAGATAGCTGAGCGCGAGCGCATGGGTCGAGACTTCAAAGCTGTCAATGATGTACTGGCCACTAAGAAGCAGCACTTGGACGAAGTGTATCGGAGAATATCCAAGTTTAACCAGCATTGGAAGGCCACCCTAGCCAACGGGAAAGAACGGGAGGACAAGCTGAAGCAACAGATCTCCAAGCTGAAAGCCCAGATGAAGGCTAGTGAGAAGAGGTTTGATGAAGAGACCGCTCGCAAATATGCCGCTGAAGGCCAACTCAACAAGGCTCTTGCTAACCTGAAGGAGCGCAAACTGACGTTTGAATCTAGGAAGCGGAAGTTAGAAGATTGTTTCGGCGAAGGAGCATGGGAAGATTGGATTAAAGGTCTTCAGTACACCATTATGCAGAGGGAGTTACTCGTCGAAGGGTTGCTCACTCGACCTGGTCATCCAAAAACGAAGGGGTTGTTAGAAGAGTTTCGCGCCCGTGGCCGTGCTTGACTATTTGTAATCCTTTTGTTTTGATCGTTGTTGTATGCTGACCATCACCAGGCCTGTTGGTTGAGGTCATGCCCTTGATTCATCTTGTATTCAGTGACGTTGTGTACCGCCTTGATGGGCTTTCTTTATATATATGAGATGTTATTTCCATGATTGGACTCGGACTTCTTATTATCAGCACTGGCACTCAGGCACTACGATCGGGGGGAAATCTCCCTAACGCACAGACACACGTTTGCATTTGCATGAAGCATTTGCATAACGAGCACTTTGTCGTTTTTCCTAACCCTTTTGTGTATGCAGGTTGTTTCAGGTTGTTCCAGGATTGATCAGAGACCTATCCACCGCTATCCGACCAGAGCAAATCAAACCAGAGTTATGGAGCAAATGCAAACTGACGTTCAGGAACTCTGAGAGAGGATGGACCGCTTCATGGAGCTCATGCAAGTGGTTGCCAACGGCCAAGACCAGCTAAGAACATTGGTCCAGCCTCTGATCTCAAGGGTTGACAGCAATGGTGTACTCCATGGTGGGACTGTTCCAACCCCTCCACCTGTCGAAACTCCTCAGAATGGCATCCCCGTGACTGGGGGAAATGGCAGTGCCAACGGCAATGTGATAGCTAACATGGGACTCAATGGTAATACGACGGGCGTCGGTAATGGGAATTTTGAAGCTAACGTCAATGTTGGGCTGGGCAATGGCAACGCAGGTGTTGGAAATCTGTTCGGGCCTCAGTCGTGGTTAGAAGACCGTCAAGAAGATGTGTTCTCACAGAGAGGTGCCGAAGGGGAGCTGAATGCTGAAGCACGTCTGAGGTTTAAGGCACTCGAGGACAAGATGCGGAATTTCGAGAACTTAAACACCATGGGTGTTGACATGTCCAAGCTGGGACTGATTGCTGATTTCAAGGTGCCTCCCAAGTTCAAGGTACCTGACTTTGAAAAGTACAAGGGCACCACTTGCCCTCGCGTCCATCTGAGATCATACTACCGGAAAATGTCAGCTCATTCTGAGGACGAGAAGTTGCTGATGCACTTCTTTCAGGACAGTCTGTCCGGGCCCTCCCTGGAATGGTACATGAGTCTGGAACCTACCAGTGTGCGCACGTGGAAGAAACTTGCTGAAGCATTTGTGCACCACTACCAATATAACAGTGACTTGGCTCCGAACCGAGTCCAACTGCAGAATCTGTCACAAAGGAACAACGAAGGGTTCAAGGAATACGCCCAGCGGTGGCGTGAATTGGTAGCCAGGGTTCATCCGCCGATAGTTGAACGCGAGCTTGTGGAAATGTTCGTAGCCACCCTCCCAGGGGTTTATTATGAGAAATTGGTCAGCAGTATGTCTGGAAGCTTCTCAGATCTCATTATCATGGGTGAACACGTCGAAAATGGGATCAAACTGGGGAAAATTCAAGGTGACCTGTTATCGCTTACGCGAAAATAAGGTGTCGGCAAAACAGAAGAGTCGCCACCTTTCGTTATTTATCCCTCAAAGCGGGAAAGGAAACGATCGGAAAAACCTGACGAAAAGGTATAAGACAAGGTCATCGCAACCATTGTCTGGGTTCGGGAGTCGGTTACGCAAGGGGAAGGTATTAGCACCCCTCACGTCCGTCGTACTCGACGGGATCCACGCTTGTTGTGTTTACTGGACGAGTTGGTTTATCTATCTACCTATCAAGGCTGGTCTGAAAAGAAAAGAAAATGACTCGGCAAAGCGTCACACTTTATGCCTACGTATTCTCATCAGAGAATGAGAAATCAGAGTCAACGTAGTTCGACCTACTACGGGTTACGAGGAAGGTAGCTCGCCAATACGTCAGTATTGTGCCTACGTACTCTCAACAGGTATGAGAGATCAGAGCTTACGTAGTTCGGGGTACTACGGATTACGGGAATTCAGATTCATCTGTTTTATCGAGTAGGGTTAAACAGCAGTTCCAGCAGTTAGGGACAAAGCCTGTTTGCGGTGACACTGAAGTTTAACGACACTCTTTTCTTCAGAAAAGCTTTCCTTTGAATTATGGGCCCACGGGGTAAAAAGGTTTGAAGTTTGTTTTCTGTCTTTTACGAAAGAAGTGTTTTTTATTGTGTTTGCAATTTCAATCGCACTAAAGACTATGACCTGAGAGTGAATGCGTCGCATGTCACCCAAAGGGTGCCATACTAAACATCCAGACTGTTGAAAAGAAGCTCTCCAACAATCCTTTCTCAGATAGCTTAAGGCTCGCAACGTACGAAAGAAATCATTCATGATTACTGTATCTTAAGCTGTTTTGAGATGAGAAGAGAACAGGCTCAACTAAAGGGAGACTATCAAGTCCTACTGTTGTCATGCCAAGGATTCATCCTATGTTTGAGGTTTGAAACAGGGAACTCCTAGAAGTTGTCATGTGTAGGTTTCAACCTAAAGTTCTATCATCACTTCCTTATCAAAGGAAATGAGATTCCTAAGGGATCATGTCAATGATAAACAGAAACTGATAAAGCATCAGCTCAAGCAGTAAACAGTAAACGACTGTAAAATGCATGCAATGCAAGTGAGGGAGGAAATATGTGTGGGGCAGCAGCCTCCACAAGCTCATCTCAACCTCAAGCCAGATATGAATAACAGTAATCATACTGAGGAAATAACAACATGCTATCAAGCAAAATACAGTAAACTGCAATCATACAGTAATAGTAAAACATGCTATCAAGCAAAATAAACCACATGGGTAAGGGAGCAGGGCTCTACCGAATACCCGCAAGCAAAGCCATACAGTAACAATACAAGCAGAGGGAGCAACTCAACCTCTAGTGCAATCATGCTCCTAGATTAAAGTTAGTCTAGATATGGACTTATTCTAATGCATCAAACAAGTCAAACAAGGCACATCAGCAATAAAGAAAAGAAACAAACAAGAGAGCAGATCAACAACTCTCTCAACTTCCAGCTTCAGCTCTTCTGACAGCAATCCAATCTTCAGACATCAATCACCCTTCACTGGCAAGCATCAACTTGCTTCTCCAAGGTTTCAACCCATCAACATAAGTTTCAACTTATCTTCACTTCTCCAAGCTTCAGCTTTACAGTCAATTCCATCCTCAGGCTTTGCTCTTAACCACAAGTATCAATTTGATTCCTTCAGGCTCTCAAGTCTCAGTGTAAGATACCCAAACTAGAGGATAATTGATTTAACAGAATGAGTGGAAATGATAAACAGCTTACTGACAACCAAAGGAAGCCTGTAAGGGTTCATCATTATGAGAGACTGGTTCCCTCAAAGTTCTACTTCCCATATAAGGCCACTCATCCTTCCAAAGGAGGGATGTGAATATCTGAGAAGGACTTTTAGTCATTGGGAGGAATGGAAGCACAAGATGCTTTCCATGTTTGAGAAAGAAATCATTCTAACTACAAGGCTCTCCCTATGTCTCCTATCTCCTAAACCTTCCTCAGACACCTTCAGGCACAAGCAATTCCCAAGCTCCAAGCAACTTCAAGCAACTTCAAGCATCCTCACCTTGTCTTCAACTTGTCTTCACTCTCAACCAAAGGCAAACCAAGCACAAACCCTAATCTAAGGGAACTAGAGAAGTTAAACTAGTTGAATTAGTAAATTAGGATCACCTAAAACCTAGTACTAAAGTTAGTCCTAACTAAAACACTAAAATCAATTGTAAAATCCTGCAAAAATTACTATGGGACCTATGTCAATCATGACTCTATCACATTAGTTTCAAAGATCAAACCATCAAATTAGACCTAGAACTAAATTCTACATTCTAAGGTATCAACCTAAAACCCTAAAAAGGAAGCACCTAAATATCAATCTAGAAAGCACACCTATTTTCATCACAAAAATGTGAGAAACATTCTATGGGATCATACATGTCTAACCTAATCACACACAAAAAATTAGGATCAAAATCATCACCATGAGATCAAACAAAATTCCACAAAAATATGCATCAAACATAAACATTTTAATATCAATTAAAATACAAAATTCCAATTAAATCAGAAATCACATGAAATGAAAATATTATTTCTCTAAAAAATAATATACTCAATCATGAGTAAAATGCAAAAAGAATGGGTTTGATTGGATTAATATTCAATTAATTATGATTTTTACAAGAATCATGAACAAAATGAAAATTAAAAGAAAATCCAATTAAAATAATGAAGCGCACGGTGTAAATAGCAATCAGATACAGTTTAAATCTTGGGTTGGGCCATCAGGGGGGTGTGAATAACACTCAGATCACTAAGCCCAAAACATCAAATAAATGAAACGCAGCGTTTCCTTCAGAAATCCTTCACAACTCAGTTTTAAAACGTGGTCGTTGGATGAGCTCCCAGTCAAAGGTCAAACCATGATCCAATGGTGATAACTTCATCTCCTACCTTTCAAATGCCTGAACTTCGCGCCCAGCTCTGGCCACCACCGGTGGAGCTCCGATCATCCCTTTCAACCCTAGTTCTCCCTAGAGGCCTCCAATCCAAGAGGTCAAAACATGAAACTCATCCCAAATCTTGCCACGAGTTCAACCATACCATTAACTTCCTCTGAAACCTCAAGATTCATCATATTCCAATCTCAACCGAAAATGGTAGATCTCCTATTTTGTCTCTAATTCATCAATTAACCATCTAAAATCCATCCTAGGCCATTCTAGAATCAATCTAGCACCTTAATTCAACCTAATTCTACCTAAATCATGCTATAGGAAGAAGGTTACCAACCTGGAAATTCTTGAATAACAGATGCACCAAATCTTCACTTCAAGCTCTCAAATCTTCTGGACACGATCACTGAACCTCCTCCTTGCTTCTGTATGCAAAAGAATCAATGGAAAGTGCTTCAATCTTGAAACACGATGATGAGTTGCAGGTGCTGAAAACCACTTGCTCCTACATGATCTAGCCACCAATTATTCTTGAAAATGATCTGGAATCACTCCTTGACATCCATGGAAGAAGTATCAATCAAGAAAATGAATGGAAATTGAGGAATTTGGTGAAACCGATTTCAATTGCAATCCAAGAAAACTTAATCTCAAGCTATGCTCAATCCTTCAATGATCACCAACCCTTTCAATGGATCCACTATACTCCTTATATAGATGAATTTTGGATGATCTAGAACCCTCTAGACCCTTCTAATGAGAATTTCCACTTCTCATGTCATGAGATTTTCAAACACATCTCATGCTATGCCCAATTCTGTTTGCAGCTTGAAACCAACCTTAATCTCTTTCAAAATCTCCCCTAGTGACATTTTGGAAGAGTTTAGCTTGCAAAGGCCCTTGCTCATGCCTTGATTTTAAGTTATGCACGTGTTACTTAATATGCAAGCAAGTGCTTTTCAAAGCAAGTCCACAATTTAGACATCAAATCAAAAATGTGGCTAAACCAATGTTCTTAAAATGTTTTCTAGAGTCAAAATGATATATTACATGCCATGGTTTGGATGTGTAGGTTGAAAATATCAATTTCCAACTTTGGTTTATTTAACTTATGCCCTTATTTTAGGTCAATTTTGCAACTTTGAGCTACAAGCATTCCCACCATCTCATGAGCTCCTTACTAGCCTTAAAACATCATTTTGAACAAGTTTTATGTTGAAGATATTTCCATTTGAAGCTTGGAAATAGGAGTTATGGCCTTATGCTTGAAATGACCTGTACTCTCCAAATGACCAAAATGCCCTTGACTTGTCAAAGCCATAACTTGAGTTCTACAAATCCTATCAAGGACTTCTAGTACTCTCTAGAAAGCTAATAGGATAAGGAACAACATTCATGTTGACCAAAAGTTCATTGGAATCATCCTTCTTGGGCAAAAGTTTGATGCAAGTTGGGTAACTTTCAAGGCCCCAGATTCACATACTTCAGATGACCTGTAACTTGTCAAAGTCATAACTTGAGTTCTACAAATCCTATCAAGGACTTCTAGTACTAAAATTAAATCTAAGAACAATCTCTACAACATTCATGTTGGGGGTAAGATGAGATGGCAATCACATCTTGAGCTAAATTGCCTTGAAGATAGGGGTCAAACTAGGGGATTTTACACTGTCAAGCCCTAGAAACCCTAGCTTGAAACTTCTCAAACTCTTCAATCATGATGAGTTGACCTTGGAATCATCCTTATAGCATCTCAATGCATCAATCCATGATCACATGGCTCTTGGTTTGGGTCTCAACCCTCTCCAAATCATTAGTTGACCTAGGGTTGACCCAGTCAAACCCTAATTACACCACTCATGGTTGAGGCTTCTTTAATCTTGCACAATGACCTATCTAGGCCTCATGATGGCTTTCAAGACATCTCATAAGCTATCTCAAGGCTTCAAGTCCACATTCCTGGCTCCAGAATCATCTGAGGTCTTCCCACAACTCTCAAGTTAGGAGGCACACCTTCTTGGTTTCAACCACTCTCTCTGAGGATCTTCTAACTTCTCTGACAAAGGTATCTACCCTTGAACACTTGAATAACCCTCTTGGCTAGCTTCAAACTCTTGTATAACTCTTGATTGGTAATCATACCTCTTGATCTCCTGCATACATGTCAATGAAATGCTAATGATAATGCTAATGTGAATGAAATGAAACATAAGCTAGGTAAAGAAGAGTTGGTCAAATTTTGGGGTACAACAGCTGCCCCTATTCAAACGGCTTGGACCTGACTGGGTGAGAAGCGAACGGCTCTCAAACAATCAAGGTACGAGACGGTTGAATACCAACAAACCCGGAAATTTGCCAACTGCACAAGTACACGGTACTCTGATGGGAACAAATCTTCAAAAACTGAAACATTAGCTGCATGACAACTAGCTGGGGGATTGGTCACACGGTAACCGGTAATACATGGTCGATCATGCCGTCAGGCATCAAGATTCCTCGGGACTCATCAGGTCGAGAATCAAGTTAATCATGCCATCGGGCGTTCAAGGAAATCCTTTGGGCATCAGCTGGACTTCATCAGTAAGTCGGGAATAGAAGTTTCAGTCAATCATGAACCAATTAGGGATATCCAAACTTCTGCCATCAAGTACTCCGCATCAGCTGGGAGAACTGCTTCGTCAATACGGTTGGACTTCAATCATCAAGTGTTCAAGGGGGGTTTCGACTTCGCTGTTCAGAAACCTGCTGGGGATGACACATCTTCGCTGGGGATTCTGGAGAACTATCAAGTAACTCTGCTTCGGGGATCCAGAAATCGTTCTGGGTGAATCAAATCTGCTGAGGAAATCAAGAATCATCTTGAACAACTAACTCCGTGGGGACTTCAAGAATCGTCCTGAACCCATAACATCTGCTGGAGATTTCAGGGATCATCCTGAGCAAACGCTATGCCGGGGACTCTAAGCATCGACTTTGAGCAACCAACTCTGGCGATTGTACTGGGGATTTTAAGAATCATCTCAAGAAAACGACCTTGCTGGGAGAGAAAAAATCCAAGAATCATCTTGAGCGAGCGACTTTGCTGGGGATTCAAGAATCATCTTGAGCAAGCGGCTCTGCGGGGAATTCAAGAATCATCTTGAGCAAGCGGCTCTGCGGGGAAGCACCTGCAAAACAAGAACGGTAACGACCTAGCTCATGTTTAGTATGCATATGCTTGACTATGGCGCAATGCTCCACACGGTGGAAATGCTATGCACTCATGCAAAATGTTATGCAATCATGCAAAATGCTACGGCCCCGTCAGCAAAATAAATGCCGACGAGAGAATCTTCCTGTCAAGGAGAAAGAACCACTCTGGTGGAGGAAGGAATCATCCTGCCATGGAGAAAAGGTCACGCCAATCTCAATCGGACTCTGCATGGGGAAATGATCTTCAGTTGACTGCTGCCGGGGAACGAAGCTCTACGAGAACCTGGACCTGCTAAGGAGAGTGATGTCAATCGTGGAAATAAACTTCACGGCTAACCCTCCTGGAGACAATGACTCCAGTGGGGAAATACAGCATCAGCTATTCAACACTCTACTGGGGACAACCAATCATGGTCGGAACTGCTTTCCAAGAACTCGGCTCTCTCGGGGATCTGCAAACTCGGCTGGAGAAGAAGAAATCATCCTGCTTCGGGGGAGAGCACGACTCTGTGGGGAATCTCAATTCCGCTGGGGACTTCAGTCTGGAACTATCGATTGCTGCACACTTCAGTGAATGGTCTCCTATGAGACTTGCACTTGTGACTCGGTGCTGGGGGATAAACACACGCTTCGGTGCCTGACTCAGCTGGGGAGATGTCGTTCCTTCAGGATGCATCTGATTGGGGAGAGAATCCTCTCTGCCTGGGGGACGTATCAACGCTTACGATCTCACGTTCAGACTCTGCGGGGAGAGGCTGCTGAACTCTGCTGGAGAAGGAGAAATCATCATGCTTGGGGGCGCATACAGCGCACTGTCTGGAATCTGCTACACCTGTAACAACACAAACAAACAGACAAGACACCTTTCTCAAAGGGACCTATCAAGGTTATCATCTTGTGACAATGTTCAAGTAATTCATTGTTTCAACAATCAGTGGCCTAGGCCAGTAAGTTTATGTATGCGCATTTTGTCAAAAACATCGGCATTTTTTTCCGCAAACAAAACAGATAAATGCTAAACAGACAAACAAAATTGCTGAATAGTATACATTTTATTGATAACGAACCCCTGAATGGGTAAAAATGTTTTACAACAGATGCAAGCTCCTGGAATGAGGAAGTCGCGCAAAAAATAAAACATAAATATACATCAGTATATACAAATGCTGAAGGGCCGTAAGCGGATCGGGAGAGGTAATACTGAAGCAAGATGATGAGGTTGCCACCATCACCATCCCTTGTCGGACGATAACTATTTCTGCACCCAGGCCGCCCACGATTACCATCACCAAAGCTGGGCCGATACATTTCGAAAGCACTAATGCTGTCCCATGGCATTATGGGGCAGAAGTCTACTGCAACGGACAGAAGTTGGAACTAGAACCCTCAGGGTCATGTGCGGGGAACCTAGCGGGCATTAGCGGAATTACTCGCAGCAGAAGAGTATTTGCTCCACCTGAGATCGTGGCGGAAAAAGCGGACAGAGCTGACGCAACTGATAAAGGGAAAAGTAAAGTCGTTGAAGAGATCCCTCGTGGGGTAGAAAAAGACTTACTTGTTAAAGACGCTGAGGAATTTATGAGGTTGATTAAAAAGAGTGACTACAAGATCGTGGATCATCTCCATCAAACACCCTCAAAAATTTCCATCCTGAATTTGTTGCTGTGTTCTGAGGCACACTACAACGCACTTCTGAAGGTGTTGAATGCCACGTACGTACCGCAGGAAATATCGGTAAACCAGTTGGAAGGGGCCGTAGCCCACGTGAATGCTGGAAATGGGTTAGGGTTCACCGACCTAGAGCTGACGCCGAAGGAGAGGAATCACAATAGCGCCCTGCACATCTCGATAGAGTGTAGGGGAACGATTATGTCTCACGTGTTGGTGGACACAGGGTCGTCGCTCAATGTTCTTCCAAAGAAGGCATTGATGAAGTTAGATACTCGCGGATTGATCTGCACGCCCAGTGATCTGGTCGTGAAAGCGCTCGATGGAACTAAACGCCATGTTTTCGGGGAGGTGACGTTGCCAATCCAAGTCGGGCCGGAAACATTCGACGCAGTCTTCTACATTATGGACATCATGCCTGCCTACAGTTGTCTCTTGGGCCGGCCATGGATCCATTCTGCGGGTGCCGTGACCTCCACGTTGCACCAGAAGCTCAAGTATGCTGTCGGAGGTAGCATTGTGACTGTATGTGGCGAGGAAGATATAATGGTGAGCCATTTGTCGTCCTTCAAGTATGTTGAGATGGATGGGGAAATCCACGAAACCCTATGCCAAGCGTTCGAAGCTGTTAAAGTCAAGAGCGTAGCTCCTGCAATCACTGAGAAGCCAGAGATGACTCTCTCTTCCTTCAAGGAAGCCCGGGCCGTTGTTCAAGCCGGATCTACCCCAGGCTGGGGGCGAATTCTGGAGATACCTAACAAGCAAGACAAGTTTGGGTTGGGATATTCTCCTGCGGATGAAGCCTCCTCTTCTAGCAGTGCGTCGCGAGGTAAAGGGCCGATCCAGTTTACCAGTGGCGGGGTGATATTTGAAAGCGTCAACGCAGTGTCTGAAGACGGCGAAGACAGCGACTGCGATCTGGACTCTTGGATCCAACCAAGCAAGCCAGGCGAGAGCCTTACAACTGGTCCGTCAGGGATATCATCCAAATGATGAGCAAAGAGTAATGATTTACTTTTTTTTTTCAATCGTTGTACAACCCTATGTCCTACCCGGGGCATAGTGGTTTTATTGTCAGGGCCTTGTTTGATTATGTACATGCATTTTATCAATAAATCAAAAGGCGTTTTTCTTCGTATTCAAATATTGTGATCTCTGTTATTCCTGTTTTATACTTGTTTTGAAAAACAATAAAATGGCAATGGGGTTTGTGCTAACCTGCATATCCTTGTTTTAAGCTTAACCCTTGTTATTGCAGGATCCACATAGCAGATGACATCGACTCTGGACCTTCTACGACTCACTTCGACTTCGATTGCCCGATCTATCAAGCCGAAGAAGAGATTGATGAAGACGAAGACCTTCCCGAAGAGTAGGCCCGCTTGTTGAAACAAGAAGAGAAAGTTATTCTGCCTCACGAAGAAGAGATCGAGATTGTGAATCTGGGTTCTGAAGAACTGGTCAGGAATGTCAGGATAGGAGCTGCATTGCAGAGTGATGTCAAGCAGAGATTAGTCGAGATGCTAAGAGAGTATAGTGACGTCTTTGCTTGGTCATACGAAGATATGCCCGGACTTGATACTGACATCGTGGTCCACCACTTGCCACTGCGAGAAGATTGTCCTCCCGTCAAGCAGAAGCTTAGGAGGACGCGACCAGATATGGCCGTTAAGATCAAAGAAGAAGTGCAAAAGCAGCTCGATGTTGGCTTCTTAGCGGTCACCACTTACCCTCCATGGGTCGCCAACATAGTGCCTGTACCGAAGAAGGACAGTAAGGTGCGAATGTGCGTCGATTATCGGGATTTTAATAGGGCGAGCCCTAAAGATGATTTCCCACTCCCTCATATTGATGTGTTGGTCGACAATACAGCTCAGTTCTTCGTGTTTTCCTTCATGGATGGCTTCTCCGGCTACAATCAGATCAAGATGGCGCCAGAGGACATGGAGAAAACTACGTTTAGCACACCTTGGGGAACATTTTGCTACAAGGTAATGCCTTTCGGTCTGAAGAATGCAGGGGCCACTTACCAACGAGCAATGGTCACTTTGTTTCATGATATGATTCATCATGAGATTGAAGTCTATGTTGATGACATGATTGCGAAGTCCCAAACGGAGGAGGGACATCTGGTCAATTTGCTGAAGCTTTTTGAGAGGCTTAGGAAGTTCAGATTGAGGCTGAATCCTAACAAGTGTACTTTCGGAGTACGGTCCGGAAAACTACTGGGGTTTATCGTGAGTGAAAGAGGCATCGAGGTTGATCCTGCGAAGATAAAAGCGATACAAGAAATGCCAGCGCCAAAAACCGAAAAAGAAGTTTGTGGTTTCCTGGGCAGAATAAACTACATTGCAAGGTTTATCTCTCAGCTCACGGCCACGTGTGAACCGATGTTCAAACTGTTAAAGAAAGATCAGGCGATTATCTGGAACGAGGATTGCCAGAAGGCATTTGATAAGATAAAACAGTATCTACAGGAACCTCCAATCTTGATACCCCCAGTGGCCGGACGACCCTTAATCATGTACTTGACAGTTCTTGAGAATAGTATGGGGTGTGTTCTCGGTCAGCACGACGAGACGGGCAGAAAGGAGCATGCCATTTACTACTTGAGTAAAAAGTTCACAGACTGTGAATCTCGTTACTCAATGCTGGAGAAAACGTGTTGTGCACTAGCCTGGGCTGCCAAACGTTTACGACAGTACATGCTCAATCACACGACCATGCTAATTTCGAAGATGGATCCGATCAAGTACGTCTTCGAGAAGCAAGCGCTTTCGGGCAGGATTGCCAGATGGCAAATGGTGTTGACGGAATATGACATTCAGTACGTTTCCCAGAAGGCTATTAAGGGAAGCGTATTGTCTGAGTACCTTGCTGAACAGCCGATCGAGGATTATCAGCCGATGAAATTTGAATTCCCTTATGAGGATATCATGTTTCTTAAAGCGAAAGATTGTGATGAACTGCTGCCCGACGAGGTTCCAGACAGGAAATCCCAATGGAAATTGATATTTGACGGGGCGGTTAATTCTTATGGAAATGGTATCGGGGCGATCATCACGACTCCCCATGGATCCCACATCCCGTTTACTGCGAGACTGACGTTTCCAGTCACCAATAATGAAGCGGAGTACGAAGCATGCATCATGGGTCTAGAAGAAGCAATTGATTTGAGAATCAAGAACCTAGATGTGTATGGCGACTCGGCACTTGTGATTAACCAGATTAAAGGGGAGTGGGAGACTCGTCAATCGAATTTGGTGTCGTACATGAACTATGCCAAAAGGCTGCTTCCGTTCTTTGATCGAGTGGAACTCCATCATGTGCCCAGGGCTGAGAACCAGATGGCTGATGCCTTAGCCACGTTGGCTTCGATGTATAAAGTCAATTTCTAGAATGAAGCTCCAAGAATTGTCCTTTCTCGTCTTGATAGACCTGCATTTGTCTTTGCGATTGAGGAAGCTCCCGACGGCAAGCCATGGTTCCATGATATCCAGACCTTCCTTATGACTAAGGAGTATCCTGAGGGAGCATCAACCCAAGATAAGAAGACTCTGAGGAGGCTGTTTGGAAATTTTTATCTCAATCCTGATGGAGTTTTGTATAAAAGAAACCACGATCTCGTGCTACTCAGATGTGTAGATGAGAAAGAGGCAAGTATGCTCATGGAAGAAGTCCATGAAGGCACATTTGGTACGCACGCCGGCGGGCACGCTATGACAAGAAAGATCCTGAGAGCAGGATATTACTGGCTGACGATGGAGTCGGATTGCTTTAAATTCGCGAAGAGATGTCATAAATGCCAGATTTATGCTGATAAGATTCATGTGCCGCCGTGCCCGTTAAATGTCATGTCCTCCCCGTGGCCATTCTCCATGTGGGGCATCGACATGATAGGCAAGATCGAGCCCACTGCATCTAACAATCATCGCTTCATTCTAGTTGCTATCGATTACTTCACCAAGTGGGTGGAGGCAGCCTCATATGCTAATGTGACCAAGCAGGTGGTGGCTAAATTCATAAAGAGGGACATCATCTGTCGTTACGGAATTCCCGAGCGGATCATTACTGATAATGGTTAGAATCTGAATAACAAGATGATGAAGGAGCTGTGCCAGAGTTTCAAGATTGAACATCACAACTCGTCTCCTTACCAGCCGAAGATGAATGGCGCCGTTGAAGCGGCCAATAAAAACATCAAGAAGATTGTACAAAAGATGGTTGTGACCTATAAGGATTGGCACGAGATGTTGCCATTTGCATTGCACGGTTATCGTACGATGGTACGTACATCGACCGGGGCAACTCCTTTCTCACTGGTGTACGGTATGGAAGTTGTCCTACTGTTAGAAGTGGAGATCCCTTCTTTACGAGTTTTGGTTGACGTAAAACTCGATGAGGCAGAATGGATTAAGAACCGACTAAACCAACTCAGCCTGATGGACGAGAAGAGATTAGCATCGATTGCATATGGTCGTCTATACCAAATCCAAATGAAGAAAGCTTATGATAAAAAGGTGCGTCCTAGAAGCTTTCAGACGGGTGATCTCGTCCTGAAGAAGATTCTTCCTCCACACTTCGATCACCGGGGCAAGTGGACTCCCAATTACGAAGGTCTGTACGTCGTTAGCACGGTCTTTTAGGGAGGAGCCTTGTTGTTATCCACGATGGATGGTGAAGATTTTGCATCCCCGGTGAACGCGGACGCAGTTAAAAAATACTTTGCTTAAAAAACGACCCGCTGGAAAGAAAAAGAATATCCAGGCAAAAATGGGGCATCCCGGCGAACCATAAAAAAGGAAAAAGGTTCGGGCAAAAATTAGGGATATAAAAGAAAAGAATGTACACCCGCAAAGTCGAAAACCCGGATGGGCGACTTTGGCAAAAAAGGGTATCCCGGTGAATCGAAAACCCGGAAGGGAGATTCAGGAAAAAGTTAGGGATTTGAAAAAGCAAATGACTGCGTTCCGCGTGTGGACTTTCATTGTTTAGTGGTTTGGAGGACCTGAGGGCCGTTTATCTGAATCAATCTCTTCTGAAGCTGAAACGTCGGAGAAGTATCGAGGTCGAGTGGGTCATAGAGGGATCAACTCATGGTGTTCGTCTACGCCTCATTGCCGACATTTGTATATACTGATGTATATTTATGTTTTTATATTTGTGCAGCTTCCTCATTCCAGGAGCTTGCATCTGTTGTAAAACATTTTCACCCATTCAGGGGTCCGTTATCAATAAAATGTATACTATTCAGCAATTCTGTTTGTTTGTTTAGCATCTATCTGTTTTGTTTACAAAAAAGAACGCCGATGTTTTTGATAAAATGCGCATACATAAACTTACTGGCCTAGGCCACTGATTGTTGAAACAATGAATTACTTGAACATTGTCACAAGATGATAACCTTGATAGGTCCCTTTGAGAAGGGTATCTTGTCTGTTTGTTTGTGTTGTTGCAGGTACAGCCTATTCCAAGCAGTACGCCGTAGGCGCCCCCAAGCAGGATGATTCCTTCCTCTCCAGCAAGTTCAGCAGCATCTCCCCAGGGAGTTTGAACATGAGATCGTAAGCATTGATATGTCTCCCCAAGCAGAGAAGATTCTCTCCTCAACCAGATGTATCCTGAAAGAATGTCATCTCCCCAGCTGAGTCATATACTGAAGTGTACAGCAATTGATAGTTCCAGACTAAAGTCTTCAGCAGAATTGAAATTCCCCACAGAGCTGTAGTCTCCCCAGCAAGCAGGATGATTTCTTCTTCCCCAGCCAAGTAGGCAAACCCCCAAGAGAGCCGAGTCCTTGGAGAGCGCTCGGGCCATGATTGGTTTTCCCCAGTAGAATGCTTAGTAGCTGATGCTGTATTTCCCCGTCGGAGTTGTTATCCCCAGAAAGTTTTGCCGCGAAGGCTGTGCAGTTTATTTCTGCGACTGATATTGTTTCCTCAGCAGTTTGTGGTTTGAATACCCGGTTGAGCGAGTCCAAGTTCTCGGAGAGCTTTATTCCCCTGCAGCAGTCGACTGAAGATCATTTCCCCAGGCGGAGTCCAATTGAGATTGGCGTGACTTCTTCTCCTTGGCAGGATGAGTCCTTCCTCCACCAGAGTGGTCCTTTCTCCTTGACAGGAGGATTCTCCCTTCAGCATTTATTTTGCCGATGGGGTCGTAGCATTTTGCATGATTGCATAGCATTTACCCTAAAAACGCGTAGCATTTCCACCGTGTGGAGCATTGCGCCATTGTCGAACCATATGCATATGAAACATGAGCTAGGTTATTATCGTTCTTGTTTTGCAGGTGTTCCCTGGCAGGGTGTCTGCTCAGGATGATTCCTGAAATATCAGAAAAGTTGTGTGGCTCAGGATGATTCTTGAATTCCCCCAGCAAAGTCGTTTGCCCAAGATGATTCTTGAACTCCTCAGCGAAGTTGGTTGCTTAAGATGATTCTTAAAATCCCCAGTGAAGTCGCCAGAGTTGGTTGCTCAAGTTGATGCTTGAAGTCCCCGGCAAAGTGTTTGCTCAGGATGATTCCTGAAATCTCCATCAGAGTCATTGGTTCAGGACGATTCTTGAAGTCCCCGGCGGAGTTATTTGTCCAAGATGATTCTTGAAGTCCCCAGCAGAGTTGACTCATCCAGAATGATTTCTGAAGCCCCGAAGCAGAGTTACTTGATAGTTCTCCAGAATCCCCAGCGGAGATGCGTCATCCCCAGCAGGTTTCTGAACAGCGAAGTCGAAACTTCCCTTGAAGACTTGATGATTGAAGTCCAACCGTATTAACGAAGCAGTTCTCTCAGCTGATGCGGAGTGCCTGATGGCAGAAGTTTGGATATCCCCAATTGGTTCATGATTGACTGAGAATTCTATTCCCGACCTACTGACGCAGTCCGACTGATGCCCGAAAACTTCTTTGAATGCCCGATGGCATGATTAACTTGATTGTTGATCTGATGAGTCCCGAGGAATTCCAATGCCTGACGGCATGATCAACCATGTATCACCAGTTACCGTGTGACCAATTCCCCAGCTAGTTGTCGTCCAGCTAATATTTCAGTTTTCGAAGATTTGTTCCCATCAGAGTACCGTGTACTTGTGCAGTTGGCAAATTTTCGGGTTTGTCGGTATTCAACCGTCTTTTACCTTGATTGTTTGAGAGCCGTTCGATTCTCACCCAGTCAGGTCCAAGCCGTTTGAATAGGGGCAGCTATTGCACCCTAAAATTTGCTCAACTTTTCTTTACCTAGCTTATGTTTCATTTCATTCACATTAGCATCATCATTTGCATTTCATTGACATGTGGGCAGGAGATCAAGATGTATGATTACCAATCAAGAGCTATACAAGACTATGAAGCTAGCTAAGAAGGTTATTCAAGTGTTCAAGGGTTGATATCCTTGTCAGAGAAGTTAAAAGAGCCTCAGAGAGGGTGGTTGAAACCAAGAAGGTGTGTCTCCTAACTTGAGGGTTGTGGGAAGTCATCAGATGATTCTGAGGTCATGAAGTTAGACTTGAGGTCTTGAGAGAGCTCATGAGAAGTGTTTAAGATCACTTTGAGGCCTAGACAGGTCATTGTGCAAGTTTAAGAAGACTCAGCCATGATTGATGCAATTAGGGTTTGACTGGGTCAACCCTAAGTCAACTGATGACTTGGAGAGGGTTGAGACTTAATCCAAGAGCCATGTGATCATGGATTGACACATTGAGATTTTATAAGGATGATTCCAAGGTCAACTCATCATGATTGAAGAGTTTGAGAAGTTTCAAGTTAGGGTTTCTAAGGCTTGACAATGTAAAATCCCCTAGTTTGACCCCTATCTTCAAGGCAATTTAGCTCAAGATGTGATTGTCATCTCATCATGCCCCCAACATGAATGTTGTAGATCATGATCTTAGCTTTAATTTGAGTTCTAGAAGTCCTTGATAGGATTTGTAGAACTCAAGTTATGGCTTTGACAAGTTACAGGTCATCTGAGGTATGTGAATTGGGAGCTTGAAAGTTGTCCAACTCTCATGAAACTTTTGCCCTAGAAGGATTATTCCTATGAACTTTTGGTCAACATGAATGTTGTTCCTTATCCTCTTAGCTTTCTAGAGAGTACTAGAAGTCCTTGATAGGATTTTTAGAACTCAAGTTATGGCTTTGACAAGTCAAGGGCATTTTGGTCATTTGGAGATTATAGGTCATTTCAAGCATAAGGCCATAACTCCTATTTCCAAGCTTCAAATGGCAAAATGTTCAACATCAAACTTGTTAAAAATGATGTTTTAAGGCTAACCAAGAGGTCATGAGAGGTTGTAATTGCTTGTAGCTCAAAATCACAAAAATGGCTTAAAATAAGGATGATTTTCAAATGAACCAAAGATGGAAATTGGTATTTTTGATCTACATGTCCAAACCAAGGCATGTAATATGTCATTTTGATTCTAAAATACATTTTAAGAACATTGGTTTTTCCACAATTTTGAATTGAAGTTTAATTTGTGGACTTGCTTTGAAAAGTAGTTACTTACATCTTAAGTAACATTTGCCAAACCAAGGTGCAAGGCATAACCAAGGCCCCTTTCAATCCAAACACATCCAAAATACCATTAGGGGAGAAATTGGAAGAGAATGGGGATGATTACAAGCTGCTAGGAGAATTGTGCATACCATGGCATGAGATTGAAATCTTCATGACATGAGAAATTGAATTTCTCATTAGAAGGATCTAGAGCTTTCTAGATCATACCTACATGTCCTATATATTGAATAGAGATGATCCAAGGCCAAAGTTGGTGATGATTGAAGGAGAGAGTAGAGATCGAGTTTGGAAAATTCTTGCTTGCAACTAAATTCGGTTACACCATTTCCTTCACTTTCCATCCATTTTCTTGATTGCAATCTCTTCCATGGAGGCTAGTGAATGATTCCAGATCATAATCAAGGCAAATTCGTGGCTGATTGGTGTTCTTGATCTCAGATTTTGTCACCTGCAACTCATAGTTGGTTCCAAGAATTGAAGCCATTTCAATCAAGTTTATTGCATACAGAAGCTTGGAATTGATTCAGTGAAGGAGTCTGGAGCATTGGAGAGCTTGATTTGAAGGTTTGATACCTCTGTGCACACGAAATTCTCAGGTTAGTGACTTTCAATCTCCAGCTTGAATTAGGTAGAATTAAGAAGAATTAGGGTGTTGGATGCATTGTAGATTGATGTAGGAAGGTTTTTGGTTCATTAATTTGAGAGTTAGTGACCAATTAGGGTTGTTACCATTTTTGGGTGAGATTTGGTTCTTGCGAATCTTGAGGTTTCAGAGTGAATTAAGGGCATGAATGGATTCGTGAAGAAAATTGGGGTAAGATTCATGTAGAGACCTCTTGGAATGGAGGCCTGTGGAGAGAGTTAGGGTTGAGGGTGATGACCGGAGAACGTCACCGGCGGTGACTTTGGGCGCGCAGGTGGCCTGAGTTTCAGAAGTTTAAATTGGGGAAGATGACTTGATAGCCATCAGATTGTGGTTTGACTTGGACCAAAGACTCCATCCAACGGCCACGCGTGCATGGAATTTGTGAAGCATTTCTGAACTAAATGAAATGATGCGTTTCATTAATCAGTTGTTTTTGGGCTTAATGCATTAGTTGATACCTGCACCCCCTTATGGCCCAATCCTAAAAATGAACTGAATTCTTTTACTACCTGCACCACGCATTTGTTTATTTTATTTGGATTTTCATATTATTTTTCATTTTATTCATGGTTAATGATTAATTCATAAAAAATGGAAAAATAGCTCAATTGATCCCATTATTTTTGCATTGGATTCATGATAGGATCTAGTATTTTTTAGATAAAAAATATTATTATTTCATGCATTTTCTGATTTTATGGGAATTTTTACATTTTAATTGATATTAAAATAATCATGCTTGATGGTTGATTTTGTTGAATTTGGCTTGATCATGTGATGATGATTTTGGCCTTGATTTTTTGTGTGTAGTTAGCATAGATATGTATGTTCCCCATAGATTTTTCTCACATTTTTGTGATGAATGTAAGTGGTAGTTTAGTTTGAAACCTTTAGGAGCTCCATTTTTAGGGTTTATGGTTGATACCTTGTGATTTAGATTTTATTTTTAGGACTTGGTGGATGATTCAACCTCTGAATTTTGTAAGGTAGATTCATGATTGAATTAGGGTCCCTTAGGAATTTTTGTAGGAATTTTCAATGAAGTTTTCTATTTTTGTTTGATTTTAGTTTAGGTGCTAGTTTTAGATGATTCTGATGTACTAATTCAACTAGATTGACTTCTTTAGTTCCCTTAGATTAGGGTGTTGCTTTGCTTGTTCTTGGATGATGTTGAAGGCAAGTTGAAGATGAAATGGATTGCTTGAAGAGGCTTGGATGTGAGGATCTTCCCTTCTTTTGGTGTAGTGTTGATTAGGTGTTAAGATTAGGGTTTTGTAGGCAGAGCTTCTAAATAGGTTCTCTTCCTTCATAAACATGGAAGATGTTGATCACTTCCATTCTTCCCTATGATGTAAGGTCCCCTTGTAAAGGCCTCATCCCTCCTTTGGTAGGATGTGTGGCTCTTTGCAAGTTGGTAGAACCTTTGAGGGTCCCTTTCTCTGATGATAGGATGCTTAGTGGTGACCTTTGGTCTTCACTCTGCTACTAATAATTCAAACTTTGCTCTTGATGGATGCATCTTTCTCCCTTGCTAGAGGATAGAGTTCCTTGCTTGAAGAAGATTGAAGGATGAAGTTGATACTTCTTTGTGTTTGAAGATTACTCTGAGAAGTTGAAGCTTGTAGATGAAGAGGAGCAAGTTGATACTGGTAAAGAAGAGAGAGCTGAAGCTTGAAGACCAAGCTGACACTTGTGAAGAAGATCCAATTGAGATTGAGTGAAGAGCTGAGGCTTGAAGAAGAAAGGATAAGTTGACACTTATGTTGATACCCTGAGTCCCTGAAAGAACAAGTTGATACTTGTAGTTATGAGTGAAGCCTGAAGGTGGAATTGACTGAAGAGCTGAGGCTTGGAGAAGAGGGAATAAGTTGATACTTATGTTTGATGTGTTAGAAGCTTGTAGAAGCAAGTTGATACTTGCTATTGAAGATGATAGCTTTGAAGAGTAGTTGAAGTCTTAAGATTGAACTGATGTCAGAAAGGCTTTGCTGTGAAGCTGTGGAGGCTGTTGATCTGCTTTCCTTTCCTGTCTGTTTTCTTTCTGTGCAACTGTATTGATGTGACTTGTTTGATTTGCTTGATGCATTAGAATAAGTTCATATTTAGATTGACTTGAGCTAGGAGCATGATTTCACTAGAGGTTGAGTTGCTCCCTCTGCTTGTATTTTTACTGTATGGCTTTGTTTGCGGATATTCGGTAGAGCCTAGCTCCCTTGCCTATGTGGTTTGTGTTTTGCTTGATGGCATTTCACTTCTTCTGTTTGATTACAGTTATTATATTTTGCTTGATAGAATGTTATTTCCTCTGTATGATTACAATTATTCATACTTGGCTTGAGGTTGAGATGAGCTTGTGGAGGCTGATGCCCCACACACATTTCCTCCCTCACTTGCATTGCATGCATTTTACAGTCGTTTACTGTTTACTGTTTAAGCTGATGCTTTATCTGTTTCTGTATCATTGATATGATCCCCTAGGAATCTCACTTCCTTTGATAAGGAAGTGATGATAGAACTTTAGGTTGAAACCTATGCATGATAACTTCTAGGAGTTCCCTATTTCAAACCTCAACCATAGGATGAATCCTAGGCATGACAACATTAGGACTTGATAGTCTCCCCTTAGTTGAGCCTGTTCTCTCTTCTCATCTCAAAACAAACTAAAATACAGTAATAAGGGTTAACTGACGTCGTACGTTACGAGCCTTAAGCTACTTGAGAAAGGGTTGTTGGAGAGTTTCTTTTCAACAGCTTGGATGTTTAGTATGGTACCCTTTGGGTGACATGCGACGCATTCACTCTCAGGTCATAGTCTCTAGTGCGATATTAGTTGCAAACATCCATAAAAAACAGTTCTTCCATAAAAGACAGAAAACAAACTTCAAATCTTTTTGCCCCGTGGGCCCATAATTCAAAGGAAGCTTTTCTGAAGAAAAGAGTGTCGTTAACTCCTAGTTCTACCGCAAACGGTAACGCCTAAGTCTCCAAGGGTCGAGCTGCGTACGCCAAACTGCTGGAACTGTTTGTTAACCCTACTCGAAAAAACAGATGAATCTGAATTCCCGTAATCCGTATTATCCCGAACTACGTAAGCTCTGATCTCTCAAGCCTGTATATAGTACGTAGGCACAATACTAACGTATTGGCGAGCCACCTTCCCCGTAACCCGTAGTTAGTTGAACTACGTTGACTCTGATTTCTCATTCTCTGATGAGAATACGTAGGCATAAAGTGCGACGCTTTGCCGAGTCATTTTCTTTTCTTTTTGAGCCAGCCTTGATAGGTAGATAGATAAACCAACCCGTCCAGTAAACACAACAAGCGTGGATCCCATCGAGTACGATGGACGTGAGGGGTGCTAATACCTTCCCCTTGCGTAACCGACTCCCGAACCCAAACAATGGTTGTGATGACCTTGTCTTATACCTTTTCGTCAGGTTTTTCCGATCGTTTCCTTTCCCGCTCTGAGGGATAAATAACGAAAGGTGGCGACTCTTCTGTTTTGTCGGCACCTTATTTTCGCGGTAGCGACATATACCATTCCATTTCCATTATCCATCATTAAAAAAATGTTATTTCATCTCTTATCATCATCATCATCACCATTTGGTTCATTAAAAACCATGTTTTCAAAACTAAATGTTCAACATCCATACCATATACACATCATATACATCCATCAAACCAAAAAAAAATTGAATAAAGCTGAAAAAATAATGGAAGAAACATCATGAATATCATTCATCAACATCCCCATAAGCCCAACAATCATCATCACACATTACAATCCACATTCATTCACAACCAACCAGCCACATTCATTCACAACAAATCATCAACATCTACATCATCATTTCGCAGCATGAAAACCAAAAAAAAATTGAAATAAAATTGAAAAGGAATAAATTAAACAAACAACAGATTTGTTTTATTACAAAGAAATAACAAAGCTGCAACATTACATGAAGTTACGCACATACATCTATTACCCCTCTACACATTATATTACAGCCATTGAAAATTGAGTTGAAGTGAAATTAATATGAGATAAAATCTAAATAAAAATACGGTTGCATCACATTTGAAACACATGAACGACATAAACAGAGTTACATTCCATCCCATTACATCCATCACAGTTATACCAGCATACATATATCCACTAATAAATGATAAGCAGCACGCGAGCTACATGGTTGAAAGTTGCATGATCAACATCTCATCCCATGCCCATTCAACCCTTTACATTCCATACATCAAGGCTCACACTTTTCTTTCATCTTCACTCACACCTTGCACACCTAACTTCACACACTTGCTTTTCTCCTCCCTAAATCCTCCATATAAAATTCATTTCCCCCTTAATTCTCCTATGGAAAACACACTCTGAGCCACTTATTAATCACACATTCAATCACTTAAAAATACCTAGCAAAAACTACAAAAAAATCCCTCTAAAACTCCTCACCATAAGCTCTGCCACATAAATTTTTATGAGCTTCATCTTGAAGCTCTTGAGCTTGAGCTTTAAACACACCTATACTACACCAAGAAAAGAGAAGAAAAAGAAGACTGGGAAGGAATCAGACGAGTAAATGGAAAAGAGAAGAAGTGAAGTTACCTGAAGGTTGATATTTGTCATACTCTAATTTTTCATTTCTAAGATGCCACTTCATTTACCTCATTTACATAACATTCATTATTACATACATGTGTGTCTTTATGCATCACTAACCCATTACAAATACAAGATGTGTGTGCTTATTTGATTCACAAGTTAGGTGCCCTCCCCCAAGGCTCTAGCAGATGAATTATCAAAAGATGGGTATCATATTTAACATCTCAAGTCCCTTATTCATCCATGAAGATAAAGAGTTTCCATTCATCAATAATCAAGTACAAGATTGTATCATTTCAAGATCAACAATCCTTAAGATCCTTAGTGCACCAAAATTATGGTTTTACCTAATTTAGTCCCTGGGTTGACTTTTGGAGTAAGACATTATCCAAAACCTCAAGATATGTTTCAAGGACCTCAAATGCCTCATATTAGTTCATTCATATGATTGAATTGATACACAAAACTTTATTCATAAGCAATGCAAGGATTCAAATTCATCTAGTCCACAAATTAGGGTTTTTGATAAAAAGTCAATTGTACCTTTGACTTTTGACCAATACATGATCTCAAATCTTGATACATGATTCAAGACACTCAAAAACACCTTCGGGGTCCATCCATAGGGTCTCAATTAGCCCAAGGGTTTGATTTCATTGAAGATCATAAAGTTCAAGTTCATTTGATACAAAAGTCAACTGTGATCAAAATCAAGTTTGACTTTTGAGATTTTTGGTCAACCATGGCTCCTCAAGTAAATAATGATGATAATATGTGATTTAGATCATGATTAATCAAGATAAATCAAGAAATAAGAGGTTACTTGTAAAAATGGCATCATTGAAGAATTTGAAAATTTTCTAAGTTATAAAAGTTCATGATTTTTGCCCAACTTGCCAAGGACATAACTTCAGATCCAAGTAACTATTTTCTTTGCTTAAAATATCAAATTGGAGAGCTTATTACATGCTACAACTTTTTTTTTTTGAGGATGAATTCCCAAAACATGCATAGATTGGGAGATATGATGTCATAAAGTTGGAGGTTCAATATTTTTTAAACCTAGACACTGAGAAATTTTAGACAGAATTTAACGTCATTTTTCTTCATGATCCACAATGATTCAAGAAACAATTTGAACATCAAAGTTGAATTATGTCATCTCAGCTTTTCAAAAAGTCCAAGAACTTTCATTTACTTTACTTGAGTAAGAAGTTAAGAATTTCACAACATGCCTTGTTGCAATTGTTTTACAAGACAAATTTGCTACACATTTGGTTGTTGCACAATTTAGATGACCATGCAAGCCTTAATATCTTCACAAGATCACCACCAAAATGATCATACACCATGAAGTGAGGTTTTGTCCTCTAAAATTAAAGTGAAATAGTGCAATTGATCAAAGAACCCTCCAATCTGCCCAAGGATGATCAGAACACTAAAGGATGAGATGCAACCTAGTGGAACTAAGCTCAAAAGATCATAATTTGAGCCATGTGAGGAATAACTCACGTGTGACTTGACATTAAAGAAATAGGTTCATGACATAACCTAATAGATAATAGCTTGCTCCTCATCCAAACTTTGTTCAAAATATTTGATATGTTTCTCTATAAATAAGATTCATTCTGAATATTCAAATCACACCAAAACATTGCAGGAAGCTTATTTCTAAGAAACCTTTCTATTCTCCAAAATTCAAAGTCCAAAGAAGTGAAAATTTGGAACTTCAAATCTAAGTCATTTCCAACCAAACTAGTGAATAAAACACTTTACATACATCATGTGTAAGTGATCCAAACATTCATCTCCCAACTGTAACACCAGAATCATCAAGTCACATACCATTTGCTCTAAGTTTGCATATTGATTTGGCCAAAGATTTAAATAAGGTTCCCATTCATTCTAAGCATTGAAACACATTCCTTGAAGAGATCAAGGAAGTTGCTGGCATCAGCAGATTGCTTCTGTAACACCTCCAAGCAAGAATTTGATTCTCACTTGCAATGTAAGTTTACTCAAAAACCTAAACTCCATAGCTCATGCATCATATATGATTAGTTGAGTCATCAACTTGTTTCTAGCAATATGAGGATCATTTTCCATCAATCAATTGTTATGTATCATGACTATATGTGATTTCATATTAAAATTTGCAGTTAGGGTTCAAACGGTTTTGAGATTAATTTCTTTTGATGCATTTAATATAAATGAAATTCAATGATTACATTCAATTCCTCATGAAATTTCCAACACTTTCATTTTTACATCATGCCATTTGGTTGGATATTCAGAGAGTTAGCATTTTCAAAATTTTGAAGATGATGATGAGCTCGTGGAAGAAGATGATGATGACCATGGCGCCTTCTTTTTAAAATAAAATGTTTTATTTAAATATTATTATTTTGATGAAAATAAATAAACGGATGTATCACCACTCTAGTGGTTAAAGCGTGTGTTTTTAAGGGTTTGAGTGTGAGAGGTTTAGGGTTTGAATCCCCCTCGCCCTAGACCTTTTGCTTTTATTTTAAAACTATTTTCAACTTTAAACCCTCTATATTATTTTTGCCATCCATTCTTTATCAACCCATAGCGCGTGGCTCAGATGGTAATATTTTAAACTCATCACCCTAAGGGCGCAGATTCAACACCCATGGGGGCCATTCCTATTTTTTTAGCACTATTTTTCTCATTTTTTTCTCACAACTTCAATTAATTATTTCTATGAGTTCCTTTGATCTTTTTGAGCCAACTTTTTTCACACTTCTTATTTATCTTCCCTCTTTTACTAATTCACAAAAAGATCCCAAAAATAATATTTATTTTAATCACTTTTATTAGGTAGGAAAGTAGGCCTTTTTAAAGTGTTTTATACCTTTTAAATGACTTTCTTTTGATTATTTCTCTAACCTAATTGATTGTAAATGTTCGTTTAAACCTTGATTGATGTTCATAACATGTTGCCTTATTATTTGTCTTTCATACTGTTGTGGTGATAATAGGATATCAAGCTATTAATTAACTTGAATCACAAATCATGAAGTTCACCATCGAGCTTTGATTTATACAAAGGAAAGCGTAAAGATCGAAGAAAATCCTAAGAGCGCTACGTAACAACACAACTAAGAGATCTAAGATTCAGGGGCTGGTTATACCTAGAGAAGGTGTTAGGATCCTAAGTATCTATAGTACTCTACAGGAACCTCTTGTAAGTATTTGTGTTATGTTAAAGTTGGCTTGCTAAGGAAAAAGGTGCTAAGGTAAAGACCTAGGGTATATACACTAAGTATGCTCGCCAAGACATCACATCTCGTGCCTACGTATCCTAACTAGGATGGAATCAGCGCATTCATAGTTCGCCTAACTAGGGTTGAGGAACCCTTGATTGTTATCAAGGTTCCAAGGAGAAAGTAAGTGTTCATCACCATGACACTTACATAGAGTTCACAAACTCTCTAAGTCTAAGTTGAAGGAACCTAACTAGGGTTGACTTTAACTAAAGTCAAAAGGAGAAAGTGAGTACTCATAACCATGATACTCACATAGAGTTTACAAACTCTATACCTAATTCTAAGTTGTAAGACCAATTGATTCTAACCAGACCAAAAGGAAAGGGTAAGTACTTATAACTATAGTACTCATATAGGGTTAAAAACCCTAACCAAAGGCTAGGTTACGAGAGAAGATGACTCTAACAAGATCAAGAAAATGACTCTACCAAGGTCATGAGGTGAATAGGAGGTAGACTAAGATATCATAAATGTGACATGGCAGTAAACAGAAAATTCCTTTCATTTGGACTTAGGGGACAAGAAACCTGTAACAACAAGGAACTAAATGATAGAGCTTAAGCACAAATGATTACGATCAAGGATGGAATGGTATTAATAACAAGACAAATGCTAAAGGATATGATCAAATCATAAGATAAACACTCAAGAGGTCAATAAAACATTAGCAAGCTTCATATCAACTAAATCAAGAACATGTGAGAGAAATATCTTCAAAGATTAAGACAAATGCTCATTCAAAATCAATAAAAAAAAACTCGGGATATCAAGCTAATCGAGCACAAAGAGGAATTCACGTCGTGGCGAAATATCAAGCGCAAGACAAACAATATCAAAAAATTCTAGTAAAAAAAATTCCAAAGACCTATCAAAAGATTTTATCAACACATAGTCTAAATAACTATATCAAAAGTAACACCAAGGATCACATCCAAAATTGAAATAAAGAATTAAATAAAATTTTAAAAAAATGACTAAAAGAATAAAATTAAAAAGTTACCAAAAAATAAAATAAAAAGAGGAATTAATTAAAACTTAAAGTCAAAATCTATCCAAAAAAAAATTAATGAAAAATAAAATTAGGAGTTATCTAAGAGTTAATGAAAATTAAATAAAATTAAGATTCAAGTGGTTATAAACAAAATAAAATATTTTTTATAGAAATTAAAATGAAATGAACCTAAAGTAACTAAACATACATTTTAGACAACATGAAAAACATTTGTTATATTCATATATTTCTCTTATATATGCTACATGATAGCATTGAGCAAACCCATTAATCAACAATAGAAAAAAACGGATGACATTTTCATAAAGAAACAAAACCATGCACACGTTCTGTTCACCCATGACAATGATAAGAACCTGCTTTGGAAATATTGGTGGTGAATACTACAGACAAAAAACAGATCCCTTATAACCATGATTCACTTCATTTGCCTACTGTGTAAACATTACCACGCAAATAGTAACAACACATACACACTCATATGAAAGACACAATCACACACTCTAAGTATAAACTACATTAATGATCAACACCTTGAGTTAAACAAACACATTATGCAGCAGTGCAACTTTACATAGCTGCTATTAACTGCACCAAAGAGCGTACATATGCGACGGAACCGAAACAACACTGGTCACGAAACGGAACCGATTTGAAATGCAGAGCCAACGATGTTGTCATGAAACCGAACACGGTGAGCACAAAAGAATTGTCGTGGTGAAAATGAAAGTTAGAGTGATTTTGAAAATGGCTATGGAAAGTGAGTTTTAAAATGGAAAGAAACAATTTCCTTGCTTTATATCAGTATGACATCGTGGAACTCATGGAAAACAAATGAAGGTGCTTGCACCCATGCATGCATATGTATGAAACAAAACCAGTAAAGAACTTACACACATTAAACACATCCCATTGTAATATCAACACAAGGACACACTCAACCCACATATCAACATTGAACACATTAACAACACAATATTTACATGAGAAAACATGATTCAAAAGAGAGATATTTGAAACATACCGGTAATGACAAACGTCTCCACCGTGAGTGGAATGATGACTTGATGGAGCGAAGGAGAGATGGAGGGTTACTAATTTTTGTGAGTTGGAGCTAGAGAGAATATTATAAGCTTAAATGAGATGATATTCTCCACAAGGAACAAAGCTTTAACAAAACCAAAAACCCCTCCCTGAACCCGTATGTACTCCCTTTAATGCAATTTTTTATTTTTTCTCATATGGTCCTTTTCTTTGTCTACATGCTTGTTTTTTTAGTCAAAACTTTGGAGTATGGTTTATGAAAGTGATGTTACAAGCGTTGGTTTTTGTGCTTGTTGGTTTGTGGCAGAAAAGTATCAGCATGAAATGAAAGAGAAAGAGCAATGGCATGATGTCAAGGTTGGTGTTATATGTTTCCATATTACATCAAAACAAACCTTTTGTCATGTCATAGAACTATAAGCTTATTTGAGCAAGTTTAGGGATGGTGTAGATGGTAATTTTTTTCCACAAAAATGACATCTTTGGGTAGATAGCATAGAAAGGAACAACTTTTCAGTTGAAAGAAAGATTAAAAAACACTTGGAAACCCCTCAAAATACCCTCTTAATTCGTGTCTTTAAATCTGACCTTCCACCCTTTATGAATATTTTGGCATTTTGTCTCCACAATAACTTCTTACTCAAACCGTCAATCTTTACAAACTTGGTATCAATGGAAAGCTGAGATAACAATCTACAACTTTCATATTTAAATAAAATTGAAATAAGGATTAGAAGTAAATGAAAAAAGGAATGGAAGTTTGGTAAAAAAAAAAAAGTTACTCAAAGGACTTAGCATAATTTTTTTAAGTTACTAAAACTTGTCCTTAAAAATCCTTCACTTTGGAACTTCATAACTTGAGATTGCTTGATCCAAATGAGGAGTTATTGGTATGCTTGTAAAGCTTGGATAACAAGGAGAAACTCTTATGTTTGAGGAATATTTAATTAAGACTTGGATCATTAAGAAAAATCCACATGAAGTTGTCTTAAAAATGCTGAAAATCATATTGTCAACTTTAACAACTTTGCAACCCTAACTTCAAAGCACCATAACTTGAGTTCTAGACATGCTTTTGATTAAAAGAAAACTGAGAAGATTATCTACAACTTTCGTGTTTATGAAAAAGTCAAATTAGACATGGAAAACTCTTGAATTTAGCCTTAAAAATCACTTCAACAAGCTGAAATTTATAACTTAAAAAATTTCCTAAGTATGGAATTTCCAAATCAAGTTTTTTCTAACTTTGAATCAATATAACTCCAAATCCATTTATCTTTTGAACATGAATTCTTATACAAACTTGTAGTTTAGGATCCCCTATTTCCAAAGATTATTGGTTTGCTCCAATTGGCTCATGGATGAGTGAGATATGGCCCTTGCAAGATGACTAGAATCCTTGATTTCCACAATTAGAATTTTCACCAAAAACCCTAATTTCACCAAATTTCCTGATTTTATGATTCCAAGTTGATTTTTATTGATCCATCCATATGAGTCCATGGAATAAGACTTGTGAAGTTCATGGTTGACCACAAAACTCAATGGTTGACTTTTATAAAGCTACAATTGACTTTTGAATCAGATGAAGACAAAACTTCTCTCATCCACTTAGGACACTCTTGACTTGGATTTCTTGAGACCAAATGAGCTCTTAGGGACCCTTGAGATGCATGAGGGTCTCCTTGGTTAATTTATCACTCAACTCTTAATTAATCAGGACTTTCTCCTTTTCTCCACAAACCATAATTCCACAAAACAAACAGAACCACAAAGTTAGATGAATTGGTTAGTTATTCAAGGTTGATTGACCTAGGATGCTCATGCAAATGATGATGATATCTAAAGGGTAAAATTTGGGGTATGACAGTTGCCCCTATTTAAATATCTTTACTGGATGACATGAGTGATGACTATCCTCACAAAATCAAGGTGAAAGGTATTTAAATATAGCAAACCAAAATTTTTGCCCTTAGATGCAATGTTATGCTAAGGACGACAAAAACTATGCAAGTTTTGACATGCCATGAACTCTAACATGATGATATGATAAATGCAAAAATGCAGACGACATCGAAAGAAATCAGGGATAGAGTCAACACAACGAGTAACCACTCATTGGAGATGACAAACACCGGGAAAATCTAAAGTGATAAAACACAGGTTCAGACATGACCAGGAGGATACTCTAGAGGAAGATTCTCCACTGGATATAGAACCAAATGGGTGTTATCCACTAGGGAAAAAAACAGAGTCAACCGATTCAAACATGATCGGCAGACAAACTGGGAAGCAAAAAGAAGACAGAATAGAAATCTTTATTGGGGACAAAACTAGAAAGAAACAAGATCTCGGCTGGGGATCAGGTTAAAACAAAGATTTGACTCTTTACAAGAGAAACAAACAAGGCAGGAATGATCTTCTAACAAGAGACCAAGCCAAACAAGGAATTTCCTCAAAGTGAAGAGTTCAAACGAGATCTTCAGGAAACGACAGAGAAAGAAAACATGAAAATTTAAATTTGGAATATGCCAAGTGAGTTGGACTTAGAAAATGCCCATAAGCTCTGGACTTTTACGGGGATTTAACAATGCTAGTGACGAATAAAGTTTAAGCCGACTGGTGACGACCATATTAACAATACCAATAACAATTGGATTTAGGCAATGATTGCTAGTAACAACTAGACTTTAATAGACTGGTAACGACCAAATTAACAATACCAATAATAATTGGATTTTCAAGCAATCTGAGTAACAACTGGACTTTCAAATAACTCCAATAACCATTGGACTTTCAAGTAATGCCAATAACCATTAGACTTTCAACAATGCCAGTAACCACTAGACTTTCAAACCGAGGACTGGTGACGACCAGATTAACAATACCAATAACAATTGGTCTTAAGCGATGCCAATAACAACTTGACTTTAACTAGGAACTGGTGACGACCATATTAACAAAACCAATAATGATTGGATTCACAACAAGTACAAATAACAATTGAACTTCCATCGGATAAAGCTAGTGACGACTAGACTTCAGGGGGAAAGACTAGTAACGACCAGACAAATAATAACAATGGCAGATAGAGCCATGCAGGGAAACAACTGGTGATAACCCACAATCTATCCAATAAGCCAGTGACAACTGGGGTCGAGACATTGGTGACAACCAAAGATCTGAAAGATAGAGGATTCTAGTGACAACTGGACTTAAAAAATAAGATATTGATAACAAACAAAGATCCTGAAGCATGTTAAATGCACATGATATGGCATGATGCTAATGATTAATGATATGCAAGAACCGGCTCTATCAAGAGACAAGGAATCCGGAGACTCAAAGAGGAAGAGATAGATAAACATATCTAATTCGCTGGGGAAATAAGGAATCACACAGAATTCAAGGGAACAAGGTGTCCAAAGGCCCACTAGGAAATAAACCCACTCCACTTGGGAAATATGAAGCTCAAGCAAACTTGTTGGAAATGGCAGTGCAACTTTAGTAGAGACACCGGATGACTCCATTGAGGATGAATCTTCACACCATCAAAAATTGCATCGTATAGAGGATACTGAGGAGACTGTCTTCAATTTTGGTAACCACAAACCATTGAAGGAACTACCCAACCAATAAAGTAAGCATGAGTTTTAATGGGGAAACATGCTGAGATAGCACATCAAGGTTTCTGCCATCTTAAGACAGGCCAAAGCAACTTTATATTTTGTTAAGTTTTCAAAAATTGTTTTAAATTCAAAACTTTTTGCTTTCAAAATCATTATTAACGAATAAGTTATGTTTTGCATAACAAAGAAAAAGTAGAGAAAACAGTAAATTACAAACAATTGAATGGCCCAAAATTTGATTTTATTCAAGAATGGTAGTTTGCAAATGGCAAAGCTCCATGGAACATTTACAATTCGAAAATGGCAACAGGAAAAAAGTTACATTGAATCCAATGGCAATCTAACCCTACTAACTAAGAGTTCTTCAAAACCTCGCTTATGAAAAGAGTAGTTGAAATGAACTTCTTGTGTAATCTTCTGCAGAGGTGACAACCATCTGATGTAGTGAAATTCCTTTGCCCCTAGCTTTTTCCTGGATCTCCCTTTTGGGTTTTTAATCCATCGGGTCGCTCATTTTTGCCTAAGCCGCCCTTTCGGGTTTTCGACTTAGCGAGTTTTTCTTTTTTCTTTTGATCCTTAATTTTTTCCTAGATCTTCTTCATAGGTTATGATCCACCAGCATACCCATTTTTTCCTAAGCCGCCCTTTCGGGTTTTCGACTTATCGAGTTCTTTAGGCATGATATTTTCATATTGCATTAGAATTCACCGAGTGAGTAAGTTGTTCTCCATCCATCATTGTGAGAATTAACGATCCTCCAGAAAAGACTATTTTTACAACAAATGGGCCATCATAATTAGGCATCCATTTCCCACGTATGTCCTTATAAACTGGCAAGATCTTCTTGAGTACAAGCTCCCCTTCTTGAAACTCTCGGACACGAACCTTCTTGTCAAAAGCTCTCTTGGTCCTTTTTTTATACAACTGACCGTGAAACATCTAGTCATGCGCTTCTCGTTGATGAGGTTCAATTGATCAAATCTTTCTCTGACCTATTATGATTCATCAAGTTTGGCTTCCATCAAAACCCTTAAAGACGGTATCTCAACTTCAATGGTAAGAACTGCATCCATCCCATATACCAATGAAAAAGGGGTTTCCCTTGTTGAAGTGCGAATAAACGTTCTATATCTGTGCAAGACGATTGACAACATCTCATGCCAATCCTTGTAAGTCTTCACCATTTTCTACAAAATCTTCTTGATGTTTTTGTTTGCAGCTTCGACAGCTCCGTTCATCTTTGGACGATAGGGAGAAGAGTTGTGATGTTTGATCTTGAAGCTATTACACAGCTCTTTCATTGTCTTGTTATTCAGATTGGTTCCATTATGTGTTATGATTCGACTTGGAATTCCGTACCGACAGATAATCTCCCTTTTGATAAAACGGGCAACCACTTATTTAGTCAAATTGGCATAAGACGCAACTTCAACCCCCTTTGTAAAGTAGTCAATAGCAACAAGGATGAATCGGTGTCCATTGGAAGCATTCGGCTCGATTACCTCAATCACGTCGATGCCCCACATAGAGAATAGCCAAGGTGATGACAAAACATTTAACAATGTTGGAGGTATATGCACCTTGCCCATATAAACCTGGCACTTATGGAATTTCTTGGCATATTGGATGCAATCAATTTTCCATAGTCAACCAATAATATCCAGCTCTTAGAATCTTCTTGGACATGGCATATCCATTGGCGTGAGTGCCAAATGTTCCTTCATGAATATCTTGTATTAACAAGTCCGTTTCTCGTCTGTCAACACCTAAGTAAGATCATATCATGATTTCGTTTGTAAAGTACATCATTACTGAGAAATAACTTGGATGCTAATCTCCTCAAGGTTTTCTTGTCAAGAGATGTAGCATCAACTGGATACTCCTGAGTTTGAAGATATCTCTAAATATCGTGAAACCACAGTTTCCCATCTATTTCTTCTTCTACCATCTGACAATAAGCAGGCTCAGTATTCCTCTTGACTCGGATCAGTGTCTCCTCATTAACAAATCTGACCTTCCACATTGAGGCTAGCATAGCCAATGCGTCAGTGATGTGGTTTTCAGTCCTCGGGACATGTTTGAAGGTGATATCATCAAAGTATTCGATCATTTCCATAATGTAAGCTCTATATGGGATTAACTTCTCGTCTCTGGTCTCCATTCCCCTTTGACCTGATATATATCACTAAGGCTGAATCACCGCTCACTTCAAGAATTTTAATGCGAAGGTCAATTGCTACTTTGAGGCCTAAGATACAAGCTTCATACTCGACAATATTGTTCGTACACTCAAAACATAACCTGGATATGAACGGAGTGTAACCACCATCTGGATTCATCAAAATGGCACCAATTACATGCCCATTACAGTTGGAGGAACCGTCGAACATCATCTTCCATTGGGAACCGGGCTCGGACCCTCATCTGAACCTAGCTCTTCATAATCCTTCTTTATCAACATAATATCTTCATCGGGGAAGTCAAACTTTAGAGGTTCATAATCTTCTACCGAATGATCAAAAAGGTAATCTGACAAGATGCTACCCTTAATAGACTTTTGAGCAACATACTGGATATCATATTCTGAGAATAACATATGCCAACAGGCGAGTCTTCCTGTCTGAGTAGGCTTTTCAAAAATATACTTTATTGGATCCATTTTTGAGATCAACAAACTAGTATGACAGATCATATATTGCCTCAAATGCTTGGCAGCCCATGCCAAAGCATGACAAGTTTTCTCTAAAGTGAATATTGAATTTCACAATCAGTGAACTTCATGCTCAAATAGTAGATGGTGTGTTCTTTGTGTCCAGACTCATCTTGTTGACCCAACATGCAGCCCATTGATCCTTCAAGCACAGTTAGGTACATGAAAAAGAGGTTTTCTAGGAACAGGAGGAATTAATATCAGAGGTTCTTGGAGGTAACCCTTGATCTTATCAAAAGCTTACTGACAATCTGAATTCCACACAACTGTCTGATCTTTACGCAACAACTTGAAAATGGGTTTAAAAGTAGGGGTCATATTGGAAATAAATCTAGAGATGTAATTCAACCTTCCAAGGAAACCTCTAACTTGTTTCTCAGTCTACAGAGCTAGCATCTCTTGAATAGTTCAAACCCTGTTCTGGTCCACCTCAATCCTTCATTGACTAACAATGAAACTGAGCAGCTTTCTAGATCTCACCCTAAAAGTGCACTTGGCAGGATTCTGCCTCAACTGATATTTTCTAAGCCTCTCAAACAACTTTAAAAGATGATCCAGATGATCCTCTTCACTCTGAGACTTAGCGATCATATCATTGACATACACCTCTATCTCTTTGTGCATCATGTTATGAAACAGCGCGACCATAGCTCTCTGATAAGTGGCCCCAGCATTCTTCAGACCAAAGGGCATGACCTTATAATAATAGGTCCCCTAAGGAGTGATTAAAGTAGTCTTTTTCATATCATTTGGGTCCATCTTGATTTGATTGTAACTAGAAAAATTGTCCATAAATGAGAAAACTATAAAACGAGTCATATTGTCTACCAAAGTGTCAATATGTGGCAGAGGGAAATCGTCTTTCAGACTAGCTTTGCTCAAATACCTATAATCTAAGAACATTCTAACTTTTCCATATTTCTTTGACACAGGTACAACATTGTCCACCCATTTTGGATACTTTGACACTGCCAGAAAACTTGCATCAATAAGCTTTTTGACCTCATCCCAAATCTTGAGAGCCATGTCAGTCCAAGTCCTTCGGAGCTTCTATTTGACGGGTGGACATTCTAGTCGAAGTGGTAGTTTGTGAACCACTATGTCAGTGTCTAAGCCAGGCATATCTTGGTATGACCAATCGACTACATCAACATACTCTTCTAAAAGCTTCACAAGTCTTTGCTTAATTTCTGCCCCAAGTATTGCCCTAGTCTTGACCTCTTTCTTGTCTTCGTCGGTGCCAAGATTAATAACATTCACTTGCTCCTTGTGAGGTTGAAGGTTTGTGTACTCATATTCAGCCATCTTTGCCAGCTCATCTGAAATCTCAAAAACTTTATCATCCTCATCTTCAGCTTGGTATATGGGGGATTCGAAGTCAGGAGGGAAAACAAAATCATTTGATTCAAAGGGTTTTGGAATTTCTCTACATGTTTTGAATGACTTGATTTATTAAAACACATAAAGATAGATGCAACAGAACAAGGAAAACAAATATTTTTGGTGGTTTTCAAAATATTTCCATTTTCTTTAAAAGTAAAAGCAAAAAACAGTAAACAAAACAAAAATGAGAAGTTTAACAAAACATCTTCATTAATCATAATAAATTTGAAAGCATGGGGCCCTACAAAATGATCCTATAGCCTTGGGCACGGCTATGGAAATTTGAAAACAACAAAACAACATAAAAACAACAACAAATTACTTCAGCATAGGAAAGATAACATGAATCTCAACAGCTTCTTAGTTGTCCAAAGCGGCTTCGCAATGATACACCAGGTGATCAACATCTTCATCTTCAAAATCATCCTCAATAGCGTTGGTTTGGAAACCCCTACTGATAAATACCTCTTGTATGGTCTTCAGGCGTCCTTTGACAAAAGTTGATGTCCAATCACGAGTTGGTTTGTAACCCAACCCCTGACGACCCAATCTTGCTTCCACTTCAAAAACCTCTCCTCAACCCGTGGAAGTACCCTATTTCAGTGTAGAGCTTATACTTTGATAAGACACAAAGGATGGGCCACCCTTAACCACTGTTTCTTCTATCAGCATAGCATTAGCTATCTCAAGCGCCTGGAAAGAAGTTTCCAGGGTATATTTATCAGCTTCAATATATCTAAACGATGATAGGTTGCTTACGTCAAGTCTTCTTCGCCATGCATAATTACCAGTTTATCATCCATAACAAATTTCATCCTTTGAGGTAGGTTAAAAGTCATTGCACCAGCTGCATGAATCCATGGTCGTCCCAACAGGCAACTATAAGATGTAATAATGTCTATCACTTGAAACGTAATGTCAAACACATGGGACCCATCATAACTAGTAGTTCCACCTCTCCAACAACAGTCCTCCTTGAACCATCAAAAGCTTTAATAATCAACGATGTTGGCCTCATGTCTACCCCTTTGTATGCTAGTTTGGGATGTGTCCTCTTGGGCAGCACATTAAGAGAGGATCTGGTATCAACCGAAACTCGCGCCAAAACATCTTTTTGGAACCTAACAGATACATGCAATGCATGATTGTGATTAAATCCTTCTCTGGGAAACTCCTCACTGCTAAAACTTAGAGTGTTGTAAGCAGTGATATTGACAATCACAGAATCAAATTAATCAATCGTTATGTCCTTCGTCACGTGCGCTTGCACTAATACCTTCTACAAAGCTTCCCTATGGGTAGGAGAATTCATTAAGAGATAGAAAATTGATATCTTGGAAGGAGTTTGGTGAAGTTGATCAATGACTTTATAATCATGTTTTCGAATGATTCTCAGAAATTCAGCATCTTTTTCGCTCGACGTCACTTATTTATCTTTGGTAAGCTTAGTAGGAGTTGTTTCTTTTTTAGGAACCACATTTATCTTGAGCTGATAAATTCGACCACTGCGGGTCATCTTGCTAGTTCCAACAATATTTGTCACACTTGCTTGATTATTCTTCACTTATTCATTATGAACAACCTTTCCTGATCCTTGATTGATCACCTTTGTATTCTCTAAGTGAAACAGACTCGGCTTCTGAATTATAATCGATCTAGGTTGACCAATTGTTAACACAACAGGCTTAGGGATGTTGAAAATAGGCCTAGCAATATCGAAGACTAGAGTCGCCGAACCAGAGTCGGGTACATTGAACACAAGGACTTTTTCACTGGCTTTTGGTAGGTTGAAAATGGGCTCAACCACCGAAACCTACTCCCTTCTTATTTTACTACACACCTGTAAAAATCCATCATCAATTAATCTTTGAACATCTCTCTGAACCACACAACATCATTTACGATCAACAACACACTCTTCACAATCAAAATGAACATCTTCAATTAGATAAGCCTCTACTAATTTTTCATGGAAAGACCGTAATGGAGTTACGATTTTTGACACATCAAGGATTACCTTCTCATCTGACGCCTCTTTTATAGCATGAACTCCCCCATGGTTAGGCAGGGGATTATTCTTAACATTTGGTTGGACATCATCGAAAGATAAGATCTTTTCTCCATTAATTACCTGACAATATGTTTTAGAGCAATACATCCTTCCAGGTCATGTCTGGCAGCACCCTTATGAAATAAATAATGAGTGTTCGGATTATAGTAAGGAGATGAAGTATCTGAGGGTGGTCCCAATGGTCTAGTTGTTATCAGCCCTTATTGCACTAAGGATGGGTATAACTCAATATAAGTCATTGGGATTGGAGGAACGTGAGGCTTTCCCGCTGGTCTTCTGTTTTGGAAATTCTGTCTGGGAGCTTGAGCTTGAGATTGTTGTTGCTTATGGTAAGACAAAGCATTGGGTGCTCGTTGATAGCTTTATTGTTGTTACACTGGTTGGTAGATCGGTGCCTGCTACACTGTCTGATAAGCTGGAACTGGGTTGTTGAATATGGGCGTGACAGCTGCCACATATGGTTGTTGGGCATATTGTACAGGATACATCGGTTGCTAAATCTAACCTTGTTGAGGTTGCTGAACATAACCTTGCTGAGGTTACTGATATTGTTGGTAAGGTTGTTTCCAAGACTGGTTCTTCTTCCTACTGATACAACGTTTGTCTCTCCTTCCTTCTTTTTGTGAAATCTGTTACCAAACTTCTTGGCATTATTATTGCTTGAACTGCCAGAGATATTGGTCATCTTCCCATTCTTCATCCCCAATTCTACCCTTACACCTACAGCCACAATGTCAAAAGTTGACTGTCACACTACTAATCATCTTCTCATAAAATTCTGGTCTCTTTGTGTCTACAAACCAATCAGTCAGCTCTTTCTCAGTTAGAGGAGGCTCTACCTGAGAGGCAGTCTCTCTCCAACATTGTGCATATTCTTTGAAGGACTTAGAACCCTTATGCGCCATGCTTAAAAGTTACCTTTTATCTAGAGCCAAATCCAAATTGTATTTGTAATGCTTCATAAAAGCATCATCCAAATCCTGAAAGCTATGAATGCAAAATTGATCTAAGCTTAAATACCACTTGGCAGATGCCCCTTTCAAACTATTCTGGAAATAGTGGATCACCAACTTATCGTCGTCCACATGAGCGACCATTCTCCTATAGTACATAATCCAGACACTAGGCACATATCTCTGGCGTTAGTACCAAAGATGTTGTTTCTTCCATTGCCCTAACCTTCCTTCCAATGGTCTCTACACTTTCCTTCAACCTTTCATGATGTTTGCCCACTTCTTCAAACATAGCAGGGATCTCATATCCTTGTTGTTGGTTATGAAAAATAGGATGTGCTTGAGCTTGTACAAAAGCCAGAGTATAAGTCAGAATAGCTTGAGGAATTTCTGATCCCAAAGGGACTACTTGTTGAGTAGTCGGCATTGTGAAAGTTGGAGGCACAAAACCATGAGATAATCCATAAGGTGGCACATTTGTAGCAGTGACTATTGTTGGCATTGGTTCCATAGTTGCATTGGTGATTTCAGAAACTGTAGTGGTTTGAGTGTCCATCTTTGCATTGATAATCTGCAAGACTTCCATAATCAGCTTCACACTTCCGCACAAGTCTTTAAGTGCATTATTGACCCTGTCCAGTTCTACGTTCTGTTCAGCCATTCTTTGACGAGCTCGGGCTCGGGTGTTGTACTGGTGTTGAGAATTCAGTGTGAACAGCTGGAGATGAGACAACGAGATGAGCCACATAACACAAAATGCATACGCAGTGCTTATGAATGCAAATGAAAATGCAAAAAGAAAAACATTCAAGGAAACCAAAAATATGTTTACGAACATTATAACAATGGATAATAAATGCAGAACAGACAACATCTTCATAAATTAAAGACTGAGAGTTTTACAAAATATTCATTACACATTCAAAGCCAAAGTACAAATCAAACATCAAAGTACTGAATCTAAAGGCCTAATCCTTCTGACGAGAGGATCCTTCCTCTCCTTGCAAATTCTCTACTTCATTTTGATGGAGCAGCTTCTGATGTTCTTCATTCTCTTGAACGACCATGAAGTATTTGTCCTTCCAGACATTCTCCTCCCTTTTATCTTTAACCAAAACACCCTTCAATTCCTCTATGGATATAGGATCCTTTGGAGTCGTAGGGATTGACTCAAAACGAGTGTAAAACATCTTCAAATCTTTCTCCTTAGCCCAAAGCAGGTAAGATTCTTAGATAAAGCAGTTATGATATCTCAAAGCAGTAATCTCTTTTGTATGAATGTGATGCCAAGCGTATACAGTTTGAGCCTTAAGCATTGGGTTTTCCCTTCTTCAAAGAAAAATATCTTCAAAAAGACTGGATCGGGTTCATCTTTCATCGGGTATCCAAGCTGACGGCGAGCTAGGATAGGGTTGTGGCTGGTACACCCTTTCATGCCAAGAAGAGGCACGTTAGGGAAATCTCCGCATCTATAGATCATGGTGATTCCTTCATACATGGGGTCATACCACTTGATGTCTTGAGTGGTTGAGTGATAAAATTGTTTTTGTCCATGAAAGTCTGTCTTTCATACCCCAAAGCAATGTTGACCTTGGCAAGTGCGAAATAAACCACTTGTAAAGGAGAGTTATACAACATACGATTTGGCCTTGCCAATAATGGTTCTTCATATGGATGGAATAGTCCGCTTCATCCAACAAAGTGGGAACATGATTCTTGATTAGAAAGATGTTAATAGCGTTCTCGTCAACAAAATCGTCAATATTCGGGAACAAGAAGAGTCCATAAATTAATAGCATTATGATGGCCTCAAAGGCTTCTGAATTCTTCATATAAATGCAATATTGAGCTTTCTCAAACAAGAACATAGCTGGTAATCCATAGAAACCTCCTTTGGAAGTCATATGAGCTTGTATTTCTATCAGCTCTAGATGCGTAGCCTCTGCAATAACCTTTTCACTTGTAGTCCCTTCCCTTCTAGAAAATGGCTTAGGAGTGACACCTAGTCCCATTAACAAAGAGTATTCCTCCAATGTCGACAACAGTTGGTAATATGGAAATGTGAAGCAGTGATAGATTGGATCATAGAACTGCATGAGTGCCACTACCATCTCTTCATCCACTTGGAGTCTCAGCAATGGCAAAATACTCCCATAATTGTCTTTAAATGCCAAAGGATCTTCCACTAGGCCTCCCAATTTCCTCAGATTTTCCAACTTTGGACTCTTGAATTTTATATTAAAGCTACTTTCTTTCTAGAATCCATTCAATAATGTCTGCAAAACAATTTTAAGTTTCTTGAATGGTTAGCAAAATATGAATGCAATGCAAATGCAATTGGTTTTAAGGAACTCAAGATATTAATTTCAAAGAGAAATACTTTTTAAAATAAACTTCAATTCATTAATAATGGGAAAAGTTACAACTTTGAAGTACAAAACAAGAAACTCAAAATACAAAAGTAGACAAATAGGCCCAAAGGGTCTCAAAAGATCTTATCTAAAAGGTCATATCCCATGCATCCTCTTCTGCATCTTCAACTCGGTGTTTTCTAACACAAGCTTGTCAACGATCCATTTCCAAGCACCGGATCTAGGAGGAATGTCTGAAAACTCATGAGTACTGGGCACTGGCTGCACACTAGAGAAAAATAAATTCTCTTGCACTACATTCCTCTCTACAACACGCCTCTTGAGCAACTCGATCAAGTTTTCTTTCTCCTTTAACTTCTTCTTCATCTCCATCTGTTCAGCATAAATGGCATGGTACTTCCCCTCCCATGTGTCTTGTTCCAACTTCATCCTTGCCAACGCTTCTTGGTATTCCTCCATGTGCTTAATAGGAATGGTAGATGACGATGCAACAACAGGTTATAAAGGTTTCTCAAGGAGATATGGCATCTTAAGGTCACGACCTCAAGATCGAACCCACTGATTAAAAGGCTCAAAAGCTACATAGTTCCTTTTTCCCAAATCATTCTTACTTCTCTTATGGATTGTCCCCCAACCATGTAAAACTCGATCTTTAGTCTCCTCACTAGCCTCCTTATTGAGATAAAAGAAACCAGACAATAGGATATTGGTAGGCTTTTCCTTCATATGGAAACCAAATTGATGGCTTGCAAGAATAGGATTGTAGTTAATTCCTCCTTAGATACCAAGAAGAGGTACGTCTGGAAATGAACCACAACTGTCAATGATGACTCCTTTGTCGTAGGTTGGGTCATACCAATGCACATCGGTGTGAGTAAGAGACACGAGTCTTTGAGACCATCAAAGCTTGTTTGGATTTTCCTTGAAGATCTCAGTTCGAAGCAAGTGTGAAATAAACCACTTGTAAAGTAGAGGAGCACAACACAAAATGGTCTCACACCCCTTAAGAGTCCTATGATGAATAGAGTGATAAGTGTCACCAAGTAATGTAGGCACAGGGTTCCCACTTAGAAAGACCCGAATGGCATTGACTTCCACAAACTCTTCAAAATTAGAGAACAAAACCAACCCATAGATAATTAGTACGAGGATAGCTTCGAAGGCGTCCAAATTGTTCATCTTAGTCAAGAAAAAAGCTTTCTCTATCAAGAACTAAGAGAAAACCCTTGATTACTCCTTTGGTAGTAAGGTTAACTTTGACTTTGAACACCTCCAAGTGAATGGCATCTACAATATCCTTTAGTGATGGAATCTTCTCTAGACCACTTAAAGGATCCTTATCCAACACTGTGCAGACCAACCCAATACGAATAATCCTCCAACGTTGGGACAAGCTGAATGTCAGGAAAATTAAAGTAATGATAGAGAGGGTCATAAAATTGCACAAGAGTATCGATAACTCCCTCTTCCATCTTGGTCTTGACAATACTTAACAACCTTTCATGGCGCTTTCTGAAATCATCAGGAGATGACACCAAGGCTCCTAACTTTCTCAACTCCACCAAATCAAGTTTCTTGAAATTGAACTTCTCAGGGTTTCTCTTTCCAAAATCTATGATACCCTATGATTTTTGCAAAGGAAATACAACTGAGTTCCTTGAAACCAATTGAGGGTCATGAATGCGATGCACAAACACACGTATACACACATATATTCACATATTCACAGCTACACATGCAAACAAACAAAGGGCCTATATTTGGAGATCACGAGCATGGAGCCATGGTCTAACCCACCCAAAAGGTATGTACTATGGATATACATATGCAAAATAGGGTTCTAACAAGTTCCCAGAGTCATCGATAAATCTTTCGAATATTATAAACTCACACAACTACTCGTGTGGGCTAATAATATTCTCAAGATAAACTCGTCTGAGTGTAGTATCGCATGACAACCATCACAGGTCTACACCTGGATAATCACTGCACTACGTCCTAAAGAGGCATAGAGCGGTGAAGGGTAACTAAAAGTCCTCAACTTCATGGAATCCCAGGTCAGAAAAAGTAATGCCAATATGACAACTCGTATCAAACATCAGTAATCTTAAAGGGGCCTCCACTGAGCATGGTTATCATATGTTAGATATGTTAGAACTATTCCCAACAACTAACTATTGATTATACTACAATCCTATCATATGTGTACTCTCAAGTACGGGTTATGACTTATCTCACCACTCAAGGTAACCACCCTGCATCCAGAAGAATCTAAACACAAGAAATATATACAGATATTTACAAATATACAGATATACAAGCAAAACATATAACAAGCACAAACACAAACAAGGTGGGCTTAACCCTCTTAAACAGGATCCCTAGTAAAGTCGGCATTTCTGTTGCGGTGATAATTGGATATCAAGCTATTAATTAACTTGAATAACAAATCATCAGTTCACCACCGAGCTTTAATTTATCCAAAGGAAAGGGTAAAGATAGAAGAAAACCCTAAGTGCGCTATGTAACAACACAACTAAGAGATCTAAGGTTTGAGGGTTGGTTATACCTAGGGAATGTGTTAACATCCTAAGTATCTGTAGTACTCTACAGGAACCTCTTGTAAGTATTTGTGTTATGTTAAAGTTTGCTTGCCAAGGGAAAAGGTGATAAGGGAAAAGGTGATAATCGTATCTCGTGCCTACGTATCCTAACTAGGATAGAATCAGAGCATTTGTATTTCGCCTAACTAGGGTTGAGGAACTCTTGATAACGATCAAGGTTCCAAGGAGAAAGCAAGTGTTCATCACCATGACACTTACATAGAGTTCACAAACTCTCTAAGTCTAAGTTGAAGGAACCTAACTAGGGTTGACTTTAACTAAAGTCAAAAGAAAAAGTGAGTACCCATAACCATGATGCTCACATAGAGTTTGCAAACTCTATACCTAATTCTAAGTTGCAAGACCAATTGGTTCTAACCAGACCAAAAGGAAATGGTAAGTGTTTATAACTATAGTATTCATATAGGGCTAACAAACCCTAACCTAAGGCTAGGTTACGAGAGAAGATGACTCTAACAAGATCAAGAAAATGACTCTACCAAGGTCATGAGGTGAATAGGAGGTAGACTAAGATATCCTAAATGTGACATGGCAGTGAACAAAAAATTCCTTTCATTTGGACTTAGGGGACAAGAAACCTGTAACAACAAGGAACTAAATGATAGTGCTTAAGCACAAATGATTACAATCAAGGATGGAATGGTATTAATAACAAGGCAAATGCTAAAGGATATAATCAAATCATAAGATAAACACTCAAGAGGTCAATAAAACATTAGCAAGCTTCATATCAACTAAATCAAGAACATGTGAGAGAAATATCTTCAAAGATTAAGACAAATGCTCATTCAAAATCAATAAAAAAAACTCGGGATATCAAGCTAATCGAGCACAAAGAGGAATTCACGTCATGGAAAAGTATCAAGCGCAAGACAAACAATATCAAAAAATTCCAGTAAAAGAAATTCCAAAGACCAATCAAAAGATTTTATCAACACATAATCTTAATAACTATATCACAAGTAACACCAAGGATCGTATCCGAAATCGAAATCAAGAATTTTATGAAATTAAAAAAAAGTGACTAAAAGAACAAAATTAAAAAGTTACTCCAAAAAAATTAAAAAGAGGAATTAATTAAAAATTAAACTCAAAAGCTATCCAAAAACAATAAAAATTAATGACAATGAAATTAGGAGTTATCTAAGAGTTAATGGAAATTAAATAAAATTAAGAGTTAATTAGTTAATGTCACACCCTAATTTTTAACCCTAAAATCTCACCCCTTTAAATCATCATGCGTAGCATCTTCGTGGCATAGGTTTTGGTGCGCATGTTTATTTTGACTAACCAGTTTGTAGCAACATTTTCTAATGCAGACCCTTACAGAAACTTCAGTGTATTCCCCAAAGAGAATTAGGGCTTCTTATTCACTGGTGTTGAATATGATCATCTGAGGATTGGTTTTGGTTTCGTGGCAATTTATATCATAAGTTGCACCCTTATTTTCAAGTGTCCCTCAAGAAATGGGTCTCATGTTGAAGGTCTCATGTTGAGATTTCTATCATCTAAAGGTTATGTTCGAATATTCGCCTTCATACTTCGTGAAAGAATGGAATAGGTTTGTGTATAAATTGAAAGTCAAAACTAACGATTTCATGGAAGTTCAAATTTTGTGCCAAAGGTGGAAGAATGTTCATGTAATTATTTCTTTTTGAATTTAAGTAACAAATGAATTGGTCCATAGATCATTTCTAAGGCTCATTTCCCATATATATTAAGTTCATGGAAGTAACAGATGATACAAAGACTTCATATTGAGCTAGGCTCATTTTAAATACATTATAAATCATCAAGGAAGTACAAATCTAAAAGGCATATGAAAGTCCAATTCAAGTAATCAAAATTCACTAACTTAATATCTATTCCAACAATTACAAAGCATGTTATAAATTTCAAGTTACTAAAAGCTCACTTCATAAATAAGGTCAGGTATTCTACATGCATATTTCACTTCTTTGACTTCTACAATAGTGTTTGAATCGTGTTATCAAAACACGACAAGAGCATTTTGCTATAGAACGTATAACTGTTGAACTTAAACACGCATTCAAAGGCCAAGACAATTGTGATTCCTTTTTGAAAAAACTACTAGCAGATCATAAGCACGTATTCAAAGTCTAATCAACCACCCACTATTTTAAAAGATACCACGAAGCATACGCTACCACCGATACCGTTGTCGCCCTCCTCTATCGCTTATGAGCAGAAACCGTGGATCTGCAACAAACAAAGAAATCAATAATCATGTGAACACTCCACCAAAACCTGCTGCAACAAACAATGAAATGAATCAAAATCAGGTGGACATGTTATTTGATATCACTCAGAAGTAAAATTTAAAGAGTCCAATAAAGAACTAAGGAAGGCAAAACTTCTCTCGACATTTCGACTACTACAGAACACTGTTATGAATATAGATGAAGAATACCCGAAACTCCCACTTAGGGATGAACAAATTGATCTAAACATTCCACTTGCACACCCGGCTGACACTTCTTTGTGACCCCTCAAGCCTGCTGAAAATCAGGAAAGTCTGTCACACAAAAGTCAAGATTAAATTGAAATGGAAGCCACTTTATACCACCATACAATCGAAGTGAGTGGATTACAACAATGAAGTCCTTTTCTAATTCCCAGTTCTGATATTAATGATACACAGTTGCGTTATTACAGATTCAACGTCTCACTAAAAACTTTCGTACCTGGAAAACACGAGTTACCATCTTACCATTCCAGGGTGACAAAGCATAGTTCGATTTGGGCCTAAATAAAAAAACTTATCATTCTCAAAGCAAAACCTTCGAAGGAAAGCTGTTAAGAAAGATGATGTGTTAGCTGCAAGAAAGCTCAAAGAAGGTCCAAATATTCACAACGGTAGTAAGATAAAAATGGACCAAAGAAGATTTGAATAAAAGAATCAAAAGCAATTATTAAGTTTCCAAATATAATCAAATCATCAAACATTTATCAGGCACCAATAAGGACTTTTCAGGGCGTGAATAATCTATAATCAATACGAATCCACAAGCATATCATTGTAAAAATGGAAAGGATCCAAAGCAATCAAAAAAGATCAAACCAAACAAGAAAGTCTAGACATGTTTTGACATGCTTGAACCAATATGGAAACAACTACCACATGTTTCAAAAATCCAGCAAAATCCGACACTTTCAAAATATGGAAATCAACCAGATCCATTTTAGAAATCTCTGTCTTGAATGACTTAGGTCCTATAAATAAGTGATTCCTAGACACTTGGAGTGGGGGTAGAAAAACAGAAATCTACAATACGCGCATACGGCCGAAAGAAAGGAAGAAGTGACCTCAAACAGAACAAATGGATAATTGACAACGGTCAAAAAAGGGGACGAAAAGAAGCGACAGCAGGACTAAAAAGAGGTTCGCCGAAATTTTGAACTCCATCAGGTTCGTTCCAAACTACTTCCGTAAATTTCGGCTACAAATGTGTACTTTTGCTTATGTATACTATATGCTTTGGCTGCGTAATTCCTGAAAATAAGCATAAGTTGAGTATGTTATCTGAATCACGTAATATCATATGTCCATGTATTCATGTTATATTATTAAAAATGATTCATTGGGAGATAAGATTAGAGGTAAACAGTAGGAGAATAAATGCAATAACTAACCAAAGGTTGATTGATTTATCACCTCAAGTCCAGAACAGCTAGGCTGTTTTTTTGTCTTCAGTAGAATACGCGTCCGAATCCAAGTCTTCCTTTGAAGTAAGAACTATTTGAAATCCCTGGAACGAAAACACAATAGGGTAGAATTAATCATTCTAAGAGATGAAGAAATCAAGCTATGTATCGGAGATTCGAAGCATAGCTAAGACGGAGACAAACCAGGATCGAATATCAGAATCCACCAAGTTCCCTTCACCGCGCCGTCTGCTCCCATCAACCGCTCACCAAAAATTTCCTTCTTCCATAACCACGACTACGACCCCGCCGTAATTGCGAACCGAACCCCAGGACATTCCTCGTTTCATTGTTGTTTCGTTTGAAATTGAGAACAAAGCAGGAGAGTTGAAAGGATGAGAATTCAAGATTGGGCAAACCTAGGGTTTCGCCAGATCTATGTTTTTCCTCTTTCCCCCCTTTGTTTTTGTTCTAGTCGGGCTCAGACTCCAACCCACTTGTGTTTTTACTTTCTCACACCGGCTTCACATTTCGCACCTCCATCGGCCCAAGTTTTTGACTTCCTTCCCTTTTTTGAACGGCCCAGTGATTTTTTTTTTAATTTGTGTATTTTAAATTTTTTTTTTAAATCTTGGTTAAATATTAAGTTTTAAGTTTTTAATTAGTTTTCTTTAATGTGAGATTAACCACTTGTTTAAGCAGGTGATGTATTTTAGCTCTTCTTCGAGCTTTTTATTTATTTTTATATATTTTTGGATTATAATTCGTACTTGATTCGTGGTTCATTCTTAATTTGAATATATGACTATTTGAGTTGAATTTGTAATCAATTAAAATGCGTGGGATTCGTGGCTAGTCCTTGGTTTAAGTTTATGCAGTCGATTTCCTAATACTTACTGGCTATTGGTTTCTATCATGGTACACGTGCTTGATGATCGTCCTTGACACATGATGTTACTCAATGTGTGTTATAATGTCTTGAATTCATAAGTTGGCTGTATTATATTACATATCTTGTGTGTTGATTATTCGAAGCATGATTTTAACTTTAATATATATCACTTTCATCTACTTTTTTCAATCATGTGATTTCACATGTTCAAGTCCAAGGGAATAACTTGTGTGTGACTTTTTAAGTCATACGCACTGCATCGCCATTTGCATCATATCCCCCATTCGATCCCTGGTTTCCTCTCAGGTTGATCAGCTTAGGTTACCATCCTTATATCTTAAGATAGATTCCCTTAAGTTTTCAACTTAGACAACTTACATATTAATCCCCTATTCTCTCACAATGGAATTAGACACGATTCATTTATGTGGTCGAGATATAATTCTCTTACCCCATAACATGAACGAGAAAGATGTAGAATCTCTTCCACTTGAGGAAGGTATGTGGCATACTCGTCGATTATATACCCGAGTTGGAGCCCTTCTCTCAATGCAACACAAAGACCATCTTCCGTATGCTTATAGTGGTCTAAGTTAAGTATTCTCCCTAAGATGACGACTTGTCTCTTCTCCTATAATCAATCAACAAACCCTCTCCCTAGAACCTTGACCACATTCAAGAGTCCCTTAATCTCTGTAGGGGAACTACGAATGCTTTGATTCCACTTCCGTCAGGATACGTAGGCACAAGATGCTACTTCTTCGCGAGTATACTTAGACATAGACCCATAGGTCTCTTACCCTTAGTGTCGCAACTGCGAAAAACACCCGGCGGAAAAACAGAAAAGTCGCCACCTGTAGCACCCCAAAATTTGCCCTTCTGTTTTAACCTGGAATGGATTTTGTTTCTTTACATTTTCGCATTTCTACATATCATAGCATTTGTTCTTGAGGCATAGGATCAAGGTTTCTCTATGGCTCATGGCTCTTTTAGTGCAAAAGACTAAACAGCAAGCATCGGGGGCTCCGACATTTATTTTTCCCAGCGACCGAGCGGTCGATTTTATTTTATTTTACAGGTTATTTTCAGCTCAGGAAGCAGCACTCAGGCTATCTCAAGCATTCTCACAATTATAGTATTCAAGAGAAAGTTTCAGAGGCTGAACAAGGTTTAAAACGGTAGAAAACGGGCAAATGTGCAGATTTCCCTCCAAAAGGCGCCAAAATTCAAATTTTGAAGGTGTTAATCGATTAACCAAGTCAAAATCAGGTCAAATTTGAAATTTTGAAGGTGTTAATCGATTAACCAAGGCAGATTTTAGCTCTATACGTGAATTTTCAATAGAGGTAACTTTGGGGTCCATTTTGATCACTTGAGGAATTGATTTTACACCAACGGAAGGATCTAGAACCACTTTGAATTTTGGTTAACATTCAAATTAATTTACAAATTCCCTCCAAATTCTCACTCCTAATCCCTGCAGAAATGGCGACTTCACTGGGGAGTACTTTAGTGGGTTTCCCTAACTTGTTTATTTTTACTTGTTTATTGTTATATTTGATTATCTTCTTATTTGTATAATTGTTTATCTATTTACTTTTGGGTTATCATCTTTGAGTGGTGAGACAAAGTCCTGCACCCGGACTTGAGAGAAATTAAGATAGGATGGTGATATATTCGACGAGGCTTATAGGGAGTGAGTCCCGACTAAGTTAAATCGAGAATCCCGCTCAGTTGAGGCCCTTTCGAAATAGTACTGTTGAACGAGTAATCGTGAAGACACTCACTATTTTCGACCTTGGAGCCTATGATATTGAGGACCGTAGTTACCTTAACCCAACTTTGGCCTTTATTAGGATGTAGTGCGAGACTATGAGGAAGTACTTCCGAAATAGTGCTACGCGAAGCTACACTCAAAAGAAGTTCTCTTGAGAATATTATTAATCCTCGAGTAATTGGGAAATTGATAATATCCGATAGATGGGCTGATGATTCTGAGTCCCATTAGAACCTTGTTCTGCAGGTACAAACAACCTTTAGTCCTTAAACCTTTGGGAAGGGTACACCTTTACTCCATGCTCGTTGCAAATCTAGGGCGCCCCTTGTTTGTTTATCTTTATGTCCTTATGTGAATACCTGTGTTTGTTGCATCATTTAAGCATCATATTACATTAAGTTTCATGGAATTTCTAGTTTATTTATAAACATTACAAAACCAACATAGATTACAAATAGAAAATATTTTTGAAATATTCTTTTAAGAGTCCTAGCTTGGATGACCTAAGAAAGTTAGGGGCATCAATTGAAGAATCAAGAAACTCCAAAGGACAAATACAAGAGACTTCCTTATCATTGAAGATCAATAGAAGGCTTCCCTTAACATGGAGGATCATTAGAAGTTCGAAAGACTCTCATCATCATCAAAGGTCCAAGTAAACAAGGGATCCATTTCTCATTTTCCAACAAGAGCAAAAGAAGGGATGGAGGATTTATTTTCCTCTATCAAACTACTCTTTAGACTTTGATCATGGACGAGCTTACCTTCAAGAAGATCCAAGTGGAGGAACAAATCAACAAACAAGATGAAGGACTTCCTTAGGGCTTTCTTAGCTTTTATTTAGCTATTATGTTAGGACTCTTAAGAGGATATTTATTTGTAATCCGATAAAATAAATATATATACATAAAAATATTAAAATGATTTTCTTTGGTACTCTGTAATGTTTATAAGAACTTGAGTTCCATGAAACCTCTAATCCTTACATTCTTGCATTAGCATTATGCATTCTCGCATCATGCATCCAGCATTTACATGTGCATGAGTCTCTTCTCCTCTATGTCCTCATTCAGTTTTCCGTCTTTGTCTGTCAGTTGACATCTCGACCATCTGACCAAGCTTGAAGTATTATTGAAGGATAGTAAAGAGAATAAAGATATGGACTCCTTGGCCGGTTTCAGGGTTGTGACTAACCCGTTATTCGATACTCCTTCTGATGACGTTATTCAACAAGTGGATGTTCCTACTCAACCTCATCCTGTGCAAGACAACTTGGTTGTTCAAGCTTCCCAGCCCCTACAAAATGCACCAAATCTTCAGAATGTTCATGCTAAGACGAAGATAGACGATCCTAGATTCGTAGCAATGGAGAAAGAACTTCGGGATTTCAAAGAGCAATTAAAGATGACAAAAGGAGCTGATACATATGATTTTAATGCTCATGACTCATGTCTGGTTCCAGGTGTGATTATTCCTCCGAAGTTTAAGATGCCTGTCTTTCAAGTGTACAAGGGTACTAGTTGTCCAAGAGATCATTTGACGATGTTCTGTCGGAAGATAGCTGCTTATGTTGACAACGACGAGTTGATGATTCATTGCTTTCAAGAGAGCTTATCTGGGGCATCCTTGATGTGGTATACGAAGCTACAAAGGAGTTGTATTCAGTCTTTTAAAGATTTAGCTGATGCTTTTATAAAGCAATACAATTATAATTTGGACGCGACTCCAGACAGTGATCAATTGATGGACATGAGTAAGAATGACGATGAATCTTTCAAGGAATATGCCCAACGATGGAAAGAGTTAGCATCTCAAGTTCGTCCACCACTTCTAGAGGAAGATTTAAGCAAGATGTTTCTAAGAACACTGCCAGACTCTTATTATGTTAGGATGGTAGGCGCTGTACCATCAGATTTCTCCAAAATTATAGAAGTCGGAGTAAACATTGAGAATGCATTCAAAAGTGGAAGAATTCAAGATGACTTGAATGACCAAGCTAATGAAGAGGTTTCAGTTGATGATTCCCTAGAGGAAAGAAGCATTGATGTTAATGCAGTTTGGGATTCCTCTCAAATCCTGCCGGTTCCAGAACCTTATCCTCAACATCAGTATGTGGCGCCTGCTCAGCGCAAGCAACAACTACCTCCCAAGCGAAAGTTGAATTCCCAAGATCAGCATCAGAATCGACAGGTTCGAAGACGGTTTCAGAATCAAAAGACACCTTTGAATACTCCGAAAGAAGAAGCCCGCTGGTTTGATCTTATCCCAATGACTTACCGTCAGCTATGGTCCTATTTTGCTAGAAACTCGTTAATGACTCCCATAAAGACTAGAATTATGAAGTCTCGTCCACCGTGGTTCGACTCAAATGCCAGCTGTGAATTTCATGATGGAGCATTGGGGCATTCGATTGAAGAATGTAAAGTTTTCCAAGGGAAAGTTCAAGAAATGATTGATAATGAAGAGCTGACTTTCAAAGGAGGAAGCCCAATCGTGAATGGAACACTGTTGTGTTGATCAGCTGTTCATTTTGTGTTCTTATTTGCTCTTGTTATTTTCTTTGGTTAAAAGCATAATTAGCATGTGAGAACTTGTTTATTTTGAATAAGTAATGCAATAAGTGTTTGTCTTGAATAAATCCATTCGTTTTCACTCAAAAAACCATTTTCATAAATTATAATGCCAATGCTACCCAATCTCTTGCTTAGACGGGAAATTGGAAGGGGAATGATGAAGTAAAACGCATGATCTATTGTGGTATGCTTTCGAATAAAACCTACTGATGATGTAAGGCACTATTTCAAAAGTTTTCTAAACACTAGATAAAGCGGTTAATTCCCCTTTAACCATTTTTCAACCTCATTTTCTAACTTGGGGCAATTTTTTAATCAGCTATGATTAAGCACTTAAAACCTTTAAAAAAAAAGAGAATGGACATTTTTCAAAATGGATGGGTACAAATAAGCTTTGACCTTTATCCCCTTTTACAAATCATAAACTAAGCCCGCATATGACCCTCTAAAGTCCTAATTGAAGTAAGGATTATTTCGAAAGCATACTCAATGAGATAACGTTTCCTGACTCCTATGAGCTATGCTCAAATTTTATTGGCTTTATAAAATTGTTGTCATGATATCTCTTTTCCAAAATTTCAAGACAAACACGTATGTTGCATTAACAGTTTCAAGAATAACATTTCACGCGTGTTAATTCGGCCTGATATCATAGAAAATTACATGCAAGCGTCATCATCAAGTGTATCCTATTGGAATTCGAAGACTCTGCTAAACTGGGGCAAGTTTGTTTCCAAATGGTCTGCTCAGGTTTGACTTCACCTTTAGAGCAAGATTGAAGACTCGTCATAATACCGCCAATCAGGGTCCGTTATGTCGAGATTCAGCGAATCTCTCTAAGAGTTTGAAAACAGTGGGACGCCTTGTTTTCTGTAAAATCCTCTTGGAATAACTTCTTCTCATATCCATATGACTTGGGGCAATTGAGACGCGAAGATTATCTTCCCCGCATAACAAGTTTTGTTCAAAATGGCGACTACTACACAATTCATCAAGCCAGAATTACCTTGTTCTTATAACATTCTTCATGTCCCCAATAAATTTTATTTTTGGTGGTCATGACAATTCTTCGATGAAACTTTTCGATGCAAGAGCACCTAGTGATTTGCTCAACTCCACTTCCCCAATGAAGTAGATGTTATTTTAATCCTCAGTGAATCTTCTCCAACTTCACCTTCCTCAGTGAAGTAAACGTATTTTACTCCTCAATAGATCTTCTTGAACTTCATCTCCCCAGTGAAGTGGTTGTTACTGTACACCCTAGTGGATCTCTACAATGTTAATCTTCTCCAGCGAGGCGGATGTTTATTTCATCCCCGTGATGTTTTTACGACATATTCAACAACCATGAGTTTCCGGCAAGATTAAGTTGTTATGTCCCCGAGTGGAGTGTTCTCTACTCCCCCAGTCGAAATTTGTGAAGCTTTGAAGTAGGATTGAGACCCTATATCTAGTTCTCCGCATATCCCCAGTGATACTTCTATCTTTGAAGATTGGTCGGATGTTTGTTCCGAGATGTTTATCCCATCTCCGGTCGTTGCTTTCGTCTGTTTTGTCAGCATAAGCATATACATATCATATAAGTGGATAGAATAACATTTGCATTTGTGCATCTCTATGTGTGTTTTCTTATGTCGCTTCGGTCGTGTTTATCTCCGAGTTGTTGGGCGTGTCTTCTCCTTCCAATTAGAGTTGTCAGCCCTAGGCAGAAAAAAGCGCAATATTTCTCGAAGTTCGATCCTCGTGGAAGATGGTTGCTTTAATACATTCCCATTTGAGTTCATACCTCAATGGTCGAGTCTTGCTTGACAGTTTCTCTTCAGTTATTTCCTGAATTGAACTTCGGTCCTTGACAATCACATTTTTTTTCGGACATTTTTTCCAATTTTTGAACATGGATCAAATGTGCATTTATTTGGCACTGTTCTCCTCAGAAAAGGTCTTCATGAAGATAATTATTGAAGATGGATATTTCTCCAACAATATTACAAGACATCTTTCCAACAATCTACATCTGGTTTGCAAGTAACCTCTTTATTTGAGCAACCTCTTTATTTGAGCAACTCGTTTTGATCAAAACGACAAATGACAGTCTCCTCAAGGCAGTTTGTACATCCCCAATGGGTTATCAAGATTATCAACTCATGGCATCTCTCCGGAAATCCATCAGAGTGGTTTATCAAAGACTTCACAGATGTTTTCTCTTTATTTGAGAAACGTTCACCTCAAGAAGCTTACAACAACAACAAAAATACTCTTCAGGAATTCATTCCCCAGCGAGTTCACTACACAAGTTTACTTTCGTCAAGTGACATCTCCCCGAAGAAGTCGAAGAAGTTTATCACAATAGTCTCTCTTTATTTGAGAAGACGTACATTACAACTCAACCGGTTTACAACTCCTTTGAAGATCCCCGGTGAAGCTTTACAAACTACATCTACAATTTACAACGACGTTATGGCTTACAGCCGAAGATCCACAATTATATCTACAGAGTTCTACAATTTACATCAATCTACAATCTACATCAACATTACAATTTACAGCCACAGTTACATCTACAATCTACAAAATCTACAACCCCTATGAAGGTGCTCTCACGAGTTTTCATCATTTTGGGAAGGGACCGAGACCGACTCATAGCATCCAGACTATGACGTTCGGGGAAGTTCTACATCTACAACAATAATTTACAACTAAAGTCTACAACGACAATCACTCGAACATCTTTCATTTCCTGGTTAATCTTGACAGTAGATTCCCAGAAGACCTCGACAGTAGGTGGTACCATTTCATTTCCTGGTTAATCTTGACAGTAGATTCCCAGAAGACCTCGACAGTAGGTGGTACCATTTCATTTCCTGGTTAATCTTAACAGTAGACTTCCGGAAGACTTCGACGGAAGTATTTCTCCAACAGACTACAACATAGAATCTCAACAGCAGATTCCCTAGAAGTTCTTGACAATAGATACTTTGACAAAAGCATCCTTACATGAAGTTACCAGACTCGACATAGACTGCTCCGACTGATATCTTGGGATCATTACATTTGACATATGCAGTAGGATCTTTAATTGGTTTTTTCTCACTAGTGCCTTCGCAACATATCTACAAACACCTTGTGATTGTCAATCTTTTCCCGCAGAGTCTCATTTTGTTGAGCATGTTCTTCCCGTGTGTTGCGTCGGGTTTCCCCTGTGACTTCTTTTCTTCACAGGACTTGCGTCTTGCATATCACATTATTGCATATCATTTGCATTCGGTGGTTTCTTAGGGCCAAATATTCGCGCAATGTTTGTATTTAAGTCCCTCCTATCTCGTCGAAACGGGGATTTCAATCTCCATATCTCCGGACAGGAGTAACTTAAATAGGGGCATCTGTTGCACCCTAATTTTTGACCGTACAACTTATTTTGAACGTGTTTCGATTCAAAGATCCTAAGGCTTTCTGGGAAGCGTGTTACCAAGAGCGTATCAGAAGCCTTTGCATTTTGAGGAGGATTTCAAAACAGTTTAGTTTAATCTTGAAGTTTGGATCATTTATTTGTCAAGTGGAAGAAATCTGGATCAGAGGTTTCATATCTACATACAGGAGGGGTTGTGTCTTGAACTCAAGAGGTTTTCTATTTCAAGTTCTAATACGAGACTTATGATTCATAAGGTAGCCTTTAAGAAATCACCCAAATTTCGGGAGCAACATGACTCAAGTTCTGGTCATATTATAATTCAAGTATACGTCATTACTAAATTTGAGAAATTCGAGTTCACGGCTAGAGTTCTGTGTCGTTCAAATTGTCATTGTTACAAGACTCTCATTTTGAAGTGCGAACTTGCACATACACATCCAAGATATGTTTTGAGTTCAATTGGTTTGCACTCATGTGGAAAGAGGATTCATTTAGTTTCCTTGAAATGTTAACACCTAAATTCTAGTATATCAAACATGCACACAACTTTGATTTAAAATGTGTATTTTGAAAATTTACAAGTCTAAGGTTGGAAGACAAGCAAGTATCCATTTTTGAGATTGTAACATAGCTTACTGCAAACGCCAACCGCATGTTTACAAAGAATTAATTTCAGATACAATAACCAAATTGGTGATTTAATATACAAGTTCAAAGCCATATGATTCAGTTTACAAGACAAATTTCTTAAAGGTAAAGATAGTTCAAATAAACTACAAGGGACGGTACAAGGTACTTCCAAAAAAGGGAACACTAATGCGTTTTGGCGGCAACCGTGATTGCGGCAAACTCAAGTCTTTCCAATAATCCATGTTCTGCTGCAAATTCGTCCGCACCGTCACTACACAGTTGGAATTTCATTACTCTCGATACCGCCCACCTATTACTACAAATCAAAAAGGGAAATCAAGTTAGTAAACACCAAAGCAAGGATTTCCTTTCATTACAAATGAAACTTACTTATCTTTGAGGACTTGGAGAACTACAACAGACAACTAATGGCACTTCAAAGTGAAAAAGAGTGCAGGCAATGTTACCATTCAGCGGAGAGCCGTTGCGGTGCCGCTACGACAGAAAATGAACTGTAGAAGTACCTTCACATTAACGCTACCTTCTGGACATTGGTTCTTAAACTACAAACAATTGGAAAACAGTGGTAAGACTTTGTGACAGTGTGAAAACTTGAAATATAGAGCAGTATTATCATAACTTACTCCTGGAAACCTTCAGTATTTGATTCGTGCCGTCACGTCTGGTACCTGGACGAAATTACTAGAGATTAGATTTTTCTAGAAGACCAAAACAACACAGATGGAAATGTAAGCCCAAGGAATTACCGCAACTGCAACAGCTTAGCAGCAGCAGCATTACCAGAACGAATTAGCCGGCGAGGTCCAGGCAGACAGAGAATTTGCACAAGCAACTCAACTCACTTACACCTGCAGAAATACCATTACGAAATCAAAGTTGTCAACACTAAGTGTAACGTTGGCGCTAATCAGAATCAAGCAATTTCAATGGCTTCGTATTATGCCGTATCTTCAGAGCCAGCTCAAGTGTTGAAGGCTGCTCCTATATACCCTGGTACACAGAGACAAATGCCGTCATGAAGTCCAACCAGCCTGCAAAACAATCAAAGTCAGCACTCTGAGATCGATTCTAGTTTACTTGTTGATTGGAGTTACTTCAACAGTGTTCTTATTCATGAGAAGTCTTACAATTGCTCTGGGTCTTCAGTCTTCGAAGTCTTTGTTTTTACCGCTACTTAACGCCCTTTTTCATGCACCTATGTCGTTTCATGATTCCACACCTTTGGGATGGATACTCAGTAGAGTCTCTTCTGATCTTAGCATTGTTGATCTTGATGTTCCATTCAGCCTATTTTCTTGCTGTGGTAACTGCTACAAATTGTTATGCAAGTCTAACTGTTTTAGCAGTAGTTACTTGGCAAGTCTTGTTTGTCTCCATAAATGTATACATGAAAAGGAGATGAAAGAAGTTTATTAGTATGAGTTAAATGATAATATCTAAAGATAAGAGTCACTTGCAGCAAGCATGAGCATAGTGTACAAAGTGTTACGATTCAAAGCAATAAGTTGTAAAATGCATATATCATCATGGAGGCTCGCAAATACTCAGTAGGAAGATGATATCCGGTATACACAGAGACTATTGATGAAGTTAAGAGAAGCCATCCAAGACCTGCCACGGTTGCAACATGACTAACCTGTCAAGACAAAATCAGACAATAATTAAAAACTTCCCAAAATAGTTTTGACAGGGTCTTAAACCATTTTCCATAACAGACATAATGTGTTAAATCAAACAAGGAAAGAATCAGAAATTCAAGGGAAAATATACGACATAATCAACGAAAACGAAAGCTTTTGGAGCAAAGATACAAGTGTTACCTTTACCTTCCAAAAACGGCCCAACATGATCCGTCTAGAATGGAAACGCCTTCATTGCTCTTCAATTCACCATACTCACTACAACCTCATATAAGAGACTATCAAAATCCAACCAAAAACGGAATAGAAGGTTCACAACAAAATCACAGCAAGCCACAAAACCCCAATCGAAACCCTAAATTCAGAAGGAAGGAGAACTTATCTTTGTTTGGAGATCGTTGCTTTTCAATCCCGCCCAAGTTCTGCCCGGAGGTCGCTACCGCCATCAACCGCGATCTTCCACGCCGCAAAACTCATTTTGCATCTGCCATTGTCCTCCTTCAGACGCCGCCGGCGAAGCCATCATCATCGATACCATGGGTAACGTTTCCCTCCATTAACTTTCCAATTTGCGATTAACGTTTGTCTTTGCAGAATTTTGATAGGTTCGGTGAGGAATTCGAAGTGATGGACGAAGAGAAGCGGAGGATCACGAGGGAATAGAGAGGAAGTCGGAGTCGCGAGATAGAAGGAGAGAGAGATCGGAAGAGAAAAGAAAAGAGAAATGAAGAAGAAAAGGAGGCGGAGGATCGAGGAAAAGATGAGGGGATGATGCGCATAGAAACGAGAGAGAATGAGAAAGAGCAGCTCCGGCGGAAGAAGGGGAGAACGCATCGGAGATTTAGGGTTTTGTCTTTTATTTTATTTATTTTTATTTTGTTGTAATAATTATAATGACACTAATCACCCACACAACACTTAATCCACAACACTACACTAATTAAACCTTAATCAACCTTTTTTTTTTTAAAAAATTAAGCTAATGTTTTTTAATCAACCACTTTAATTCAACTAATCCTTTAAAGAGTCTAACATGTTTTTAAATTAATCAACTTATTCATTTTATTTAATCAATTTTAATTTAATCAATTAACTTCTTTTTACTCAATCTATTTTATTTAACATCATTAAAATATTTAACTTTTTTTACCATAAAACATTTTATAAAATAATAAGATAATGATTTATTCTTTTTCTAAAATAATGCAAAACTAATATTTTCATATAATTCAAAATAATGTGTATGTATTATAATAATAACTAAAACCTTAGAAAACTTTTCTCAAGTAAATTAAGTTACATTTAATTAATAACCACTTTTATGAAAAATAATATAACATTTCTTTTTAATAAGATGAAACAAATTCCTTAGTTTTTTAAGAAATCCTTTGGTTTAAGGTTCCCCTTTAGAATTGACTTATCACTTAACTTTTATCTAAAAATTAATCAAATACAAAAAATCAAGTCACCTAAACCCTTTTTTTAAAATTAATCAATCAAACGCAATATTTCACTAAAAAAAATAATAAATTCAACCTCCGCCTAAAATCAACTTACATCGTAAAATATAATCAATCGTGCACATTCACATTCACGACACTTGCACCTACACCTCAGCGCTTTCATGCGTACTTGTATGGTTTACTTTTCCGCAATTTACCTTCTGTCATTTACCTTATCAATTTACATTATTGCATCGCATCCGTCCAAAGGAAAAACCTACACAGAATTCAACGTTGTGTGTAGTTGCACGTCATTTGCATCATTTCCCCTCGATCCTTGATCCCATTCAAGTCGATCATTTTAGGATAAGACCTACCCCATAGGAAGGACCTCGTCTTTATCTTTACAAATTAGACAAACACAAAACAATCAACAATACAAACTTTTAAAACACAAATAGAGAATAGATGTTAATCATCTTAAGTGAGATATAATCTCCACCTCCACAACAATACAATCAAACATGTAGGAACTTTGCCTTAAGAGCGATAAAGGCATACTTGGCGACCATCCGAGTACTTAAGCCCTTTTCTTAAGACGATGCAAAGACCATTTCCTACGACCCCCTTTACACTTGTGGTGGTTATATCCCCCTTAAAATGAAGACTCGTCTCTTCTCCTAAACCCAATCAAAACAACTACCCTAAACCCGTAGGAACTTTGACCACAGTCGAAGGTCTCCTCAAACCCTTTAGGGGAACTACAAATACTCTGATTCCACTCCCGTAAGGATATGTAGGCATAAGATGCGACATATTATCGAGTATATTTAGAAATAAACCACTAGGGTCTTTCAACCTTTAAGCAGATAAACACTTAGCAATAAATAATATTAAAACAAGAGGTTCCTGTAGAGTACTACAGAAACTTAGGATGCTAGTACCTTCCCTAAGTTTAACCAACCCCCGAACCTAAAACAAACTACCTTGCATTTGCATTGCATTGTGGGAATTTCGATCTTTATCCCTTCCTTTGGACAAATCAAAGACCGGTTGCAAATTGAATTAAAGATTCAAACTAATTAATAGTTTGGTATCCAAATTTCACCGCGACAGAAATGGCGACTTCACTGGGGAGTACTTTAGTGGGTTTCCCTAACTTGTTTATTTTTACTTGTTTATTGTTATATTTGATTATCTTCTTATTTGTATAATTGTTTATCTATTTACTTTTGGGTTATCATCTTTGAGTGGTGAGACAAAGTCCTGCACCCGGACTTGAGAGAAATTAAGATAGGATGGTGATATATTCGACGAGGCTTATAGGGAGTGAGTCCCGACTAAGTTAAATCGAGAATCCCGCTCAGTTGAGGCCCTTTCGAAATAGTACTGTTGAACGAGTAATCGTGAAGACACTCACTATTTTCGACCTTGGAGCCTATGATATTGAGGACCGTAGTTACCTTAACCTAACTTTGGCCTTTATTAGGATGTAGTGCGAGACTATGAGGAAGTACTTCCGAAATAGTGCTACGCGAAGCTACACTCAAAAGAAGTTCTCTTGAGAATATTATTAATCCTCGAGTAATTGGGAAATTGATAATATCCGATAGATGGGCTGATGATTCTGAGTCCCATTAGAACCTTGTTCTGCAGGTAAAAACAACCTTTAGTCCTTAAACCTTTGGGAAGGGTACACCTTTACTCCATGCTCGTTGTAAATCTAGGGCGCCCCTTGTTTGTTTATCTTTATGTCCTTATGTGAATACCTGTGTTTGTTGCATCATTTAAGCATCATATTACATTAAGTTTCATGGAAATTCTAGTTTATTTATAAACATTACAAAACCAACATAGATTACAAATAGAAAATATTTTTGAAATATTCTTTTAAGAGTCCTAGCTTGGATGACCTAAGGAAGTTAGGGGCATCAATTGAAGAATCAAGAAACTCCAAAGGACAAATACAAGAGACTTCCTTATCATTGAAGATCAATAGAAGGCTTCCATTAACATGGAGGATCATTAGAAGTTCGAAAGACTCTCATCATCATCAAAGGTCCAAGTAAACAAGGGATCCATTTCTCATTTTCCAACAAGAGCAAAAGAAGGGATGGAGGATTTATTTTCCTCTATCAAACTACTCTTTAGACTTTGATCATGGACGAGCTTACCTTCAAGGAGATCCAAGTGGAGGAACAAATCAACAAACAAGATGAAGGACTTCCTTAGGGCTTTCTTAGCTTTTATTTAGCTATTATGTTAGGACTCTTAAGAGGATATTTATTTGTAATCCGATAAAATAAATATATATACATAAAAATATTAAAATGATTTTCTTTGGTACTCTGTAATGTTTATAAGAACTTGAGTTCCATGAAACCTCTCATCCTTACATTTTTGCATTAGCATTATGCATTCTCGCATCATGCATCCAGTATTTACATGTGCATGAGTCTCTTCTCCTCTATGTCCTCATTCAGTTTTCCGTCTTTGTCTGTCAGTTGACATCTCGACCATCTGACCAAGCTTGAAGTATTATTGAAGGATAGTAAAGAGAATAAAGATATGGACTCCTTGGCCGGTTTCAGGGTTGTGACTAACCTGTTATTCGATACTCCTTCTGATGACGTTGTTCAACAAGTGGATGTTCCTACTCAACCTCATCCTGTGCAAGACAACTTGGTTGTTCAAGCTTCCCAGCCCCTACAAAATGCACCAAATCTTCAGAATGTCCATGCTAAGACGAAGATAGACGATCCTAGATTCGTAGCAATGGAGAAAGAACTTTGGGATTTCAAAGAGCAATTAAAGATGACAAAAGGAGCTGATACATATGATTTTAATGCTCGTGACTCATGTCTGGTTCCAGGTGTGATTATTCCTCCAAAGTTTAAGATGCCTATCTTTCAAGTGTACAAGGGTACTAGTTGTCCAAGAGATCATTTGACGATGTTCTGTCGGAAGATATCTGCTTATGTTGACAACGACGAGTTGATGATTCATTGCTTTCAAGAGAGCTTATCTGGGGCATCCTTGATGTGGTATACGAAGCTACAAAGGAGTCGTATTCAGTCTTTTAAAGATTTAGCTGATGCTTTTATAAAGCAATACAATTATAATTTGGACGCGGCTCCAGACAGTGATCAATTGATGGACATGAGTAAGAATGACGATGAATCTTTCAAGGAATATGCCCAACGATGGAAAGAGTTAGCATCTCAAGTTCGTCCACCACTTCTAGAGGAAGATTTAAGCAAGATGTTTATAAGAACACTGCTAGACTCTTATTATGTTAGGATGGTAGGCGCTGTACCATCAGATTTCTCCAAAATTATAGAAGTCGGAGTAAACATTGAGAATGCATTCAAAAGTGGAAGAATTCAAGATGACTTGAATGACCAAGCTAATGAAGAGGTTTCAGTTGATGATTCCCTAGAGGAAAGAAACATTGATGTTAATGCAGTTTGGGATTCCTCTCAAATCCCGCCGGTTCCAGAACCTTATCCTCAACATCAGTATGTGGTGCCTGCTCAGCGCAAGCAACAACTACCTCCCAAGCGAAAGTTGAATTCCCAAGATCAGCATCAGAATCGACAGGTTCGAAGACGGTTTCAGAATCAAAAGACACCTCTGAATACTCCGAAAGAAGAAGCCCGCTGGTTTGATCTTATCCCAATGACTTACCGTCAGCTATGGTCCTATTTTGCTAGAAACTCGTTAATGACTCCCATAAAGACTAGAATTATGAAGTCTCGTCCACCGTGGTTCGACTCAAATGCCAGCTGTGAATTTCATGATGGAGCATTGGGGCATTCGATTGAAGAATGTAAAGTTTTCCAAGGGAAAGTTCAAGAAATGATTGATAATGAAGAGCTGACTTTCAAAGGAGGAAGCCCAATCGTGAATGGAACACTGTTGTGTTGATCAGCTGTTCATTTTGTGTGCTTATTTGCTCTTGTTATTTTCTTTGGTTAAAAGCATAATTAGCATGTGAGAACTTGTTTATTTTGAATAAGTAATGCAATAAGTGTATGTCTTGAATAAATCCATTCGTTTTCACTCAAAAAACCATTTTCATAAATTATAATGCCAATGCTACCCAATCTCTTGCTTAGACGGGAAATTGGAAGGGGAATGATGAAGTAAAACGCATGATCTATTGTGGTATGCTTTCGAATAAAACCTACTGATGATGTAAGGCACTATTTCAAAAGTTTTCTAAACACTAGATAAAGCGGTTAATTCCCCTTTAACCATTTTTCAACCTCATTTTCTAACTTGGGGCAATTTTTTAATCAGCTATGATTAAGCACTTAAAACCTTTAAAAAAAAGAGAATGGACATTTTTCAAAATGGATGGGTACAAATAAGCTTTGACCTTTATCCCCTTTTACAAATCATAAACTAAGCCCGCATATGACCCTCTAAAGTCCTAATTGAAGTAAGGATTATTTCGAAAGCATACTCAATGAGATAACGTTTCCTGACTCCTATGAGCTATGCTCAAATTTTATTGGCTTTATAAAATTGTTGTCATGATATCTCTTTTCCAAAATTTCAAGACAAACACGTATGTTGCATTAACAGTTTCAAGAATAACATTTCACGCGTGTTAATTCGGCCTGATATCATAGAAAATTACATGCAAGCGTCATCATCAAGTGTATCCTATTGGAATTCGAAGACTCTGCTAAACTGGGGCAAGTTTGTTTCCAAATGGTCTGCTCAGGTTTGACTTCACCTTTAGAGCAAGATTGAAGACTCGTCATAATACCGCCAATCAGGGTCCGTTATGTCGAGATTCAGCGAATCTCTCTAAGAGTTTGAAAACAGTGGGACGCCTTGTTTTCTGTAAAATCCTCTTGGAATAACTTCTTCTCATATCCATATGACTTGGGGCAATTGAGACGCGAAGATTATCTTCCCCGCATAACAAGTTTTGTTCAAAATGGCGACTACTACACAATTCATCAAGCCAGAATTACCTTGTTCTTATAACATTCTTCATGTCCCCAATAAATTTTATTTTTGGTGGTCATGACAATTCTTCGATGAAACTTTTCGATGCAAGAGCACCTAGTGATTTGCTCAACTCCACTTCCCCAATGAAGTAGATGCTATTTTAATCCTCAGTGAATCTTCTCCAACTTCACCTTCCTCAGTGAAGTGAACGTATTTTACTCCTCAATAGATCTTCTTGAACTTCATCTCCCCAGTGAAGTGGTTGTTACTGTACACCCTAGTGGATCTCTACAATGTTAATCTTCTCCAGCGAGGCGGATGTTTATTTCATCCCCGTGATGTTTTTACGACATATTCAACAACCATGAGTTTCCGGCAAGATTAAGTTGTTATGTCCCCGAGTGGAGTGTTCTCTACTCCCCCAGTCGAAATTTGTGAAGCTTTGAAGCAGGATTGAGACCCTATATCTAGTTCTCCGCATATCCCCAGTGATACTTCTATCTTTGAAGATTGGTCGGATGTTTGTTCCGAGATGTTTATCCCATCTCCGGTCGTTGCTTTCGTCTGTTTTGTCAGCATAAGCATATACATATCATATAAGTGAATGGAATAACATTTGCATTTGTGCATCTCTGTGTGTGTTTTCTTATGTCGCGTCGGTCGTGTTTATCTCCGAGTTGTTAGGCGTGTCTTCTCCTTCCAATTAGAGTTGTCAGCCCTAGGCAGAAAAAAGCGCAATATTTCTATTTTCCCCACGAAGTTCGATCCTCGTGGAAGATGGTTGCTTTAATACATTCCCATTTGAGTTCATACCTCAATGGTCGAGTCTTGCTTGACAGTTTCTCTTCAGTTATTTCCTGAATTGAACTTCGGTCCTTGACAATCACATTTTTTTTCGGACATTTTTTCCAATTTTTGAACATGGATCAAATGTGCATTTATTTGGCACTGTTCTCCTCAGAAAAGGTCTTCATAAAGATAATTATTGAAGATGGATATTTCTCCAACAATATTACGAGACATCTTTCCAACAATCTACATCTGGTTTGCAAGTAACCTCTTTATTTGAGCAACTCGTTTTTATCAAAACGACAAATGACAGTCTCCTCAAGGCAGTTTGTACATCCCCAATGGGTTATCAAGATTATCAACTCATGGTATCTCTCCGGAAATCCATCAGAGTGGTTTATCAAAGACTTCACAGATGTTTTCTCTTTATTTGAGAAACGTTCACCTCAAGAAGCTTACAACAACAACAAAAATACTCTTCAGGAATTCATTCCCCAGCGAGTTCACTACACAAGTTTACTTCTGTCAAGTGACATCTCCCCGAAGAAGTCGAAGAAGTTTATCACAATAGTCTCTCTTTATTTGAGAAGACGTACATTACAACTCAACCGGTTTACAACTCCTTTGAAGATCCCCGGTGAAGCTTTACAAACTACATCTACAATTTACAACGACGTTATGGCTTACAGCCGAAGATCCACAATTATATCTACAGAGTTCTACAATTTACATCAATCTACAATCTACATCAACATTACAATTTACAGCCACAGTTACATCTACAATCTACAAAATCTACAACCCCTATGAAGGTGTTCTCACGAGTTTTCATCATTTTGGGAAGGGACCGAGACCGGCTCATAGCATCCAGACTATGACGTTCGGGGAAGTTCTACATCTACAACAACAATTTACAACTACAGTCTACAACGACAATCACTCGAACATCTTTCATTTCCTGGTTAATCTTGACAGTAGATTCCCAGAAGACCTCGACAGTAGGTGGTACCATTTCATTTCCTGGTTAATCTTGACAGTAGATTCCCAGAAGACCTCGACAGTAGGTGGTACCATTTCATTTCCTGGTTAATCTTAACAGTAGACTTCCGGAAGACTTCGACGGAAGTATTTCTCCAACAGACTACAACATAGAATCTCAACAGCAGATTCCCTAGAAGTTCTTGACAATAGATACTTTGACAAAAGCTTCCTTACATGAAGTTACCAGACTCAACATAGACTGCTCCGACTGATATCTTGGGATCATTACATTTGACATATGCAGTAGGATCTTTAATTAGTTTTTTCTCACTAGTGCCTTTGCAACATATTTACAAACACCTTGTGATTGTCAATCTTTTCCCGCAGAGTCTCATTTTGTTGAGCTTGTTCTTCCCGTGTGTTGCGTCGGGTTTCCCCCTGTGACTTCTTTTCTTCACAGGACTTGCGTCTTGCATATCACATTATTGCATATCATTTGCATTCAGTGGTTTCTTAGGGCCAAAAATTCGCGCAATGTTTGTATTTAAGTCCCTCCTATCTCGTCGAAACGGGGATTTCAATCTCCATATCTCCGGACAGGAGTAACTTAAATAGGGGCATCTGTTGCACCCTAATTTTTGACCGTACAACTTATTTTGAACGTGTTTCGATTCAAAGATCCTAAGGCTTTCTGGGAAGCGTGTTACCAAGAGCGTATCAGAAGCCTTTGCATTTTGAGGAGGATTTCAAAACAGTTTAGTTTAATCTTGAAGTTTGGATCATTTATTTGTCAAGTGGAAGAAATTTGGATCAGAGGTTTCATATCTACATACAGGAGGGGTTGTGTCTTGAACTCAAGAGGTTTTCTATTTCAAGTTCTAATACGAGACTTATGATTCATAAGGTTCAAGCCTTTAAGAAATCACCCAAATTTCGGGAGCAACATGACTCAAGTTCTGGTCATATTATAATTCAAGTATACGTCATTACTAAATTTGAGAAATTCGAGCTCACGGCTAGAGTTCTGTGTCGTTCAAATTGTCGTTGTTACAAGACTCTCATTTTGAAGTGCGAACTTGCACATACACATCCAAGATATGTTTTGAGTTCAATTGGTTTGCACTCATGTGGAAAGAGGATTCATTTAGTTTCCTTGAAATGTTAACACCTAAATTCTAGTATATCAAACATGCACACAACTTTGATTTAAAATGTGTATTTTGAAAATTTACAAGTCTAAGGTTGGAAGACAAGCAAGTATCCATTTTTGAGATTGTAACATAGCTTACTGCAAACGCCAACCGCATGTTTACAAAGAATTAATTTCAGATACAATAACCAAATTGGTGATTTAATATACAAGTTCAAAGCCATGTGATTCGGTTTACAAGACAAATTTCTTAAAGGTAAAGATAGTTCAAATAAACTACAAGGGACGGTACAAGGTACTTCCAAAAAAGGGAACACTAATGCATTTTGGCGGCAACCGTGATTGCGGAAAACTCAAGTCTTTCCAATAATCCATGTTCTGCTGCAAATTCGTCCGCACCGTCACTACACAGTTGGAATTTCATTACTCTCGATACCGCCCACCTATTACTACAAATCAAAAAGGGAAATCAAGTTAGTAAACACCAAAGCAAGGATTTCCTTTCATTACAGATGAAACTTACTTATCTTTGAGGACTTGGAGAACTACAACAGACAACTAATGGCACTTCAAAGTGAAAAAGAGTGCAGGCAATGTTACCATTCAGCGGAGAGCCGTTGCGGTGCCGCTACGACAGAAAATGAACTGTAGAAGTACCTTCACATTAACGCTACCTTCTGGACATTGGTTCTTAAACTACAAACAATTGGAAAACAGTGGTAAGACTTTGTGACAGTGTGAAAACTTGAAATATAGAGCAGTATTATCATAACTTACTCCTGGAAACCTTCAGTATTTGATTCGTGCCGTCACGTCTGGTACCTGGACGAAATTACTAGAGATTAGATTTTTCTAGAAGACCAAAACAACACAGATGGAAATGTAAGCCCAAGGAATTACCGCAACTGCAACAGCTTAGCAGCAGCAGCATTACCAGAACGAATTAGCCGGCGAGGTCCAGGCAGACGGAGAATTTGCACAAGCAACTCAACTCACTTACACCTGCAGAAATACCATTACGAAATCAAAGTTGTCAACACTAAGTGTAACGTTGGCGCTAATCAGAATCAAGCAATTTCAATGGCTTCGTATTATGCCGTATCTTCAGAGCCAGCTCAAGTGTTGAAGGCTGCTCCTATATACCCTGGTACACAGAGACAAATGCCGTCATGAAGTCCAACCAGCCTGCAAAACAATCAAAGTCAGCACTCTGAGATCGATTCTAGTTTACTTGTTGATTGGAGTTACTTCAACAGTGTTCTTATTCATGAGAAGTCTTACAATTGCTCTGGGTCTTCAGTCTTCGAAGTCTTTGTTTTTACCGTTACTTAACGCCCTTTTTCATGCACCTATGTGTCGCTACTGCGAAAATCGGCGCCGGCTGATAGAAGAGTCGCCACCGTGCGTTATTTATCCCACGGGAGGGAAAGGAAACGCTCAGAGTAAACCTCGCACGACATGGGAAAGGTATGGTCGTTGCAACCAAAACCTGGATTCGGGAGTCGGTTACGCAAGGGGAAGGTATTAGCACCCCTCACGTCCGTCGTACTCGACGGGATCCACGCTTGTTTTCGGGTATGGATTGTTATTCTACCTAAACTAAAGGTCAGGGGTTAAAAGAAAAGAAAATGAAAATAAAATGACTCGGCAAAGTATCGCACTTTATGCCTACGTATTCCCGTCTGGAACGAGAAATCAGAGTCAACGTAGTTCGCCTACCTACGGGAAAGGAGGGGAAGGCTAACCTAATGTTATCATGCATGGGTTAAGACCTAGTGTCTATCATGCTCCTCTCTTGCACAGAGAGAAACAGAGATCCTAAGGGAATAGACGGAAACAGAAACAATATCAGATATATACAGTAAAGCGGTAAAATGCATGAATGCAACAATACAAGCGAGGCAAGGGAGTCCCACTCAACCTCGAACCTAGAAAACAATAGGCAAAAGTGAACAGACTTCACTTTCAACCCAACAGGGTAAACAGCAAACAATACAGTCAGGAAAACCAGTCAATACATCAGAAATGAAATACAGCAAAATAAACAGCCACAGCATCTCTGCATCAATATCCATCTTCAAGTCATCTCCAATTAGCCACAAGCTTCAGTCAACAGTAGTCTCTATCTTCATAGTCTTCAAGCAAAGGCTTTGGTTGTCAATCTTCAGTCTACAATGGCTTTTCTTCAAGTCCTATCCTCCAAGCTGAGGGATCAATCACCAGAGTGGATTGGGTGTTAAGCAATTAGTTGACTACCAATGGTGGTAAACCAACTGCTACTAACACATAAGACATTTTCTCTCAAGAGTTCTATCCCTCAGACAATAGCACCAAGCCTTCCAAAGGAAGGGGGTGAGTGTCTCAGAGAGACTCTGTATCACAGAGAGGAATGGAGGCAGTCAAAACCTTCCATGTTTGAGAATCAAGCTTTCTAACCTAGAGCTCTGCCTAGTTCCTAAACCCTAATCTCCTTAACAGCTGATGGCAAAAATCTCTTCTCCAACTCTGGAAGTTGGTCTTCAGTCTATGGATCTCCAATGGCTTCATCATCTTCACAAGTCTTCAGCTCTCCCACATCCCCAGACAAATCCCAACACCCAAACAAGCAAGCAATAATCCCCAGAGGGCACACCACACCAGTCAGTCAGATATATACAGTAGATTAATAGCAGCAGGGGAATCCTAGTGATTTCTAAGGGGATCTAATAACTACCCATAGTCCCTATAGTCCCATAGCTAAACTATTCAAGCTCTAAGTCCTAAGGGAAATGAATTAATTCTCCTAAGTTATCACTTAAAACCCTAATTTATTCATGTTGTTCTCACCTAAACTAAACACCTAAAATTAATTTCTAAAAATGGGAACTAAATTGTATCTACAAGTTGAATATCTAAACTAAACAACCTAAAAAGAATGGACAAAAAATATTAAAGCATTGGTTAGAACAAAAATCAACAAATTTATGTATGAAATGAAACTATTTAAAATTCTATTTATTTGGAAAATATGGGAAAAATATCAAATAAAATATAAAATGCAATTTTTATTTTTTATAATTTTCTAGACTCTTTAAAGAAAATTATGCAAAAAGAATCATCAAAAAATAATGATTTTTCAATTTTATGTGATTTTTATAAAATGCATGAAAGAAATTAAAAAGAATTAAAAGAAATAAATGGGAGGGGGTGAAAATAGCAAGAAAACATAAAGGATACACGTTGGGCCCAGCAAGTTGGGGGGCGCGAAAAGCAATTGAGCCCAGACTGGTCACTAACTCAAACGCTGCGTTTTGAGTTTTCAAATTTTCTCTCCGTTTGCAACATTAAACCGTGGCCGCACGATGAGGGGATTAAGTCAACATCTGGGAAGGATCTGAGGGCTGAGGGTCATCGTCCCCAACGAGCCCTAGGGTTTCTGAAAATCCCCCTTCCATGCACAGAACTTCCAGTCCTTCTTTCTCCCTAATCTCTCCATGAATTAACACGATCCAAAGACAAAGATTACTCTCCTCCTCACCCTCTACACAGCCATGGTGTTAGATTCTCCTAAAGCTCATCCAATCTCCAAACCCGATAGGTGCAACAGATGACATCCACCATTATCACCTGTTATCAAATGTCTCAATTCTTGCCAAAACTCATCCTAAACTAATCCACACCTCATCCTGATCATTTCAAACCACATACAATGAATTATCATGCTATATTCCACGTGCTATGGACCTTAACAGAATTTATGCACCATGATCAAACTCCTTGAAACTTCTCCAAACTCATCATACTCAGTCCTCTATCCTATCTTAACCATTCTACACTATCAAAACCTTATCATGCTACCTAAACTATGCAAATCGAGCAGAGATACCAACCTGTTGAAAAATGGAGAAATAGCTATGCAACTCTCTGAATTTGATGCTTGCAGTGATTGGGACTTGCTCAGTGTCTTGAATTAAGAGTTCTGTATGCAATGATTCGTGTGTAAACCTCCTGAATCTTGGACTTGAAACCTTCTTGCAAGTTGGATGAAGAAGATGAATGGTACAATCTTTGACCAATTCAACCAATTCTTTGATACAATGCTGACCTATGAATGATCTAGATGATGATCAAATCAAGAACAGTGAGAATTGATGGAGATTATGGAGAGTTTGTGAAGCTTATGCAAAAATGAGAAAGTGTGTAAAACTTGAGGTTTTTGAACAAATGGAATCACCAACCATGGCATGAACCATCTTGCATCAATATATACATGAGGTTAGAACCTCCTAGAAACTTGGAGAAGTTTCCCTTGCATTCTTTCCATTGAATTTGGTTTATGTTTCTTCCATTACAAGCAACCGTGGATAACTCACAAATTATGAATTAAGCTCAAAATTCCAATTTATCCAATGTCTTTAAAATGATCTTTCCATTCAAAATGACCTATAATTTTGCTTCATTTGGCCAAGATATGAAAAATCTCATTTTTAAGGCCATTTTTATTCATTAAATCCAACAATTTTGAAACCTTGTTCTATGAATCTTTCCAATCTCTCATGGTCACTTTTCTAGACTCAAAATGTCATTTGGAACAAGTTTGATGTTGTAAAGTTTTCCATTTGAAGCTTCCTTGTATGAGTTTTGGGCATAGGTTAAAATGACCTATAATTCACAAATGACCAAAATACCCTTTGCTTGCCAAGACCATAAGTAGAGTTCCCCAAATCATATGAAGGAATACTATACCATTCTAGAAAGCTAAGACAATAAGGAACAACTCTTATGTTTACCAGAAATTCATTTGAAATCTCCTTGAGGGGTAAAAATAGCTTGGAAGCCAAGTCACTTTCACAGACAAAATTTCAGACACCTCAGATGACCTGTAACTTGCAAGGACCATAACTTGAGTTATATAAATCTCCTTGATGTCTCCCACCACTCAAATTAAAGGTATTGAGATCCTCTACAAGTTTCATGTTGGCCAAGGATCCATTTGAATCTTTAATTTTGACTTATCTTGCTTGGAAATTTGACCTAAACTAGGGGATTTTACATAGAAACCCTAATTTAGAACCTCCTCTTCTCCTTGATTTCTCTTGATTTCTTCTTAGCATATCACCATATCTTTATTCTCCATGTCAAATGATGAACCCCACATCTCTTCAATAGCCCTTAATGCCTCTCCAACAATCCTTTGACCTAGGGTTGACCCAGGGTTGACCCAGATGAAACCCTAATTGACTGCCTTCAACTGCAATACTTGTGATCACACCAAGGACTTGCCTCCTTCTTCCAATGACTTTCCAAGTCTCCCATGGTGTCTAGATACTCCCCATGCCTTCAATTCACAGCTCATACTTTCCTTGATGATCCCCAGATACCCTCAGCCAGGAGATAGATGAACTGCTTGACCCATTGACTTGATAGCTTCCCAATTCTTTCTGATGACTGGAATGAGATTGAATCAGGAAAATAACCTCTTGATAGGCCTCTAGAGATGATAATAATGATTGGTCCCCTGTTGGATGACTTGCTATGCTTATGCTATACAGATGGTTAGGCTATGTACATGACTCTATATGCAAATGCTAATGATATTGAAATATAAACCAAGTGAATAAGGTTGGGCAAATTTTAGAGTGCAACAGCTGCCCCTATTCAAGCGACTTGGACCCGATTGGGTGAAGAGCCCGGAGCCTTCAGACATTCGCAGTACGAGACGGTTGAATATTAAGAACCCGGAAATTTGCCAACCGCAGAAATACACTGCGCTCCTGCTTGGGGAACGACATTCATCAACTGGATCTGACTGTTACAGCAACCCACTGATCTCGTGCGAACGTGCTGGGGATTCTTCTCATCATCCTGAAAAAGATTTTATCATTGCAGAGATAGAACATTGTCCACGTTAGGACGCCTGCTTCGTCAATTCGGGAAACTTCAACAACTTTGTCGGGGATGGCTCGTCTGCCTTCTCGTCAGAAATAAATCGTCCACGTTAGGAGCAAACTTTTCCACGTTAGGAATAACACCGTCCACGTTAGGACTCACCTTTCCACGTTAGGAGTGAACTTCTTCTTCGTCAAACTCTTCCACGTAAGGAATACGTCTTCTTTTAAATTTGTCCACGTCAGGACTAAACCCCTTCCACGTCAGGAACACACTCTTTCTTTCCATGTCAGGAATACAAGCCTCTTTCCATGTAAGGAATACTATCTTTCCACGTAAGGAATCACATTTCGATTTGAATCTGTCCACGTAAGGACTCCAATCTTTCCACGTAAGGAATATCATTTTTCCACGTAAGGAAACCACACTCTTTCCACGTCAGGAATAAATTTTCTTTCCACGTCAGGAATCACCATCTTTCCACGTTAGGAAACCATATTCTTTCCACGTAAGGATTCTCATTCTTTATCTGTCCACGTGAGGACTTCACTCTTTCCACGTAAGGAATAACACCGTCCACGTGAGGACTCAACTTCTCCTCCATGTAAGGAAGCCCATTTTCTTTCGATCTGTCCACGTAAGGACTCCAACTTGTTCCATGTAAGGAATCACATCTTTCCACGTAAGGAATCAAACTTGTCCATGTTAGGACTGCATCGTCCACGTTAGGACCCACCGTTCCGCGTAGGGAATAACCGTTCCACGTGAGGAATCATGACTTTCCCACGTAAGGAAACCACAATCTGATTTGTCCACGCAAGGACTCCCATCTTGATATGTCCACGTAAGGACTCAATCTTTCCACGTAAGGAAACATATTTTGATTCGTCCACGTAAGGACTCACATCTTCATCTGATGAAATAATAGAACCTGTCCACGTCAGGACTCGCGCGTCTTCGACTTGCTGGGGAAATAAGACTTTGTCCATGCCAGGACTCATACTTCGCCAACAACACGAAGAAGGATAAATTTGTCCACGTCAGGACTCTCGTATCTTGTCATCACGAAGAAATATAAACTTGTCCACGTCAGGACGCACATTTCACCGTCACGAATAAAGCTATCTGCTGGAAATAAATTGTCCACGTCAGGACACCAACACGAAGAACAATCAACCTTCGCCCACGTCAGGACTCCACACCCAATCAATACCGAGAACTCGAACCTGTCCACGTTAGGACTAACACACATCGTCAACTTGAGGAAATGTCCCCGTTAGGACTCCACATTCCAACAATTGTCTCTAGCACAAAGAAATCCCGTCAATAAAATTGTCCACGTTAGGACTCATCCTTCCATTGGTCCGCGAACTTCTTATCACTGACGTTACAGCAACTTCGAGGCTGACTCTACTGGGGACATTTGGAAACCAAACTTCCGGACGCCTGTTCTGATAACCGGCGGTAGCCTCTGAAATTCTGATTCATGAATTCTTTGATGACCAATAGCTCTGCTTGGGGATAAGGAGAAACTTATCCTGCTGACTCTGTGGGGAGTAGCGCCACAACTGACACTTCGTCGGATGTCTCACGTCGAGATCCTGAATGTTTATTGATTCACCTGAGCAAGGGCTCTCTCTTCCTGCAAGAGAAACAATACTTGGAACAAACGGTTAGCCAACCTAGTTATGTTTCGAAAATGCATGCGTTCGACAATGATGCAATGCTCCATTCGGCGTGGAAATGCTACGCTTTTATTTGGTGGATGCAAATGCAGACTCGAACTGCTGAGTACAGAAACTGCTTCAGCAAAATAAATGCTGAAGATAATGCCAACTCCGCTGGGGATAGCCAGGTGCTATAGAATTATTCCAGCAAAATAAATGCTGGAAGAGGAAGTTGACTCAGCTGGGAAATTGGGAACTTAAGCCAAGCACCTAATTGAAGTAACACCCTGCTGGGGAATATAACTCTGCTAGAGAATAGCAGATGCGCCTGGTATGATCGAACTTCTGCGGGAAAGTGAACGGGTATCGCACGGTATTCCGGCAAGATAAATGCCAGGACCCGCACCAACTCTATCGGGGATAGTCTTAATCTTCGAGTTCCACTGGGAGGAATGAAAACACTTGCAAAGAGAATTCCGCTGGGGATGGGATGATTCTCCTGGGGAAACCAACTGACTACGCTAGGGGAGAGTAAATGACCCTGCGGGGAAAGGTAAACTGCCTGAATACAACTCACCAATATTAATCTTCTGCGGCTAAACCACTCTGCTTGAGATGCACTGTCTGAATACAGCCTTCGATCTTGGAATCGTCAATTCTGTTGAGGATAAACGACTTTGCTGGAAAATGTCCTTTGGATAAGCTACGACTAGCTGGGGAATTCTATCCTTCTTCAGGAAGAACATGCATGACCTGCGCGGGGACCGAGTCTTTCGTTATTGCAATCTTTTGCTCATTTTCTCGTACGGTTATGAAGCCTGCAACAACACAAACAAGACAAGACAAGCCTACGGAACCAAATCGATTCAGGTTAGTGACGTTATTTTCAGTTAATTCAACGCTTTAGCAATTGTTGGCAAGGGCCAGTGACGTTATACACATGCTAGCTTCAATAAACTTAGGCGTTTTATCATGCACGAAACAGTAAAGAACCAGCATCAAGTACTGAATAACATATTTCATTGATTGGGCCCCTGAATGGGCGGAGTTTTATACACGGGATGTAACTCCTGAAATGAGGAAGCTACGCAAAGCAAATACACAAGTATGCACAAGAAGCATAAATATTTTGACAAATTAAATTTTGTACACATGTCGGCAACGGGATGCAGACGAACACCACGAACTGATCCTCCTATGACTCATCCGACTCTAATGCTTTCCCGGTATTCACACTTCTGAAGAGGTTGTATCAGATAACCGATCCTTTAGGTATTCTCCCGCCCTAATGCTCATTGCAATATCAAATTCGGACCGCAGTCGTTTGCTTTTCAAATCCCTAACTTTTGCGTGAACCGCCCTTTACGGGTTTTCAGTTCACCGGGATACCCTTTTTTGCCGAAGCCGCCCAGTGTGGGTTTTCAACTTCGCGGGTGTACATCTTTCACTTTTATCCCTAACTTTTGCCCGAACCTTTTATTCTGTTTTTGGTTCGCCAGGATGCCCCATTTTTGCCTGGACTCTCTTTTTCTGTCCAGCGGGTCTATTTTAAGCAAAGTATTTTTTAACTGCGTCTGAATTCACAGGTGACGTAAAGTCTTCACCGTCCATAGTGGACAACAACAACGCTCCTCCTGAAAAGACTTTCCTGACAACGTATGGCCCTTCGTAGTTGTGGGTCCACTTGCCCCTGTGATCTGCTTGCGGCGGGAGAATCCTTTTCAGCACAAGGTCGCCCGTCTGAAAGCTTCGCGGATGTATCTTCTTATCATACGCTTTCTTCATTCGGCTTTGGTACAAACGACCGTATGCTAGAGAAGCTAGCCTCTTCTCGTCCATCAAACTCAGTTGGTTCAACCTGTCTTTCACCCATTCTGCCTCGTCCAGCTGAACGTCTCGCAATACCCTCAGAGAAGGGATCTCAACTTCCAATGGTAACACTGCTTCCATTCCGTATACTAACGAGAACGGGGTTGCCCCGGTTGATGTGCGTACCGTCGTACGATAACCGTGCAAAGCGAAAGGTAGCATCTCGTGCCAATCCTTATAGGTCACCACCATTTTCTGAACGATCTTCTTGATATTCTTATTGGCCGCCTCAACAGCGCCATTCATCTTGGGTCGGTAAGGGGAGGAGTTGTGATGTTCGATCTTGAAATTCTGACAGAGCTCCTTCATCATTTTGTTGTTCAGGTTCGAACCGTTGTCCGTGATTATCCGCTCGGGGATCCCATATCGGCAAATGATATCTCTCTTGATGAATCTGGCCACCACTTGCTTCGTTACATTTGCATAAGACGCCGCCTCCACCCACTTGGTGAAATAATCGATCGCTACTAAAATGAACCGATGCCCGTTAGAAGCCGTCGGCTCGATCTTTCCAATCATGTCGATTCCCCACATCGAGAATGGCCATGGTGATGACATCATATTCAGAGGACTCGGAGGCACATGGATCTTATCAGCATAGATTTGGCACTTGTGGCACTTCCTCGCAAACTTGAAACAATCCGTTTCCATAGTCAGCCAAAAATAACCTGCCCGCAGCAGCTTTCTCGTCATAGCATGCCCACCAGCATGCGTGCCAAAGGTACCCTCGTGTATTTCCTCCATGAGCAGCTTTGCCTCTCTTTCGTCTACACAACGCAACAACACCAAATCGTGGTTTCTTCTGTATAAGACGCCATCCGAATTCAAATAGAAATTACCCGCTAATCTCCTGAGAGTCTTCTGATCTTGACTGGATGCCCCAGCCGGATACTCTTTATTCTTCAGGAAATTAAGGATATCAAAATACCACGGTTTGTCGTCGGATGCTTCGTCAATGGCAAATACATAAGCTGGCCTGTCAAGCCGAGATATAATGATTCGGGGAGCCTCGTTCCAGAAGTTGACTTTGTACATGGAAGACAAAGTGGCGAGGGCGTCAGCCATTTGATTCTCTGCTCGCGGTACGTGATGCAATTCAACTTTGTCGAAGAAAGGCAACAATCTCCTTGCATAATTCATGTAATGTATCAAATTGGGCTGACGCGTCTCCCATTCCCCTTTGATCTGATTCACCACCAGAGCTGAGTCTCCGTACACGTCCAGATTCTTGATTCGCAAATCAATGGCTTCTTCAAGCCCCATTATGCAAGCTTCGTATTCGGCCTCATTGTTGGTAACGGCAAAGGTCAATCGGGCAGTAAACGGGATGTGCGACCCGTGCGGCGTAGTGATGATTGCCCCTATTCCGCTACCGTAAGCATTCACAGCTCCGTCAAATATCATCTTCCATTTGGAACCCAACTCTGGTCCTTCGTCTGGCAACGGCTCTTCACAATCTTTCATCTTTAGGTACATGATATCCTCGTCAGGAAAATCAAACCTCATCGATTGGTACTCTTCAATAGGTTGCTCTGCCAAATACTCGGACATCATACTCCCCTTTATAGCCTTTTGCGAGAAGTATTGGATGTCATATTCAGTCAAGACCATCTGCCAACGGGCAATTCTCCCTGACAACGCCTGCTTTTCGAATACATATTTGATAGGATCCATCTTCGAGATGAGCATGGTTGTATGATTCAGCATGTATTGCCTCAAACGCTTGGCGGCCCAGGCTAGCGCGCAACAAGTTTTCTCAAGCATTGAGTATCGAGATTCACAGTCTGTAAATTTCTTACTCAAGTAGTAGATCGCATGCTCTTTTCTTCCTGTCTCGTCGTGCTGACCGAGAACACAACCCATGCTTCCCTCAAGAACCGTCAAATACATGATCAAGGGTCTCCCTGCCACTGGGGGTATCAAAATAGGAGGCTCCTGCAGATACTGCTTTATTTTGTCGAACGCCTTTTGACAATTTTCGTTCCACGTTACAGCTTGATCTTTCTTCAACAGCTTGAATAACGGTTCACACGTAGCAGTTAGGTGAGATATGAACCGGGCAATGTAGTTCAACCTCCCTAAAAACCCGCGCACCTCTTTCTCTGTTTTAGGCGTCAGCATTTCTTGAATCGCTTTTATTTTAGCAGGATCGACCTCTATTCCCCTTTCGCTTACGATAAACCCCAGGAGCTTACCCGATCTCACCCCGAAGGTGCATTTATTAGGGTTCAGCCTCAGCCTGAAGTTCCTAAGCCTTTTAAATAACTTCAGCAGATTCACCAGATGCTCTTCCTCCGTCTGGGATTTGGCAATCATATCGTCAACATAAACTTCGATCTCTTTATGCATCATGTCATGAAAAAGAGTCGTCATCGCACGCTGATACGTTGCCCTAGCATTTTTCAACCCAAAGGGCATCACTTTGTAGCAAAATGTTCCCCAAGGTGTTATGAAAGTGGTCTTCTCCATATCCTCTGGCGCCATTTTAATCTGATTATAGCCTGAAAAGCCATCCATGAAGGAGAATACGGAGTATTGAGCAGTATTATCAACTAGCACGTCAATATGAGGAAGTGGAAAATCGTCTTTTGGGCTTGCTTTATTCAAATCTCTATAATCCACACACATCCGAACCTTGCCATCTTTCTTTGGCACTGGTACGATGTTAGCAACCCAAGATGGATACTTTGTCACAGCCAGGAAACCAGCGTCCCATTGTTTTTGAACTTCCTCTTTGATCTTCACTGCCATATCTGGTCGAGTTCTGCGAAGCTTTTGTTTGACCGGCGGGCATTCTTCTTTCAGTGGCAGACGGTGCACGACCATATCTGTATCGAGCCCTGACATATCCTCATACGACCAAGCGAATACATCACTATACTCTCGGAGCATTTCAACCAGTCTTCGCTTGATATCTCCCTGCAGCGCGGCTCCGATACGAATATTCTTCTCAACCCCTTCCGACCCCAAGTTGATAATTTCGATGACCTCGTCGTGAGGCAGAATGGCTCTTTCCTCTTGCTTCACCAACCAAGACAGTTCTTCAGGAACGTCGCTATCTTCGACAACCTCTTCTTCGGCCTGAAATACCGGGTGTTCAAAGTCGGGACGAGTCATAGGTGGTTCAACGATGTTATCTGAAAATGTTATCCTGCAAAAGGAATGGTTAAGTACTTCAAAATGCGTATAAAGCGAATAACCACGTTGCCATTTTATTGAAAAATACAAAACAAGAAAGACAGAGATTACAGTATTTGCACATGAAAAACGCCATTTATTTAATGATTAACACGCAATATTCATAACAACACAGCCCTAAGCAAATCCTGATGCCCCGGGCAAGACATCAGATTATTCAACAATTAATAAAGCAAAGCATTACTGTTTAAGAGTCACAGGAACAAGCTCCTGAATAGACCAGTTTCACAGTCCCTGTCCTGGCGTGCTTGGCTGAATCCAGGCATCCATATCACAGTCGATGTCTCCTTCGTCAGACTCCGAAGCAGCATTGACGGTCCCATGACATACTCCACTGGCAGAGATGGTTATTGGCCCTCTGAAACGGGGTGCCCCCACAGCAGGTGCTGACGACGACGGTTGGTATCCCAGCCCGAACCGGTCCATCTTCACAGGAATATCCAGCACCTTGCCCCAGCCCTTGGCTTCTCCTGCCTCCACTAGAGCTTGAGCTTCTTTATACGATGAGACGGCTATCTCTGGCACTTTGCTCGGCCCGGGACCTTTGTCCTTGATACGCAACCCTTCGAATGCCTGGCAAGGTGTCTCGTGGATCTCTCCGTCGACTTCCACATATTTAAACGACGACAAATGGCTGACCAGGATGTCTTCTTCTTCGCATACAGTGACTACGCTGTCTCCGACCATATATTTTAGCTTCTGATGCAGGGTGGACGTGACTGCCCCAGCCCCATGAATCCAAGGTCTTCCTAGCAGGCAGCTGTACGCAGGCTGTATATCCATGATATAAAATTCAGTGGCAAACACCTCCGGCCCCACCTGTAGAGGCAATGTGATCGATCCAAAGACTGTTCTCCGCGTGCCGTCGAAGGCTCTAACTACCAAGTCACTGGGCGTGCACAAGATTCCTCTAACGTCCAGCTTCATCATCACCTTCTTAGGCATCACATTCAAAGACGATCCGGTGTCGACCAATACATGCGACATTACTGATCCTCTACACTCAACAGATATGTGCGGCGCCATATTATGATCCCTCCCTTTCGGGGTCAAATCGAAGTCGGTAAAGCCCAAGCTGTGGCCTGCATTCACATGTGCCAACACTCCTTCCAGCTGATTTACAGAGACGTCTTGGGGTACAAAGGAAGTATCCAGGACTTTCAACAAAGCATTTCTGTGAGCTTCAGAACACAACAGCAATGACAGGATAGATATTTTGGACGGCGTCTGCTGCAGATGCTCCACAATCTTATAATCACTTTTTCGGATCAAGCGCATGAACTCTTCTACATCTTTCGGTGCTGCTTCTTTTTCGCTTGCTTGCACTGGGACATTCTCAACCATCTTCCCTTTCCCCTTCGCTAGTCTTTCGGCCTCCACTTCAGGAGATATAAAGATCCTACCACTCCTTGTCATACCCCCCGAACCAACAACATTATCCACAGTCTCGGCTGGCTGCTTATTAACATCAATCTTTATCCCGTCACAATACACCTCCAACCCATATGACCAGGGGACTGCTTTCGTGTTCTCGTACGGGATCGGCCCGACCTTAGTTATGGTGATCGGTGGTCGCTGAGCTGGTGCTGCAATAGTGATTGTCTTTCGAGGGATCGTTACCATGGCCACATCACTCTGATCATCTCCTATTGCCCCTGCGGGCTCTTCGATTGCTGCTCGGTCAAACTGCAATGTGCCTCCATCGATTAAAGCCTGAATGCCTTTCTTCAAATCATCACATCCCCCAGCTAGGGTCCAACATTCTACACAATACTCGTCACATCCTGGATAAACACCCCCTTGCAACAGTCGGCTCTTTATCTCGCTCAGCGGCGTCTTTAAATCTCCGACATTCATAATCAGATTCAACCCTTCCTCAGTCAGAATGGCATTTGCCCCATGATTAGGCATGGGTTTCTGCACTCTATTCGGACCCGCCGTTCCGAAATTGATAGTCTTATTGTCCAAAAGATCCTGCACAACGTGCTTAAAAGCATGGCAACCCTCTGTATCGTGGCCCGGAGCCCCAGAATGAAACTCACAGTGCCTGCTTGCATCATAACCAAACGGGGGAGCTCCCGTTATCGGTGCCAGAGTTCTCTTCTCTACCAGGTTCAAACCCAACAATGTCTGCAACAAATCTGCATATGTTGATGGAGGCTTCTCAAACACTCTTCTTGGTTTACCACCCTGGAATCTTCGCTGAGCCTGCTGCGCCCCCTGCTGAGACTGCTGCGGCTGTTGCTGTTGCATTGGCTGCTGCTGAACCGGTTGTTGTTGTTGAAGTGGTTGTTGCTGATATGGGATAGTAACACTCGCCACCTGCTGCAGCTGATGATATTGGTTTCGTCCCCTGCCTCGGCCTCGGCCTCGGCCTCCAAACACTGCGCTTGCCTTGCCCTGACGGCGCCCACCAAAAGCCTTCCTATTACTGCCAGATGCAGTTGATTCCTCAACCTGGAATTTTCCTTGCTTAATGTTACGCTCAATCTTTTCTCCCATCAGAATTAGGTCTGAAAAACTGGCCAGAGATGTGTGAAACAACATGTCATGAAACAAGCCTGTGAATGTGCCGACGAACATGTCATTCATTTCCTTGTCTTCTACAGGAGGACGGACCCTGGCAGCCATATCGCGCCACCTTTGCGCGTACTCTTTAAAGCTCTCCCCCTTCTTCTGCGACAGCCCTGCCAATTGGACCCGATTGGGCGCCAAGTCGCTGTTATACTTGTAGTGAGCTACGAATGCCTCCGCCAATTGCTTCCATGTCTTGATATTAGTTGGCTCCAACCCCATGTACCACTCTAAGGAAGGACCCGACAGACTATCTTGAAAGAAATGCATTAGCATTCTCTCATCAGTTGAGTATGCAGACATTTTTCTGTAATAGGCTCGTACATGCACTTTCGGGCATGTGTCCCCTTTATACTTATCAAACGCAGGAGCTTTGAATTTGATTGGCACCCTCAAGCCAGGTACCAGACCCATTGTCGCCATGTTCAAGCCCACAACACTTTGGTTCAGGACCCCCCCTCATCTGCTCTTCTAGCATTCTGATCTTCTGGGAGTCATCCATCGGCCCTTCGAAACCTCCGCCGGAGAAAGCGTCCTCCTGCTGATCTTCTTGCCACATACCATTCCCAGCTCCATACCCATCATATCCATTATTACGGCCAGCTCTAATTTGATTCATCACCGGACCTCGGCCTCTGTTGCCGTATCCCTGAACACCTCCAGCAGGCCCAAAAGCCATTAACCCAGCGCCGTTTCCATTTCCAAAACCTCCGTAGCCCTGATTGGCCACACCATAACCATCTTGCCCAAAGCCTTGAGCATTGAAACCATATTTCCCAGCATTATCGAATCCCTGATCATTGAACTCGAATCCAGCATTGACAAAGCCGTTGCCTCCCATATTATCACCCAAGTTGACGTCACCAAGCCCAACGTTATGGACAGCAGTCTCATTCCCAACTCCGACGTTACCATTCACAGCAGCGGTAGCATTGTTGACGTTAGCAGCAGGCATGTTGACTACAGGTGGAGCCACTGGCGTGGGAGTGCCATCTCCATGAGCAGTATCGACTCGCCCAGACTGATGATCCTCGTTGCCGTGACCAGCATTCCGAGCCAACAGAGGTTGGACCATGGCTTGCAAATTTTCCTGACCCTTTGCAATAGCTTCCATGGTCTGCATGAAGAGAGCGAGCTTCTCGCACACATCTTGCATCTCGTTCTGCATTTGATCCATGGTTCTTCGACAGTTGGTGCGGGTAGAATAGCGGTGCGGGTGCTGATCTGCAATCCTGAAAAGTACCTGGTGCAGAGCAGGAAATAAGATAACATCCAATGATTACCTGTAATGTAATATGAATATGAATGCAATGCAATGTGTGTGTCTGTGCATTAGGGAAGTTCATTCCCCGATTCTAGTGTGAAGGTGCCGGTGCAGTGACAGTGCTAATAATATAAAGATCGGAGCTGAATCACAGAAAGCCTCATATATTGTTGAGAAACCAATAAACCCAGAATACAATATCACTAAGAGTACAAAGAGAAGGCATGACCTCAACCAACAATCCTGGTGATGGTCAGTACTATGCAAATAAAGCCTACAAGTTACTACATGAAATGATCAAATCCTCCCATAGGTCTGGTATTCTTCTAGCAACTTCTTGGTCTCCGGATGACTGGGTCGAGCGAGCAGCCCTTCGACAAGTTGGTTCCTTTTCTTAAGAACACGGCGTACGTCTTCAGCAGTTTCTTCCCATGCCCCCTCTCCGAAGCGATCTTCCAGTTTACGCTTCTGGGACACAGCTTCGTCTCTCCCTTTGATGGCCTTGTTTAGTGCATTCTGGAGACTATACCGGGTCATCACTTCTTCCTCACACTTCTTGATGCTGGACTTCAACTGCTCTTCGAGGTCGGAGATTTGCTGCTTCAACTTATCCTCCCTCTTCTTATTGTTAGTGAGCGTGGAATTCCAAGTCTTATTGCAAGAAGAGATCTCTCGGTGAGCGATGTCAAGCGCTTTCTTCTTGGATTCAAGCATGTCATGGGAACTTCTGAACTCTTGCCCCAGACGTTCGCGCTTCTTCCTCTCCTCAGCTAGCTCAGCGCCTAATCTGTTCATTAGCTCAATCTGCTATTGGAAAGCATGGACGACCTTGTTTTTCTCACTGCGTATCTGGGCTAACTCCTGCTCTAACCCTTCGTTGATCTTCAATAAGGCTTCTTTTTCTCTCACAACCTGCTCATAGGCTTCCCTAGAAACAGTAGTTGGCTCCGCTACCGGAATAGGAACAAGAATTGGTGCGTCTGGAAATGGCATCTTCAACTGACTGGCTCTCTCCTGAATCCAAACTCTATAAGGTGCATAGGCCTGACAGTCATTCTTTCCTAACAACGGCTTCCCTCTTCGGTTAATGCGCGTCCAGGCATGCTGCAACTTGGCCAATAACTCCCCCTTCACATCTCCAGTGAAGTACAGAGATTCCCGTACTTCTTCCTCTTTTGGCGGGTTCTTCAGGGCATATCCGAACTGACGGACGAACAGAGAAGGGTTGTAATTGATACACCCTTTTCTTCCTATCAGCGGAACATTAGGGTAACCAGAACAACTGAAGATAAGCTCGGATCCCAGCAGATCTCTATCAAACCAATCAACGTCTTCAGAAGTTAACCTCATTATATGCTCTGGCCAGTCGGGCGTAATTGCATTATCCATGAAAGGTCCCCTCGATGGAAAATGACTCTTGAACCACATATACAGCAAAGGTACGTAACAGGAGACATTCTTGCCTCTCCTGTTTTCATTCCTATAGTGCATCGAATGGTAAAAGTCCCCGATCAGTGTTGGTACTGGGTTACCGGCAGCAAATAGATGAAATGCATCCATGTCCACGAAGTTTGGGAAGTTAGGGAACAACACTATCCCATAAATGCAGAGGGCCAAAATAGCGTTAAAGACCACCCAACACCCATTCTTGGCGTACTCTTGAGCCTTACCAACCAGAAACTGAAGAGAAAAACCCGGAACCCCTCGCCACGCAGTCATCAACAAGTCAGAAGCATTCATATGCAGGGCTTTGGCTAAATCCTCCAAATTGGGCTCAGCGGCTGAGTGAATAAAAGGAACTGCATTCTGAACTGGCAGCTCAGTAAACTCTACATACTCCTCCATGGTGGGCCCCAAGATAAAGTCCGCAAACGTGAAACATCTTAAAGCCGGGTCATAGAATTGCATTAAGGTGTACAGCCCATTCAATTCATCATCAGTAGACCTGCGCACTAAACCCAACAACCGTCCGTAACTCTGCCTGAAGCTTCTACGGACATCCTCATCTGCAAGAGAAATCAAACCCAGGAGTGGAGTAATATCGGGGACAGGTAACTTATACGCAACGGTCATCCTCAAACCAGCCATGATCAAATACTCAGAAGTCCAGACACTAGAACCGGGGGAATGCAAATGCACCTGCAGCACAGACACACGTTAGTGGGATGCCATGATAATGGGTATGCAAACAATGCAATGCAAATAACATGCAACAAGGACCAACTGCCATAGCTACATAGCCTGAACCGTATCAAGAAGTCTCAGATAGACCCTCTAGAAATCCTCAAACCCTGGTCTCGGATAGACCTATAATAAAGCTCCAACAACGGTCTCTGACAGACCTCAAACCATAACTCAGACTGGTCTCTGGTAGACCTCAAATCATATCTCCAAATGGTCTCTGACAAACCTCAGAACTATCCAACTGGTCTCTGACAGACCTCATAACACCTCTCCAAATGGTCTCTGACAGACCTCATAACTCTTCATAAATACCCAGGATCTCTGATCAAGGAATAACCGGTAGTCTGAAAGTCTAGTTACTTGCATAACCCCAAACCCTCTCACAGGTGGATGTCCTAGTAACTGACAAAGGTAGGGCATCCTATGCGGTCGTCGGCGTCACAGACTTTCAGGGTTGATGATACGATTCCCAGAAGGAGTGGCATCACCAAATCCTGAAGAGGCCTCACTTAGCCAACTTCCAAATGATCGGTCCCCAGAGTCGACAATCCAACTAACCAGCAACCCAAGCCACCCAAAGGGCAGGACAGGAGGCCAACCAGAAGAACCTCGTCTGAGCGTAGATTTCGCGGGACACTAGGACATGCAAAGCACGTGCGCGCCTACTAATCTCTACTCTAAGTCTAAGGTGCACTCAAGCCCAGGTCCGGCTTCTCACTCAATATCAGAACACCCGTCACACCCCAATATACAACAATAATAATCAATATATATAATGCTGAAAAATAAAGGTCAGAAATATAAATCCATACAAAATCCACGACGGGAAAACAAGCGTTAGGATTGACTCTCTTAAGGGACGTTGGATCCCAAATGCATAAGAACCATCGCAGTCCTTAGCAGCCAGGGGACGTTGGGTCCCCAGCAGAGTCGTCAGCTGTCGCTACTGCGAAAATCGGCGCCGGCTGATAGAAGAGTCGCCAGCTGTCGCTACTGCGAAAATCGGCGCCGGCTGATAGAAGAGTCGCCACCGTGCGTTATTTATCCCACGGGAGGGAAAGGAAACGCTCAGAGTAAACCTCGCACAACATGGGAAAGGTATGGTCGTCGCAACCAAAACCTGGATTCGGGAGTCGGTTACGCAAGGGGAAGGTATTAGCACCCCTCACGTCCGTCGTACTCGACGGGATCCACGCTTGTTTTCGGGTATGGATTGTTATTCTACCTAAACTAAAGGTCAGGGGTTAAAAGAAAAGAAAATGAAAATAAAATGACTCGGCAAAGTATCGCACTTTATGCCTACGTATTCCCGTCTGGAACGAGAAATCAGAGTCAACGTAGTTCGCCTACCTACGGGAAAGGAGGGGAAGGCTAACCTAATGTTATCATGCATGGGTTAAGACCTAGTGTCTATCATGCTCCTCTCTTGCACAGAGAGAAACAGAGATCCTAAGGGAATAGACGGAAACAGAAACAATATCAGATATATACAGTAAAGCGGTAAAATGCATGAATGCAACAATACAAGCGAGGCAAGGGAGTCCCACTCAACCTCGAACCTAGAAAACAATAGGCAAAAGTGAACAGACTTCACTTTCAACCCAACAGGGTAAACAACAAACAATACAGTCAGGAAAACCAGTCAATACATCAGAAATGAAATACAGCAAAATAAACAGCCACAACAGCTCTGCATCAATATCCATCTTCAAGTCATCTCCAATTAGCCACAAGCTTCAGTCAACAGTAGTCTCTATCTTCACAGTCTTCAAGCAAAGGCTTTGGTTGTCAATCTTCAGTCTACAATGGCTTTTCTTCAAGTCCTATCCTCCAAGCTGAGGGATCAATCACCAGAGTGGATTGGGTGTTAAGCAATTAGTTGACTACCAATGGTGGTAAACCAACTGCTACTAACACATAAGACATTTTCTCTCAAGAGTTCTATCCCTCAGACAATAGCACCAAGCCTTCCAAAGGAAGGGGGTGAGTGTCTCAGAGAGACTCTGTATCACAGAGAGGAATGGAGGCAGTCAAAACCTTCCATGTTTGAGAATCAAGCTTTCTAACCTAGAGCTCTGCCTAGTTCCTAAACCCTAATCTCCTTAACAGCTGATGGCAAAAATCTCCTCTCCAACTCTGGAAGTTGGTCTTCAGTCTATGGATCTCCAATGGCTTCATCATCTTCACAAGTCTTCAGCTCTCCCACATCCCCAGACAAATCCCAACACCCAAACAAGCAAGCAATAATCCCCAGAGGGCACACCACACCAGTCAATCAGATATATACAGTAGATTAATAGCAGCAGGGGAATCCTAGTGATTTCTAAGGGGATCTAATAACTACCCATAGTCCCTATAGTCCCATAGCTAAACTATTCAAGCTCTAAGTCCTAAGGGAAATGAATTAATTCTCCTAAGTTATCACTTAAAACCCTAATTTATTCATGTTGTTCTCACCTAAACTAAACACCTAAAATTAATTTCTAAAAATGGGAACTAAATTTTATCTACAAGTTGAATATCTAAACTAAACAACCTAAAAAGAATGGACAAAAAATATTAAAGCATTGGTTAGAACAAAAATCAACAAATTTATGTATGAAATGAAACTATTTAAAATTCTATTTATTTGGAAAATATGGGAAAAATATCAAATAAAATATAAAATGCAATTTTTATTTTTTATAATTTTCTAGACTCTTTAAAGAAAATTATGCAAAAAGAATCATCAAAAAATAATGATTTTTCAATTTTATGTGATTTTTATAAAATGCATGAAAGAAATTAAAAAGAATTAAAAGAAATAAATGGGAGGGGGTGAAAATAGCAAGAAAACATAAAGGATACACGTTGGGCCCAGCAAGTTGGGGGGCGCGAAAAGCAATTGAGCCCAGACTGGTCACTAACTCAAACGCTGCGTTTTGAGTTTCAAATTTTCTCTCCGTTTGCAACATTAAACCGTGGCCGCACGATGAGGGGATTAAGTCAACATCTGGGAAGGATCTGAGGGCTGAGGGTCATCGTCCCCAACGAGCCCTAGGGTTTCTGAAAATCCCCCTTCCATGCACAGAACTTCCAGTCCTTCTTTCTCCCTAATCTCTCCATGAATTAACACGATCCAAAGACAAAGATTACTCTCCTCCTCACCCTCTACACAACCATGGTGTTAGATTCTCCTAAAGCTCATCCAATCTCCAAACCCGATAGGTGCAACAGATGACATCCACCATTATCACCTGCTATCAAATGTCTCAATTCTTGCCAAAACTCATCCTAAACTAATCCACACCTCATCCTGATCATTTCAAACCACATACAATGAATTATCATGCTATATTCCACGTGCTATGGACCTTAACAGAATTTATGCACCATGATCAAACTCCTTGAAACTTCTCCAAACTCATCATACTCAGTCCTCTATCCTATCTTAACCATTCTACACTATCAAAACCTTATCATGCTACCTAAACTATGCAAATCGAGCAGAGATACCAACCTGTTGAAAAATGGAGAAATAGCTATGCAACTCTCTGAATTTGATGCTTGCAGTGATTGGGACTTGCTCAGTGTCTTGAATTAAGAGTTCTGTATGCAATGATTCGTGTGTAAACCTCCTGAATCTTGGACTTGAAACCTTCTTGCAAGTTGGATGAAGAAGATGAATGGTACAATCTTTGACCAATTCAACCAATTCTTTGATACAATGCTGACCTATGAATGATCTAGATGATGATCAAATCAAGAACAGTGAGAATTGATGGAGATTATGGAGAGTTTGTGAAGCTTATGCAAAAATGAGAAAGTGTGTAAAACTTGAGGTTTTTGAACAAATGGAATCACCAACCATGGCATGAACCATCTTGCATCAATATATACATGAGGTTAGAACCTCCTAGAAACTTGGAGAAGTTTCCCTTGCATTCTTTCCATTGAATTTGGTTTATGTTTCTTCCATTACAAGCAACCATGGATAACTCACAAATTATGAATTAAGCTCAAAATTCCACTTTAGCCAATGTCTTTAAAATGATCTTTCCATTCAAAATGACCTATAATTTTGCTTCATTTGGCCAAGATATGAAAAATCTCATTTTTAAGGCCATTTTTATTCATTAAATCCAACAATTTTGAAACCTTGTGCTATGAATCTTTCCAATCTCTCACGGTCACTTTTCTAGACTCAAAATGTCATTTGGAACAAGTTTGATGTTGTAAAGTTTTCCATTTGAAGCTTCCTTGTATGAGTTTTGGGCATAGGTTAAAATGACCTGTAATTCACAAATGACCAAAATACCCTTTGCTTGCCAAGACCATAAGTAGAGTTCCCCAAATCATATGAAGGCATACTATACCATTCTAGAAATCTAAGACAATAAGGAACAACTATTATGTTGACCAGAAATTCATTTGAAATCTCCTTGAGGGGTAAAAATAGCTTGGAAGCCAAGTCACTTTCACAGACAAAATTTCAGACACCTCAGATGACCAGTAACTTGCAAGGACCATAACTTGAGTTCTATAAATCTCCTTGATGTCTCCCACCACTCAAATTAAAGGTATTGAGATCCTCTACAAGTTTCATGTTGGCCAAGGATCCATTTGAAGCTTGCATTTTGACTTATCTTGCTTGGAAATTTGACCTAAACTAGGGGATTTTACATAGAAACCCTAATTTAGAACCTCCTCTTCTCCTTGATTTCTCTTGATTTCTTCTTAGCATATCACCATATCTTTATTCTCCATGTCAAATGATGAACCCCACATCTCTTCAATAGCCCTTAATGCCTCTCCAACAATCCTTTGACCTAGGGTTGACCCAGGGTTGACCCAGATGAAACCCTAATTGACTGCCTTCAACTGCAATACTTGTGATCACACCAAGGACTTGCCTCCTTCTTCCAATGACTTTCCAAGTCTCCCATGGTGTCTAGATACTCCCCATGCCTTCAATTCACAGCTCATACTTTCCTTGATGATCCCCAGATACCCTCAGCCAGGAGATAGATGAACTGCTTGACCCATTGACTTGATAGCTTCCCAATTCTTTCTGATGACTGGAATGAGATTGAATCAGGAAAATAACCTCTTGATAGGCCTCTAGAGATGATAATAATGATTGGTCCCCTGTTGGATGACTTGCTATGCTTATGCTATGCAGATGGTTAGGCTATGTACATGACTCTATATGCAAATGCTAATGATATTGAAATATAAACCAAGTGAATAAGGTTGGGCAAATTTTAGGGTGCAACACTATGTCGTTTCATGATTCCACACCTTTGGGACGGATACTCAGTAGAGTCTCTTCTGATCTTAGCATTGTTGATCTTGATGTTCCATTCAGCCTATTTTCTTGCTGTGGTAACTGCTACAAATTGTTATGCAAGTCTAACTGTTTTAGCAGTAGTTACTTGGCAAGTCTTGTTTGTCTCCATAAATGTATACATGAAAAGGAGATGAAAGAAGTTGATTAGTATGAGTTAAATGATAATATCTAAAGATAAGAGTCACTTGCAGCAAGCATGAGCATAGTGTACAAAGTGTTACGATTCAAAGCAATAAGTTGTAAAATGCATATATCATCATGGAGGCTCGCAAATACTCAGTAGGAAGATGATATCCGGTATACATAGAGACTATTGATGAAGTTAAGAGAAGCCATCCAAGACCTGCCACGGTTGCAACATGACTAACCTGTCAAGACAAAATCAGACAATAATTAAAAACTTCCCAAAATAGTTTTGACAGGGTCTTAAACCATTTTCCATAACAGACACAATGTGTTAAATCAAACAAGGAAAGAATCAGAAATTCAAGGGCAAATATACGACATAATCAACGAAAACGGAAGCTTTTGGAGCAAAGATACAAGTGTTACCTTTACCTTCCAAAAACGGCCCAACATGATCCGTCTAGAATGGAAACGCCTTCATTGCTCTTCAATTCACCATACTCACTACAACCTCATATAAGAGACTATCAAAATCCAACCAAAAACGGAATAGAAGGTTCACAACAAAATCACAGCAAGCCACAAAACCCCAATCGAAACCCTAAAGTCAGAAGGAAGGATAACTTATCTTTGTTTGGAGATCGTTGCTTTTCAATCCCGCCCAAGTTCTGCCCGGAGGTCGCTACCGCCGTCAACCGCGATCTTCCACGCCGCAAAACTCATTTTGCATCTGCCATTGTCCTCCTTCAGACACCGCCGGCGAAGCCATCATCATCGATACCATGGGTAACGTTTCCCTCCATTAACTTTCCAATTTGCGATTAACGTTTGTCTTTGCAGAATTTTGATAGGTTCGGTGAGGAATTCGAAGAGATGGACGAAGAGAAGCGGAGGATCACGAGGGAATAGAGAGGAAGTCGGAGTCGCGAGATAGAAGGAGAGAGAGATCGGAAGAGAAAAGAAAAGAGAAATGAAGAAGAAAAGGAGGCGGAGGATCGAGGAAAAGATGAGGGGATGATGCGCATAGAAACGAGAGAGAATGAGAAAGAGCAGCTCCGGCGGAAGAAGGGGAGAACGCATCGGAGATTTAGGGTTTTGTCTTTTATTTTATTTATTTTTATTTTGTTGTAATAATTATAATGACACTAATCACCCACACAGCACTTAATCCACAACACTACACTAATTAAACCTTAATCAACCTTTTTTAAAAAAAAAATTAAGCTAATGTTTTTTAATCAACCACTTTAATACAACTAATCCTTTAAAGAGTCTAACATGTTTTTAAATTAATCAACTTATTCATTTTATTTAATCAATTTTAATTTAATCAATTAACTTCTTTTTACTCAATCTATTTTATTTAACATCATTAAAATATTTAACTTTTTTTTACCATAAAACATTTTATAAAACAATAAGATAATGATTTATTCTTTTTCTAAAATAATGCAAAACTAATATTTTCATATAATTCAAAATAATGTGTATGTATTATAATAATAACTAAAACCTTAGAAAACTTTTCTCAAGTAAATTAAGTTACATTTAATTAATAACCACTTTTATGAAAAATAATATAACATTTCTTTTTAATAAGATGAAACAAATTCCTTAGTTTTTTAAGAAATCCTTTGGTTTAAGGTTCCCCTTTAGAATTGACTTATCACTTAACTTTTATCTAAAAATTAATCAAATACAAAAAATCAAGTCACCTAAACCCTTTTTTTAAAATTAATCAATCAAACGCAATATTTCACTAAAAAAAATAATAAATTCAACCTCCGCCTAAAATCAACTTACATCGTAAAATATAATCAATCGTGCACATTCACATTCACGACACTTGCACCTACACCTCAGCGCTTTCATGCGTACTTGTATGGTTTACTTTTCCGCAATTTACCTTCTGTCATTTACCTTATCAATTTACATTATTGCATCGCATCCGTCCAAAGGAAAAACCTACACATAATTCAACGTTGTGTGTAGTTGCACGTCATTTGCATCATTTCCCCTCGATCCTTGATCCCATTCAAGTCGATCATTTTAGGATAAGACCTACCCCATAGGAAGGACCTCGTCTTTATCTTTACAAATTAGACAAACACAAAACAATCAACAATACAAACTTTTCAAACACAAATAGAGAATAGATGTTAATCATCTTAAGTGAGATATAATCTCCACCTCCACAACAATACAATCAAACATGTAGGAACTTTGCCTTAAGAGCGATAAAGGCATACTTGGCGACCATCCGAGTACTTAAGCCCTTTTCTTAAGACGATGCAAAGACCATTTCCTACGACCCCCTTTACACTTGTGGTGGTTATATCCCCCTTAAAATGAAGACTTGTCTCTTCTCCTAAACCCAATCAAAACAACTACCCTAAACCCGTAGGAACTTTGACCACAGTCGAAGGTCTCCTAAAACCCTTTAGGGGAACTACAAATACTCTGATTCCACTCCCGTAAGGATATGTAGGCATAAGATGCGACATCTTATCGAGTATATTTAGAAATAAACCACTAGGGTCTTTCAACCTTTAAGCAGATAAACACTTAGCAATAAACAATATTAAAACAAGAGGTTCCTGTAGAGTACTACATAAACTTAGGATGCTAGTACCTTCCCTAAGTTTAACCAACCCCCGAACCTAAAACAAACTACCTTGCATTTGCATTGCATTGTGGGAATTTCGATCTTTATCCCTTCCTTTGGACAAATCAAAGACCGGTTGCAAATTGAATTAAAGATTCAAACTAATTAATAGTTTGGTATCCAAATTTCACCACGACACAACGTGAATCACAAATCAAACTAATTCACTTCACTAAAAAACACAAACAAAACATCAAACTTTTTCCTTCGGGATTAATTTAAAACCATTTTCAGAAAGAGTGTGGTTAACTCTTGGTTCTACCACAAATAGGCATTGTCCCTAACTGCTGGAACGAAGGTTTAACCCTACTCGATTAAAACACTTGAATCAACATGTGGTTTCATGTCAGCCCGAACTATGTTTGCTCTGATTTCTCGTACCAGATGAGGATACTTAGGCACAAGAAGACGATGTCTTGGCGAGAAACCTTCCCCCACCTTCACCCGTAGTTTTCCAAACTACGTTGACTCTGACTTTCCCATTGCACGAGGGAATACGTAGGCATATAGCGGCGATGCTCTATCGAGTCTCTTTTCTTTTCTTTTGTCATGTGAGCCTGTAGCTTAAATAGATAAACACACCCTTTTGATTAGACGACAAGCGTGGATCCCGTTGAGTACAACGGACGTGAGGGGTGCTAATACCTTCCCCTTGCGTAACCTGTAACACCCATTTTAATTATTTAGTCATTTTATTATTATTTTAAATATTATATGTTGATGTGCCCTTTGGTAGGGTGTATTTGATGATGTTTGGTGGGTGTCCCTGAGATGGGAGATCATTGGTGGTAATTTGGTGAGTTTATAATAATATAAGAAATAATAGTAATATTGGTGGTGGTATTAATATTATTATTATTATTATTATTATTATTATTATTATTATTATTATTATTATTATTATTATTATTCTTATTATTATTATTATTATTATTATTATGTTATTTTTATTAGTTATTATTATTATTATTATTATTATATTATTTTTATTAGTTATTATTATTATTGGGATAGGAAATAAAAAGGAAAATAGAATATGAAGGGATGGGGGAAGTATTAGAGAAAATAACACGATAGAAAGATGGAAGAGAGAAAGAGCGATAGAAAGAGAGAAGAGGAAAGAACGAGAGAAGTGAGAAGAACGAAGGAAAAAGGGAACGAAGAACGGAAAGAAAAGAGGAGGCCAAGAGACCAAATCCAGGAAGAATTTCATCGATCAACCGATTAACAAGGTAAGGGGGGAGAAACTTGATTGGGAATGGTATATACATGTATAGGGTAGTGGGGATTCCTTAACCCCGTAGGAATGTATCGTTGATGAAGTTTTATATTGACATGCTATTGATTGTTGAGTTATGTTGATGTTGATGGATTGAAATATGTTGAGTGTTGGTGAATTGTTGTTTTTGGTTAATTTGGCGTATAGGCTGGGTTTACGGTTTTAGGGAAGTTCTGTGTGACCTTTTTGATGTGTCGATAGATTGTTTAAGTGATGACTTTGGAATAATATGTATATGATGATGTACGGATGTTTGATGTTGCCATTGTTGATTGACTGTTGGTGTTGGTTTGGTTTGAGTAAGGTTCAGAGTAACTCTAAAGTGTCGGTAGTGTGCCGTAATGTTGATCTGGAGTAGAATTATAGGAAGATTGATAAGCCTAATATGCATTGGTCGTAATACGGATAGTATAGGAAGTGGATGTTATAGAATAGGCTTGAATCAGAGAAGAGTGAGAATTATGAACTGTGAGAACTTGAGAAGTCGCAGGCAACTCGCTAGCACTTCGCTTAGCGAGAAGGCAGCGAGCGTTCGCTAGGTGCTCGCCTAGCGAGTGAGGTAGCGAGTGAGTCTAGTAGGTTCTGTTTTCCTTCGCGAGGAGGTTCGCTAAGCGAACAGGTAGCGAGCATTCGCTGGGAGCTCGCCTAGCGAGGTGTAGCGAGCGTAGCAGAATGGGGTTTTTCTATGCTGTTATACTGTGTGCGCTAAGAGTGTAGTGCCCTTGGACTTTGTTGATTATAGGGGAGATGATTGAGTGTTATAGAGTGAGTACTCGGTGATAGTATGTGATTTCCGTTACTAATTATTTAAATGGATAATTAGTTGGTGTATGAATCATGCGGAGCATGGTGTAGTGATCAGTAGGATCGTGTATTCCCGAGTGGTGGGACGTGTTTATATCTTGGTGATAAAGTATGAACTTGTTTACTTGGTGATGGTACTCGTTTTCCTTGATATTGTTGGTGAACAATTGGTTAACGTATATGTATGTAGTGATCAGTAGGATCGTGTGTTCCCGGATGTTGGGATGTGGTTATATATGGTGTTATAGTATGAATTTATTTACTATCTGATTGATTTATATGGTGTTGCTGTAATATATCTACACATATATGCATTGATGTATGATGATATGATCAGGAGGATCGTGTGCACTTAGTGTGCCTAAATATGATAGTTATGAATTGGTGTGTGCATATCATGGTGTTTTGGTGGGATGAATCATGTCTCAGGAGGAGCGTAAGTGATTCATCCGTACTCCTTGGTGGAGAATGGTGGGGGATAGATCATGTCTCAGGAGGAGCGTAAGTGATCTATCCAGGTTCGATTGAATGAACCAATGAGTCGGTACCGCATGCATGGTGTTGAGTTGCATATTTGCATTATAATATGTTATATTGTAATTTGAACAGTAGGTTCGTTATATGGAGTTGTTGGGGTGAATATTGGTGTGTTGGTGTGTTTTACTACCTTGTTTACATGTATTACATTACCAATATATTTTTGATCATGTTTTCTCACCCCTTGGTTGTTGTTGTGTCTGTGCTTCTCCGGAAGTACAGATAATCCAGGTACTTAGATAGCTTGGATGGTGGTGTGCCAGTCGAGTCTAGGATGCTCTGATACGTAACACGGGATATGGGTGTTTTAATTGTTTTATGTCAAACTTGTTGTAATCCTGTGACGTATCACTTTTTTTTTTTGTGAATTATAATAATAAAGATTTTACGAAATTTGGCGGATGGCCGAGAATGTTGGAATAATGTTTTCCGCTGTATTATTTTTGAGAATAATTAATAAAGTATTTTTATAAAAATTTGGTGATGTGATATCCCACTATTTTGGGGAAAACTCTGATGTTTATTTATAATGTTTATATTTTATTTAATTTGGGAAGTGGGGTGTTACAATTGGTATCAGAGCAGGTCGGTCCGTCCGGCCAATGTTGTCTAGTGTTATTGTTTCCTGGTATGCGACATGTGTGTAAAAACACTGTCGGTACATGTTGTTGGTTAACTTCATTGGTAGAAGTGGAATGATTCCAGTGGGGGAGAAGTTGTATTTCTCCGAAAAGCTACAGTGTGGTGGCTTAGTGTGTTGAGGAGTGATATTATAGTTTGGTAAAGATGGTTTGTACCCCATCATGATTTCGGCTGTCTATTAACAAATTGAGGAACCGATCACCCTTAATCTCTTGTTAATAGTGGACGGGATTGTGTTGGATGGGATAGACGTATCTTGCAAGCTTGGGTGGCGTGAGCAGTGTATAGTCTTGAGTTAAGCTAAGTGCTTAAGGGATTATTTTGAGGAATTTGGCGTAAGACGGTGTTGAAGTGTCTATTTTGACTGAAACTTGGAATGAGAAGGAAAGTGAGAAAAATTGGGATTTGTCAATTAATTGCGATTGCCGGAGGTTTCCGGATGAGGTAGGTGATTTACTATCGGAGTGTGAAGTAAAGCTCACACGTTGACTTTGTTGTTGGAACGAGTCCGATATTAGTGACTCCATATGGTGTATTTTCGTTGGGATTGGAGAAGTTGAAGAGTCAACTTGAAGACCTTCTAGGAGAGAGGTTCTTTTGTTTGAGTGTGCTACCGTAATGTGCACCAATTTTGTTGGTTAGACAGATAGAAGGTTTTGTGAAGCTTTGGGTGAACTATAGATAAGTGAACAGGGTGACTATCAAGGATAGGTGTTCGCTTCCAAGAGTTAATGATTTGATGGAACAATTGATCGAGGGATGTGAGTCCCTTGGTCATGTGATCTCGAGTAGAGTTCTTGTGGTGGATGGGACGAAGGTCAAAAGTTCTATCGTATTAGGAGGCTCAAAGATCTGCTGTTGAGATTGGAAGTAATTGAGTTTTAAATTATTCATAGATTTAAAATGTGTTGGATGGCTTCCTAAGTATAAAATTGTTGTTGTACGTTAAATTCCGAGATCGCAGCTTTTTACGGAATCGAAATCGGACACTCGGAAGTCGGGTAACGGTCGAAAAGAGGATTTTGGGACTGTCATGTTCGCCTGACGAGCATACTGGCGAACGTCCATATTCGCTGCGGTGTTCGCCTGGCGAAGGGGTCCTGGGCAGAAAATGTTATTCTGGTGTTTTTGCCGTAACGGGAGAACCGTAACTCGGAATGACGCGCGGTTCGAAGCGTTGGAAAGCTATTCAAATTATCTATGAGATGGTGAAGTATTGACATAGATTTAAGCTATTTATTGATGAAGTGTGTTTGAATTTTGTGGTAAGGACGGGCGGTACGGTATGTGTTCCCGCTATAACTCACAACTTGTTTGTCCACTTGGCATGGGATCTTCTTTAATTATTTATATAAGACAATGGTTGTGTTAATAAATGATATTTTAAGGTATTCGAAGCGTATAGAGGATTATGTTGAGCATAAGGAACTGGAGTTATCAGTGTTGGAAAAAGAGCGGTGATATACTTCCGTAAGGAAAGTTCTGCCGAATCCGATAGAACTAATTGTGGTGTTTGTGCTGCTTGTTGATATAATTAGGGGATTTGCTAAAGACAACTTCAGCGAGTTTCAATTATGCAAAAGGCAACTTGAAGTGTATAAGAGAAATCATCCGACCAGTGATTTAGAGTTGGTTACTATTGTGATTGTACTGGAGTCGGAGTCTTCAAAAGTTCAGACTGAGATCGGAGATGTTTGGTGATCTTAAGAGTTTAAGGTGTTTGTTTAATTTGAATAAGACAAATATGAGGCATAGGAAATAATTGGGACTTCGAAAAGAGTACGACTTCGAGTTGAATTACCATTCGGGTAAAGCGGACATGGTAGATGATGCAGTGAGTTAGAAATATTTGCATATACCGAAGATGATGGTGAAAAGAGTTAGAACTGATTGAGAAATTTCATAATATGCGTTTTGTGAGTAAGGATACTTCTTATGGAGTTAAGCTTTTATTATTAAGATCTGACTAGTGATATCCTTGAGAAGAATCGAGAAAGTCAGAAATCTGGGTTGAATAGTGAATTAGTTGAAATTGATAAATTAGAGTCGAAGAGTGGATTGTCGGGTTTGTGGAAATAATACCACGAGGTGTTATGATAGAGTATGTATATCAGATGTTGTTGAAGGGAGTAGGAGTACTCGTGAAGAAATATATTGAGGTAGATGGAGTATCCATCTCGGTGCTATGAAGAAGTAACCGAACTTGAGTAGAGTGTTTTTGAGACCATGGATAAGGAGAGGTGGAATATGCTAGTTAGAATTGTCGGAATTCAAAGAGTGAACATCAAAGACTGTTGAGTCTGATGTAGTCGTTAAATATTCTAGAGTGGAAATCAGGTAGTATTTTCACGAAATTGGTGTTGAGATTTCCAAAGAATTTGTAAAGACATAATTTTAATTTTAATTGTTAGGAGTGGATTAACTATTCCGTGTTGAGGATATACGAGATGCATATTGAGAAAGTGGTGAAGTTGGATGAGATACTGACGAATATTGTGTCAGATGGAAATTTGAGGTTTATATTGAGATTTTGGAGGGGCTTACAGGAAGCTTCGGGTACTAAGTTGAAGCTGAGTTCGACCTATCATCCGCAAACTGATGGTCAGTCAGAGAGGACTATTGAGTCTGTAGAGAATTGGTGAGAGCTTAGGTGTCGGATCAAGGTGGAGCGTGGGATGATTAATTATCGTTGATTGAGTCACCTATAATAACGGTTACCATCCTAGTGTCGGAATGGCACTATATGTGGCTTGGTGAGATAGGGAGTGTAGGACTCTCCTGTGTTGAAATAAATCGAGTGAGAGTGTTGTACTCAGACTTGAAGATTATGCTTGAGATGGCTGAAAAGATCGAGAGGATCCGAGGCAATATGTATTTTGAGGGTCACGCCGGTGACTGGTGTTGGTCGAGCTTCGAAATCTCAGAAGTTCGCACGTGTTCTGTAGTTGTATCAGAGTGGCGCAGCGGAGGCATGGGAGGAGTAACATGTTAGACTGTTTTTCTGTTGTCGCTGTGAATTGGCATGATATGTTTCATGTGTCTTAGTCGAGAAAGTACATTGAACCAGGTGGATGATGTACAAGTGAAAAATATTCCGATTGTTGAGGCATTGCTAGTTCGTTTTGGCGAGCGAGGAACAACTCCGAAGGGAGGAGATATCTTTGGTGAAAGTAGTATGGGGAGGTGCTGCAGAAGGCAGTGTGACCTGGGAATTGGAATAAAAGATGCGGGGAGCGTATCCGGAATTATTTCCATCAGATAATTTTCGAGGACGAAAATAATTAAAGTGGGGGAGAGTTGTAACACCCATTTTAATTATTTAGTCATTTTATTATTATTTTAAATATTATATGTTGATGTGCCCTTTGGTAGGGTGTATTTGATGATGTTTGGTGGGTGTCCCTGAGATGGGAGATCATTGGTGGTAATTTGGTGAGTTTATAATAATATAAGAAATAATAGTAATATTGGTGGTGGTATTAATATTATTATTATTATTATTATTATTATTATTATTATTATTATTATTCTTATTATTATTATTATTATTATGTTATTTTTATTAGTTATTATTATTATTATTATTATTATTATTATTATATTATTTTTATTAGTTATTATTATTATTGGGATAGGAAATAAAAAGGAAAATAGAATATGAAGGGATGGGGGAAGTATTAGAGAAAATAACACGATAGAAAGATGGAAGAGAGAAAGAGCGATAGAAAGAGAGAAGAGGAAAGAACGAGAGAAGTGAGAAGAACGAAGGAAAAAGGGAACGAAGAACGGAAAGAAAAGAGGAGGCCAAGAGACCAAATCCAGGAAGAATTTCATCGATCAACCGATTAACAAGGTAAGGGGGGAGAAACTTGATTGGGAATGGTATATACATGTATAGGGTAGTGGGGATTCCTTAACCCCGTAGGAATGTATCGTTGATGAAGTTTTATATTGACATGCTATTGATTGTTGAGTTATGTTGATGTTGATGGATTGAAATATGTTGAGTGTTGGTGAATTGTTGTTTTTGGTTAATTTGGCGTATAGGCTGGGTTTACGGTTTTAGGGAAGTTCTGTGTGACCTTTTTGATGTGTCGATAGATTGTTTAAGTGATGACTTTGGAATAATATGTATATGATGATGTACGGATGTTTGATGTTGCCATTGTTGATTGACTGTTGGTGTTGGTTTGGTTTGAGTAAGGTTCAGAGTAACTCTAAAGTGTCGGTAGTGTGCCGTAATGTTGATCTGGAGTAGAATTATAGGAAGATTGATAAGCCTAATATGCATTGGTCGTAATACGGATAGTATAGGAAGTGGATGTTATAGAATAGGCTTGAATCAGAGAAGAGTGAGAATTATGAACTGTGAGAACTTGAGAAGTCGCAGGCAACTCGCTAGCACTTCGCTTAGCGAGAAGGCAGCGAGCGTTCGCTAGGTGCTCGCCTAGCGAGTGAGGTAGCGAGTGAGTCTAGTAGGTTATGTTTTCCTTCGCGAGGAGGTTCGCTAAGCGAACAGGTAGCGAGCATTCGCTGGGAGCTCGCCTAGCGAGGTGTAGCGAGCGTAGCAGAATGGGGTTTTTCTATGCTGTTATACTGTGTGCGCTAAGAGTGTAGTGCCCTTGGACTTTGTTGATTATAGGGGAGATGATTGAGTGTTATAGAGTGAGTACTCGGTGATAGTATGTGATTTCCGTTACTAATTATTTAAATGGATAATTAGTTGGTGTATGAATCATGCGGAGCATGGTGTAGTGATCAGTAGGATCGTGTATTCCCGAGTGGTGGGACGTGTTTATATCTTGGTGATAAAGTATGAACTTGTTTACTTGGTGATGGTACTCGTTTTCCTTGATATTGTTGGTGAACAATTGGTTAACGTATATGTATGTAGTGATCAGTAGGATCGTGTGTTCCCGGATGTTGGGATGTGGTTATATATGGTGTTATAGTATGAATTTATTTACTATCTGATTGATTTATATGGTGTTGCTGTAATATATCTACACATATATGCATTGATGTATGATGATATGATCAGGAGGATCGTGTGCACTTAGTGTGCCTAAATATGATAGTTATGAATTGGTGTGTGCATATCATGGTGTTTTGGTGGGATGAATCATGTCTCAGGAGGAGCGTAAGTGATTCATCCGTACTCCTTGGTGGAGAATGGTGGGGGATAGATCATGTCTCAGGAGGAGCGTAAGTGATCTATCCAGGTTCGATTGAATGAACCAATGAGTCGGTACCGCATGCATGGTGTTGAGTTGCATATTTGCATTATAATATGTTATATTGTAATTTGAACAGTAGGTTCGTTATATGGAGTTGTTGGGGTGAATATTGGTGTGTTGGTGTGTTTTACTACCTTGTTTACATGTATTACATTACCAATATATTTTTGATCATGTTTTCTCACCCCTTGGTTGTTGTTGTGTCTGTGCTTCTCCGGAAGTACAGATAATCCAGGTACTTAGATAGCTTGGATGGTGGTGTGCCAGTCGAGTCTAGGATGCTCTGATACGTAACACGGGATATGGGTGTTTTAATTGTTTTATGTCAAACTTGTTGTAATCCTGTGACGTATCACTTTTTTTTTTTGTGAATTATAATAATAAAGATTTTACGAAATTTGGCGGATGGCCGAGAATGTTGGAATAATGTTTTCCGCTGTATTATTTTTGAGAATAATTAATAAAGTATTTTTATAAAAATTTGGTGATGTGATATCCCACTATTTTGGGGAAAACTCTGATGTTTATTTATAATGTTTATATTTTATTTAATTTGGGAAGTGGGGTGTTACATAACCAACTCCCAAACCCAAGATTTGGTTGCGATGACCTTGTCTTTTCCCTTTTCGTCAGGTTTTCTCTGATCGTTTCCTTTCCCTCTCTTTGGGATAAATAACGAATGGTGGCGACTCTTCTGTTTTTCTGCCGGGTGTTTTTGCAATTGCGACAGCTGGCGACTCTGCTGGGGACTGCGATGGTTCCCTATGCGAGTCAATCTTAGCGCTTGTCTGTTGTGCATTTTTGGGTGTTTACTTTTTTACATTATCTGTTGTATGTTACTGAATTTTATTATCATATCATGTTTCCGTTGTGTTGTGGGTTGGGTTGTTCCATTGAGAGATAATCCCAATACCTAGGCTTGAGTATACACACAGGATTAGTGTGTAGAGTAGCGGGAGCTTGTGTGGCGTTTGGCCATGCAATAGCTCGTGCAAAATTCACGTCCAGACAAGGTTTTTCTTTGGAGATATTCTATCCTGCGCGTCTGGTGCAGTTGAGGGAGTATCGACTTAGAAAAACTAACGACTCTGGAGACCGTTCATTGGGAAGTCAGCTAAGTGAGTCCGCTTCGTTAGACCATGATGCCAAACTAGAAATGGTGAACGTATCATCGTTTCTCGAAAGTTTGTGACGTTGATGACCTGCATAGGATGTCGTGCCTTTCCAGACTAGAACCCACATGTGAGAGGGGATGTGTTTTGCAGGAAAATTGACCTTCAACCAACCCGATTTTTCTTGTCAGGGCGGATTTTGATCCTGAGTGCTCTGATTTTCTATTATCTCAGTGTTATGATTAGCTCAGAGCTATGGTTGTATTCAGTCAACAGCACAACAACAAATTTGAGCATTAGATACCTTGATCCCATGTGTGCATCTGCATAATCATCCTGCATTTAACATTGCATGTTTGTGTGTGTTACAGGTTCTCATCTCTCCTTTGATTCTAGTACTGGTCTTCTGTAGATATGGAAGTTGGCAGAAAGAGGATTGTGGTATACAAGTTTCCTGCACCTGAGTTGCGACCTTTATTTGGTCTAATTTCTCTAGCTGATCCTGGCATTTTGGCAACCTTCAGGGAAGATTATGGGAAAATTCCGAATCTTGTCCGTAAGATCACGAGTTATGAGCATAAAGCTATTCATACCCTATTACAGTTTTATGATCCACCACTGCGATGTTTCACATTCCCGGACTATGTGTTAGTTCCGACTTTGGAGGAGTTCGCTTTCGTCTTAGGTGTTCCAATTCAAGATAAGGTGTCGTTCTTCAGTTCCAAAGAAAAACCTGACCTCGAGAAGTTATCCGCCGCTCTTTATTTGAGCGCCTATGAGTTGGTAGACCATGTTATCAGCAGAAACAAAGTTTTCGGCTTTGATTTATCTTTCTTAGTGGATAAAGCCCGAAAATATGCTGAAGAGGGTTGTTGGGTGGTTTTCAGTAATATCTTGGCTTTGTGTGTCTATGGCATTGTGTTGTTCCCTAATGTACCGGACTTTGTGAATTTTGATGTTATTCATATCTTTGCCTTCGGGAATCTTGTACCTACTCTTCTGGGGGATTTGTATCATTCAGTACACTACAAGAATGAGAAAAGAAGAGGGAAAATGGTTTCTTGTTGTGCACCACTTTTGCATAAGTGGTTTGTTGATCATCTTCCTCGCTCTGGAGCTTTTGTGGATTTAGCAAACTCGTCTGAATGGTCAAAGAGGCTTATGGGTTTAACAGAAAAGGATGTGGCCTGGTTCAATCGAGACCTGCTTGGTCGTGAGCTTATCTTTAGTTGTGGTGGCTTTCCTAATGTGCCTTTGATGGGGGAGAAAAGGCGGCATTAACTATAATCCTTCTCTTGCTGTGAGACAGTTTGGTTATGCTTTGAGAGGACCTCCGAAAGAAGAGGAAGTGCAGGAATCTTTGTACTTCACCGACATAGTGGATCCTTGTATTTTGGCCAAATTCGTGGACGCTTGGGGGAAAATTCACAAGAAAGGAATGCTTTCTTTGGGCAAAGGAGATTTTAGAGCCTATGACCCTTACTTGGAGTGGATTTAGAAGAGAGTTGGGAAGGTTCTATTGCCATTTTCCGTCGAAGAACCATTGTATCCTTTAGTCATTGAGCAGCCTACTACGGTCGACATCCTGAGGTATAACAAGCTTTGGGTAGAGAAGGAAAAGCTGCGCAAAGAGAATGAAGAGTTGAGAGAAGAGATTGGTCAGCTGAAGCAGGATAAAGGTGAAGCTATTTATTTGGCCAAAACAAAGTCAGAGTCATTGATCAAGTTAGAGAAAGAACTTGATGATCAGGTACAAGCACGAGAGTGGGTCGGTCTTGATTTAAAAAGCACCTGCAGCATTCTAAAGCGCAAGAAGGAAGATTTAGATAAAGCATATATGAAGATATCAAAGTTTGATGAGCAATGGAATGCTACTGTGACCGCCAACAAGAGTAAAGAGGATCAGCTTTGTACTCAGGTCGATAAGTTGAAGGCGTAACTCAAGGCTAAGGAGAAAGAGGTATTGATAGAATTGTTCCGCAGATGCACGATTGAGCAGAAATACCAGGAGACTTTATCAGCATTTGAAAAGCTCAAGATACGCACAGAGGTGAAGAAACCTAGGCTTGAAGATGCCTTCGGAAAAGATGCTTGGGAGGATCATTGTTGTTATCTTTGGGATGTGATATACAAAAGGGATATCCTCATTAGAGAGTTGGTTGATAGACCAGATCATCCAGACACGAAGGAGATTCTTAGGGAGGCTCATGCCTGGGGCAAAGAGCATGACTACTAGGGAGGTTTATCTTTTGTAGTTTCCTTGTTTTTTGTATCTTGATCATCACCAGATATGTTGGATGTAGGGCTGGCAATGAACCAAACCAACTCGAAGATAGTTCGGAATTCGACTCGACAATTAAATCGTCGAACTAGGTTCATGAACCAAATGAGTTGAGTATGAGCGAAAAATTAAGTTCGTTAACTAAATGAGCTGAACTTGAACTATACATAGTTCGACTCGTTAGGTTCATGAGTCAACTCGATTACATATGAAAAGAATTATACTGTCTTTAAGATTAGGTTTAAATATTTACTTCAAATCTTAGACAAATTTAATCTTCAATTTAGTAGGTTTTGAATTAGACTCTCAAATGTATCTCTTGAAAGTTGTGTAGGTTTTGAATTAGTAGATTTCGAAGATAAAGTTAAATTTCAATATGATAACTTTTATTTTATTTTAATATTTTATTTAAAATATATATTTATTTATTTAAAATGTCAAATATACTAAAAAATATATATATTAAAAAAAATAGTTTTTAAGTTCGTGAACCATGTGAGCTGAACCTAATGAGATGAACCTAACGAGTCAAACCGAACTGTTCGTGAACTTATAACGAGTCAAGTTTGAGCTTAAAAAAAAGTTCGTGTCAAACTCGAACTCGAACTCGAATTCGAACAATTCTTAACGAGTCGAGCCGAGCTGAGGTGAGTTCGACTCGACTCGACTCATTTCCAGCCCTAGTTGGATGGGATCAATCCCTCTTTGTATGCAGATATTTCTCAGTTGATTGTATTGTCTCAGCTTTATCTGATATATGAGAAGATTATCGCAGTGTTCTTATCTATCCATGCTATTCTTGTTTATTGAAACTAGAATCAAGGGGGAGATCTCCCTGTAAATGCATAGACATGTTTGCATTTTGCATCTTGCATTTTCATTTGCATCGCAAGTGTTCTCGATGGCCTTCTGTTCCTAACTCTGCTTGGTTTTCTTCAGTAACAGGATTGAGGAGTTCAGTTTCTACAGGTATTCAACTCGAGGGAATCAGCGAAGAGTAGTGGATCAGGTTCAAGCTGAATTGCAGGAAGTCAAGGCTCGCATGGCCCAATTCATGGAGCTGATGCAGAGTGTTGCTAGTGGGCAGGAACAATTAAGAACTATGGTCCAGCCGTTGATAGCACGGGTTGACGAGGAGGGCATTTTGCACGGAGGAGCTGGTGTTATTCCTCCACCAATTGGTGGATCTGTTCCACAGGGTATTCCTACTATTGTCATACCTCCGGGCGGAGGTGCCGCAATTGAGAATGGTAACGGTGTTGTTAATGGAAGTGTGTATGTTGTGCACAGGGCTGCTGGCCCTCATTAGGAAGATAACCAGGATGATGTCTTTTCCATGAGAGATATGGATGGTGGTTTACCAACTGAAGCTGACAGAAGGTTTAAATTGATTGAGGAGAAGATGAAGTCTTTTGAGAATCATAACTCTTTGGGTCTTGATATGTCAGATCTTGGTCTAGTTCCTGGGGTCAGGATTCCTCCCAAATTCAAGGTACCAGATTTTGACAAATATAAAGGGATGACTTGTCCAAGAGTGCATATTCGGGCGTATTTCAGAAAAATGTCTGCTTACTGAGATGATGAAAAGCTGCTAATGCATTTTTCCAAGATAGTTTGGCAGGGGCGTCTTTGGAATGGTATATGGGAGTTGAGAGAACTCATATTCGCAGCTGGAGAGAATTGGCCAAAGCTTTTGTGCGTCACTATCAGTATAATAGTGATGTGGCACCGAACCAGGTACAATTGCAGAGTTTGTCGCAGAAAAATAATGAGAGCTTCAAGGAATACGCCCAGAGATGGCGAGATCTAGTTGCAAGAGTGCAACCCCCTATGGTAGAAAGGGAGCTGATCGACATGTTCATGGCTTCGTTACCCGGTGTGTGTTTTGAGAAGTTGATAGGATGCATATCTGCAGGGTTTTCTGATCTGGTAATGACTGCCGAGAGGGTTGAAAGTGTGATTAAGTATGGAAAGATTCTAAATGGTGGTGGATCCTCTTCAGGAGGAACAAAGAAACCATATTCAACAAACCCCAAGAGAAGGGAAGGGGATGCAAATGTTATTTCTCACAAGGGAAAAGGTAGAGCGCAGTCCCGTTATAATCAACAGGTTGCTACTGTAGATATCCCGGCCGCAACTCAGCAGCGAGTTAATGTTCCTCGACCTTATAATGCTAGACGCAGAGCGACTGATAGACAGTTCGAGAATCCTCCGATGCCATATTCTTAGTTGTTACAACATCTGTTGCAGTTACAACTGGTTCAAAAGAGGAGTTTGGCTCCTCTCATTGGTACACCACCTCCTGGATACGATGCGAATGCCAGGTGCGATTTCCATTATGAGGCCCCGGGCCATAATATTGACAATTGCAAAGCCTTCAAGCACAAAGTTCAGGATTTGCTTGACTCTAAGGCTATCAACTTCACCAACAATGGGCCTAATGTGACTCAAAACCTGATGCCAAATCATGGGGCGGCAGGGGTTAATGTTGTTATTGAGGGAGAACAATTAAATCTGATAACTGATGTTGAGGATTTGAAGACTCCATTAAGCTTTGCGAAGGCTAGTTTGTTGAAAAAGGGGGTGTTTCCTAGTTGCTATACTGACTGCTCAGAATGTGAAGTGCAGCCTGAGGGTTATGATATTTTGAGGAAGGGTATTTAGAGAACGATTGATGAGGGCCGTTTACAATTTGACAAGGTTGTAAAAGAAGATGGTAAGGATAAGGTGAGTAATGATGGAAGCGAAGTTGCTACGACCTCTATTCCGTACCGGACAATCAATATCTCAGCGCCTGCTAGGCCAACTCCGGTTGTTATCATTATACCTGGACCTATGCCATAAGAGAGCTCTAAAGCCATTCCATGGAACTATGGGGGAGAGGTGTTCTGTAATGGGCAGAGACAGGAATGGACAATACCTACAGGTGAAAGTTCGTCAATTGAGAACATAGTGGGTGCCGGAGGAATTACCAGAAGTGGTTGGATCGTTTCTTCACCAGAAGTTAACGTTGATAAGAACGACAAAGGTAAGGGTAAGACCGTGATCGAGGAGAATATCCAGCAACAGGTTGGTACTGATGTTTTTTTGAAAGACGGGGAGGAATTTATGAGGCTCATTCGGAAAAGTGATTACAAGATTGTGGATCACTTAAATCAGACTCCTTCGAAGATTTCCATTCTGTCATTATTGTTGTGTTCGGAGGCATACCACAACGCTTTATTGAGAATCTTAAATGCTGCATACGTACCCTAGGAGATTTTTGTCAATCAGCTAGAGGGGGTAGTAGCTCATGTAAATGCCGGTAATGGTCTTGGTTTTACTGATCTAGATTTGACTCCTACCCGGAGAAACCATAACCGTGCTTTGCACATATCTGTGGAGTGTAGAGGGTCTTTGATGTCGCATGTTCTGGTAGATACAAGATCATCCCTCAATGTGCTTCCAAAGAAGGCGTCGATGAAATTAGATACTCGAGGTTTGATATGCACGCCAAATGATTTGGTTGTGAGGGCTTTCGATGGGTCTAAAAGATCGGTGTTTGGAGAGATCACGATGCCTATTCAAGTAGGACCAGAGAATTTTGATGCAACTTTTTACATCATGGATATCCAGCTGGCGTACAATTGTTTGCTTGGCCGACCTTGAATACATATTGTGGGAGCAGTTACTTCAATGTTGCATCATAAGCTGAAGTACATGATGGAAGGGAAAATTGTCACGGTATGCGGTGAAGAGGACATTATGGTCAGCCATTTGTCATCCTTCAAGTATGTGGAAGTGGATGGGGAGATCCACGAGACACTTTTCCAGGCGTTTGAAACAGTTCAGATCCAGGGTAAGTCTCCTGTAGAAGCCAAGGGCCCGGAGGTTTCGATGTCGTCGCTCAAAGAAGCTCGTGCTATCATAGAATCCGGCTCGTCTCAGAGGTGGGGCCAAGTTCTTAATGTTCCTGTTGAGAAGGACAAGTTCAGCCTGGGATACAAACCCTCCAGTTCTTCTAAAAGCATTTCGAGGTACAGGGGACCTGTGCAATTCACCAACAGTGGTGTGATATTCGACAGGGTTAATGTCATTGGAGATGACGAAGGTGACATCAATTCTGATATGGATGTCTGGCTTCATCCATGTACTCTTGGCCAAAAGTTATGCAACTGGACTACGGAAGAAGTCATTCATGTTACTACTGCAGAGTAATGTTCATTGTTTTGTTTATGTTCAGTCTTACGTTCTGCCTAAGATGTAGTGACCTAATTTGTGGGGCCCTATTGTTATTTGCACTTTATCATAAATAAAGGCGCTTTTCGCATATTGTGATCCCTGTTTTTCTTGTTTTTCTTTTGCATTTATATTAAACAGAAAAATGGAAATGTGTTTTGTTTGTTGCATCGCATAATAAATATAAACATTATCATGCAGGTCTTTTCTATCAGATACCATCAATTCAAGTTCAGCTATGACTTCGTATGACTTTGATAACCCTATTTATCAAGCTGAAGAAGAGACTGAAGAAGACTGTGAACTATCCGAAGAGCTAGCCAGACTTCTCAAGCAAGAGGAAAGGGTCATTGTGCCTCATCAGGAGGATATTGAAGTTATCAATCTGGGTACCGAAGATGACAGGAAAGAGGTAAAAGTGGGGTCTGCATTGGAAGACAGTATCAAGAAAGGATTGGTTGAAATGCTCCGTGAGTATAAGGATATCTTTGCTTGGTCTTACCAAGACATGCCTGGGTTGGATACAAATATTGTGGTACACCGATTACCTCTCAGAGAAGAATGTTCGATAGTCAAGCAGAAGTTGAGACGGACAAGGCCTGACATGGCAGTCGAGATAAAAGAAGAAGTTCAGAAGCAGTTGAATGCTAGTTTTCTTGCTGTCACGAATTACCTTCCGTGGGTCGCTAATATTGTTCTTGTGCCTAAGAAAGATGGAAAGCTTAGGATGTGCGTTGACTACAGAGATCTGAATAAAGCGAGCCTGAAAGACGATTTCCCGCTTCCCCATATTGATGTGTTGGTTGATAACACCGCTCAATATTCCGTGTTTTCCTTCATGGATGGCTTCTCTGGGTATAACCAAATCAAGATGGCCCCAAAGGACATGGAGAAAACTACTTTCATCACACCATGGGGAACTTTTTGCTATAAGGTAATGCCTTTTGGATTGAAAAATGCAGGGGAAACCTATCAGTGGGCAATGGTGACTCTCTTTCATGATATGATTCATCATGAGGTTGAGGTATATATTGATGACATAATTGCGAAGTCACAGACAGAGGAAGGAAATATGGTTGATCTTCTGAAATTGTTTGAAAGGTTAAGGAAGTTCAAGCTGAGGCTGAATCCTAACAAGTGCACCTTCGGAGTGAGATCTGGAAAGTTACTGGGTTTCATTGTCAGTGAGAAGAGTATTGAGGTAGATCCTGCAAAAATAAGAGCTATACAAGAAATGCCTGAGCCGAGAACGGAAAAAGAGATTCGTGGTTTCTTGGGGAGATTGAACTACATTGCAAGGTTCATATCTCATCTTACAGCCACTTGTGAACCAATTTTCAAATTGCTAAGAAAAAATCAAACGGTCAGGTGGAATGAAAATTTCCAGAAGGCATTTGAAAGAATAAAAGAATATCTACAGGAACCTCCAATACTCATGCCTCCAGTTGTAGGGTGACCTCTGATCATGTATCTCATGAGTAAGGTAGAAAAGAGCATGCGATTTATTACCTGAGTAAGAAATTCACTGATTGTGAGTCGAGATACTCAATGCAGGAAAAAACATGTTGTGCACTCGCTTGGGCTGCTAAGCGTTTGAGACAGTACATGTTAAACCACACAACCCTGTTGATTTCGAAGATGGATCCGATCAAGTACGTCTTTGAAAAACAAGCACTCTCTGAAAGGATTGCCCGATGGAAAATGGTTTTAACAGAATATGATATTCAGTATGTTGCCCAAAAATCCATTAATGGAAGCATTCTGTCGGAACATCTTGCTGAACAACCAATTGAGGATTATCAGCCGATGAAGTTTGATTTTCCAGATAAAGACGTCATGTTTTTGAGGATGAAAGATTGTGATGAGTCGTTTCCTGATGAGGGCCCTGAGATTGGATCTCAATGGAAACTGGTCTTCAACAGAGCGGTTAATTCATATGGTAATGGAATTGGTGCAATCATTACTACTCCTCACGGTTCCCACATACCGTTCACTGCCTGATTGACTTTCGCATGCACCAATAATGAAGCCGAGTAAGAGACTTGTATTATGGGTTTAAAAGAGGCCATTGATTTGAGGATCAAGAATCTAGATGTATACGGCGATTCAGCGTTAGTCGTCAATCAAATCAAAGGGGAGTGGGAAACTCGTCAGGCCAACCTGGTGCCTTATAAAGACTATGCAAGAAGACTGTTGCCTTTCTTCGATAGAATTGAGTTCCATCATGTGCTAAGAGCTGAGAATCAGATGGCAGATTCCTTGGCCATGCTATCCTCAATGTACAAAGTGAATTACTGGAATGAAGCTCCAGCTATCACCATCATGCGTCTTGATAGACCCGCTTTTGTGTTTGCAATTAAGAAAGCATCGGATGGAAAGCCTTGGTATTTTGATATCAAGCATTTTCTTAAGACTCAAGAGGACCCATCTGGGGCATCCAACAAAGATAAGAAAACTTTGAGAAGGCTAGCCGGTAATTTTTATCTGAACAAAGATGATGTGCTCTGCAGGAGAAACTTTGACATGGTCTTACTGCGTTGTGTTGACGAGCTTGAAGCAGGCATGTTGATGGAGGAAGTCCACAAGGGTTCTTTCGGTACTCATGTTGGTGGACATGCAATGGCTAGAAAATTGTTGAGAGCTGGGTATTATTGGATGACCATGGAATCAATTGCTTCAAACACGCCAGAAAATGCCATAAATGCCAGATTTATGCTGATAAGGTGCATGTGCCACAGACTCCTCTGAATGTGTTAACGTCTCTGTGGCCTTTTGCTATGTGGGGAATCGATATGATTGGAAAGATTGATCCGACTGCTTCTAATGGACATCGCTTCATTCTGGATGCGATTAATTACTTTACGAAGTGGGTAGAAGCAGCTTGCTTCGCCAATGTCACGAAGCAAGTGGTAGCCTGATTCATAAAGAAGGACATCATTTGTCGTTATAAAATTCCATAGAGAATCATTACTGATAATGATTCAAATTTGAATAATAAAATGATGAAGGAACTGTGCCAGAGTTTCAAGATTGAGCATCACAACTCTTCTCCATATCGTCCGAAGATGAATGGCGCTGTTGAGGCAACTAACAAAAATATCAAGAAGATTATGCAGAAGATGGTTATAACCTATAAGGATTGGCACGGGATGTTGCCCTTCGCTCTTCACGGTTATCGTACCACGGTACGTACGTCAACCGGGGTAACTCCTTTCTCACTGGTGTATGGTATGAAAGTTGTCCTACCATTATAAGTTGAGATTCCTTCTTTAAGGGTATTGTCGGATGTGAAGCTTGACGAGGCTGAGTGGGTGCAGACCACGTTGAATCAGTTGAGCTTTATTGATGAGAAGAGATTGGCAGCCATTGCTCATGGCCGATTGTACCAGAGTAGGATGAAGAAAGCCTTTGATTAGAAAGTGCATCTTCGGTGATTCCAGACGGGTAACTTGGTGTAGAAAAGGATCATTCCTCCTCATACAGATCACAAGGGAAAATGGACTCCTAATTATGAAGGTCCGTATGTGGTAAGAAAGGTGTTCTCTGGCAGAGCCTTATTACTATCTACCATGGATGGCGAAGATTTTTCATCCTCTGTGAACGCAGACGAGGTTAAAAAATACTTTGCTTAAAAGAGACCCGCTGGACAGAAAAAGAAAAGTCCAGGAAAAAATGGGGCATCCCGGAGAACCAGAAAAAAGAAAAGGTTCGGGCAAAAATTAGGAATAAAAAGAAAATGTAAACCCGCAAAGTCGAAAACCTGTAAAGGCGACTTTGGCAAAAATGGGTATCCCGGTGGATTGAAAACCTGAAAGGGAGATCCAGACAAAAGTTAGGGATTGGAAAGCAAATGACTGCGGTCTGCGTTCGATCTGTAAGCCTGTAAGCGGTTATCCCGAAGGAAAGGATTCAGTCCAGTCAGTCTTTTCAGAAGGCAAAACATGGGGAACATCGAAGACATACAAGTCATAACTGAGTCGACACATGGTGGTTCTTTGTTGCCGCATTACCAACATTTGTGTATATTCTTTTGCTTTTGCGTAATTACCTCTTTTCAGGAATTGCATCCGAGTTGTAATTCGCCTATTTGTGAGGGGTTATCCCGAAGGAAAGGATTCAGTCCAGTCAGTCTTTTCAGAAGGCGAAACATGGGGAACATCAAAGACATACAAGTCATAGCTGAGTCGATACATGGTGGTTCTTTGTTGCCGCATTGCCAACATTTGTGTATATTCTTTTGCTTTTGCGTAATTACCTCTTTTCAGGAATTGCATCCGAGTTGTAATTCGCCTATTTGTGAGGGGTTATCCCGAAGGAAAGGATTCAGTCCAGTCAGTCTTTTCAGAAGGCGAAACATGGGGAACATCGAAGACATACAAGTCATAGCTGAGTCGATACATGGTGGTTCTTTGTTTCCGCATTGCCAACATTTGTGTATATTCTTTTGCTTTTGCGTAATTACCTCTTTTCAGGAATTGCATCCGAGTTGTAATTCGCCTATTTACAGGCCCTTTTATCAAAAAAGTATTCACTTCAGTCAAAGAATTTTTCGTTCCTTGTTTTTACTGCTATTGTCTTGTTTGCGAAGAACGTCTGTTATTTTGATAAACATTGTAGGTGAAAACATGAGGCTTTACGGAGCATAATGGAAGCAATGATTTTGCTTGGGCGATAAGTATCATGAATGATAACCAAAGTAACCATTTTGCATGTAAGGCATATTTTTTTTGTTGCAGGATGGCAGGGTCTTCTCCTCGGTAGACTCTCCCTAGTGTTAAGGTCTTAATGGCAGTGCAAGGTGATTCACTTTTCCCCTAACAGGAGTTCAAGGTTTTGTTTCCCAGCGTCAGAAGGTCCGTACACCGCGACAAGTTTTCGAAGGGTTCCTTCAGGTGGAATGCAGTCAAGCATTTTGTTCAACAAAGATTTTGTTTCCCCACAGAATCTCGTTATCAAGACAGACGTTGCTCGCGATGTGTGGTGTTTTTTCTCCCTACAATAATCCCCAGCAGGGTAGTTTTGTTCTCAGCATATTCCCAGCAAAGCAGGTGGAAGGGTATCCCCTCGATGACAGGGTATATTGCAATCCAATTTTATTCTCCAGCAGAGGCAACGTCTTTGACGCCCTTTCTCCAACGGAGTCGACGTTCTGGTGTCTTTCCACCAGTAATATTGGTATTCATGATTTTCTTCCTCGAGCAGAATTTAGTGTTGATTCCCTCGACAGGGCAAGTGTTTAAATAGAAGCATAACCCATTCCTCAGTAGAGTAGGGTCCTCAGTAGAGGTCTCTGATGTTCTTCAGCAGGGCAGGTTGTTACCAGTGTGTCCTCAGCGGGGTGGAATTTCTTTCCAAGTAGAGTGGATCCCTCAGCGTGGTTCTTGATTCCCCACTGAGTGGTTTGTTTGGTGTTTTCCCAGCAGGGTGAAGATTTTCAGGGAAGGCCATCCAGGACATTTCCCCATCCGAGTCTTTTGTTCCCCAGAAGGGTTGTATTCTGGTAAGCCATTCAGGGCACTTTCCTCAGTAGAGTTTGCGTTGATCCCTAGCAGAGTAGATTTTTGTTCTTGTCAGAGCAGTATAACCCAGGAGAGTTCTTTTCTTAGAGGCCAGTATAAGTCCAATCGTAATTGGCATATCTTATCTTTCCCCGGTAGGTTTGTTCTCTTCAGCATTTATTTTGCTGAGGTGGTTCCTTTGCACTTGCATTTTTGCATAGCATCCTCCTAAATGCGTAGCATTTCCATTTCGTATGGAGCATTACGCCATTTTCAAACATATACATCTGAAGCATAAGCCAGGTTTGGTGCTAGAGGTTGTTTAATTCAGGAGATTTGTGTGTTATCCCTATTGGTGTGGATCTTTGTGTTGGTCAGTTTATCGGATTCTTCCTCGTTGGTCATTTGGTTGAACTTCTTCTTTCTTCAGTTGAGTCGTTTGGTTAAACGTCTTCGTTCTCCCCAGGTGAGTCGCTTGCAAGTGCCTTCCTCCCTGGTCGAGCCTGTTGTTCATATGTCTCTTTTCCCTAACAGAGTTGTTTGGTGAACTGATGTTCTACTCCTCGGCAGAGTTGTTTGTTTAAACCTCTCTTATCCTATTGCGATTTTCGTTGCAAGTTGTGAGTCGGTTGATTCTGTCGCCTGCTAATTCTCGGGTGTGTTATCCCAACTTTTAGTTGGTACTCCCCAACGTAGTCCGATTGTTGTGTTTGGTATTCCAACTTTTGGTTGGTAATTTTAGGAGGTGTTATCCCAACTTTTGGTTGGTAATCTCTGGTTCCCTCTCGAAGAGTCTTTGTTCCAACTTTTGGTTGGTAATCTTTGCTTCATTCCAACTTTTGGTTGGTGACCTATTGGCGTTTGGATGTTATTCCAACTTTTGTTTGGTAATCCTCGTTTTCTTCGGCAAAGTCGGATATTCCAACTTTTGGTTGGTAACCTTTGTCGTGGTCGGTTCGCTCTCGTTTAGCGTTTTCGGCGATCCTAACTTTTGGTTAGTAGCCTTTTATTCCAACTTTTGGTTGGTAATCTTGAATGATCATCCCAACTTGTGGTTGGTAGCTCCTATGGTGGAGTCAACTTCATTTAGCGTCCCCAGCGATCCTAACTTTTGGTTAGTAGCTTTTGCTCCGACTTTTGGTCGATGTTGATCTTTCCTGGCGATCCTAACTTTTGGTTAGTAGCCTGTGTCCAAACTTTTGGTCGATTATGATCTTTTCCTGACGATTCTAACTTTTGGTTAGTAGCTTGTGTCCTATCGTTTGGTTGGATGTTATCCCCTGCAGTCGTTGTCCCAACTTTTGGTTGGTAGTTCCCAGCTGGGTCCAAAGCTTTATTGACGTTATTCCAACTTTTGGTTGGTAGTCTTCCTTTCCTGGATTTTGTTATTCCAACTTTTGGTTGGTAATCCTTTGGTGGCGGTATGTTTATCCCAACTTTTAGTTGGTAGTCCTCCTCTATTCCCCGAAGGATTCGTCATCCTAACTTTTGGTCGGTAGCTTTGTCTGATTCCAACTTTTGGTTGGTGAGATTTTGTTGAAAGTGATTCCAAATTTTGGTTGGTAGCTTGTGGTCGTTGTGTTTCATCGGATGTTTTCAACTTTTGGTTGATAGTTTGGGTTCAAAGTTGTTCGGTATTGCGCCAATTCCAACTCTTGGTTGGTAGTTGGTGTTCATGATCTTTTGTGGCATTCTGATATCTGGTCAGTGTATTCCCCAGTGGACTAGCCCCGCCATTTTCCCTTTCGGGCAATGTTATAGTGATTCCAACTTGTTAGCTTTCCCCAGAGAGTAACCCTTATCCCATGTCTTGGATGGTATCCTGTGATTATTTTTTTTATGGATGTTTATCTCGTGCAGAGTTGTCTGGTTAGTCTACTCTTTCCCCAATGAAGTCGCCACAAGACTGCTTGGGTAGTTTCCTATTTTGTTCCCCGGCGGAGTCAGTTTCTCAACTCTTGGTTGGTATTCTCGGACCTTTATTCCAACTTTGGTTGGTACTCATTTGTTGGTCATCCCATGTTTTGGATGGTATCATTTAATTGTTATTTGGTAGACGCTCGATCCCCACAGGGCGGTCTGGTATAAGATTTTCTCTTATTTTCCCAGCGGAGTTTGTCTTTTCCTTAGGTCGTCAGTTTGCTGATTGTACGTCCTGCAGGTTCTGGGTCTCGTGTTATCCCAACTTTTGGTTGGTGTCCTTGGTTTGTTATCCCAACTTTTGGTTGGTATCGTTTGGTTGATGTTTCATATTGGATTGTTATCCTCGGCGTGTCGCATTACAACTTTTGGTTGGTATTCGCTGTGTTGCATCCCCGTAGGTTGCAAATTTCCGGGTTCTTTTGGTATTCAATCGCCTTCTACCTTGAATGTTTAAAAGCCGATGCTTTTCATCCCTTCAGGTCCAAGTCGATTGAATAGGGGCAGCTGTAGCACCCCAAGATTTGCCCTTCTGTTAACCTGGACTGGCTTTTCTTTCTTTGCGTTTTCTCATTTCTACATATCATAGCATTTGTTCTTTAGGAATGGGATCAAGGTTTCTCTATAGCTCATGGCTCTTTTAGTGCAAAAGACTAAACAGCAAGCATCGAGGGCTTCGGCATTTATTTTGCCCGGTGACCTAGCGACCGATTTTATTTTATTTTACAGGTTATTTTCAGCTCAGGAAGCAGCACTCAGGCTATCTCAAGCGTTCTCATAGTTATAGTATTCAAGAGCAAGTTTCAAAGGCTGGACAGGGTTTAAAATGGTTGAAAATGGGCAAATGTGCAAATTTCCCTCCAAAAGGCGCCAAATTTCAAATTTTGAAGGTCTTAATCGATTAACCAAATGGTTAACCGATTAACCAAGTCAAAATCAAGTCAAATTTGAATTTTTGAAGGTGTTAATCAATTAACCCATATGGTTAACTGATTAACCAAGGCAAATTTCAGCTTTGTACGTGAATTTTCAATAGAGGTCACTTTGGGGTCCATTTTGATCACTTGAGGAATTGATTTTACACCAAAGGAAGGATCTAGAACCACTTTGAATTTTGGTTAACATTCAAATTAATTTACAAGTTCCCTCCAAATTCCCACTCCTAATCCCAAACCAATTTTCACAAACCACACCCCAAACCATATTTTGATCCAAACTAAGAGCATATTTAAATGATTTGCTCCAAACTTCACAGAGAATCCTCATAATTTCATTCTCAATTCAGAATTTACTCTTATTCTCTCAATTTTCTCTCAACTTTTCTTCCCACCAAAACTCCATTAAAGCTCTTTCTTGGAATTCTTTGATTCTCCATTGGAATCATTGAATTCTAGAGCTAAAACCTTCATCATTCATCCATATCATCTCCAATTCTCCATTCAATTTTCGTACTAGTTTGGATCTGATCTTGGAAGATGGTTTGTGTCGCAACTGCGAAAAACAACCAGCGGATAAATAGAAGAGTCGCCACTTTTGTTATTTATCCCAAAGAGAGGGAAAGGAAACAATCGGAAAAACCTGAAGGAAAAGGGAAAGACAAGGTCATCGCAACCATGTCTGGATTCGGGAGTCGGTTACGCAAGGGGAAGGTATTAGCACCTCTCACCTCCGTCGTACTCGACGGAATCCATGCATTGTTGTCCATCTAAAAGGGTGTGTTGAAACTATCTAGCTAAAGGCTTAGGGACAAAAGAAAAGAAAAAAGAAATGACTCGGCAGAGCAACGCCGCTCTGTGCCTACGTACTCCCTCGTGCAATGGGAAAGTCAGAGTCAACGTAGTTCGGCTAACTATGGGTAAAGAAAGGGGGAAGGTTGCTCGCCAAGACATCGCGTCTTGTGCCTACATACTTTCATCTGGTATGAAAGATCAGAGCGAACGTAGTTCAGGCTAAAAGGACCACAGGTTGGTTCAAAAGTTTTTAGGCCCGAGTAGGGTTAACAAGTAGTTCTAGCAGTTGGTGTATGCAGCTCGACCATTGGAGACTTAGGCATTACCGTTTGCGGTAGAAGTAAAAGTTAACGACACTCTTTTATCTGAAAAGATTTTCCTGATTAAGATCCCGAAGGATGAAAAAGGTTTGAAGTGTTTTTGTGTTTTTTAGAGAAGAAGTGTTTTGAATTTGATTTGTAACTCATGTCGCACTAGAGACTATGACCTAAGAGCGAATGCGTCGTATATCACCCAAAGGGTGTACACTAAAAATTCTAGGTCATTGAGAGGATACCCCTCAATTACCATTTCTCAAGTAGCTTAAGGCTCGTAGCGTGCCACACTTGTCATTCTTTATTAAGTGTTTTATGAATGTTTGAAGATGAGAAGAGAAGAAAGGACACTAATAGGAGACTGATCAATCCTAAAAGTTATCATGCAAAGTGGACTTAAAGTTGGGTTTCAAAGGGAACTACCTAATGTTATCATGCTTAGAATCTTAATGTCTATCATAACCTCAAGAGGTTAAAGAACTTATGGGGAGCATGGCAAAGAAAAAACAAGAGAAGAAGAAGAAAAGGAAGCATATGCAAATGAAAATGCACATATAAGATGCACAAATAGAATGAAAGTGGGAGGAAAATAGTGTGGGGCAGTAGCCTCTACAAGCTCATCTCAACCAAGCATGCATATGGAAATGCAAGAAAAGAAAAGAAGAAGAGTACAAGAAGAAACCAACCAAACAAGAACAAATCACACAAAGATGCATAAAAAAAAAGTGGGATGAAATGACCAAAGTCAAACAACATCAACCACACTAACAAAACTAAACTAAATGAAAGGTAAAACAAAACCCAAATCCAAGTGAGGATGGGAGACCAAATGAGGGCAACAAAGACCTCATAATAGGTACTCAACCATAAGCATCACCCATCAAAAGCAAAGAAGCACCAAAAGTGTCCTCAAGGATTCATCATTCTAGGTATGCTTCAAATACCTCTAAAGGAGGGACCAAGCCACCTTAAATGACATTACAAGGTCATTGGACAGAAGGGAGATGAAGAGAAGAAAGTTCAAAATCAATAGCAATTCAATTCAAAAGGAAATGCAAGCAAAATCACAAAGAGTGCAAGCAAACATCACATAGAAGTTCAAGTTGAAAATTTAAAAGGAAACACACAAATGAACAAGTAAGAAACAATATCATGACCTAAAATTGAACCAACATCATCCTTAACATGTTAGCAACATGAAACAAAAGGCATTGAGAGTTCAAAGGATCCAAAAATGTCATATCCAAATCAAACTAGGTCAAGGTACATGTGTGAACCTCCCTTGGAGGTAACTTGACTTGCAAGTTACCTCAAAAATAGGAAAATGTTTCAAAAATAATCAAATAAAATGCACAAGGTACCTAAACATGTTGACAAACAGAGGCCAAAAGCTCAAAGCAAATATCCCCACAAAGCACCATCAAAAGAAAATAATATTCAAGATGTACCACTTTGAAATGGGAGAATCGAGGGTCAAAAGAAAAGCACCAAAAGTCAACCCTAAAGTCAACCAACCAGGGGCAAAATGGTCCTAAAAAATTGTTCAACTCATCATGTGTATGAGGATCAATTTTCATTCATTGGACCCAAAGGAAATGAGAGAAACAAATAAAAGAACAAACAATGTCACAATTTAATTCATTTAAAAACATCTCCAATGTTTAATTATATTTAAAAATGAAAAATAATCTGAAAAATAAAATAAAAAATGTCTACAAATAATAGACATCTCAAGGTTTGTAAAAAATATTTTTGTGAATTTTTTAGAACATTGGAGCTATTTTTAATGAATTAAATTCAAACAAGAAATAAAAGAAAAAACTAAAAGAAAATAAAAGAAAAAGAAAATGCAAGAAAAAACAATAGCCAATGGATTAGTCTACCAGTCAACAGATCTGAGGGCTACAGAGCGTGCCACGTATGCGCTGAGGGTGTTTAAGTGAAACGCAGCGTTTCACAGGGGATCAGATGTAGTCAGTTGACTCCTCCCCACCATGAGTCTTAATCTAGGTCATCCATTCCACAAGTAAACACATCCAACAACTTACACCATGCCACACAAGCCAAACCCTAGTCAACATTCTAAGAACAAATCTCACACGCTGGATTAACCTACCAAGTCAAAGAAGTCAGCCAGATCTAACGGTCAGGGACTCATCTTCCTCATTTAAATCCTCAGATGGAGGGAACTCTCAGGTGGTGCCTGGAGAAGACTCTGGTCGTCTTCTCCGGCGAGGGGAACAGTGCATAGAGCAAAACTTCACCAATTCTAACAAAACTTATATGGAAATTGATCTACAACTCATAAGGATCACAAATCCATGGCTAGTTTTCCTTAATTCTTCACAACCAATTCAAATCGAAGACAAACAAATTTGTGCATCAAGAACAAAAGTTCACCAAACTCACTCAATTTTGTCCAGAAATCAACTACATGTTATGGAGATCACAGATCAAGCAAAAATTAAGCAAAACATCACAAGAACAAGCCATACCAGATCAAAACAATTTGGAGCTTCATCCAACAATCATCACAAATGCCAGTTCGCTTTAGTGATTAATGATCTACATGTTGTCTAGGTCTCAAGTATGCAAAAATGGCAGAGAATCATGGCATATTCAGAGAGTAAGGTTGATTTGTAAATACCTAGTGGAGAACTTCCACTGAGCCTTCAATTGATGCTTAAGCTTGAAGAAAAGTATCCAGAAACGTTCAGTGATCTTCAATGAAGCCTTTGCAACCTTTAATTTTGCTTGAATCTTGCTAAATCTCAAAAATCGAATTTCACTTGTTCTTCACTTTTTCAAAATGCTCTCTGTCGCTACTGCGAAAATCGGCGCCGGCTGACAGAAGAGTCGCCACCGTGCGTTATTTATCCCACGGGAGGGAAAGGAAACGCTCAAAGTAAACCTCGCACAATACGGGAAAGGTATGGTCATCGCAACCAAAACCCTGATTCGGGAGTCGGTTACGCAAGGGGAAGGTATTAGCACCCCTCACGTCCGTCGTACTCGACGGGATCCACGCTTGTCTTCGGATATGGATTGTTATTCTATCTACTCTACAGGTCTGGGGTTAAAAGAAAATAAAATGACTCGGCAAAGTATCGCACTTTATGCCTACGTATTCCCGTCTGGAACGAGAAATCAGAGTCAACGTAGTTCGCCTACCTACGGGAAAGGAGGGGAAGGTTGCTCGCTAGGATATCGCATCCTATGCCTACGTACTTTCATACAGCATGAAAGATCAGAGCAAACGTAGTTCGGGCCACGGAAGACACAGGCTTGTCTTGGTTGATTTTATTCTTTCTGAAAAAGGTTTTCTTGATTAGCAGTCCCGGCGGACAAAAATGACGGCTTGATGAGTTCCCGTTCTTTTACGAAAGAAGTGTCTTTTATTGTGTTTGAAATCTTTGTGTTTTTCTGTTTGTTTTGAGAAAGAAAGAGACAGAACTCTAACCTACGGTTGCAAAGGGAAACAAACTAACCTAATGTTATCATGCATGGGTTAAGACCTAGTGTCTATCATGCTCCTCTCTTGCACAGAGAGAAACAGAGATCCTAAGGGATAGGCAGAAACAGAAACAATATCAGATATATACAGTAAAACAGTAAAATGCATGGATGCAACAGTACAAGCGAGGAAAGGGAGTCCCACTCAACCTCGAACCTAGAAAACAATAGGCAAAAGTGAACAGACTTCACTTTCAACCCAGCAGGGTAAACAGCAAACAATACAGTCCAGAAAACCAATCAATACATCAGAAATGAAATACAGCAATAAAACAAACAGCTTCAGCAGCTCTGAATCAACATCTGGCTTCAAGTAATCTCCAATCAGTTACAGTCTTCAACAAGCATCAATCTCCATCTTCATGGCCTTTAGGCAAGGGCTTTGATCATCATTCTTCCATCTGCAATGGCTTTTCTTCAAGTTCAAACCTCCAGGATGAGGAATCAGTCACAAGAGTGAATTGGGTGTTAAGCAATCAGTTGACTACCAAGGGTAGTGAACAGACTGCTTCTAACACAAAAGACATTTTCTCTCAAGAGTTCTATCTCTTAGACACTATCACCAAGCCTTCCAAAGGAAGGGGGTGAGTGTCTTAGAGAGACTCTGAATCACAGAGAAGAATGGATGCAGACAAGGCAATCCATGTTTGAAAAACAAACTTTCTAATCTAGAGCTCTGCCTAGCTCCTAAACCCTAGTCTCCTCAGCATCTGCTAGCAAAAATCTTATCTTCAACTCTGGAAGTTGATCTCCAACATCTGGATCTCCAATGGCCTTCATCTCCTCAAGTCTTCAGCTCTCCCAAATCCCCAGACAATCCCAATACCCGCACATACAAGCAATAATCCCCTGAGGGCACACCACACCAGTCAATCAGATATATACAGTACATTAATAGCAGTAGGGGAATCCTGAATTTTCTAAGGGGATCTAATAACTACCCATAGCCCCTATAGTCCCATAGCTAAACTATTCAAACCCTAAGTCCTAAGGGAAATGAATTGATTCTCCTAAGTCATCACCTAAAACCCTAGTTTGTTCATGTTGTTCACACCTACACTAAGCACCTAAAATTAATTTCTAAAAATGGGAACTAAATTGTTTCTACAAGTTTAATGTCTAAACTAAACAACCTAAAAAGAATGGACAAAAAATATTAAAGCATCTAGTAGAACAAAAATTAACAAAATCATGCATGAAATGAAACTTTTTAAAATGCTATTTATTTGGAAAATATGGGAAAAATATCAAATAAAAAATAAAATGCAATTTTTATTTTTTATAATTTTCTAGACTCTTTAAAGAAAATGATGCAAAAAGAATGAATTAAAAATATGCAATTTCTAATTTGTTATGAATTTTCAAAAATGAAATGTTGAAGTTCAAGTATACTACTTAAAACCCTAATTAAACTATCCTAAGTTCAATTATCTAAACTAATCAAATTTTATTCTAAAAAATCTAGTAATAAATTATGGGAATACTACAATTCAATATTAATCACCACAAAAAAGAATGGGCAAAAAATCTATTTCTAAGTGTAAGAACAAAAATCTACAAGATCATGTATGAAATAAAACCTTCAAAATATGCATTTATTTGTAAAATATGGAAAAAATGCGAAAAAAATATAAAATGCAATTTTTATATTTTTTTAATTTTCTAGACATGTTAAGTAAAATATTAAAAAAAGAATGAGTTAAAAATATGCATTTTCCATTTAGTTATGAATTTTTGAAGATGAATGAAATCTGGGCCGCAAGATCAAAGTCAAGTCAAAGTTTCCATTCCAATCCAATGGTGCATGTTCATCTTCTCCACATGCAAACCCTAAAATTCAGAATTTTCATTTCATGCCATGATCTTCCATAGCTTCTAGCTCACTCGTTTCTCCATGAAAACATCCGAAATAAAGACCAAAAACGATCCTCTTCTTGCCCTCTATCCAACCATGTCCATATCTCCTCTTGAAACCACCTAGAATGTGCAAACCGAAACCCCCAATCCATGGTTCCACCATGAAAGCTTGACATGCAATTGTAACAAACCTTGAAAATAATTGTAGCCACGTGTTCCTCTTGCTTCCATGAGTATACTAAACTATAACACATGCATTAAAACCTCATATTTCAAGCTTTCTTGATCAACCAAGAATTGATGTCACATTTCGAAACTCCATGGATTGACCTTAAACTCACCATAAATGATCCTTAAGTGGTCTCTATCATGAATATCACAACAACTAACCCTAACCATGCATAATTATGGTGATTCGAAACAAAACGTATCCTTACCAATTGGATATGGTGATGGTTGCTATGCCCTGTTTCAGCCCTTGCCAATGGTGCCAAATGATCTTTATATGATGGTGATGATGCTGGTGAAGAGAATTCGTGCTCAAGCTTCTTGAAAATGGCAATTCGAACCTTCACGCAACTTGGAGTGATGAAGTGGAACTCATGATCCAGCCACGAATTGATGTGCCTTCTTCGTGCTTTTTACTCTACAACAATGGAGGATGATGATGATGACAGAAATTGAAGTGATTGATGAAGCTTCAATGGAGTTTGAAGAGAAAATGCCAATTGGAGTGAAGGATTCAAAGTAGTGTTTACAAGTTCAAAGAATCACCAACCAATGCATGGAGTCACTCTAGGGCTTATATAGATGAGAATAGAAATGTGTGGAAGTTTGTAGAACCTTCCATGAAGTTTCTAGAATGTATCACGTAATGAGATTTTGAATTTGTCATCTTGAGTGAATCTCATGCCATCTCATGATAAACCATGCAATCTTACTTAAATTCTCCTCATATGGTATTATGACATGAAAATAAGGTCTTACAAACCTTTATGTAGCATTTTCTCATCTTTCCTTTTGATGCCTTAAAGTGCAAATAACAAATTTACAAAGAAACTCCAATTTTTAAGCCTAAACTCAAAAATGTGGCTAAACCATTGTTCTCAAAATGATGTTTCCAATCAAAATCATCTATCATATGCCCCATTTTGGATTTGTAGATCTCTCAAACCAAAATTCAATTCCAACTTTTTCAACTTATAAGCCATTTACAAGCCATTTTGACCATTTTAAAATATCCATGCTCCATGCATTTTCAAACTCTCACAACATCTTATCTAGCCTTAAAATCCCATTTTGAGCAACTTTGATGTTGGGAAGTTTTCCATTTGAAGCTTCCTTGTAGGAGTTTTGGGCATTGGCTAAAAATGACCTGTAATTCCAAATTACCAAAATACCCCTGTCTTGCACAAGCCATAAGTAGAGTTCCCTAAATCATATGAAGGCATACCATACCTTTTTGGAAAGGGGAGACAATGAGGAACAACTCTATTGCTTGTTAAAAGTCCATTTGAATTATCCTTGAGGGCCAAAAGTTTGTCAGAAGACAGTCAACTTGCACAGACAAATTTCAGTGCCATCTGGTGACCCCTAACTTGCAAGAGCTATAACTTGAGTTCTAGAAATCTCCTTGATGTCTTCCACCACTCAAATTAAAGGTCTTGAGATCCTCTACAAGTTTCATGTTGGCCAAGGATCCATTTGAAGCTTGCATTTTGACTTATTTTGCTTGGAAGTTTGACCTAAACTAGGGAATTTTACCTAGAAACCCTAATTTAGAACCTCCTCTTCTCCTTGATTTCTCTTGATTTATTCTTAGCATAACAACATATCTTTATTCTCCATGTCAAATTATGAACCCCACATCTCTCCAATAGCCCTTAATGCCTTTCAATCAGTCAATTGACCTAGAGTTGACCCAGGGTTGACCCAGATGAAACCCTAGTTGACTGTCTTCAACTGCAATACTTGTGATCACACCAATGACTTGTCTCCTTCTCCAAATGACTTTCTAAGTCCTCCAAGATGTCTAGATACTCCCCATGCTCAGCCCACAGCTCACCATTTCTTTGTTGATCCTCAGACACCCTCAGTTAGGAGATAGATGAACTGCTTGATCCATTGACTTGATAGCTTCCAAATTCTTTTCTGATGACTTGAATGAGGTTGAATCAGGATAATAACCTCTTGATAGGCCTCTAGAGATGAGAATAATGATTGGTCCCCTGTTAGCTGACTTGCTATGCTTATGCTATGCAGATGAGTAACCTATGTACATGGCCCTATATGCAAATGCTAATGCAATTGAAACATAAACCAAGTGAATAAGGTTGGGCAAATTTTTAGGGTGCAACAGCTGCCCCTATTCAAGCGGCTTGGACCCGATTGGGTGAAGAGCCCGGAGCCTTCAGACATTTGCGGTACGAGACGGTTGAATACTAGGAACCCAGAAATTTGCCAACCGCAGAAATAAACTGCGCCACTGCTTGGGGAACGACATTCATCAGCTGAATTTAACTGTTACGGCAACCCACTGATCTCGTGCGACCGTGCTGGGGAGTCTTCTCATCATCCTGAAAAATATTGAATCATCGGAAACTTCGTCCTTTGCTTGTCCACGTCAGGACTCTATCTGCTGTCAACTCGGAAAAAACTTCAACAACTTTGCTGGGGACGGCTCGTCTGCCTTCTCGTCAGAGATAAATCGTCCACGTTAGGAATAAACTCTTCCACGTTAGGAATACCACCGTCCACGTTAGGACTCACCTTTCCACGTAAGGAATAACCGTTCCACGTTAGGAATAATACTGTCCACGTTAGGACTCACCTTTCCACGTAAGGAATACATCGCTTTTCCCCGTCAGGGGTGACTTTTCTCTGCTTTGTCAAACTCTTCCACGTAAGGAATACGTCTTCTTTTGCTTTGTCCACGTAAGGACTCTTTCTTTTTCCACGTTAGGAATCACAAATTTTCCACGTAAGGAACCCCAATCTTTCCACGTGAGGAATACTATATCAATCTTTCTTTCCACGTTAGGAATGCTTCTTCTTTCCACGTAAGGAATACCGTTTCTTCTTTCCGTCCACGTCAGGACTAAACTTTCCACGTAAGGAATCTATCTTCTTCTTCCACGTTAGGAATAACTTCTTTGATCTGTCCGCGTCAGGACTAAACTCTTCCACGTCAGGAATAATCTCTTTCTTTCCACGTCAGGAATCAATCTTGATATGTCCGCGTGAGGACTTAATCTTTCCACGTAAGGAATAACCTTCTCTTTCCACGTCAGGAATCAACTTCTTTTCCATCTGTCCGCGTCAGGACTAAACTTTTCCACGTTAGGAATGCACTTATCTCCCCGTAAGGAATCTATCTCAATATGTCCGCGTAAGGACTCAATCTTTCCACGTAAGGAATACCAACTTCTTTCCACGTAAGGAATAAATTCGTCTTTCCACGTAAGGAAACCATCTTCTTTCCACGTAAGGAAACATTGTCTTTCCACGTAAGGAGAACATCGTCCACGTTAGGACCCACCTTTCCACGTCAGGAACACCATCTTAATCTGTCCACGTAAGGACTCCAATCTTTCCACGTAAGGAATGATCTTGATCTGAATCTGTCCACGTCAGGACTAAACTTTCCACGTAAGGAATCTACCTTCTTTCCACGTTAGGAATCTCCTCTTGATATGTCCGCGTAAGGACTCTAATCTTTCCGCGTAAGGAATCAATCTTGATATGTCCGCGTGAGGACTCAAATCTTTCCACGTAAGGAATCTCCATCTTTCCACGTTAGGAATCTCCTCTTGATATGTCCGCGTAAGGACTCTAATCTTTCCACGTAAGGAATCTCCATCTTGATATGTCCGCGTGAGGACTCTAATCTTTCCACGTAAGGAATCTCCATCTTTCCACGTTAGGAACACAATCTTAATCTGTCCACGTAAGGACTCCAATCTTTCCACGTAAGGAATGATCTTTTTCCACGTAATGAATACGTTATCAATCTGTCCATGTAAGGACTCTGGCTTGATATGTCCACGTAAGGACTCAATCTTTCCACGTAAGGAAACAACTTCGTTCCACGTCAGGACCCATGTTTCGTCTTGATTTGTCCATGTCAGGACTCAGGCGTCTTCGACCCGCTGGGGAAATACAACTTGTCCACGTCAGGACTCACTTCTTCATTGGTCCCGACCCACAAACTTCTTAGCACTGACGTGACAACGACTTTGAGGCGGACTCTACTAGGGATATCTGGAAACCAAACTACCGGATGCCTGTTCTGATGCCCGGAGGCCACTTCTGAAATTCTGGTTCATGAAACCTTTTGATGACAAATAACTCTGCTTGGGAATAAAGAGAGACTTATCCTGGTAACTCTGTGGGGAATACTGCCGAAACTGACATTATCATTGAATATCTCATGCCGAGATCTTGAGTGTTTGGTAGTTCATTTGAGCAAGTGCTTTCCCCACCTGCTGCTAGAGTACAGAAACTGCTTCAGCAAAACAAATGCTGAAGATAATGCCGACTCCGCCGGGGATAGCCAGATGCTACAGAATTATTCCAGCAAAATAAATGCCGGCAGGGTGAAGTCAACCCTGCTGGGAAATTGGGAACTCAAACCAAACACCCTGTTGAGGTAACCCCCTGCTGGGGAATATAACTTTGCTGGGGAATAGCAGATGTGCACAGTACGATTGGATTTCTGCTGGAGAGTGAACTGATATTACACAGTATCCCTGACAAAATAAATGACAGGACCCACCACCAACTCTGCTGGGGAGAGTCTTGATCTTCGAGTTCCACTGGGAGGAAAGAACACTTGCTGAAAAGAGAGAACTCCGCTTCGGGGATACTAACGTGCCCCCAGTCTGTATTTTGTATAGCTTGCCCCTGAATCTGCAACCATTTTGGAATGGACCCTACAGTCCTTGTATCTTGACAACCAGACATGGACGACTTCTACATTTCGGACCTCGAAGGGGTGTTTCAAGAACATAACTTTCGTGCTTCTAGGGTGACCTGCCCCGGTCTTGCAACAACCTTTTGTCTCTGATCGACTGAGTCGTGGAGTACTGCCCATAGCTATGAGAGATTTGCCACATCTTGACCTGACTGCCCCAGATTTACTGATTCTAGGATGACTGACTCTACCTGAATTAATCAGTATAGCTTGCCCCAGTTCACGAAACATTTGGGCATTTCTGCATTTTATCCCGGTCATACCTTCCACTGTAGGAATCTTTCCTGTCGGCATGCGCTTACTCGCAAGTAACACAAGTTGTTCTGCATAAAAGATATACTAAACGCAATGCATATGACAGTTTCAAAGTCCAAGTTTGTTCACTGAAAAAAAAAAATTTGTGACATGTAATGAATCAATTATCAAGATGTCAATATGAAAGCTGGTAAGAGGAACCCTCTTAGGAGTCAGAATCGACGAGATCTTTACTGACGTATGCCCTCGGACAAAACCTGTTTCAATTAGGACTTTTGCGGGTTGTAACGTGGTCAGGTTCACGGTTAACAAGGAAAGATATAGGCTCAAAATTTATTTCGACCCACCCATTCTTCGTGATGTTCTCCAATCCTATGTTCAGCTAATCTGACTTCAGCGTTCACCTATTAAAGGTGGAATGATAGGAGTGATGGTTCAGGATACCACGCGTTTTTCTTTTTTGAGTGACGGTCATTTGCTTTTCATCTTTGGGTGCCTAGAATCACACGACTTTTGTCCTTTTCGAGGATTTGTTCTTTTCTTTGACAATCCTTTTCGTCTTTCGTTTTTTTTCGTTCCCTAACTTTTGCCTGGACTGAGTATCTTTTGAGATTCTTTTGATTTTCCAGTCCAGCGGGATGCCCCTGTTTTTGCCTAAGTCATTTGTTTTCAAGTTTTGACTTAGCGGGCTCTTGATTCTTTTCACTTTTCGTTCTCTTTTTTTTTTGAACAAGTCGTGTGACACTGGTTTGTCTGACTTCTTGTGGAGTAATGTGACTGTTTCACTCTTTGTCGGCAAGGTTTAACCATTGCGGTTCTTTAGGCACGACTTATACAAGTGTGATTTATCCTCAACCGGACACTCTTTCCACGATTCGAACGCTTGGTCAAACTAACTGACACCTACCCTGCCCCGGGTTAAGATTTGGGGTTTTTTCATTTTCGAAAAGAACCTCCTCCTACTGGCTCGAAAGGGGTTATCAAGGGATTACCTTCCTTATAACTCCAGTGTTTATGGATTGAAACAATGCCTGTATTTCATCAACAAGTTTTTTATCCAAAAGCATACGATCGGAATATTATTCGTCATCTGTTTTCGTCATCCTCCCCAGATTCTTGCTAAAACAAGCATTAAGCATTAAAGCAAAACAAAGAGTGAACACGACTGGATTAATTCAAAACATGCATATTCATTTCGTTTATTAATATCAATTGAAAAACAACAAGTTTTAAGAGCGAAATTTGCAATTACACAGAAAAGAAACTACAAATGCGAGGACATGAACAAGATAACATGAAAAATGTCGGCGTCTCGGAACTGGACTTCCTGCACTCTGACTTATTGGCGAGTCAACCATCCTCAGAAGCTATCATCAGGGGTAGTCTACTGTTGTCTCGATCTTCTTTCACCGGCCCGATCAAATCTGGGAAACTTTTTCATCACCCCGGTTTTCGCTTGTCGATGGCCTTGCACCGCCTTGGGAACCCTGTCAGAGAAATTAATGACCCTGCTGTCGATTAAATCTTGGACGTTATGCTTGAACGCGTGGCAACCTTCAATATCATGTCCGGGAGCCCCGGAGTGGAATTCACAGTGCCTGCTCGCATCATAGCCATCCGGCAGAGTGCCGGTTATTGGCACCAGAGTTCTTTTCTCCACCAAGTTCAATCTTAGTAGTGTCTGTAACAAATCTGCGTACGTTGAGGGAGGCTTCTCAAACACCCTCCTCGGCTTCTTTCCCCAAATTCTTTGCTGAGTCGTATACTGGCATCTTGTATGCTGCTGGCTTTGCTCGAGCGATTCCTTGGGCTCACGCGTTATCATCCTTAAATTCAACCCTGGCATCGGCAACTGTTGTGGACATGGGGACTTAGCTTCCAGCAGCTCTGGGATATACCTCGATTCGTCTGCAACCTCTGGCGGAGAGATGGGAATATCAGTCCCTGAAACTTTTATACCCCCCGGTACAAACTCAATTGTTTTCTCGTCCAGCAAATCTTGAATCTTATGCTTAAAAGCTTTGCAGTTCGCAATATCATGCCCCGGTGCTCCGGAGTGGAAGGCACAATGGGCGTTCAGGTCATAGTCTGGTGGCGGCTGCCCTGTTAGTGGAACCAAAATGCGGGGCTCAACCAGTTGAAGTTGGAACAAGAGTTGCACTAGCTGATCATAATCCACAGGGATCTCATCAAATACTCTGTTAGAAAACCTCATTCTCTTACCCCACCTCCTTGAGTTATCCTGCAAAATCAATTGCGACTGCTGACGAGGAGACTCCTGAGCTTCGAACCGTGGAGAGGGTCTCTTAAGCCTATCCTGCGTGGGTAATGGTTCTTCAGACCCTTAAGGAACAGATAAGCCAGCCGCGTCTTCCAACATTTGCCCTCCTTCTCTCCAGAGTACGTTCCTTAATACTTCAGCCATCAACCCTATCTGTGCCTTCAGTCGGCAGTTCTCTTCTTCTAGCGTCTCTTGATTCGAGCGCAACTCTTGCATATCTTTCGTGAACTGCCCCAGCTGGCCTCGAACATTCGTTAATTCTGCTTGAACCTGCTTGATGTCTATCCCCACAAGTTGGCGTATGCGGCCTGGGAGAAAACCTTGATTCTCTTGCTGAGCAAAATCGGCAGCCCTATCATTAGCCCGTGCAATCAGAGGCTGCACCATATTCTGCAATTGTTTCTGACTCTCGGCCATGGCTTCCATTACCTGTATGAGCCGCATTATGTTGTCGTGCACCTCTTGCATCTCAGTCTGATCCTGACTCATGACTTCCTAACTGCTGTTTCTGGTTGAACGCCAGGGAATTCTTCGGTCGCTAATCTTGGAGAACCTGGTGGATACAGGAGATGAGATACAATTTAATAATTACCTGTAATGCAATATGAATATGAATGCAATGCAATGTGTGTGCCTGTGCATTAGGGTGATTCATTCCCCCAGTTCTAGTGTGAAGGTGCCAGTGCGGTGACAATGCTAGCAATACAAAGATCGGAGCTAAATCACAGAAAGCCTCATATATTGCAGAGAAAACCAATAGGCCAAGAATACAATGTTACTGAGCATAATAAGAAGGCATGACCTCAACCAACAATCCTGGTGATGGTCAGCACTATGCAAATAAAGCATACAAGCGGGTATATGAAATAATCAAGTGCTCTCATAAGCTCGGTACTCTTCGATTAACTTCTTGGTCTCGGGATGACTTGGTCTGGTAAGCAGCCCTTCAACCAGCTGGTTTCTTCTCTTAAGAACACGACACACGTCTCCAGCAGTTTCTTCCCATGTCGCTTCTCCGAAGCAATCTTCTAGTTTTCGCTTTTGGGACACAACTTCATCTCTGCATTTGATTGCCTTGTTCAGTGCATTCTGGACGCTATACCGGGTCATCACTTCCTCCTCACACTCCTTGATGCTAGACTTCAGCTTCTCTTCGAGGTCGGAGGTTTGCTGCCTCAGCTTATCTTCCCTCTTCTTATTGTTGGTGAGTGTAGCATTCCAAGTCTTGTTGCAAGAGGAGATTTCTCGATGTGTCGCGTCAAGCGCTTTCTTTTTGGCTTCCAGCACGTCATGGGAGCTTCTGAACTCTTGCCCCAGACGTTCGCGCTTTTTCTTTTCCTCGGTCAACTCAGCCCCTAACCTGTTTAACAGCTCGATCTGTTGTTGGAAAGCATATACGGCCTTGTTTTTCTCACTGCGTACTTGAGCTAGCTCTTGCTCTAACCCTTCGTTGATCTTCATCAAGGCTTCTTTTTCTCTCACAATTTGCTCATAGACTTCCCTAGAAACAGTAGTTGGCTCCGCTACCGGAATAGGAACAAGGATTGGTACATCTGGAAATGGCATTAATAACTGACTTGCTCTTTCCTGGATCCAAACCCTGTAAGGTGCATAGGCCTGGCAATCGTTCTTACCTAACAGTGGTTTCCCCTTGCGGTTAATACGTATCTAGGCGTGTTGCAACTCAGCTAGCAATTCTCCCTTCAAATCACCTGTGAAGTACAGAGATTCCTGTACTTCTTCCTCCTGAGGTGGATTCTTCAGTGCATATCCGAACTGGCGAATGAATAGAGAAGGGTTGTAATTGATACACCCTTTTCTTCCTATCAACGGCATATTAGGGTACCCAGAACAACTGAAGATGAGCTCAGATCCCAACAGGTCTCGATCAAACCACTCCATATCTTCCGACGATAGCCTCATCAGGCGCTCTGGCCAACCAGTTGGGGCTGTAGTCTCTGCAACAGATCTTCTCTTAGGAAGGTGACTCTCAAACCACCTACTCAACAAGGGTACACACAGATGAACATTCTTCCCTCTTCCCTTCTCATTCTTGTAATGCAGTGAGTGGTAGAGATCTCCGAGTAAGGTAGGTACAGGATTACCAGCGGCAAACAAGTAGAAGGCGTCGAAGTCCACAAAATCCGGTATATTGGGGAACAGTACTATGCCATAAATGCACAAGGCCAACACAGCATTGAAAGCAACCCAGCACCCGCTCTTGGCATACTCTTGGGCTTTACCAACTAAGAATTGGAGTGAGAAGCCTGGAACTCCACGGGAGACAGTAGTCACAAGTTCAGAAGCATCAATATGCAAGGCTTTTGCCAAATCCTCCGGCTTGGGCTTGGCGTCATAATGAATGAATGGAACCTGGTTCTGCACGGGCAGCTCAACATACTCAGCGTATTCCTCCAGGGTTGGTCCCATAATAAAGTCAGAGAACGTAAAGCACCTCAAAGCAGGGTCGTAGAATTGCATCAAAGCATACAACCCATCTAACTCTACCTCTGTAGGTTTGCACACCAATCTCAGTAGTCTACCATAGCTCATCCGGAAGCTCCTACGAACACCCTCATCAGCAAGAGAGATCAACCCAAGTAGAGGAACAATATCAGGCGTAGGCAACTTGTAAGCAACCGTTCTCCTTAAGCTAGTCATGATCAAACACTCAGAAGTCTGGGCACTAGAACTAGGGAAATGCAAATGCGCCTGCAGCACAGACACACATTAGTGAAATGCAAATGGTAATGGATATGCAGTGATGCAATGCAAGTAACATGCAACAGGGACCAAAGCTGTAGCTGAATAGCCTGAACCCAATCAAGAAAGGTCTCAGATAGACCATCCAGAAGTCCTCAAGCCCTGGTCTCAGATATACCTCAAACAAAGCTCCAATATTGGTCTCTAATAGACCCCATAATCATAACCTGAATGGTCTCTGGCAGACCTCAGATCATATCCCCCACTGGTCTCTGACAGACCTCAGAACACATCTCCAAATAGTCTCTGACAGACCTCGGAACACACCAACTGGTCTCTGACAGACCTTAGAACCCTCCATAAATATCCAAGATCCTGATCAACAAACCGGTGGTCTGAAGGTCTAGTTACCTGCATAACCCTGAATCCCCTCACAGGTGGGTGACCCTATAACTGGCACAAGGTACGGCATCCTATGCGGTCGTCGGCGTCACAGACTTTCAGGGTTGATGATACGATTCCCAGAAGGAGTGGCATCATCAATCCCTGAAGAGGCCTCACTTAGCCAACTTCCAAATGATCGGTCCCCAGAGTCGACAATCCAACTAACCAGCAACCCACGCCAACCAAAGGAAGGGGCAGGAGGCCAACCAGAGGAACCTCGTCTGAGTGTAGATTTCATGGGACACCAAAGCAAGCAAAGCACGCGGGCACCCACTAATTTCTACTCTAATTCTAGGTGCACTCAAGCCCAGGTCCGGCTTATCTCTCAATATCAGAACACCCGTCACACCCCAGATACAGCAACAATAATCAATATATAAAGCTGAAAATACAAGGTTAGAAATATAAAATAACTCCATACAAAATCCTCGACGGGAAAACAAGCGTTAGGATTGACTCTCTTAAGGGACGTTGGATCCCAAATGCATAAGAACTATCGCAGTCCTTAGCAGCCAGGGGACGTTGGGTCCCCAGCAGAGTCGCCAGCTGTCGCTACTGCGAAAATCGGCGCCGGCTGACAGAAGAGTCGCCACCGTGCGTTATTTATCCCACGGGAGGGAAAGGAAACGCTCAAAGTAAACCTCGCACAATACGGGAAAGGTATGGTCATCGCAACCAAAACCTGGATTCGGGAGTCGGTTACGCAAGGGGAAGGTATTAGCACCCCTCACGTCCGTCGTACTCGACGGGATCCACGCTTGTCTTCGGATATGGATTGTTATTCTATCTACTCTACAGGTCTGGGGTTAAAAGAAAATAAAATGACTCGGCAAAGTATCGCACTTTATGCCTACGTATTCCCGTCTGGAACGAGAAATCAGAGTCAACGTAGTTCGCCTACCTACGGGAAAGGAGGGGAAGGTTGCTCGCTAGGATATCGCATCCTATGCCTACGTACTTTCATACAGCATGAAAGATCAGAGCAAACGTAGTTCGGGCCACGGAAGACACAGGCTTGTCTTGGTTGATTTTATTCTTTCTGAAAAAGGTTTTCTTGATTAGCTGTCCCGGCGGACAAAAATGACGGCTTGATGAGTTCCCGTTCTTTTACGAAAGAAGTGTCTTTTATTGTGTTTGAAATCTTTGTGTTTTTCTGTTTGTTTTGAGAAAGAAAGAGACAGAACTCTAACCTACGGTTGCAAAGGGAAACAAACTAACCTAATGTTATCATGCATGGGTTAAGACCTAGTGTCTATCATGCTCCTCTCTTGCACAGAGAGAAACAGAGATCCTAAGGGATAGGCAGAAACAGAAACAATATCAGATATATACAGTAAAACAGTAAAATGCATGGATGCAACAGTACAAGCGAGGAAAGGGAGTCCCACTCAACCTCGAACCTAGAAAACAATAGGCAAAAGTGAACAGACTTCACTTTCAACCCAGCAGGGTAAACATCAAACAATACAGTCCAGAAAACCAATCAATACATCAGAAATGAAATACAGCAATAAAACAAACAGCTTCAGCAGCTCTGAATCAACATCTGGCTTCAAGTAATCTCCAATCAGTTACAGTCTTCAACAAGCATCAATCTCCATCTTCATGGCCTTTAGGCAAGGGCTTTGATCATCATTCTTCCATCTGCAATGGCTTTTCTTCAAGTTCAAACCTCCAGGATGAGGAATCAGTCACAAGAGTGAATTGGGTGTTAAGCAATCAGTTGACTACCAAGGGTAGTGAACAGACTGCTTCTAACACAAAAGACATTTTCTCTCAAGAGTTCTATCTCTTAGACACTATCACCAAGCCTTCCAAAGGAAGGGGGTGAGTGTCTTAGAGAGACTCTGAATCACAGAGAAGAATGGATGCAGACAAGGCAATCCATGTTTGAAAAACAAACTTTCTAATCTAGAGCTCTGCCTAGCTCCTAAACCCTAGTCTCCTCAGCATCTGCTAGCAAAAATCTTATCTTCAACTCTGGAAGTTGATCTCCAACATCTGGATCTCCAATGGCCTTCATCTCCTCAAGTCTTCAGCTCTCCCAAATCCCCAGACAATCCCAATACCCGCACATACAAGCAATAATCCCCTGAGGGCACACCACACCAGTCAATCAGATATATACAGTACATTAATAGCAGTAGGGGAATCCTGACTTTTCTAAGGGGATCTAATAACTACCCATAGCCCCTATAGTCCCATAGCTAAACTATTCAAACCCTAAGTCCTAAGGGAAATGAATTGATTCTCCTAAGTCATCACCTAAAACCCTAGTTTGTTCATGTTGTTCACACCTACACTAAGCACCTAAAATTAATTTCTAAAAATGGGAACTAAATTGTTTCTACAAGTTTAATGTCTAAACTAAACAACCTAAAAAGAATGGACAAAAAATATTAAAGCATCTAGTAGAACAAAAATTAACAAAATCATGCATGAAATGAAACTTTTTAAAATGCTATTTATTTGGAAAATATGGGAAAAATATCAAATAAAAAATAAAATGCAATTTTTATTTTTTATAATTTTCTAGACTCTTTAAAGAAAATGATGCAAAAAGAATGAATTAAAAATATGCAATTTCTAATTTGTTATGAATTTTCAAAAATGAAATGTTGAAGTTCAAGTATACTACTTAAAACCCTAATTAAACTATCCTAAGTTCAATTATCTAAACTAATCAAATTTTATTCTAAAAAATCTAGTAATAAATTCTGGGAATACTACAATTCAATATTAATCACCACAAAAAAGAATGGGCAAAAAATCTATTTCTAAGTGTAAGAACAAAAATCTACAAGATCATGTATGAAATAAAACCTTCAAAATATGCATTTATTTGTAAAATATGGAAAAAATGCGAAAAAAATATAAAATGCAATTTTTATATTTTTTTAATTTTCTAGACATGTTAAGGAAAATATTAAAAAAAGAATGAGTTAAAAATATGCATTTTCCATTTAGTTATGAATTTTTGAAGATGAATGAAATCTGGGCCGCAAGATCAAAGTCAAGTCAAAGTTTCCATTCCAATCCAATGGTGCATGTTCATCTTCTCCACATGCAAACCCTAAAATTCAGAATTTTCATTTCATGCCATGATCTTCCATAGCTTCTAGCTCACTCGTTTCTCCATGAAAACATCCGAAATAAAGACCAAAAACGATCCTCTTCTTGCCCTCTATCCAACCATGTCCATATCTCCTCTTGAAACCACCTAGAATGTGCAAACCGAAACCCCCAATCCATGGTTCCACCATGAAAGCTTGACATGCAATTGTAACAAACCTTGAAAATAATTGTAGCCACGTGTTCCTCTTGCTTCCATGAGTATACTAAACTATAACACATGCATTAAAACCTCATATTTCAAGCTTTCTTGATCAACCAAGAATTGATGTCACATTTCGAAACTCCATGGATTGACCTTAAACTCACCATAAATGATCCTTAAGTGGTCTCTATCATGAATATCACAACAACTAACCCTAACCATGCATAATTATGGTGATTCGAAACAAAACGTATCCTTACCAATTGGATATGGTGATGGTTGCTATGCCCTGTTTCAGCCCTTGCCAATGGTGCCAAATGATCTTTATATGATGGTGATGATGCTGGTGAAGAGAATTCGTGCTCAAGCTTCTTGAAAATGGCAATTCGAACCTTCACGCAACTTGGAGTGATGAAGTGGAACTCATGATCCAGCCACGAATTGATGTGCCTTCTTCGTGCTTTTTACTCTACAACAATGGAGGATGATGATGATGACAGAAATTGAAGTGATTGATGAAGCTTCAATGGAGTTTGAAGAGAAAATGCCAATTGGAGTGAAGGATTCAAAGTAGTGTTTACAAGTTCAAAGAATCACCAACCAATGCATGGAGTCACTCTAGGGCTTATATAGATGAGAATAGAAATGTGTGGAAGTTTGTAGAACCTTCCATGAAGTTTCTAGAATGTATCACGTAATGAGATTTTGAATTTGTCATCTTGAGTGAATCTCATGCCATCTCATGATAAACCATGCAATCTTACTTAAATTCTCCTCATATGGTATTATGACATGAAAATAAGGTCTTACAAACCTTTATGTAGCATTTTCTCATCTTTCCTTTTGATGCCTTAAAGTGCAAATAACAAATTTACAAAGAAACTCCAATTTTTAAGCCTAAACTCAAAAATGTGGCTAAACCATTGTTCTCAAAATGATGTTTCCAATCAAAATCATCTATCATATGCCCCATTTTGGATTTGTAGATCTCTCAAACCAAAATTCAATTCCAACTTTTTCAACTTATAAGCCATTTACAAGCCATTTTGACCATTTTAAAATATCCATGCTCCATGCATTTTCAAACTCTCACAACATCTTATCTAGCCTTAAAATCCCATTTTGAGCAACTTTGATGTTGGGAAGTTTTCCATTTGAAGCTTCCTTGTAGGAGTTTTGGGCATTGGCTAAAAATGACCTGTAATTCCAAATTACCAAAATACCCCTGTCTTGCACAAGCCATAAGTAGAGTTCCCTAAATCATATGAAGGCATACCATACCTTTTTGGAAAGGGGAGACAATGAGGAACAACTCTATTGCTTGTTAAAAGTCCATTTGAATTATCCTTGAGGGCCAAAAGTTTGTCAGAAGACAGTCAACTTGCACAGACAAATTTCAGTGCCATCTGGTGACCCCTAACTTGCAAGAGCTATAACTTGAGTTCTAGAAATCTCCTTGATGTCTTCCACCACTCAAATTAAAGGTCTTGAGATCCTCTACAAGTTTAATGTTGGCCAAGGATCCATTTGAAGCTTGCATTTTGACTTATTTTGCTTGGAAGTTTGACCTAAACTAGGGAATTTTACCTAGAAACCCTAATTTAGAACCTCCTCTTCTCCTTGATTTCTCTTGATTTATTCTTAGCATAACAACATATCTTTATTCTCCATGTCAAATTATGAACCCCACATCTCTCCAATAGCCCTTAATGCCTTTCAATCAGTCAATTGACCTAGAGTTGACCCAGGGTTGACCCAGATGAAACCCTAGTTGACTGTCTTCAACTGCAATACTTGTGATCACACCAATGACTTGTCTCCTTCTCCAAATGACTTTCTAAGTCCTCCAAGATGTCTAGATACTCCCCATGCTCAGCCCACAGCTCACCATTTCTTTGTTGATCCTCAGACACCCTCAGTTAGGAGATAGATGAACTGCTTGATCCATTGACTTGATAGCTTCCAAATTCTTTTCTGATGACTTGAATGAGGTTGAATCAGGATAATAACCTCTTGATAGGCCTCTAGAGATGAGAATAATGATTGGTCCCCTGTTAGCTGACTTGCTATGCTTATGCTATGCAGATGAGTAACCTATGTACATGGCCCTATATGCAAATGCTAATGCAATTGAAACATAAACCAAGTGAATAAGGTTGGGCAAATTTTTAGGGTGCAACAGCTGCCCCTATTCAAGCGGCTTGGACCCGATTGGGTGAAGAGCCCGGAGCCTTCAGACATTTGCGGTACGAGACGGTTGAATACTAGGAACCCAGAAATTTGCCAACCGCAGAAATAAACTGCGCCACTGCTTGGGGAACGACATTCATCAGCTGAATTTAACTGTTACGGCAACCCACTGATCTCGTGCGACCGTGCTGGGGAGTCTTCTCATCATCCTGAAAAATATTGAATCATCGGAAACTTCGTCCTTTGCTTGTCCACGTCAGGACTCTATCTGCTGTCAACTCGGAAAAAACTTCAACAACTTTGCTGGGGACGGCTCGTCTGCCTTCTCGTCAGAGATAAATCGTCCACGTTAGGAATAAACTCTTCCACGTTAGGAATACCACCGTCCACGTTAGGACTCACCTTTCCACGTAAGGAATAACCGTTCCACGTTAGGAATAATACTGTCCACGTTAGGACTCACCTTTCCACGTAAGGAATACATCGCTTTTCCCCGTCAGGGGTGACTTTTCTCTGCTTTGTCAAACTCTTCCACGTAAGGAATACGTCTTCTTTTGCTTTGTCCACGTAAGGACTCTTTCTTTTTCCACGTTAGGAATCACAAATTTTCCACGTAAGGAACCCCAATCTTTCCACGTGAGGAATACTATATCAATCTTTCTTTCCACGTTAGGAATGCTTCTTCTTTCCACGTAAGGAATACCGTTTCTTCTTTCCGTCCACGTCAGGACTAAACTTTCCACGTTAGGAATCTATCTTCTTCTTCCACGTTAGGAATAACTTCTTTGATCTGTCCGCGTCAGGACTAAACTCTTCCACGTCAGGAATAATCTCTTTCTTTCCACGTCAGGAATCAATCTTGATATGTCCGCGTGAGGACTTAATCTTTCCACGTAAGGAATAACCTTCTCTTTCCACGTCAGGAATCAACTTCTTTTCCATCTGTCCGCGTCAGGACTAAACTTTTCCACGTTAGGAATGCACTTATCTCCCCGTAAGGAATCTATCTCAATATGTCCGCGTAAGGACTCAATCTTTCCACGTAAGGAATACCAACTTCTTTCCACGTAAGGAATAAATTCGTCTTTCCACGTAAGGAAACCATCTTCTTTCCACGTAAGGAAACATTGTCTTTCCACGTAAGGAGAACATCGTCCACGTTAGGACCCACCTTTCCACGTCAGGAACACCATCTTAATCTGTCCACGTAAGGACTCCAATCTTTCCACGTAAGGAATGATCTTGATCTGAATCTGTCCACGTCAGGACTAAACTTTCCACGTAAGGAATCTACCTTCTTTCCACGTTAGGAATCTCCTCTTGATATGTCCGCGTAAGGACTCTAATCTTTCCGCGTAAGGAATCAATCTTGATATGTCCGCGTGAGGACTCAAATCTTTCCACGTAAGGAATCTCCATCTTTCCACGTTAGGAATCTCCTCTTGATATGTCCGCGTAAGGACTCTAATCTTTCCACGTAAGGAATCTCCATCTTGATATGTCCGCGTGAGGACTCTAATCTTTCCACGTAAGGAATCTCCATCTTTCCACGTTAGGAACACAATCTTAATCTGTCCACGTAAGGACTCCAATCTTTCCACGTAAGGAATGATCTTTTTCCACGTAATGAATACGTTATCAATCTGTCCATGTAAGGACTCTGGCTTGATATGTCCACGTAAGGACTCAATCTTTCCACGTAAGGAAACAACTTCGTTCCACGTCAGGACCCATGTTTCGTCTTGATTTGTCCATGTCAGGACTCAGGCGTCTTCGACCCGCTGGGGAAATACAACTTGTCCACGTCAGGACTCACTTCTTCATTGGTCCCGACCCACAAACTTCTTAGCACTGACGTGACAACGACTTTGAGGCGGACTCTACTAGGGATATCTGGAAACCAAACTACCGGATGCCTGTTCTGATGCCCGGAGGCCACTTCTGAAATTCTGGTTCATGAAACCTTTTGATGACAAATAACTCTGCTTGGGAATAAAGAGAGACTTATCCTGGTAACTCTGTGGGGAATACTGCCGAAACTGACATTATCATTGAATATCTCATGCCGAGATCTTGAGTGTTTGGTAGTTCATTTGAGCAAGTGCTTTCCCCACCTGCTGCTAGAGTACAGAAACTGCTTCAGCAAAACAAATGCTGAAGATAATGCCGACTCCGCCGGGGATAGCCAGATGCTACAGAATTATTCCAGCAAAATAAATGCCGGCAGGGTGAAGTCAACCCTGCTGGGAAATTGGGAACTCAAACCAAACACCCTGTTGAGGTAACCCCCTGCTGGGGAATATAACTTTGCTGGGGAATAGCAGATGTGCACAGTACGATTGGATTTCTGCTGGAGAGTGAACTGATATTACACAGTATCCCTGACAAAATAAATGACAGGACCCACCACCAACTCTGCTGGGGAGAGTCTTGATCTTCGAGTTCCACTGGGAGGAAAGAACACTTGCTGAAAAGAGAGAACTCCGCTTCGGGGATACTAACGTGCCCCCAGTCTGTATTTTGTATAGCTTGCCCCTGAATCTGCAACCATTTTGGAATGGACCCTACAGTCCTTGTATCTTGACAACCAGACATGGACGACTTCTACATTTCGGACCTCGAAGGGGTGTTTCAAGAACATAACTTTCGTGCTTCTAGGGTGACCTGCCCCGGTCTTGCAACAACCTTTTGTCTCTGATCGACTGAGTCGTGGAGTACTGCCCATAGCTATGAGAGATTTGCCACATCTTGACCTGACTGCCCCAGATTTACTGATTCTAGGATGACTGACTCTACCTGAATTAATCAGTATAGCTTGCCCCAGTTCACGAAACATTTGGGCATTTCTGCATTTTATCCCGGTCATACCTTCCACTGTAGGAATCTTTCCTGTCGGCATGCGCTTACTCGCAAGTAACACAAGTTGTTCTGCATAAAAGATATACTAAACGCAATGCATATGACAGTTTCAAAGTCCAAGTTTGTTCACTGAAAAAAAAAAATTTGTGACATGTAATGAATCAATTATCAAGATGTCAATATGAAAGCTGGTAAGAGGAACCCTCTTAGGAGTCAGAATCGACGAGATCTTTACTGACGTATGCCCTCGGACAAAACCTGTTTCAATTAGGACTTTTGCGGGTTGTAACGTGGTCAGGTTCACGGTTAACAAGGAAAGATATAGGCTCAAAATTTATTTCGACCCACCCATTCTTCGTGATGTTCTCCAATCCTATGTTCAGCTAATCTGACTTCAGCGTTCACCTATTAAAGGTGGAATGATAGGAGTGATGGTTCAGGATACCACGCGTTTTTCTTTTTTGAGTGACGGTCATTTGCTTTTCATCTTTGGGTGCCTAGAATCACACGACTTTTGTCCTTTTCGAGGATTTGTTCTTTTCTTTGACAATCCTTTTCGTCTTTCGTTTTTTTTCGTTCCCTAACTTTTGCCTGGACTGAGTATCTTTTGAGATTCTTTTGATTTTCCAGTCCAGCGGGATGCCCCTGTTTTTGCCTAAGTCATTTGTTTTCAAGTTTTGACTTAGCGGGCTCTTGATTCTTTTCACTTTTCGTTCTCTTTTTTTTTTGAACAAGTCGTGTGACACTGGTTTGTCTGACTTCTTGTGGAGTAATGTGACTGTTTCACTCTTTGTCGGCAAGGTTTAACCATTGCGGTTCTTTAGGCACGACTTATACAAGTGTGATTTATCCTCAACCGGACACTCTTTCCACGATTCGAACGCTTGGTCAAACTAACTGACACCTACCCTGCCCCGGGTTAAGATTTGGGGTTTTTTCATTTTCGAAAAGAACCTCCTCCTACTGGCTCGAAAGGGGTTATCAAGGGATTACCTTCCTTATAACTCCAGTGTTTATGGATTGAAACAATGCCTGTATTTCATCAACAAGTTTTTTATCCAAAAGCATACGATCGGAATATTATTCGTCATCTGTTTTCGTCATCCTCCCCAGATTCCTGCTAAAACAAGCATTAAGCATTAAAGCAAAACAAAGAGTGAACACGACTGGATTAATTCAAAACATGCATATTCATTTCGTTTATTAATATCAATTGAAAAACAACAAGTTTTAAGAGCGAAATTTGCAATTACACAGAAAAGAAACTACAAATGCGAGGACATGAACAAGATAACATGAAAAATGTCGGCGTCTCGGAACTGGACTTCCTGCACTCTGACTTATTGGCGAGTCAACCATCCTCAGAAGCTATCATCAGGGGTAGTCTACTGTTGTCTCGATCTTCTTTCACCGGCCCGATCAAATCTGGGAAACTTTTTCATCACCCCGGTTTTCGCTTGTCGATGGCCTTGCACCGCCTTGGGAACCCTGTCAGAGAAATTAATGACCCTGCTGTCGATTAAATCTTGGACGTTATGCTTGAACGCGTGGCAACCTTCAATATCATGTCCGGGAGCCCCGGAGTGGAATTCACAGTGCCTGCTCGCATCATAGCCATCCGGCAGAGTGCCGGTTATTGGCACCAGAGTTCTTTTCTCCACCAAGTTCAATCTTAGTAGTGTCTGTAACAAATCTGCGTACGTTGAGGGAGGCTTCTCAAACACCCTCCTCGGCTTCTTTCCCCAAATTCTTTGCTGAGTCGTATACTGGCATCTTGTATGCTGCTGGCTTTGCTCGAGCGATTCCTTGGGCTCACGCGTTATCATCCTTAAATTCAACCCTGGCATCGGCAACTGTTGTGGACATGGGGACTTAGCTTCCAGCAGCTCTGGGATATACCTCGATTCGTCTGCAACCTCTGGCGGAGAGATGGGAATATCAGTCCCTGAAACTTTTATACCCCCCGGTACAAACTCAATTGTTTTCTCGTCCAGCAAATCTTGAATCTTATGCTTAAAAGCTTTGCAGTTCGCAATATCATGCCCCGGTGCTCCGGAGTGGAAGGCACAATGGGCGTTCAGGTCATAGTCTGGTGGCGGCTGCCCTGTTAGTGGAACCAAAATGCGGGGCTCAACCAGTTGAAGTTGGAACAAGAGTTGCACTAGCTGATCATAATCCACAGGGATCTCATCAAATACTCTGTTAGAAAACCTCATTCTCTTACCCCACCTCCTTGAGTTATCCTGCAAAATCAATTGCGACTGCTGACGAGGAGACTCCTGAGCTTCGAACCGTGGAGAGGGTCTCTTAAGCCTATCCTGCGTGGGTAATGGTTCTTCAGACCCTTAAGGAACAGATAAGCCAGCCGCGTCTTCCAACATTTGCCCTCCTTCTCTCCAGAGTACGTTCCTTAATACTTCAGCCATCAACCCTATCTGTGCCTTCAGTCGGCAGTTCTCTTCTTCTAGCGTCTCTTGATTCGAGCGCAACTCTTGCATATCTTTCGTGAACTGCCCCAGCTGGCCTCGAACATTCGTTAATTCTGCTTGAACCTGCTTGATGTCTATCCCCACAAGTTGGCGTATGCGGCCTGGGAGAAAACCTTGATTCTCTTGCTGAGCAAAATCGGCAGCCCTATCATTAGCCCGTGCAATCAGAGGCTGCACCATATTCTGCAATTGTTTCTGACTCTCGGCCATGGCTTCCATTACCTGTATGAGCCGCATTATGTTGTCGTGCACCTCTTGCATCTCAGTCTGATCCTGACTCATGACTTCCTAACTGCTGTTTCTGGTTGAACGCCAGGGAATTCTTCGGTCGCTAATCTTGGAGAACCTGGTGGATACAGGAGATGAGATACAATTTAATAATTACCTGTAATGCAATATGAATATGAATGCAATGCAATGTGTGTGCCTGTGCATTAGGGTGATTCATTCCCCCAGTTCTAGTGTGAAGGTGCCAGTGCGGTGACAATGCTAGCAATACAAAGATCGGAGCTAAATCACAGAAAGCCTCATATATTGCAGAGAAAACCAATAGGCCAAGAATACAATGTTACTGAGCATAATAAGAAGGCATGACCTCAACCAACAATCCTGGTGATGGTCAGCACTATGCAAATAAAGCATACAAGCGGGTATATGAAATAATCAAGTGCTCTCATAAGCTCGGTACTCTTCGATTAACTTCTTGGTCTCGGGATGACTTGGTCTGGTAAGCAGCCCTTCAACCAGCTGGTTTCTTCTCTTAAGAACACGACACACGTCTCCAGCAGTTTCTTCCCATGTCGCTTCTCCGAAGCAATCTTCTAGTTTTCGCTTTTGGGACACAACTTCATCTCTGCATTTGATTGCCTTGTTCAGTGCATTCTGGACGCTATACCGGGTCATCACTTCCTCCTCACACTCCTTGATGCTAGACTTCAGCTTCTCTTCGAGGTCGGAGGTTTGCTGCCTCAGCTTATCTTCCCTCTTCTTATTGTTGGTGAGTGTAGCATTCCAAGTCTTGTTGCAAGAGGAGATTTCTCGATGTGTCGCGTCAAGCGCTTTCTTTTTGGCTTCCAGCACGTCATGGGAGCTTCTGAACTCTTGCCCCAGACGTTCGCGCTTTTTCTTTTCCTCGGTCAACTCAGCCCCTAACCTGTTTAACAGCTCGATCTGTTGTTGGAAAGCATATACGGCCTTGTTTTTCTCACTGCGTACTTGAGCTAGCTCTTGCTCTAACCCTTCGTTGATCTTCATCAAGGCTTCTTTTTCTCTCACAATTTGCTCATAGACTTCCCTAGAAACAGTAGTTGGCTCCGCTACCGGAATAGGAACAAGGATTGGTACATCTGGAAATGGCATTAATAACTGACTTGCTCTTTCCTGGATCCAAACCCTGTAAGGTGCATAGGCCTGGCAATCGTTCTTACCTAACAGTGGTTTCCCCTTGCGGTTAATACGTATCTAGGCGTGTTGCAACTCAGCTAGCAATTCTCCCTTCAAATCACCTGTGAAGTACAGAGATTCCTGTACTTCTTCCTCCTGAGGTGGATTCTTCAGTGCATATCCGAACTGGCGAATGAATAGAGAAGGGTTGTAATTGATACACCCTTTTCTTCCTATCAACGGCATATTAGGGTACCCAGAACAACTGAAGATGAGCTCAGATCCCAACAGGTCTCGATCAAACCACTCCATATCTTCCGACGATAGCCTCATCAGGCGCTCTGGCCAACCAGTTGGGGCTGTAGTCTCTGCAACAGATCTTCTCTTAGGAAGGTGACTCTCAAACCACCTACTCAACAAGGGTACACACAGATGAACATTCTTCCCTCTTCCCTTCTCATTCTTGTAATGCAGTGAGTGGTAGAGATCTCCGAGTAAGGTAGGTACAGGATTACCAGCGGCAAACAAGTAGAAGGCGTCGAAGTCCACAAAATCCGGTATATTGGGGAACAGTACTATGCCATAAATGCACAAGGCCAACACAGCATTGAAAGCAACCCAGCACCCGCTCTTGGCATACTCTTGGGCTTTACCAACTAAGAATTGGAGTGAGAAGCCTGGAACTCCACGGGAGACAGTAGTCACAAGTTCAGAAGCATCAATATGCAAGGCTTTTGCCAAATCCTCCGGCTTGGGCTTGGCGTCATAATGAATGAATGGAACCTGGTTCTGCACGGGCAGCTCAACATACTCAGCGTATTCCTCCAGGGTTGGTCCCATAATAAAGTCAGAGAACGTAAAGCACCTCAAAGCAGGGTCGTAGAATTGCATCAAAGCATACAACCCATCTAACTCTACCTCTGTAGGTTTGCACACCAATCTCAGTAGTCTACCATAGCTCATCCGGAAGCTCCTACGAACACCCTCATCAGCAAGAGAGATCAACCCAAGTAGAGGAACAATATCAGGCGTAGGCAACTTGTAAGCAACCGTTCTCCTTAAGCTAGTCATGATCAAACACTCAGAAGTCTGGGCACTAGAACTAGGGAAATGCAAATGCGCCTGCAGCACAGACACACATTAGTGAAATGCAAATGGTAATGGATATGCAGTGATGCAATGCAAGTAACATGCAACAGGGACCAAAGCTGTAGCTGAATAGCCTGAACCCAATCAAGAAAGGTCTCAGATAGACCATCCAGAAGTCCTCAAGCCCTGGTCTCAGATATACCTCAAACAAAGCTCCAATATTGGTCTCTAATAGACCCCATAATCATAACCTGAATGGTCTCTGGCAGACCTCAGATCATATCCCCCACTGGTCTCTGACAGACCTCAGAACACATCTCCAAATAGTCTCTGACAGACCTCGGAACACACCAACTGGTCTCTGACAGACCTTAGAACCCTCCATAAATATCCAAGATCCTGATCAACAAACCGGTGGTCTGAAGGTCTAGTTACCTGCATAACCCTGAATCCCCTCACAGGTGGGTGACCCTATAACTGGCACAAGGTACGGCATCCTATGCGGTCGTCGGCGTCACAGACTTTCAGGGTTGATGATACGATTCCCAGAAGGAGTGGCATCATCAATCCCTGAAGAGGCCTCACTTAGCCAACTTCCAAATGATCGGTCCCCAGAGTCGACAATCCAACTAACCAGCAACCCACGCCAACCAAAGGAAGGGGCAGGAGGCCAACCAGAGGAACCTCGTCTGAGTGTAGATTTCATGGGACACCAAAGCAAGCAAAGCACGCGGGCACCCACTAATTTCTACTCTAATTCTAGGTGCACTCAAGCCCAGGTCCGGCTTATCTCTCAATATCAGAACACCCGTCACACCCCAGATACAGCAACAATAATCAATATATAAAGCTGAAAATACAAGGTTAGAAATATAAAATAACTCCATACAAAATCCTCGACGGGAAAACAAGCGTTAGGATTGACTCTCTTAAGGGACGTTGGATCCCAAATGCATAAGAACTATCACAGTCCTTAGCAGCCAGGGGACGTTGGGTCCCCAGCAGAGTCGCCAGCTGTCGCTACTGCGAAAATCGGCGCCGGCTGACAGAAGAGTCGCCACCGTGCGTTATTTATCCCACGGGAGGGAAAGGAAACGCTCAAAGTAAACCTCGCACAATACGGGAAAGGTATGGTCATCGCAACCAAAACCTGGATTCGGGAGTCGGTTACGCAAGGGGAAGGTATTAGCACCCCTCACGTCCGTCGTACTCGACGGGATCCACGCTTGTCTTCGGATATGGATTGTTATTCTATCTACTCTACAGGTCTGGGGTTAAAAGAAAATAAAATGACTCGGCAAAGTATCGCACTTTATGCCTACGTATTCCCGTCTGGAACGAGAAATCAGAGTCAACGTAGTTCGCCTACCTACGGGAAAGGAGGGGAAGGTTGCTCGCTAGGATATCGCATCCTATGCCTACGTACTTTCATACAGCATGAAAGATCAGAGCAAACGTAGTTCGGGCCACGGAAGACACAGGCTTGTCTTGGTTGATTTTATTCTTTCTGAAAAAGGTTTTCTTGATTAGCTGTCCCGGCGGACAAAAATGACGGCTTGATGAGTTCCCGTTCTTTTACGAAAGAAGTGTCTTTTATTGTGTTTGAAATCTTTGTGTTTTTCTGTTTGTTTTGAGAAAGAAAGAGACAGAACTCTAACCTACGGTTGCAAAGGGAAACAAACTAACCTAATGTTATCATGCATGGGTTAAGACCTAGTGTCTATCATGCTCCTCTCTTGCACAGAGAGAAACAGAGATCCTAAGGGATAGGCAGAAACAGAAACAATATCAGATATATACAGTAAAACAGTAAAATGCATGGATGCAACAGTACAAGCGAGGAAAGGGAGTCCCACTCAACCTCGAACCTAGAAAACAATAGGCAAAAGTGAACAGACTTCACTTTCAACCCAGCAGGGTAAACATCAAACAATACAGTCCAGAAAACCAATCAATACATCAGAAATGAAATACAGCAATAAAACAAACAGCTTCAGCAGCTCTGAATCAACATCTGGCTTCAAGTAATCTCCAATCAGTTACAGTCTTCAACAAGCATCAATCTCCATCTTCATGGCCTTTAGGCAAGGGCTTTGATCATCATTCTTCCATCTGCAATGGCTTTTCTTCAAGTTCAAACCTCCAGGATGAGGAATCAGTCACAAGAGTGAATTGGGTGTTAAGCAATCAGTTGACTACCAAGGGTAGTGAACAGACTGCTTCTAACACAAAAGACATTTTCTCTCAAGAGTTCTATCTCTTAGACACTATCACCAAGCCTTCCAAAGGAAGGGGGTGAGTGTCTTAGAGAGACTCTGAATCACAGAGAAGAATGGATGCAGACAAGGCAATCCATGTTTGAAAAACAAACTTTCTAATCTAGAGCTCTGCCTAGCTCCTAAACCCTAGTCTCCTCAGCATCTGCTAGCAAAAATCTTATCTTCAACTCTGGAAGTTGATCTCCAACATCTGGATCTCCAATGGCCTTCATCTCCTCAAGTCTTCAGCTCTCCCAAATCCCCAGACAATCCCAATACCCGCACATACAAGCAATAATCCCCTGAGGGCACACCACACCAGTCAATCAGATATATACAGTACATTAATAGCAGTAGGGGAATCCTGACTTTTCTAAGGGGATCTAATAACTACCCATAGCCCCTATAGTCCCATAGCTAAACTATTCAAACCCTAAGTCCTAAGGGAAATGAATTGATTCTCCTAAGTCATCACCTAAAACCCTAGTTTGTTCATGTTGTTCACACCTACACTAAGCACCTAAAATTAATTTCTAAAAATGGGAACTAAATTGTTTCTACAAGTTTAATGTCTAAACTAAACAACCTAAAAAGAATGGACAAAAAATATTAAAGCATCTAGTAGAACAAAAATTAACAAAATCATGCATGAAATGAAACTTTTTAAAATGCTATTTATTTGGAAAATATGGGAAAAATATCAAATAAAAAATAAAATGCAATTTTTATTTTTTATAATTTTCTAGACTCTTTAAAGAAAATGATGCAAAAAGAATGAATTAAAAATATGCAATTTCTAATTTGTTATGAATTTTCAAAAATGAAATGTTGAAGTTCAAGTATACTACTTAAAACCCTAATTAAACTATCCTAAGTTCAATTATCTAAACTAATCAAATTTTATTCTAAAAAATCTAGTAATAAATTCTGGGAATACTACAATTCAATATTAATCACCACAAAAAAGAATGGGCAAAAAATCTATTTCTAAGTGTAAGAACAAAAATCTACAAGATCATGTATGAAATAAAACCTTCAAAATATGCATTTATTTGTAAAATATGGAAAAAATGCGAAAAAAATATAAAATGCAATTTTTATATTTTTTTAATTTTCTAGACATGTTAAGGAAAATATTAAAAAAAGAATGAGTTAAAAATATGCATTTTCCATTTAGTTATGAATTTTTGAAGATGAATGAAATCTGGGCCGCAAGATCAAAGTCAAGTCAAAGTTTCCATTCCAATCCAATGGTGCATGTTCATCTTCTCCACATGCAAACCCTAAAATTCAGAATTTTCATTTCATGCCATGATCTTCCATAGCTTCTAGCTCACTCGTTTCTCCATGAAAACATCCGAAATAAAGACCAAAAACGATCCTCTTCTTGCCCTCTATCCAACCATGTCCATATCTCCTCTTGAAACCACCTAGAATGTGCAAACCGAAACCCCCAATCCATGGTTCCACCATGAAAGCTTGACATGCAATTGTAACAAACCTTGAAAATAATTGTAGCCACGTGTTCCTCTTGCTTCCATGAGTATACTAAACTATAACACATGCATTAAAACCTCATATTTCAAGCTTTCTTGATCAACCAAGAATTGATGTCACATTTCGAAACTCCATGGATTGACCTTAAACTCACCATAAATGATCCTTAAGTGGTCTCTATCATGAATATCACAACAACTAACCCTAACCATGCATAATTATGGTGATTCGAAACAAAACGTATCCTTACTATTAGAATATTATTATTAATTCATATTTATTTAGTTGTACTATTTTCTTGGCCCCTAAGTTTGTTAGAGGGTATTTTAGTATTTATCTTATTCTAGTAACCCTAGTTTTTAGCTTATAAATAGGGTGACAATCATTGTAACAATCATCATGTTTTGTAGCCGTCATTCTCTTATTAGTAATATTTCCTATTTCATCATTTATTCTATCTTTGCACCAACAATTGGTATCTAGAGCTCCGGTTCAGATTCATTGGGAAACACGGGAAACACGAGTGAACGTGAGGTCTTGTGTGTTTGATTTTGTTTCTCAGATTCTTGTTGAATCTTGAACAAAATCTGATCAGAATTTTTAAATTCTGTGGGTTGGGAAACACTGTGTGAGAAAACTCTGAGTGTATTGTGCAAAGTAGAAGATGAACGGAAACGGCAACATGAACACCAAACTTCCAGTATTTGATGGTAAAAACTGGAATCGTTGGATGATCCAGATGCGTGTGCTGTTTGGTGCTCAAGATGTTCTGGATCTTGTCACTGATGGTTATGTTCCAGTAGCAGCAGATGCAACTGATGAACAGAAAAACGCGCAGAAGGAAGTAAGGAAGAAGGATCAGAAAGCATTGTTCTTCATTCATCAATGTGTGGATGTAAACGTGTTTGAGAAGATTGCAGACTCTACAACAGCAAAGGCTGCATGGGACACTCTGGTGAGATGTTATGGTGGTGACGCATCAGTGAAGAATGTGAAGCTTTAGTCCTTGAGAAAGCAATATGAGAATCTCAACATGAAGAATAATGAGAAAGTTTCAGAATACATCTCCAGAGTGATTCTGATCACTAATGAGATGAAGGCATGTGGAGAAACTCTTTCTGAAGAAACAATCATGGAGAAAGTGTTGAGATCCCTTACTCCTCAATTTGACTACATTGTGGTAGCAATAGAACATTCCAAAGATCTGAGCACAATGAGAATTGAAGAGCTGCAGAGCAGTCTAGAAGCGCAAGAGTTGCGTCTGACTGAGAGAAACTCTGAAAAGGAAGTAGAACAGCAGGCTCTGAAAGCAACTTCTGATAGGAGGTATCAGAAGCAGTCAGAAGCCAGGAGAAGATCTGATGGTGGTCAGAAGTCAGAAACCTCAACCTCTGATAGACAAAAGAATGCTCAGAGGGGAAAAGAGAAGTATGACAAAAGAAAAATACAATGTTACTGTTGTAAGAAGTTTGGCCATTTTGCTAGAGATTGTTGGTCAAACAAGGAGAAGAAATCAGAAGAAGCAAATATAGCCAGAGGCTCTGATGACGAATCTGTGCTGTTGATGGCCTCTGAATCTGATAATGTGGATCTGACAGACTGGTGGTATATGGACACTGGCTGTTCAAATCATCTTACTGGAAACAAGAAATGGCTGGTTGACTTTGACTCTGAAAAGAGAACAAAGATCAGATGTGCTGATGACAAATATCTTAATGCAGAAGGTATGGGAAATGTCAGAGTGACTCTGAACAATGGGAAAATAGCATTGATTCAGAATGTGTGGTATGTACCTGGCATCAGAAGCAATCTGATGAGTGTGGGGCAATTAATTGAGAAAGGTTTCTCAGTTACCATGAAGGACAATCTTCTGAAGCTGTATGACTGTAATCAGAAGTTGATTATGGAATCAGAACAGGGAAGGAATAGAACATTCAAGGTGAATGTCAGAACTGCAGACTCAGAGTGTCTTAGTGCAACAAGTACTGAGAAGGAGAGTGAGCTGTGGCACAGAAGATTTGGTCATTTGAATTTCAGAAGCTTACAACATCTGAATTCAAAGAAATTGGTACATGGAATTCCTGCAATTAAGAAGCCTGAAAAGTCATGCAAAGTTTGCATGGAAGGAAAACAACCAAGATTGCCATTTGCATCAGAAGTTGCTCCAAGAGCAAAACATGCCTTGGGAGTTGTACACTCTGATGTGTGTGGTCCATTTCCAGTAGCATCAATTGGAGGGAATAAATACTTTGTGTTGTTTGTTGATGAATTCACAAGAATGACATGGGTATCCCTTATTAAGTTCAAACACGAGGTGTTTGATGAATTCAAGAAGTTCAGAATGAAGGCTGAGAATCAGAGTGGTCAGAAGTTGAAGATTCTTAGAACTGATGGTGGAGGTGAGTATAACTCCAAAGAGTTCCAGAAGTTCTGTGAGGAGAATGGAATTGAGCATGAGGTTACTGCTCCTTATACCCCTCAACACAATGGTCTTGCTGAAAGAAGAAACCGCACTCTGCTTGATATGGTGAGAAGCATGCTAAAGGAGAAGAAGCTTCCTCAGAAGCTCTGGGGAGAAGCTGTTGCCACTGCAACGTATGTACTCAACAGATGTCCTACGAAGAAGTTGAAGGAAATAGTTCCTATGCAGAAGTGGACTGGAGACAAGCAAAGTGTTAGTCATCTGAAGGTATTTGGTTCTGTTTGCTATAAACATGTTCCAGAAGCCAGAAGACAGAAGCTGGATGATAGAAGCAAAGTGATGATTCTGATAGGGTACCACAGTACAGGTGCATACAAGCTCTATTGTCCAGAAACCAATAAAATTGAATTCAGCAGAGATGTGATTGTGAATGAATCAGAAGTTTGGAATTGGGATAAGTCTCAATCTGATTCTGATGTTAGAACCTCTGAAGAAAGGTCAGAGTTAAGAATTGATGACTCTGATACTGATTCAAACTCTGAAGGAGACTCAGAAGATGAAGGTGACTCTGATGACCCAGACTCTGATGATTCAGACTCTGATGGCAATCCAGATCTTGGTGGCAATTCAGACTCTGGAAATATGCCAGACTCTGAAGATGGTCAAGGCTCTGGAGGAAGTCAAGCCTCTGAAGCTAGAAATTCTGAAGTTCAAGACTCTGAAAATATGCCAGATCCTGAAGTTGGTCAAAGCTCTGGAGAAAGTCAATCATCTGAAGCTCAAGACTCTGAACAAGTTCAGAGACCACAAAGAATCAGAAGCATTCCCAGAAGATTTGCAGAATTTGACATGCTGCAAGACACTGAAGTAGACTCTGAAGGAGAAGTTATTCAGTGTGCCATGTTAGTAGACTCTGAACCTATAAGTACAGAGGAGGCTCTTAAGCAGAAGCTCTGGCTGAAGGCCATGAAAGAAGAACTTGATGCTATAGAGAGAAACAAGACTTGGAAGCTGACAGAACTTCCAAAAGACAAGAAAGCCATCAGCGTCAGATGGGTTTTCAAGCAGAAGTTAAAGCCAGATGGTTCAATTGGCAAACATAAAGCAAGATTGGTAGCCAGAGGATTTCTACAGAAACCTGGGCTGGATTATTCTGAAGTGTTTGCACCTGTAGCAAGACATGAAACAATCAGAATGGTGATTGCAATAGCTGCTAACAGGAATTGGCCTCTGATGCATTTAGATGTAAAATCTGCATTTCTGAATGGTCCATTAGAAGAAGAAGTTTACGTGTCACAACCTCCTGGATTTGTGAAAAAGAATCAGGAAGGGATGGTGTACAGATTATACAAAGCTCTATATGGATTGAAACAAGCGCCCAGAGCTTGGAATCAGAAGATTGATTCTTTTTTCAAGAAACAAGGCTTTCAGAAATGTGAGATGGAGTACGGTGTCTATGTTCAGCATACTTCTGAGGGCAATATGACTCTGGTATGTTTATATGTTGATGATATACTATTGACTGGAAGTTCTGAACAGGAGATAGCCAAGTTCAAGAAAGTTCTGATGAATGAATTTGAAATGACTGATCTAGGCAAAATGACATACTTTCTAGGGATGGAGTTCAGATATTCTGAGAAAGGTATCATTTTGCATCAGCTCAAGTATGAATTAGAACTTCTGAAGAGATTTGATCTGAAGAATTGTAAGATGGCTGTCACACCTTCTGATACAAATCAGAAACTGGATTCAGACTCTGAAGGAAAGGATGTGGATGCTACAACCTTCAAACAGTTGGTTGGTTCTCTGAGGTATCTGTGCAATACCAGACCTGATATTTGCTACTCAGTTGGGATGGTTAGTAGGTTCATGAGTAAACCTAAGTGGTCCCATTACCAAGCTGCTGTCAGGATTCTGAGGTATATCAAAGGAACTCTGAAGTATGGAGTGTTATTTCCCTCTGGAGGAAATAATGAGTCAGAACTTCTGAGTTATTCAGACTCTGATTGGTGTGGAGACAGAGTTGACAGAAGAAGTACATCTGGGTACTTGTTCAAATTTCTGGGAGGTCCCATTTCTTGGTGTTCCAAGAAGCAACCTGTTGTGGCGTTGTCAACCTGTGAAGCTGAATACATTGCAGGTGCTGTTACTGCATGCCAAGCTGTGTGGATTCTGAATCTGTTGCAGGATCTGAAGATTAAGGTAGACAAACCTCTGAAGTTGATGATTGACAACAAGTCTGCAATCAACCTTGCCAGAAACCCAGTGCTGCATGGGAGAAGCAAGCATATTGAGACCAAGTATCATTTTCTGAGACATCAAGTTCAGAGTGGAGTGTTAGAAGTTGTACACTGCAGCACTCAGAAGCAGTTGGCAGATGTTCTGACGAAAGCTATCAAAACTGATCAATTTCTCAGATTAAGGGATGGAATTGGTGTCACAAGTTTTGATGGAATATGAATTAAGGGATGGTATTAGAATATTATTATTAATTCATATTTATTTAGTTGTACTATTTTCTTGGCCCCTAAGTTTGTTAGAGGGTATTTTAGTATTTATCTTATTCTAGTAACCCTAGTTTTTAGCTTATAAATAGGGTGACAATCATTGTAACAATCATCATGTTTTGTAGCCGTCATTCTCTTATTAGTAATATTTCCTATTTCATCATTTATTCTATCTTTGCACCAACACTTACCAATTGGATATGGTGATGGTTGCTATGCCCTGTTTCAGCCCTTGCCAATGGTGCCAAATGATCTTTATATGATGGTGATGATGCTGGTGAAGAGAATTCGTGCTCAAGCTTCTTGAAAATGGCAATTCGAACCTTCACGCAACTTGGAGTGATGAAGTGGAACTCATGATCCAGCCACGAATTGATGTGCCTTCTTCGTGCTTTTTACTCTACAACAATGGAGGATGATGATGATGACAGAAATTGAAGTGATTGATGAAGCTTCAATGGAGTTTGAAGAGAAAATGCCAATTGGAGTGAAGGATTCAAAGTAGTGTTTACAAGTTCAAAGAATCACCAACCAATGCATGGAGTCACTCTAGGGCTTATATAGATGAGAATAGAAATGTGTGGAAGTTTGTAGAACCTTCCATGAAGTTTCTAGAATGTATCACGTAATGAGATTTTGAATTTGTCATCTTGAGTGAATCTCATGCCATCTCATGATAAACCATGCAATCTTACTTAAATTCTCCTCATATGGTATTATGACATGAAAATAAGGTCTTACAAACCTTTATGTAGCATTTTCTCATCTTTCCTTTTGATGCCTTAAAGTGCAAATAACAAATTTACAAAGAAACTCCAATTTTTAAGCCTAAACTCAAAAATGTGGCTAAACCATTGTTCTCAAAATGATGTTTCCAATCAAAATCATCTATCATATGCCCCATTTTGGATTTGTAGATCTCTCAAACCAAAATTCAATTCCAACTTTTTCAACTTATAAGCCATTTACAAGCCATTTTGACCATTTTAAAATATCCATGCTCCATGCATTTTCAAACTCTCACAACATCTTATCTAGCCTTAAAATCCCATTTTGAGCAACTTTGATGTTGGGAAGTTTTCCATTTGAAGCTTCCTTGTAGGAGTTTTGGGCATTGGCTAAAAATGACCTGTAATTCCAAATTACCAAAATACCCCTGTCTTGCACAAGCCATAAGTAGAGTTCCCTAAATCATATGAAGGCATACCATACCTTTTTGGAAAGGGGAGACAATGAGGAACAACTCTATTGCTTGTTCAAAGTCCATTTGAATTATCCTTGAGGGCCAAAAGTTTGTCAGAAGACAGTCAACTTGCACAGACAAATTTCAGTGCCATCTGGTGACCCCTAACTTGCAAGAGCTATAACTTGAGTTCTAGAAATCTCCTTGATGTCTTCCACCACTCAAATTAAAGGTCTTGAGATCCTCTACAAGTTTCATGTTGGCCAAGGATCCATTTGAAGCTTGCATTTTGACTTATTTTGCTTGGAAGTTTGACCTAAACTAGGGAATTTTACCTAGAAACCCTAATTTAGAACCTCCTCTTCTCCTTGATTTCTCTTGATTTATTCTTAGCATAACAACATATCTTTATTCTCCATGTCAAATTATGAACCCCACATCTCTCCAATAGCCCTTAATGCCTTTCAATCAGTCAATTGACCTAGAGTTGACCCAGGGTTGACCCAGATGAAACCCTAGTTGACTGTCTTCAACTGCAATACTTGTGATCACACCAATGACTTGTCTCCTTCTCCAAATGACTTTCTAAGTCCTCCAAGATGTCTAGATACTCCCCATGCTCAGCCCACAGCTCACCATTTCTTTGTTGATCCTCAGACACCCTCAGTTAGGAGATAGATGAACTGCTTGATCCATTGACTTGATAGCTTCCAAATTCTTTTCTGATGACTTGAATGAGGTTGAATCAGGATAATAACCTCTTGATAGGCCTCTAGAGATGAGAATAATGATTGGTCCCCTGTTAGCTGACTTGCTATGCTTATGCTATGCAGATGAGTAACCTATGTACATGGCCCTATATGCAAATGCTAATGCAATTGAAACATAAACCAAGTGAATAAGGTTGGGCAAATTTTTAGGGTGCAACAGCCTCTAGCTCCAATTCTGCTTCAATCACGAGCTCTGATGATTTGTTCATGATGGAAAGCTTTTATGCAATGGATTTGGAAAGGAATAAAGCCCAATGGCAGTCCCTAGAGCCCAATTGCATATTCATGGAATTTGAGTTTTTTCACTTGTCATGTGCACGAAATCTGTACCAATTTGGCTCCAAAATGATGCAAATCACTTGCTGGTAACATGAGAAGTGTGAATGGCTAGGATTTAATCCTTGTTTGATCTCAATGGTTGATATTTCAAGTATGACTTAAGCTTGAAGTAAGCTTGAAAATGGCTCGTAAAACCACACCAAATTCAAATTCTATCATTGCCATTGTGTTTGAAATATAGTTTGCACTAAAAATATGTATCTACTTGCACAAAAATGATCCATAATGAATTAAATCCAATTTTCTCCTTTTAAAGCTTTTTCCATGAAAATCACTTTGGGAATTCACCATTCCAAGCCAAATTCATGACTTTTCAAAGCTTGGTTAAACAATTGACACCATTTGAAGCACATTTTATGTTGGAAGAATCTTCATTTGAGGTGTGCAAGTTGGTGAAATGGACCTATAATTTTATGACCTATAATTTCACTTTCCCAAAATACCCCTGACTTGCAAGCCTCATGACTTGAGTTCTACAAATCAGATGAAAGACTTCTTGTACTATTTGGAAAGCTAAGACCATGACCTACAACTTTCATGACCACCTAAAGTTGAGGAGAAACATCCTTCTAGGTTAAAAATGGCTTGGAAGTTGGTTGACTTTTGTTGACCAAAATCACATTCATCTGATGACCTGTAACTTGTCTGTATCATAACTTGAGTTCTATAAATCCAATCAAGGACTTCTAGTACTCAAAAGAAAGATAATAACATGATATACAAGTTTAATGTTGGTCAAAAGTTGAGATGAAACTTGTATTTTGAGATAGGTGGTCTTGAAGTTAGGCACTAAACAGAGGATTTTACACTGAGAACCCTAATTTAGTAACTTCTCACACACTTGATCCTTGATGAATTGAACTTGAAATGATCTCTCGTGTATCTTAAAACAACATACCATGACCATAAAGACTTGGAATTGAGTTTTAATCTCCTTCAATTTCACAGTTGATTGAGGATTTACCAGATGAAAACCCTAGATGCAACACCTTTAACTGTAACCTTTCACACTTAGTATAAACACCTGGATGAACTCCATAATGACCCTCAAGGCACTTAATGAGCTCTTTCAACATCTTATATCCATGATCATGCATTCACAATCCTCTTATAATCTTCACATGGCCTCCCAGTTAGAAGCTGACCCACATACATCCATCAATCCTTTCACAAGACTATTGACCACTTCTTGATGACTTGATGACCATTCAAACTTGAGTAACACCCCTTGCTTAGGCTCAAACCTCTGAGTAGACTCTTCTTGCTATGCACAAACTCTTGATCCCATGTTCAATGAAAAATGTTATGCAATGCAAATGCTAGAAAGAAATGAAACATAAACCAAGTTAAGAAAAGGTTGGGCAAATTTTGGGGTGCAACAACTGCCCTTATTCAAACGACTTGGACCTGAATGAGTGAAAAGAGAACGGCTTTCATGCAATCAAGGTAAAAGACGGTTGAATACCAAAGAACTCAGAAATTTGCCAACCGCAGAAAATAAAACTGCAAACAAAGATCTCCGGAGATAACTGCTCTGATTACAAACACATTTCGCTGGGGAAAAGAGAAACTTAACAAGTAACTTTACTTGGGGAAAACCCTGAAATATGGGAATACTACAAATTTCCGGAATCTGGATATTCAACGAACAAAATGAATCAATGAAATTTGTCAGAGCCTGAACGCTCAACGTAATAGCCGGAGCCTGGATGCTCAACAAAAACAAAATCGAAGCCTGGATGCTCAACAAAATAGTCGGAGTATTAATGCTCAACGAAAGATTGATCGGAGCCTGAATACTCAACGAACAAAAGGATATATCATTTGCCAATTCACTGGAGCCTAGATACTCAACGGAGAAGCCAGAGCCTGGATGCTCGACGTAAAATTGACCGGAGCCTAAACATTCAATGGACCAAAAAGTACACCATAAACTGGAATTTTATCAGAGCCTGGATACTCAACGAAATTGGAATCACGGAACAAACGCCGGAGTTTGGATACTCAACGCATAAGAAAAATTACCACATATTGGAAATCGCCCGGAGTCTGGATACTCAACGTAATACATCGGAGCCTGAACGCTCAACGAAAAATAAACCGAGCCTGGATGCTCAACAAAAGTGACCGGAGCCTGGATACTCAATGGACAAAAAAGATCATCATCATACGAAAATTACCGGAGTCTGGATACTCGACGGCAAAATTTACCGGAGCCTGGATACTCAATGGAAAAAGCAATAGGCCACTAATGGAACATTGACCGGAGTCTGGATACTCAATGGATGAAGGAAGATCAATACCATATGAAACTTACCGGAGTCTGGGCACTCAACGGAAAAATTGACCGGAGCCTGGTTACTTAACGGACAAAAACATATACCACACATCGGAAACTCACAAGAACCTGAATATTCAACGGAGAAGGAGTACTACCATAAAACTTACCAAGGTCTGGATACCTAACTGACTTTACCGGAGTTTGGATACTCGACGTAAGAAGCAATATGTCACGAACTGAAAATACACCGGAGTCTGAATACTCAACGGAGAAACCGGAGCCTGGATGCTCAACGAAGATTGACCGGAGCCTGAATACTCAACGGACGAAGGGAAAATATCACAAATATACCCATAAAAAACTGAACACCACACTGTCCTCACCGGAGTCTGGACACATGACGGAAAAACACAATAATATCAATCACCATGGTCTGGATACCACAACCATCTTTACCAGAGTCTGAACACTCGACGGAAAAAGGAAAACCCTATCAATTGGGAAAGGACCGGAGTCTGAACACTCAACGGACAAAAGAAATCACCATAAATACTTATCATGATCCGAAGATACTGCTGGGGAATAACATGAGTCGGGGTCTGGATACCACGCGGGCTAAGAGAAATCACATGGTCTGGATACCAAGGGAAAAGATCAAACCTCCGAAGATACACCTGAAACAAAGAGATAACAACCTGGCTTATGTTTCATATGCATATTGTTGCACCCCAAAATTTGCCCAACATTTCTTTACCTAGCTTATGTTTCATTTCATTCACATTAGCATTATCATTTGCATTTCATTGACATGTATGCAGGAGATCAAGAGGTATGATTACCAATAAAGAGCTATACAAGACTATGAGGCTAGCTAAGAAGGTTATTCAGGTGTTCAAGGGTTGATATCCTTGTCAGAGAAGTTAGAAGATCCTCAGAGAGAGTGATTGAAACCAAGAGTGTGTGTCTCCTAACTTGAGAGTTATGGGAAGCCATCAGATGATTCTGAGGCCATGAAGATGGGCTTGAGGTCTTGAGAAAGCTCATGAGAAGTGTTGAAGATCACTTTGAGGCCTAGACAGGTCATTGTGCAAGATTAAGAAAGCTCAGTCATGAGTGGTGCAATTAGGGTTTGACTGGGTCAACCCTAAGTCAACTGGTGATTTGAAGAAGGTTGAGACCTAATCCAAGAGCCATGTGACCATGGATTGATACATTGAGATGTTATAAGGATGATTACAAGGTTAAATCATCATGATTGAGGAGTTTGAGAAGTTTCAGGCTAGGGTTTCTAAGACTTGATAGTGTAAAATCCCCTAGTTTGACCCCTGTCTTCAAGGCAATGTAGCTCAAGATATGATTGTCATCTCATCTTTACCCCAACATGATTGTTGTAGGGCATGATCTTAGCTTTAATTGGAGTACTATAAGTCCTTGATAAGGTTTATAGAACTCAAGTTATGAGCCAGACAAGTTACAAGTCATCTGAGGCATGTGAATTTGGAGCTTGAAAGTTACCCAACTTGCATGATACTTTTGCCTAAGAAGGATGATTCCTATGAACTTTTTGTCAACATTAATGTTGTTCCTTATTCTATTAGCTTTCTAGAGAGTACTAGAAGTCCTTGATAGGATTTGTAGAACTCAAGTTATGGCTTTGACAAGTCAAAGGTATTTTGGGAAGTTTTGATTATGGGTCATTCTTGGTTATAGGTCATTTTCACCAACTTAGACATCTCAAATGAAATTTTGTTCAACTTGAAAGTTGCTCAAAATGGGATTTGAACCTTGACCATGTATCAAGGAGGCATTTAAATGGCTCAAGGAGAGACTTGGTTCAAGAAATTGTGAAAAAGGAAGAATTAAAATGAATTAAAGGCCAAAAATTCACAATTAATGATATGTGTGCAAATGAAGCAAAATAATATCATTTTTTGAATGGAAAATGCATTTTGGAAACATTGGCAATGTTAGATTTTTGATTTGAGTTCAATATCATGCCCTTTTTCTTTGTTTCTTCATGATGAAGTAACATATCAAACATGAGCCATTGGATGGAAACAAGGAATGAATCACCACCCTTCAGATTCAATATCTCATGAGGAGTGCAAAGCAAGCATTTTGAAGCCAAAACAAAGTGCATATCGTGACTGGTATGGAGGAGATTTTGGTGAGAATTTGAAAATCCAATTTCTCATTCTGAAGCTTTGAGAAGGTTCTAGATGATTCTAATGAGTTCTATATAAGGTGTTGAGTGTGTTCAGCCATTTTTTTTGGAAGAGTTTAAAGCTGGAAGCAGAAAGTGGATGTGAAACTTCAGAGTTGCAAGAGGAAATCTATTTATGAGTTCAAGGAAGAATCAAGGCAAATTGAGGGTTGCATTGGCTTTAGAAGGAGTTTTGGAGTGTATTTGCATCATCTTGAAGGTTGAAGTGATCAAGAACCTCTTCTATTACACCTTTGAACTCAGGTTGGTAACTTTTATCCTTATGCATAATTTAGGAGGAGATAGATAGAAATTCATAGGTGGTTAGGATCCTGATGATGTGTAGTTGGATTCTAGAACAAGAATTGGTGAATTAGAGACAAGTTAGGATGATGACCAATTTCTGTTGAGGCTGAATTCTAGAGATTCTTGGACTGATAATCAAGATTGTATAGTGTAAGATGATCACCATGAGATGAGGATTATTTATGTGCATTTAATTGAAGTTCTAATGAGATTCAAGATTGAGGTATATTTTGAAAGAGCTATCGGGTTTGAAAATCCATAGAGAGTTAGATGATTCTAAGGTTAGATTCGTGATCAGCATTAAAAACTGGACAAGATGATGTATGGTTATGTGATTTTTGATGACCTGTGGAAGTTGACTCACCGAGAAGACGGTGGCGCCACTGCTCAGTCCACCGTCTGTAAACTCCCTCCACCTGAATTCAAATTGGGGACGAAGGCTGTGGTGCGTTGGATCATCTTTGAGGCTTGACTCAGTAGGGCAAACACACGGCCACGATTGGTTTTGAAAGTCAGACTTTGACTCCTTCATTGATACGCACCGTTTCATTAATTGGAAGCAATGGGCTTAAGGATCTGATTAATATTCACACCCCCACTTTGGCCCAACCCAGCGTAATGAACTGATTATAATTGCTATTTGCAACGCATCTTTTGTTAATTTCTTTTGATTTTCTTTTATTTTCTTCATTTCATATTAGTTTGATAATAATTCATTAAAAATAGGAAAATAGGTCAATTAATTCCAGGTTTTTCCCCCTGATTCATGATTGAATCTAGAATTTTATAGAATAAAAATATTAGGAAAACCATGCATTTTTATTTTATGTGCATTTTTTACATTTTATTTGATAATAAAATTACCATGGTTGATACCCCTGTTTGATGATTTTAGTTTGATCATTTGGTGATGAATTTTTGCTTGAGATTTTGTTTGTGATTAGCTTAGACATGTATGCTCCCATAGTATTTTTCTCACATTTGTGTGATGAAATTAGGTGTTGTTTTTAGGTTGAAACCTTAGGTGCTCCCTTTTAGGGTTTAAGTTTAGTACCTTGTAGTGTAGAATTTATTTCTAGGTCTTATTTGAGGATTTGATCTCTGGAATTAACATGGTAGAGTCATGATTGAAATAGGTTCCCATAGTTATTTTTGTAGGATTTTATATTTGATTTCGGTATTTTAGTTAGAATTAACTTTAATACTAGGTTTTAGGTGATCCTAACTTGCTAACTCAACTAGAATGACTTCATTAGTTCCCTTAGACTAGGGTTTTGCTTCTCTTGCTTTTGGGTGATGATGGAGACTTGTGTGGGCTGCTGTGGAATGCATGGTGGAGCTTGGACTTGAAGATTGCTCTCCCTTTGGTGTAGTTTGTTTAGGGTTAAGGATTAGGTTTTTTTAGGGAGATCTCTTAGACTAGATTTTCTTCCTTCATGAAACATGGAAGGTGTTGATCACTTCCATTCCTCCCTATGATGTAAGGTCCCCTTGTGAATGCCTCATCCCTCCTTTGGTAGGATGTGTGGCTCTTCACAAGTTGGTAGAACCTTTGAGGGTTCCTTTCTTTGATGGTGGAGTGCTTAGAGGTGACCTTTGGTCTTCACTTTGCTTCTCCCTATCCCACCTTGCTCTTGTTAGATGAATCTTTCTCCCTTGCTAGAGGAGGGAGTTCCTTGCTAGAAGATTGAAGATGCTAGAGGTTGCATTTCCCCTTTGTTTGAAGACTGCCATTGAAGCTGAAGCTTGAAGAAGGTGAAGAACAAGTTGATACTTGTGTTTGATGCATTGAAAGCTTGAAGAAGCAAGTTGATACTTGCTATTGAGGATGAAATCCTGAAGGTGGGGTCTACCATGAAGATTGAAGCTTGAAGATGGAGTACCTTTCATTCCCTGAAGAGAATAGACTTGAAGAACAATTACAGACTGATGACTGAACTGCTGTTAGAGGATTGCTTTGCTGTGAAGCTGTGGAAGCTGTTGACTTTGCTTTCTTGTCTGTTTTTTCTTTCTGTGCAACTGTTTTGATGTGACTTGTTTGATTTGCTTGATGCATTAGAATAAGTTCATGTTTAAATTGTTTTAAGTTAGGAGCATGATTGCATTAGGGGTTGAGTTGCTCCCTCTGCTTGTACTTTTATTGTATGGCTTTGCTTGCGGGTATTCGGTAGAGCTCTGCTCCCTTGCCTATGTGGTTTGTGATTTGCTTGATGGCATTTTATTTTTCCTGTATGATTGCAGTTATTCATATCTGGCTTGAGTTCGAGACGAGCTTGTGGAGGCTGATGCCCCACACACATTTCCTCCCTCACTTGCATTGCATGCATTTTGTTTACAGTTGTTTCCTGTACCGTTTACTGTTTACTGTTTAAGCTGATGCTTTATCTGTCTCTGGTTACCTTGGCATGTTCCCTAGGAATCTCACTTCCTTTGATAAGGAAGTGATGATAGAACTTTAGCTTGAAACCTATGCATGATAACTTCTAGGAGATCCCTGTTTCAAATCACAATCATAGGATGAATCCTTGGCATGACAACTGTTAGTACTTGATAGTCTCCCCGTAGTTGTCCCTCTCTCTTCTCATCTTCAAACAAACAGTAAAAAACGTAATAAAGGCAAGTTAGTATAAGCGCGTTACGAGCCTTAAGCTACTTGGGTAATGATAATTGAGCGGTCTCCTCTCAATCGTCTAGAATGTTTAGTATACATCCTTTGGACGATATGCGACGCATTCGTTCCCAAGTCATAGTCTCTAGTGCTGTACGAACTACAGACAACTAAAAAACAGTTCTTCCGTAAAAGACAGAAAACAAACTTCAAACCTTTTGGCCCCGTGGGCCCATAATTCAAAGGAAACTTTTCTGAAGAAAAGAGTGTCGTTAACTCCCAGTTCTATCGCAAACGGTAACGCATAAGTCTCCAAGGGTCGAGCTGCGTACACTAAACTGCTGGAACTATTTGTTAACCCTACTCGAAAAACAGATGAATCTGAATCCCCGTAATTCGTATTATCCCGAACTATGTAAGCTCTGATCTCTCAAGCCTGTTGAGAGTACGTAGGCACGATACTGATGTATTGGCGAGCCACCTTCCCCCATAACCCGTAGTTAGTCGAACTACGTTGACTCTGATTTCTCATTCTCTGATGGGAATACGTAGGCATAAAGTGCGACGCTTTACCGAGTCATTTTCTTTTCTTTTCAGACCAGCCTTGATAGGTAGATAGTAAATAAACCCGTCAGATAAACACAACAAGCGTGGATCCCATCGAGTACGATGGATGTGAGGGGTGCTAATACCTTCCCCTTGCGTAACCGACTCCCGAACCCAGACAATGGTTGCGATGACCTTGTCTTATACCTTTTCGTCAGGTTTTTCCGATCGTTTCCTTTCCCGCTCTGAGGGATAAATAACGAAAGGTGGCGACTCTTCTGTTTTGCTGGCACCTTATTTTCGCGGTAGCGACACATATGTTTGAAAATGGCGTAATGCTCCATACGAAATGGAAATGCTATACATTTGGTTAAATGCTATGCACGCATGTAGATGCAACGAAATTGAATCAACAAAATAAATGCTGGAGATACAGACAGCACTCTGCTGGGGCAAGAGAATAACCTTGTTAAGGGAATCAACGAGTCTGCCGGGGATAGAGCACATGCTTGCTCATGCCAATAACCATTGGACTTATGCCGAGAAACGGGCCCTCACTGGTGTCTGGGGATTGCTTCGCCGGGGTACGAACCTAACCAGACTGTAAATTACTCTGTGGAAAGAAAATCCAATCATAACTCACTGGGGAGTGTATACAAGCATGCACCTTGCGGGGATTAAATGTGCATCAACTGCCGAAGGAAAGCATACACGCTGCCTGCTCGCTCAAACCGCATACAAACTCTACTGGGGGTAAAGATGCAACTTCACTGATCAGGTAAGTAGATTCAGGCTGGGAACAGGACGAACTTCATCCATACCTTTTTGCCCCAAGGGTAACGACCCTGCAACACTGAACAAACAGACAAGACATCTTACGCAATCAGAGCCATCTTAGTCATCATCCGTGACATTGTTCAATTAATTCAGAGTTTTAACAATTATTGGCCAAGGCCTACAAGTTTATGTAAGTACAAGTTCATCAAAACATTGGGCGCTTTCACAAACAAACAGTAAAAGTTAAAACAAAGCACACAGATCAAGTACTAAATAGTATATGTTTATTGATAAATGGCCTGTAAATAGGCAAAGTTTTACAACAGATGCAACTCCTGAAAAGAGGAAGCTGCGCAAAAAACAAATACAGATATACACATGAAATATACAAAAGTGTACAAAAATGTCGGCAACATGGCACAGACAAACACCATGAGCTGATCCCTCTATGACTCGCCTGACTCTGATGCTTTCCTAACGCTTCATCTTCAGAAGATATTGATTCGGATAAACACGACCCTCAGGTTCTCCCAATCCACTAAGCAATGAATTTCCAACGCATACCACAATCATTTGCTTTTTCAATCCCTAACTTTTGCATGAACCGCCCTTTCGGGTTTTCGATTCACCGGGATACCCATTTTTGCCAAAGTCGCCTTTTCAGGTTTTCGACTTTGCGGGTTTACATCTTTTCATTTTTATCCCTAATTTTTGCCCGAACCCATTTTTCCTTTTTTATGGTTCGTCGGGATGCCCCATTTTTTCCTGGACTTTTCTTTTTGTTTCCAGCGGGTCTCTTTTAAGCAAAGTATTTTTTTACTGCATCTGCGTTCATAGGAGATGTGAAATCCTCACCATCCATGGTGGCTAACAACAAGGCTCCTCCAGAGAAAACCTTTCGTATAACATATGGACCTTCATAGTTGGGAGTCCATTTGCCCCTGTGATCTGACTGTGGTGGGAGAATCTTTTTCAGCACAAGATCGCCCGTCTGAAAGCTTCGAGGGCGCACCTTCTTATCGTAAGCTTTCTTCATCCGGCTCTGATACAACCGACCATATGCAATTGATGCTAGCCTCTTCTCATCCAACAGGCTAAGCTGATTCAATCTGTTCTTTATCCATTCTGCCTCATCGAGCTCCACGTCAACCAAAACTCTTAAAGAAGGAATCTCGACCTCCAATGGTAGGACAACTTCCATACCATATACCAGCGAGAAAGGAGTTGCCCTGGTTGATGTGTATATCGTCGTACGATAACCGTGAAGAGCAAAGGGCAATATCTCATGCCAATCTTTGTAAGTGGCAACCATCTTTTGCACTATCTTTTTAATATTTTTGTTGGCCGCCTCAACAGCGCCATTCATCTTCGGCCGATAGGGCGATGAGTTGTGATGTTCAATTTTGAAGTTCTGGCATAACTCCTTCATCATCTTATTGTTCAGATTCAAACCATTATCAATAATGATTTGTTCAGGAATTCCATATCTGCAAATGATGTCCTTCTTTATAAACCTTGCTACCACTTGTTTGGTCACATTGGCATACGAAGCTGCCTCAACCCATTTGGTGAAATAATCAATGACAACCAAAATGAAACGGTGTCCGTTAGAAGCAGCGGGTTCGATCTTACCAATCATATCAATGCCCCACATGGAGAAAGGCCATAGGTGTTGCACCCCAAAATTTGTCCAACCTTTCTTAACTTGGTTTATGTTTCATTTCATTTCTTTCTAGCATTTGCATTGCATAACATAGTTCATTGAATAGGGGATCGAGAGTTTGTGCACATCAAGAAGAGTCTATTCAGAGGGTTGAGCCTAAGCAAGGGGTTTTACTCAAGGTTGGATGGTAATCAAGTCATCAGGAAATGGACAATGGTCTTGTGAAAGAAAAGAGGGATGTGTGTGTGTCAGCTCCTAACTTGGAGGCCAATTGAAGAGAATCAGGGGATTGTAAAGTCATGATTATGGGTATGAGATGTTGAGAGAGCTCAGTGAGTGCCTTGAGGGTCATTGTGGAGCTCATTCAAGTGTTTGTGCCAAGTGTGAAGAGTTACAGTTGAAGGTGTTGCAATTAGGGTTTTCATCTGGCTAATCCTCAATCAACTGTGCAATTGAAGGAGATTAAAACTCAATTCAAAGTCTCTATGGTCATGGGATGTTGTGTTAAGACATATGAGACATCATTTCAAGTTCAATCCATCAAGGGTTAAGTGTGTGAGAAGTTACTAAATTAGGGTTCTCAGGGTAAAATCCCCTATTTAGTGCTTGACTTCAAGACTGCCTATCTCAAGATATAAGTTTCATCTCAACTTTTGATAAATATGGAACTTGTAGAGCATGTTCTTATCTTTAATTTGAGTAATAGAAGTCCTTGATTGTATTTATAGAACTCAAGTTATGATCGAGACAAGTTACAGGTCATCAGAGGGATGTGATTTTGGTCAACAAAAGTCAACCAACTTCCAAGCCATTTTTGACCTAGAAGGATGTTTCTCCTCAACTTTTGGCTAACATGAAAGTTGTAGGTCTTGATCTTAGCTTTCCAAATTGTACTTTAATACTTTCATCTGATTTGTAGAGCTCAAGTTATGAGGTTTACAAGTTAGGGGTATTTTGGGAAAGTAGGATTACATGTCATAAAATTATAGGTCCATTTCACCAACTTGCACACTTCAAATGAAGATCTTTCCAACAAAAAATTTGCTCCAAATGGTGTTATTTGGTCGACCAAACATTGAGAAGTGATGAATTATGCTTGGAATGAAGGTTTGGTATTTAGAATTTTCATGGAACAATGTTTAAAAGGACAAGCATTTTTAATCATTTTGGGGCAAATAGGTGCATTTTTTTGAGTGCAGACAACATTTCAAGAACATTGGCAATATTACAATTTGAATTTGAAGTGTTTAAGTGAGCCATTTCCAAGCTTTCTTCATGTTGAAGAAACACATTTAAAATCAACCATTGAGATGGAAACAAGGACCAAATCTCAGCCATTAACACTCCAAACACTCCCAGTAGTTGATTTGAATCATTTTGGAGGGTTCTTGGAGCCAAATTCGTGTACCTTCATGGGTGAAAAGTGGAGAAAATGTGAAAATTCATTTGGGCTTTATGGACTGAGATTGGGCTCAATTATGATCAAGATCCATCACATATAACATTTCCAACCTTCACAAATCCTCAGAATTCGAAATTGGAGCCAAATTGATCAAGAACAACTTTGAAAAAATGGTGGAATTTCAAATTTCGAATTCTGAGATTTAGCAAGTTTCAAGTCAAATTGTGAGTTGCAAAAGCTTTATTGAGGATCACTGAACGTGTTTGGATCATTTTCTGCAAGCTTAAGCTCCATTTGAAGGCTCAGTGGAAGTTCTCCACTAGGTAACTTGAATTCAACCTTACACTCTCAATATGCCATGATTCTCTTCCATTTTTGTTGCATTATGATCCTTGAGTGATGTAGATCATTTCTGGATAATAATTGTTTGTGCTTGTGATGTTTGATGTGAGGAGCTCCAAACTTGTTTGATTCGGTTTGATCAATTCTTGAGGTGTTTTGCTTAGATTTTTGTGGATCTATGATCTACAAAACATGTAGATGATGTTTGGATTATTTTGGTTGAGTTTTAAGAACTTTGAAATTTTGTGCACCAAGCTTGTTGTTCACTTTCTGAATTTGTTATGAGGAATTATTGAAAATGGATGCTAGATTCTTGTTCCTTGCGATTTGAAGATGAATTTTCATCTAAGATTTGTCGAAAACGGTTGAGAAATGGCGGAGAGGGGTTGTTGTTGCTAACCTGCGGCGGCCGGAATTGGTGGAGAGGATGATCAGAAAATTTCCGGCCGGTGAGAGGGAGGGAGGTTGAAGACGACGACGTGTCGTCATGTCATACGTCCGATCGTGTGACTTTGTTTCGAACGGTCATGATTAGGCTTCACCGTAGTCCATCTTTGACTAATTGCACACTATTTCTTTTATTTTCATTAATATGTTGTCCACATAATAGCCACTTGATGTGCATACTCCATTTAATCATGTGATCTAAATTGCTTTCCACCGTATACCTTGGTTAATACACTACACTTGATTTTCTAGAATTTATTTTATTTTCTCGTTGGGCCTATGAACCGTGCGCTATCCAAACCCCCCTGGGAGGCCCAGTCCATGTTTTTGCCTTGTTTGTGTTGCTATTCATACCACTGTTTTATCATTTTATTGTTAATTTCTTTTATTATTTTGTTTTAGTGCTGTTTCAATTTAATTCCAATTAAAATAGTTCCAATATCCATAAAAATACACAAAAGTATTTTTTATGAACTCTGAGATGTCTAGTTTTTTCTGGATATTTTTATTTTATTTTTTGATTTTGTTTTCAATTTTAAAATGAATTAAATATTGGAGCTGTTTTAATTGAATTAAATGGTGACATTGTTTGCTCTTGCATTTGTATCTCTCATTTCTTTTTGGTTCAATGATTGAAAATCAATCCTCATACTCTTGATGAATTGAATGATTTTTGAGGACCATTTTGTAAGTACAGAGTATGCCTAAGAGGGGGGGGGGGGGGGGGGGTGAATTAGGCTTTTAGGGACTTTTTCCGGTTTTTCGGTATTCTTGAAATTTTACTAGTTAGGTTCTTGGTGATGAATGCAGTAGAAAGTAAAAGGAAAGTGGACACCAAGATTTATAGTGGTTCCCCTCACAATCCGAGAGTACTCCATTCCCCTTTCAACACGAAAGAGAGTTTTCACTATTGTTTAATAAAGTACAACCTATCACACCATCATCCGGTGAGGCCTACTATCAAACAATAAAAATTAACAAGTGTACAAGAACAATCCTCTTGTAAACACTCACCCTTGTGTCCAACAATCCTGGATCACAAGTCAAAATACAAGTAATATGAATACTTTGATTTGAGAGTAATAATGGTAATATCAATGTTGAGATTGATCTTCTCCTTCTGATCAAAATTCACTCTTTTAATTTCAACACAAGTGTTCAATGCTATGCATATGAAAAGATATGATCAATATGAACACTTTTGAAAAGATTTGAAAAGTATTTGAAAGTGGTGAATTTGATTCAAAGAATGTTTTGAAAATGATTATTGGAGGTTGTTTTTCCAATTTGAAAAACTCAGAATTTATATGTGTAAACACACCTTTTCCAACAGGTATATTTGAGTATAATTCAAAATATGAACTGGTATAATATTCAAACCATTTTTGAACTTGAAACAAAGCCATTTTTCAAAACACGTTCAGTGTTAATCGATTAACCTATATGGTTAATCGGTTAACAATGGAACGTTATACCAGAATATTTAAAATTTGAAATGGTTAACCGGTTAACCTATATGGTTAATCGGTTAACACTGCTATTTTTCAGAAAAATACTTATAAAAACAATGTTATACCAATTCTAATAGTTTAAAAAATATGCTTATGCAATGTGATCAAATGATAAAGATGTTGAACACTTGTATATCAATTAAATTAATGGATTTTGATATACCATAGCTTGTGTCCAAAACTTGAAAGTTGATCAGTCAAATGTTCATGAAGCTTTGAATGTTGATCACTTCCATTCCACTTGATCTTGGTCTTTTGAAAGCGTTTGCCTTTTTGCCCAGATGAAATATTCTTGATCTTGATGTTGACGTCATCAAAACTTTGAGATGAAGCTTGCTTCTACGATCTCCCCCTTTTTGATGATGACAACCAAAATGGTCTTATGCAATTTTTGACGATGATTAGCAATGATCTTGTTTTCTCCCCCTATGTCCATGAACTCCCCCTATCGAATACATAGGCAAAAATTCTGCACACATAGACATAAGAAAGCCAAAGCTCTTCTCCCCCTTTGTCATAAGCAAAAAGGAATGAGCTTTCAAAAAAGAAAACTAGACAGACCAATAATGCAAGCAATCACAAGAATATGGAAGCAAAGCATAATGAAATTAAACGGCAGCAATGCTGCAAATATTGTACGAGTTACAATGCAAAAAATAAAAACAGAGTTCAAAACATAAATGGAAGCATAAAACATCAAAAACTAGAAAGCAATGCAATAAAAGACATCAACAACAACATATTCTCTAAAGATCCTCATCAGGCATATCCACATCATCTTCTTCCTCTTCTTCACTACCATCCTCTTCTTCAATCTCTTCGTCCACAACTCGGGTGTTGGAATGTGGAGGGTTAAGAATAAGGTTTCTGAGGGAGGCAATGGCTCGGGAGGTCTCTCTATGCATATTCATTGACTCTCTATGCTGGTTCATCATGGTTGTATAGAGAAACTCACTTGTAAGACCCCCTTCAGGAATTGGATACGCTTGATGGACAGGACCGTCATCGGCATACCTGTAGGTACCGTCAGCCGCTTTGATGATACCAGTATTTTTGACAATGTTAATCTCATTGATCTCATTAGTTGTAGGTTTCATCTTGGAGGACGGTTCCCTGTTGGGGTATAGTTCGGTTAATTCCAGAATTCTCGAAATCAACCGAGCATACGGTAACCGTGTGATGCACTGAAGTTGCTGCTGCAGATGATACATGATGGTCAGAATCCAATTGACCCTTATGCGGTTCTTGATTGCATACAGAAGCTGCATCTCTAAGTCATTAATCTGAGAGTGGTTGGAATCCTTTGGAATGAGGACATAGCAGATAATGTAATGAAGCATTCGATCAGAAACCGTCAGATTCTTGGCATAGCACAACATACGAGCGGTGCGAGAGTTTGCAATAACTGTTTCTTTCGGGAACCTGCAAATCTGATAGTAATACTCCATTTTATCATAATTTGCCCAAGGTTCATCCACATGGTTTACACCTTTCCTCAGGAAGCAGCCTTTTGATGGAATCTTAAGGTGTCTAGCAATGGTAGATAATTTTTCAACAAACTCATGGTCTCTAATGGTGGAACTGATCATGTGGTTCTCATCAATGTCCAGATATACAGCCAACTTACTCATAAAAGCTTTAACAAGATCATGATAAATAATACCAGAGTCGGTGACGAACTTGTCGATGTGCTGATATTCCAATAGTGTAGGAAAGTCAAAAGAAATTGCAGGAAAAGCTCGAAGATTTATGTACTTTACTGGCAGAAGTTGACGAACACGAACTTTGAAATCCATGCGCCTCTTTTTGGTGGTTTCCATTGGAATGCTGTCGTCATCAGATTTTGATGCATACTCAGGAAGCTTTCCCTTTCCTTTGCGTGAGGATGCCATGGATGAAAGTTTGAGAGAACTGAAGTTGTGGGTTCTGAGGAAGTTAGGGTTTGAGAAGTTGTGGGGATGGTTATGAGGAGTTATCCAACTTGTAGTGGGTTTTTAAAACTTAGGATTTTAAGAGGGAAGTTCCAAAAACTCTTTAAGAGGGAATAGGATTTTGGATATGGATTTTGGACACTTAAGAGAATATGGACCACATAAAAAATGCATTTATCATATATAATATTTTCAAAATTTTAATTAATTTTCGTTTCTGATTTTTAGAAAATTTAACAGTGTTAATCGGTTAACCATATAGGTTAATTGGTTAACACATTAAAAAATTGAGTCAGAATTGAAAATTTAACAGTGTTAATCGGTTAACCCATATGGTTAATCGATTAACACACTCGAATTTTTGAAAAATACTTAAAAACAGAATGCATACACATGAAAACACAACACAAATAATGCATACACATATTAGAGAAAAAGGTCAGATGTCACCTTCATCAAGAATCCCAAGTTCTCGCCGAATTTTGTAGAATGGTTCTTTCGCCAAAGGTTTGGTGAAGATGTCGGCGAGTTGATTGTGCGTGTCGACGAAAGTAACATCTACATCTCCATTCAATACGTGATCTCGAAGGAAGTGATGCCGGATATCTATATGTTTTGTTCTTGAATGCATGACCGGGTTCTTTGTAATGTTAATGACACTTGTATTATCACATCGAAGAGGAATGCAGCCGAGATCTATACCGTAATCGAGGAGTTGTTGCTTGAGCCACAGAATTTGTGCACAGCAACTTCCTGCTGCAATATATTCTGCTTCGGCTGTACTGAGTGCCACACACGCTTGCTTCTTGCAGACCCATGACACTATTGCATTCCCGAGAATGTGACATGTACCGCTTGTGCTTTTTCTATCGGTCTTACATCCTGCATAGTCAGCGTCAGAGTATCCAACTAAAGAACAAATACTACCTTTAGGATACCATAATCTGACGTTCATTGTCCCTTTGAGATACTTTATGATTCTCTTTACGGCTATGAGATACGATTCCTTCGGACTTGCTTGAAAGCGTGCACATAAACAAACGCTAAACATAATGTCAGGACGGCTTGCCGTCAAATATAGTAATGAACCGATCATACCTCAGTATTTTGTTATATCAACTGGAGTACCGGATTCATCTTGATCAACGTACGTTTCGGATCCCATAGGAGTGGACATCACCTTGCAACTATCCATATCGAATTTCTTCAACAATTCCTTGTAATACTTGGATTGGTTGAGGAAGATGCCATCCTTTGTTTGCTTGATTTGTAGTTCAAGAAAATAATTCAATTTTCCCATCATGGACATCTCGAATTCTCCTTGCATCATAAGTGAGAATTCTTCGCAAAGCTCTTTGTTTGTTGATCCGAAGATGATGTCGTCGACATAGACTTGAACCAATAAAGTGTTTCCTTTGATATTCTTTATGAACAATGTCTTGTCAACCTTTCCTTTTGTAAATCCCTTCTCACATAAAAAATTGCTAAGGCGGTCATACCATGCTCTTGGTGCTTGTTTTAGTCCATAGAGTGCCTTTTTCAGTTTGTAGACATGTGAGGGATTCTTGAAGTCTTCAAAACCCGGAGGTTGTTTGACGTAGACTTCCTCATTGATGTAGCCATTCAGGAAAGCGCTTTTGACATCCATCTGGAACAACTGAAAATTCATAGGACAAGCGTAAGCAAGTAGTAATCTAATTGCTTCTAACCTTGCTACCGGAGCAAATGTTTCATCAAAATCAATTCCTTCCTCCTGGTTGTAGCCTTGTGCGACCAATCTTGCTTTGTTACGAACTATGATCCCATTCTCGTCAAGTTTGTTCCTGAACACCCATCTTGTGCCTATGATGTGCTTATGGTCTGGTCTTGGTACAAGACTCCAAACTTGATTCCTTTCGAATTGATTGAGTTCTTCTTGCATTGCTACAATCCATTGGTCGTCGCCTAAGGCTTCATCAATCTTGGTTGGTTCAATTTGAGACACAAAAGCCATGTTGAGACAAGCATCCTTTAGATTAAGTCGAGTTGCAACGCCTTGGCTAATATCACCAATAACTTTATCTATCGGGTGATCTCTATGCGTTCTCCATTCCTTCGGAAGATCTTGATGTTCTTTAATGATTTGAGTGACATCTTCTTGTGGTATTTCTTGATTCTTTGAAATCTCTTCTTGTTGTTGTGAAGAACCTACTATATCATCATCATCATCCATAATAATATTATCCTCTTTCGAGGGGTTAGTCTCATCAAACGAAACATGAATGGATTCTTCAATAGTAAGTGTTCTCTTATTAAAAATTCTAAATGCTTTACTATAAAGAGAGTAACCAAGAAATATACCTTCGTCGGATTTCTCATCAAACTTACCGAGATTATCTTTGTTGTTGTTGAGAACAAAGCATTTGCATCCGAATATGTGGAAGAATGCTATATTTGGTTTTCTACCCTTGAACAACTCATACGGAGTCTTTTTGAGGAGTGGTCGAATATTGACACGGTTGCTTACGAAGCATGTTGTACTAACTGCATCTTCCCAAAAATATTTAGGAAGATTTGCGTCGCTGAGCATTGTCCTTGCAAGCTCCACCAGTGATCTATTCTTTCGTTCTACGACACCGTTTTGTTGAGGCGTCCTTGGTGCTGAAAAATTATGAGAAATTCCATGCTCTTCGCAAAAATCTTCAAAGTCTGAATTTTGGAATTCTCCACCGTGATCGCTTCTTATAGAGGCTATGGTGAGTGATTTCTCATTCTGAATTTGCTTTGCATATTTCTTGAATGCTTTAAAACAATGTCCAAGTGTATCGAGAGAAATCATCAACAATAACTAAGGCGTAGAAATTACCTCCGAAGCTTTTTGTTCTTGATGGACCAAAAAGATCCATATGCAACAATTGAAGTGGCCTTGATGTAGAAACCACTTGCTTGGATTTGAAAGTTGTCTTGGTCTGTTTTCCCTTTTGACATGCATCGCATAACTTATCCTTGATGAATTTTATCTTCGGAAGACCAACAACTAGATCATGCTTTATCAACTTGTTTAAATGCTCCATGTGAATGTGAGCAAATCTTTTATGCCAAAGCCATGCCTCGTTGTTGTTCGCCATAAGACACTTTACCTTCAAGGAAGAGTCATCAAAAGAAATCATAAAAATGTTATTATATCTTTTACCTTTTAGCAAAATGTCATGAGTGACTTCATGTTCTATCAAGCATGCCTCCTTTGTGAAGTTGATTCGGAACGCTTTGTCACACAATTGACTTATGCTAAGTAGGTTGTGTTTAAGGCCTTCCACATAAAGAACGTCTTCGATGATTGTACATGGAGGTGTACCAATGGTTCCAACTCCAAGAATTTTTCCCTTATTATCATCACCATAAGTGACGTATCCTTTGGCCTTTAATGATAGACTTGAAAATTTGTTTATGTCTCCCGTCATATGCTTCGAGCAACCGCTATCAAGATACCATTGATTAGTGGTTGTCTTCAAGCACACCTCATTTTCTTCATCGGAGTGGTGAGAGGCCATTAAAGCCATATTTGCACATTCATCATTTTCCGATTCCGATGATGAACTTACTTCGTTTTCGTCCCATGCGACATAAGCCTTCTTCGTTTTGAAATCCTTCTTACCTTTGAATTTTCCTTTATTTGCGAGTTTCGGGCAATCTGGCTTTATGTGACCTTGTTTCCCACATTCGTAACATGTAATTTCTTGGTTTTATGTGGGTGCCTCCTTTTTCCTGAAATGTCTATTCTTTTTAGAAAAAGAGGAAATTTTATTATTATTAAAAAACTTACCAAGCTTCTTTACTAGAAGCATGAAATTTTCGTCTTCGGAAGATTCGTCATTTTTGTCATCCTTTGTGTCAATCTTCAAGGCAATTCCTTTGGACTTCTTGTCTTGACTTTCATGCTTCTCAAGCCTTCCAAGTTCTAGTTCATGCTCTTGAAGTTTGCCAAATAAGGAAGCAGATGTCATTGTTGAAAGACTCTTCTTTTCCGAAATAGCGGTCACCTTTGGTTGCCATTCTCTTTTTAAGGATCTTAGGACTTTCAAGTTGAGATCATCATTGGTGAAGGTCTTCCCGAGAGCAATCAGATGATTAGTTAGATGAACGAATCTCTTTTGTAAGGCAACAATGGATTCACCAGGCTGCATACGGAACATTTCATATTCTTGACTTAAAGTATTAAGTCTTGATCTTTTTACTTCGGCTGTCCCTTCATGCGTTTCTACCAAGGTGTCCCAAATTTCTTTTGCTGATTTATACTGTGATATACGAAAGAATTCATCCATACTGAGAGCGCTTTGAAGTATGTTGATTACTTTCTTCTCATTCAAAATTCTCTTCTTGTCATCTTCATCATATGAGGATTTTATCTTTGGAGTGCCTACGTTATTTATGACGCTCATAGGAACATGCAGACCAGTTTCTACGGTTTCCCATATACCATCTCCTTGAGCCTCAAGATGCGCCTTCATACGGATTTTCCAAAAATCGAAGTATTCTCCAGAAAAGAGTGGTGGCTTGTTACTGCTTCCACCATCTTTGAAAACCGGGTTAGTACTAGCGGAAGCCATTAGGATCGATAGGAACAGGTTACCTTAACCTGCTCTGATGCCAATTGTAAGTACAGAGTATGCCTAACAGGGGGGGGGGTGAATTAGGCTTTTAGGGACTTTTTCCGGTTTTTCGGTATTCTTAAAATTTTACTGGTTAGGTTCTTGGTGATGAATGCAATAGAAAGTAAAAGGAAAGTGGACACCAAGATTTACAGTGGTTCCCCTCACAATCCGAGAGTACTCCACTCCCCTTTCAACATGAAAGAGAGTTTTCACTATTGTTTAATAAAGTACAACCTATCACACCATCAACCGGTGAGGCCTACTATCAAACAATAAAAATCAACAAGTGTACAAGAACAATCCTCTTGTAAACACTCACCCTTGTGTCCAACAATCCTGGATCACAAGTCAAAATACAAGTAATATGAATACTTTGATTTGAGAGTAATAATGGTAATATCAATGCTGAGATTGATCTTCTCCTTCTGATCAAAATTCACTCTTTTAATTTCAACACAAGTGTTCAATGCTATGCATATGAAAAGATATGATCAATATGAACACTTTTGAAAAGATTTGAAAAGTATTTGAAAGTGGTGAATTTGATTCAAAGAATGTTTTGAAAATGATTATTGGAGGTTGTTTTTCCAATTTGAAAAACTCAGAATTTATATGTGTAAACACACCTTTTCCAACAGGTATATTTGAGTATAATTCAAAATATGAACTGGTATAATATTCAAACCATTTTTGAACTTGAAACAAAGCCATTTTTCAAAACACGTTCATTGTTAATCGATTAACCTATATGGTTAATCGGTTAACACTGGAACGTTATACCAGAATATTTAAAATTTGAAATGGTTAACCGGTTAACCTATATGGTTAATCGGTTAACACTGCTATTTTTCAGAAAAATACTTATAAAAACAATGTTATACCAATTCTAATAGTTTAAAAAAATATGCTTATGCAATGTGATCAAATGATAAATATGTTGAACACTTGTATATCAATTAAATTAATGGATTTTGATATACCATAGCTTGTGTCCAAAACTTGAAAGTTGATAAGTCAAATGTTCATGAAGCTTTGAATGTTGATCACTTCCATTCCACTTGATCTTGGTCTTTTGGAAGCGTTTGCTTTTTTGCACAGATGAAATATTCTTGATCTTGATGTTGACGTCATCAAAACTTTGAGATGAAGCTTGCTTCTACGCATTTTGCCCCTGGTTGTTGACTTTTGGGCCTTTTCTTTTTGCACTTGTTTCTTCCATTTCAAAGTGGTACATCCAAATGATTTAATTCTTTTGATGGTGCTTTGAATGGACATTTGTCTTGATTTCTTGGCCTCTGTTTGACAACTTGTTTATGCATTTTATTTGTTAATTTTTTAGCCTTTTTCCTAATTTTGACGTGACTTTCAAGTCAAGTCACTCCTAAGGGAAGCTCACATAAGTACATGACATAGTTTGAATTGGAAATGACTTATATGGATCTAATAAGCTCTCAAATCTTCTTGTTTTACATTCTAGACATGTTGAGCTTGCTGTATGTTCATTTTTAGGTCAAAATTATGTTCAATGCTTGTCGAATTGTGTGCTTCTTTTTAGGGTTTCAACTTGCATTTCAATGTGGTGTTTGCTTGCATCTTTTATGCTTTTGCTTTTATTTCTTTTTGGTTTGCTTTGATATTGCTTTTGAGCTCTTTCCTTTTCATCTCCCTTCTGTCCAATGACCTTGGAGTGTCATTTAAGGTAGCTTGGTGCCTCCTTAGGAGGAATTTGAAGCTTACCTAAAGTGATGAATCCATGAGGACCCTTTCTTTGTGTTTGTCACTTTGTTGTTTGTTTTTGATGCATCTCTCTCCTTCTTCTTCTCTTTTCTTGCATTTCCATATGCATGCTTGGTTGAGATGAGCTTGTGGTGGCTACTGCCCCATACTATTTTCCTCCCACTATCATTCTATGTGTTGCATTTTGTTTGCATTCTCATTTGCATATGCATTTCTTCTTCTTCTTCTTCTTCTTATTCTTATTCTTATTCTTATTCTTCTTCTTCTTCTTCTTCTTCTTTAGCTTTTTCTTTGCCATGTTCCCTATAAGTCCTCTAACCTCTTGAGGTTTATGATAGACATTAGGGGCCTAACTATGCATGATAACATTAGGTAGTCCATTTTTCAAACTCAACTTTAAGTCCACTTTGCATGATAACTTTTAGGATTGATTAGTCTCCCATTAGTGTTCCTTCTCCTCTTCTCATCTTCAAACAAGTCTAACATACTTAATAAGGATAATGAATATTGTGACATGAGCCTTATACTTGGGAAATGGTGATTGAGGGGCCACCTCTCAATTGCCTAGAGTGTTTAGTATACGTCCTTAGGACGATATGCGACGCATTCGATCCTAGGTTCTAGACTTTGTTACAACATACATTATAAACACTCTAATTCAAAACACTTCTTCTTTTAAAAAACACAAAAACAATTTAAACTCTTTTTCACCCATTGGGGTTCTTAATCAAGGAAAATCTTTTTCACAAAAAGATTGTCGTTAACTCTTAGTTCTACCGCAAATGGTAACGCCTAAGTCTCCAAAGGTCGAGCTGCATACACCAACTGCTAGAACTATTTGTTAACCCTACTCGGGCCTAAAAAGTTGTTGAACCAACCTGTGGTCCTTTGAGCCCGAACTACGTTTGCTCTGATCTTTCGTACCAGACAGAAGTACGTGGGCACGAGACGTGATGTCTCGGCGAGCAACCTTCCCCCCGTTTTAGCCGTAGTTAGGCGAACTACGTTGACTCTGACTTTCCCATTGCACGAGGGAGTACGTAGGCACAGAGCGGCAATGCTCTACCGAGTCAGTTCCTTTTTCTTTTTCTTTTGTCCTTAAGCCTTTAGCTAGATAGTATCAACACACCCTTTTAGATAGACAACAATGCGTGGATCCCGTCGAGTACGACGGACGTGAGGGGTGCTAATACCTTCCCCTTGTGTAACCGACTCCCGAACCCAGAAATGATTGCGATGACCTTGTCTTTTTCTTTTTCTTTAGGTTTTTGCGATCATTTCCTTTCTCTCTCTTTGGGATAAATAACGAAAGTGGCGACTCTTTTGTTTTTTCCACCGGTTGTTTTTCGCAGTTATGATAGTTGGCGACTCTGCTGGGGACTGCGATGGTTCCCTATGCGAGTCTCGCCTTGGGTTTTCTTCCTAGCTGTCTGGGTCATCCCCAACAGCTGGCGACTCTGTTGGGGACCCTGGTTCCCTATGCGAGTCAATCCTAGCGCGTGTGTGTTTATCTTTGGGTGTTGTATATATGTGCTTTATTTACTTTCCCGCATTTATTTTCCGCATCATATATCATTACTACTGTGCTGTGGGGTGGGAAGTTTCACTGTGTGATAAGCTGGAACCGGGCTTGAGTACAAACCTAGTATTATAGGGGAGACTAGTGGGGGGCCTATTTGCTTAGCAGATACAGTTCCCTACAAAATTCACACTCAGACGAGATTTTCTTTGATGATTTTCCTTCAGATCCTTAGGATCGGTTGGGATTTTGGATTTGAGAATTGTCGACTCTGGGAACCGATCACTTGCGAGTCAGCTAAGTGAGGCCTCTTTAGGAGATAATGATGTCAAACCAAAAATGGTGAACGTATCATCATTTCTTGAAAGTCTGCGACGCTGACAAACGCATAGGATGTCATACTGTATCAGTGAATAGGTCCATACCTGTGAGTTGGACTGGGGTTATGCAGGAAACTTTCACCTTCAGATTACCCAGTTTTCTCTGCAATTTGAATCTTGGTTATTGGTATCAATTGGTTTCTATCGAAGCAGTGCTATGTTCTTGCTGAAGCAGAGCTCTGATCTTCCTCAGTCTACAACACAGCGGTCTTGATCCCTTGTGTGTGCATTAGCATTTTGCATTTAGCATCGTTTGCATTTGCATTTCATTTTTGCATATCCATCCTCAGCCGAAACAGGGAGCTTACCCGTCTTTTGTCTGCTTCGTCAGTTGATTTCCCGACATTCGTATTGGATTTGAGTTAGCTTCTGGAAGGATCATGAAATCAGGGGAGCAGAACTTGGTTGTTACAAGGGTAGAGTTTGAATTGATGAAGAATCAGTTGAGTCAACTCGTGGAAGCCATGTCAGCTATGACTAGGGGAGAGACAGGTACTCAGAAGACTCCAGTGAACAATGTTGCACAAGCTCATCCAGTGCCGATTCCTGTTGAAGAGCATCCCATTGCCAGAGATGGAGATTCTTCTTCTCTCTATGACACAGAATATCATAGTTTCACATTCTCTGTGCCGATTCTCAGAGGACTATTCCAAAGGTTAATGTGGAAGACCCGTAGACTGTTGAATTTATGGGAAAATATCAACTATTGGAGGAAAATCTTGATACCTTGATGAGTCAGAATACTCTTGATTTGAATGCTTCAAGCATGTGTTTGGTGCTAGGTCTGGTGATGCCTCTGAAATTTAAGATACCAAAGTTTGAGAAGTTCAAATGAGATAGTTGTCCGAAGCGGCATCTGGTAATGTTCTGTAGGAAAATGACTTCACATGTTCATAATGATCAGCTTATGATTCACTATTTTCAGGACAGTTTGAGCGGAGCATCATTAAGTTGGTATATGCAGTTGGAGAGCAGTTGTATCCGATCATGGTCAGATTTAGCCAATGCCTTCGTGAAGCAGTATGATTACAATCTCAATATGGCTCCTACTCGCACGCAGTTACAGGAATTATCTCAGGTGGAGAATGAATCCTTTAGAGGGTATGTGCAGAGATGGAAAGAGTTAGCTGCTCGTGTTCAACCACAACTTCAGGATAAAGAGTTAGTGGACATCTTCTTGGGTACTCTGAAGGGCCATTACTTTGACAAGTTGATCAGCGGTGGAATGTCAAACTTTGCTGACTTGGTGATAATGGGTGAACGTGTTGAGAGTGGACTCAAGAATGGGAAGATTAGAGACATTCCCTTCATTTTAGTTGAGGAGAATGAGTCAGTTGTGAGTTCTCAAGAAGAATGGCAGAAAGGAAGTGATCTTATCTCAGAATCTTCGGCATCTCAGGTTCAGTCTTCAGACATTTCAAGTGTTCAAAGCCAACGGTTTTACCGTCATCAGCCGCGTCAGCATGCCAAACGAAGACCAAGGAAACCCAAAAGGCGGTTTACTCAGCTACCGGTGTCGTATGGTCAGTTGCTGCTGGATTTGGTCAAAAGTGGGCTGATAGTGCCAAAAGAGACTAATCCAATTGATCTTGCCGTACCCTCCAGGTTTCGATGTCAATGCTCGCTGTGAGTACCATGTTGGGGCACAAGGGCATTCAACGGATGATTGTAAAGTGCTTAGGAGCCAAGTTCAGACTCTGTTAGACTCTAACAAGTTTTCTATCACGCCTCAGGGTGTATATCAGATTAATGATTCCAGCCATGAGGGCACAACAGTTCTTGTTATGGAACGATCCACCGAGAGTGTGTGTTTTGAAGAGTTTCAAACTGAAGGCTTAGTTGAATATGAGGGGAGTTCTAGAAGGTTCCCTGTGGTTCCCTGTGTCGACTGCCGCATCTGTTTTCTTTGCCTATGTGATTAGCTTCTGTTCATTATTGTTTGCTGACCATCGCCAGGCCTGTTGGTCGAGGTCACTCTATTTGTATTCGGTTATTTCTGGATGGTGTGATATACGTGTGATGATTATCCCTGATTGGATCTTGGGTTTCTTGTTTCCTTGGTGCTATTCTGAGATTTCCCTGTTGCATGTTTGTTTGCATCTTGCATTTGTTTTTGTGTAACAGATACCTCAGAGCTGTTAATCTGACTTCATGTACTCACTAGTTTGTTTGCAGGTTATATAATCAGGTAGTCACAGGAATTCCCACAAAGTCATGGAGCAAGTCCAAGCAGAGCTGAGAGAAGTCAAGAGCCAGATGGGGTAGTTCATTGCAGACATGCAAGCATTGCGCTTGGATCAGAATCCGCTCAGAGAGAAGAATCAGCAGTTGAAAACTCAAGTGGGTTTAATCATGGAAGTGATAAGGAGTGTTCTCAGAAAGGAAGGTGATCAAATGCCTGAGGCTGCAGCAAAGATGCTTGTTCTACTTCTGTCTGAAGAACCTTTGCCAGAGCGAAATGTATGTCAGAAATTTGCTGCACAACCGGAGGTTCCGAAGTTCCCGTGTCATCAATCGCATCCTATTTCTCAGGAAAATCCCAAGATTAGAAGATATGGTCAAAGGATAAAATCTCAAGATAGAATCTTCGATCAGATCCCCGTGGATTATGCTCAGTTGGTGCAACTCTTGCTCCAAATTTAGTTGGTAAAGCCTCGAACTTTGGATCCACTTACTGGCCAACCACCACCAGGATTTGATATCAATGCTTATTGTGATTTCCACTCTGGGGGACAGGGGCACGACATTGCAAACTGTAAAGCTTTTAAGCATAAGGTTCAGGATTTGGTTGATTCGAAGAAAATTGGATTCACGCTGAGCGGCATGAAGGTATCAGGCGAGTTTGTTCCCTGTCGTGCAAAAGAGATGGATGGTTCTGTTCCCATGCCTAAAGCTGCAGTAGGTCAAGGGTATTGTAATACCCCAAATTTTGCCCTAAGATTAGTCGTTTAATCTTGCATCCCATTTCATTTTGCATTGCGTTTAAACTAACCACTAACGGGTTGTGCAGTTGTTTGATTGTTGCAAGAAAATATCATGTGGCGCGCTCTTTTAGTTTACAGGGTTTCTAGTGCCACTTTATTTTGAATGAATAAAATAGCACAATTGGCAAGAGACCGTGTGTAAGGAGTTGTGAGTGTGAAAGGTCGAGAGTTCGAATCCCACCTTCTTCATTTTTTGTTTTGCTTCTTTTATTTTTATTCTAACTTTTCTATTTTCATAAAAAAGTTTAAATTGTATTTAGTTTTGACTAATTATTTAAGTTGGGGTTTAAAGTGGGCATTAGGTTAGAGTTAACCCTAATTTGTTACCTATATAAACATGAGTTGCATTTGATAAAAGGGGAAGGAGACAAAAGAGAAAAACGGCGGCCGTTCTCACGACTTATCAGAAGAGGAGAGATTTTTGAAAAAAACCATCATCGTTCATCATCAACGAACTCCATCGTAGAAAAGCCACTTCAAACCCGTGAAAGGCGAGTAACTCTTGTTTCTAACGGATGTTTTCTTTTGATGTTTTTTTGCAAGAAAAGAAGAAGGGATCATGGTCATGCAAAGAAGAAGAAAAAAAGCTTCAACAGGCAACAATGGCAGCAGTAACCATAACCCTTCCCCAATTTATCCCCTCTTATTATTTTTGTTGTCTTCTATTTTTCTTTCTTTTTCATTTATCATTTTTTTGTCTCATTTTTTAATTAACTTGAAATAATATTATAAGGTAGTAACTATTTCTACAATTTTTCTTTTTGATTAAAATTAAAAACTCTTTGTTTTTTATAATTAACATTAAAACTTCTCTTTTTGTTATAATTAAAAATTAAAACTCTTTTTGTTATAATTAATATTAAGATTTCTTTTATGTTACAATTAAAAAACTTAAATTTTTTTTTTAAAACTTAACTCTTTTTCAAATAAATAAATAAAACTTGATTTTCTAGTTAAAAATCCAATTATAACTCCTTCTTTAAAAAATTAGTTTTTTATAAAATTAAAATCCATTTTTTTTTTCAAAAATTAAAATTAACTTCCTTATTATTTAAAATAAAACTTCCAACACCTCATTTCTTTTTAAATTAAAATTTATCTTTCATGTAATTAAAATTCTAATTGTTTCTTTAAGTTAAAATTTATAACACTCTTTTTTAAATTAAGATCCTAGCACTTTAATTTCTTTTTCATATCATAAATTTCTAACTTTTATTAAAACTCTAACTGTTTAACTCAAACTTTTTCTTAATAAATTTTTAACATTTTTAACATTTCACACTTTCATTCCAATTTTTTAACTAAAAACATACTAAAATAAAAATGCTTAATATTCCCGTTTAATTTTCATCTTTTGTCCTTGGGTATTAATCCAATACTTTTCACAATTTATTTTCTTTGGGTTGTAATTATGCGAGGCCATCGTCACAATTATTATTCTTGCGTATTGTTTTTCATGGATGTAATTTATGCGAGGCCATGATCGCAGTTATTTTTTTTTTATTTTTTTTTTTGGGATTTGTAATTTACGCGAGTGATCGCCGCGATGCTTCTTTTACCGCTTTCTTTATTTTTCCGCACTTTAACTCTGCCGTATAGTAATTTGTCGTATTTTGCATGTTTTTACCGTTATTTTCCCTCAGGAGGAATTAGGTCTAGCCGTTTGACCGCCGAGTCAATAACCCTAATTTTGACCGTTTCAAAACCCTAATAGCCTAGGTGTCCCGCCGTGGACAAAAGTACCCTTTACCCTAGCTTTAGGTCAAAGAGTCGCCGTACTCTGTTTTAGGGTTTCCCGCCATGGAATCCTAATTTCAACCCTAATTTTAATTCAACAATTCAACGTAGAAATAGGAGTTTTAGGACTCCACGTAAGCGTGTCCTTAAGATACGTTTACTCCCCTTGAAACCTTGACCATAGGCAAGACGTTTCTAACCTCCCTTTCGAGGGGAACTACGATTACTCTGATTTCATTCCCTATCCAGGATACGTAGGCACAAGATGCAACGTCTTGCCGAGTAAACTTAGGACTAACCCTTAGGTCTTTAGGTCACTTTATCCCTTAGCTCAATATATATTAAAATAGAAAATAAAATAAAAAAGCATACAATAAATGAAAGGTTCCTGTAGAGTACTACAGAAGTTTAGGGTGCTAGTACCTTCCCTAAGCTTAACCAACCCCTTACCTAGGTCTCTCCCCGCATTGTGTTTACGATGCAAAAATAGGTTTTCCCTCTTTTGACCTTTTCCTTCTGATAAATCAAAGAGCGGTTGTGAATCAAGAATTGTGATTCAAACTAATTAATAGTTTGATATCCTATTTCCACCGCAACAGGTATATCCTACAATCTTTGGTGTCAGAATCCCCTTGCCCGCAGTTGCTTCCTGTTCCTGGATCGAGCTTAAGGATGAAAGCCCCCGCGCAAGGGGAGTCTTCAAGAATTCAAACCCAGTCGCCGGACGTTTCTGCTGTTCAGAGTCCACGACCTTTTGGGTCCTTGCAGCAAAGCTATCAGTACTAGAATCAGAATCGGCCCCGCAACAATAATCTGAAAAGAAGGAGTGCTCCTCTGCGTCCAGTGCCTATGTCACATCGCCCGTCTGATTGAGTTCGAAGACTTCAAGGGTCGCATCCCCCAAATCAGCTAATCAGTGTGAAAGCCCAGTTCCCAGAAGCTGGCAATTTTCGTTTTATCCTGTTATTTCTTTATGTTTGTAATTTCCTTTCTTATTTAAAGTGCAAACTCATTTGTAAAACTTGTTATTTTTGTTGATTGATATTAATGAAATGAATATGCATGTTTTGATTTAATCCATTGTTGTTCACTAATTGTTTTTTACAGATGTTATACGCTTGTTTAAGCGGAATCCGGGGAGGATGACGAAGTTTAAAGACGCACAAGCTTCCGAAAGTATGCTTTTGAAATAAAACTTGCTGATGATATACAGGCATTGTTTCAAATTCCCAAACACCAGAGATATAAGGATGATAATCCCTTGTCAACCCCTTTGAGCCTAGTTGTAGGAGTTTCTTTCTGAAAATGAACAAACCTAAATCTTAACCTAGGGCAGGGTAGGTGTCAGCTAATTTGGCCGAGTATCCAAAGTGCAATAGGAGTTGTTCCCGTTCGAGGACAAATCACACCTGTATAGGTCGTGCCTAAAGAACCTCAGTGGTTAAACCTTGCCGATAAGGAGTGAAACAATCACATTATTCCCCAAAGAGTCAGACAACCAGTGTCACATTACTTGTGCAAAATAAAAAAGAGAAAGAAGAAAAAAGAGAGAACAAAGCCCGCTGAGTCGAATCTTGAAAACAAACGACTTAGGCAAAAATTAGGGCATCCCGCTGGACTTTGAAATCAAAAGAAGCTCGAAAGAGCCAGTCCAGGCAAAAGTTAGGGAAATAAAAAAGTGATAATGAAAAACAAGTCGTGTGATTCAGGCACCAAACGACAAAAGAGCGAGTGATTGTTACTCCAATAAAAAACTTGTGGTTTCCCAAACCATAACTCCTGTCATTCAACCTCTGAGAGGTGAGCGTTAGCTTCGAATTAGCTGAATATAGGATTGGAGAGCATCACGGAGAATGGGTGGGTTAAAATAAACTTTGAGCTTTTATCCTTTCCTTGTAAACCGTGAACTTGACCAAGTTACAACCTGGAAAAGTCCTAATTGAAGCAGGTTTGTTTCGAAAGCATACTTCGGTAAAGATCGCATCAAAACTGACTCCTAAAAGGATTCCTCTTACGGCGTTGTACTAATGTTGACATGTTGATATTCGATTTCACACACTTTATGTCACAAATTTTTCTAGTGAACAGATTGGAATATCAAAACTGTCATATGCATTGCATTTAATATATCTTTTATGCAGGACAACTTGTTTTACTTGTGAGTAAACGCTTGACAGCAGGAAAGTTTCCAAAGTGGAAAGATTGATCAGGATAGAATGCAGATTGCTTGAATACTCCATCGAACTGGGGCAAGTTATATCAAATGATCATGGCATGGGAATCAACCATCCAGAAGTCAATTAATCTAAAGCAGTCAGGTCGAGATTTGATGAATCTCTCGTAGCCAAGAAGTACTTTCCCCACAGATCATCCAATCCGGGGCAAAGTCATTGTAAGACTGGGGGCAGACCACCCTTAAGAGCGCAGAAGCTATTCCCTATCCGTGGGGCAATTAATGTGAAGCACATTTTCGAGGTTCAAGGTGTTTAGTCAGTGCATATCAAGCCATCAGGCATGAGATTTTAGACTTCCTTTCAAGGAATATCCCCACAGAGGTCCCACAGGTTGGGGCAGATTTGGAAGTACAGGAATTCTTCCTCTCCATGTCCATCAGAGCTGTTCAAGCAGGTTCAGTCAACCTTCGAGTGCAAAACGAATGTCGGGAAGCCGCGTTACTATCCCGTGACCCTTTAACCAAAACCTCTGAGTTCAGACAGGATATTTTTTCCAGCATCAGTCGCACCTGATCCGTTGCAAATCCAATTCCCTTTGGTACGCCGGAAGATTTCGTCTGTTTTTCCCAGCAAAAGTCCAATCATCATTGGCACGTGTAAGCTATCTCCAGTAGAGTCCAATCGTACTTGGCACATCTGGTTATCCCCTGCGGAGTTGACTTCACTTTTCCAGCATTTATTTTGTTGGAATGTTCTATTGTATCCAACTTTCCCCGGCAGCCTGAGCCTGTATTTGCATCTTTGCATATAGTTATCATAGTTGCATTTCATCCTCAAATGTGTAGCATTTCCATTTCGTATGGAGCATTACGCCATAGAAAAATTCAAACATGCGCATATGCATTCGAAGCATAAGCCAGTTTCTGTCAGCCTTCTGTGGCAACTCGAATCACTCTTCGCAATCAATGCAGGGGCATTTATCCAGCAGCTTTGTTCAGACAGCTTATCGGTTTATTCGGGTTTCAGATCATCTGTCAGTTATGATTTTGTCCATTAGTCCTCTGATGATGACATCCCCAAGCAGATTTTCTTTCCGTCAGTGCCTATTAACGATGTGTTTCCCCAGCAGGTTTCCTCTCGTCTATCATTAGACGATGCGTGCTTTGTGTATGGTTTTCTCTCGTCTATCATTAGACGATGCGAGCTTCGTGTATGATGTTCCTCTCGTCTATCATTAGACGATGCGAGATTTTTGGGATGTACGTTTCTCTCATCTATCATTAGATGATGTGAGTTTTGGATTTGGTTTTCTCTCCGTCTATCTTTAGACGCTGAGAGGTTTCAAGGCGATCTTTCAGATATGGGTTTCTTTCTGTTTATTGGTTGAGATGACATTACAAGGGGGTTTTTCTGGCTGTCAATTCTTATTGACGTCAGGGCTCTTTGAAGAATGTTAGGATTTCCTAGTTGTTGATTCTTATTGACGACATGGTTCTTTGAAGGTGGTTTTCTTCCCGTCAGTTCTTATTGATGATATGGCCCATTTAAAGATATTTTTCCATCAATTCCTATAGAAGAAAGGATTCTGAAATTTGATGGGTGGTTTTGAGGTTCATTGACGGAGATATGATTTTCCTCTCGTCTATCATTAGACGATGCGAGATTTGGATATGATTTTCCTCTTGTCTATCATTAGACGATGCGAGATTTGGATATATTTTTTCCTCTCGTCTATCATTAGACGATGCGAGCTTTGGATATATTGTTTTTCTTCCTGTCTATCATTAGACGATGTGAATAGATCAAGTGCATGTTGATCTGGGTTTGGACTATGGAAAGTATCAAGTGCATGTTGATCCGGTCCATGAGTTCAATGTCTGTGGCGTTACACAGATGTCTGGCAGCAATGTCAGGTGTTCTTTATCGGATGATCAGTCAGCCGGTTACCGTTGCAACTGTCTGCATTCGGTTTTTCTGGATATTTGTTCCCTAATCAGTGATTTGCAGTTTATTTCTGCGGTTGGCAAATTTCCAGATTCTTTGGTATTCAACCGTCTTTTACCTTGATTGTTTGAAAGTCGTTCGCTTTTCATCCATTCAGGTCCAAGTCGTTTGAATAGGGATAGTTGTTGCACCCCAAAATTTGCCCAACCTTTCTTAACTTGGTTTATGTTTCATTTTATTTCTTTCTAGCATTTGCATTGCATAACATAGTTCATTGAACAGGGGATCAAGAGTTTGTGCACATCAAGAGGAGTCTATTTAGAGGGTTGAGACTAAGCAAGGGGTTTTACTCAAGGTTGGATGGTAATCAAGTCATCAGGAAATGGACAATGGTCTTGTGAAAGAAAGGAGGGATGTGTGTGGGTCAGCTCCTAACTTGGAGGACAATTGAAGAGCATCAGGGGATTGTAAAGTCATGATTATGGGTATGAGATGTTGAGAGAGCTCAGTGAGTGCCTTGAGGGTCATTGTGGAGCTCATTCAAGTGTTTGTGCCAAGTGTGAAGAGTTACAGTTGAAGGTGTTGCAATTAGGGTTTTCATATGGCTAATCCTCAATCAACTGTGCAATTGAAGGAGATTAAAACTCAATTCAAAGTCTCTATGGTCATGGGATGTTGTGTTAAGACATATAAGACATCATTTCAAGTTCAATCCATCAAGGGTTAAGTGTGTGAGAAGTTACTAAATTAGGGTTCTCAGGGTAAAATCCCCTATTTAGTGCCTGACTTCAAGACCGCCTATCTCAAGATACAAGTTTCATCTCAACTTTTGATCAACATGGAACTTGTAGAGCATTTTCTTAGCTTTAATTTGAGTACTAGAAGTCCTTGATTAGATTTATAGAACTCAAGTTATGATCCAGACAAGTTACAGGTCATCCGAGGGATGTGATTTTGGTCAACAAAAGTCAACCAACTTCCCAACCATTTTTGACCTAGAAGGATGTTTCTCCTCAACTTTTGGCCAACATGAAAGTTGTAGGTCATGATCTTAGCTTTTCAAATTGTACTTTAAGACTTTCATCTGATTTGTAGAGCTCAAGTTATGAGGTTTACAAGTTAGGGGTATTTTGGGAAAGTAGGATTACAGGTCATAAAATTATAGGTCCATTTCACCAACTTGCACACTTCAAATGAAGATCTTTCCAACATAAAACTTGCTCCAAATGGTGTTATTTTTTCGACCAAACATTGAGAAGTCATGAATTATGGTTGGAATGAAGGTTTGGTATTTGGAATTTTCATGGAAGAATGTTTAAAAGGACAAAATGGTAAATATTGCATTTTTAATCATTTTAGGGCAAATAGGTGCATTTTTTGAGTGCAAACAACATTTCAAGAACATTGGCAATATTACAATTTGAATTTGAAGTGTTTAAGTGAGCCATTTCCAAGCTTTCTTCATGTTGAAGCAACACATTTAAAATCGACCATTGAGATGGAAACAAGGACCAAATCTCAGCCATTCACACTCCAAACACTCCCAGTAGTTGATTTGAATCATTTTGGAGGGTTCTTGGAGCCAAATTCGTGTACCTTCATGGGTGAAAAGTGGAGAAAATGTGAAAATTCATTTGGGCTTTATGGATTGAGATTGGGCTCAATTATGATCAAAATCCATCACATATAACATTTCCAACCTTCACAAGTCCTCAGAATTCGAAATTGGAGCCAAATTGATCAAGAACAACTTTGAAAAAGTGGTTGAATTTCAAATTTCGAATTCTGAGATTTAGCAAGTTTCAAGCCAAATTGTGAGTTGCAAAAGCTTTATTGAGGATCACTGAACATGTTTGGATCATTTTCTGCAAGCTTAAGCTCCATTTGAAGGCTCGGTGGAAGTTCTCCACTAGGTAACTTGAATTCAACCTTACACTCTCAATATGCCATGATTCTCTGCCATTTTTGTTGCATTATGATCCTTGAGTGATGTAGATCGTTTCTGGATAATAATTGTTTGTGCTTGTGATGTTTGACGTGTGGAGCTCCAAACTTGTTTGATTCGGTTTGATCAATTCTTGAGGTGTTTTGCTTAGATTTTTGTGGATCTATGATCTACATAACATGTAGATGATGTTTGGATTATTTTGGTTGAGTTTTAAGAACTTCGAAATTTTGTGCACCAAGCTTGTTGTTCACTTTCTGAATTTGTTATGAGGAATTATTGAAAATGGATGCTAGATTCTTGTTCCTTGCGATTTGGAGATGAATTTTCATCTAAAATTTGCAAAAATGGTTTAGAAATGGCAGAGAGGGGTTGTTGTTGCTAACCCGCGGCGGCCGGAATTGGTGGAGAGGATGATCGGAAAATTTCCGGCCGGTGAGAGGGAGGGAGGTTGAAGACGACGACGTGTCGTCATGTCATACGTCCGATCGTGTGACTTTGTTTCGAACGGTCACGATTAGGCTTCACCGTAGTCCATCTTTGACTAATTGCACATTATTTCTTTTATTTTCATTAATGTGTTGTCTACATAATAGCCACTTGATCTGCATACTCCATTTAATCATGTGATCTAGATTGCTTTCCACCGTACACCTTGGTCAATACATTACACTTGATTTTCCAGAATTTATTTTATTTTCTCGTTGGGCCTATGAACCGTGCGCTATCCACACACCCCAGGGAGGCCCAGTCCATGTTTTTGCCTTGTTTGTGTTGCTATTCATACCACTGTTTTATCATTTTATTGTTAATTTCTTTTATTATTTTGTTTTAGTGTTGTTTCAACTTAATTCCAAATAAAATAGTTCCAATATCCATAAAAATACACAAAAATATTTTTTATGAACTCTGAGATGTCTAGTTTTTTCTGGATATTTTTATTTTATTTTTTGATTTTGTTTTCAATTTTAAAATGAATTAAATATTGGAGCTGTTTTAATTGAATTAAATGGTGACATTGTTTGCTCTTGCATTTGTATCTCCCATTTCTTTTTGGTTCAATGATTGAAAATCAATCCTCATACTCTTGATGAGTTGAATGATTTTTGAGGACCATTTTGCCCCTGGTTGTTGACTTTTGGGCCTTTTCTTTTTGCACTTGTTTCTTCCATTTCAAAGTGGTACATCCAAATGATTTAATTCTTTTGATGGTGATTTGAAAGGAAATTTGTCTTGATTTATTGGCCACTGTTTGCCAACTTGTTTAGCTTGTTTGTGCATTTTATTTGTTAATTTTTTAGCCTTTTTCCTAATTTTGAAGTGACTTGCAAGTCAAGTCACTCCTAAGGGAAGCTCACATAAGTTCATGACCTAGTTTGAATTGGAAATGACTTCTATGGATCCAATAAGCTCTCAACTCTTGTTGTTTTACATTCTAGACATGTTGAGCTTGCTGTATGTTCATTTTTAGGTCAAAATTATGTTCAATGCTTGTCGAATTGTGTGCTTCTTTTTAGGGTTTCAACTTGCATTTCAATGTGGTGTTTGCTTGCATTTCTTTTTGGTTTGCTTTGATATTTCTTTTGAGCTCTTTCCTTTTCATCTCTCTTTTATCCAATGACCTTGGAGTGTCATTTAAGGTAGCTTGGTGCCTCCTTAGGAGGAATTTGAAGCTTACCTAAAGTGATGAATCCATGAGGACCCTTTCTTTGTGTTTGTCACTTTGTTGTTTGTTTTTGATGCATCTCTCTCCTTCTTCTTCTCTTTTCTTGCATTTCTATATGCATGATTGGTTGAGATGAGCTTGTGGTGGCTACTGCCCCACATTATTTTCCTCCCACTATCATTCTATGTGTTGCATTTTGTTTGCATTCTCATTTGCATATGCATTTCTTATTCTTCTTCTTCTTCTTCTTTAGCTTTTTCTTTGCCATATTCCCCATAAGTCCTCTAACCTATTGAGGTTTATGATAGACATTAGGTGCCTAACTATGCATGATAACATTAGGTAGTCCATTTTTCAAACTCAACTTTAAGTCCACTTTGCATGATAACTTTTAGGATTGATTAGTCTCCCATTAGTGTTCCTTCTCCTCTTCTCATCTTCAAACAAGTTTAACATACTTAATAAGGATAATGAATGTTGTGCCATGAGCCTTATACTTGGGAAATGGTTATTGAGGGGCCACCTCTCAATTGCCTAGAGTGTTTAGTATACGTCCTTAGGACGATATGCGACGCATTCGATCCTAGGCTCTAGACTTTGTTACAACATACATTTTAAACACTCTAATTCAAAACACTTCTTCTCTTAAAAAACACAAAAACAATTCAAACTCTTTTTCACCCTTTGGGGTTCTTAATCAAGGAAAATCTTTTTCACAAAAAGAGTGTTGTTAACTCTTAGTTCTACCGCAAACGGTAACGCCTAAGTCTCCAAAGGTCGAGCTGCATACACCAACTGCTAGAACTATCTGTTAACCCTACTCGGGCCTAAAAAACTGTTGAACCAACCTATGGTCCTTTTAGCCCGAACTACGTTTGCTCTGATCTTTCGTACCAGACGAAAGTATGTAGGCACAAGACGCGATGTCTCGGCGAGCAACCTTCCCCCCGTTTTAGCCATAGTTAGGCGAACTACGTTGACTCTGACTTTCCCATTGCATGAGGGAGTACGTAGGCACAGAGCGGCGATGCTCTACCGAGTCAGTTCCTTTTTCTTTTTCTTTTGTCCTTAAGCCTTTAGCTAGATAGTATCAACACACCCTTTTAGATAGACAACAATGCATGGATCCCGTCGAGTACGACGGACGTGAGGAGTGCTAATACCTTCCCCTTGCGTAACCGACTCCCGAACCCAGACATGGTTGCGATGACCTTCTCTTTTCCTTTTTCTTTAGGTTTTTGCGATCGTTTCCTTTCCCTCTCTTTGGGATAAATAACAAAAGTGGCGACTCTTCTGTTTTTTCCACCGATTGTTTTTCGCAGTTGCGACAACGGGGACGCCATAACATTCAATGGGCATGGCGGTACATGTATCTTATCTGCATAAATCTGGCATTTATGGCATTTCTTCGCAAATTTGAAACAATCTGACTCTATAGTTAGCCAATAATACCCTGCTCGTAATAGTTTCTGAGACATGGCATGCCCGCCGGCATGTGTACCAAAAGTACCCTCATGGACTTCTTCCATAAGCAACGTTGCTTCTTTTTCATCCACACATCTCAACAATACCAAATCATGGTTCCTTATGTAAAGCACACCACCTGGGTTTAGGTAATAGTTGCCAGACAACCTTCTCAGCGTCTTCATACTCTTGCTTCTTGAGGAAGTTCTGTATATCGTAAAACCATGGCTTGCCATCAGCAGCCTCTTCAATGGCGAATATGAAAGCGGGTATGTCCAAGCGGGAAATGACTATTCTGGGAGCATCATTCCAGAAATTCACTTTATACATCGAAGATAGCGTTGCCAAAGCATCGGCCATCTGATTCTCTGCTCGTGGTACATGATGAAAATCTACCCGATTGAAGAAGGGTAGCAACCTCCTTGCATAATCTCTGTAAGGAATTAGATTCGGTTGACGAGTTTCCCATTCTCCTATGATTTGATTAACCATTAATGCTGAATCGACATATACATCCAAATTCTTGATTCTCAAATCAATAGCTTCTTCCAGACCCATGATACATGCTTCGTACTCAGCTTCATTGTTGGTGCAAGGGAATGTCAACCTGGCAGTGAACGGGATGTGAGTACCATGAGGAGTTGTAATAATTTCCCCAATTCCACTACCATAGGAGTTGGCAGTGCCATCGAATATCATCTGCCACTGAGAATCCTTCTCTGGACCTTCACTGTGTAATGGTTCTTCACAATCTTTCGCTTTGAGGAACATGATATCCTCGTTAGGAAATTCAAACTTCATCGGTTGACAATCTTCGATAGGCTGCTCAGCAAGGTATTCTGATAGAACACTTCCTTTGATGGATTTCTGGGAAACATATTGTACATCGTACTCTGTCAGTACCATCTACCACCTGGCAATTCTTCCTGAGAGCGCCTGCTTCTCGAAGACATACTTAATCAGATCCATCTTCGAAATCAGCATGGTTGTGTGATTGAGCATATATTGTCTCAAACGTTTGGCAGCCCAAGCAAGTGCACAACATGTTTTCTCGAGCATTGAGTAACGGGACTCACAATCTGTGAACTTCTTACTCAAATAATAAATTGCATGCTCCTTTCTTCCAGTCTCGTCGTGCTGACTGAGAACACAACCCATACTGTTCTCAAGAACTATTAAGTACATGATTAAAGGCCTTCCAGCTACTGGGGGTATCAATATCGGAGGCTCCTGCAAGTATTCTTTTATTTTATCAGGCGCTGGCATGTCTTGTATGGCTTTTATCTTTGCAGGATCGACCTCGATTCCTTTTTCGCTGACAATAAACCCCAATAACTTTCCGGACCGAATCCCAAAAGTGCACTTATTTGGATTCAACCTCAATCTGAACTTCCTAAGCCTCTCAAACAGCTTCAACAAGTTAACCAGATGCTCTTCCTTCGTTTGGGACTTAGCAATCATATCGTCAACGTAAACTTCAATCTCTTTATGCATCATGTCATGAAAGAGCGTTGTCATAGCGCGCTGATATGTTGCTCCGACGTTCTTCAAGCCAAAAGGCATCACTTTATAGCAAAATGTTCCCCACGGTGTAATGAATGTTGTTTTCTCCATGTCTTCTGGTGCCATCTTTATCTGATTATAACCCGAGAAACCATCCATGAAGGAAAACACCGAAAATTGAGCCGTATTGTTGACCAATACGTCAATGTGAGGGAGCGGGAAATTATCCTTTGGGCTCGCCTTATTCTGATCCCTGTAATCTACACACATCCGTACCTTACCATCTTTCTTAGGTACAGGTACGATGTTGGCGACCCACAGAGGGTAAGTGGTTACGGCTAAAAATCCGGCATCCCATTGCTTTTGGACCTCTTTGATTTTTACCGCCATATCTGGTCTTGTCCTTCTAAGCTTCTGCTTGACCGACGGACATTCTTCGCGCAACCGTAAGCGATATACCACTATGTCGGTATCAACCCCAGGCATATCCTCGTACAACCAAGCAAAGATGTCACTATACTCTCGAAGCATCTCGATCAGTCTTTGCTTGATGTCACTCTGTAGCGCAGGCCCTATCCGAACATTTATGACAACTTCTTCAGAGCCCAGATTAACAACTTCAATTTCCTCCTGATGAGGCAGAATGACCTTCTCTTCTTATTTCAAGAGTCTAGCTAACTCTTCAGGAAAGTCTTCATCCTCATCAATCTCTTCTTCAGCTTGATATATCGGTTGATCGAAGTCGAAGCGAGTCATAGGAGGTTCTGAATCGGTGTCATCTGCAATAGGAATCCTGCAATGAAAATGGTTAAATGTTTCAAACAATATGCAAACAAATATAAACCACATTGCCATTTTATTGTGAAAAGTAAAAATAAGAAAAACAGAGATCACAAAATTTGACTGAGAAAACCCCTTTTGATTAATTGATAAACAATGTTCAGACATAAACAAATAAGGCCCTGAAATAAAATACCACTATGCCCCGGGTAGGACATAGGGTAGTACAATAACTGGAAAAACAAAGCATTATTGTTCTGTCATTAGTTGAATGAATTCTTCAATTGACCAGTTGCACAGGCTCTGTCCCAGAATACATGGCTTGATCCAGGCGTCCATATCACAATTGTTGTCTCCGTCTTCATCATCAGAAATGGCATTAATCTGCTCAAAGAAGACACCTCCGCTGGTAAACCTAATCGGCCCCTTGAACTTCGGCGTGCTTTGTGAAGATGATGGGCGGTACCCCAAACCGAATTTGTCTTACTTCTGAGGTATATCAATCACCTGCCCCCAGCCTTGGGCTGAACCAGCTTGCACCACAGCCTGCGCTTCTTTAAAGGAAAACATAGCCACCTCAGGCTCTTTTCTCACTACCGGAGACTTGTCTTTAATCTTGACCGCTTCGAAGGCATGGAAAAGAGTTTCATGGATCTCTCCATCCACTTCAACATACTTAAAGGATGATAGATGGCTGACCATGATATCCTCCTCCCCGCATACCGTAACAACGCTACCACCAACCATGTATTTCAGCTTCTGATGCAGAGTTGATGTAACAGCCCCCACTGAATGAATCCACGGACGACCTAGTAAACAATTGTAGGTCGGCTGGATATCCATGATGTAAAACACTACATCAAAGACTTCAGGTCCAACTTGAATCGACAAAGTTACCTCCCCAAACACAGATCTTTGGGTTCCATCAAATGCACGCACCACCAAATCACTCGGCGTGCAAATCAACCCCTTCATATCTAACTTCATTAGGGCCTTCTTCGGAAGCACGTTTAAGGACGATCCCGTATCCACAAGCACGTGAGACATGACAGCCCCTCGGCATTCTAAAGATATGTGCAGCGCACAATTATGATTTCTGCCTCTTGGCGTCAAATCCAGGTCCGTAAAGCCTAAGCTGTTTCCTGCGTTTACATGCGCCACAACTCCCTCTAGTTGATTGATTGAAATTTCCTGCGGCACGTAAGCAGTGTTTGGTATTCTTAGCAATGCATTCCTATGCGCCTCAGAGCAAAGGAGTAACGACAGGAGGGATATTTTGGAAGGAGTTTGCTACAAATGATCGACTATCTTATAGTCGCTTTTTCGAATCAGCCTCATAAATTCCTCCACGTCTTTCAAGAAAGATTCTCTCTCCACAGATTGAGAAGTCTCCTCCACTACCGGTCTTTTCCCCTTGTCCACCTTATCAACAGTCACTTCAGGAGACGAAAAGACTCGACCACTGCGAGTAATACCTCCTGCTCCCACGAGATTGTCAATTGAACTTGCAGGGGGATCATTCAAGTTTATCTTCTGTCCATTACAGTACACTTCGGCTCCGTAGTTCCACGGAATAGCCTTAGTGCTCTCAAATGGCATAAGACCCGCTTTAGTGATAGTTATCGTTGGCGGCTTTGGTGCATAGATAGTAACATTCTTATACGGGATGGAGATTGTCGCAATCTCATCCTTTTCTTCAGCCACCAAATCCTCAGACTCTCTTCCAACAGAACGGTCAAATTGTAAAACTCCGTTATCCATCATCTCCTGAATACATCCTCTCAACAATCCACATCCTCTCTCAGGATCAACAGAACATTCAACACAGTTCTTAGCACAACCCAGGAAAACACCCCCCTTTAGCAATCTGACTTTCACAAAGCTTAAGGGTGTCTTCAGTTCATCAACATCCATCACCAAATTCAACACCTCCTCCTTGATAATTGCATTAACCCCAGCCTGCCCATGATTCGACATGGGATTTTGCACCACATTGGGAACATCATTAGAAAAATTGATCGCCTTACTGTTAATCATGTCTTGCACTTTATGTTTGAAGGCTTTACAATTATCAATGTTATGTCCTGGAGCACCCGAATGAAATTCACAGCGAGCATTTACATCGTACCCAGGTGGAGGAGGTCTAGTCAAGGGAGCCAAAGTCCTTTTCTGAATCAATTGCAGCTGTAGCAAAGCCTGCAATAACTGAGAGTAAGGCATAGGAGGCGCATCAAAATGCCTATTTGTTGCCTGGCCTCTATCTTGGTATCTGCCGTACCCCTGTTAATTTTGTTGCGGTCGTTGTTGTTGTTGTTGCTGACGCTGTTGTTGTTGTGGTTGTTGAACTGCAAGAATAGTGATGCTGGCAATTTGCTAATGCTGCCGATTATGACCTCTATTTCTTCCCCTTGAACTGGATACAGCGTTAGTATCTCCCTCTCGCCTTTTGTTTCCGAACACCTTCTTATTCCCTCTAGCTGAGGGCATCTCACCAGCATTGATCTTTCCTAACTTAATTCCATTCTCCACCCTCTCCCCGGTGATTATCAAGTTTGAAAAACTACCTGACATGCTGCTTATAAGCTTTTCATAGTACACTCCCGGTAAAGTAGCAACAAACATGTCTACAAGTTCCCGTTCTACCATTGGTGGTTGTACCCTAGCAGCAAGCTCTTGCCACCTCTGGGCGTATTCTTTAAAGCATTCATTATTCTTTTGGGAAAGATTTTGCAGCTGGAATCTATTTGGAGCAAGATCACTGTTGTACTGATAGTGCCTTACAAAAGCTTCGGCTAGGTCTCTCCAGCTACGAACATTTGCAGGCTCTAAGCTCATATACCATTCCAGCGAGGGAACAGATAGACTATCCTGGAAGAAGTGCATAAGTAGTTTCTCGTTATCAGAATGTGCAGACATCTTGCGATAATATGACCTCAGATGTACCCTAGGGCAAGTGGTACCCTTGTACTTATCAAAGTTTGGGACTTTGAACTTTGGTGGCACTCTCAAGCCTGGGATCAGCCCCAGATTAGACATATCTAGCCCCATAGAGTTTTGGCATTCAAGAGACCTCATCTTCTCTTCGATCATCTTAATCCTCCTATCAGCCTCGGAGGGCAATTCAGCAGCTACAACTCTTGGAGAAAATATATCCTCTTGTCTATCCTCATTCCAGATATGGTCCATATTACCGTGTATGGAACACGTGGTATCAAGGCCATAGCCGTTTCCATTACCATTACCACCATTAGCAAAACCAGCATTACCACCGTTTCCAGCACCAGCAGCGTGGCCACTCCCTCCAGCAGTAGGGATGACTAAAGTTGGCATAGAATTGTCTGCCCGAGGAGTTTCAATGTGAGGAGGGTTAGCATAAATCCCACCGTGTAACACACCATCACCATCAACTCGTGCAATCAAAGGTTTCACTAAAGTATGAAGTTGCGCCTAGCCACTAGCAACCCCTTGCATGACCTCCATCAGCTGTGCCATCCAATCTCTCATCTCTTGCATTTCTTTCTGCATCTGATCCATCAGTCTTTTCTGGTTTCTTCTGGTACCGTACCGGTGAGTTGTCATGTCAGCAATCCTGAAACACTAGTAAACCACAGGAGAAATAAGGTTAACAGTTCCGGTGCACCTCCAAATGCGAGAAACATGCTAAAATGCAAACATGTACTTATGCAACAGGGAAATTTCCCCCTCGATTCTAGTTTCCAGGAGAAAAAAAACAATGGAGAACCCTGCGAACAAGCATAAAATACCAACTCCTCGTATATAGATCAAAATCCCACAGGCAATGTACAAGACACAACTGAGTACAAATAAGGAAAAAGACCTCAACCAACAAGCCTGGCGATGGTCAAAACAACAAATAAGCAGCAAAAACTACAACAGAAGTAAACAAGATGGTCAAGCAGGATGATGTGATTGGAAATCCTCTAACAGCCTCAGCGTCTCAGGATGATCTGGCCTAGCAAGTAGTCCCTGAATAAGCAAATCCTGCTGACTAACAACATGCTGTAGACTATCAACATGATCCTCCAAAGCTTCTTCCCCGAAACATGCTTCAAGCCTGCGTGTCTTGGAGTCAGCTCTCAACCTGAGATCCTTCAAGTTCACGATCGCTTCATTCAACCTATACTCACTGTCTCGTCTAAGTGATGCTTCTGCTGCAATCTCCCCATCTTCGGCATTAAGTTGCGCCTTCAACTTGCTGATCTGAAGTTTTAACCTATCTTCATGCTCCTTGTTGTTAGTGAGCGTGACATTCCATATTGATTCAAACTTGGAGATCCTCAAGTAAGCCCTATCCAACTCTTCTTTCTTAGTAATAAGAACACTGTGGACGACATTCAAGTCTCGGCCTATGCGCTCTCTGTCACTAGTCTCCTTAGTCAGGTCCGTACCCAGTTTGTTGACAAGCTCGGTTTGTCTCTTGAAAGAATTGACGACATCAATCTTCTCGCTTCGGAGCTGGATGATCTCTTTCTCCAATTCTTCATTCATTTTTCTCAGCTCTTCCTTCTCTGCCAATACCTGATTGTATTTCTGGATATCTACAGTAGTGGGTTCCTCTATCATGAGAGGATATAGAGGTGCGACTGCAGGGAATGGCATCAAGAACTTCACAGCTCTATCATGAATCCAAGTCAAGTAAGGGTCATATGCTCGACTGTTACTCTTCCCCAAAGCTAACTTCCATTTCCAATGAATGTTATTCCAGGCATGCTCAAGTCTACCCAAAGTCTCGCCCTCTAATAAACCAGTAAGATACAGAGATTCCTGTATCTCCTCTTCTCTAGGAGGCTCCCTCAATGCATACCCAAACTGTCTCACCAATAAAGAAGGGTTATAGTTGATGCAACCTTTACTTCCGATCAAAGGGACGTTATGAAAACCACCAAAACTATAAACAATATTTGTACCCAGCATGTCTCGATCAAACCAAACAATATTCTCTACAGATAGACCCATCAACCTCTCCGACCATTTTGAAGTACTAGTCGTAGCCACAAATGGATTCGTCTTGGGCATATGACTAGCAAACCAAGCGTACAATATAGGAACACAGCAAGCCACATTCTTTCCCCTTCATTTCTCATTCTTGTAATGCACAGAATGATAAACGTCTCCGAGAAGAGTAGGCACTGGCTCGAAGCCAGTATATGAAATGCATCCAAATCCACAAAATCAGGGAGGTTAGGAAACAAGACAATTCCATATATACCAAGAGCAAGAACAACGTTAAATGCAATCCAGTAACCATCCTTAGCAAACTGCCGAGCCTTATCAACTAGGAAAACCATGCACTCCATTCCACTCTGTCAGACCCCCCTGTAACTCAGAAGCATCCACATGTACTATGGCAGCTAGCTTAGCCAGATCAGGCTTAACATCAATATGAACAAATGGCATCTGACTAAGAACAGGCACATCCAACAATACTGAGTACTCCTCCAAGGTAGGCACCAGAATGCAGTCAGGAAAGACAAAACACATCAACTATGGATCGTAGAACTGCAGAAAAGCATAAAGGCCATCCACCTCATGTGCTGAAGGCTTGTAGACCCATCTCAATAATCTCCCATAAGACTGCCTGAAATCCTCCATCACCTTCCCACCAGCCAGGGAAATCAAACTCAACAAAGATCTAACATTTGGAGTTGGAAGCTTGTAAGCCACTGTTCTCTTCAAGGACTCCATATAAGCAATGAGGGAATAAGATCACTAGAATCGAAGGAGAAATATGCACCTTTAACACAAATACATGTTAATGAAATGCATATGAGAATGTAAATGCAAATGCAAACAAGAGGTCAAGACTGTTGTGCTGTTGGTTGAGAAGAACTAGCGCTTCGCCTTAGCAAGAACAAAGTACCAATAATAGGACCCACTGATAAACATATTCACACTGTAAAGAACCAGGTATTCTGAAAGCCAAAGTTTCCTGCATAACCCAATCCCTCTCACAGGTATGGACCTATCCACTGATAAGGTTCGACATCCTATGCGTTTGTCAGCGTCATAGACTTTCAAGAAATGATGATACCTTCACCATTTCTGGTTTGGCATCATCGTCTCTTGAAGAGGCCTCACTTAACTGACTCACAAATGATCGGTCCCCAGAGTCGACAACCCTCAGATCCAAAATTCCTTCGAGCCCAAAGGGCCAGAAAGAAAATTGTCAAAGAGAATGTCGTCCGAGCGTGAATTTCATGGTGAACTAGTACGAGCAAAGCAAGCACATCCACCACTACTTTCCACTACTAAAGCTAGGTGTACACTCAAGCCCATGTTCGGCTTATCACTCAAAGGAACTTCCTTCCCCACAACACAATAGTAATGATATATGATGCTATAAAATAAATGCGAGAAAGATAAATAAAGCACATATATACAACACCCAAAGATAAACAGATAAGCGCTAGGATTGACTCGCATAGGGAACCAGATTCCCCAGCAGAGCCGCCAACTGTCGCAACTGCGAAAAACAACCAGTGGAAAACAGAAGAGTTGCCACTTTCGTTATTTATCCCAAAGAGAGGGAAAGGAAACGACCGGAAAAGCCTGACGGAAAAGGGAAAGACAAGGTCATCGCAACCATGTCTGGATTCGGGAGTCGGTTACGCAAGGGGAAGTTATTAGCACCCCTCACGTCCGTCGTACTCGATGGGATCCATGCATTGTTGTCTATCTAAAAAGGTGTGTTGAAACTATCTAGCTAAAGGCTTAGGGACAAAAGAAAAGAAAAAAGAAATGACTCGGCAGAGCAACGCCGCTCTGTGCCTACGTACTCCCTCGTGCAATGGGAAAGTCAGAGTCAACGTAGTTCGGCTAACTACGGGTAAAGAAAGGGGGAAGGTTGCTCGCCAAGACATCGCGTCTTATGCCTACGTACTTTCATCTGGTATGAAAGATCAGAGCGAACGTAGTTCGGGCTAAAAGGACCACAGGTTGGTTCAAAAGTGTTTAGGCCTGAGTAGGGTTAACAAGTAGTTCTAGCATTTGGTGTATGCAGCTCGACCATTGGAGACTTAGGCGTTACCGTTTGTGGTAGAACTAAAAGTTAACGATACTCTTTTATCTGAAAATATTTTCCTGATTAAGATCCCAAAGGATGAAAAAGGTTTGAAGTGTTTTTGTGTTTTTTTAGAGAAGAAGTGTTTTGAATTTGATTTGTAACTCATGTCGCACTAGAGACTATGACCTAAGAGCGAATGCGTCGTATATCACCCAAAGGGTGTACACTAAACATTCTAGGTCATTGAGAGGAGGCCCCTAAATTACCATTGCTCAAGTAGCTTAAGGCTCGTAGCGTGCCACACTTGTCATTCTTTATTAAGTGTTTTATGAATGTTTGAAGATGAGAAGAGAAGAAAGGACACTAATGGGAGACTCATCAATCCTAAAAGTTATCATGCAAAGTGGACTTAAAGTTGGGTTTCAAAGGGAACTACCTAATGTTATCATACATGGTTAGAACCTTAATGTCTATCATAACCTCAAGAGGTTAAAGAACTTATGGGGAGCATGGCAAAGAAAAAACAAGAGAAGAAGAAGAAAAGGAAGCATATGCAAATGAAAATGCACATATAAGATGCACAAATAGAATGAAAGTGAGAGGAAAATAGTGTGGGGCAGTAGCCTCCACAAGCTCATCTCAACCAAGCATGCATATGGAAATGCAAGAAAAGAAAAGAAGAAGAGTACAAGAAGAAACCAACCAAACAAGAACAAATCACACAAAGATGCATCAAAAAAAGTGGGATGAAATGACCTAAGTCAAACAACATCAACCACACTAACAAAACTAAACCAAATGAAAGGTAAAACAAAACCCAAAGCCTAGTGAGGATGGGAGACCAAATGAGGGCAGCAAGGACCTCATAATAGGTACTCAACCATAAGCATTACCCATCAAAAGCAAAGAAGCACCAAAAGTGTCCTCAAGGATTCATCATTCTAGGTATGCTTCAAATACCTCCAATGGATTAATCTACCAGTCAATAGATCTGAGGGCTACATAGCGCGCCACGTATGCGCTGAGGGTGTTTAAGTGAAATGCAGCGTTTCACAGGGGATCAGGTGTGATCAGTTGACTCATCCCTACCATGAGTCTTAATCTTGGTCATCCATTCCAAAAGTAAACACATCCAACAACTTACACCATGCCATGCAAGCCAAACCCTAGTCAACATTCTAAGAACAAATCTCACACGCTGGATTAACCTACCAAGTCAAAGAAGTCATCCAGATCTAACGGTCAGGGACTCATCTTCCTCATTTAAATCCTCAGATGGAGGGAACTCTCAGTTGGTGGCCGGAGAAGACTCCGGTCGTCTTCTCTGGCGAGGGGAACAATGCACAGAGCAAAACTTCACCAATTCTAACAAAAATTATTTGGAAATTAATCTACAACTCATGAGGATCACGAATCCATGGCTACTTTTCCTTAATTCTTCACAACCAATTCAAATCAAAGACAAACAGATTTGTGCATCAAGAACAAAAGTTCACCAAACTCACTCAATATTGTCCAGAAATCAACTACATGTTATGGAGATCACAAATCAAGCAAAAATTAAGCAAAACATCACAAGAACAAGCCATACCAGATCAAAACAGTTTGGAGCTTCATCCAACAATCATCACAAATGCTAGTTCGTTTTAGTGATTAATGATCTACATGTTGTCTAGGTCTCAAGTATGCAAATATGGTAGAGAATCATGGCATATTTAGAGATTAAGGTTGATTTGTAAATACCTAGTGGAGAACTTCCACTGAGCCTTCAATTGATGCTTCAGCTTGAAGAAAAGTATCCAGAAACATTCAGTGATCTTCAATGAAGCCTTTGCAACCTTTAATTTTGCTTGAATCTTGCTAAATCTCAAAAATCGAATTTCACTTGTTCTTCGCTTTTTCAAAATGCTCTAGCTCCAATTCTGCTCTAATCACGAGCTCTGATGATTTGTTCATGATGGAAAGCTTTTATGCAATGGATTTGGAAAGGAATAAAGCCCAATGGCAGTCCCTAGAGCCCAATTGCATATTCATGGAATTTGAGTTTTTTCACTTGTCATGTGCACGAAATCTGTACCAATTTGGCTCCAAAATGATGCAAATCACTTGCCGGTAACATGAGGAGTGTGAATGGCTGGGATTTAATCCTTGTTTGATCTCAATGGTTGATATTTCAAGTGTGACTTAAGCTTGAAGTAAGCTTGAAAATGGCTCATAAAAACACACCAAATTCGAATTCTATCATTGCCATTGTGTTTGAAATATAGTTTGCACTAAAAATATGTATCTACTTGCACAAAAATGATCCATAATGAATTAAATCCAATTTTCTCCTTTTAAAGCTTTTTCCATGAAAATCACTTTGGGAATTCACCATTCCAAGCCAAATTCATGACTTCTCAAAGCTTGGTTAAACAATTGACACCATTTGAAGCACATTTGATGTTGTAAAAATCTTCATTTGAGGTGTGCAAGTTGGTGAAATGGACCTATAGTTTTATGACCTATAATCTCACTTTCCCAAAATACCCCTGACTTGCAAGCCTCATAACTTGAGTTCTACAAATCAGATGAAAGACTTCTAGTACTATTTGGAAAGCTAAGACCATGACCTACAACTTTCATGACCACCTAAAGTTAAGGAGAAACATCCTTCTAGGTCAAAAATGGCTTGGAAGTTGGTTGACTTTTGTTGACCAAAATCACATTCATCTAATGACCTGTAACTTGTCTGTATCATAACTTGAGTTCTATAAATCCAATCAAGGACTTCTAGTACTCAAAAGAAAGATAAGAACATGCTATAAAAGTTTAATGTTGGTCAAAAGTTGAGATGAAACTTGTATTTTGAGATAGGTGGTCTTGAAGTTAGGCACTAAACAGGGGATTTTACACTGAGAACCCTAATTTAGTAACTTCTCACACACTTGATCCTTGATGAATTGAACTTGAAATGATCTCTCATGTATCTTAAAACAATATCCCATGACCATAGAGACTTGGAATTGAGTTTTAATCTCCTTCAATTTCACAGCTGACTGAGGATTTACCAGATGAAAACCCTAGATGCAACACCTTCAACTGTAACCTTTCACACTTAGTATAAACACCTGGATGAACTACATAATGACCCTTAAGGCACTTAATGAGCTCTCTCAACATCTTATATCCATGATCATGCATTCACAATCCTCTTATGATCTTCACATGGCCTCCCAGTTAGAAGCTGACCCACATACATCCATCAATCCTTTCACAAGACTATTAACCACTTCTTGATGACTTGATGACCATTCAAACTTGAGTAACACCCCTTGCTTAGGCTCAAACCTCTGAGTATACCCCTCAGCTCAAAATCGTTTCGAGTAATAGCTGGGGCAGCAATGCTACTTCTAGGCTCCATCTGAGAGGGTGTAGCGTATGCCTTCAGCAGTTTGTTTTGAGGTCCTTCGACCATCTTTGATTCTTCTTCGGATTTGGGAATGGGAGTGAGAGGATCGGGAATGTTATGTTTTAGTTGGTACTCAATGATGCGACTTCTTAAATGTAAGAAGCGCACTAGTTCTGCGACTGAAGGTTTTAAGATATCGCCTTGTGGGCGATTACTTGGCATACAATCGACAGAACCAGTAAAGGGAAAATAAAATTGTTAACCTAGTCTATACGGTGTAACAGAAGGTTACACTATTGACTAAACGGGTCCCCGGCAACGGCGCCAAAAAATTGATCGCGACTTTCTATGTCTAATACAACTTAACTGCAAGTGCACAGTCTATCGCATAGTAATAAAAGATATCGATCCCACAGGGACTCGTAATCAAACTAATGTTCTCGGGAGTTACTATGTTTAGCTAGGTAGATAATGTTTAAGGAAATAATTTCTGTCACTGAAGGGAACTAAAAACGTTACTTGGATTATAATTACGTGAATCGATATGCAGTAATTATGTTCTTCGGGGATTTGACAAGTTACCGGTGTATGAAATATTTTTTTAGAATTTATTTAAGCAGAAAATAGTGATATGAAGACTTTCGTCTCACGATGGTTGTTGACGCTAGTCATAATTCTAAGGGCCGAATGTACGCTTTCGCTGTCTCATTCGGGGTTAAAACTACTTTTTGGAAATCTCTAAGTTCTAATCCATTTTAAAGTGCTTTCGCTGTTATTAAAACAAATGCCTAGTGTTTACTATCTGGTCTTACCGCAGCTGTCGCTTGTTGGTTCGTACCTTAATTAATTTCCCACTGTCGTGGCAAAACTACTTTTAAATAAGTTCTCGCTTTCGCGACGAACGTTTATTCAGTAAATAAGTTTAAACACTCAGACCATAAATAACTTTTGAAAAAAAGAAAGTTTTCAACCGGTTATTATCAAATCCCGTCTGAATTATTATTACATATCGATTACTCTGATTTAGCTAGACATGGATTTGGGAAAGGTAAAACATAAATAAAAACATGAACTTAGAACATTCATATTACTGAGAATTAAAGTTACAATTAACGAAATAATGAAAAACCTGTAACGTATCCAATTGGCTTTTGGCCAAATCCCAACGATGTCGGCAGGATTATGTCTTCAAACCAATAGAGCGCACAAACGAATATTGTCGAAATGGAATACAAGAATAAGGAAAGGAAACAAAAACAGAAAGAATAAAACTAAATTTTTGCTCTGGAAATAAAATTGGGCAGCACTTCGTTGTCTGAATGCGGCTCCCTTTCTCAGCTCCCCTCCTTCCCCTTTTATAGAAGTAGAATTCTAACGGTTGTAATTTGAAGAAGGTGGACTTGGAGGCAGAAATATCAGGGAGTGGTGGTCCATTATTTGGGACTTGGAACTGCATTTTGCACGTTCAATTGAAGTTGTGCGTTTTTGCCTGCATGACGGTCGTCATGGTGTGTGACGGTCGTCACCCGTGTGACGGTCGTCACCCGTGTGACGGTCGTCACCCGTGTGACGGTCGTCATAGAGGTGTGACGGTCGTCACAGCAGCAAAATGTGCATTCTGCATTTTTCATGTTGTTTTCATCTGGTTTTCGTCCTTATTTCATCTGTAATTGCTTCTTTTGTTCATATTTCTTTGTTTAGACATGATCATCAAATACCTGCAAAATATTAGATAAATACATGGAAAGAACCCGAAATCGGATTGAAAACAGTCAAACATTAGTTGAATTATGCATCAATATATATATATATATACGATTTCGTGTTATCAAACTCCCCTAAGCTTGAATCTTTGCTTGTCCTCAAGTAAAACAGGAAAAAGTCGGCAAGCACGAGGCAGCTTCCTCTTTCACAAAGTTGGGAAAAATCGGGATTCTTAGTAAGAACAAAACGATTACTGTGACGACACTGGACTACAAGTCTTCGGAGGTCTCCTTCTTATGCAAATCTGTCCCAGTCATGCTACTGTAGCTTGGTATCAAGGTTCTCGCGTCAAGTTCACCCTGTTTGTTCTAGCGCAATCACATTAAGCCCGTTGTCCATACACTTTCATGGCAAGTCAACCTGTTAGTGAATATGATCTCATTTCTGTTTTGATCTTTTTCATTGCTCATAAGCTTATCCATGGGTTTTTCAATGAGTTTTTGTACCGTTGGGCTAAATGCTCGGGTGAGGAACACCTAACTTAGAGGGAACATGTCTCTATACTTGGGCTAAATGGCTTTATTTTCATGATTTTTCATCTTTTTGGAGATCATACACTTATTTGCATTGGTCGCTCGCTTAGAAGTGTTTTAGGATGGTGCTGACTGCTAATATAAACTACTTGGGGCTGAGTTTGCGTAGAAACTTGAAACTTTGGTACACGTAGGTAGTGAAACCGACTCGCATAAACCGGAGGTCTAAGGTGTCAGGACGGTACTGGTTTTGTTAGAATTTTCGTCTCGGAGTTTCAAAACATGGTTTGAACTTGGGCGCATTCTCGTGATGCTTTTGCTTTTGAGGAACGAACAAAAAAGTTTTTGTTTATGTCGAATAAAGTGGGGATGTTTGCGTAACGGAAGAAGATATATAAAAGAGCTTTTATTTGCTAAAACGTGAAAATGTTCGAATTGAAATTATGGAATTAAAAGTACGAGGGAATGGGAAATAAACGCTCCGCTCCCACACTATCTCAATCAGTGTCCCCATTGATCTGAAAGAATGCGAGAGGGAAATACAAGGTAAATGAAAATACAAAGAAACTAAAAATATAGTAAACAAATAAGGAAAACAATAACTAATCACGGCCTCTGCCTCGGTCACGTCCTCTGTCGCATCCTCTAGCTCTGACTTGGTCGACTCGGGCCTCAAAGTTCAGTGCTCCGGTATGATAGACATAATCTCGGAGTCCTTCGAACTGTAAGGTAAGATTCGCCAAGTTCTCAGTGATGGTATCCTGGCCGGTTTGGAGTTGTTGCATTTGGGTCCGATACCAAGCTTCGAACTGCTCTGCTCGCTGGTTCTGCTGCTGCATCATAGCGAGTATCTGGGCCTGCTGGTCGAGGGATCGGCGGAGGTCTTCTTCAGAGTAGTCGGGCTCTGGACGATGGCGGCGGCGGTAGGATGTGCCTTCAGAAGGAAGTGATTGTGATGCCTCCGGTTGCTCAGTTCTGTCCAACTCATCTTGCATTTCGTCACCAGAACCTTGGGTGTGGGTCTGAGTTGGAGCAGCGGCAGCAACGGGGGCATTGAGGTCAAAGAGCCAGTTGGCACGATCCTGTGGGTGCATCCGGGTGCGTGATGGCAGGATGATACTTCTGACGGTTTTGCCACGCACGACCGGGTGGTACTTGCCATCGGCCCTGGAACGGATGAGGTGAGAAGCTCTACAGTGGTCGGTGTCGAGGAATACCGAGGGAATGGCATGGAGATGCTGGAGGCGGTCACCGAGGTTCAGCCTGAGTGCAATGGAGGTAACAATCCCGCCAAAGTAAAATGGCTTAGAGCCACGGTTACAGTTGGCCTGAATGTGGGCCAGGAGGAACGGAGCGGCGTTGATGGGCTCGGAGTTGAACACACAGCGGAGAAAGAAGAGCTCTTTCGAGTTCACCTTATGGTTGCTATCCCGTGCGAAGATGGTGTTGCTCAGTGCTCGGTGGAAATACCGGATGGTCGGGTTGTGGATGTGCGTTGCATGCAGAGAATCCCAGTCATCGGCATTGATTCCGGTTAACTAGTACCAGAGTGCAAAGGCTTCGTGCTGAAACTGTTCGGTGAGGCGGCGGTGAGCATTGTCGCTGCGAGGGAATTGTAAGATGTCGGCAATCTGGTTCTGGTTCAGTTGATAGTTCGTGCCGAACATACGGAAGCATCCAGCGCCGGAGTGTTGGCTGAGGTCGCCGCTGGAAGTGAAGTAGATGAACGAACTGAGGAACTCGAGGGTGAGTTGTTCGTATGTCGGCTGCGGATTTATGCAGAGGTGCCAGATGCCGGCTCTTTGGAGCATCCAAGTGACGCCGTCAAGGAGGCCGAGCTCTGTGAGGGATGGGATATGCGGATAGTGGGTCGGCTGTAGCGACCGTTGATGGAAGGCGATATAGTTGGCTCGCTGTTTCTCTCCGGAGTCGCCGTCGCTGAACACGATATTGCTGAGGTCTGGGGTTTCGTTGTTTCTCGCCATTGTTGGAGGATGCTGAGGAAATGTGGATTGAGTTGGTTCTGTGGAATGAAAAATGTCACAGAAGTGGATTAGGAAGTTGAAATGGGAGTTGGAATATATGGAGCAAGGTGGGAAAACGAAAATTGGAAGTGGGGTTTGAGTTTGTGATGATTGGAAGTTGAATAGATGGGAGTGGGAGAGAAAACGCAACCTCTGTTATAGCAGATAACAGTTTTGGGCTCGTGACGGTCGTCACGTATCTGCGACGGTTGTCACCCGTGTGACGGGCGTCAGGCTTCTGTGACGGTCGTCACACCAGCAAAATCTGCAGAACGCAGAATTTTGCTATGGGGGTGTTCTTGCAATGGTTTTAAGGCCTAGGATTTATGTGGCAATGCATTATATCGGCCAAGAAACATAGGATAATGTAAAAACAGAATCAATGAATAAAGAATGCAATTGAAATAACATGTAATTAAAATGATTGTTTGTAATGTAATACATAAGGGAAATTAACAATGCAAAAATCAAAATAATTGAAAACGGACGGAAAGCAGAAAAACTAAACTAAACTAAACTAAAGCTAATATCTCAGGCTTTTCGTGCCTTCAATTCGTCGAACTTTCGGGCGTAGTAGTCGAGCTGGTCACAGACTAAGTCCATGAAGACTACGAGTTCGCTGTGTATGCTTGTGATGTCTTCTTTTACGGTAGTTAGAGCTGCGTCAACGTTGTCTAATCGGTGCAGAACAGTATCCATTTTGTCAGTGGTTTCCTCAGGAATGGGCTCAGGATAGGTGTTGTAATGCGGAGGGGTCGTAGGGTCTACCTCAGCTTCTGATACAGCATCCTCATAGTACATATAATCATGTGCTTCAGAGATGTGATCACTGTCGTACATGTAATTCTGTGGTGTTGATTGAGGTGAAGGAGGTCCCATAGGCTCATCCAATTCATAAACCCAGTTGTCCTTTTATGGATACTTGTCATCTGATGATTTGGCAATGTGAATAGCTGGACAGGTTTGTCATTGATGAGGTACTCGTAAGGTCCAGGTTCCATAGTTCTTAAAATGCGCCTGTTAAAGCAAAACTGGATATTCATGGGTCGGATGGTGCCAAAACTAGTGCTTGCATTTAGGTGGAATCTAAGGCCAAGCTCGTGGGCAATCATTATCACAAGGCCTCCTATTAGAATAGGTGATTGTGGGTCCTGAGTGAGGCGTCGGAAGGATCTCATCATAAAAGGTACGACATTCACTATACGGCCCTGAGAAGTACAGAACATGATAAATAACTCTTCTTTAGATACTGTAGTAATATTTTCTTCTTTTCCGAAAAGGGTGTGAGCTAGTATCTTATGAAAGTATCTGAAAGCTGGGTTATGAATCTCATCATTATACATGCTGTTTGGGTCAGGGTGATAGTCGCCTGTGATTCTACCCCAGAACTGGTTGAGTTCAAAATCAAGATCGTCATCTTCGGCACTGATGAACACATGTGGTCCGCTAGGAAATCCTAGGAGGTTAGCTAATGACATCCGACTATGGGTTTGGTCCATTCCAAACATCCTAAAGGTGATCAGCTCTGTGTTGGATCCGAAACCATAGTTGGGTAAGTACCTGAAGGAACTAAGGAATTCGTGGGTGAGGTCCTTATAGGTGGCAAAACGGGTTTTCAAAGAGGTGCTCTCCCAGCCTAATTGATTAAACAGGTATTGGATGCTATTAGTAATTCCTAGTTTCTCCATGGTAGACTTATCATAATACAGTGTTAAGGCTATTTCCCTCTCAGTTAATGCTTCGAATCTTGCCTTTTGAGCTAATCCTCGAAAATAAACCTTTGTGAAGTCGTACGCGGCCATACTCGCAAGTTAGTCGGAGAAAAACAGGAGGAAGGTTTGAAGGCTTTTAAAATCCTGAAAAGTTTAAAACAGAAATTTGAAGTCAGGATTTTTAGAAACAAAAGCTGGTAAAAACAAAGTTTAAATAAAAGAGAAAAATAAAATAAAATAAAATAAATTAAAGTAAAAATAGTAGCAATTTTAAGTTTAGAATTTTTGTTAAAATTTCAAAGTAAGCTTTTAAATAAAATTGAGAATGAAATACAGTAAAGAGGAAAATACGGGAAAATTGGGTTGCCTCCCAGTAAGCGTTGTTTTTAACGTCTAAAGCCTAACGATAGCTTGGTGACAAGCTATTCGGGTGTTTGAGATAGAAGCTCAAGCAATGTTAAACTGCTGGTTTTGGGGCTGTTTTCGTTCTTATTATAATGTTTTAGACGTTGCCCGTTTACGATAAACGGTGCATTCGTCTTATCGGTAATTTCAACAGCTCCACTCTGAAGTACTTTAGTCACTTCAAAAGGTCCAGACCACCTAGATTTTAATTTACCTGGGAAGAGTTTTAATCTCGAATTAAATAGAAGTACGATGTCTCCCACACTGAATTGTTTCTTGACTGACCGTTTATCATGCCACTTTTTAGTTCGTTCTTTGTAGATACGGGCATTTTCGTAAGCGTCCAATCGAAGTTCTTCTAATTCGTGTAAGTTCAAGATTTGTTTCTCTCCTGCCTCAGTGTAGTTAAAATTGAGTGTCTTAACGGCCCAGAAGGCCTTATGCTCTAATTCTACAGGGAGATGACAGGATTTACCGTAAACTAATTTGTAGGGTGTAGTACCTATTGGTGTCTTAAAAGCGGTCCTATAAGCCCATAAAGCTTCATTTAGCTTTGATGACCAATCTTTCCTTGAGGTCGCGACAGTCTTTTCCAATATTTGTTTTATTTCCCTGTTCGAGACCTCTATTTGTCCGCTAGTTTGCGGATGATAGGGTGTAGCTACTCGGTGTCGGACTCCATATTTAGAAAGAAGTTTGTCAAAGATTCGCGATATGAAGTGTGATCCGCCGTCACTAATGACGAGTCTGGGTATACCGAATCTAGGAAAGATTGTGTTTTTGAAAAGTTTGATTACTACTCGTGCGTCGTTTGTTGGAGCAGCAATGGCTTCTATCCATTTAGACACATAGTCTACAACAACGAGTATGTAGTTATTACCAAAAGAAGGCGGGAATGGTCCCATGAAATCTATTCCCCATACGTCAAAGATTTCTACCTCTAAGATTCCTTTCTGAGGCATTTCATCGCGTCGTGAGATGTTGCCAGTTCGTTGGCATCGATCACATTTTAGCACAGCGATGTGAACGTCTTTCCAGAGGTTAGGCCAGAATAAGCCGGCTTGGAGAATCTTAGCGCACGTCTTGGATGTACTAGCATGACCACCATATGGTGCTGAATGGCATTGGGAAATGATATTTTCTATTTCTTCCTCTGGGACACAGTGACGGTATATGTTATCGGCCCCTCTCTTGAAGAGTATAGGTTTGTCCCAATAATAGTGTTTCAGATCGTGGAAGAATTTCTTCTTTTGCTGATAAGTGAGATCCGGTGGAAGCATGCCTGCAGCTAGGTAATTAACGATGTCAACATACCAAGGTAATGTGACTTGGGCATAGACGGCTTCTATGGCTTTTTCGAGTTCTGGATCTTCCGAGATTAAGTTAGGCATGTCGCTTTCTAATTTGGATATCAGATGTTCGTACGGGAAATCGTCATTTATCGGTACTGATTCATGTTTGATGTCTTCTATTCGGGATAAGTGATCTGCAACAACGTTCTCGGTTCCTTTCTTATCTTTGATTTCTAAGTCAAACTCTTGCAATAACAGGATCCATCTCAATAATCTTGGTTTGGCATCCTTTTTGCTTATTAGGTACCTAATAGTAGCGTGGTCTGTGTATATGATAATTTTTGCTCTTACTAAGTAAGAACGGAATTTGTCAAGCGCAAATATAACTGCTAGAAGTTCCTTTTCTGTTGTAGCGTAGTTCATTTGGGCAGGATCTAAGGTTCTACTGGCATAGTAAATGGCATGGAGTTTCTTGTCCTTCCTTTGTCCTAGAACTGCGCCTACGGCATAATCACTCGCATCGCACATGATTTCGAACGGTAGTCGCCAACCGGGTGGTTGTATAATCGGTGCGGTGATAAGGGTTGATTTTAATGTTTCGAATGCTTTTAGACAGTCGTCGTCAAAGACGAACTCAACATCTTTCATCAACAGGCCGGTCAAAGGTTTTGTGATTTTTGAAAAGTCTTTTATAAATCTTCGGTAGAAACCGGCATGTCCTAGAAAACTCTGTATTTCTCGTACGGATTTTGGAGGTTGGAGATCTTTTATAATCTCTATTTTAGCTTTGTCGACCTCAATTCCTTTATTTGATATGACATGTCCTAGAACTATTCCTTGTCGGACCATAAAATGGCATTTTTCCCAATTTAAGACGAGGTTCACTTTTACACAACGTTCTAATACCATTTCTAAGTTTTGTAGGCATCCTTCGAAACTTTGTCCACATACTGAGAAATCGTCCATAAATACTTCCATGATGTCGTCTATGAAATCTGCGAAGATTGCCATCATGCATCTTTGGAAGGTTGCTGGAGCATTACAAAGTCCGAACGACATTCGGCGGTAAGCAAAAGTACCATAAGGACATGTGAATGTAGTCTTTTCTTGGTCATCAGGATGAATGGGAATTTGGAAAAATCCTGAATAACCATCTAGATAGCAGAAATATGAATGTTTGGCTAATCTTTTCAACATTTGGTCTATGAAGGGTAAGGGAAAGTGATCTTTTCGTGTGGCTTTGTTAAGCTTTCTATAATCAATGCACATCCTGCTTTCAGTCACGACTCTTTTTATTATTGATTCGCCCTTTTCGTTCTTAACTATTGTGACTCCTCCTTTCTTAGGTACGACATGAACTGGGCTAACCCATTCACTATCGGAGATTGGATAGATGATTTCTGCATCTAGCAATTTCTTTACTTCATCTCTGACTACAGTGCTTAGGATGGGGTTCAATCTCCTCTGATGCTCTCTAGAGGTTTTACAATCTTCCTCTATTGTAATTCGATGCATACAGATTGAAGGGCTTATACCTTTTAGATCGCTTATGTTATAGCCTAACGCGGTGGGGTACTTCTTTAGGACTTCTAATAGCTTTTCGGTTTCTAATTGTCCTAAGTCGGCGTTGACTATCACCGGTCTTTTTAGTTCATCGTCTAGGAATTCATATCTAAGGTTTTTGGGTAGTGTTTTAAGTTCTAAAGATGGGTTCTTCGGACCTGGCATATGGTTTGGGGTCAGTGCTAAGCTTTCGCTTAGGCTGTCGTCTTTATACGGTTTACGCCAATCATCGTCTTCAAAAATATCGGGTATTTGAATCTTTATTGTTTCTGAATACGTGGTCTCTTTATTTTCAAGTTCTCTTATGCATTCGCCAATTACATCTACTAAATAGCAGGTATCGTCTATTGCTGGTGCTTGTAAGAACTTGGTGAGAATGAACTCTATCTTTTCTTCTCCTACTTCAAATGTTAGCCTTCCTTTCTTCACGTCTATAATAGCTCTGGCTGTAGCTAGGAACGGTCTTCCTAGGATAATTGGGGTAACAGAGTCCTCTTTGATGTCCATGATTATGAAGTCGATTGGGATGTAGAATTGTCCTATGCGCACTGGAACGTTTTCTAGTATTCCGACGGGGTATTTTACTGATCGGTCAGCTAATTGTACGGACATTTTGGTTGGTCTTAGGTCTCCCATATTCAGCTTTTTGCAAATAGATAAAGGCATAACACTGATATTGGCTCCTAAATCGCATAGAGCTTTGTCTATTACGAACTTTCCTATGACGCAAGGTATGGAGAAACTACCTGGGTCTTTTAATTTAGGAGGCATGCGGTTTTGAATAATAGCGCTACACTCTGCAGTAAGTGTAACTGTTTCGTTATCCTCGATCTTTCTCTTATTTGACAGGATTTCTTTGAGAAATTTAGCGTATGACGACATTTGAGTTATCGCTTCTGTAAAAGGAATAGTGATATTCAACTGTTTAAGGAGCTCTACAAATTTCTTAAATTGTCCTGAAGTTTTTGAGTTTATTAATCTTTGAGGATAAGGGATAGGTGGTTTATATGGCGCTGGAGGTGCTTGCGTTTTTTCACTTGCGGTATCCTCCTTCTCGTTGTCTTCCTTCTTCTCTAACTCGGATTCCTTTTCTGCTTGTTCAGTTGGTTTTTGTTGCATGGCTGAGTTTTCGGTCCTCGGATCGATCGGTTCGTCCAATTCTTTTCCACTTCTTAATATGACAGCATTTGCTTGACCTTTTGGATTCTGTTCGGGTTGTCCAGGAAATGTGCCAGCGGGTGCGGCAGCAGAGGCTTGTTGTTGAGCCACTTGTGATATCTGTGTTTCTAACATTTTGTTGTGGGTGGCTAAAGCGTCTACTTTTCCGGTCAACTGTTTAATTTGCTCGCTAGTGTGTATGTTTTAATTCAGGAATTCTTTGTTTGTTTGAGCTTGAGTAGCTATGAATTTTTCCATCATCAACTCGAGGTTTGATTTCCTAGGTGCAGTCTGAGCAGCAGCTGGTTTCTGATATCCTGGCGGAGCAGCAGGCATTTGCAATGCATTATCGCTTTTGTAAGAAAAGTTTGGATGATTTCGCCAACCTGGGTTATAGGTATTTGCGTAAGGATTTCCTTGAGCATAATTTACTTGGTCTGGTGGGATTCCGGCCAGCAATGGGCATTCGGGCGCATTATGAGTGGTGATTCCGCATAACTCGCAGTTTGGAGTTACGGCAGCGTAAGGTTAGACTATCAATCTTCTGTGCTAGAGCATCTACTTTAGCGTTGAACTTTTCAAGGCTGCTGATCTCGTACATCCCACCTTTCGCTGCGGGTTTCTCTGTTGGAGTGCGTTCACCTCCCCATTGGCAGTGGTTCTGAGACATGTTTTCGATTAGTTGATAGGCTTCGTCGTATGGCTTATCCATAAGTGCACCGCCCGCGGCGGCGTCTACCGTCAATCTGGTGTTGTATAAAAGCCCATTATAGAAAGTATGGATTGTCACCCAATCTTCTAGACCGTGGTGAGGACATGTTCTCATCATATCTTTGAATCGTTCCTATGCTTCGTAAAGAGATTCAGTATCTTTTTGTCGAAATCCGTTGATTTGAGCTCTAAGCATAGCAGTTTTGCTTGGCAGAAAATATCTCGCTAAGAAGACGTTCTTCAACTGCTCCCACGTTGTAACGGAGTTGGATGGTAAGGATTGTAACCATGTCCACGCTCTGTCTCTAAGAGAGAAAGGGAAAAGACGAAGTCTTATTGCATCTGGAGTTACTCCATTTGCTTTCACTGTGTCTGCGTATTGTACAAACTTCGTTAAATGTTCGTTTGGGTCCTCAGTTGCATTTCCTGAGAATTGGTTTTGTTGTACAGCTGACATCAATGAGGATTTCAGCTCAAAATCATTTCGAGTAATAGCTGGGGCAGCAATGCTACTTCTAGGCTCCATCTGAGAGGGTGTAGCGTATGCCTTCAGCAGTTTGTTTTGAGGTCCTTCGACCATCTTTGATTCTTCTTCGGATTTGGGAATGAGAGTGAGAGGATCGGGAATGTTATGTTTTAGTTGGTACTCAATGATGCGACTTCTTAAATGTAAGAAGCACACTAGTTCTGCGACTGAAGGTTTTAAGATATCGCCTTGTGGGCGATTACTTGGCATACAATCGACAGAACCAGTAAAGGGAAAATAAAATTGTTAACCTAGTCTATACGGCGTAACAGAAGGTTACACTATTGACTAAACGGGTCCCCGGCAACGGCGCCAAAAACTTGATCGCGACTTTCTATGTCTAATACAACTTAACTGCAAGTGCACAGTCTATCGCGTAGTAATAAAAGATATCGATCCCACAGGGACTCGTAATCAAACTAGTGTTCTCGGGAGTTACTATGTTTAGCTAGGTAGATAATGTTTAAGGAAATAATTTATGTCACTGAAGGGAACTAAAAACGTTACTTGGATTATAATTACGTGAATCGATATGCAGTAATTATGTTCTTCGGGGATTTGACAAGTTACCGGTGTATGAAATATTTTTTCAGAATTTATTTAAGCAGAAAATAGTGATCTGAAGACTTTCGTCTCACGATGGTTGTTGACGCTAGTCATAATTCTAAGGGCCGAATGTACGCTTTCGCTGTCCCATTCGGGGTTAAAACTACTTTTTGGAAATCTCTAAGTTCTAATCCATTTTAAAGTGCTTTCGCTGTTATTAAAACAAATGCCTAGTGTTTACTATCTGGTCTTACCGCAGCTGTCGCTTGTTGGTTCGTACCTTAATTAATTTCCCACTGTCGTGGCAAAACTACTTTTAAATAAGTTCTCGCTTTCGCGACGAACATTTATTCAGTAAATAAGTTTAAACACTCAGACCATAAATAACTTTTGAAAAAAAGAAAGTTTTCAACCGGTTATTATCAAATCCCGTCTGAATTATTATTACATATCGATTACTCTGATTTAGCTAGACATGGATTTGGGAAAGGTAAAACATAAATAAAAACAGGAACTTAGAACATTCATATTACTGAGAATTAAAGTTACAATTAACGAAATAATGAAAAACCTGTAACGTATTGGCTTTTGGCCAAATCCCAACGATGTCGGCAGGATTATGTCTTCAAACCAATAGAGCGCACAAACGAATATTGTCGAAATGGAATACAGGAATAAGGAAAGGAAACAAAAACAGAAAGAATAAAACTAAATTTTTGCTCTGGAAATAAAATTGGGCAGCACTTCGTTGTCTGAATGCGGCTCCCTTTCTCAGCTCCCCTCCTTCCCCTTTTATAGAAGTAGAATTCTAACGGTTGTAATTTGAAGAAGGTGGACTTAGAGGCAGAAATATCAGGGAGTAGTGGTCCATTATTTGGGACTTGGAACTGCATTTTGCACGTTCAATTGAAGTTGTGCGTTTTTGCCTGCATGACGGTCGTCATGGTGTGTGACGGTCGTCATGGAGGTGTGACGGTCGTCACAGCAGCAAAATGTGCATTATGCATTTTTCATGTTGTTTTCATCTGGTTTTCGTCCATATTTCATCTGCAATTGCTTCTTTTCTTCATATTGCTTTGTTTAGACATGATCATCAAATACCTGCAAAATATCAGACAAATACATGGAAAGAACCCAAAATCGGATTGAAAACAGTCAAACATTAGTTGAATTATGCATCAATATATATATACGATTTCATGTTATCACTCTCTCACTTCGAATCTTCATGGATCGATATGATGCATTTGGAGTGAGATGTTTTGGATATGTGTTGCTGTTCTTGATTGTTTAATCATGATTTCTTTGACACGCGTTATTCAATTTCCACTTGAATGCATGCTTATGGATGTGGTTCAAAGTGATGATCATTGGCATTGTTGCCTTTGTTTGCGTTGCTTGGTTGAGATGTGCTTGTGGTGGCTGATGTCCCACACTTTTTCCTCTCACTTTTCTTTGTGTTGCATTTCATGTTTGCATCTTTTTCTTTCTTTCTACTTGTGATTGATTTATCTTGTGCCTTCTTGGTTTCCTTTGCCATGTTCCCTTAGGATTCCTAGTCCCCAAAGGGACTAGGAGAGACATTAAGTGTTCAATCCAAGCATGCTAACATTAGGGTAGATTTTCCCCTCTTAATCTCAACTTTAGGACCAATTTGCATGACAATGTTAGGGCCGAGTTTCCCTTAGACCTTTCGTGCGTCTCTCTTCTCATCTCAAAACACATTCTAACTCAATCTAATAAATACGATGAACATTATACGCTACGAGCCTTAAGTACATGGGAAATGATGAGTGAGGGGTCTCCTCTCGCTTGTCTAGAGTGTTTAGTGTACGTCCCGTTTGGGGGTGATACGCGACGCAATCGTTCTTATGTCATAGTCTTTAGTGCAATGCGAATCACAAATTAAACTAATTCACTTCACTAAAAAACACAAAAAAAACATCAAACTTTTTCCTTCGAGATTAATTTAAAACCATTTTCAGAAAGAGTGTGGATTCAACCTTCAACGTACACTAAACACTCTAGACAAGCGAGAGGAGACCCCTCACTCATCATTTCCCATGTGCTTAAGGCTCGTAGCGTACAATGTTCATCGTATTTATTAGATGAGTTAGAATGTGTTTTGAGATGAGAAGAGAGATGCACAGAAGGTCTAAGGGAAACTCGGCCTTAACGTTGTCATGCAAAGTGGTCCTAAAGTCGGGATACAAAAGGAGATTCTATCCTAATGTTAGCATGTAAAAGATGGACCTAATGTTGACGTTAAAAGGGAATAGCCTATATGTTGTCATGCTTAGATTTCTATCCTAGTGTCTATCCTACTCCAAATTTAATCTAAAATTAAATTGGAATAAGAGTCCTAAGGGACCATGCAAAGACAAGGCAAAAAGTAAGAAAACAAGGTAAAAACAACAGCTACAACAACGCCTCCTGCACAAGGCAATAATAAAATCCAACACACAAGCAAGATAGCATATAACAACACATATTTCAGCACAAAAGCAGGTGTGAAAGGCCAGGCAGCAAGCAAGGCAAATACAACATGCAAGTTCAAAACATGGACAACTGTGGAAAACAGGGCAGCAAGCATGTTTGAATGCAATTAATCAAGTGTAAACAACAATCATGGATAGACATCACACAAGTATGAAGATGCTTCAACCATCAAACATAATTGATCAACAACAATGCATCAACAAGATCAATATGTTCTTTTCAAATTAAATTGGACGATCAACCGATCAAACAAACATGCAACGAAGCAGAAATGGAAACAAATGAAATCATGCATCACAATATTCATCAACAAGATCATTTAATAAGAATCATTTAATCATGCCACAAGCAAGCAAAGCAAATGATCATTCATTAAACAAATCACATGAACATGTTAAACATTCAAAACGGAAACCAAAAGTTGTGCGTCGAAGAATCAAGATAGAACATTCAAGAATGATGAAATATGTCAAAAACAAATCACATAAATCCATCATATCAACTCATGAAGTTTACATATGAAAAGGAACTCAAACAAGCAAACAAATGCAAAAAGAATGCAAAAAAAAAATGCAAAAAATGCAAAAAAAAATGAGCAAAAAAAATAGGCAAATCTGCCCCAAGTAACGGGTTACCCTATATAGGGTAACCAGTTACTTGGTGCAAAACAACCCAGAAACGTGAAATTTGATAGGGTAATCGGTTACCACTGAACCAGAAGCAGAAAATCAGTTTTTAAAAGCAATTTTCAGCATCAAATAACTTCTCCAATCATCCATATGATCATGGCATCAATCAAGCACGAAATCAACATCAAGAAGTAGTAACCAAGCATCATGTAAACACAATCAAGCATTGACATCACAAATCACCAATATCCAAATCATCAAAATGGATTAAAAAAACAGCAAAAACCATGGATCTACATTGTGATTATCCAAATAAGTTCAAAACATAATTAGATCTAGAATTGCCAACCTTCAAAGCGGAAATTTGCTTTGATGAGTGTTGATTCACTTGAAATTAGAAGATCCAAGCAAGAAACCCAGAGATTCTTCAAGATCCAAGAGCTTCCTTATGGTAGAAATGAAGATCAAGCAAGATCAAGCAAAAATGATCCAAAAAGCACTTCCAATCTAGCTCCCAAATTCAGATCCAAAACCAAACAAAAATTGAATGGTGAATTGAAGATAATGGAGATGAATGATGGAGGTTTAGCTCTAAAATTATATGATTCCAATGAAGAATCAAAGAACTCAAGTAGAAAGAGCTTTAATGGAGGTTTTGGGAGTGAAAAAATGGAGAGAAAATTCTCAAGAATGAGAGTGAAATCTGAAAATGAAGTTAAATAAGCTCTAGGTTTGGAATCAAAATGTGGTTTAGAGTTAGGATTAGCATTTGGAACGGAAATTAGGAGTAGAATTAGGAATGAAGTGTTTGAAATTTGGAGGGAAATGGTGAAAATTGAAACAATTCTAGATCCTTCCATATATGATCAAGTGAAATAAATGGTTGAGAATGGTTGGAAAATTGCACATGCTGAAAATTCAAATATTTTAGCAAACTTCGCTTGAAGTAACTGGTTACTCTATATAGGGTAACCAGTTACCCTATTCAAAATTTGCCACTTTTGGCGCCAAATGAAAGGAATCCTGTATAATTGCCTGTTGCCACTTGTTTTGAACCCTGTTATGCCTCTGAAACCTACTCTTGAATATGGTAACTGTGAGAACGCCTGAGATACCCTGTGTATTGTTTCCTGAGCTAAAAATTAACATGCTAAATAAAATAAAATCGACCGCTCGATCGTTAGGCAAAATAAATGGCGGAGCCTCTAACGCCCGCTGCTTAGACTCTTGCAATAAATGGGAACCCTAAGCCATAAAAGCACCTTAATCCCATGTCTCGAGAACCAATGCTATGATATGAGAAAATGCAAAATGCAGAGGAACACAAGCCGGTTACGGTTAAAACGAAAGGGAAAATTTTGGGGTGCTACAACTTGGACCTGAAGGGATGAAAAGCATCAGCTTTCAAACATTCAAGGTAGAAGGTGATTGAATACAAAAAGAACCCGAAATTTGCAACCTGCGGGGATGCAAAATAGCAAAGACCAACCAAAAGTTGGGATGCGACACACTGAGGATTATAATCCAAAGCAAAACATCAGGCAAAAGATACCAACGAAGAGTTGGGATAACAATTAAAGGAAACCAACCAAGAGTTGGGATAAAAAAAAACCGAAGGGTACCAACCAAGAGTTGGGATGAAATAAGGGATACCAACCAAAAGTTGGGATAAACTACCAGAGGATACCAACCAAAAGTTGGGATAACAAACCAAGGATACCAATTAAAAGTTAGGATGCAAACCAAAGGATAGCAATCAAAAGTTGGGGTGAAATGAGAATGCCGACCTAAGGTAACCTCCTGGGGACCAACTCAAATCAAGAACCTTCAGGACGTACAATCAACAGACTTACGACCTGAGGAAAAGACAAACTCCGCTGGGGAAAATAAAAGAGAAACTTAACCAGTCATCCCTGTGGGGAACAAGCGTCTACCAGAAGATAATAATCAAAGGGTACCATCCAAAAGATGGGATGATCAACAAATGGGTACCAATCAAGAGTTGGGATAAAGGTCAAAGAATACCCACTAAACCAACCAAGAAACGAAGATTACCAACCAAGAGTTGGAATAACGATTCTGCTAAGGACTAGAGGAGGACTACCAACCAAAAGTTGGGATAAACATACCACCACCAAAGGGTTACCAACCAAGAGTTGGAATGACACCCAGGAAAGGCTGACTACCAACCAAAAGCCAGAATAACGTCAACAAAGCTTTGGAACCAGTTGGGGATTACCAACCAAAAGTTGGAATAACATCCAACAAGCGATAAACTACCAACCAAAAGTTGGAATGAAGACTTTGCAGGGGATAAAATCCACCCAAAAGTTGGGAAACAAGGTTACTAACCAAAAGTTAGGACCGCAGGGGCACCAAACAAAGATGACTCCACCAAAGAAGACTACCAACCAAAAGTTGGAATGATCATCTAGAAATACCAACCAAGAGTTGGAATATGAGGCTACTAACCAAGAGTTAGGATCGCCAAAAACGCTGAATGAAGGCGAACTGGCTATAACGAAGATTACCAACCAAAAGTTGGAATAACCGACTTCGCCGAGGAAAACAAGGATTACCAACCAAAAGTTGGAATAACATCCAACCGCCAATGGGTCACCAACCAAAAGTTGGAATAGAGCAAAGACTACTAACCAAGAGTTGGGATAAAGACTCTACAGGGGGAACCAAAGATTACCAACCAAGAGTTGAGATAACACACCCAGGATTACCAACCAAAAGTTGGAATACCAAACACAAGATTTCGGACTATGCTGGGGAATACCAACCAAAAGTTGGGATGAAACATCCATAATAGGCAGGTAACAGAATCAACCGACTCAAAACTTACAAAGAATGCTCCGATAGGAAAAAGATAGGTTTAAACAAATGACTCTGCGAGGAAAAGAAGTTCACCAAACAACTCTGTTGGGGGAAAATACATTTAAACAAATGACTCGGCCAACAAAGAAAATGTTTATACAAGCGACTCACCTGGAGATGATGAAGATGTTTAACCAAACGACTAAGCTGAGAAAAAGAAGACATTTAACCAAATGGCTAAGCTGAGGAAAAGAAGACGTTTAACCAAATGACTCAGCCGAGGAAAAGAAGACGTTTAACCAAACGACTCAGCTAGGGATGATCCAATAAAATGGACAACCCAAAGATCCACTTCGACGGAGGTAACACGAAAATATCCCAAATAAAACATCTTCTGTCGAATAGACAACTGGCACCAAAGGTATCAAACCTGGCTTATGCCTCATATGCATATGTTTGAAAATGGCATAATACTCCATGCTGGAAATGCTATGCATTTGGAAGGATGCTATGCAAAATGAAAATGCAAAGGAACCGAACCCGGAGGATTGCTGAAAAGACCAGCAACCAATTCTGCTAAGGAATACGCCCTGGATGGCTCTCCTTGAAAAACTTCACCCTGCTGGGAAATCCGCCCAAAACTCCATTCAGTGGGGAATTAAGAATATCCCTGAAAATGCCAACCTGGTGAGGATAACAAGCACCTGCTGAAGGTTCCACTCTGCTTGGAGTACAGGAATAAAAAATCCACCATGCTGGGGATATCAGAGACTTCTACTGAGAGTTCCACTCTGTTGGGGAATGGATCATGCTCTACTTAAACATCTTCCCTGAGGACAATGAAAATACCATCTACTGGGAGCTCATGCCACAAATTGATCCTGAAAGATGCCAATGATCATTAGACTTTGCTGGAAATGTCAATCTGCCGTTGATGTATCTGTCGAGGGAATCAACACTAAACTCTTCCCAGGGAAGAAATCCCTGAATACTGATCTTGCTGGGGAGACACCAGAGCGTCGACTCCGTTGGGGAAGGACGTCAAAGACATTGCCTCTACCAGAGAGTAACATTGAATTGAAATCCACCTTGCTACTGAGGGAATACCCTTTATCCTTACTCGGCTAAATATGCTAAGCATAAATCCACCCTACCGGGGATTAGCCTTTGCAGAGAGACTGAAACTTTGCTCCGCTGGAGATACGCTACACCTCCGCTGGTGACAACACTTCTGATTTGATAACATGATTCTGTAGGGAATATAAAATCTCTATTGTAGGGAAACAAAAATCTTCGTTGAACAAAATGCCTGACTGCATTCCATATGAAGTAATCACCCTTCGAAAACTCACTGGGGAGTACGAACCCACTTAGGTCGGGGAATACAACTCTACACTCTTGCTAGGGGAGGAATGAATTAACATGTATTGTTGTTAGAACTTCATTACTGGGAAGAAAAGCTTTACTGGACAGAGGACCCGATCATCCTGCAACAAACAAGAAACAAATAAGATGCCCCATGTGTGAAATGGCTACCTCGGTTACCATTCATGACACTTGTCGCTCAAGCAAATCCATTACTTTCATTATGCTCTGTAAAGCCTCCTGTTTTTACCTGTAATGTTTATCAAAATACCAGACGTTTTTGCAAACAAAACAGTAAAAGTAAAAACAAGAAAATTAAAAGCTCTTTGACTGAAGTGAATACTTTATTGATGAAAGGCCTGTAAATAGACGAATTACAATTCAGATGCAATTCCTAAAAAGAGGTAATTGTGCAAAAAGCAAAAATAATATATACAAATGTCGACAATGTGGAAACAGACAACCACCATGTGTCGATTCAGCTATGACCTGTATGTCTTTAACGTTCCCCATGTTTCACCTTTTGAAAAGACTGATTGGACTGATTACTTTCCTTCAAGATAATCGTGCACAAGCTCATAGATCGAACGCAGACCGCAGTCGTTTGCTTTCAAATCCTAACTTTTGCCTAGATCGCCCTTTCGGGTTTTCAATCCACCGGGATACCCATTTTTGCCAAAGTCACCTTTCAAGTTTTCAACTTTGCGGGTTCATTCTTTTTTTTTCTTTTATCCCTAATTTTTGCCCGAACCTATTCTTTTTATGGTTCGCCGAGATGCCCTATTTTTTCCTAGACTTTTCTTTTTCTGTCCAGCGGGTCTCTTTTAAGAAAAGTATTTTTTAACCGCGGCTGCATTCACAGGGGACGAAAAATCTTCACCATCCATGGTAGATAGTAATAAGGCTGCACCAGAGAAAACCTTTCTTACCACATATGAACCTTCGTAGTTGGGAGTCCATTTTTCCCTGTGATTTGTCTGAGGAGGAAGGATCCTTTTCAACACCAAATCACATGTCTGGAAGCACCGAGGACGCACTTTGTGATCAAAGGCTTTCTTCATCCTACTCTGGTACAATCGGCCATGAGCAATGGATATCAATCTCCTCTCGTCAATCAAGCTTAGTTGATTCAACCTGGTCTGCACCCATTCATCTTTGTCAAGCTTCACATCAGAGAATACCCTAAAAGAAGGAATCTCAACTTCTAATGGTAGGACTGCTTCCGTACTATACACCAGTGAGAAAGAGTTGCCTCGGTTGACGTATGCATCGAAGTACGATAACCGTGAAGAGCAAAGGGAAATATCTCGTGCCAATTTTTATAGGTTACAACCATCTTCTGCACAATCTTCTTGATATTCTTGTTAGCTGCCTCAACAGTGCCATTCATCTTTGGATGATATAGAGAAGAGTTGTGATGCTCAATCTTGAAACTCTGGCATAGTTCCTTCATCATCTTGTTATTTAAATTTGAACCATTATCAGTAATGATTCTCTCCGGAATTCCATAATGACAAATAATGTCCTTCTTTATGAATCGGGAAACCACTTGTTTCGTGACATTGGCAAAGGAAGCTGCTTCTACCCATTTCGTAAAGTAATCAATCGCAACCAGAATGAAGCAATGACCATTGGAAGCAGTCGGGTCAATCTTTCCGATCATATCGATTCCCCACATAGCAAAGGGCCAAGGAGATGTTAACACATTTAGAGGAGTCGGTGGAACATGCACCTTATCAGCATAAATCTGGCATTTATGGCATTTTCTAGCGTATTTGAAGCAATCGAATTCCATGGTCATCCAATAATACCCAGCTCTCAACAATTTTCTGGCCATTGCATGTCCACCGGCATGAGTACCGAAAGAACCCTCGTGAACTTCCTCCATCAATAGGTTTGCTTCATGTTCGTCAACACAACGCAACAAGACCATGTCAAAATTTCTCCTATCGAGCACATCATCTTTGTTCAAATAAAAATTAATGGCTAACCTCCTCAGAGTCTTCCTATCTTTGCTGGATGCCCCAGATGGGTACTCTTGAGTCTTTAGAAAATGCTTGATATTAAAATACCAAGGTTTTCCATCTGATACCTTCTCAATAGCAAACACAAAAGCGGGTCTATCAAGCCGTATGATGGTGATAGCTGGAGCGTCATTCCAGTAATTCACTTTGTACATCGAGGATAGCGTGGCCAAGGCATCCGCCATCTGATTTTCAGCTCTTGGCACATGATGGAACTCAACTCTATCAAAGAAAGGTAACAACCTCCTTGTATAATTCTTGTAAGGCACCAGGCTGGCCTGACGAGTTTCCTACTCTCCTTTAATTTGATTAACGACTAGAGATGAATCGCCGTACACATCTAAATTCTTGATCCTCATATCAATGGCCTCTTCTAAACCCATAATGCATGCTTCGTACTCGGCTTCATTGTTGGTGCAAACGAATGTCAATCGGGCAGTGAACGGTATGTGAGAACCATGAGGAGTTGTAATGATTGCACCGATTCCATTACCTTATGAATTAACGGCTCTGTCAAAAACTAATTTCCACTGAGATCCAATCTCAGGACCCTCGTCAGATAAAGGCTCATCATCTTTCATCTTCAAAAACATGACGTCTTCATCTGGAAAATCAAACTTCTTCGGTTGATAATCCTCAATCGGTTGTTCAGCGAGATATTCTGACAGAACACTTCCCTTAATGGCCTTCTAGAAAACATACTGGATATCATATTTTGTTAAAACCATTTGCCATCGGGCAATCCTTCCGGAGAGTGCTTCTTTTTCAAAGATGTACTTGATCGGATCCATCTTCGAAATCAACAGAGTTGTGTGGTTTAACATGTACTGTCTCAAACGTTTAGCAGCCCAAGCAAGTGCACAACATGTTTTCTCTAGCATTAAGTATCTCGACTCACAATCAGTGAACTTTTTACTCAGGTAGTAGATGGCGTGCTCTTTTCTACCTGACTCGTCTTGTTGATCGATCATACATTCCATTGAATTCTCAAGAACCGTGAGATACATGATCAGAGGTCTCCCTGCAACTGGAGGCATGCGTATTGGAGGTTCCTGTAGATACTCTTTTATTCTTTCAAACGCCTTCTGACAATTTTCATTCCACCTGACTGTTTGATCTTTTCTTAGTAATTTGAATATTGGTTCACAAGTGGCTGTAAGATGAGATATGAACCTTGCAATGTAGTTCAATCTCCCCAGGAAACCACGAACCTCTTTTTCCATTCTCGGCTCAGGAATTTCTTGTATTGCTTTTATTTTGGCAGGATCTACCTCAATACCCTTTTCACTGACAATGAACCCCAGTAGCTTTCCAGATCTCACCCCGAAGGTGCATTTGTTAGGATTCAGCCTCAGCTTGAACTTCCTTAACCTTTCAAACAATTTCAGAAGATTGACCAGATGTCCTTCCTCCGTCTGTACTTAGCAATCATGTCATCAACGTATACCTCGATCTCATGATGAATCATATCATGAAAGAGAGTCACCATTGCCCACTGATAGGTTGCCCCGACATTCTTCAATCCAAAAGGCATCACCTTATAGCAAAAAGTCCCCTATGGTGTAAAGAAAGTAGTTTTCTCCATTTCCACTGGGGCTATCTTGATTTGGTTATACCCAGAGAAGCCATCCATGAAGGAAAACACGGAATATTGAGCGATGTTATCAACCAACACATCAATGTGGGAGAGCGGGAAATTGTCTTTTGGGCTCACTTTATTCAGATCTCTGTAGTCGACACACATCCTGACCTTTCCATCTTTCTTAGGTACATGAACAATATTAGTGACCCATGGAGGGTAATTCGTGACAGCAAGAAAACCAACGTTCAACTGCTTTTGAACTTCTTCTTTGATCTTGACTGCCATGTCAGGCCTCGTCCGTCTCAACTTCTGTTTGACTGGTGGACATTCTTCTCTGAGAGGGAAACGGTGTACCACAATATCTGTATCCATCCCAGGCATGTCTTGGTAAGACCAAGCGACGATATTCTTATACTCACGGAGCATTTCAACCAATCTTCTCTTGATACTATCTTCCAATGCAGCCCCAACTTTAACCTCTTTCTTGTCGTCTTCGGTACCCAAATTAATAACTTCAATATCCTTTTGATGAGGCACAATAACCCTTTCCTCCTACTTGAGAAGTCTGGCTAACTCTTCGGGTAGTTCACAATCTTCATCAGTCTCTTCTTCAGCTTGATAAATGGGATTATCAAAGTCATACAAAGTCATAGATGAATTTGAACCGATGGTATCTGATAGAAAAGACCTGCATGATGATGTTTATGTTTATTATGTGATGCAATAAACAAAACACATTACCATTTTTCTGTTTAAATAAATGCAAAAACAAAAACAAGAAAAACAGGGATCACAATATTTGAATGCGAAAACGTCCTTTATTTATGATAAAGTGCAAATAACAAGAGGGCCCCACAGATTGGGTCACTACGCCTTGGGATGAACCTAGGAATGAACATAATCAAAACAATGAACATTACTCTTTAGTAGTAACATGAATGACTTCTTCAGTAGTCCAGTTGCACAGCTTCTGGCTAGGAGTACATGGACGAATCCAAGCATCCATATCGCAATCACTGTCACCTTCGTCATCTCCAACGACATTAATCTTGTCAAATATCACACCAACACTGGTGAATTGAACAGGTCCCCTGTATCTCGGAACGTCTTGAGAAGAACTGAAGGGTTTGTATCCTAGGCCGAACTTGTCCTGCTTGACGGGAACATTAAGAACTTGGCCCCACTTCTGTGATGAACCAGATTCTACGATAGCATGGGCTTCCTTGAGCGATGACATAGAAACCTCCGGGCTTTTGGCTTCTACAGAAGAATTTTCTTGAATTTGAATTGTTTCAAATGCCTGGAAGAGTGTTTCGTAGATCTCCTCATCCACTTCCACATACTTGAAGGACGACAAATGGCTAACTATGATATCCTCTTCACTGCATACTGTAACAACTTTCCCTTCCATCATATATTTCAGCTTCTGATGCAACGTTGAAGTGAATGCTCTCGCAGCGTGTATCCAAGATCGGCCAAGCAAACAACTGTATGCTGGCTGGATATCCATAATGTAAAAAGTTGCATCAAAGAGCTCCGGTCCTACCTGAATAGGCACGGTGATCTCCCTAAACATCAATCTCTTAGACCCATCGAAAGCCCTTACAACCAAATCACTTGGCGTGCATATCAAACCTTGAGTATCTAATTTCATAAACGCCTTCTTCGGCAGCACATTGAGGGATGATCCTATATCAACCAGGACATGCGACAACAGGGACCCTCTACATTCCATTGATATGTGTAAGCATGGTTATGGTTTCTCCAGGCAGGAGTCAAATCCAAATCAGTAAAACCCAACCCATTACCGGCGTTTACATGAGCTACTACCCTCTCCAACTGATTAACAGAAATCTCCTGGGGTACATATGCTGAATTCAAGATTTTCAATAAAGTATCGTGATGTGCCTCCAAACACAATAATAATGATAGAATGGAAATCTTTGAAGGAGTCTGATTTAAGTGATCCATAATCTTGTAGTCACTTTTTCGAATGAGTCTCATAAATTCCTCCGCGTCCTTCGAAAAATATCACTACCCACCTGTTGTTGGATGTTCTCCTCAATCACCGCCTTATCCTTCCCTTTGTCATTCCTATTAGTATTAACTTCCGATGGAGAAAAAATCTTGCCACTTCTAGTGATACCTCCGGCACCAACTATATTCTCAATTGAAGAACTTCCGTGTGAAGATCCTGTCAATTCTTGTCTCTGCCCATTACAGAACACCTCTGCCCCATAGTTCCATGGGATGACTTTAGTGCTCTCGTAAGGCACAGGTCCAGGAACAATAATGATAACCGGAGCTGGCCCAGCAGGCGCTGAAATAAAAATTATCCGATATAAAATAGAGATTGTAGCAAATTTGTTTCCATCATTACTCACCTTATCCTCAACGTCTTCTCTTACAACCTTGTCAAATTGCAAACAGCCCTCACCAATCATTCTCTGAATACCCTTCTTCAAAAGATCATAGCCCTTAGGTTGCGCTTCACATTCTGAGCAGTCAGTAGAACATCCAGGAAACACTCCCTTCTTCAACAAACTAGCCTTCACGAAACTCAATGGAGTCTTCAAATCCCCAACATCAGTTATCAAATTCAATTTTTCTCCCTCAATAACGACATTGGCTCTTGCCACCCCATGATTTGGCATCGGGTTGATTCACATTAGGCCCCTCGTTGGTGAAGTTGATAGCCTTTGAGTCAAGCAAGTCTTGAACTTTGTGCTTGAAGGCTTTGCATTTGTCAATATTATGGACCGGGGCGCCTGAATGAAAATTGCACCTGACATTCACATCGTAACTAGGAGGCGGTGTACTAGTGAGAGGTTCCAAAGTCCTCTTCTGAATCAGTGAGAGGTTTCAAACTGCCTATCAGTCATTCTGCGTCTAGCAGTGTAAGGTCGTGGTGCATTAACTCGTTGCTGAGGTGCAGCTGGGATAGCTACAGTAGCAACTTGTTGATGATAGCGAGATTGCACTCTAACCTTTACCCTTGTGAGAAATAGCATTCGCATCTCCTTCCCTTCTCGTAGGGTTTGCTGAATATGGTTTCTTTGCTCCTTCCGAAGAGGATCCACCATCATTTGGAATCTTCCCAGACTTAATCCCACTTTTGACTCTTTCACCAGCCATTACCAGATCAGAAAATCCTCCAGACATACAGCCTATCAACTTCTCAAAATACACACCAGGCAGTGAAGCCATGAACACGTCGATCAGTTCTATTTCCACCATAGAAGGTTGCACCCTCGCAGCTAAATCTTGCCATCTCTGGGTGTACTCTTTGAAGCTCTCAGTATTCTTCTGCGACAAACTCTGCAATTGTACCCTGTTCGGTGCGAGATCATTATTATACTGATAGTGACGAACGAAGGCCTCGACCAATTCTCTCCAGTTGCGGATATGAGTTCTCTCAAGCCCCATATACCATTCCAAAGATGCTCCTGCCAGACTGTCTTGGAAAAAATTCATTAACAGCTTCTCATCATTGGAGTATGCAGACATTTTTCTGAAATACGCTCGAATGTGTACTCTAGGACAGGTTGTCCCTTTGTACTTGTCGAAATCTGGTACCTTAAACTTGGAGGGAATCTTGACCCCAGGAACTAGACCAAGATCTGACATAGCAAGACCCAGAGAGTTCTAATTCTCGAAAGACTTCATCTTCTCCTCGATCAGTTTAAACCTTCTGTCAGATTCAGTTGGAAAACCACCCTCCATATCTTTCATGGAAAAGACATCATCTTGGTGATCTTTCCAATGAGGACCAGTAGCCCTGTGCACAGCGCACACACTTCCACCAACAACATTCCCATTTTCATTCACAGCACCTCCGCCCGGATGTATGACGACAGTAGGAATACCCTGTGGAACAGACCCACCAACCAGCGGAGGAATAACACCAGATCCTCCATGAAAAATGCCCTCTTCGTCGACCTGTGCTATCAACTGATGGACCATAGTTCTTAATTGTTCCTTTCTACTAGCAACATTCTGCATCAGCTCCATGAACTGGGTCATGCGAGCTGTGACTTCCTGTAATTCAGCTTGAACCTGATCCATTACTTTTTGTTGATTCCCTCGAGTTGGATATCTGCAGAAACTAAACTCCTCAATCTTGTTACTGAAGAAAACCAAGCAGAGATAAGAACAACAGACCACTGAGAACACCTGCGATGCAAATGAAAATGTAAGATGCAAAATGCAAACATGTCTATGTATTTACAGGGAGATCTCCCCTTTGATTATAGTTTCATTAAACAAGAACAACAGAGATGGACAAGAATACCACCAAAATCTTCTCATATCAAGTAAAGCTGAGACAATACACAACAATAAATGAGAAAGATTTGAATACAAAAAAGGTACTGATCTCATCCAACAGATTTGGTGATGATCAAGATATAAAAGCAAAAAAAAACTACTGTGACATATCAGAAGATAAACCTCCCCAGCAGTCATGCTCTTTGCCCCAGGCCTGAGCCTCCTTAAGCATCGTGTTTGTATCTGGATGGTCTGGTCTGACAACCAACTCTCTGATGAGGATGTCCCTTCTGTGTATCACATCTCGGAGACAATGACAATAATCTTCCCAAGCATCTTCGTCGAAGGCATCTTCAAGCCTGGGTTTCTTCACACCAACGCGGATATTGAGCTCTTCAAGCACCGATAAAGTTTCATGGTATTTCTACTCAATCATGTATCTGCGAGACGATTCCACCATTACTTCTTTCTCCTTGACCTTGAGTTGCACCTTCAGCTTATCAATCTGAGTACGAAGTTGGTCCTCCCTGTTCTTGTTGGCGGCCAAAGTAGAATTCCATTGCCCATTGAATTTGGATATCTCCATATATGCTCTGTCTAAATCCTCCTTCTTGTGCTTCAAAATGCTGCAGGTGCTTTTTAGATCCTGACCGATCCGCTCTCGTACCTTGATCTGTTCAACTAGCTCTTTCTCCCACTTGGTCGATGATTCTGACTTCGTCTTGGCCAAATAAACAGCTTGACCTTTATCGTGATTCAGCTGACTAATCTCCTGTTTCAACTCTTCATTCTCTTTGTGCAGCTCTTCTTTCTCTACCCAAAGCTTGTTGTATCTCAAGATGTCGATCATTGTAGGCGACTCAATGACTAAGCGATACAATGGTTCTCCAACAAGAAACGGTAATAGTACCCTTTCAACTCTCTTTTGAATCTACTCCAAGTAGGGGTCATAGGCTCTACAATCACCTTTTCCCGAAGAAAGCTTTCCCTTCTTGTGGATTTTACCCCATGTATCAACGAATCTGGCCAAAATACAAGGATCAGCTACACCAGTGAAGTACAAAGATTCCTGCACTTCTTCTTCCTTTGGAGGTCCCCTCAAAGCATAACCAAACTGCCTGACAGCAAGAGAAGGATTATAGTTGATACCGCCTTTCCTCCCCATCAAAGGCACATTATGGAAACTACCACAGCTAAAGATGAGCTCACGACCAAGCAGATCTCGGTTAAACCAGACGATATCCTTTTCTATTAAACCCATAAGCCTTTTTGATCATTTAGACGAGTTCCTTGAATCCACAAAAGCTCCAAAGCGAGGAAGATGATCAACAAACCACCTGTGCAAAAGCGGTGCACAAGAAAAAACCATCTTTCCTCTTCTTTTCTCGTTCTTGTAGTGTACTGAATGATACAAATCTCCTAGGAGAGTAGGTACGGGATTCTTGGAAGCGAAGATATGAAAGGCATCCAAATCCACAAAGTCTGGTACATTAGGGAACAACACAATACCATAGAAGCACAAAGCTAAGATAGCACTGAAAACCACCCAACAACCCTCTTCAGCATAGTTTCGGGCTTTATCCACCAAGAAAGATAAAGTAAAGCCGAAAACTCCATTCGTGATGACAACATGATCAACCAACTCAGAGGCGCTCAAATAAAGAGCGGCGACCAAATTCTCGAGATCGGGTTCTTCCTCTGAATAAGAGAATGACACTTTATCTTGGACCAGAACACCTACGACGAAAGCGAACTCCTCCAAAGTTGGAACCAACACATAGTCCGAGAACGTGAAACATCGCAGCGGTGGATCATAAAACTGTAACAGGGTATGAATAGATCCATGCTCATAACTCGTGATCTTACGGACAAGATTCAGAATTCTCCCATAATCTTTCCTGAAGGTTTCAAGGACGCCAAGCTCAGCCATGGAAATCAGACCAAATAAAGGTCCTAATTCAGGTGTCGGAAACTTGTATATAACAATCCTCTTTCTACCTACTTCCATCTCTACAGAAGACTAGTACCAGAATCAAAGGAGAAACAAGAACCTGTAACACACATAGATATGCAATGTTAAATGCAACATGATTATGCAAATGCAAACATGGGATCAAGGTATCCAATGCTCAAACTTGTTGCTGTCTTGTTGACTAAATACAACCATAGCTCCGCTCTAATAAGAAATCCCAAAAAATCAGAACACTGAGATGATAGAAAACCGGAGTACTCAGGATCAAAAGTCCGCTCGAATGGAAAAAACTAGAAAATCGGGTTGGTTGGAAGTCAAAGTTTCCTACAAAAACCATCCCCTCTCACATGTGGGTTTTAGTCTTGGATGGCACAACATCCTATGCAGGTCATCAGTATCACGGACTCTCAGGTCAAGAGAGCAATAAAATCCAGCACACAAGCAAGACATCATTTAACAGCACATGTTTCATCACAAAAGCAGGTGTGAAAGGCCAGGCAGCAAGCAAGCAAGGTAAATACAACATGCAAGTTCAAAACATGGACAACTGTGGAAAATAGGGCAGCAAGCATGTTTTAATGCAATTAATCAAGTGTAAACAACAATTATAGATAGACATCACACAAGTATGAACATGCTTCAACCATCAAACATAATCGATCAACAACAATGCATCAACAAGAATCAACAAGATCAACATGTTCTTTTCAAATTAAATTGGACGATCAACCGATCAAACAAACATGCAACGAAGCGGAAACGGAAACAAATGCAATCATGCATCACAATATTCATTAACAAGATCATTCAATGATAATCAATTAATCATGCCACAAGTAAGCAAAGCAAATGATCATTCATTAAACAAATCACATGAACATGTTAAACATTCAAAACGGAAACCAAAAGTTACGCGTCGAAGAATCGAGATAGAACTTTCAAGAATGTTGATATATGTCAAAAACAAATCAAATAAATGCATCATATCAATCCATGAAGTTTACATATGAAAAGGAACTCAAACAAGCAAACAAATGCAAAAAAATGCAAAAAAAGCAACAAAAAAAACGGGCAAAAAATGCAAAAATGCAAAAAATAGGAAAATCTGCCCCAAGTAACGGGTTACCCTATATAGGGTAACTGGTTACTTGGTGCAAAACAGCCCAGAAACGTGAAATTTGATAGGGTAACCGGTTACCACTGAACCCAAATCAGAAAATCAGTTGATTCTCGACCAGGAAGACTTGAGAATCACTGCTAAGTTGAGGCCCTCATGAGAATGGTATTTTTGAACGAGTATTCATGAAAGCACTTACTATTTTCGACCTAGGAGCCTGTGATACTGGGAACCTTTAATTACCCTTAACTCAACTCGACCTTTCTTAGGACGTAGTGCGATGACTATGAGGGAGTAATCCCAAAATAGTTGATACAAGATGCTACACTCAAAAGAGGTTCTCTTGAGAATATTATCAACTACCAAGTATTTAGGAAATTGATAATATCCAAAAGATGGACTGATGACTTTGGGACCTTTTAAAACCCTTGTTCTGCAGGTACATTCAACCCTTAGTCCACACCATTTGGGGATGGGTAGACCTTTACTTCATGCTCGTTGTCTTTCAAACATAGGTTTCTTGTTTGCATGTATATGTGTATATTTGTGGTTCTTGTTTACCTGTGTTTGTGTATCCCTGCATTCATAAGATTCATATTGCATTGGTTTCATGGAATTCAGAGTTTTGTTTATAAATATCACAGGACCATTATGGATTGTAAAAGGAAAAATACTTTGAAATATTCTTTCAAGATTCTTAAATTGGATTACTTAAGGAAGTTAGGAGCTCTGGTTGAAGATCAAGAAAAGTTCAGAAACAAGTACGGGAAGCTCTTATCGTTATTGAAGGTTCAGGTGAATAGTGGACTTCTTTCTACCTTACTACAATTTTATGATCTAGATTATCACTGCTTTACTTTCCCGGACTATCAGCTTGTGCCTACTTTAGAAGAGTATCCTCAGTTGGTTGGTTTGCCCATTTTGGTTGAGTCTTCTTTCCCTTTTCTGGAAAAGAACCCTAAAGAAAAATGTAGATGTTCTTGATTGGCTGCATTTTATGGTAAAACATTAGCGTGTGTAGATGTCTTGACTAATGTCATGACATACTTGTGTAGTGTACTGCTGGGTAAGTTTGGTTAGCTAGAACAAAGTGTATTGCATGTCATGCTGAATGTTATGACATCAGGTAGCTGCTAGCAAGGGCGCATGTTTGTTTTTCTGTTATGGTTCCTGAGTTATCTCAAGCTAGATTTCTGGAAACCTGCTAGGGTTCCTTAGGTATCTCAGGCGAGACTCTAGGCAGTGTTGAACATAACATGAAATGCCTATGCCCTATTTGACAGCACCTTGAATTATGGAAAGTGGTTTAACTTGGTTAAACCTAATTTGTGCAACTAAGGTCCAAGGCCTATGCGCTGCATATAAATAAGAGTGGCATCTCTTATTGAAGAGCAGAGATTTTGAGTATTGAAGAGAGAAATTGTGAGTGAAGAATTTTGGTGTGTATTTTGTTCTTCACGTGTGGTTTTGTGTCTTAGGTTTTCTTGTGAGCCAAGCAATCATCACCTAGATGACTGCATTGGACTAGTGTGTTTTGAGTTGTATGTTGATTGTGTCACTCTAATCTTTTAAGCACGAGTGTTGTGTCTCTTGATTGAAGCTGTGAAGCAAGATCAAGATTTGTTTGAAGTGTGTCTTCTTTTTAAATCTGTAAACTAATTGGTTGATATCACTGCTGTGATTGAGGGGGAGTGAGTAGGAACTCAGGTCTAGTGTTAGATTGAAATTTCATTGGGTAGGTCTTAAGTGAAGAGTGCAAACTGGTAGTTTGGCTCTGAATTAACACCACTTATAGTGGATTTCCTCCTTGGCTTGGTAGCCCCTAGAGTAGGTGTGATTTGCATCAAATTGGGTAAACAATTCCCTATTTTATTTACTGCTTTCTTTAAGTGTTTACTGCTTAGCTTAATATCCTGTCCAGTAGGGGATGTCATAACATCCGTTATAACATTGACTGTCTGTTACTAGAATTTCAATTGGCATCAGAGCAGGCACCCTGCCTGTTATTTTCTAGGTGAGATCTAGGGAAGATAAATTCTGGTACTATGGACAAGGATATAGAATTCACAAATAAACCATCAATTCTGGATGGATCTAACTATGACTACTGGAAACCTCGTAAGATAGCCTTCTTGAAATCTTTGGATAGCAATGCCTGGAGAGCGGCTAACTCAGGATGGGAGCATCCAGTGAAGACAGAGAAAGATGGATCAACTGTGCCAATACCTGAAGAAGAGTGGAGCAAAGAGCAAGAAGCTTTGGCTCTAGGGAATTCTAAGGCCCTGAATGCTCTATTTAATGGGATACATAATAATATCTTCAGACTTGTGCATCATTGTGAACTAGCCAAAGAGGTTTGGGATACTCTTAAAACAACTCATGAAGGTACCTCTAAGGTCAAGATGTCTAGACTCCAGATGCTGACTACTAAGTTTGAGAATCTAAGGATGAAAGAGGAGGAGACCATTCATGAATTCTACATGAATATTCTTGAGATTGCCAATACCTCAGGAGCTTTAGGAGAGAAAATGTCTGAAGAAAAACTTGTAAGGAAGATTCTCATATCATTGCTCAAGAGATTTGCCATGAAGGTTACTGCTATAGAAGAGGCTCAAGATATCAGCAACATGAAGGTTGATGAACTCATTGGTTCTCTCCAAACCTTTGAGATGGGAATGTGTGAAAATGCTGAAAAGAAGAACAAAAGCATAACTTTTGTATCAAATACTGAAGATGACTCAGATGAAGGCAATGGTGGAAGTGAGGAAAATCTATTAGAAGCTATATCTATGCTTGGAAGATAGTTCAACAAACTTATAAAAAGAATAGATCAGAAGACCAAATCTAATGTCAAGAACATTTCTTCTGAAATCAGTAGAAGAGGTAAATATGAAGAAAAGTCCAACCAAGGCAAAGGAATTCAGTGCCATGAATGTGAAGGCTATGGTCACATTAGAGCTGAATGTCCCACTTACCTCAAGAAGCAAAAGAAAGGCCTAACTGTCACCTAGTCTGATGGAGATTCTGAGAGTGGATCAGAAGAAGAATCTGCAAAACATGTCACTGAACTAACTAGTGTATGTGTATCTGATGATGATATTATTGAAGATGAGATGACTTTTGATGAACTTGCAGCCTCATATGAACAGTTGTGTATCAGAAGTGCAGAAGTATGCCAATAAGGGGAGAAGCAAAAGAAACTCATAAAGGAGTTGAAGCTTGAGAAGAAAGAGCATCTTTAAACTATAGACTCACTCAACAGTGGGGTCAGGTTGTTGAATTCCAAACTTGATCAGATGTCAAAATCTATCAGGATGTTAAACAATGGGACTGACACTTTAGAAGAAATTCTACAAGTTGGTCAGAAAGCTAGAGACAAGTTTGGAATAGGTTTTGTTGGTGAAAAGGGACCCATCTTGGAGATCAAGGGGTATAAACCTGAGAATCATAGGGAAAACCGGATGTTAAAACCAATGTCACAACATCATAGGAAGAGAAACATGAACCAGACAAAGAGGAAGTTCCAAAGGTGGAGGTGTCACTACTGTGGAATATTTGGACACAAAGCCTTTTTGCTTCAGGCTACATGGATTTCCCAGCCACACTCATCAAGTCAAACCCAAACATGATGCTCATATCAAGAAACAACATCAAGTCAACCCCAAACAGGATGCGCCTTTCAAGAACCAACAATAGGTTGCTAAGGATGTTGCTTTAATAGCTCATACCTCTCTAAGGATATCATCCAAAGAAGACTGGTATTTTGATAGTGGTTGTTCTAAACATATGACTGGAATGAAGAACCTATTGGTGGACATCAAACCTTATTCCACTAGTTATGTGACCTTTGGTGATGGAGCTAAAGGGGAAATCAAAGGTGTTGGAAAACTAGATTGTCCTGGTGTTTCAGACCTAGATAATGTTCTGCTGGTGAAAGGACTGACTACAAACCTTATTAGTATCAGTCAACTCTGTGATCAAGGATTCAATGTCAGAATCACTAAGGAAGAATGTGTTGTCCCCAATGGAGAAAATGAGAAAGTCATGAAGGGGTCTAGATCTAAAGACAATTGTTACTTGTGGGAGCCTAAAGATATCATCATAGAAGATTCCAAAGGATGTGACCCTATTATATGTGGGAATTGTGATGTTGATTGGGTTGGGAGTGCTAATGACAATACATCTGGTGGTAGATGTTCCAAACTGGTATGGAGGAAGCCAATGTTAACTGAATACAATGTCATTCAGAATGTCATGACATTAAACTGTAACATTCTTAGTACCATCCATATACCTAAGAACTCAAGTCAGCATAGCAGAACCAAGTACAATGATGACAAACATCACTTTAGAAAAGATCTTGTGGAGCTTAAGGACACTGGATTACAAATTGCTGACATTATTACAAGAGATCTTGAGCCTACTAAATTTGAAAATTTAAGAAGCAAGTTGGGAACTTGTCTCTATGAGGAATTATAGCAATTAATGGTTTTTGGGAATTATATTTTGAATAGTCTAAATATTAATCATTTTCTAATTAGTCAAAATTTTAAGTTCCCTCTCCTTTTGCAATCATATCATTCTAGCCCCTACACATGATACGTTTTCTTCATTTGGTGCCCATACCACTTCTTCATCTTCCATACCTCCTTCAACCACCGCAGAAAACTTTCTCTCATACTGTCAAAGTCATCTGAAATGTCTCAACAACCAAAATCTATCTCTCCCAAGAAGATGTCCTCAATCGCTGATCCAGATTCAGGTACTAGAACTGACCCTATCAACCCTAACCAGGTTCTTGAGGTGGCACCTCTGTGAATGTTGACTCCAGAAGGTCTGAGTGTGAAAAAGCCACAAACTCCACATGCAAGAAGACCTAAAGAATTAGTCTCAGGTCAGGCTCTTCACACTTCATCCTTCATCCCTCAAGAGGATACCAATAGGGAAGGTTCTAGGTATGTCCATAACACTATTGCAAATTTGGTATCTAGGATATTGAATGAACCACATGATGTGCCTGGGATATCCATCCCTCTCAACACTGAGGTTCCTGCACCCCATCTGGATCAACAAACTGATGTTGATCAAGATGCTGAAACCATGGGTACAACCTTAGGAAAGAATGATGATAAGGGTCAAAATGCTGAGAGTGATGATAATAATGTGCAAGGTGATAACAATAATGATGATGATATCCAGAAGGATGATGCTGATGTAGTGAACCTTGATGACTATTCAGATAATGATCTGATAGCCAATATCAACCCTAGCATAGCCAAAAAGGCTCATGACTAGGAAAGGAAAGATGGCAGCTGCTCAAAGTCCTCCCAAGAAGAAAGCTGTGTCAAAGAGTACTCATGTTGGCCCTACAAAAGCTTAGAGCAAGGTGGTTCCAAAGAAAAGAAAGGCTCAAATAAGTACTGAATCTGACTCAGACTCGGATGTTGCTTGTGATGTCACTGACATCCCACCCAGGAAGAAGCCAACAACTAGCAAACTTGCTACTAGTGTACCTGAGGTTCCTATTTATAACATCTCGTTTCATTATCCCTCTAGTGTCAATAGGTGGAAATATGTGTACCAACAGAGGTTGGCCTTAGAAAGAGAGTTGGCTCAAAATGCACTTGACTGTAAGGAGGTCATGAATCTTATTCATGTGGCTGGTTTGATGAGGATTGTCACTCAGTTTTCTAAGTGGTATGAAATACTTGTGAAGGAGTTCATAGTGAATCTATCAGAAGACTGTGCTGATAAAAAGTCAAATGAGTTTGGAAAAGTGTATGTAAGAGAAAAGTCTGTCACCTTATCCTCAAATGTCATCAATAACTATCTAGGAAGATCAGATGAAACTCAACCTGATCTAGCTGCTTCTGACAACAAAGTATGTCAAATTATAACTGCCAACCAGGTCAACAGCTGGCCCTTAAAAGGAAAACTGGTTGCCAATAAACTAAGTGTGAAGTATGCTACGTTGCATAAGATTGGAGCTACCAACTGGGTGCCCACAAACCACAAATCAACTGTTGCTACTATTCTAGGGAAGTTCATTTATGTTGTTGGAACCAAGACAAAGTTTGATTATGGGACCTATATCTTTGATCAAACAATGAAACATGCAGGCAGTTACAGTGTGAAAGGCCCTATTGCTTTTCCATCTTTTATCTGTGGGATCATCTTGAATCAGTATCCAAATATCCTAAAACAAAGTGACTCTGTGAGCAAGAGAGAAAGTCCCTTGTCTTTTCACCACAAACTGTTTCAAGGAACTCATGTTCCTGACATTGTCATGACTTCTGCTGAGACATCCAAGGGGAGCTTAAAAACAGGGAAAGCTGAATTCATTGCTATGCTCAAGGAGACATGCAAAGAGCTGGAGACACGCAAGCTGACTCTAGAAAAGTTGATCAGCTCTCTTGAGAAGGGTGAACATGCTGAGTTTGATGACACTGATGAGGATAAGCATGATGATGGGTCTGGGGAAGGTGATGATCAGGAAGCTGAATCAAAAGAAGCAACTGCCAGTTCTGAGAATGGCACTGATGAAGAAAGGGATAGTGATGATGTTGGCTCTGAGTCTGATGACTAGAGTTCCTAGGAAGCAGTATGAACACATATTTTGTGAACAACTATTTATGTGTTGATTGTGTTGTAATAATCCTTTAAATCTGTGTTTCTAACTGTGTTTGATCAATGCTAATTCATTAGTGAGGATCATAACTTTGTGGCTAAAAAGGGGGAGAAGTAGTAGTTGAACAACAGGTTTAGTTGTATATCCCACACAGGTGGAAGATTGTTATCCTGTTGCTCTGAGTTGATGTGCAGGTGTGCTGTTGTGCTAAAGTTGATCTCCTGGTTGTGAACAGGGTGTTGATCCTGTGTGTTTTGTTGTTAACAGGCTGTTAGATATGTGTGTGTTCCTGGTTGGAACTTAGTAGTGTGCCTAGTTGTTGCTTGTGCTTGGATAATGTGTGTTTCTATAGGATGATGGTAGGCTGTGTTTGGATGATGTGCCATGATTTGGTATGCATCAATTGAGGGGGAGTATCACAGGATGTTCCACTAAATGTTGTGACATCTGTAGTCAAAATTAACTTGTGGTGTTTTGTGTTGTGGAACAGGGGCTTTTCGGGATGTCAACCTAGATGTCTTGACATTCATAATCCAGAACATTGTGTATGAGTGTGTGTGATGGCAGTCCAGCAGGTCTAGTTGATTGGTAGGATATTATCTACTCTGCATGATTGGCTGTGTGTTAGTTTTTCTGCTGCTTGTGTACTCTGATATGGTGACAGATTGTTTTAGCCAAAACTTTGCCAAATGGGGAGTTTGTAGATGTTCTTGATTGACTGCATTTTATGGTAAAACATTGGTGTGTGTAGATGTCTTAACTGATGTCATGACATACTTGTGTAGTGTACTGCTGGGTAAGTTTGGTTAACTAGAACAGAGTGTATTAGATGTCATGCTGAATGTTATGACATCAGGTAGCTGCTAGCAAGGGCGCGTGTTTATTTTTTTGTTATGGTTTCTGAGTTATCTCAGGATAGATTTCAGAAAACCTGCTAGGGTTCCTTTGGTATCTTAGGCGAGACTCTAGGCAATGCTGAGCATAACATGAAATGCCTATGACCTATTTGACAGCACCTTGAATTATGGAAAGTGGTTTAACTTGGTTAAACCTAATTTGTGCAACTGAGATCCAAGGCCCATACGCTGCATATAAATAAGAGTGGCATCTCTTATTGAAGAGCAGAGATTTTGAGTATTGAAGAGAGAAATTGTGAGTGAAGAATTCTGGTGTGTATTTTGTTCTTCACGTGTGGTTTTGTGTCTTAGGTTTTCTTGTGAGCCAAGCAATCATCACTTAGATGACTGCATTAGACTAGTGTTTTTTGAGTTGTATGTTGATTGTGTCACTCTAAGCTTTTAAGCACGAGTGTTGTGTCTCTTGATTGAAGCTGTGAAGCAAGATCAAGATTTGTTTGAAGTGTGTCTTCTTTTTAAATCTGTAAACTAATTGGTTGATATCACTGTTATGATTAAGGGGGAGTGAGTAGGAACTCAGGTCTAGTGTTAGATTGAAATTGCATTGGGTAGGTCTTAAGTGAAGAGTGCAAACTGGTAGTTTGGCTATGAATTAACACTATTTATAGTGGATTTCCTCCCTGGCTTGGTAGCCCTCAGAGTAGGTGTGATTTGCACCGAACGGGGTAAACAATTCCCTGTGTTATTTACTGCTTTCTTTAAGTGTTTACTGCTTAGCTTAATATCCTGTCCAGTAGGGGATGTCATAACACCCGTTATAACATTGACTATCTGTTACTAGAATTTCAAGCAGGTCATTGCTAAAGCTATATATATGAAGTTATCTGATGTCTAAGCTAATATGATTACTAAAGGTGTCATTTTTGGATTACCCACAGATTTCCTGATCAAGAAAGCCCAATATTACACCGATCATATGAGCATGAACGCATTTGAGGCGATCCTCGCCTTACTTATCTATGGAGTGTTTGTTTTCCCAAGCTTTGAAGGATTTATTGACCTTAATGCCATCAAAGCTTTCATGAATAATAATCCAGTACCAACTTTGCTAGCTGATGCTTACTATTCAATTCATCTCAAAAACTTTCATGGCGTATGAATGATTATGTGTTGTGTACCTTTATTGTACAAGTGGTTTATTTCACACTTACCCAAGTATGGATCCTTTTGGGATCTAAATAAAGGTCGTTGGTCACATAAAATTATGGCTCTGACCCACTCGGATATTGATTGGTACTACCGTGTCTATGATGGGATACTAATCATTGATAGTTATGGAGACTTCACTAATGTACCTCTCATCAGCATTAATGGAGGAATTAGTTACAATCCTGTTTTAGCTCGCCGTCAGTTAGGATATCCTCTGAAAGATCAACCCAAGAGTGTTCATGTGGAAAATGTTTTCTTTAAAGATAATAAGGAACTCTAGGAGAAGATTGTGGTTGCATAACGTCATCTACATAAAAGAGGAAGAGAAAGTTTGGGGAAGCCTAATTGTGTTTCTGTGGAACCGTATCTCCAATGTGTCAGAGATAGAGCTATCAAGTTGAAGATGCCTTATCCCCGACAAGAGCCCATACCTTTGAAGAGAGAACCTGTTCTGGTTTTCATGTTCGAAGCGGGAGAATTAAAGATTTCTCTGAGCAAAGCACAATAGGAGGGAGAGGCTTGGAAAAATAAGTATCACGTGGTTGTTGAAGAGAATGCTGAACTCTAGAAATAACTACAACTAAAGAATGAAGAAGTACTTTCTTGAAAAAAGAGAAAAGCGCAGGAGGATATATTTTCCTCTAACCCTCAGGCTACTCCTTAGAAGTTGATCATAGACAAGTTTATCTTCGAGAAGACCCAGTTGGAGGAGTAGATTAAGAAGCATAATACAAGACTTCCTTAGGACTTTATTAGCTTTTATTTAGCTGTTTATTTTAAGTCTCTTTTTTAAGAATTTTTATTTGTAATCCGTTATTAAATAATACATGAGTTTCTTTTGGTATTTCATGACGTTTGTAAATACTCGAATTCCATGAAACCTTTCAAATTTGCATCTTTGCATTTTATTTTTCTCTAACCCTTCAAGAAACACAAATTGTTTTGCAAATATTGTAAAATGGATTTCGGAAGAAGAGAAACATTGAAGTACACCTTCAAGAGTCTGAAGCTTGAAAGCCTAAGGGAACTGGGAAGTCTAATCGATAATCGTTTGACCTTCTCGAATGAGTATGGGAGAATCTTTCCGTTTTTTAGACTCAAGATGATCGGTGGGTTACTAGACACGCTCGTCCAGTTCTACGATCCTCTTTACCACTGTTTCACTTTTCCCGATTACCAATTGATGCCTACTTTGGAGGAATATTCTGCCTTGATGGGAATGATTGTCACGTCTCGGCCTCTGTTCTCTGGAACGAAAGACATACCTAGTGATCAAGACATTACAAATGCTACGCGCCTGAGTTTGTCTGACATTCAAACTCACATGACTACTAAAGAAGGAGTCCTTGAATTTCTGGTTGCATTCATAATAAAGAAGATTCGTTATCATGCTGATAAGAAGAATACTAAAGTGCTTGAAGCCACCTTCACCCTATTAGCCTATAGTATTTTCTTATTTCCGAACATCGATGACTTTGTTGATATGTGTCGCTACTCGAAAAATGCAACGACGGGGAGGCGAAAAATAAAGACAGAAGAGTCGCCACTGAACTTTATTTATCCCATGAGGGGAAAGGAAAATATCGAGAAAACCTTAAGAAAGAAACAGATAAGATGGTCTCGCGACCAAATAACGGGTTCGGAAGCCGGTTATGCAAAGGGAAGGTATTAGCACCCCTCGCATCCATCGTACTCAATGGGACCATTTGTTTGTCGATGTATGAAGGTATCTGCTAAAAGTTATTGCTTAAGAGTGTTCCTAGGGAGAGAGAAAAGGTTAGAAATAGGGGAAAGAGAGGTAACAAAGAAGAAAGACTCGGTAGGAGTTTGCCATCCAAGGCCTACGTATTCTCAACAAATATGAGAAAGTCAGAGTCGACGTAGTTCGGGGAACTACAAATACAGGGAGGGAATGTGCTCGGCAAGGATTATGGCCCTTGTGCCTACGTGTCTTTACTTAAAAGAAGTAAAGAATCAGAGCATCCGTAGTTCGGCCAACTACGAAACGAAAGAAAAAAGGGTAGACGATGCTAACATACGCATTCTAGCAGTTAGGTGTATTGCTGCTCGCTCGTTGGAGACTTAGGCGTTACCTGTTTGCGGTAGAAAGAACGTAGCATGTCCTTCTGGGGAAAGGATGGAAAGAAGAGTGATTGCCAAGACATCGCCGTCTTGTGCCTACGTATTCTCAACAGGCATGAGAAATTAGAGCAACGTAGTTCGTGAAACGGTTAACCGGTGTTTTTGTGGATGATGTTATCGTGTGCATTCTAGCAGTTTAGGTGTATCGGTGCTCGCTCGTTGGAGACTTAGGCGTTACCTGTTTGCGGTAGAATGGACGTAACATATCCTTTTTGAAAAGATTAATTTTCTCCATGCGAGGCAAGATGTCTCATTTGATTTGTGAGCTATTTTTTAGGGGTGAAATAGGTCCTCGGATAGTAACCCCTTGCGGGTAGTACCCAATTCTTTATCTCAAAGTTTTGTTATGAAAATGGTGTGGCAAACAAGCGTGTCTTCATATTGAAAGACGAGTATCGAGACCACACACTCTACAGTGAGTATCCTAAGACTCGGAGAGGAAGAAGTCTACACTCAATCCTCTCTCTTTAATTCAATACAAAGAGAACTTTATTCTCTTATTAAAACGTGTTTTGATTTTGAATGATAAGTGCTTTGCGACAGTGAACCCTACGGTAATGTCAAGTACTCGGGATTGGAGAAGGCGTACGCCTAACCACTCCACGACCATTCAAGTTTTTGTGTAAATAATTTTGAAAATGCACTCGATACGAGACCGAGGTTTTAGGAGAAAAGGTTTTAAAAAGAAGTTTTGAAAAGACGGGAGATGAATACGAGTATATACATGATAATGTACAGGATATATAACCAACAGTCCACCAATTAGGATTTTATGGTTTCGATATTTATTAGGTATTTTGAAAGAATGTACAAGATGAAGAATTTGAATATTACAGGATAAATAACAATATGTACAAGAATATAATGACTGAATTTAAAACAGTTGATATTTTCCAGAAATTAAAGTTAGTGAATAATCGGGACAAAATGTAATGCTAAACCGTCGTAGCTCGACTTATTACAAAAGTCAAACTATAGGAGGTCGCGTAATTGATATCTGTGCAAAACACAAGATAGAGAAATGATATTGAGGATCATTCTCCCATTTAATCGTGTCGCACGAACCGAAAAAGTGGGATCTCGTCTTAATCGCAAACATTATGTTGATTAATCGAAGGTAGCCTATCGGGATCCCAAAGTAAAGGAAATGACCTAAATGGTCATTTTCCATAGATTTGAAATTGGGAAGGTTATCGACTTCGATAAACGGCTTGCAAATAGAAGACTTCATCGATCGAGGAAATTGAAATAAGATCGAAAGAAGAAGAAATGAGGAGAGAAAGAAGGTGGTCTCGGATCCAACATTATTTATCAATAGTTTGACTAGTAATGATTTACGGAAGTCTCGTCATCGACCGAAACGAATGAAGACAAAAGATGAACTTGATTGAGAAAAATATATTCAAAAATTAAAAATTCTAAGAGCTTATTAGTTTAAAAAAATAACAAATCTAAAAAAATTAGTTTATAAAAAATATGAACAAATCTAAAAATTAGTTTAGAAAATAAATATTAATAAATCTAAGAATTAGTTTATAAAAAATAAAATATTAAGAATTAGTTTTATAAAAAAAATAAATATTCACAAAAAACATTATAAAAAAATAAAACAGACTAGTTTATACAAATATATTAACAAACTAATTAATAATTAAAAAAAAAACTATTTTTTTTTCTTTTATCCAACAATCAAATTAGATCTCCATAAAAAAAAGTTATCAGAATCCCACTCTATACACCAGCAAGTTAAGGGGTTTGATTGAAGCCCCCATAGACCAAATCATCTAAATAAAGATAATATCGTCTCTAGTCATTCCAATTTCTGTTCTCACGCCTACCAGGGTTCCGATATCCAGAAGAAACTCGCTGCCTGTCTCCGTTTTGCTCAGGTTTGAGCGGTTCCGTTTGGGTTCCAATTAGTGATGGTGAATGGGTTGATTGGATGGGATTCGGTAGTTTATGTTGGGTTGCGGTTGGGGATGATTACAGTCGTGGAAGGAGGTTGGTGGCTTTCGGAGGGGTTTTTGCAGAGTGAAGGTTATGGTGGGTTAGAGAAGATGAAGAAGGGATTGAAAATGGGTCGTTTGGAGGAAAGGGTTTGAGTGATGAGAAAAACAGTGGTGATTGGAGGAGGTTGATGATGGTTTATGGAGGACGAAGAGGAACTGGTTTGAGATTCAAAGAAGAGGGCGGTGGTTCCGGTGGAAAAAGGAAAGGAGGGAGGAGAGTTTGAAGGAAGGGGTTTCGCGGTTGATTTTCGTTTGGAGAAGAAATGGTTGAAGAAGTGAAGGTTTGAAGAGGTTGAGTTTGGATGGCGGCTGAGAAAAAATGGAGCGGGGTTGAGGTTTCGAGTGAGGTGATGAAGAAGAGGTTGATGGTTTACGGTGGAGAACGGCGGTTTTGGAGATGTCTGGGTATGGGTTTCGAATGGGTTGTTTTTCGACGGGCCGGAAATGGAGTTTTGAGGGCTGTTTTGATGATGGTGATTTTGATTGAAGGAGAGTAAGGTTTGGGTGGTGAAATGGGTTTGCGTGTGGTTGTTGGTAATGGCGGAATGAAGAGGAGTTTGGAGAGTTTTCGGATGGCGACGGGGTTTCGGATTGGAGAGGGGAGAGGCTTGCAGTTGAAAGAAGAAAATGGTGATGAACAGTGCCTCTGTTAGGGGCTGCGGATTCTAGGTTAAAACCTAGAAGAAGATGAATAGTGCCAGCTTTATATACAAAAGAAGAACACGTGTTTCTGTTTTCCATTTTTTTCAATTTTTCAATTATTAATAATCTGTACCATGAGTTAATTAATTCTGATTAATAACAACTATCCTAATTAACTAATCCTAACTAACTAATTAAAAATCCTAATTCTAATTAATAATTAACTATTTCTAATCTAAATCTAACTCTTAATCTAAATCTAATTTCTAATTTAAAAAAACATTTTCTAATAATAATAATTCTATTTCTATTCTAATTAAAAACAAATCTATTTCTAATAAAAATTCTAAATAAATTCCTATAAAAATTCTAATTCTAATTAATAAAAATTAATTCTAGTTTCTAAAATCTAAATTCTAATAATAATCTAATTCTAATAATACAAAGAATCTAATTTAAAACTAATTCTATCCTAAACTAAAATTAAAATAAAAAAACTTATTATAAACTAATTAATTTAAATAAATGCTAATTCTAATTAATTACAATTCTATTCTAAACTATTTCCTAAATTAAAATCCTAATTTAAAATCTATAAAAAATATATTCCTAATTCCAATTCTATTTTCCTAAATCTAAATCCTAATTAAATTCTATTTAAAATCTAAATAAAATTCTATTCTAATTCTTAATAAAAACTCTAATTCTAATTCTAGTCTATTTAAATCTAATTCTAATTCTTAATAAAATTCTATTCTAATTCCTAATAAAAATTCTAATTCTAATTCTAGTCTATTTAAATCTAATTCTAATTCTTAATAAAATTCTAAGTCTTAATCTATTTTCTAAATTAAAAACTAATAACAAGCAAAAACAATATATGTACAAAAATAAAGAAAAAGGTTAGTAAACTAAAATGGAATTAGAATTTACAAAAAAAACATCTTTAGGCCACGTGTCACGCTCTCATTAGGCAAAATAGCAGAGATTTAAAAAAACGCCCAATCGGGGGTGGACACGTGTCTAAATGGCATGAAATTAAGCAGGCAATGCGAAATTAAAAATAGAATCGGAAAAGCGAAAATATTTACAAAAGGGGAGGACAAATTTAGGGTATGACAATATGGACGCCATCAAGATCTTGATACTCAGAAATCATGTTCCCACCTTGCTGGCTGATACCTATCGTTCCATTCATTTGAAAAATTCTGAAGGAGGGGGTCAGATATTTTGTTGCACTGTCCTTCTTTACACATGGTTCATTTCTCGTTTGACAAGATTTACAACCATCTGGGGTTTAAAGGAGGCACCTTGCTAGTCAAAGATAGACATGTCCTTTACGCATTCTGATGTTATATGGTATGACCCTATGTATGGTGGAGTTAGAATGATTAATAACTGTGGATATTTCCCCAATATACCTCTTATTGGAATGAAAGGATGTATTAGTTATAATTTTGTTCTGGCATGTAGGCAACTCGGTCATCCGATGAAAGAGAAGCCATACCAAACTCTTCTAGAAGGAATCTTTCTCAAGGAGGGAGAAAATTTGGAACTCAAAGCGAGGATCGTGCAAGCATGGTGTTACATTCACATGAAAGGAATGACTGCATTAGGGTATCTTGACTATACTGCTTCAGAAACTTATATGCAATGGGTACGAGAAAGGGCTCTTGAGCTGAAGATGCTTTTTCCTTTCCATGAATCCATGTGGTTAACCCTTCAAGATTCCACTTGGACTGTTACAAGTGAAGAGGGAAAACTAAAAAATGCTTTGGATGAGGCTGAGGAAGAAAAGAATGCTTGGAAGAATAAGTACCACATCCTCAATCTAGAGAACGAAAAATTGCAGAAGCTACTACAACAAAAGAAGGAAGAAAAACCTTCTAAGAAAAGGAAAGTACAGGAGGATTTATTTTCCTCTCGAGCATCGTCAGGATCAACTACCAGCTCTGGTCTTCCTCCAACTTTGGTGGTTTGGAAACAGTATGTGGACAAGTTTATCCTTGAAAAAGCAAAGATGCAAGAACAGATCAACCAGCTCATGGAGAAACTTCACGGAAAGAAAGGGTTGTAGTCAAGAAGATTAGACTTTTAATTTTTCCTTTGCTTTCTTTACTTTTGATGTATTGACTCTTGAAGGAGTACCTTTCACTTTGTAATAATTCTTCAACTTGAGTAATAAAATGAGTTTTTCGATTATCCTAAAATCCTATTATTAAAATATTTACAAATACACTTTTTGATTTTCTTGAAGTTTCATTTGCATTTGTGCATGTGCATATGCATTAGCATGACATCCTTTACATTCCAAGTTCTTACTCTTGCTTCATCTTCACAGGCAAGCTGAATCACCGATATAACACTCGATCTAACCAGCATCGAAGAATGGATCAACTTGAGCAAGAGAACTGAATGCTTCAGGATGAAATCACTACTTTGAAAGAGAGTTTGGAAAGGCTCAATGGATTGGTTGAAGTATTGACAAATCAATCATCGCAGAATTCTCAAGAGAACCCTCAGAGGACTATTATTTCTGAAATCATATCAGCACCGATCCCAGTGGTGTCTGCTACTATTGAACCTCTGCACAACATGCCACCAGGTTCCCCATGGGGGATGCCTCCCTTTTTCACTCCAGCTGGATACCCTCCGCCGGTCCCTGAAGTTCCTACATTGACCATTATTCCTGTTGTGACTACAATTCCTGCCTTCACTACTGTGATGTATATGCCACCATTGTATGTGAATGCTACTCCCTAGAGAGACTGTAGGCTTTGATGAAAGGATGGACGAATTTTAGGATAAATTCTCAGAAATCCAGAAGGAACTGAAGGCTCTCTGAGGAAAAGAGTTGTTCGGGAAAAGTGCTTCTGACCTCTGTTTGGTTCCAAATGTCAAGGTCCCTCCCAAATTAAGGTTCTAGATTTTGAAAAGTACAAAGGTAACACCTGTCTGCAAAGTCATCTTGTTGTGTATGCTCGGAAGATGTCAACACAAACAGATAATGACCAGTTACTCATCCATTATTTTCAAGATAGTTTGACTGGTGCAGCCCTCAAATGGTATATGGGGTTGGACGACATGAAAATTCATACATTCAACGACCTTTGTGAAGCCTTTATCAAACAGTATAAATACAATGTTGACATGGCACCTGATCAAGATCAACTAAGGGCCATGACCCAAAGAGACAAGGAAAATTTCAAAGAGTATGCCCAACGCTGACGTGAGTTAGCTGCTCAAGTTACACCACCGTTGGAAGAGAAAGAAATGACCAAGATCTTTTTGAAAACACTCGATTCATTTTTCTATGAGAGAATGGTAGCTAGTGTGCCTAGTGACTTCACTGAAATGGTGAATATGGGTATGCATTTGGAGGAAGGATTCCGAGAAGGAAGGTTAGCTAGGGAAGGAAGTACTCCTAGTAGTGCGAAAAAATATGGAAGTAACTTTGTCAAGAAGAAAGAACAAGATGTGAGTGTCATGCATCAGAAAAGACCAAGGAGGAGGTACCAATAACCTCAACAAGTTGTTGCTGTAACACCAATAATCAATACCCCGACCTACCAGCCAAAATTCACTCAACCATATCAACCACCTCAAGCTCCTCGAGCTCCACAGCCATAGTGCCAGCAGAATCAGCAATCCCTTCAACAAAGTCAACCATAATTCAATAATCAGGGCCGTGTGCACAGAAGACTGGATTTTGATCCTATTCCTATGAAATATACATAATTATTCCCGATTTTGATTCACAAGGGACACACCTAGACCAAGGCTCCACCAAAGGTACCCAAAAATATTCCATATTGGTATAGAGCAGATAAATTTTATCCATACCACCAGGGTGCTCCAGGTCATGATATTGAGAATTGCAATGGGCTGAAAGCAGATGTTCAAAGGATGATTAGGTGTGGAATATTATATTTTAAAGATTCCAATCTTAATGTGCAAGAAAATCCCCTGCCTCAGCATGGTTCGTCCACTGTAAATATGGTTCAAGGTTGCCCAGGAAAATATGCGGTATTTGATTTGAAGTATATTCGGGAGTCCTTAGTAAGAATGCATAGTGGTATGACGAGAATGGTGTTCTTCAATCATGAGCGTCACAACTATATTTCTTGTTCCATTTGTTATGTAAAATCTCGAGGCTGTCGCCTTGTGAGGGAAGACATTCAAGATCTACTAGACAGAAGAGTTATTACAGTTGTATATGACAGAGATCCCGCTCCTATGGAAGAGGATGAAAAAGTATTTGTTATAGTACCCCACTTCAAGGAAGTGGAGTGCATTGAAATCACATATGAAAGTAGAAGACCTTTCGTAACTCCCTTGATAATTAATGTGCCTAGACCAATCTCTTATGCTTCCAACAGAGCGGTTCTATACAAGTATAACGCCATAATGATGGAAAACAGAAAAGAGGGGCCTTTACCTATTCTACCAACATTTGTCAATATTGCAGATGTTAGCTAAGTAACTAGAAGTGGTCGAGTTTATCCCTCAATGCTTCCAAAGAACAAAGAGATTTCATTCGAACAACCAATTGCAAAAGATACAACTGTAGGGCAGCCTGGTGGAGCTGATCCCTTTAAACTTGGTGAATTTCTGAAGTTGATCAAAAGAAGTGAGTACAAATTCGTGGATCAGTTGTTGCAAACCCCTTCCAAGATCTTTGTACTATAGTTACTAACGAGTTCAAAAGCCCATAGAGAAACATTGCAGAAGGTGTTAGAGCAAGCTTATGTTAAGCATGATGTGACTATCGAGCAATTTAATAGTATTGTGGGTAATATTACTTCGTGAAATAATCTTGGATTTTGTGAAGAGGATCTCCCCAAAGAAGGAAGAAAACATAACATGGCGTTACACATCTCCGTGAACTGTATGAATGATGCGTTATCTAGTGTGTTGGTCGACATTAGGTCCTTGCTAACTGTAATGCCCAAAACTACTCTAGCAAAATTATCATACCAGTGGCCACCTATGAGGCCAAGCAATGTCATTGTTAAAGCTTTTGGTGGATCTAGGAAGACAGTAATTGGTGAAGTGGATCTGTCGATGACCATCAGATTGCAGGTTTTTCTGATTACATTTCAAGTCATGGACATTCGTGCCACCTATAGTTATTTATTAGGAAGACCATGGATACATGAGGCTAGGGCAGTTACCTTTACATTGCACCCGAAACTGAAATATAACTTTGAAGGAAAGACAATTACGGTTTGCAAGGAGAGAGAGCCTTGGTGGTAAGCCATCTTTCTTCATTTTCTTATGTTGATGCAGAGGAAGAAGTTGGGACTCAATTCCAAGTACTTTCGATTGTTGATAATAATACCCAGAAGCCTGGAGTCTCTATGTCATCTTTTAGAGACACACAACGAGTAGTGAATAGAAGTTCCCAAGAAGGATGGGGAAAGGTGTTGTCTCTACCTGAGAACAAGAATAGAGAAGGTTTGGGTGTTTCTCTTACCAACTCCAACCAACAAGTCATCAAAAGTTCTTTTGTTCCACCAATCGAAGAAGTTTTCCACAGCAGAGGAACTATTCATCCTCCTCATGTCAATGTGGTATCTGAAGATGAATCTAAGGGTTATATATCGGATGGTTCTGAAAGTCTCTCCATTCCATATGAAGACTATGAGCCTTACATGGAAGATCCTGGTTATGATTCTGAAACTGAAGATGCATATGTGCCTTTCTATTCTCCCAGATCTAGGCGCAGAGAGTACCATTTTGAGATCAATTCTATCACCGAAGAAGATTCTAACAAAGACTTACCCAACTTCATGATGCCTGGAGCAGTCGCCCGAAATTGGAGTGCAGTTGACGTCCCCGTCATTATCCATATATCAAAGTAATTGTTTGTTTGTTTTTAGTTTTTCACTCTGCCTAAGGCGAAAAACTGTTGTGTGGGCTTATTTTAAAATAATTCCCTTCGCTCTGCCCAAGACCAAGGTGATCTTGTTTGGGCATGTTATTGCTATCATTAGTAAAAGCATTATTTTGTATTCATATCTTTAACTTTGATCTTTTTTGCTTCTTCTGGAAAATGGTAATAATAAGCAATAATCACTTTGCGTATTCTATGCACACACTTTCACTTCCTAAATCTAAAATAAAACCATATCACATGCGCAGATTATTGCACGAAGAAAATATCAGAAATAATGACCCATTGCCTTCTCCGAACTTAGAGTTTCCTGTGTTTGAAGCTGAGGAAGAAGAAGAAGAGATCCCTGAAGATATGTCTGGACTTGATACTACTATTGTAGAACATCACTTGCCTCTGAAGCAGAATGCCCACCGGTCAAACATAAACTTAGAAGAACTCGACCTGACATGACTTTGAAGATCAAAGAGGAAGTACAGAAGAAAATCGATGGAGGTTTTCTTGTCACCTCTGAATACCTATAATGGTTAGCTAATATTGTGCCCGTTTTGAAGAAAGATGGAAAAGTCCGTATGTGTGTCGATTACGGAGATTTAAACAAAGCTAGTCCAAAGGATGACTTCCCGCTGCCTCATATTGATATATTGGTAGACAGTACCGCGAGGTATGGGATTTTATCTTTTATGGATGGATTTTCCGGTTACAATCAAATCAGGATGGATCCCGAAGATAGATAAAATATATCATTCATCACGCCATGGGGCACCTTTTGCTACAGAGTCATGTCGTTCAGTCTGAAGAACGACGGGGCAACATATCAGAGAGCTATGACCACTCTTTTTCATGACATGATGCATAAGGAGATCGAAGTTTATGTAGATGATATGATAGCCAAATCTAAAACTGAGGATGACCATGTTGAGCACTTGCTAAAGTTGTTTCGTCGACTAAGAGAATACCAACTTCGTCTGAATCCTAACAAATGTACGTTCGATGTGTGGTCATGGAAACTTTTGGGTTTCATCGTTAGCCATAAAGATATTGAACTAGATCCTAACAAGGTTAAATCCATACAAGAAATGTCGGCTCCTACTACAGAGAAACAGGTCAGAGGATTCTTAGGACATTTAAACTATATTTCCCGATTTATCTCTAACATGACTGCTACTTGGGGACCCATCTTCAAGCTTCTTAGAAAGGAACAAGTTTATGTTTGGACTGAAGACTGTCAGAAGGCCTTCGATAGTATCAAGGAATATTTGATTAAACCTTCTATTTTGATCCCTCCAGTTGAAGGACAACCTTCAATCATGTATTTGACCATTTTGGATGAATCTATGGGTTGTGTGCTCGGTCAACGAGATGAGACAGGGAAGCAAGAGCATGTTACTTACTATTTGAGTAAGAAGTTCACCGACTGCAAATCCAGATACTTCATGCTTGAGAAGACTTATTGCGTTTTGGCATGGGCAGCCCGACGTTTACGTCAATACATGTTAAATCACACCACATGGTTAATCTCTAAGATGGACCCGATCAAATATATCTTCGAGAAACCTGCTTTGACTGAAAGAATTTCTAGATGGGAATGCTATTAAAGGAAGTGCCTTGGCTGATCACTTGACACATCAACCTATTTAAGACCATCGTCCACTAATGATGATTTCCCCGATGAAGATGTAATGTATTTAAAAATGAAGGATTGTGAAGAACCTTTACCTGACGAAGGACCTTAACCAGATTCTCAGTGGGGTTTAATTTTTTGTGGAACCGTCAATGCTCAAGGGAAAGGAATCGGGGCAATCATTGTGACTCATCATGGATCTCATATCGTGTTTACTTCTAGGTTAACATTCAAATGTACAAATAACGAAGTTGAATATGAAGCATGCATTATTGGCCTTGAAGAGGCAATAGACCTAAAAATCAAGAATTTGGATGTATATGGCGATTCTGCTACGGTGGTCTACCAAATCAAAGGAGAGTGGGAGACTCTTCAAGATAACCTGATTTTGTATAAAGGTTATGCAAGAAGACTATTACCTTTCTTCAATAGAGTCGAATTACATCACATCCCTCGTGACGAAAATAGGATGGCAGATGCTCTGGAAAAGTTGGCCTCTATGATTATGGTGAACTGGTGGAACAATTGTCCAAAGATTGATGTGAGCCATCTAGATAGACCTGCTTATATATTTGCAATAAAAGATGTTGAAGATGATAAACCCTGGTATCATGGTATTGAATTGTTTCTCCGAAAGAAAGAATACCCGTATGGGGAATCTAATAAAGATAAGAAGACATTGAGAAGGTTGGTCGGAAACTTCCTCCTGAGCAATGATGTATTGTATAAGCAAAATTTTGACATGGTCTTGCTAGGATGTGTTGAAAAATGGGAAGCAGATATGTTAATGACAGGGATTCAAGAAGGATCTTTTGGCACTCATGCCAATGGGCATGCTATGGCTAAAAAAATCTTGAGAGCAGGATACTATTGGATCACGATGGAATCAGACTGTTACATATTTTCCAAGAAATCTCATAAGTGTCAGATTTATGCGGGCATAATTCGTGTACCTCCGACTCTACTTAATGTTATCTCGTCTCCCTGGCTATTTTCCATGTGGGGCATCAATATGATTGGTATGATAGAACCAAAAGCGTCTAATGGACATTGTTTTATCTTGGTAGAAATTGTCTACTTCACCAAATGGGTCGAAGCCACCTCCTATGCTAATGTGACCAGACATGTGGTTGTTAAGTTTATCAAGAATCAACTCATCTGCAGATATGGAGTGCCAAGCAAAATCATTACTAATAATGGGTCCAACCTGAACAACGTAATGATGAAAGAGCTATGTGAAGAATTCAAGATTGAGCATCATAACTCTTCTCCTTATCAGCCAAAGATGAATGGAGCTTTTGAAGCTTCTAATAAGAATATAAAGAAGAGTATCAAGAAGATGGTTGTCATGAATAAATACTGGCATGAAATTCTCCCATTTGCTTCACATGGATATCGTACTTCGGTATGCACATCAACAGGGGCAACTCCCTTTTCACTTGTTTACAAAATTGAAGTTGTACTCCCAGTAGAAGTTGAGATCCCTTCTATGCGAGTTCTAATGGAAGAAAAGCTCTCAGAGTCTGAATGGTGTCAAAATAGATACGACCAACTAAACTTAATTGAAGAAAAGAGAATGACAACTTTGTGTCACGGGCAACTGTACCAGCAAAGGATGAAGAAGGCGTTTGACAAGAAGGTTCTAACATGCGAGTTCAAAGAAGGCGATCTTGTACCCAAGAAGATTCAGTCATTCCTTACTGATACCCGAGGGAAGTGGACTTTGAACTATGACGGTCCATATGTTGTTAAGAAAGTCTTCTCTGGAGGTGCTCTGATGTTAGAAACTATGGACGAAGAAGAAATCACTCGCCCAGTGAACATAAATCAAATCAAAAAGTACTATGCATGAAAAATATAGTCTAGAGTGGAGCTACATAATACTAATATTAGATAAGACTCATAAATCAAAGTTACGGAGCTTTGAACACAGGAAATTTTGAGTTTGTTTTGGAAGATAGTGGTTATTATTCCTCTGATATAATTGTTATTATTATTATTATCATTCTCCAACATTGTAATAATATATTGGAGTCATGCCCTTTTGCTGACTACCATTTAATAAAATGAGATTGAGCCTTCAGGCAATCTTTATCTTTCTTTCCATCTTTGCAAATGAATGTTTTCTTTTGATAGAAATTTTGAACAAATTTAAATCTTTTTGTAAAAGTTCTTTTGGTGTGTGTATTACTTTGATATATGAATACTAAATGTACATTCACAGATATTTATTTCATCCATGAAAAGTATCAAACTTTGATACTCATACAAGATTCTCTTTGAAGAGGATATTTATTTTATCCCCCAATAATAAGAACTTCTCCAGTAAAGCGGATATTTATTTTATCCACGAGTTTTAATCCCCACGAAGCAACTAGATTCATCTCGACAATTCTTCAAGAGAAGTCAGAATGTTATTTCCCCAGAGAAATTCAAAGTTTTAAAGCATGATTATATTTTTGGAGTGGTTCTTTATCCATCCCAGTGATGTTTCTGTCTATGAAGATTTGGATGAGTATCCTTGTTTGAGATGTTTATTTCATCTCCGGTTGTTTCTTCTTGTTGTTTTATCAGCATAATGATAGCATATAGATACATGGCATGAGCATTTTGTGTTTTTTGTGTTTGTTTATTTTGTCCATATTGGCTGGGTTTATCCCCAAGTAACTAGGTTTGTCTTCTCCTTCCAAGTAGAGTCGTCAGCCTTAGGCAGAAAGATCACAACGTTTCTAAATTTCCCACTGAGTTTGATCCTCGTGGAAGGCGGTTGCTTTAGTTTTCTTTTCCATTTATAAGTAAAGATAAACCCCAGTTGAGTTCACTCCTCACTAGATTGGATCTTGCTTGACCTTTTCTCTTCAATTACTTCCTGAATTGAACTTTGGTCCCTGACAATCTCAATTTTTAATCTCTAGGCTTTTTGAACCTAGATTGAGCGTGCACTTATTTTGCACTTTGATTCCCCGAGAAGAATCTATTCGAACATCACAATGGAAGACGAAAATATTTCTCCAACAGTGTGATAACGCTTTATCAATAAGTTATACCCAAACAACAAGTGGCAGCTCTTTATTTGAGCAGCTTGTTTCATTCTCAAGTTTTCTATTTGGATGACAAATGGTAGTCTCTTGAAGACAGTTTGTCTATCCCCATTGGGTTTTATCAAAATTATCGACTCGTCCTTCATCTACTGGCATCTCTTTAGAAATCCGTAAGAGAAGTTTGTTGAAGACTCTACATGTGTTTCTCTTTATTCGAGAATTCACGCTACAAAGATTCTTATTTATTTCGATACATTTTCGAATTACAACAAAGATGCTCTGCAGTTATGTATTCCCCAATGAGTCCATCATGCAAAGTTAATTCCATCAAATGGCATCTCTCCGAGAAGTTTGGTGAAATTTATTACAACATATTTTTCTCTTTATTTGAGAAAGACGTATTTTACAAATCAGTCGGCTTGCATCTCTTTGGAAGATCCCCGGTGGTATTTACTAGTATCTAGTAAGTTATGGATTCCCTCTGATGTCATAAACCCCCAGTTGAACTCCAATCCCCAGTGAAGATACTTTCCCTTGAGTACTCATCATTCCATGAAGAAACTGAGACTCGTTCATGGTATACAACTTTGAAGCTTGGGGAGGTTTATTTTACCCTTTTCAAGTGGTATACTTGATTATAGAAGAAACTGAGACCCGTTCGTGACATACAACATTGAAGCGTGGGGAGGTTTACTTACCATTTCTAAATGAATAATTTGGTTAAAGAAGAAGTTAAACCATGTTTTGATCATGGAAGCTTATTTTTAATTACCTTTGCTTAGGCTATCATATGTTTGATAGTAGGTAATACACCATTCTTTTGGTCAGATACCTTTGATTAGGTTAACGCGTTTGGTAGTAGTTCATCTTTCCTTTTGTGTTTACCTTTGCTTAAGCTATCATATGATTGATAGTAGGTAATATACATTCCTTTGTTTCAAATGGATACCTTTACTTAGGCTACCATCTGTTGGTAGTAGGTTATCCTTCCTTTCAAGTATCTTACCTGTTGTTTAGGCTACCATATTCTTGGTAGTATACAATACACACCTTTATTTTGTTGAAGAGGCCACGTGCTTAGGCTATCCCCAATGGTGGTTATTTGTCTCATCCCTAGTGGAGTTGGACCTTTTCCCTGTGGAGTCTTGATAAGTTGTTCCTCGTCGGGTCTTTCGTTTTTTTAACTATGTTTCAGTATTTTCTATATACAGTTATTCCTTGTGACATAGTTCCCCACAGAATCTTCGTCTTGGATTTCATATCATATCATTTCATATCATAAGCATCCTTGTGGCATCTCCATATCACGCCTATCATGCCGAGACGAAGATTTCAATCTCCATATCTTTGGATAGAAGAAACCTAAATAAGGGCATCTGTCACACCCTAATTTTTAACCCTAAGATCCCACCCCTTTAAATCACCCTAAGTAGCATCTTCAGGGCATAGGTTTTGGTGCACATGTTTATTGTGACTAACCAGTTTGTGTAGGTACAACATTTCCAAATATAGACCCTTACAGAAACTTCACTGTATTCCCCAAAGAGAATTAGGGCTTCTTATTCACTAGTGTTGAATATGATCGTCTGAGGATTGGTTCTGATTTCGTGGAAATTTACATCACAAGTTGCGCCCTTATTTTCAAGTGTCCCTCAAGAAATGGGTCTCATGTTGAGATTTCTATCATCTAAAGGTTATGTTCGAATATTCGCCTTCAGACTTCATGAAAGAATGGAATAGGTTTGTGTATAAATTGAAAGTCAAAACTAACAGGTTCATGGAAGTTCAAGTTTTGTGCCAAAGGTGGAAGAATGTTTATGTAATTCTTTCTTTTAGAATTTAAGTAACAAATGAATTGGTCCATAGATTATTTCTCAGGCTCATTTCCCATAGATATTAAGTTCATGGAAGTAATAAATGATACAAAGACTTCACATTGAGCTGGGCTCATTTTAAATACATTACAAATCATCAAGGAAGTACAAATCTAAAAGGCATATAAAAGTCTAATTCAAGTAATCAAGATTCACTAACTTAATATCTATTCCAATAATTACAAAGCATGTTCTAAATTTCAAGTTACTAAAAGCTCACTTCATAAAGAAGGTCAGATATTCTATATGCATATTTCACTTCTTTGACCTCTACAACAGTGTTCGAATCATGTTATTAAAACACGACAAGAGTAATTTGCTATAGAGCGTATAACTGCTGAACTTAAACATGCATTTGAAGGCCAATACGATTGTTGTTCCTTTTTGAAAAAACTACTAGCAGATCGTAAGTATGTATTTAAAGTCCAATCAGCCATCCACTATTTTAAAAGGTTCCACAAAGCATACGCTACCACTGATACCGTCGCAACCCTCCTCTATCGCTTATGAGAAGAAGCCATGGAGCTGCAACAAACAAAGAAATCAATAATCATGTGAACACTCCACCAAAACCTGCTGCAACAAACAATGAAAGGAATCAAAATCAGGTGGACATGTTATTTGATATCGCTCAGAAGTAAAATTTAAAGAGAGTCCAATAGAGAACTAAGGAAGGAAAAACTTCTCTCGACATTTTGACTACTACAGAACACTGTTATGAATGTAGATGAAGAGTACCTGAAACTCCCACTTAGGGATGAACAAATTGATCTAAACACTCAACTTGCACACCCGACTGACACTTCTTTGTGACCCCTCAAGCCTGCTGAAAATCAGGAAAGTCTGTCACACAAAAGTCAAGATTAAATCGAAATAGAAGCCACTTTATACCACCATACAATCGAAGTGAATGGACTACAACAACACAGTTATTTTCTAATTCCAAGTTCTGATATTAATGATACCCCAGTTGTGCTATTACAGATTCAAGGAGCACATCTCACTAAAAACTTTCGTATCTGGAAAACACGAGTTACCATCTTACCATTCCAGGGTGACAGAGCATAGCCCGATTTTGGCCTAAGTAAAAAAAATGATCATTCTCAAAGCAAAACCTTCGAAGAAAAGCTATTAAGAAAACTCAAAGAAGGTCCAAACGTTCACAACGGGAGTAAGATAAAAATGGACCAAAGAAGATTTGAATACAAGAATCAAAAGCAATTATTAAGTTTCCAAATATAATCAAATCATCAAACATTTATTAGGCACCAATAAGGACTTTTCAGGGCGTGAGTCATCTATAATCAATACAAATCCACAAGCATATCATTGTAAAATGGAAAGGATCCAAAGCAATAAAAAAAGATCAAACCAATAAAAAAAGATCAAACCAAACAAGGAAGTCTAGACATGTTTTAACATGCTTGAACCAATATGGAAATAACAACTACCACATGTTTCAAAAATCCAGCAAAATCTGACACTTTCAAAAGACGGCAATCAACAACATTCATTTTTAAAATCTCTGTCTTAAATGACTCAGGGCATATAAATAAGTGATTCCTACAGACTTGGAGTGGGGGGATAAAAATAGAAATCTACAATACGTGCATACAGCCGAAAGCAAGGAAGAAGTGACCTCAAACAGAACAAACGGAAAATTAACAACGGTCAAAATAGGGGACGAAAAGAAGCGACCGCAGGACTAAAAAGAGATTGTGGTTGCCTAAGGCTCACCGGAATTTTGAACTCCATCAGGTTCGTTCCCAACTACTTTCAGAAATTTCGGCTACAAATGTGTACTTTTGCTTATGTATACTATATGCTTTGGCTGCGTAATTCCTGAAAATAAGCATAAGTTGAGTATGTTATCTAAATCACGTAATATCCTATGTCCATGTATTCATGTTATATTATTAAGAAAATGATTCATTGGGAGATAAGATTAGAGGTAAATAGTAGGAGAATAAATGCAATAATTAACCAAAGGTTGATTGGTTTATCACCTCAAGTCCAAAACACCTAGGTTGTTTTCTTTTTGACTTTAGTAGAATACGCGTCTGAATCCAAGTCTTCCTTTGAAGTAAGAACTGTTTGAAATCCCTGGAACAAAAACACAATAGGGTAGGATTAATCATTCTAAGAGATGAAGAAATCAAGCAATGTATCGGAGATTCAAAGCATAGCTAAGACGGAGACAAACGACGATCGAAGATCAGAATCCACCAAGTTCCCTTCGTCGCAATGTCTGCCCCCATCAACCGCTCACCGAAAATTTCCTTTTTCCATAACCACGACTATGGCCCCGCCGTCGTTGCAAACCAAACCCCAGGATATTCATCGTTTCGTTGTTGTTTCGTTTGAAGGAGAGAGCAAAGCAGGAGACTTGCGAGGTTGAGAATTGAAGATTGGGCAAACCTAGGGTTTCGTCGGATCTATTTTTTTTTCCCTTTTCGCCCCTTTGTTTTTGTTCTAGGCGGGCTCAGACTCCAGCCCACTTGTTTTTTTTTACTTTCTCACACCGGCTCCACATTTCACACCCCCTGGGCCCAGGTTTTTGACTTCCTTCCCTCTTTTGAACGACCTGATAGGCTTAAATTATATTGTTTATTTGACTCGATTTTGCGCATGTTATTTAGTATTTTATTTCTTTTTTCTTGTATTATGCCTTTGTTTTGTTTCTTTTTCAGGTTTTTGTATTTTCAAAGCTACTAGAGAAGAAATAAAGAAAAACAAGCTGAAAACCCTACTTTCTGAGGAAGTGTACACATGGCTTCCACCATGGCGTGCGCCATAGGGGATGCCACACATTGGATACAAGCCAACTGTTGATAACTGCCACGTCTCCCACTTCTTTCCACCCTAGTTCATGTGGCGGGCGCCACAAGGAGGTGGCGGGCGTCACCTTCACACAAATGTTTCCCTCCCAAAAGGAGTTGGGGGGCATTCCTGTCTTTACCTGTACTTTCCTACCTCTATAAATAGAAGAGTTCTGATTCATTTCAAATCATCCAAGCTTAGAGAACAGAACTTAAGCCATAAATTTCACCTATTGTAAAGTGATAAACTTCTCATATCGAGGGGTTATCACACCGTGTAATCGAGTCTGTAGTCGAGTTTGGAGCACTTGCGTAGAAGTTAAACCTGCCGCCATTTTAATTCAGTCTTTTTACTTCCAGTTGTTCATGATTTTAAAGCCTCTCGTTTAGAGCAGGTTTCTATCTATTTATTGCCTTTTATTTATTTACCCGCCTTTATTTCCCGCACCCTTTATTTCTCGCACCGCACTTTATTTATTTATTTACCCGCACTTTATTTACTTGCATTTATTTACCATGTCCAGCTAAATCTGAATACGCGAAAGCGACAGTTCCCGTTAAATTAGTTCTTTTCATGAGTAGAAAATATTACCCCATAAGAAATTCTATATGTACACATCTGGAATACTACGTAGCTATATGAATTGCATCTATGCCTGTTGCTTTATTATTGAACTTATTTTTGCACTTTACTTTTATTGCGCACAACCCAATCCTTTATTTGATTTGCCTTAGATAAACATCATAACAATAGTAATCGATAGATTGACGTTTGATCTCTGTGGGATCGATAATCTTTTGTATTACTTTGACGCTATTCGTGCACTTGCAAATTGCCCATCAAGTTTTTGGCGCCGTTGCTGGGGACCAATTACGTCAAAATTTCGTACCCTATTGTTAAACCGTCTAGACTAAGGTTATACCTGTCGCAACTGTGAAAAACACCCGGAGGAAAACAGAAGAGTCACCACCTTTCGTTATTTATCCCAAAGAGAGGGAAAGGAAACGATCGGAAAAACCTGACGAAAAGGGGAAAGACAAGGTCATCGCAACCAAGTCCTGGATTCGGGAGTCGGTTACGCAAGGGGAAGGTATTATCACCCCTCACGTCCGTTGTACTAGATGGGGTCCACGCTTGTTGTCTATCTAAAGGTCTGTTTAAACTATCTACGCTACAGGCTTGCGGACAAAAAGAAAATAAAAGAGAGACTCGGCAGAGCATCGCAGCTCTGTGCCTACGTACTTTCATCTGGTATGAAAGATCAAAGTCAACGTAGTTCGGCTAACTACGGGAGAGAAGGGGGGAAAGTTGCTCGCCAAGACATTGTGTCTTGTGCCTATGTACTTTCATCTGGTATGAAAGATCAGAGCAAACGTAGTTCGGGCGGACACGAAACCACGGATTGATTAAGTGTTTTAATCGAGTAAAGTTAAACCTCCGTTCCAGCAGTTAGGGACTAAGCCTGTTTGCGGTACAACCGAAGCTTAACATCACTCTTTTCTGAAAAAGTTCCGACTAATCCCGAAGGAAAAAGGTTTGAATTTTGTTTTGTGTTTTTTAGTGAAGTGAATTAATTCGGTTTGTGATTCATGTTGCACTAAAGACTATGACATGGAGGCGAATGCGTCGTATATCTCCTCCAAACGAGACGTATACTAAAGATTCTAGATAAGCGAGAGGAGACCCCTCCCTCATCATTACCCATGTAGCTTAAGGCTCGTAGCGCGCAATGTTTATCGCCTTTATTAAATGAATTAGCATGATTTGAGATGAGAAGAGAGAAGACGCACAGAATGTCTAAGGGAAACTCGGCCCTAACGTTGTCATGCAAAGTGGTCCTAAAGTTCGGATGAAAAGGGGAAACATCTACCCTAATGTTAGCATACTTGGATTGATCACCTAATGTCTCTCCTACTCCCATCCTAAACGGAGGGACTAGGAATCCTATGGGGATCATGGCAACAAAGCACAAGAAGAACAAAGGAAGGATGAATCACAAGTAGAAAAATGCAAACACGAAAATGCACATTTAGAATGGTGGGAGGGAGGAAAAGTGTGTGGGGCAGCAGCCACCACAAGTGCGTTTCGACCTCAACAGCGATGCAAGAATGATGCAAACATGTGGAGAAAAGCAAGAGATGAAAGAAAATGAACTTGCAAATAAAAGATCAATTCGAATCACATACTCGAGCATGCAAACAATTGAAAAATGATCATACATGTCAACAAAATCATGATTAATCAACCATAAACAGTGACAAATAGCCAAAACAATTCAATCCTAATGAATCACACTGATCTATGATGATTCGAATCGAACCGGTATGCAAACAAGCAAGCAAAACAACAAAAATGGCATTCTGGCACAGTGTTAATCGGTTAACACATACTGTTAACCAGTTAACACCTTAAAAGTTTGAAGAAAATCTGAAGTTTTGAACAGGTTGTCGCTACCGCGAAAATAAGGTGCCGAAAAAACAAAAGAGTCGCCACCTTTCGTTATTTATCCCTCAGAACGGGAAAGGAAACGATCGGAAAAACCTGACGAAAAGGTATAAGACAAGGTCATCGCAACCATTGTCTGGGTTCGGGAGTCAGTTACGCAAGGGGAAGGTATTAGCACCCCTCACGTCCATTGTACTCGATGGGATCCATGCTTGTTGTGTTTATCTGACGGGTTGGTTTTACTATCTACCTATCAAGGCTGGTCTGAAAAGAAAAGAAAGTGACTCGGCAAAGCGTCGCACTTTATGCCTACGTATTCTCATCAGAGAATGAGAAATCAGAGTCAACGTAGTTCAACTAACTACGGGTTACGGGGAAGGTGGCTCGCCAATACGTTAGTATTGTGCCTACGTACTCTCAACAGGCTTGAGAGATTAGAGCTTACGTAGTTCGGGATAATACGGTTTATGGCAATTCAGATTCATCTGTTTTTCCGAGTAGGGTTAACAAACGGTTCCAGCAGTTTGGCGTACGCAGCTCGACCCTTGGAGACTTAGGCATTACCGTTTGCGGTAGAAATGAGAGTTAACAACACTCTTTTCTTCAGAAAAGCTTCCTTTGAATTACGGGCCCATGGGGCAAAAGGTTTGAAGTTTGTTTTCTGTCTTTTACGGAAGAACTGTTTTTTATGGTTGTTTGCAACTAATATCGCACTAGAGACTATGACCTGAGAGTAAATGCATCGCATGTCACCCAAAGGGTACCATACTAAACATCCGGACTGTTAAAAAGAAACTCTCCAACAATCCTTTCTCAGATAGCTTAAGGATCGTAACGTACGACGTCAATTAACCTTTATTACTGTATTTTAATTTGTTTTGAGATGAGAAGAGAACGAACATGTTCAACTAATGGGGGACTATCAAGTCCTAATGTTGTCATGCCAAGGATTTATCCTATGGTTGAGGTTTGAAACAGGGATCTCCTAGAAGTTATCATGCATAGGTTTCAACCTAAAGTTCTAATCATCACTTCCTTATCAAAGGAAGTGAGATTCCTAGGGGATCATGTCAATGATAAATAGAAACAGATAAAGCATCAGCTTAAACAGTAAACAGTAAACAACTGTAAAATGCATGCAATGCAAGTGAGGGAGGAAATGTGTGTGGGGCATCGGCCTCCACAAGCTCATCTCAACCTCAAGCTAAGTATGAATAATTGCTAAAATAATAGAATAAAATAAAATGCCATCAAGCAAATCACAAACCACACAGGCAAGGGAGCAGAGCTCTACCGAATACCAGCAAGCAAAGTCATACAGTAAAAATACAAGCAGAGGGAGGAACTCAACCTCTAATGCAATACAAGCAAGGGGAGAAACTCAACCCTTAGGATGCTCTTAGGCTTATTCAACTACATGACCTAATCTAAATGCATCACACCAATCAAGTCACATCAATACAGCTGCACAGAAAGAAAACACATAGTCAAGAAAGCACATCAACAACTTCCACAGCTTCACAGCAAAGCACTTTTCTGACAGCAATCCAATCCATAGTCTGTAACTGTTCTTCAAGTCCATCATCTTCAAGAGAATGAAAGGTACTCCATCTTCAAGCTTCAATCTTCAATAGGCTCCACCAAGAATGAAGAGAATCAATAAGATGATTGTTTGATAATGGGAAGCAGACAGGAAACCAAAGGAATCCCATCTGACACTCAACCAGTTATCAGAGAGAGGCATCCTCAAAAGTTCTACTCATTATAAATGTCACACATCCCTCCAAAGGAGAGATGAGACTTTAACATGAGGACTTTGAATTATAGGATGAGAATGGTATGGGAACAAAACCAACCATTATTTGAAGAAAAATCTATTTCTAAAACTCTCTCCTTAAGCCCTAATTTCCTAAGCTACTCAAAGCTAACCAAAAGGAAGGAAAAAACTCCAATCCAAGCTCCACCAGCTACTTCACACAAGCTTCATCATGCCCATGATGTCCTTCAATGAGATCCAGAAGCCCACTATGCAAGGAAGCCCAACTTTGAGTCCATTCCAAATCAATCATCAACATTGAAACACCAAATGAACACACAAGTAGAATATTCTATCAAAAATACCAAAACACATTCTAAAAATCTGATTATTTTTCTATGGGAACATGCATTTACTAATAACCTACAGTTAAAAAAATCAGGACCTAATTCATTCTCTAAGTCCTCCAATAAAATCCTAAACCTCAAGGTATCACAACTAAACCCCAAAAGGGAACTCCTAAAGTTCTAGTCTTAAAACAGCACCTAAATTCATCACAAAAATGTGAGAAAAATTTGAGGGGGGCATGCATATATAGCCTAATCACAAGCCAAAAATCTAGCCAAGAATCAATACCAATTGCTCAAACAAAATTCAACAAACAGATGAATCAATTATTACAATTTTATTGTCAAATAAAATTTTAAAAATTCAAATAAAATGAAAATAAACGCTAATCATAATTTTTTTGTTCCTAAAATTTCTAAACTCATTCATGAATCAGGGGGAAAAATCAGGATTTATTGACTAATTTTCCTATTTTTAATGGATTAAAATCAAACTAGTATGAAATGCACAAAAATAATAAAACAAAATTAAAAAGAAGATGAAAGGAGGGTGCAGTCAGCAAATAAAGTCAGTTCAAAGCGCCTGGGCCTAGCACAATGGGGGTGCGCATAGCAGAAGGGTGCCAAGGCCCATCTGAATATCAATTCAGTTCCAAAGAATAACCAGGGAGGGGTGTGTTGAGTAAGCCAATTGCCTTGAAAATTCACCTTGGGCCTGCATGGAGGGGTGGGGATAGTAACTGATCACTAAGCCCAGGCGCATGGGTTCATTCCATTCAGCACAGTTCAAGAATTAAAAAGAAAAAAGAGTCACGCGTGAGGATCGAACCTACGCGTTCTTGGGTACACAGCCAAAACTCACAAGCCTGAGTTTCAATAAACCAAACACTGCGTTTGGAGGTGGGGACATGTGGCGCAACAAGAGCGCTAGGATGGATAGACTGAGTCAAAGTTTCAACGTGAATGGATGGTGAAGATTCCATCTTCAACCTTTTGAACCTGCAACCTGCGCGCGCGAAGCCAATCGCCGGTGGCTTTTCCGGCCACCCTGGCGCAACCCTAAGTTCATCTACAGGCCACCAATTGCCACGAGCCCTACATGAAACCTGTCCAGAATCTCACCAGGAATCTAACCCTACCATTTGTTCACTCTAAAAACGCATGAATCTCAAAATTACAATCTCAACCGAAAATGGTGTCCAACCTAAATCGTCTCTAATCATGCAATTGATCATCCTAAATCCAACTACACTTCATCCTGATCCTAACCACCTATGAATTTCTATCTAACACTGCCTAAACTAAGCACAATCGTAAAATTCACCAACCTGTGCTTTGGCTCTCAACAGAAGCAATTCTTGCACTCTTCAGCCTCCAAGGAAGTGCAGATTCACTCCAAGATGCTTGATGAAGGTGGTGAAATCTTCAATTGATCTTGATTCGCTCTTGAACTCCAAAATGAAATTTCAACTTCAAGCTTCTTGCTCCACTTCTCTCCAATGGATTCTCCACGAAAATGATCACTAAAAGCTTCCAATTCTGTTCTAAATCCTATTTATGATCTGTTTCAATGGGTTGGAGGCCCAAACCAAGCCCATTCATGAGTTTGGATTTTCACCTTCCTTCAAAATTTTCAATGTGGATATGTGCCTTCAACCTTTGTTCATACTTAAAATTCATTCAACATGATTCACTTAAGCCTTATGGAGTGTAATGAAGTGATTTCCCCCCCTTGATTTCAACCTATGGAGTATGTGGGACATGTTTCTTATTTGTGAAGCAACCTTCCAAATGGCCATGTTAAGGACTTCAAACCAAAAATGTAATAATGCCAATCTCTCTAAAACATTAATTCCATTCAAATTGACTACAAATTTGACTTGAAAACATGTTATTCTCAATTGTTTTGAATTTTCTCATCTTAATTCATTAAAATGGCTTTTATATGAACTTTCTTCCACCAATGCTTGATATAATCCATATCAATGGACTCTTGATACTTAGACAAGCTAAAAACATCATTTTGAACAACTTTCATGTTGAACAAAACTTCATTTGAGGCTTGCAAGATGGTGAAATTGACTTATGGCTCAAAATGACCTGTAATGCCCAAATACCCAAAATACCCTTGACTTGTCAAAGCCATAACTTGAGTTCTATACATCCAATCATGGACTTCTAGCACTCTATGGAAAGCTAAGAGGATAAGGAACAACATTCATGATGACCAAAAGTTCATAGGAATCATCCTTCTAGGGCAAAAGTGTCATGCAAGTTGGGTAACTTTCAAGCTCCAAATTCACATGCCTCAGATGACTTGTAACTTGTCTGGATCATAACTTGAGTTCTATAAACCCTATCAGGGACTTCTAGTACTCAAATTAAAGCTAATACCATGTTATTCAACAATCATGTTAGGGTCAAGATGATATGAAGATCACATCTTGAGTTAAGTAGTCTTGAAGTCAGGGGTCAAACTAGGGGATTTTACACTGTCAAGCCTTAGAAACCCTAGCCTAAAACTTCTCAAACTCTTCAATCATGATGAGTTGACCTTGGAATCATCCTTATAGCATCTCAATTTATCAATCCATGATCACATGGCTCTTGAATTAAGTCTCAACTTCCTTCAAATCATCAGTTGACTTAGGGTTGACCCAGTAAAACCCTAATTGCACCACTCATGGTTGAGTCTTCTTAATCTTGCACAATGACCTGTCTAGGCCTCAAAGTGATCTTCAAAACTTCTCATGAGCTCTCTCAAGACCTCAAGTCCATCCTCATGGCCTTAGAATCATCTGGTGATCTTCCCACAAATCTCAAGTTAGGAGACCTACACACCTAGCTTCAACCACTCTCTCTGAAGATCTTTTAAATTCTCTGACAAGGATATCAACCCTTGAGCATCTGAGTAACCTTCTTAACTAGCTTCAAAGCCTTGTGTAGCCCTTGATTGGTAATCATATCTCTTGATCTCCTGCATACATATCAATGAAATGCAAATGATAATGCTAATGTGAATGAAATGAAACATAAGCTAGGTAAAGAAGTGTTGGGCAAATTTTTGGGTGCAACACATGTTAATCGATTAACATTGTTAACGTTTGAAAAAAAATTGAAAATTTGAAATGGTTAACCGGTTAACCATATAGGTTAACCGATTAACACTGCACCAGAAGCTAAAAACAGCAACAGAAAATCACTTCCAGCACCAAAACAGCTTATCCAATGTTCCAACAAATCAACTTATCAAATAAGCATGAATTTAACAACAGAAAACAGAGATCCAACAGCATGGATACACAATTGCACATCAACATCACAAATCAAACGAATCGAAATCAAAAAAATTCAATCGAATATGAAGATTAACATGATAAGCTAAAAAATTAAATCGGATCGAGAATTTCAACCTTCGAAGTGGAGATTTGCTTCGGTAAATGTTGATCAACTGAATTTGAGTAGATCAAATGCTAGAAATCCGGAAAACTTCAAGATCCACAATAATTGTTGTTGTATGAATGAAGATCCACCAAATTTGAGTAAAAAAGCTTCAAATAATCACTTATAGATCCAACTCCAGATTCAGATCCAAGCTTGCCCAAAAATTGAAGATGAGAATTGATCCAATAATGATGGTAAATGGAGGTTTATGCTCAAGAATTCACTGATTCCAATGAAGAATCAAGAATTCCAATGAAAAAAAGCTTTGAGTGAGTTTTGGAAATGGAGAAGTTGAGAGAATTTGAGAGAGAATTTTGATCAATTCTGAAAATGGATGTGAGAAATGAAAATTGGATGGTGAGGTTTGGAGTGGATCACTTAAATACTCTCTTGGTATGGGATCCAAAGCAAGGATTGGACTTTGGGTTGGAAATCAAGGCTTGGAATGTGGAATGGGATTTTGGAGGGAAATCTGAAATTTAAAGGTGTTCTAATCCTTCCCAAATGAAAATTTAAATTCCAAAGTGATCAAAATTGGACCCCAAGTGCAATTGGCTTGCAAAATCACGTACATGGCAAAATCTGTTATGGTTAACCGGTTAACCATATACGTTAACCGGTTAACACTATTAAAACTTCCAATCTGGGCTACTTTTCCTTTGGTTAATCGGTTAACCATATGTGTTAACCGATTAACACCTTCAAAATTTGAATTTTGGTGCCTTTTGGTGGGAAACCTGTCCATTTGCCCTGTTTCAACTGTCTGGAACTCTATTTAGCTGTTGAACCTCATTTTTGAACGTTATCACGGTGAAAATGCTTGTTATGAGTCTGAGTGCTGCTTTCTGATATGAAATTAACCTGCAAAATAAAACCGGCCGCCTGACCGCTGGACAAAATAAATGCCCGAAGCTCCGATGCTCGTTGTTCACTGTTCAATCTTATGCTCTGAAATGAATCTGAGTCATAGGAATGCCTTGATCCCATGCTTCAAGAACAAATGCTATGCAATTCAAAATGCTAAATACAAAGAAACAAAAGCCAGTTACGGTTAAAAACCAAAGGCAAATTTTGGGGTGCTACAGCTGCCCCTATTCAAACAACTTAGACCTGAAGGGAGGAAAAGCATCCGCTTTCAAACATTCAAGGTATAAGGATATTGAATATAAAAGAACCTGGAAATTTGCACCCCGTGGGAATGTAAAACAACGACTACCAACCAAGAGTCGGAAAACGACGCGCTAGGGATAACCATCCAATATAATCTGAAATTCATCCAAAAGATACCAACCAAAAGTCGGGAAAACGCCCGGAGGATACCAACCAAGAGTTGGAACAAAGACCAACGGATATCAACCAGGAGTTGGGAAACAACCAAAGATACCAACCAAGAGTTGGGAAACAACCAAAGATACCAACCAAGAGTCGGAATAGCGAACTCGGAATACCAACCAAGAGTTGGAACAAACCCTGTTGGGGAACAAAAGAGTAGCCAAACAGCTTTGTGGAGACTTCACCGGGGAAAGAATAGACTAATCAGACGACTCTGTGGAGAACAAGCATCTACCGTAAGACTGCAATCAAATAATTCCATCCAAGAGATGGGATAAAAACCCAAACACTACCAACCAAGAGTCGGGATTACCACAACACTAACCGAAACTTCCATGACGAGACGATTTCGCTGGGGAGTCAACATCTATCACAGGACAACAATCTAGCAGCACCATCCAAAAGATGGGATGAGGTGTGACTCTCTGGGGATAATACCACCCCTACCAACCAAGAGTTGGAATCCATACTCAGCGAACAAAGGTTACCAACCAAGAGTTGGAAAAACGTCCACAAATCGACCATACCGTATATGGTAGCATCACTGGGGAATCAAAGACTACCAACCAAGAGTTGGAAAACGAACCAACATCCACGACTGACCCTACCAGAGAAACCATAACCACCAACCAAAAGTTGGAAAACACCAAATCTCCCCATCAACCAAAAGTTGAAATAACGACTCCGCGGAGGAATAAGGGAAGACTACCAACCAAAATTTGGGGCAACAACAGACGTTCCAGACCGACCCTACTGGAGAAATAGGAGAATACCAACCAAGAGTTGGGACAACCGCAGGGGAAAACATCCAACCAAAAGTTGGGAAACAAAGTTACTAACCAATAGTTAGAATCACCCTGAAACACCATTGATCAAAGGTCAGAACACAAGCTGCTAACCAAGAGTTAGGATTACTAGGGAAAGATCCTCATCGGTCACAAATCGGACCCAAAGGCTACTAACCAAGAGTTAGGATTGTTGGGGACGCTAAACGAAGCTGACTCCACCACAGAAGACTACCAACCAAAAGTTGAGATGATCATCCCGAATTATCAACCAAGAGTTGAAATAAAAGGCCACTAACCAAAAGTTAGAACAACGACTACTAACCAAGAGTTAGAATAACAAAGATTGCCAACCAAAAGTTGAAATAGAGACTCCGCTTGGGAAACCAAAGATTACCAACCAACAGTTGGGATCACCTTCTAGGCCAACCAAAAGTAGGAACACCAAATACAACCTTCTGAACTACGCTGGAGGGTACCGACCAAAAGTTGGAATCCTCGACTCTGCTGAGAGACATAAAGAATAACCACCAAAAGTTGGAATAACATCTAAACGCCCCTGGGTCATCAACCAAGAGTTGAAGTAAACAACGACGACCAACCAAAAGTCGGAACCACTCTGTTGGGACAGAACCACAAGCTTGACCAAGGAAAGCAACACTCGCAAGCGACTCACCTGAGAAAAGCGAAAACATTTATCCAAACGACTCAGCTGGGAAGAATCTGATAAAAACTCCAACCCAAAAATCCATCCTGACGCGGATAACACGAAAGCCATTTGATTCAAACAATCTCTACCGAAAAGAATATCCGGTCCCATAACACCAAACCTGGCTCATGCTTCAGATGCTTATGTTTGAAAATGGCGTAATGTTCCATACGAAATGGAAATGCTACGCATTTGGGAGGATGCTAATGCAAAATGCAAATACAAAAGAACCAACCTAGAAAAATAAATTCTAGGGAGAAAAAGATCCACTCCGCCGGGGAGAGAGAACTACCCATGCCGGGAAGAGAAATCCACACCGCTGGGGATCAAATCTTCTGGGGAATTGAATAACTCTATGGGGACACAAGCAATTCGATGCTTAAATCAAATCCCTTTTGCTGAGGAAACCGTCTCTGCGGGGGAAAACAATCGACCACCGAAGATTGACTTTATCCTACGCAAGAATCCAGCTCTAAATGGCGTTCCCGAAAACTCCACCATGCTTGGGGAGAAAAACCCACTCTGCTTGGGATTACATCGAATATCAATCTGTCTTGCTGAGGAATATCAGATACTTCTACTCTACAGGGAACTTGAATCTACTGGGGAAAACCCAGACTCCTGTTCTACCACTTACTCCATCGAGGGAATCAGCACTGCACTCTGCCGGAGAAAATCCTGAACCGACTCCGTGGGGAAAGGGCGTCACCGACGTTGCCTCCACTGGAATAGAAGACTGGTTTAGAAACCACCCTACCACTGAGGGAAACACTTCTATCCTGCTCCGCTAAGAACAAACTCCACCCTGTCGGGGACTCACTTTCTCACGAAGACAAAGCTTTGTTCTATTGGGGATACAACATTTCAATCTTGAGAATTGAACTTTGCCAGAGAGAGGCCACAACCTTGCCGGAGATAAGATGATCACTTCACTGGGGAAGCGAAATCTCTGCTATGGGAAGCATATCTCTTCGTTGATCATGCCTGACTGCATTTACCTGTGGGGAACAGGTCCATCCTGCCGGAAGTATCACACTTAATCCGCTGAGAATGCCCGACTGACAATAACCGCTACTTGTTGCGACTTGAACTGCTGAGAATAAGGGAATCTCACCTGGTTGTGATACCCTATTGACCTGCAACAAAGAAAAACACCATAAATGTTCTACCTCAGTTACCATTCATGATACTTGCCGATCAAGTAAAGTCAGCACTTTCGTTATGCTCTGTACAACCTCTTGCTTTCACCTGCAATGTTTACCAAAATAACAGAAACTTCGCAAACAAAACAATAAAATGGAAAAGAAAAAGAAAGCTCTTTGACTGAAGTGAATACTTTATTGATGGAAGGCCTGTAAATAGGCAAATTACAATTCAGAGGCAATTCCTGAAAAGAGGTAATTGCTCAAAAACAAGAAAACAAATACAATAGAAATGTTGGCAATGTGGAAACAGACAACCACCATGTGTTGATTCGGCTATGACCTGTATGTCTTCAATGTTCCTCACGCTTTGTCTTCTGACAAGACTGACTAGACTGATTCCTTTCCTTCGGGATAACTGCTCACAAGCTTACAGATTGAACGCGGACCGTGATCATTTGCTTTTTAAATCCCTAACTTTTGCCTGGATCGCCCTTTCGGGTTTTCAATCCACCGGGATACCCATTTTTGCGAAAGTTGCCTTTTTAGGTTTTCAACTTTGCGGGTTCATTCTCTTTCTTTTATCCCTAATTTTTGCCCGAACCTTTTTCTTTTTTATGGTTCGCCGGGACGCCATTTTTTTCCTGGACTTCTCTTTTTGTGTCCAGCGGGTCTCTTTCAAGCAAAGTATTTTTTAACCACGTCCGCGTTCACAGGGGACGGAAAATCTTCACCATCCATAGTAGATAGTAATAAGGCTCCGCCAGAGAAAACCTTTCTTACCACATACGGACCTTCATAGTTAGGAGTCCATTTCCCCCTGTGATCTGTCTGAGGAGGAAGGATCCTTTTCAACACCAAATCACCCGTCTGGAAGTACCGAGTACGCACTTTCTGATCGAAGGCTTTCTTCATCCTACTCTGGTACAACCGGCCATGCGCAATGGCTGCTAACCTCTTCTCATCAATCAAGCTTAGCTGATTCAACCTAGTTCGCACCCATTCAACTTCGTCAAGCTTTATATCCGACAAAACCCTTAAAGAAGGAATCTCAACTTCTAATGGTAGGACTGCTTCCGTACCATACACCAGTGAGAAAGGAGTTGCCCCAGTTGATGTACGCACCGACGTACGATAACCGTGAAGAGAAAAAGGCAACATCTCATGCCAGTCCTTGTAGGTCACAACCATCTTCTGCACAATCTTCTTGATATTCTTATTAGCTGCCTCAACATCACCATTCATCTTCGGACGATATGGAGAAGAATTGTGATGTTCGATCTTGAAACTCTGACACAGTTCCTTCATCATTTTGTTATTCAAATTTGAACCATTATCAGTAATGATTCTCTCTGGAATACCCTAACGACAAATGATGTCCTTCTTTATGAATCGGGTAACCACATATTTCGTGACATTGGCGAAGGATGTTGCTTCTACCCATTTCGTAAAGTAATCAATTGCGACCAGAATGAAGCGATGTCCATTAGAAGCAGTCAACTGAATCTTCCCAATCACATCGATTCCCCACATGGCAAACGGCCAAGGAGACGTCAACACATTCAGAGGAGTTGGTGGCACATGCACCTTATCCGCATAAATCTGGCATTTATGGCACTTTCTGGCGTATTTGAAGCAATCGAATTCCATAGTCATCCAATAATACCCAGATCTCAACAACTTTCTAGCCATTGCATGTCCACCGGCATGAGTGCCAAAAGAACCCTCGTGGACTTCCTCCATAAACAGGTTTGCTTCAAGTTCATCAACACAATGCAGCAAGACCATGTCGAAATTTCTCTTGTAGAGCACATCGTCCTTGTTCAGATAAAAATTACAAGCTAACCTCCTTAGAGTCTTCTTATCCTTGCTGGATGCCCCAAATGGGTACTCCTGAGTCTTGAGAAAATGCTTGATATCGAAATACCAAGGCTTTCCATCGGATGCTTTCTCAACAGCAAACATAAAATCAGGTCTATCAAGACGCATGATGGTGATAGCAGGAGTTTCTTTTCAGAAATTCACTTTATACATCGAAGCTAGCATGGCCAAGGTATCCACCATCTGATTCTCATCCCTCGACATATGATGAAAATCAACTCTATCGAAGAAAGGCAACAGTCTCCTTGCATAATCTCTATAAGGCACCAGGTTGGCCTGACGAGTTTCCCATTCTTCTTTGATTTGGTTAACGACCAACGCTGAGTCACCGTATACATCCAGATTCTTAATCCTCATATCAACGACCTCTTCTAAACCCATAATGCAAGCTTCATACTCGGCTTCATTATTGGTGCAAGCGAATGTCTACCAGGAGGTGAACGGTATATGAGAACCGTGAGGAGTAGTAATGATCGCACCGATTCCATTACCATATGAATTAACCGCTCCGTCGAAAACCAATTTCCACTGAGATCCTCTCTCAGGACCCTCGTCAGGTAAAGGCTCATCACAGTCTTTCATTCTTAAAAACATGAAGTCTTCATCTGGGAAATCAAACTTCATCGGCTGATAATCCTCAATCGGCTGTTCCGCGAGATATTCTGACGAGACATTTCCCTTAATGACTTTCTGGGAAACGTACTGAATATCATACTCTGTTAATACCATTTGCCATCGGGCAATCCTTCCGGAGAGTGCTTGTTTTTCAAAGACATATTTGATGGGTCCATCTTCGAAATCAATAGGGTTATGTGGTTTAACATGTACTGTCTCAAACGCTTTGCGGCCCAAGCGAGTGCACAACATGTTTTTTCCAGCATCGAGTACCTCGACTCACAATCAGTGAATTTCTTACTCTGGTAGTAGATGGCATGCTCTTTTCTACCTAACTCGTCCTGTTGACCGAGCACACATCCCATTGGATTCTCAAGAACCGTGAGATACATGATCAGTGGTCTCCCTGCAACTGGAGGCATGAGTATTGGAGGTTCCTGTAGATATTCTTTTATTCTTTCGAAAGCCTTCTGGCAATTTTCATTCCACCTGTCCGTTTAATCTTTTCTCAGCAATTTGAATATCGGTTCACAAGTGGCTGTGAGATGAGATATAAACCTTGCAATGTAGTTTAATCTCCCCAGGAAACCACAAACCTATTTTTCCATTCTCGGCTCATGCATTTCTTGTATAGCTTTTATTTTGGCAGGATCTACCTCAATACCTTTTTCACTGACAATGAAACCCAGTAACTTTCCAGATCTCACCTCGAAGGTGCGCTTTTTAGGATTCAGCCACAGCTTGAACTTCCTCAGCCTTTCAAACAATTTCAAAAGATCGACCAGATGTCCTTCCTCCGTATGTGACTTTGCAATCATGTCATCAACATAGACTTCCACCTCATGATGAATCATATCATGAAACAAAGTGACCATCGCCTGCTGATAAGTTGCCCCTGCATTTTTCAATCCAAAGTGTAACGTCCCGATTTTGATTATTGCATTTTATTGAGTGTTTTGTTTGATTTGAGTAATAACTGTTTTAATTGTGAATTGATGTGTTAATATAGTGTGTTTTGATATTTTACCGTTTCGGAGAGTTTCAGATAAAATTAGATTGGAGGGTATTTTGGTCATTTAACATTTAATAGTAAGGAAAGTAGTATAATAGAATAGAAATAGAAGGAAAAAGTTATAAGAGGAAATAAGAGAGAAAAGTAGAAGAAAGGAAAGAAAAAGAAAGAAAAGAGAAATAGAGGGAAAGAGAAGAGAAAGAAGGAGGAAGAGAAGAAAAAGGGGAAATTTTGGGAAATCATCAAGAACGCTTGCTAGGAATCGGATAATCGGGTAAGGGTGTGAAATTCTATCATCGTATCATTGTGTATGAGTCATGTATGTATGTGTTTGGTTTTGTTTGGTTGTTTTCACATCTTTTTCCATTTAGGTCGAATTAGGAAAAATCGATAGAAACCGATGTTTGAACAATTAGAATCGGGAATAACTTACGTAGTTTAGTCGGGGGATGTTAGACTAAGACTATTAAAACTAGTTTGGTGAAAATCGAGCGATATTGTGAGTTTTACCATTTTTGGATAATTTGAAGTTAAGATTTTGGATGAAAATCGGAAGTCGTAAAATTCGTGTTTTATGATCCTAATTTGTTCCTATATGACTGATAATAATGAGTAGGTATTTAATCGGGAGAAAATAATTAAATTGGTCGGGTTTTTAGGGGTTTTTGGTGCAAACCCGTAGCTGTTTTTCTGAGTTTTTCAGGTGTTAACCGGTTAACCATATACATTAACCGATTAACACAGTGTTGGGGGCCTAAAAACTGAGTTTTTGGAGGTGTTAACTGGTTAACCATATACGTTAACCGATTAACACTGTAAGTGTGAGAAAATATTATTTTTCAAAACTTTGAAAATTCATAACCTTTTCACCGTTTATCAGATTTTGTCGTTCTTTATATCAAACTGAAGCTAATAATATGTTCTATAACTTGGTGAAAAGAAATATTACTTTTAGCCGACTTTTAGCCGATTTTACCGATTAATCAAAAATAATGATTTTAAGTGAGTGAAGCTTAATTAGCTAGAGCTTTCGGTTGCGATCGACCTCTTCTTGCATGAGTAACTTGTGTGTTGTCGATTGTTGTGCTGTGGGTAGCCGTATGGCGTGAATCCTAGATTATGAATCGATTGTGAATTGTGGCCGTTGGGCAATTTATATGCATTGTTTAAAATTGATTAAAAATGCATGATGAATGTGATGAATGATGAATACAATATACATGGTGAATGTATGATGATTGTATGTGTTAATATGTGAAGAAAGCATGAAAAATATATTTGCGAATATGTATGCATTTCAAGAATGTCATGAGTCATTTTGCATGTGAAGCATCATGATATGCATTCTTGTGTTGATTGATCCCGCGTAGGATCTGCAGAAACCTCGTGTGCCCATGTGGGGTGTGAGCGATGGTTTATAATTGATTCCGCGTAGAATCTGCAGAACGATTGTGTGCCCATGTGGGGTGTGACCAATCGGATTGTGTGCCCGTATGGGGTGTGAGCAATCCTGAAACATCGTGTGCCCATGTGGGGTGTGAGCTATGGGTAAACATCATAGGCCCGACGGGGAGTTACTTTGGTAACGAGCGATGGTTCCATTTTGGTTCTTCAATTGATCCTGCTGAATGAGTCAGTACCGCATTTGCATCTGCATAGAGTCGGGAGTCGGTCTCTATGAGTTGCATTTATCATCTTTATTTGATGCATTGATGAAATAAATATGAATGTAGATGTTTATGTGAATTGGTGATGAAATGAACATATTGTGTATGTTTATATAGATTGATTGGAATTATAGATATGTGCATGATAAATATATTTGGTGACTATCCATTATTTGTTTATTTATACATTGTGGTGTATATGATGAGGGATGATGAATTGTGGTGAGAAATGAGGAATATGTGTATTCTATGTTTGTGTATATATATATATATATATATATATATATATATATATATATATATATATATATATATATATATATATATATATATATATATATATATATATATATATATATATATATATATATATATATATATATATATATATATATATATATATATATATATATATATATATATATATATATATATATATATATATATATATATATATATATATATATATATATATATATATATATATATATATATATATATATATATATATATATATATATATATATATATATATATATATATATATATATATATATATATATATATATATATATATATATATATATATATATATATATATATATATATATATATATATATATATATATATATATATATATATATATATATATATATATATATATATATATATATATATATATATATATATATATATATATATATATATATATATATATATATATATATATATATATATATATATATATATATATATATATATATATATATATATATATATATATATATATATATATATATATATATATATATATATATATATATATATATATATATATATATATATATATATATATATATATATATATATATATATATATATATATATATATATATATATATATATATATATATATATATATATATATATATATATATGATTATATGCATTGATGATTATGATAGTATTTCTCACTCTTCTGCTGTTTTATGATGCTCTATGAGGCATTGCAGATTAGGTATGCTGGTGATCCCTTTTTGTAAAGCGTGTCTTCATTGTTTTGGTCAGATGGCTCTGATATGTAACACCGGGTAGCTAGGAAGCCTTTGGCTCTTTTTGATGAATACATCTGTATATGTATTTTTGGTGATGCATGTTTCTGTAAACATGAATGTTGTTGATGAATTACAGTGGATGATGTGAATATGTATATATGTAAATACATGCCGGTGTGATTCAATGTTTAGATTTTCCGCTTTTATTCTAAATATTGAGATGTGGGTGTGAGGACTAAGTTCCTATGTTTTTAAAGTTACCCCACGGTTGCATATTATATGTCGAGCAGGTGTTGTATGTTATGTTTTTATTTCATGAATAATGTGACATACCTCTTTTATACCATGATGCAATTATACTCTGATGGAATTTATATTATGTGCCTAAATGATTATTTGTATTATTTGGGGGTATAGAAAGGGGGTGTTACACAAAGGGCATCACCTTATAGCAAAAAGTCCCCCACGGTGTGATGAAAGTAGTTTTCTCCATGTCCTCTAGGGTCATCTTGATTTGGTTATACCCAGAGAAGCCATCCATGAACGAAAACACATAATATTGATCGGTGTTATCAACCAACACATCAATATGAGGGAGCGGGAAATCGTCTTTCGGGCTCGCTTTATTTAGATCTCGATAATCAACGCACATCATGACCTTTCCATCTTTCTTAGGCACAGGAACAATATTAGCGACCCACGGAGGGTAATTCGTGACAGCAAGAAACCCAACATTCAACTGCTTTTGAACTTCTTCTTTGATATTAGCTGCCATGTCAGGCCTTGTCTGTCTCAACTTCTGCTTGACTGGCGAGCAATCTTCTCTGAGAGGTAGCCAGTGTACCACAATATCTGTATCCAGCCCAGGCATGTCTTGGTAAGACCAAGCGAAGATATCTTTATACTCACGGAGCATTTCAACCAATCTTCTCTTGACACTGTCTTCCAATGCAGCCCCCACTTTGACCTTTTTCTTGTCATCCTCGGTACCCAGATTGATAATCTCAATATCCTTCAGATGAGGTACAATGACCCTTTTCTCTTGCTTGAGAAGCCTGGCTAACTCTTCGGGTAGTTCATAGTCTTCGTCAATCTCATCTTCAGCTTGATAAATGGGATTATCAAAGTCATACGAAGTCATAACTGAACCTGAATTGATGGCATCTGATAGAAAAGACCTGCAGGAGGATGTTATGTTTATTATGCGATGCAACAAACAAAACACATTGCCATTTTTCTGTTAAGTATAAATGAAAAACAAAAACAAGACAAACAGGGATCACAAAATTTGAATGCGAAACGTCTTTTATTAATGATAAACTGTAAATAACAAGAAGGCCCAAAAATGGGTCACTACGTCTTGGGCAGAATGCAGGACTGAACATAATCAAAACAATGAACATTACTCTGCAACAGTGACATGAATGAATTCCTCGGCAGTCCAGTTGCACAGCTTCTGGACGGGAGTACATGGACGAATCCACGCATCCATGTCGCAGTCACTATCACCTTCGTCGTCTTCAACGACATTGATTCTATCGAATATCACACCACTGCTGGTGAACTGAACAGGTCCCCTGTATCTCGGAATCTGAGAAGAACTGGAAGGTTTGTATCCTAGGCCAAACTTGTCTTACTTGACAGGAACATCGAGAACTTGGCCCCACTTCTGAGACGAGCCGGATTCTACGATAGTGTTGCGATGGAAATAGGATATCAAACTATTAATTAGTTTGAATCACAATTCTTGATTCACAACCGCTCTTTGATTTATCCGAAGGAAAAGGTCAAAAGAGGGAAAACCTATTTTTGCATCATAAACACAATGCGGGGAGAGACCTAGGTAAGGGGTTGGTTAAGTCTAGGGAAGATGCTAGCATCCTAACCTTCTGTAGTACTCTACAGGAACCTTTTGTTTATTGTATGCTTTTTTATTTTATTATCTGTTTTAATATATATTGAGCTAAGGGATGGAGTGACCTAAAAGACCTAAGGGTTAGTCCTAAGTTTACTCGGCAAGATGTCGCATCTTGTGCCAACGTATCCTGGATAGGGAATGGAATCAGAGTAATCGTAGTTCCCCTTGAAAGGGAGGTTAGAAACTTCTTGAATGTGATCAAGGTTTCAAGGGGAGTAAGCACTTCTTAAGGACACGCTTACGTGGAGTCTTGAAACTCCTATTTCTATGTTGAAATGGTTTGATTTTAATTAAGGTTAAATTAGGTGTTCCACAGCGGGAAACCCTAAAACAGAGTACAGTAACTCTTTGACCTAAAAGCTAGGGTAAAGGGTTTTTTAGTCCACGGCGGGACGCCTAGGCTAAATAGGGTTTGAAATAGTCAAAGGGTTAGGGTTATTGACTCGGCGGTCAAACTGTTAATCCTAATTCCTTCGAAGGATAATACGGTAAAAACATGCAAGCACGAAATTATTACATGGCAGGCATAAAAAATGTGAAAATTAAAACCGCGACCATGGCCTCGCGTAAATTACATCCATGGAAACAACATACAAATATTGATAATGAAATATTTAACTAATGATAAATGAAGTTAAACTCACTCAGCTAAAAAAACAAAACGGAGAATATTAATAGGATTAGACAGAAATAACGTGGATAATGAGGTAGTGAAGAAAATGCTGCTAATTTGGTATTGTTTTACTTCTAAAAAAAAATTGGTTATAACTTTGAAAAAAATAATTTTGGTCTTAATTAAAAAGGGTTTAGTCTTAATTTTAAAGAAAGAATTTTTGTTTTAAATTTTAAAAAAGGGGTTTAATTTTACTATAAAAAAAAGAGTTTAATTTTTAAATTTTCAAAAAGTGTCTTAGTTTAAATTTTAAAATGTTTTAGTTTTAAATTAAAAAAAAATTTAATTTTTATATCACAAAAACAAATTAATTTTAATATTAAAAAAAATCTTAGTTTTAAATTTAAAATTGTTTTAGATTTTAACTATGAAAAATAAAAAATGATTTTAAGTTTGACTATGAAAAAACTTCAAATTTTAACTATGGAAGAAATGGTTTCAACTTTTTATTAAAAATGGTAACAGACATCCCTGTTTTATAACTTCCTAAAGGATTTTATGTTAGATTTTTGTGTGTGTGAGATTTATCAAACTAAACTAAATAAAAAACGTTATGTTACTATCCTCCTTTATCAGCCTAACGTAATAATATATCCCAAACTACTTAAATTAATAATAATTAAAATATAAAAAGAAAAAAAAACAATAACAAACAGAAAATGATAAAGAGGGGTGATATATGGTGCTTGAACCGTTTGAGTTTCCGCCGCCGCCGATGGTCGCTGTTCGCCGCGGTTTGCTTCTCCACTCTTCTTCCTTCCCGGTTTGAGGTAATGATGATGAACTCGAAGCTCTTCTGAACCTCCGGATATTGACGGCCGCCGTTTTTTGTTCGTTTTTTGAGTTCCCCTTTACAGATCTTCTGATGCACTATTACCGTTTCTAGCTGCGAAAACAGGGGAGAATCCGACGGATTCGCGGCGATTTGTTTTGCCATTTTTTTACTTCTTTTATGTAGCTTTACTGGGCCTGGACCTTGAATCTTACGTTATGATTTTTCCTGATAGATTTGATTTGGATTATTGCTGCTGATATGATTTTGATTTTTTTCGGATATGGATTGGATTTTTTTCAGGTGACGAAATTGGCTCTGTTTGGATTCCGAATTTACTTGATATCCATGGACTTTGTTGTAGATTTTTGAAACTGGACTTCTGTTTTGGATATTGATTTTGATTTGGGTTATCCAATATTTACTTGATGAATTGGATATGGTTATCCAGATAATTTACTTGATGAATTGGATATGGTTAGAAATATGTTTGGCTTTAAAATCCATTTTTCGGCAAAATCGCTTTTCGGCATCAAACTTCTTTTCCTCTTCTTCTCGGTTGTCCCGAAAAGAACGGATACTACCGGTTGGTAGCCGAGGTCGAGGATGGAAGTGGGAGTAGGTTGCGGCAATTGTCGTGCCCTCCCGACACCCGGTGATGAAACTTTTCTGAGGGTGTCGAACATAAACTCTAACATTTACTCTGCTTCTCTATTTTGACTTTTCTGTGTGCAGGTATGAAAGCAAATCGAGTTTTGGAGAGATTAATCGGAAAAGTCGGGCGCGAAGACCACTTGTAGGAAATTAGGACTTTATGATTAAAATGTATTTATTTTCCTTGTGTAAATTGTAATAAAATATAATTATGAATAAATGAAATTCATATTATTTTTATCCAAAATACTTGTTTAATTATTCTTCCAACCGAGTGACTCTCTCTAAAATAATCCGATTAAATTCCAATGAATGATTACCTCTGGATAAACTCAACCGATTAAAATGTAACTGATTAAATTTAACAAATGGATTAAATTCTCCCTGTAAATTTAATATGAATAATATTCCAAAATAAATATCCGAATCAACTCCTGTCATCCCAACGCATGCTGCTCCACTTTAAAACTGACATGACATTCGACTGTCGTCAAATGTTTTTCCCAAATTAAATCGTACTTGGTGGTAGAAATGATAATAGTCTTGCACAGAGTAAAATAGGAAGGAAGCAGAGAAAATCGATTGACAGTGAAAACATAAATATATTCCGCATGAAAATTCAATTTATGTCTCTGATAAAATACCAAACCATAAACCAAACTCGGCCAAAACTTTCAATTAAATAAATGTAATAATCTCCGACTTGAGCCAATTTTTGTATCGCTTTCCTTTTGAGAAATTTAAGTGGCAAGTAGCAGAAGAAACAAAGAAATAAATGCCTGTTGAAACCAAATTCCGCAGAACGGGTTCTTGCACCGATTTGAACCAAACCAAAATGGATATCTCAACTCAATCAGCCCATATGACCAAATAAATGTCTCAGAAATCCACTGATGACAGAGACTCGGCCCATTGAAATAATTACCGTATCTCAAACATCCTGATGCGAAAATACCGTGAATTTCTGTTTATCTTCCACAGAAAATAAAGAACCCCGAGACGAAGGTTCTAATTATTCGAAAAAACCTCGGCGACAGATCATCTTCCAAAATAGTCAGCATACAACGTGAAAATGACCATTTTGCCCTTTAACAACTAAAGTGTACCAGACGCGGTTCCTGCAAAACCAAACAAGCTACGTAACCTGTTAATAGTTAGCTGATGCGAAAATGAGATAACATGTGACCTGAATCGACTAATCTAAGGGTAAAATTTGGGGTATTACAGTTGCCCCTATTTAAATAGCTTCACCAGATGATTTGAGCGGCGTAGGCTCGAGAAATCATGGTGGAGGGATTTAAATATAGATAACCGAAAATTTTGCCCTTAGATGCGGCGATATGCAATGCTACGGACAAAACGAGAATATGCTAATGCTGACCATGCTATGATGCGTATGCTGGAATGATAAATGCAATGATGTAGACGACACGACGACACAGGGGACAGACACGACGAACAAACCACACTGGAGACTATGACGCACTAGGGAATTCTAAAGTGATGGTCAGCTGGTGCAAACACGACCAACTGTCACTTTTAGAAAGGGAATAGTAAGAACGGGATCCTCAATGGAGATGGCACCGGTGAGACGACCTCCACTGGGGAATATCTGAGAGTAATTATTCAACAGGTTCAGGTGTGACCGGCTGATGCTCTATAGTAAAGAGTAAAACTAGGATCTGTACGACTGTAGGATTGATTAACAAGATGCTGGAGCATTGAGCAAAGAATAACATCCGAGCTTCTGAAACCTCTCCCTCGCGACAGGATCAAACGAAATTTTCGGAAATTCGTAGAAGATATACAGGGTAAAAATCGGCTGTATGCCAAAATAAATGGTCTTAAATGTGAAACGCCCTGATAAGCTTTCTCGAGAGAGAACTGACACTTATCATCGAAAGGGACTTATATGCCAAACTGGATAAGCTCTCAAATAAAGAGATTACCGCTTATCTGTGGATAATAGCTGAAAAATTGATTGATGAGCTCCGCTAGAGGGATTGTCACTCATCTGGTAAATAACCCTCTTCATATCTAAGGTCGGTGCCTGGAATACGATTCGGATTCTTTTTTTACTAAAGGATAAAACGAACTTCTTCATACCTCAAGGTCGGTGCCCTAAACATGATTCAACTCCTTCTTTTACTAAAGGATAAAATGAACTTCCTCCTACTTCAAGGTCGGCGCCCTGAATACGATTCAGCTCCCTCTTTTACTAAAGGATAAAACGAACTTCTTCATACTTCAAGGTCAGCTCCCTGAACATGATTCAGTTGCTTCTTTTACTAAAGTATAAAATGGTCCACGGCGGGAGGCCCAAGAATGAGTACGGCGACTCACCGCTTTGAAGTTTTCAGAAAAGATATGTCCACAGCGGGACACCTAAGCATGAGTGCGGCGAATCAACTCCTCAAAGTTTAGGAAAGGATATGTCCACGGCGGGACGCCTAAGAATGAGTGCGGCGATTCAACGTCTTAAGGTTTAATTGATATGTCCACGGCGGGACGCCCAAGAATGAGTGCGGCGACTCACGTCTTAAGGTTTAATGACATGTCCGCGGCGGGACGCCTAAGAAAGAGTGCAGCGACTCAATGTCTTAAGGTTTAGTGTAGATGATACGTTCCTCGGTTGGGAACTGTGTCTGCAAAGGATTGTAAATGATCTCCTTGAAAGATGGTGCAAAATAAATGCACATCCAGGTATGTTCGACAACCGACAGGACTGAAGTCTGATCTAGAATTGGGCTAGAAAGAACTGTCAAACACGATTCCATCGAGGAAACGAACTCGAATGGGGACTACCTTATCCTAGCGTGAAAAGATAACTGAAATAACCATCGTCCACGAGGGTTGAACTCTGTGGGGAAACTGGAAATAAATAAGTATTTTATGCTTAGGGCTGACGATCTACTTGGAGAGAGCGGACAAACCCAGTTACTCAGCGGTAACAACAAAGGATGACGACGAATAGCAAGCATGCAAATGCCACTGCGTATCCCAAAGTGTATACGAATGTGTATGTTAATGTGTATGAAAATGTCATGAAATGAGTATGCAATGCTTAGGATCATGCATATGTTGATAAAACAGATGAGAGAGGCGACATGAGATGAAATAAACATCTCGACAAGAATGCCCTGCGACCTCTGTAACAGTACATCTATCGAGGGATAAGAAGAGTTGATGGTAGAACCAAATCTTGCTTCAAAGTTCTAACTTCCCTGGGGAGAAAAATATCATGACTTCCACATGGGGATACAACTTTACTAGAGAGTATGATGTCCTGACTTCAACTGGGGATACCTGATCTCTGCGTGAGGATACGACGTCCTGACTTCACAGGAGGGATCGCTATCATGAACCATAATCAGCCAAAGAAAACTCTAGGATCAGAGACTTCCGGGGATAAAATAAATATCTGCTTCATGGGGAAGATGAGGAGCTAGGCAGTTTCATGGAGATAGTGTAGCAACTTCCTGGAAATAATACCTCGACTTCCTGGGGACAAGGTACATCCGACTGAGGATAAGATATATCAAACTTCCCTGGAAAGTTCATCAGACTTACTGGGGAGAATTCAACAAATATTCCTGGGGACCGTATCTTGACTTCTTTGGGGAGAATACGGAAGTCTCCTGGGGAATATTCCTGAGGGAGGTAATGAAATTCCACTGAGGAGCAGATGATCCTACCAAGAAAGGGTCTTCAAGAACATATATCACTTGGAGGATACCGGGGATATCCCTGCAGTCTTGAGAGTCACTGGGAAGATGCTGGTAACGAACAAATGCTTATGCAACACTGAGACTTATCGGGGAGCGAAGAGATCCTTTACAGATTTCTCTGAGTCAAAGTAACTTTCATTTCCAAGTATATCTTCGAGAAAATAATTTTAAAATTTTGAAAACACTTTTTGCGTTCAAATTTTATTAACAAAAGAAAATTGCATAACAAAATAAAATAGAGATAATGTGAACAAGGAAATTGCATAGCAAAAGGCAAATTTTATTGAAGAATGGTAGCTTGCTAAAGGCATAGCTCCATGGGAAATTACAATTTGAGATTGGCAATATGGGAAAGGTTTTATTGAATCCACCGGCCTACTGACCCTAACGACTAAGACTACCCACAACCTTGCTTCTGAAGAGAGAGATGGGATTTAAAAATGGATTTCTGTAAATGCGCCTGCAATGCTCAGTGTTGTCCGATGCAGTGAAATGCCTTTGTCCCTAACTTTTTCCTGGACCGCCCTCTCGGGTTTTCAATCCACCGGAACACTCATTTTTACCTAAGCCGCCCTTTCGGGTTTTCAGCTTAGCGAGCCATATTATTTTTTTTTTAATTTTTTCTTTAGGCATAATATTTTTGGACTGCATCGAAATTCACAGGATGTGCGAGCTCTTCTCCATCCATTGTTGTAAGAATTAGCGATCCTCCAGAGAAGACTGTCTTAACAATGAATGGGCCGTCGTAATTGGGCATCCATTTCCCACGCATGTCTTTGTAAACTGGCAAGATCTTCTTGAGTACAAGTTCTCCTTGTTGAAACTCACGGATTCAGACTTTCTTGTTGAAGGCTCTCTTCATCCGTTTCTAGTATAGATGACCATGACACATAGCTGTCAAACGCTTCTCGTCGATGAGATTCAGCTGGTCCAACCTATCTTAAACCCACTCGGCTTCGTCTATATTGGCTTCCCTCAATACCCTTAAGGAAGGTAGCTCAACTTCAATGGGGAGGACAGTGTCCATTCCATATACTAATGAGAAAGGGGTTGCCCCTGTTGAAGTTTGGATTGTAGTTCTGTATCCATGCAAAGCGTACGGTAACATCTCATGCCAATCCTTGTAAGTCTTGACCATCTTTTGTAGGATCTTCTTGATGTTTTTGTTCGCAGCTTCCACGACTCAATTCATCTTAGGATGATAGGGTGGCGAGTTGTGGTGCGCAATCTTGAAGTGGTCACACAAATCTTTCATGGTCTTGTTATTCAGGTTGGTACCATTGTCGGTTATGATTCGGCTCGGAATTCCGTAGCGGCAGATAATTTCTCTCTTGAGGAACCGAGCAACAACTTGCTTGGTCACGTTGGCATAGGACGCGGCTTCTACCCATTTGGTGAAGTAATCAATAGCAACTAGAATGAACCGGTGACCATTAGAAGCTTTCGGCTCGATTTCCCCAATCATGTTAATGCCCCACATTGAGAAAGGCCACAGTGAAGTTAAAACGTTCAACGGTGCCGGAGGTACATGCATTTTGTCGGCATAAATCTGGCACTTGTGACATTTCCTAGCGAATCGGATGCATTATGATTCCATAGCTAACCAGTAATATCCAGCCCTCAAGAGTTTCTTGGACATGGCATAACCGTTGGCATGAGTTCCGAACGTCCCTTCATGAATCTCGTGGAGTAACATGTCCGCTTCACGTTTATCAACACATCTAAGCAGAACCATGTTGTGGTTTCGTTTGTATAGTACGTCATTGCTGATGAAGAATTTGGATGCCAGTCTTCTCAAAGTCTTTTTGTCAAGGTAAGAAGCATCTACAGGATACTCTTGCGTGAGCAAATAATTCTTGATGTCATGAAACCAAGGCTTTTCATCAATTTCATCTTCTTCAATCAACAAACAGTGGGCGGGTTCCATTCTACGCTCAATTCGAATGAATGGCGCTTCATTGACAAATTTGACCTTCATTGACAAATCTGCAGGATACTCTTGCGTGAGCAAATAATTCTTGATGTCATGAAACCAAGGCTTTTCATCAATTTCATCTTCTTCAATCAACAAACAATGGGCGGGTTCCATTCTACGCTCAATTCGAATGAATGGCGCTTCATTGACAAATTTGACCTTGCACATGGATGCTAGCATGGCTAAGGCGTCAGCAATATGATTCTCAGACCTCAGAACATGTTCGAACTTGATCTCATCGAAGTATTTAATCAACTCCACAATGTAGGCTTTGTATGGGACTAGCTTCTTGTTCTTGGTTTCCCATTCACCTTTCACTTGATATATAACCAAAGCTGAGTCTCCGCTTACTTCAAGAAGTTTGATTCAGAGGTCAATAGCTACTTCAAGGCCAAGGATGCAGGCTTCATATTCGGAGACATTGTTCGTGCATTCAAACTATAACCTTGCTGTAAATGAGGTATAGCCACCTTTTGGATTCATCAAAACAGCGCCTATGCCATGCCCACTGTAATTGGAGGAACCATCAAACATCATCTTCCACCAGAGACCCGGTTCAGGACCTTCCTCGGGCTCTGGCTCTGGCTCTTCGAAATCATTTACCCACATAATGTCTTCGTCTGGAAATTCAAACTTAAGAGGCTCATAATCTTCGACTGGTTGGTCTGCGAGATAATCTGACAAGATACTTCCTTTGATAGCTTTCTGAGGTATGTACTGGATGTCATATTCTGATAACAACATGTGCCAACAAGCCAGCCTCCCTGTCTGAGCAGGCTTTTCGAAAATGTACTTTATTGGGTCCATCTTCGAAATCAACAAGGTAGTATGACACATCATATATTGCAGAAGACGCCTAGCGGCCCATGCTAGCGCACAACAAGTCTTCTCCAAAAGTGAGTATCGGTTCTCACAATCAGTAAACTTCTTGCTTAGATAGTATATTGCGTGTTCCTTTCGTCTGGCCTCATCGTGTTGCCCAAGTACACAACCCTTAGACTTCTCCAGAACAATGAGGTACATAAATAACGGTATTCCATAAATATGAGGCATCAAGACAGGAGGCTCTTGTAAATAGTCCTTAATCTTTTCAAACGCACGCTGACAATCCGGATTCCAATCAACAGTCTGACCTTTGCAAAGTAACTTGAATATCGGCTCACAAGTAGCTGTCAGGTTGGATATAAACCTCGAGATGTAGTTCAAACATCCAAGAAAACCTCTGACTTGGGTTTCGGTCTGCGGAGCCGGCATGTCTTGAATGGCTCGGACCTTATCAGGGTCTACCTCGATTCCTCGTTGGCTGACGATGAAACCAAGTAGCTTTCCAGATCTGACACCAAAAGTACACTTAGCAGGATTTAGTTCCAGCTGATATTTCCAGAGTCGTTCAAACAGTTTCAACAGATGAACCAAATGTTCCTCTTCGTTAGTAGATTTAGCAATCATATCATCCACATATATTTCGATCTCTTTGTGCATCATGTCATGAAAGAGAGCCGTCATAGCACGTTGATAGGTTTCCCCTGCGTTCTTCAAACCGAAGGGCATAACTTTGTAACAGAAGGTTCCCCAAGGAGTGATGAATGTAGTCTTTTCTCTGTCGGGCGGGATCCATCTTGATCTGATTATAACCGGAGAAACCATCCATGAATGAGAAAACTGCAAAACTAGTTGTATTGTCGACCAATGTGTCAATATGAGGCAAAGGGAAATTGTCTTTCGGACTAGCCTTGTTCAGATCCCTGTAATCTACACACATTCTGACCTTACCGTCCTTTTTGGGCACGGGAACAATGTTGGCAACCCAATCAGGATACTTCACAACTGCAAGGAAACCTGCATCCAACTGTTTCTTAACCTTATCTCGAATCTTCAAAGCCATGTCAGGTCTCGTTCTTCGAAGTTTCTGCTTGACAGGCGGACATTCTGGCTTAAGCGGTAGCTTGTGAACTACAATATTTGTGTCTAAACCGGGCATGTCTTGATACGACCATGCGGGCACGTCAACATAATCCTTCAACAGCTTGACCAATCTCTGCTTGACCTCTACCCCAAGTACTGCCCCAATCTTGACCTCTTTCTTGTCTTCATCTGTGCTGAGATTAATCAAATCTACCTGCTCCTTGTGCGGTTGAAGCTCTGTGTACTCGTACTCAACCAATCTCGTCAGTTCCGCGGGTACCTCAAAATCTTCTTCACCCTCATCTTCAGCTTGGTAAATGGGTGAATCCCAATCAGGAGAGACAATAGAGTCATCGGATTCAACAACGGTTGTAATGTCACTGCATGTTTAAAGGCTTATTTTTATTAAATGTTCAATGAAAATGCGAGAGAAAATGAAAATGCTTTTAGCTTGTTTTTGAAAAGATTGCCAATTTCATTTTAAAAAGGTGAAAACGAAAAACGCTAATGAAACAAGATGGAACGAGAACAAAATGCATTTATTAATAATTGTTTGAAATGAAAGGTGGCCCTACAACGCGATCCAAATAGCCTTGGGCAGAGCTATGGATTTGAAAACACATATGAAAAATTAAATTACTTTGACAATGGAAAAATGATTGGAATCTCTATAGCCTCCCAGTTGCTCAAAGTTGCATCACTCTTGAACACCAGGCTGCTTAGGTATTTATCTTCGTCAATGTTGCTGATGGCATTAACTTGAAAACCTCTGCTGACGAATACTTCTTGAAAAACCTTCGGACGCCCTTTGACAGATGCAAACACTTTCTCATGAGTTGGTCTGTAACCCAACCCGTAGCGGCCAGTCTTCGTCTTGATATTGATTACTTCTCCCCAACCTTCAGGAATGCCCCTGTCGATCGTTGATCTGGTACTCTTCAAAGATGCAAAAGATGGATTACTCTGGACTCCTGCAATTTTTTCGACTTCCACTAAAACAACATTAGCAATCTCGAGTGCTTGGAATGAAGTTTCCAAAGCGTCTTCATCAGTCTCAATATACCAGAACAAAGATAAGTTGCTAACCATTAAATCCTTCTCACCATGTATAATAACCAGCTTACCATCCACTACAAACTTCATCTTTTGGTGCAAGGTAGAAGTTACTGCCCCAACGACATGGATCCAAGGTCTTCCAAGCAAGCGACTGTAATTGGGATTGATATCCATGACTTGGAAAGTGATATTGAAAACATGCGGACCAATCAGAATCAGAAGTTCCACCTCTCCAATCACAGCTCTACGAGAACCATCAAAAGCCTTGACAATCAACGACGTAGGCTTCACCATAGTCTATTTATAGGCCAACTTGCTAAGGACTCTCTTGGGTAGGACGTTCAAAGATGAACCGGTATCCACAAGCACTCTGGCTAAATTATCCTCTTGACACTTTACTAATATGTGCAACGCACAGTTGTGATTCGGACCCTCTTTAGGTAGCTCTTCATTGCTAAAGCTGAGAGTATTACAGGCGGTAATATTGGCGATCACACTATCAAACTGACCGGTAGTAATATCTTGAGCGACATGAGCTTGCGTCAATACTTTCTGCAAAGCAGCTTTATGAGCGGGTGAATTCAGTAACAGAGATAGAATAGAGATCTTTGAAGGAGTCTGATGAAGCTGATCAATAACTTTGTAGTCGCTTTTCCTGATGATCCTTAGGAATTCAGCATCTTCATCATTATTGGCTGCCTCTTTATTTTTATCTCTGGCAGGCACGGCAGTGTTACTAGTTGTCTCTTTAGGTGGAGCCTCATCAAAACGGGGAGTGTACACACGACCACTACGGGCCATCCTGCTTTCCCCAGCTATATTAGTCACACTTTCACCATCAATCTTCCCTTCTTCTCTCGGAATGACCTTCCCAGATTCTTTGTCGATCGCAGTTACATCATACTTCCAAGGTACCGCTTTGGGATCACTGAATGGAAATGGATTTGGCTTTTGGATAATCAAAGGTTTAGGCTGGTCCACTATTGGAGTGACAGGAGTCGGTATGCTGAACACTGGCATGACAAAATTCGATGCTGGCAGATTAAACACTGGCCTCCTACCCCTTGGTTCGGGCATATTGAAGGTAGGCTCAATTGCAGCTATTTCTTTTGCCTGGTTAACTACTTGCAGGAAACCATCATCAATCAATCTTTGTACGTCTTTCTGAACCATAGCACAACCTTTATCACATCCTTCACAGCTCGTACAACCGACATGGGAAACAAATGCCAGGCCTGCTTCAAACAGCTTTGAATGGAACGCCTTGAGCGGAGTCTTGATCTGGGCTACATCCAGGATAAAATTCTCTTCAGACGAAGTATCAACGACATTAACAACCCCATGGTCAGGCAAAGGGTTACTTTTTACATTGGGCGGAGGATCGTTGAACGACAAAATATTCTTTTCCATCAGATCCCTCACAAAGGTTTTTCAAAGCATAACAGTTCTCCAAATCGTGACCTGGCGCACCCTCATGAAATAAACAATGAGCGGCAGCGTTGTAGTTGGCTGGCAAAGGATTCGGAGGCGGTCCCAAAGCTCAAGTAGTGACCAAACCTCGTTGAACTAAGTAATGATACAACTCGGTGAACGTCATTAGAATCGGCGGACAAGTCTTGTATAGTCTCCTTGGAGCATTCTGGCGAGGTGCCTGATTCCTCGGTTGTTGATTCGCCGGAGCGTTGGACGCTTACTGATAGTTAGGTGGAGGTTGTTGATAAACCGGAGGCAGATACCCAGGAGCCTGCGGCATAGGCTGGTAAAAAGGAGCTTGAGGAGCTTGCTGACTAAAGGATGGTGCGACATCGGCTACATACGGAGGTTGTGCATACTGAACCGGGTAACCCTGGGGTTGGGCGTACTGTGGCAGATATTGATACTGCCTATTCCTTCTCTTATCTGAAGACACAACATGAGTCTCTCCTTCCTTCTTTTTCTGAGGATTGACAGAAGTCTTCTTGGCTTGGTCCTTCGAACTCGTACTGCTAGAACCACTAGACATCTTTCCACTTTTCATAGCCATTTCAACCTTTACTCCAATAACAACAATATCAGCGAAATTCGTGGTTACACTACCCACCATCCTTTCATAAAACTCAGGACGAACCGTGTCAACAAACCAATCTGCTAATTCCTTGTCGGTCAATGGAGGTTCTACCTGGGAAGCAATTTCCCTCCATCGCTGGGCATATTCCTTAAAGGTCTCAGAACTTTTCTGCGTCATACTCAAAAGTTGACGCCTGTCAGGAGCTAGATCCATGTTGTACTTATAGTGCTTAATAAAAGCGTCAGACAAATCTTGAAAAGACTTGATGCGAGACTGGTCTAATGTCAAATACCACTTCGACGAGGCACCTTTCAGACTGTCTTGAAAACAGTGAATCATCAACTTGTCATTCTCCACGTGAGCAGCCATTCTGCGGTAGTACATTATCAAATGGCTTTTCGGACAAGTAGTCCCTTCATAGCAGTCAAAGTTCGGAGTCTTGAACTTTGGCGGAATAACTAGGCCGGAAACCAAACAAATGTCTCTAGCGGCAGCACCAAAGATCTGGTCTCCTTCCATCATTCTTAATCTTTTATCAATAGTAACCACCTCCTCACGGAGCCTATCACGCTGTTGGTATCCTCCATCATCATCATCCAGAATTTCATAAACAGGCTCATAGAGGTAAGGCTGCACATGAGTGCGGACATTAGCTTGTGTGAAAGTAGGGACCACCTTGTGAGGCTCAGAAACCAAAGGCACGGTCCGTTGGACGTTCTGTATAACGGGCACAGCTTGTTGACCACTTAGTGCAACAGGCATAGTTTGTTGAACTGACGTAACAACAGGCAGATGTATAAAACTCTGCGAAAGACCATAAGGAAACGAATTCTCAATAGAAACAACCGGAGGATCTACAACAGCAGTAGTGTTAATCTTAGAAACCACAGTAGTCTGAATATCCATCTTTGCATTGATAACCTGGAGCAATTCCATGATTGTTCCTACACTCCCTCGAAGGTCTGCTAGCTCGTTGTTAACGCGATCCATCTCTTGAGCGTGTTCTTCCATCCTTCTTCAAGCTTGAGCTCTAGTGTTGTATCGACTCAGTGTGACAAAACTGGAAGGCGAGAGAATCGAGTATTAGAAAACCGGGAGACACATGAAATGCAAGATATGATGCAAAATGCGAATGAAATGACTTCAGGGAATTCAAACATTTACGAATATTGCTGAATAACAAAGAAATTTTTTTATTAATTGAAGATAAATGGATTACAATCAAATATAAAGTTTTTAAATGGAAACAACTAAGAAAAAGCTGATAATGGCCTTAAGGAAGCATTATCCACAACTTTGACGAGTAGGGGGAGAATCAGAGGAAAATAAATCCTGGTAGAGGCTTCTCCTCTTGTCAGAAAGTGCCTTCTCATTCCTTGACTGAAGCTGTTTCTGAAGTTCCTCGTACTCACTGACCATCACATGGTATTTATTCTTCCATGTTTCTACTTCATGTTGAGCTTTCTTTAAAGCGATTTTCACTGTTTCAGCCTCAGACATGAAATATTGGATAGGTTCCTCTCTCGGAGGCAAAGGATCTTGGCGAGGATAGGGCATCTTCAATTTGATAGCTCTTTCTCGGACCCACTGAAGATAAGGCTCCATGGAAATGCAATTTGGCCTGCCCAGGCTTTCTCGACCTCTCCTATACAAGTGTCCCCAAGAAGATATAATTTGATCCTGAAGCTCTTTGTTGACTTCGAAGAAGATCTTCTCTACGTAGATACTTTTAGGAGGTTCTTTCAAAGGATACCCTAACTGTCGGCGAGCTAGGACTGGATTGTAGCTAATTCCTCCATTAAAATCGAGTAAAGGCATGCTAGCGAAGTCTCTACAACCATCAATGACTAGTATTCCATCGAACATGCGATTATACCAATCAATATCGGAGTGAGTTAAAGCCATAACCCTTTGTGACCAACGTCCTTGAGTGGGACTCCAAAAAGGACCGGACTTAGGCAAGTGCGAAATAAACCACTTGTACAATAACGGCACACAACAGGTAATCACCCCTCCACCACAGAGGTTTCAGAGATGGACTGAATGATAAGTATTACCCAATAAGGTCGGTACTAGATTCCTTTGCATGAAGACCTTGATAGCATTAAGGTCCACAAATCCTTCAAAATTAGGGAAAAGCAACACTCCATAGATAAGCAAGGCAAGGATCGTCTCAAAGGTAGGCATGCTCAAATAATCGGCATAATATTGGGCCTTCTTGATTAGGAACTTCGTAGGTAACCCAAAGATTTCACCTTTATGAGTCATATTCTCCTTAAGGTCAGATACCTTCAAACATGTGGCTTTAGCAATATCCTGTTCTTTAGGGTCCTTCTCCAAGAAAGGGAAATGAGACTTATCCAGAATAGGTAACCCTACAAGCTGAGAATATTCTTCCAAAGTAGGTAATAGCTGATAATCGGGGAATGTGAATCAATGGTAGTCGGGGTCGTAGAATTGTAGCAAAACCGAAAGAAGTTCCTTATTCACCCTAAATTCCAACAGAGGTAGTAACCTTCCATACCGGTTTCGAAATTCGTCTTGATCTTGGACTAAAGATCCTAGCTTCCTTAGGTCATCTAGCTTAGGACTTTTAAAAGTATATTTCAAGGTTTTTCTTCTATTGTAATCCATAATCCTGCAATATTCGTAAATAAGATTTGAATTCCATGAAATGTAATGCAATGTAATGTTTTAATGGATGCAATGCACATATATTCACAAGTCTTAGGTTAAAGGTATGTGCAAGGAGTTAGGGTCTACCCATCCCAATAAGGTATGTACTAAGGTTAGTTGTACCTGCAGAACAAGGTTCTAAAGAAGTGCCCAAAGTCATCAGCACTTCCTTCGGATATTACCTACCTTCCGACTGACTCGAGGGTCGATAATATTCTCAAGAGAACCTCTTTTGAGTGTAGCATCGCGTAGCAACTATTGTAGGACTACTCCCACATAGTTCCCGCACTACGTCCTATATAAGGCCAAAGTGGTGTTAAGGTACTACGGTCCTCAATATCATAAACTCCAATCGAAAATAGTAAAAGTTTTCACGACTAACTCGATCAACCGAACCATTTTTGAAAGGGTCGCAATTGACGGTGATTCTCGAGTCAACTTGGTCGGGACTCACTCCCAGCAACCCTCGTCGAATATCTCACCTTCCTATAATAAGGTCCCTTAAGTCCGGGTTAGGACTTATCTCACAATAACAGGGTACCCCCAAGCAAAGCATAATAATAATATATACAAGAGAATAAGTAATAAAGTAGATAGAATGCAATAAACAGGGTAGAGATAACCCTTAAAATTATGGCAATCCCCAGTGAAGTCGCCATTTTCTGTTACGGTGGAAATAGGATATCAAACTATTAATTAGTTTGAATCATAATTCTTGATTCACAACCGCTCTTTGATTTATCCGAAGGAAAAGGTCAAAAGAGGGAAAACCTATTTTTGCATCGTAAACACAATGCGCGGAGAGACCTAGGTAAGGGGTTGGTTAAGTCTAGGGAAGGTGCTAGCATCCTAAACTTCTGTAGTACTCTACAGGAACCTTTTGTTTATTGTATGTTTTTTTATTTTATTATCTGTTTTAATATATATTGAGCTAAGGGATGGAGTGACCTAAAAGACCTAAGGGTTAGTCCTAAGTTTACTCGGCAAGACGTCGCATCTTGTGCCTACATATCTTGGATAGGGAATGGAATCAGAGCAATCGTAGTTTCCCTCAAAAGGGAGGTTAGAAACTTCTTGACTATGGTCAAGGTTTCAAGGGAAGTAAGCACTTCTTAAGGACACGCTTACGTGGAGTCTTGAAACTCCTATTTCTATGTTGAAATGGTTTGATTTTAATTAAGGTTAAATTAGGTGTTCCACAGCGGGAAACCCTAAAACAGAGTACGACGACTCTTTGACCTAAAAGCTAGGGTAAAGGGTTTTTTCGTCCACGGCGGGACGCCTAGGCTAAATAGGGTTTGAAATAGTCAAAGGGTTAGGGTTATTGACTCGGCGTTCAAACTGTTAATCCTAATTCCTTTGGAGGATAATACGGTAAAAACATGCAAGCACGGAATTATTACATGGCAGGCATAAAAAATGTGAAAATTAAAATCGCGACCATGGCCTCGCGTAAATTATATCCATGGAAACAACATACAAATATTGATAATGAAATATTTAACTAATGATAAATGAAGTTAAACTCACTCAGCTAAAAAAACAAAACAGAGAATATTAATAGGATTAGACAGAAATAACGCGGATAACGAGGTAGTGAAGAAAAAGGTGCTAATTTGGTATTGTTTTACTTCTAAAAAAAATCGGTTATAACTTTGAAAAAAAAATTTTGGTCTTAATTAAAAAGGGTTTAGTCTTAATTTTAAAGAAAGAATTTTTGTTTTAAATTTTAAAAAAGGGGTTTAATTTTACTATATAAAAAAAAGAGTTTAATTTTAAAATTTTCAAAAAGTGTCTTATTTAAATTTTAAAATGTTTTAGTTTTAAATTTAAAATTTTTTTTTAATTTTTATATCACAAAAACAAATTAATTTTAATATTAAAACAAAATCTTAGTTTTAAATTTAAAATTGTTTTAGTTTTTAACTATGAAAAATAAAAAAAAAATTTAAGTTTGACTATGAAAAAACTTCAAATTTTAACTATGAAAGAAATGGTTTCAACTTTTTATTAAAAATGGTAACAGACATCCCTGTTTTATAACTTTCTAAAGGATTTTACGTTAGATTTTTGTGTGTGTGAGATTTATCAAACTAAACTAAATAAAAAACGTTATGTTACTATCCTCTTTTATCAGCCTAACGTAATAATATCTCCCAAACTACTTAAACTAATAATAATTAAAATATAAAAAGAAAAAAAAAAGAATAACAAACAGAAAATGATAAAGAGGGGCGATATATGGTGCTTGAATCGTTTGAGTTTCCGCCGCCGCCGATGGTCGCTGTTCGCCGCGGTTTGCTTCTCCAATCTTCTTCCTTCCCGGTTTGAGGTAATGATGATGAACTCGAAGCTCTTCTGAACCTCCGGATCTTGACGGCCGCCGTTTTTTGTTCGTTTTTTGAGTTCCCCTTTACGGATCTTCTGATGCACTATTTATATTTTCTCTTCGAATTTCATTTGTGGTTGGATTTATGATGAACTATTACCATTTCTAGCTGCGAAAACGGGGGAGAATCCGACGGATTCGCGGCGATTTGTTTTGCCATTTTTTGACTTGTTTGATGTAGCTTTACTGGGCCTGGACCTTGAATCTTACGTTATGATTTTTCCTGATAGATTTGATTTGGATTATTGCTGTTGATATGATTTTGATTTTTTTCGGATATGGATTGAATTTTTTTCAGGTGACGAAATTGGCTCTGTTTGGATTCCGAATTTACTTGATACCCATGAACTTTGTTGTAGATTTTTGAAACTGGACTTATGTTTTAGATATTGATTTTGATTTGGGTTATCCAATATTTACTTGATGAATTGGATATGGTTATCCAGATAATTTACTTGATGAATTGGATATGGTTAGAAATATGTTTGGCTTTAAAATCCATTTTTCGGAAAAATTGCTTTTCGGCATCAAACTTCTTTTCCTCTTCTTCTCGGCTGTCCCGAAAAGAACGGATACTACCGGTTGGTAGCCGAGGTCGAGGATGGAAGTGGGAGTAGGTTGCGGCAATTGTCGTGCCCTCCCGACACCCGGTGATGAAACTTTTCTGAGGGTGTCGAACGTAAACTCTAACATTTACTCTGCTTCTCTGTTTTGACTTTTCTGTGTGCAGGTACGAAAGCAAATCGAGTTTTGGAGAGATTAATCGGAAAAGTAGGGCGCGAAGACCACTTGTAGGAAATTAGGACTTTATGATTAAAATGTATTTATTTTCCTTGTGTAAATTGTAATAAAATATAATTATGAATAAATGAAATTCATATTATTTTTATCCAAAATACTTGTTTAATTATTCTTCCAACCGAGTGACTCTCTATAAAATAATCCGATTAAATTCCAATGAATGATTACCTCCGGATAAACTCAATCGATTAAAATGTAACCGATTAATTTTAACAAATGGATTAAATTCTCCCTGTAAATTTAATACGAATAATATTCCAAAATAAATATCTGAATCAACTCCTGTCATCCCAACGCATGCTGCTCCACTTTAAAACTGACATGACATTCGACTGTCGTCAAATGTTTTTCCCAAATTAAATTGTACCTGGTGGTAGAAACGATAATAGTCTTGCACAGAGTAAAATAGGAAGGAAGCAGAGAAAACCGATTGACAGTGAAAACAAAAATATATTCCGCATGAAAATTCAATTTGCGTCTCTGATAAAATACCAAACCATAAACCAAACTCGGCCAAAAATTTCAATTAAATAAATGTAATAATCCCCGACTTGAGCTAATTTTTGTATCGCTTTCCTTTTGAGAAATTTAAGTGGCAAGTAGCCGAAGAAACAGAGAAATAAATGCATGTTGAAACCAAATTCCGCAGAACGGATTCTTGCACCGATTTGAACCAAACCAAAATGGATATCTCAACTCAATCAACCCATATGACCAAATAAATGTCTCAGAAATCCACTGATGACAGAGACTCGGCCCATTGAAATGATTACCGTATCTCAAACATCCTGATGCAAAAATACTGTGAATTTATGTTTATCTTCCACAGAAAATAAAGAACCCCGAGACGAAGGTTCTAGTTATTCAAAAAAAAACCCAACGACAGTTCATCTTCCAAAACAGTCAGCATACAACGTGAAAATGACCATTTTGCCCTTTAACAACTAAAGTGTACCAGACGCAGTTCCTGCAAAACGAAACAAGCTACGTAACCTATTAATAGTTAGCTGATGCGAAAATGAGATGACATGTGACCTGAATCGACTAATCTAAGGGTAAAATTTGGGGTATTACAGATAGCACGGGCTTCCTTGAGCGATGACATTGAAACCTCTGGACCTTTGGCTTCTACAAGAGACTTCCCCTGAATCTAAACTATTTCGAAGGCCTGGCAAAGAATTTCGTGGATCTCACCATCCACTTCTACGTATTTGAAGGATGACAGATGGCTAACCATAATGTCCTCTTCACCGCACACGGTAACTATCTTCCCCCCACCATTTATTTCAGCTTTTGATGCAACGTTGAGGTAACTGCTCCAGCAACATGTATCCAAGGTCGGCCAAGCAAACAGCTGTATGCTGGATAGATATCCATAATATAGAAGGTTGCATCAAAGATCTTCGGCCCTATCTGAATAGGCAGCGTGATTTCTCCAAATACTGATCTTTTAGATCCATCAAAAGCTCTCACCACCAGATCATTGGGCGTGCACAACAAACCCTGAATGTCCAACTTCATCAATGCCTTCTTCCGAAGCACATTGAGGGATGATCCCGTATCAACCAAGACATGTGACATCAGAGATCCTCTACACTCCAACGATATGTGCAGAGCACGGTTATGGTTCCTCCCAGCAGGAGTCAGATCTAAATCAGTAAAGCCGAGACCATTACCGGCATTTACGTGAGCGACTACCCCCTCCAGCTGATTGACAGAAATCTCCTGGGGTACGTACGCTGCATTCAAGACTTTCAGTAGAGCATTGCGATGCGCCTCCGAACTCATCAACAATGACAAGATAGAAATCTTTGAAGGAGTTTGATTCAATAAATCCACAATTTTGTAGTCACTCTTCCGAATTAATCTCATAAATTCCTCCGTATCCCTTGAAAGATCATTAGTAACAACCTGAGGTTGGGCATTCTCTTCAATCACAGCTTTACGCTTACGCCTGTCATTCTTATCAGCAATAATCTCCGGTGGAGAGAAGACCCTACCACTTCTGATAATACCTTCGACACCGACAATGTTCTCAACGGATGAACTTCCGCTTGTCGATACTGTCCATTCTTGTTTCTGCCCGTTACAGAACACTTCTCCCCCATAATTCCATGGGATAGCTCTAGTGCTCTCATACGGCATGGGCCCAGGTATAGTAATGGTCACCGGAGCTGGCCTAGCAGGCGCTGAAATATTGATTGTCCGGTATGGAATAGAAATAGTAGCAACTTCATTCCCGTCATCACTCACCTTGTGCTCGGTGTCTTCTTTCACAACTTTGTCAAACTACAAACAACCCTCATCAATCATTCTCTGAATACCCCTCTTCAAAAGATCACAACCCTCAGGTTGCGCTTCACATTCTGAGCAGTCAGGAGAATAACCAGGAAATACTCCCTTCTTCAACAAACAAGCTTTCACAAAACCCAGCGGAGTTTTTAAATCTTCAACATCAGTTATCAGATTCAACTTTTCACCCTCAATAATAGCATTGGCTCCTGCCACCCCATGATCCGGCATCGGGTTCTGAGTCACATTAGGCCCCTCATTGGTGAAGTTAATAGCTTTAGAATCAAGCAAATCCTGGAACTTATGCTTAAAAGCTTTACAATGGTCAATGTCATGGCCTGGGGCGCCAGCGTGAAAATCACACTGAGCGTTTGCATTGTAGCCAAAAGGCGGTATACCTGTGAGAGGAGCCAAGGTCCTTTTCTGAACCAACTATAACTGCAGCAACCGCCGTAACAACTGAGAATATGGTATCGAAGGATTTATGAATTGTCTATCAGGCATCCGGCGCCTAGCAGGATAAGGTCGCTGAGCGTTGCCTTGTTGCGGAGCTGCGGCTGGGATATTTATACTAGCCACTTGATGATGCTGACGAGACTGAGCTCTACCCTTACCTTTATGAGAAATAGCATTTGCATCTCCCTCCCTTCTCTTGGGGTTTACAGAATACGGCTTCTTCATTCCTCCCGAAGAGGATCCACCACCATTGGAAATCTTACTAGACTTGATTACACTTTCAATTCGCTCACCGGCAATCACCAAATCAGAAAACCCTACAAACATGTAGCCTATAATCTTCTCAAAATACACACCCGGTAGTGAAGCCATGAACAGATCAATCAACTCCCTTTCAACCATAGGGGGTTGTACCCTTGCAGCCAGATCCCGCCACCTCTGGGCGTATTCTTTGAAGCTCTCAGAATTCTTCTGCAACAAACTCTGCAATTGTACTCGATTGGGTGCCAGATCACTATTATATTGATAGTGACGCATGAAAGCCTCAGCCAACTCTTTCCAGCTACGAATATGGGTCCTCTCAAGCCCCATATACCATTCCAACGAAGTCCCTGCCAGGCTATCCTGGAAGAAATGCATCAACACCTTTTCATCACTGGAATAAGCAGACATTTTTCTGAAGTATGCCCGAATGTGTACTATGGGACAAGTCGTCCCTTTGTAGTTATCGAAATCGGACACCTTAAATTTGAGGGGAATCCTGACCCCAGGAACCAAACCAAGATCAGACATATCAAAGCCCAAAGAATTCTGACTCTCCAATGATCTCATTTTCTCCTCAATCAGTTTGAACCTTCGGTCAGCTTCAGTTGGCAAACCACCATCCAGATCTTTCACAGAAAATATATCATCCTGATTATCCTCCCAATGAGGCCCAGCAACCCCGTGCACAGCGCACACACTGCCACTACCAGCGATATTACCGCTCTCACCAGCAGCTCCTCCGCCCGGAGGTATAACAACAGTAGGAATACCCTGAGGAATAGACCCACCAACCAGAGGATGAACAACACCAACTCCTCCATGCAAAACACTGTCTTCATCAACCCGTGCTATCAACGTCTGGACGAGAGTTCTCAACTGTTCCTTCCCACTGACGACAGTCTGCATCAGTTCCATGAATTGGGCCATACGAGCCCTAACCTCCTACAATTCTGCTTGAACCTGATCCATCACCTTCTGCTGATTCCCTCGAGTAGAGTACCTGTGGAAGCTGAATTCCTCAATCCTGAACTGAAGAAAACCAAGCAGAGATAAGAACAAAAGGCCACCAAGAACATCTTGCAATGCAAATGAGAATGCAAAATGCAAAATGCAAACATGTCTATGTATGCACAGGGAGATCTTCCCCCTTGATTCCGGTTTCAATAAACAAGAACAGCAGAGATGGATAAGAATACCACAATAAAACTTCTCATATATCAAGTAAAGCTTAGACAATACAACAAAATGAGAAATATCTGCATACAAAGAGGTATTGATCTCATCCAACATCTCTGGTGATGATCAAGATACAAAATCAAATGAAACTACAAAAGATAAAACTCCTAGTAGCCATGACCTCTACGCCACTCATGAGACTCCTCAAGCATCTCCTTCATATCTGGATGGTCTTGCCTCTCCATTAACTCTCGGATAAGGACATCCCTCTTGCGTATCACCTCCCAGAGATAATGACAGTGATCCTCCCAAGCATCTTCGCTGAAGGCGTCCTCAAGCCTGGGTTTCTTCACCTCTGCCCGAATCTTGAACTCTTCAAGTGCTGACAAAGTCTCTTGGTATTTCTGCTCGATCGTGCTCCTACAGAATGTTTCCAAAAATACCTCCCTCTCCTTGGCCTTGAATTGTGCTCTCAGCTTATCGACCTGAACACGAAGTTGATCTTCTCTATTCTTGTTGGCAGTCAAGGTAGCATTCCATTGTTCATTGAATTTGGATATCTTCAGATAGGCTCTATCTAAATCCTCCTTCTTACTTCTCAGAACATCACAAGTGTTTTTCAGATCAAGACCGACTTGTTTCCGTGCTTGTATCTGATCAGCAAGTTCTTCCTTCGCTTTAGTCAACAAATCTACATTTGTCTTGGCCAAATACACAACTTTACCCTTATCATGTTTCAGCTGACTGATTTCCTGCTTCAACTCTTCATTCTCTTTGTGCAGCTCTTCCTTCTCTGCCCAAAGCTTGGTATATCTCAAGATATCAACAGTTGTAGGTGGCTCAATGACTAACGGATACAACAGTGCTTCAACAGGAAATGACAATAATACCTCTTCAACCCTCTTCTGAATCCAATCTGAGTATGGATCATAGGCTCTACAATCTCCTTTGCCTAAAGAAAGCTTTCCCTTCTTGTGAATCTTACCCCACGCGTCCACGAATCGGGTCGAGATACAAGGATCAGCTACACCTGTGAAGTACAGAGATTCATGCACTTCCTCTTCTTTCGGAGGTCCTTTCAAAGCATAACCGAACTGTCTCACAGCAAGAGAAGGATTATAATTGATACCACCTTTCCTCCCTATCAAGGGCATATTAGGAAAACTACCACAACTGAAGATAATCTCACGACCCAACAAGTCTCGATTGAACCAGACAATATTATTCTCCGTTAAACCCATGAGCCTCTTCGACCATTCAGATGAGTTCGTGGAATTCACAAAAGCTCCTGAGCAAGGAAGGTGATCAATAAACCACTTATGCAATAGCGGTGCGCAACAAGAAACCATCTTTCCTCTTCTTTTCTCGTTCTTGTAATGCACTGCATGATACACATCTGTTAGAAGAGTAGGTACGGGGTTCTTGGAAGTGAAGATATGAAAAGCATCGAAATCCACAAAGTCTGGTACATTGGGAAACAACATAATGCCATAGACACACAAAGCCAAGATAGCGCTGAAAACTACCCAACAACCTTTGTCAGCATACTCTAGAGCTTTATCGACCAAGAAGGGTAAAGCAAATCCGGAGACTCCATTTCTACTAATAACATGATCTGCCAAATCAGGGGCGCTCAAATAAAGAGCGGCTGACAACTTCTTGAGATTAGGTTCTTCCTCGGAGCTGAAGAAAGGCACTTTGTTCAGAATCATAACACCGAAAATGTAAGCAAATTCTTCTAGAGTCGGGACCAACACATAGTCCGGAAATGTGAAGCATCTCAGTGGAGAATCATAAAACTGCAACAGGGTATGAATAACTCCATGCTCATAAGTCGTAAGCTTACGGACAAACTTCAGAATTCCACCATATTGCTCTCTGAAAGCTGCAAGGACACCAGGCTCAGCCAAGGAAATCAGACCAAATAAAGGTCCCAACTCAGGTGCCGGAAACTTGTACACAACAATCCTCTTTCTGCTAACTTCCATCTCTAAAGAAGACCAGTACCAGAATCAAGGGAATGATGAGAACCTGTAACACACATAAACATGCAATGTTAAATGCAGGATGATATGCAAATGCACACATGAGATCAAGGTATCCAATGCTCAAATTTGATGATGTGTCGTTGACTGAATTCAACCAGAGCTCCGCTCTAATCAGAACACTGAGATAACACACTAGATAGAACACTCATGATCAAAATTCTGCACTAACGAGAAAACTAGGGTTGGTTGAAGGCCAGGTTTCCTGTAAAAACCCATCCCTCTCACATGTGGGTTCTAGTCTTGAAAGGTACGACATCCTATGCGGGTGGTCAGCGTCACAGACTTTCGAGAAACGATGATACGCTCACTGTTTCCGGTTTGGCATCATAGTCTAACGAAGTGGCCTCACTTAGCTAACTCCTCAAATGAACGGTCTCCAGAGTCGACAATCTTTCTAAGTCAATTTTCCCTCAACCGCACCAGACGTGAAGGATAGAATATTTCCAAAGAAAAACCTCGTCTAAATGTGAATTTCATGCGAGCCATTACGCAGCCAAATGCCACACAAGCTCCCGCTAATCTGCACTCTAATCCTATGTGTGTACTCAAGCCTAGGTTCGGCTTATCTCTCAATAGAACAACCCAACCTACAACACAACAGCAACAAGAATGCAATGCAATAATATACAACAAATAATGTATATAAAGCGAAAACTGCGCAAAAGTAAACACCCAAAGACGCAACAGACAAGCGCTAGGAGTGACTCACATAGGGAACCAGAGTCCCCAACAGAGTCGCCAGCTGTCGCAACTGCGAAAAACACCCAGCGGAAAACAGAAGAGTCGCCACCTTTCGTTATTTACCCCAAAGAGAGGGAAAGGAAACAATCAGAAAAACCTGACGAAAAGGGGAAAGACAAGGTCATCGCAACCAAGTCCTGGATTCAGAAGTCGGTTACGCAAGGGGAAGGTATTAGCACTCCTCACATTCGTCGTACTCGACGGGATCCATGCTTGTTGTCTATCTAAGGGTGTGTTTAAATTATTTATGCTACAAGCTTGCGGATAAAAAGAAAAGAAAAGAGAGACTCGGCAGAGCATCGCAGCTCTGTGCCTACGTACTTTCATCTGGTATGAAAGATCAGAGTCAACGTAGTTCGGCTAACTACGGGAGAGAAGGGGGAAAAGTTGCTCGCCAAGACATTGTGTCTTGTGCCTATGTACTTTCATCTGGTATGAAAGATCAGAGCAAACGTAGTTCGGGCGGACATGAAACCACGAGTTGATTAAGTGTTTTAATCGAGTAAAGTTAAACCTCCATTCCAGCAGTTAGGGACTAAGCCTATTTGCGGTAGAACCAAAGCTTAATAACACTCTTTTCTGAAAAAGTTCCGACTAATCCCGAATGAAAAAGGTTTGAATTTTGTTTTGTGCTTTTTAGTGAAGTGAATTAATTCGGTTTGTGATTCACGTTGCACTAAAGACTATGACATGGAGGCAAATGTGTCGTATATCGCCCCCAAACGGGACGTATACTAAACATTCTAGATAAGCGAGAGGAGACCCCTCCCTCATCATTCCCCGTGTAGTTAAGGCTCGTAGCGGGCAATATTTATCGCCTTTATTAAATGAATTAGCATGATTTGAGATGAGAAGAGAGAAGACGCACGGAAGGTCTAAGGGAAATTTGGCCCTAACTTTGTCATGCAAAGTGGTCCTAAAGTTCGGATGAAAAGGGGAAACATCTACCCTAATGTTAGCATACTTGGATTGAGCACCTAATGTCTCTCTTAATCCCATCCTAAATAGAGGGACTAGGAATCCTATGCGGATCATGGCAACAAAGCACAAGAAGAACAAAGGAAGGATCAATCACAAGTAGAAAAATGCAAACACAAAAATGCACATTTAGAATGGTGGGAGGGAGGAAAAGTGTGTGGGGCAGCAACCACCACAAGCGCGTCTCGACCTCAACAACGATGCAAGAATGATGCAAACATGTGAAGAAAAGCAAGAGATGAAAGCAAATGAACATGCAAACAAAAGATCAATTTGAACCACATACTCGAGCATGCAAACAATTGAAAAATGATCATACATGTCAATAAAGTCATGATTAATTAACCACAAACAGTGACAAACAGCCAAAACAATTCAATCCTAATGCATCACACTGATCTATGATGATTTGAATCGAACCGGTATGCAAACAAGCAAGCAAAACAGCAAATATGGCATTTTGGCACAATGTTAATCAGTTAACACATACTGTTAACCGGTTAACACCTTAAAAGTTTGAAGAAAATCTGAAGTTTTGAACAGGTTAATCGGTTAACCATATGCCTTAACCGATTAACATTGTTAACGTTTGAAAAAAAATTGAAAATTTGAAATGGCTAACTGATTAACACTGCACCAGAAGCTAAAAACAGCAACAGAAAATCACTTCCAGCACCAAAACAACTTATCTAATGTTCCAACAGATCAACTTATCAAATAAGCACAAATTTAACAACAGAAAACAGAGATCCAACAACATGGATACACAATTTCACATCAACATCACAAATCAAATGGATCGAAATCAACAAAATTCAATCGAATATGAAGATTAACATGATAAGCTCAAAAATTAAATCGGATCGAGAATTCCAACCTTCGAAGCGGAGATTTGCTTTGGTAAATGTTGATCAACTGAATTTGAGAAGATCAAATGCTAGAAATCTAGAAAACTTCAAGATCCACAATAATTGTTGTTGTATGAATGAAGATCCACCAAATTTGAGTCAAAAAGCTTCAAATAATCACTTTTAGATCCAACTCCAGATTCAGATCCAAACTTACACGAAAATTGAAGATGAGAATTGATCCAATAATGATGGTAAATGGAGGTTTATGCTCAAGAATTCATTGATTCCAATGAAGAATCAAGAATTCCAATGAAAAACAACTTTGAGTGAGTTTTGGAAATGGAGAAGTTGAGAGAATTTGAGAGAGAATTCTGATCAATTCTGAAAAATGATGTGAGAAATGAAAATTGGATGGTGAGGTTTGGAGTGGATCACTTAAATATTCTCTTGGTATGGTATCCAAAGCAAGGATTGGACTTTGGGTTGTAAATCAAGGCTTAGAATGTGGAATGGGATTTTGGAGGGAAATCTGAAATTTAAAGGTGTTCTAGATCTTTCCCGAATGAAAATTTGAATTCCAAAGTGATCAAAATTGGACCCCAAGTGCAATTGGCTTGCAAAATCACGTACAGGGCAAAATCTGCTATGGTTAACCGGTTAACACAGTTAAAACTTCCAATCTGGGCTATTTTTCCTTTGGTTAATTGGTTAACCATATGTGTTAACCGATTAACACCTTCAAAATTTGAATTTTGGCGCCTTTTGGTGGGAAACCTGTCCATTTGCCCTGTTTCAACTGTCTGGAGCTCTGTTTAGCCGCTGAACCTCATTTTTGAACGTTATGACGGTGAAAATGCTTGTTATGAGCATGAGTGTTGCTTTTTGATCTAAAATTAACTTGCAAAATAAAACCGGCCGCCTGACCGCTGGACAAAATAAATGCCTGAAGCTCCGATGCTCGTTGTTCGCTGTTTTCCGTTCAGTCTTATGCTCCGAAATGAATCTGAGTCATAGGAATGCCTTAATCCCATGCTTCGAGAACAAATTCTATGCAATGCAAAATGCTAAATGCAAAGAAACAAAAGCCAGTTACGATTAAAAACGAAAGGCAAATTTTGGGGTGCTACAATACCCACCGGTCAATGCGAAGAACTCGCAGCACCGGTACCATTATAGATCCTTTAGAGGAACCTGAACGTTACACTCGCGCACGTATCTTAATTTGTAGATTTAAGATAGCTATGGACGAAGACCGTAACTAAAGACCCCTTAAGGATTTCACTCAACCATCTAATGACGAACCTAGTTCTAGTATTGTGAACCCCAATATTCCTGCTCACAATTTCGAGCTAAAACCATCCCTATTACAATTAGTACAACAAAACCAGTTCGCGGGACTCGCTACCGAGAACTCGAACCAACATTTAAAAACCTTTATTCAACTAGTTAACACTTTTAAAACCAATGGTGCTACCCCTGAAGCGATTAGGTTAAGATTATTCCCTTTTTCCCTTAGAGACAAAGCCCTTACGTGGCTAGATTCCCTTCCAGCCAATTCTATAACAACTTGGGAAGACCTTAGGAGTGTCTTCCTCGCTAGATATTTTACCTAGAGCAAAACAGTTGTTCTTAGGAACCAGATAACTAGATTTACCCAAAACCAAGGTGAATCTCTCTTTGAGGCTTGGGAAAGATATAAAGACCTGTTGAGAATATGTCCACACCATGGCCTAGAATCATGGCTAATCATTCACACCTTCTATAATGGACTTCACTATAAGACAAAGATGACCATCGCCGCCGCCGCAGGAGGCACCCTGATGAATAAACCTTACCCTGGAGCTTGCACTCTCATCGAGGATATGGCCCAAAACCATTGTCAACGGGGGATAGAGCAAGCGACAGTGGAAAAGAAAGAAGCCCAAGGAGGAATACATGAGATAAGTTCTATAGACATGATGCAAGCGAAAATGGACGCTTTAGCCCTTAAAGTAGAACATATGTACGCGAACCCAGTAGCTGCAGCAGCAGTTTCATTTGAGTGCGAACTATGTGGTACTCAAGGACACCAATCAGCAGAATGCAATCTGCTTAATGAAACTCATTCAGGAGAGGTCAACTATACCCAAGGAAACCCATTTTCAAACACCTATAACCCTGGATGGAAGAATCACCCAAACGTTTCATACAAAAATAACAACCCTATCCAAAACCCTGCACCCCCGAGACCATCTGGTTTTCAAGCTCAAAGACAAAAACCGCCTATACAAGCTGTGCAACCTAAGCCGAACCTTGAGAAAATCATGGAAAACTTTATTACGGCTCAGACCCAGCTAAACAAAGAATTCCTAAACCAGAACATTCATGTGAATGAATTGATTACCCAGTTAGGAACCAAAGTAGACCAAATAGTCACCCACAATAAGATGCTTGAAACCCAGATATCTCAAATAGCTTTAAAACAAGCTCCTGAGACTACACCCTGTCGCTACCGCGAAAATAAGGTGCCGGCAAAACAGAAGAGTTGCCACCTTTCGTTATTTATCCTTCAGAACGGGAAAGGAAACGATCGGAAAAACCTGACGAAAAGGTATAAGACAAGGTCATCGCAACCATTGTCTGGGTTTGGGAGTCGGTTACGCAAGGGGAAGGTATTAGCACCCCTCACGTCCATCGTACTCGATGGGATCCACGCTTGCTGTGTTTATCTGACGGGTTGTTTTAACTATCTACCTATCAAGGCTGGTCTGAAAAGAAAAGAAAATGACTCAGTAAAGCGTCGCACTGTATGCCTACGTATTCTCATCAGAGAATGAGAAATCAGAGTCAACGTAGTTCGGCTAACTACGGGTTATGGGGGAGGTGGCTCGCCAATACATCAGTATTGTGCCTATGTACTCTCAACGGGTATGAGAGATCAGAGCTTACGTAGTTCGGGATAACACGGATTACGGGAATTCAGATTCGTCTGTTTTATCGAGTAGGGTTAAACAACAGTTCCAGCAGTTAGGGACAAAGCCTGTTTGCGGTGGCTGTAACACCCCCTTTCTATACCCCCAAATAAATTAAATAAATCAATTAGGCACTTAGAAAATTTATTTCATCAGAGTTTAATTAAAACATGGTATAAAAGAGGCGCATCACATTATCATGAAATTAAACACATACGATACCTGCTCAAAAAAAAAAGATATGCAACAATGGGTAACCCACATCTCAATATTTAGAATAAAGCGGAAACATCCAAATATTGAATCGATCTCATTCATAAAAGTATATACAACCATCAGTTAATTCATGCTTTACAACATATCCACAGCAGATACATACACATATGTATCACAAAAGAATCAAAACAAAATAGCTTCAAAAGAGCCAAAGGCTTCCTAACTACCCAGATGTTACATATCAGAGCCATTGACCAAAAAGAATGAAGACATCGCTTCACAAAAAGAACCTCCAGCTTCCTACTCTGCAATGCCTCATAGAGCATTATAAAACAACAGAAGGGTGAGAAACAACCTCATAACAGTTAATGCATAAAATTGTATATATACATATACTCATATTGGTACAAGTTATACTCAAATTATGTTCTCACCACATAAAGCATATATAAATAATCATGTCTCTACACATATACATGAACATTCACTATATTTTCCTCCAAACAATCATATATAACATACATAGTTATATTCATTCAACCAATGCATCATACACAGATGACTCATGCAACTCATAGAGACCGACACACGACTCTATGCAGATGCAAATGCGGTACCGACTCATTCAACAGATTCTCTAAGGAATCGAGTATTCAGCAGATCCTCCATGGGATCAAGTACTCAGCAGATTCTCCACGGAATCAAATATTCATCAGATTCTCCACGGAATCAAATATTCAGCAGATCCTCCACGGGATCAAGTACTCAGTAGATTCTCCACGGAATCAAATACTCTAGCCAATCCTCCACGGGATTACATGTTATGACCGATTCTCCAAGGAATCACACAATGCAACCGATTCTCCAAGGAATCTAATATAACCATCGTATCATACGAGGTTCTGCAAATCCTCCGAGGGATCAATCAACACACAAATGCATACTAAGATGCTTCACAATGCAAATCCTCCGAGGGATCATTCAACACAAAAATGCATACTATGTTCACAAACATACTCATTGCATTTTTCACATACATCGCATATATCTATCATGCATTCACATCATGCACCATTTCACACATGGTTTACACACATATTAGCCTATCAATGCGTTTCTATTCAATTCGAGCAAATACACAAGATTATCAAATATTCCAGATTCACCATTTACTCTACAATCTAGGATTCACGCCTTTCGGCCACCCACAGCACGACATGTCAAAACAGTTCACACATCAATCATTCATATAGGCATTAATCATAATTGAATCAACCAAACATCGTGCTATGAACAAACAGCAAAACCAAATAACACTGCCAGGTTCGCCAACCTTCGCCTGGCGAAGCCACGCAACGAATGCTCGCTGGCCTTCGCCTGGCGAACTTCCCAGCGAAGTCCACTGGGAGTAATTCTGGAATTACTCACTGAGGCTCGCTACCCACTCGCCTGGCGAACCTTCGCCAACTCACTTCGCCTGGAGAACTTGCCAGCGAATACAGGGTATTAGCTTCTGACTTGCTTCGCTACAGCTCGCTGGGCTTCGCCTGGCGAAGCTTCACTGCCATTCGCCTGGCGAGCCTGCGAAGACAGAACTTCCATGGCTGTCTCAAAGCCCAAACTCCACACAACCAACCGATTAAATCCAAACCAGTCACAGTAGCACAACCCAACCATCACCCGACTAAACTACATCGTCTAATCCGAGTTCTAACCGATTGAAACCTCATTCTACTCACAAAACCAACTTCTAACCTAAGTGGAAAAAGAGTAGAAACTCTACAAAATCCACACACATACACATACAATCATACACATTAAAGAGATGATGGAGTTTCACACTCTTACCGATCGATTGCAAGCTTTGGTGATGATCCCTTGATGATTCTAGGTTTTCCTCTCCACTTTCTCTTCTCTTTCTCTTCTCCTCTTTTCTTTCTCTTGTTTTTCTTCTTATGTTACTATCTTTCTTTCTTTTCCTCTCTTATTCTATTTCTATCTCTATTTCTTTCCTCTCAAATTCTTTCCAACACTTACCAATCAATTCTCACACTAAAGTGCTAAATGTCTAAAATGCCCTTTTTACTCTAATTCCCCGAAAACTCTCCGAATCGGTAAAAATAGATAAAATAAGCAAACCCCACATAACAATATATAATTTCTCAATTTAAACAAACATCAATTAAATAAATTAAAAGACTCAACAATTAATGGGAATTCAGAATCGGGGCGTTACAACTCTCCCCCACTTTAGAAATTTTCGTCCTCGAAAATATCACCTGATTCAAACAACTCTGGATGCGATTCTTGCATCTTGCTCTCCAATTCCCAAGTCATGTTGCCTTCCGCGGCACCTCCCCAGGACACTTTCACAAGCGCAATATCCTTGCCTTTTAGTTTTTTAACTTCACGGTCCAAAATACTAACCGGTAAAACTTCAACTGTAAGGTTATCTCTTACTTCAACTTCATCCATTGGGATCACATGTGACGGATCCGGAACATACTTCCGAAGTTGCGAGACATGGAATACATCATGCAAATTCGAAAGATTCGGAGGCAACGCCACACGATAAGCCACAACACCAACTCGTGCGACAATCTGATACAGACCAATAAAACAAGAAGTCAACTTTCTCGACTTCAAAGCACGACCCACACCCGTAACCGGTGTAACTCTCAAAAATACATGGTCGCCCTCTTGAAACTCGAGATCCTTTCTCCTTTTATCATGATAACTTTTCTGTCTATTCTGAGAAGCTCTCATCTTTTCCCGAATAAATTTCACCTTTTCCGTCGTTTGCTGCACCATTTCAGGACCAACTACCGACCTTTCACCCGTCTCATGCCAACACAGAGGTGTTCGACATCTCCGACCATATAAAGCCTCAAATGGCGCCATACCAATACTCGAATGGAAACTGTTATTATAGGTGAACTCAATCAACGCTAAATAACCGTCCCACGCACCACTTTGTTCAAGCACACAAGCACGCAACAAATCTTCTAACGATTGAATCGTCCTCTCGGTTTGACCATCTGTTTGCGGATGATATGCCGAACTCAATCTCAACTTAGAACCCAAGGCACCTTGCAAACTCTCCCAAAATCTTGAAGTAAATCTAGGATCTCTATCCGACACAATACTCTTAGGAACTCCATGAAGCTTCACAATAGTGCCAACATAAATCTCGGCCAACCTTTCCAAAGAATAAGTAATATCAATTGGAATAAAGTGAGCCGATTTAGTAAGCCTATCAACAATCACCCAAATAGCATTATGTCCTCTTTGCGTATTCGGCAATCCCGTAACAAAATCCATCGATATACTATCCCATTTCCATTCCGAAATATCCAACGGTTGCATCAATCCACTAGGCTTCTGATGCTCCACCTTAGACTTCTGACAAGTCAAACACGAGTACACAAAACGAGCAACATCGCTTTTCAATCCAGACCACCAAAAGATCTTCTTCAAATCCTGATACATCTTATTCGCTCCCGGATGAATACTCAAGTTACTCCGATGTCCCTCTTCCAATATCATCTTTTTCAAATCCGCATCATCGGGAATACAAATACGGCCTCGAAACCTCAAAACTCCTAATTCATCAACTTTGAAATCTTCATTTCCATTCGTCATCAAATCCACAAATTTCAAATCCAACTTTTGCTTTTCACACACCGTAGCAAGAAAATCATTCGTGACATGCAACATACCAAGCTTCACACTACTCGGCGTTAACTCACAAACCAAACTCAAATCTCTAAAGTTCTCCAAGAGTTCCCACTCTATAACCATCAAAGTAGACACGTGCAACGACTTCCGACTTAAGGCATCGGCTACCACATTCGCCTTACCCGGATGATAATTTAAACCAAAATCATAGTCCTTCAAAAGTTCTAGCCATCTCCTTTGCCTCATATTCAATTCCTTTTGATCAAACAAATACTTCAAACTCTTGTGATCGCTAAAAACTTCAAATCTTGCACCATAAAGATAGTGCCTCCAAATTTTCAAAACGAACACTACGGCCGCTAACTCCAAATCATGAGTAGGATAATTCTTTTCATGTACTCTCAACTGTCTAGAAGCATACGCCACGACCTTCCCATCTTGCATCAATACACCACCCAATCCTGACAAAGAAGCATCGCAATAAACCACAAAAGGTTCCGTAGGATTCGGCAAAATCAAAACTGGCGCTGTTGTTAACATTCTCTTTAATTCCATGAAACTCTCTTCACAATTAACATCCCAAATAAAAGCCTTTCCTTTACAAGTCAACTGCGTTAACGGAAGTGCTAACTTTGAAAATCCTTCGATAAACCTCCGGTAGTAACCGGCCAAGCCCAAAAAGCTTCGAATTTCCGTAACCGATCTTGGAGTCTCCCATTGCATTACCGCATCGATCTTGGATGGATCCACACTAATACCATTGCTGGAAATAATATGTCCAAGAAAACTCACCTTCGACAACCAAAACTCACACTTAGTCAATTTTGCGCACAACTTCTTCTCTTTCAAAATCTGCAACACAATCCTTAAATGTTCTTCGTGTTCCTCTCGAGACTTAGAATAAATCAAAATTTCATCGATAAACACTACCACAAAACGATCCAACTGCTCGTGGAAGATACGGTTCATATATTCCATGAAAACACCCGGCGCGTTAGACACTCCGAATGGCATCACCGTATACTCGTAGTGACCATATCGTGTTCTAAAAGCCGTCTTCGAAATATCTTCTTCCTTAACCCGAATCTGGTGATAACCGGATCTCAAATCAATCTTACTAAAAACACGGGCTCCAACCAATTGATCCATCAAATCATCAATTCTTGGAAGCGGATACTTGTTCTTAATTGTCACCTTATTCAACTGCCGATAATCAATACACAATCGCATACTACCATCTTTCTTCTTTACCAACAATACCGGCGCACCCCAAGGAGAAACACTTGGTCTTACAAATCTCTTATCCAACAAATCATTCAACTGCTTCTTCAATTCCACCAACTCCGATGCCGACATCCGATACGGGGCCATCGAAATCGGTCTAGTACCCGAAACTAGATCAATAGAAAATTCAACCTCTCTCTTTGGCGGCACATCCGCAACATCTTCCGGAAACACTTCAGGAAATTCACAAACCACAGGAAACACGTCGAGCTCAACTTTGCTCTCCACCGACAACGATGCAAACAAACCAAACAACTGAGCTTCGTCCGCTAAAAGTTTCTTCAACTCTTTAGTGGAAAGAAGACTCTCGTTTTCACCATCTTCCAAAGAAGGAAACCTTACAAACTTGTGATAGCAATCCAGATGAACTCTATTAAATTGCAACCAGTTCATACCCAAGATTACGTCCAAACCTTCCAACGGCAAACACACTAAATCCATAACGAAGTCTTTACCATACATGGTCAAAGGACAACTTGCACACACCAAAGAAGTAGTTACCGACCCCGAAGCGGGAGTCCCAATAACCATACCACTACTCAAAAAAACCATACACAAATCCAACCGCTTAGCACACACAAGAGAAATGAACGAGTGAGTCGCTCCAGTATCAATAATAGCAACTAAAGGCATATCATTAATAAAGCATGTACCTTTAATCAAACGATCTGCCGCATTAGTAGCGTCTGAACCTGCTAATGCGAATACTTTTCCGCCCGCCGGAGCTTGCTTCGGTTTGGTACAATTCGAGCTAATGTGACCCACCTCGCCACAATTAAAACACTTCACAGCATTCTTTCTACACTCTGCTGCATCATGTCCAAGGAGTCCACAGTTGGAACACTTCGCCTTGAACTTTCCACAATCATAAGACTTGTGGCCCATCACGCCACACTTAAAACATTTGATCGCACCGGAACCTCCTCCGGGTCTCCTATCAAAGTTTCCCCTATGTTTGCCCTTATCAGCAGGCGTCACATAAGGTCCACTTCGTACTTGCTGCTTCCCTCTCCTCTCGCTCAAACCCTTATAATGAGTAGAACGAGCTCTACTGTCTTCTTCATAAATCCTACAGCACTCGGTCAAATCCGAAAATCTTCGTATCCTTTGATAACCCACCGCTTGCTTTATCTCCGGACGCAAGCCATTCTCATACTTGATACATTTGGAAAATTCCGCCGTAACCGCATCATAGTGAGGGTGAAACTTCACTAACTCAGTAAACTTAGCGGTGTAGTCCACCACCGACATATTACCTTGTTTCAACTCCAGAAATTCCATTTCTCTCTTCCCTTTAACACTTTCGGGATAATACTTCCTTAGAAACTCAGTACGAAATAAATCCCACGTAATCTCCTCATCGTCGACCTCAAGAACTTGCCTCACACTGACCCACCAGTCATCAGCCTCTTCTCTCAGCATGTGAGTCCCTAGTCTCACCTTATTCCCTTCAGCACAATCCATCACCCTAAAGATCCTCTCAATTTCCTTTAACCATATCTGAGCACCATCCGGATCAAATCTCCCTTTGAACACCGGTGGTTGGTTCTTCCTGAACTCATCATTCGCATTCACGTTAGGTGCACCCTGCACAGCTCTGATACCACTTAATGTAACACCCCCTTTCTATACCCCCAAATAAATTAAATAAATCAATTAGGCACTTAGAAAATTTATTTCATCAGAGTTTAATTAAAACATGGTATAAAAGAGGCGCATCACATTATCATGAAATTAAACACATACGATACCTGCTCAAAAAAAAAAGATATGCAACAATGGGTAACCCACATCTCAATATTTAGAATAAAGCGGAAACATCCAAATATTGAATCGATCTCATTCATAAAAGTATATACAACCATCAGTTAATTCATGCTTTACAACATATCCACAGCAGATACATACACATATGTATCACAAAAGAATCAAAACAAAATAGCTTCAAAAGAGCCAAAGGCTTCCTAACTACCCAGATGTTACATATCAGAGCCATTGACCAAAAAGAATGAAGACATCGCTTCACAAAAAGAACCTCCAGCTTCCTACTCTGCAATGCCTCATAGAGCATTATAAAACAACAGAAGGGTGAGAAACAACCTCATAACAGTTAATGCATAAAATTGTATATATACATATACTCATATTGGTACAAGTTATACTCAAATTATGTTCTCACCACATAAAGCATATACAAATAATCATGTCTCTACACATATACATGAACATTCACTATATTTTCCTCCAAACAATCATATATAACATACATAGTTATATTCATTCAACCAATGCATCATACACAGATGACTCATGCAACTCATAGAGACCGACACACGACTCTATGCAGATGCAAATGCGGTACCGACTCATTCAACAGATTCTCTAAGGAATCGAGTATTCAGCAGATCCTCCACGGGATCAAGTACTCAGCAGATTCTCCACAGAATCAAATATTCATCAGATTCTCCACGGAATCGAATATTCAGCAGATCCTCCACGGGATCAAGTACTCAGCAGATTCTCCACGGAATCAAATACTCTAGCCAATCCTCCATGGGATTACATGTTATGACCGATTCTCCAAGGAATCACACAATGCAACCGATTCTCCAAGGAATCTAATATAACCATCGTATCATACGAGGTTCTGCAAATCCTCCGAGGGATCAATCAACACACAAATGCATACTAAGATGCTTCACAATGCAAATCCTCCGAGGGATCATTCAACACAAAAATGCATACTATGTTCACAAACATACTCATTGCATTTTTCACATACATCGCATATATCTATCATGCATTCACATCATGCACCATTTCACACATGGTTTACACACATATTAGCCTATCAATGCGTTTCTATTCAATTCGAGCAAATACACAAGATTATCAAATATTCCAGATTCACCATTTACTCTACAATCTAGGATTCACGCCTTTCGGCCACCCACAGCACGACATGTCAAAACAGTTCACACATCAATCATTCATATAGGCATTAATCATAATTGAATCAACCAAACATCGTGCTATGAACAAACAGCAAAACCAAATAACACTGCCAGGTTCGCCAACCTTCGCCTGGCGAAGCCACGCAGCGAATGCTCGCTGGCCTTCGCCTGGCGAACTTCCCAGCGAAGTCCACTGGGAGTAATTCTGGAATTACTCGCTGAGGCTCGCTACCCACTCGCCTGGAGAACCTTCGCCAACTCACTTCGCCTGGCGAACTTGGCAGCGAATACAGGGTATTAGCTTCTGACTTGCTTCGCTACAGCTCGCTGGGCTTCGCCTGGCGAAGCTTCACTGCCATTCGCCTGGCGAGCCTGCGAAGACAGAACTTCCATGGCTGTCTCAAAGCCCAAACTCCACACAACCAACCGATTAAATCCAAACCAGTCACAGTAGCACAACCCAACCATCACCCGACTAAACTACATCGTCTAATCCGAGTTCTAACCGATTGAAACCTCATTCTACTCACAAAACCAACTTCTAACCTAAGTGGAAAAAGAGTAGAAACTCTACAAAATCCACACACATACACATACAATCATACACATTAAAGAGATGATGGAGTTTCACACCCTTACCGATCGATTGCAAGCTTTGGTGATGATCCCTTGATGATTCTAGGTTTTCCTCTCCACTTTCTCTTCTCTTTCTCTTCTCCTCTTTTCTTTCTCTTGTTTTTCTTCTTATGTTACTATCTTTCTTTCTTTTCCTCTCTTATTCTATTTCTATCTCTATTTCTTTCCTCTCAAATTCTTTCCAACACTTACCAATCAATTCTCACACTAAAGTGCTAAATGTCTAAAATGCCCTTTTTACTCTAATTCCCCGAAAACTCTCTGAATCGGTAAAAATAGATAAAATAAGCAAACACCACATAACAATATATAATTTCTCAATTTAAACAAACATCAATTAAATAAATTAAAAGACTCAACAATTAATGGGAATTCAGAATCGGGGCGTTACAGTGGCGCTGAAGTTTAACGACACTCTTTTCTTCAGAAAAGCTTCCTTTGAATTATGGGCCCACGGGGCAAAAAGGTTTGAAGTTTGTTTTCTGTCTTTTACGAAAGAACTGTTTTTTATGGATGTTTGCAACTAATATCGCACTAGAGACTATGATCTGAGAGTGAATGCATCACATGTCATCCAAAGGGTGCCATACTAAACATCCAGGCTGTTGAAAAGAAACTCTCCAACAACCCTCTCTCAGATAGCTTAAGGCACATAACGTACGACATCAGTCAACCTTTATTACTGTATTTTGAGGTGTTTTGAGATGAGAAGAGAGAACATGCTCAACTAAGGGGAGACTATCCAGTCCTAATGTTGTCCTGCCAAGGATTCATCCTATGGTGGAAGTTTGAAACAGGGAACTCCTAGAAGTTATCATGCATAGGTTTCAACCTAAAGTTCTAATCATCACTTCCTTATCAAAGGAAGTGAGATTCCTAGGGGATCATGTCAATGATAAACAGAAACAGATAAAGTGTCAGCTTAAACAGTAAACAGATATACAGTAAAATGCATGCAATGCAAGTGAGGGAGGAAATGTGGGTGGGGAATCATCCTCCACAAGCTCATCTCAACCTCAAGCCAAGTATGAATAACTGTAATCATACAGAAAGAAATAACATGTTATCAAGCAAAACACAGACCACATAGGCAAGGGAGCCGGGCTCTACCGAATACCCGCAAGCAAAGCCATACAGTAAAAATACAAGCAGAGGGAGCAACTCAACCTCTAGTGCAATCATGCTCCTAGCTTAAATCAATCTACACATGAACTTATTCTAATGCATCAAGCAAATCAAACAAGTCACATCAATACAGTTGAACAGAAAGAAAACAGACAGGAAAGCAGATCCACAACTTCACAACAAAGCAACCCTCTGACAGCAGTTCAGTCATCAGTCCTCAACCACTCTTCAAGGCTATCATCCTCAATAGCAGGTATCAACTTGCTTCTCTGAGCTTCCAACACATCCACATAAGTATCAACTTATTCTCTCTTCCTCAAGCCTCAGCTCTTCAGTAAATTCCACCTCCAGGCTTCACTCCTAAAATCAAGTATCAACTTGACTCCTTCAGGCTCTCAATGCATTAATCACACAAGTATCAACTTGCTTCCCAATCTTAAGCTTAAGCTTCTTCATTCAACCTCCAATGGATTCCCATCACAAGCATCAGCTTGTTCTTCTTCCTCTTCAAGCTTCAACTCATTCCTCTTCACAAGTATCAACTTGCTCTTCCTGATCTTCAAGCTTCAGCTCTAAAGGTAGTCTCCAAACACAAAGAAGTGTCAACTCCTATCCTTCAATCTCTTCAAGCAAGGAACTCCATCCTCTAGCAAGGGAGAAAGATTCATCTAACAAGAGCAAAGTTTGGATGATTGGTAGCAGAGTGAAGACCAAAGGTCACCACTAAGCATCCTATCATCAGAGAAAGGGACCCTCAAAGGTTCTACCAACTTGTAAAGAGCCACACATCCTACCAAAGGAGGGATGAGGCCTTTACAAAGGGACCTTACATCATAGGGAAGAATGGAAGTGATCAACATCTCCCATGTTCATGAAGGAAGAGAATCTATCTAGAAGCTCTGCCTACAAACCCTAATCTTAACACCTAATCAACACTACACCAAAAGAAGGGAAGATCTCCACATCCAAGCTTCTTCAAGCACTCCATTGCATCTTCAACTTGCCTCCATCATCATCCAAGAGCAAAAGAAACAATACCTTAATCTAAGGGGGCTAAAGAAGTCATCCTAGTTGAATTAGTGCATTAGAATCATCCAAAGTTAGCACCTAAACTAAAATCAAACAAAAATAGTAAACTATATTGTAAACTCCTTCAAAAATTCCTAAGGGATCCTAATTCAATAATGAATCTACCATACAAAAATCAGAGGTTGAATCATCCACCAAGTTCTAAAAATAAAACCTAAATCACAAGGTATCAACCATAAACCCTAAAAATGGAGCTCTTACAGTTTCAACCTAAAACTACCACTTATATTCATCACAAAAATGTGAGAAAAATCTAGGGGGAACATGCACATCTATGCTAGCTACATACAAAAAATCAGGGCAAGAATCATCATCAAATGATCAAACCAAATTCAACAAGATCAAGCATCAACCATGATTATTTTAATATCAATTAAAATTCAAAAATGCACATAAAATAAAAAAAATGCATGGAATATTAATATTTTTTATCTAAAAAAATACTAGATTCAATCATGAATCTATGGTAAAAAGAATGGAATTAATTAAGTTATTTTTCCATTATTTATGAATTTTCCAATAACCATGTATGAAATGAAAAATAAAATGAAAAATCAAAAGAAAATGAAAGGCGCGTGGTGCAGGTAGCAACAAAATCCAGTTCATTTCAATGATTGGGCCCAGAGGGGGGTGTTGGTATCAACTATTGACTTAAGCCCAAAACCAACAGATAAATGAAACGCAACGTTTCATATTATTTCAGAATCCTTCACAAAATTGGAAATGATCGTGGTCATGGGATGATGTCTTCAGTCAAAGTCAACCTAAGATCTAATGGCTATCAAGTCATCTTCTCCATTTGATTTCCTGAAACACGCGCGCAGCCATGGCCACCGCCGGTGGTTCTCCGGTCATCAGCTCAAACCCTAACTCTTTCCAGAATCCACCATTCCAAATGGTCTCTACACGAAACTTGTCCCAAATCTCACAAGGAATCTTCCTATACCACTTAATCATCCTAAAAGTTCAAGATTTTCAAGAACACAATCTCAATCGAAAATTGGATAAACCCTAATTGGTCACTAACTCCTAATTTAATGATCCAGAAACCTTCCTACACCAATCTACAATGCATCTAACATAACAATTCCTCTGGATTCTACCTAAATCAAGCCATGGGATAAAAACTGCATACCTGGTAAAATCGTGTGAACAGAGTGATTGAACCTTCAAATCAACCCTCAAGAACTTGCAGACTCCTTCACTAACCTCCAAGGAAGGTTCTGTATGCAAAGAAAAGAGCTGAAACCTCGTGGATTCTTGAACCCGATTCTGAGTTGCAAGCTTCCAACTATAATGGCTAACTCACGATTCCTTCACAGTTTGGCCTTGAATTTGATCTGGAATTGATCACCAACCTCAGAGCAAGCTATTGGGATCAATATCTTGGATTGAAATGGCTTCAAACCTTGTAACAAATTTTGGTTTGCAAGAAGAAATTTCAAAGTGCAATTTCACTCTCCTCTCTCAATTCTCACCAACCTTCACTCTGAACCACTTCTAAATCATATATAAAACATGGATGAATGATCTAGAAAGTTCTAGATCAATCCAATGAGTATTTCAATATCTCATGTCATGGAAAATTCAATCTCATGCCATTCTCATACCAATTCTGCTAGCAGCTTGCACTTTCCCTCATTCTCATCCAAATTCTCTCCACATGAGATTTTGAAAGTGTTTTGATGGATTGGAGCATTGGTCTTGCACTTATGCATAGTTTGGGTTATGTAACTTAAGCTTTAAGTAACAACATACAACTCCATGATTTTGACCTCAAATGAGAAAAGTGCCATTTCCATTGTCTTTAAAATGCATTTTACAATCAAAATGACATATAGGTTTGTTTCATTTGGTCACCAAATGAAAAATCCCAAATTTGGTCTTTTTAATGAACTTTAATTCTTCCCTTTTTTAAGCCAATTTTGCAACTTTGAGCTACAAGCAATTCCAACCTCTCATGACCACTTGGCTAGCCTTTAAACATCATTTTGAACAAGTTTGATGTTGGACATTTTCCCATTTGAAGCTTGCAAATAGGAGTTATGGCCTTATGCTTGAAATGACCTGTAATCTCCAAATGACCAAAATACCCTTGACTTGTCAAAGCCATAACTTGAGTTCTACAAATCCTATCAAGTACTTCTAGCACTCTCTAGAAAGCTAAGAGGATAAGGAACAACATTCATGTTGACCAAAAGTTCATAGGAATCATCCTTCTAGGGAAAAAGTGTCATGCAAGTTGGGTAACTTTCAAGCTCCAAATTCACATGCCTCAGATGACTTGTAACTTGTCAAAGTCATAACTTGAGTTCTACAAATCCTATCAAGGACTTCTAGCACTAAAATTAAAGTTAAGATCATGCTATACAACATTCATGTTGGAGGCAAGATGAGATGACAATCCCATCTTGAGCTAAATTGCCTTGAAGATAGGGGTCAAACTAGGGGATTTTACACTGTCAAGCCTTAGAAACCCTAGCTTGAAACTTCTCAAACTCTTCAATCATGATCAGTTAACCTTGGAATCATCCTTAGAACATCTTAATGCATCAATCCATGGTGATATGGCTCTTGGATTAGGTCTCAACCTTCTTCAAATCATCAGTTGACTTAGGGTTGACCCAGTCAAACCCTAGCTGCACCAATCATGGCTGAGGCTTCTTAATCTTGCACAATGACCTATCTAGGCCTCAAAGTGATCTTCAAAACTTATCATGAGCTCTCTCAAGACCTTAAGTCCATCTCCATGGCTTCAGAATCATCTGATGACTTCCCACAACTCTCAAGTTAGGAGACACACCCTCTTGGCATCAATCACTCTCTCTGAGGATCTTTTAACTTCTCTGACAAGGATATCAACCCTTGAACACTTGAATAACCTTCTTAGCTTAGCTTCATAGCCTTGTATAGCTCTTAATTGGTAATCATCCCTCTTGATCTCCTGCACACATGTCAATGAAATGCAAATGATAATGCTAATGTGAATGAAATGAAACACAATCTAGGTAAAGAAATGTTGGGCAAATTTTAGGGTGCAACAGCTGCCCCTATTCAAACGGCTTGGACCTGACTGGGTGAGAAGCGAACGACTCTCAAACAATCAAGGTAAAAGACGGTTGAATACCAATAAACCCGGAAATTTGCCAACTGCATAAGTACAGGGTACTTTGATGGGAACAAATCTCTTCGGAAACTGAAATGATGGCTGCACGCCAACTAGCTAAAGAAATAATGATCTGAACCTCCGTCCGAATGATTCTCTGATTTATCTGATATCATTGCATCTTCAAATTATCGAGGGATCACCGGTTACACGGTAACTGGTGATTTATCGACCGTACGGGTAAACAGTACTTTGATTGGTAGGCATATCTTCAAAAACTAAGCATGCCAGTTGCACGGCAACTCTGCTGGGGAATTGGTCACACGGTAACCGGTGAATGGTTTAATCTCAAATCCCCGTCAGGATGATCATCTGATCTTGCTGCAGATCTTCGTCCTCAAGTCATCAAGGGGTCACTGGTCACTCGGTAACCGGTGATACATAGCGGATATTGCCGTCAAGCATTCCGCGACACTGCTGCGGAAGCATTCCTCGGGACTCATCAGGTCTTTAGGAACTTTTTAGCAATCAAGTTAATTATGTCGTCGGGCATTCAAAGAAATTTTTGGGCATTAGCCGGACTTCGTCAGTAAGTCTGGGGTTTCGGCACCGTCGCTGGACTTCAATCATCAAGTCTTCAAAGGAAGTTTCAACATTTCGGTTTAGGACCTGCCGGGGATGACACATCTCCGCTGGGGGTTCTGGAGAACTATCAAGTAACTCTGCTTCGGGGATCCAGAAATCATTCTGGGCAAATAAGCTCAGCTGAGGAAATCAAGAATCATCTTGAACACATAACTCTGTCGGGGACTTCAAGAATCATCCTGAACCAATAATTCTGCTGGAGACTTCATGAATCGTCCTAAGCAAACGCTCTACCGGGGACTCTAAGCATCAACTTAAGCAACCCTCTCTGGCGGCTTCACTGGGGGTTTTAAAAATCATCTTAAGCACACAACTTCGTTGGGGAATTCAAGAATCATCTTGAGCCACACAACTCTTCTGAGATTTCAGGAATCATCCTGAGCAAACACCATGCCGTGGAACACCTGCAAAACAAGAACGGTAACAACCTAGCTCATGTTTCATATGCATATGTTTGACAATGGTGCAATGCTCCACGCGGTGGAAATGCTACGCGTTTAGGGTAAATGCTATGCAATCATGCAAAATGCTACGACCCCATCAGCAAAATAAATGCTGAAGGGAGAATCCTCCTGTCAAGGAGGAAGAACCACTCTGGTGGGGGAAGGACTCATTCGACAGAGGGGAAGAAGTCACACCAATCTCAATTGGACTCCGTCTGGGGAGACGAGCTTCCGTCGATCGCTGCAGGGGAACATAACTCTACGAGAACTTAGACCTGCTCATCTAGGTGTACGAACCACAAACTGCTGGGGAAAATGATGTCAATTGCAGAAATAAACTGCATTCATTCGCAGCAAAACTTTCCCGGAGAGATAATGACTCCGTTGGGGAAATACAACATCAGCTAATCAACACTCTACTGGGGAAAACCAATCCTGGCCTCGACGGCTTCCAAGGACTCGACTCTCTTGGGGAACTACAAACTCGGCTGGGGAAGTAGGAACCATCCTGCTTACAGGGGAGAGTACAGTTCTGTGGGGGATTTCGATTCCGCTGGAGACTTCAGTCTTGAACTATCGAGTGCTGCACACTTGCGAATAGTCTTCTACGAGAAACTGCACACTGACTCAATGCTGGGGAACGAACGTACACTTCAGCGCATGACTCAGCTGGGGAGATGACGATCCTTCAGGATACATCTGATTGGGGAGAGAATCTTCTCTGCTTGGGGAGACATATCAAAGCTTACAATCTCATGTTCAGACTCCGCGGGGAGATGCTGCTACACTGGCTGGAGAAGAAGGAATCATCCCGCTTGGGGAAACATACGGCGTACTGCCTGGAATATGCTATACCTGCAACAACATAAGAAAACAGACAAGATACCCTTCTCAAAGGGACCTATTAAGGTTACCATCTTGTGACAATGTTCAAGTAATTCATTGTTTCAACAATCAGTGGCCTGGGCCAGTAAGTTTATGTATGCGCATTTTATTAAAAACATTGGCGTTTTTTCGCAAACAAAACAGATAAATGCTAAACAAGCAAACAAAATTGCTGAATAGTATACATTTTATTGATAACGAACCCCTGAATGGGTGAAAGTATTTTACAGCAGATGCAAGCTCCTAGAATGAGGAAGCCGCGCAAATAAAAACATAAATATACATCAGTATATACACAAATGTCGGCAATGAGGCGTAGACGAACACCATGAGTTGATCCCTCTATGACCCACTCGACTTCGATACTTCTCCGATGCTTCAGCTTCAAAAGATATTGATTAAGATAAACGGCCCTCAGGTCTCCCAAACCACTAAACAAAAACAGTCCACACGCGGAACGCAGTCATTTGCTTTTTCAAATCCCCAACTTTTGCCTGAATCGCCCTTCCGGGTTTTCGATTCACTGGGATACCCTTTTTTGCCAAAGTCGCCCTTCCGGGTTTTTGACTTTGCAGGTGTACATTCTTTTATTTATGTCCCTAATTTTTGCCCGAACCTTTTTCCTTTTTTATGGTTCGCCGGGATGCCCCATTTTTGCCTGGATATTCTTTTTCTTTCCAGCGGGTCATTTTTAAGCAAAGTATTTTTTAACTGCGTCCGCGTTCACCGGGGATGCAAAATCTTCTCCATCCATCATGGACAACAACAAGGCTCCTCCCGAGAAGACCTTGCTGACGACGTACGGACCTTCGTAATTGGGAGTCCACTTGCCCCGGTGGTCGGAGTGTGGAGGAAGAATCTTCTTCAGGACGAGATCACCCGTCTGAAAGCTTCTAGGACGCACCTTCTTATCATAAGCTTTCTTCATTCGGCTTTGGTACAGACGACCATATGCAATCGATGCTAACCTCTTCTCGTCCATCAGGCTGAGTTGGTTTAGTCGGTTCTTAATCCATTCTGCCTCGTCGAGTTTCACGTCAACCAAAACTCGCAAAGAAGGAATCTCAACTTCCAACGGTAGGACAACCTCCATACCGTACACCAATAAGAAAGGAGTTGCCCCGGTTGATGTACGTACCGTTGTACAATAATCGTGCAGTGCAAATGGCAACATCTCGTGCCAATCTTTATAGGTCACAACCATCTTTTGTACAATCTTCTTGATGTTCTTATTGGCCGTTTCAACAGCGCCATTCATCTTCGGCCGGTAAGGAGATGAGTTGTGGTGTTCAATCTTGAAACTCTGGCACAACTCCTTCATCATCTTGTTATTCAGATTCGAACCATTATCAGTAATGATTCGCTCGGGAATTCCGTAACGACAGATGATGTCCCTCTTTATGAATTTAGCCACCACCTGCATAGTCACAATAGCATACGAGGCTGCCTCCACCCACTTGGTGAAGTAGTCGATAGCTACTAGAATGAAGCGATGACCGTTAGATGCGGTGGGCTCGATCTTGCCTATCATGTCGATGCCCCACATGTAGAACGGCCACGGGGAAGACATGACATTTAACGGGCACGGCGGCACATGAATCTTATCAGCATAAATCTGGCATTTATGACACCTCTTGACGCACTTAAAGCAATCTGACTCCATCGTCAGCCAGTAATATCTCGCTCTCAGGATCTTTCTTGTCATAGCATGCCCGCCGGCGTGCGTACCAAATGTGCCTCCATGGACTTCATCCATGAGCATACTCGCTTCTTTCTCATCTACACATCTGAGTAGCACGAGATCGTGGTTTCTTTTATACAAAACTCCATCAGGGTTGAGATAAAAATTTCCAGACAGCCTCCTCAGAGTTTTCTTATCCTGGGTTGACGCTCCCGCGGGATACTCCTTAGTCATAAGGAAAGTTTGGATGTCATGGAACCATGGCTTGCCATCGGAGGCTTCCTCGATCGCAAAGACGAATGCAGGTCTATCAAGACGAGAAAGGACAATCCTTGGAGCTTCATTCCAAAAATTGACCTTATACATCGAAGCCAACGTGGCTAAGGCATCAGCCATTTGATTCTCGGCCCTGGGCACATGATGGAGCTCCACTCGATCAAAGAACGGAAGCAGCCTTCTGGCATAATTCATGTACGGCACCAAATTCAATTGGCGAGTCTCCCACTCCCCTTTAATCTGGTTAATCACAAGCGCCGAGTCACCATATACATCTAGGTTCTTGATTCTCAAATCAATTGCTTCTTCTAGACCCATGATGCATGCTTCGTACTCCGCTTCGTTATTGGTGACTGGAAACGTCAGTCTCGCGGTAAACGGGATGTGGGATCCATGGGGAGTCGTGATGATCGCCCCAATGCCACTTCCGTAAGAATTAACCTCCCCATCGAATATCAATTTCCATTGGGATTTCCTATCTGGCCCCTCGTCGGGTAACGGTTCATCACAATCTTTCGCTTTGAGAAACATGATATCCTCATCAGGGAATTCAAATTTCATCGGCTGATAATCTTCGATCGGTTGTTCGGCAAGGTACTCAGACAATACGCTTCCCTTGATGGCCTTCTGGGAAACGTACTGAATGTCATATTCCGTCAACACCATTTGCCATCTGGCAATCCTGCCCGAAAGCGCTTGCTTCTCGAAGACGTACTTGATCGGATCCATCTTCGAAATTAGCATGGTTGTGTGATTGAGCATGTACTGTCGTAAACGTTTGGCAGCCCAGGCTAGTGCGCAACACGTCTTCTCCAACATCGAGTAACGAGATTCACAGTCTATGAACTTTTTACTCAAGTAATAAATGGCATGCTCCTTTCTGCCCGTCTCGTCGTGCTGACCGAGAACACACCCCATACTACCCTCAGGAACTGTCAAGTACATGATTAAGGGTCTTCTGGCCACTGGGGGTATCAAGATTGGAGGTTCCTGTAGATACTGTTTTATCTTATCAAATGCCTTCTGGCAATCCTCGTTCCAGATAATCGCCTGATCTTTCTTTAGCAGTTTGAACATCGGTTCACACGTGGCCGTGAGCTGAGAAATAAACCTTGCAATGTAGTTTATTCTGCCCAGGAAACCACGAACTTCTTTTTCTGTTTTTGGCACTGGCATTTCTTGTATTGCTTTTATCTTTGCAGGATCAACCTCAATGCCTCTTTCACTCACGATAAACCCCAGTAGCTTTCCGGACCGTACCCCGAAAGTACACTTGTTAGGATTCAACCTCAACCTGAACTTCCTAAGCCTCTCAAAAAGCTTCAGCAAATTGACCAGATGTCCTTCCTCCATTTGGGACTTCGCAATCATGTCATCAACATAGACTTCAATCTCATGATGAATCATATCATGAAACAAAGTAACCATTGCTCATTGGTAAGTGGCCCCTGCGTTCTTCAGACCGAAAGGCATTACCTTGTAGCAAAACGTTCCCCAAGGCGTAATAAACGTAGTTTTCTCCATGTCCTCCGGCGCCATCTTGATCTGATTGTAGCCGGAGAAGCCATCCATGAACGAAAATACGGAGAACTGAGCTGTATTGTCGACCAACACATCAATATGGGGGAGCGGGAAATCATCTTTAGGGCTCGCCCTATTCAAATCCCGGTAATCGACGCACATTCGTACCTTACAGTCCTTCTTTGGTAAAGGCACTATGTTGGCGACCCACGGAGGGTAAGTAGTGACCGCTAAGAAGCCAGCATCAAGCTGTTTCTGCACTTCTTCTTTGATCTTAACGACCATATCTGGTCGCGTCCTTCTAAGCTTCTGCTTAACGGGAGGACAGTCTTCTCGCAGCGGCAAGTGATGGACCACGATGTCAGTATCAAGTCCGGGCATATCTTCGTATGACCAAGCAAAGATGTCACTATACTCTCTCAGCATCTCGACCAATCTATGTTTGACGTCACTCTGTAATGCAGCTCTTATCCTGACATTCATGACTAGCTCCTCAGAACCCAGATTCACAATTTCAATCTCTTATTCGTGAGGCAGAATAACTTTCTCTTCTTGTTTCAACAAGCGGGCCAACTCTTCGGGAAGGTCTTCGTCTTCATCAATCTCTCCTTCGGCTTGATAGATCGGGCAATCGAAGTCGAAGTGAGTCGTAGAAGGTCCAGAGTCGATGTCATCTGTTATGTGGATCCTGCAACAACAAGGGTTAAGCTTAAAACAAGGATATGCAGGTTAGCACAAACCCCATTGCCATTTTACTGTTTTTCAAAACAAATATAAAACAAGAATAACAGAGATCACAACATTTGAATACGAAAAAAACGCCTTTTGATTTATTGGTAAAATGCATGTACATAACCAAACAAGGCCCTGACAATAAAACCATTATGCCCCGGGTAGGACATAGGGTTGTACAATGATTGGAGAAAGTAAATCATTACTCTTTGCCTGTCACTTGGATGGTATCCCTGATGGACCAGTTTTTGAGGCTCTCGCCTGGTTTGCTTGGCTGGATCCAAGAGTCCAGGTCGCAGTCACTGTCTTCGCCGTCTTCAGATACTGCGTTGACACTTTTAAATATCACCCCGCCACTGGTAAACTGGATCGACCCTTTACCTCGCGACACACTGTGAGAAGAGGAGACTTCAGCCGCAGGAGAGTATCCTAACCCAAACTTGTCCTGTTTGTTAGGTATTTCTAGAATTCGCCCCCACCCTGGGGTAGATCCGGCCTGAACAACGGCCCGAGCTTCCTTGAAGGAAGAGAGAGTCATCTCTGGTTTCTCAGTGATTACAGGAGCTACGTTCTTGACTTTAACAGCTTCGAACGCCTGACATAGGGTTTCATGGATTTCCCCATCCATCTCAACATATTTGAAGGACGACAAATGGCTCACCATTATGTCTTCCTTACCACATATAGTCACGATGCTGCCTCCGACAGTGTACTTGAGTTTCTGGTGCAACGTGGAGGTCACGACACCAGCAGAGTGGATCCATGGCCGGCCTAAGAGACAGCTGTAGGCAGGCATGATGTCCATAATGTAGAAGACTACGTCGAAAGTTTCCGGCCCCACTTGGATTGGTAGCGTCACCTCCCTGAAAACATGACGTTTGGTTCCATTGAACGCTTTCACCACTAGATCACTGGGTGTGCAAATCAATCCCCGAGTATCCAACTTCATCAATGCTTTCTTCGGAAGAACATTGAGTGACGACCCCGTGTCCACCAACACATGAGACATAATTGTTCTCCTACACTCTATCGAGATGTGCAGGGCACTATTGTGGTTTTTTCCCTTCGGCGTCAGCTCTAGGTCAGTGAACCCTAACCCATTTCCAGCATTCGCGTGGGCTACGACCCCTTCCAACTGGTTGACCGATATTTCCTGCGGTACATACGTGGCATTCAACACCTTCAGCAGCGCGTTGCGGTGTGCCTCAGAACACAGCAACAAATTCAGGATGGAAATTTTCGAGGGTGTTTGATGGAAGTGATCCACGATCTTGTAGTCACTCTTCATAATCAACCTCATAAACTCTTCAACGTCTTTAACAAGTAAGTCCTTCTCTACCCCCCGAGGGGTTTCTTCAACGACTTTACTCTTTCCCTTATCGGTTACATCAGCTTTGTCGGCTTTGTCCGCTTTGTCCGCCACAATCTCAGGTGGAGCAAATACTCTTCTGCTGCGAGTGATTCCGCCAATGCTCACTAGGTTATCCACAGACGACCCAGATGGTTCCAGTTCCAACTTCTGTCCGTTGTAGTAGACGTCTGCCCCGTAATGCCACGGGACAACATTGGTGCTTTCAAAAGGTATCGGCCCAGCCTTAGTGATGGTAATCATGGGCGGCCTGGGTGCAGAAATAGTTATCGTCCGACGAGGGATGGTGATGGTAGCAACCTCATCACCTTGCTTCAGCATTACCTCTCCCGATCTGCTTTCGGCCCTTCGGCTAAACTGCAGGATTCCTTCGGTCATCAGACTCTGAATCCCTTCTATCAACTGCTTACATCCATCAGGACTAGTTGCACAACCCATACATAATTCTCCATAGCCTGGAAAGAAGCCTCTCTTCATCAGCTTGGCTTTAACGAAGCTAAGCGGTGTCTTCAGATCCTTGACATCAGTCAACACATCCAAATTCTCGTCTTTAATAATGGCATTTACCCCACCTCCCCTATGATTCGGCATAGGGTTCTTCGTGACGTTTGGCACATTATCTGAGAAGTTGATGATCTTAGCATCCACCATGTCTTGCACCTTGTGCTTGAAGGCTTTGCAATTTTCTATCGTGTGGCCTGGTGCCCCTGAGTGAAACTCACATGTTGCATTCGCATCGTAACCTGGCGGAGGTGCCCCTGTCAAGGGAGCTAGGGTTCTCTTCTGGATTAACTGCAACTGAAGCAGAGTCTGTAATAGTTGAGCATAAGACATGGGCGGTGTCTCAAGGTGACGACTTGACAGAGGTGCCCTGTTCTGATACTTTCTGTACCCTTGTTGATTCGGCTGCTGCTGCTGCTACTGTGGCTGGGGTTATTGGACAACGGGGATGGTTATACTGGCCACCTGTTGGTGCTGGCCCTTGCCTTTCCTTCGAGCGTTGGACACAGCGCTTGTCTCTCCTTCCCTCCTTTTGCCACCATATGGTTTCTTTCCTCCTCCAGCTGAGGACAGATCACCTTGAATTTTCCCCAGTTTGATCCCATTTTCAACATGCTCACCCGTGATAATGAGATCTGAGAAGCTTCCAGACATACTGCTGACTAATTTCTCGTAATAAACCCCTGGGAGGGTGGCTACAAACATTTCAACAAGCTCCCGTTCAACCATCGGCGGCTGAACCCTAGCTGCTAATTCACGCCACCTCTGGGCGTATTCCTTGAATCCTTCGTTGTTCCTCTGCAACAAATTCTGCAGTTGAACTCGGTTCGGAGCCAAGTCACTGTTATATTGGTAATGGTGCACGAATGCTTCAGCAAGTTCCTTCCACGTGCGCACACTGGTAGGTTCCAGACTCATGTACCATTCCAGGGAGGGCCCAGACAGATTGTCCTGAAAGAAGTGCATCAGCAACTTCTCGTCTTCAGAGTGAGCTGACATTTTCCAGTAGTATGATCTCAGATGGACGCGAGGGCAAGTGGTGCCCTTGTACTTTTCAAAGTCGGGTACCTTGAACTTGGGAGGCACCTTGAAATCAGCAATCAATCCCAACTTGGACATGTCAACACCCATGGTGTTCTGGTTCTCGAAATTCCTCATCTTGTCCTCGAGTGCCTTAAACCTCAGACGTGCTTCAGCGGTCAGCTCTCCCTCAGCACCTCTCTGTGAGAACACATCGTCTTGACGGTCTTCTAACCATGGCTGAGGCCCATACAGATTTCCAACACCTGCGTTGCCGTTGCCCAGTCCAACATTGACATTAGCTTTAAAATTCCCATTACTGACGCCAGTCGTATTACCGTTGAGTCCCATGTTAGTGATTACATTGTCGTTGGCACTGCCATTCCCCCCGGTCACGGGGACGCCATTCTGAGGAGTTTCAACAGGTGGAGGGGTTGGCACAGTCCCGCCATGGAGTACACCATTACTGTCGACCCTTGAAATCAGAGGCTGGACCAATGTTCTGAGCTGATCCTGGCCGTTGGCAACCACTTGCATGAGTTCCATGAAGCGGTCCATCCTCTCTCGGAGTTCTTGAACGTTAGTTTGTACTTGCTCCATAACTCTGGCTTGATTTGCTCTGGTCGGATAGCGGTGGATAGATCTCTGATCAATCCTGGAACAACCTGAAACAACCTGTATACACAAAAGGGTTAGAAAAAACGACAAAGTGCTCGTTATGCAGATGCTTCATGCAAATGCAAACGTGTGTCTGTGCGTTAGGGAGGTATCCCCCCGATCCTAGTGCCTGAGTGCCAGTGCTGATAATAAGAAGTCCGAGTCCAGTCATGGAAATAACATCTCATATATATAAAGAAAACCCATCAAGGTGGTACGCAGCGTCACTGAGTACAAGCTGAATCAATAGCATGACCTCAACCAACAAGCCTGGTGATGGTCAGCATACAACAATGATCAAAACAAAAGGATTACAAATAGTCAAGCACGGCCACGGGCTCGGAACTCTTCTAACAACCCCTTCGTTTCTGGATGATCAGGCCGAGTGAGTAACCCTTCGACGAGTAACTCTCTCTGCATAATGGTGTATTGAAGACCTTCAACCGAATCTTCCCATGCCCCTTCGCCGAAACAATCTTCTAGCTTCCGCTTCTTGGATTCAAACATCAGCTTGCGCTCCTTCAGGTTAGCAAGAGCCTTGTTGAGCTGGCCTTCAGCGGCATATCTACGAGCGGTTTCTTCATCAAACCTCTTCTCACTAGCCTTCCCCTGGGCTTTCATCTTGGAGATCTGCTGCTTTAGCTTATCCTCCCGTTTTTTGCCGTTGGCTAGGGTGGCCTTCCAGTGCTGATTAAACTTGGATATTCTCCGGTTCGCTTCATCCAAGTGCTGCTTCTTAGTGGCCAGTACATCATTGACAGCTTTGAAGTCTTGACCCAAGTGCTCACGCTCAGCTATCTGCTTAGTCAAATCTGTCCCTAAATGGTTCACCAGCTCTGTCTGCCTCTTGAAAGAATGGACGGATTCGCTTCTCTCGCTTCTGAGTTGAGCCAATTCTTTCTCCAGTTCTTCATTTGCCTTTTTCATCTCATCTCTCTCAGCTAACACCTGATTATGCTGCTGAATAGGTACGGTGGTAGGCTCTTCGATCACCGGAGGGCTTTCTGGCTGGGCAGGTGGAAACGGCATCCCTATAGCATCTGCTCTGGCTCTGATCCAAGTCACATATGGAGTGTAGGCTTGGCTATTACTTTTCCCCAGCAATGGTTTTCCCCGCTTACTGATACCATTCCAAGCGTGCTGAAGCTTAGATAACATATCCCCCTCTAGAAGACCAGTGAGGTACAGAGATTCCTGCACCTCTTCATCCTTCGGCGGAGCTCTCAAAGCATAAGCAAACTGTCAGACCAGCAGAGATGGATTATAGTTGATACAACCCTTCCTGCCTATCAAAGGCACATTCGGAAACCCGCTGCAGCTGAAGATGATCTCAGTACCCAATCTATCTCTGTCAAACCAGATAATATCCTCCGCTGACAAACTCATCAAACGCTCGGACCACTCCGCTGTGGCTGCAGACGAAGCAAAGGGACCCTTCTTGGGTAGGTGACTATCAAGCCATCTATAGAGTAGGGGCACACAGCACGAGACATTCTTGCCCCTTCTGTTCTCATTTTTGTAGTGGACGGAATGGTAGACATCTCCTATCAAGGTAGGGACTGGATTCCATGATGCAAAGATGTGAAATGCGTCGAAGTCTACAAAGTCAGGCATATTGGGGAACAGAATGATGCCATATATGCACAGAGCGAGGATGGCGTTGAACACGACCCAACATCCGTCTTTGGCGCACTGCTGAGCCTTTCCCACTAAGAACTACAAGGAGAAATCGGGAACCCTGTTCCAACTAGACAAGATCAACTCGGAGGCATCCAGATGAAGTGAGGGAGCTAGACTAGCCAGATTAGGCTCAGCATCCATATGAACAAAGGGCATCTGACTCTTGATAGGCACACCTAACAAATCAACATACTCCTCTAGTGTGGGTGTGAGAATAAAGTCCTGGAGAGTAAAGCATCTCAACGGAGTATCGTAGAACTGCAGCAGGGCGTGCAACCCATTCAACTCAAACACGGAGGGTTTACGAACCAAACTGAGCAGTTTCCCATAAGACTTTCTGAATTCATCTCTCACAGAATCATCTGCTAAAGCAATCAAACCAGTCAGCTGAACAACATCAGGAGTGGGGAGCTTATAAGCCACAGTCTTCCTCAGAGAATCCATAGTAGCACAACAGAAGGCAAGAAAACCTGAATCAGGGGAAACGGTACCTGCAACACAGACACACGTTAATGAAATGCAAATGAGTATGCAAAGCAATGTAAAATGCAATCATGCAGCAGGAGATCAAGACAACTGTGCTGCAAAGATTCTGTACCAACAAAACCATAATGCTGCTCTATCAAGAACAACCACTATCTCTGATAAGAAGAAAACCCTGGTATCGGACCATAAATTCTGCTCTGTCAAGAAGAAACACACATCTGATAATAAGGACCTCTGATACAGGACCCTAAATCTGCTCTGTCAAGAACAAACATACATCTGACAATAAGGACCTTTGATACAGGACCATTAATCTGCTCTGTCAAGAACAAATATACATCTGATGATGAGGACCTCTGATACCAACAAAACTGATTCACTATAAAGAAAACCAGGTAGTCTGAAGGTTAAGGTTTCCTGCAACAAACCCAACCCTGCTCACAGGTATGGACCTAAACTGACACAAGTTCGGCATCCTATGCGGTCATCAGCGTCACAGACATTCAAGAGGGGTGATACGATATCCAGAAGGTGTGGCATCATCGTCTCCTGAAGCGGCCTCACTCAGCTGAATTCCAAATGATCGGTTCCCAGAGTCGACAATCCTCCAAACCAACAACCCCTCAGGCCCAAAGGGCCGGAAAAGAAGTCAACCGGGAGAACCTCGTCTGAGCGTGGATTTCATGAGACACTAGTTCCTGCAAAGAAAGCACGCGCCCACTAATTTCCACAACTAATGCTAAGTACACTCAAGCCTGGGTCTGGCTTTTCACTCATCAGAATGCCCCTCCCACAACAGCACAGATAATCATATCATACTGAAAGTAAAATGCGGGAAATAAAATGCGATAAATAAACACAACCCAACAAGTAATCATACAAGCGCTAGGATTGACTCTCGCAGGGGATGTTGGATCCCCAAACTGACTCGCATAAGGGACGTTGGATCCCAGGAAACTATCAAGTCCCCAGCAGAGTCGCCAGCTGTCGCTACCGCGAAAATAAGGTGCCGGCAAAACAGAAGAGTTGCCATCTTTCATTATTTATCCCACAGAACAAGAAAGGAAACGATCGGAAAAATCTGACGAAAAGGTATAAGACAAGGTCATCGCAACCATTGTCTAGGTTCGGGAGTCGGTTACGCAAGGGGAAGGTATTAGCACCCCTCACGTCCATCGTACTCGATGGGATCCACGCTTGCTGTGTTTATCTAACGGGTTATTTTAACTATCTACCTATCAAGGCTGGTCTGAAAAGAAAAGAAAATGACTCGGTAAAGCGTCGCACTGTATGCCTATGTATTCTCATCAGAGAATGAGAAATCAGAGTCAACGTAGTTCGGCTAACTACGGGTTATGGGGGAGGTGGCTCGCCAATACATCAGTATTGTGCCTACGTACTCTCAACGGGTATGAGAGATCAGAGCTTACGTAGTTCGGGATAACACGGATTACGGGAATTCAGATTCGTCTGTTTTATCGAGTAGGGTTAAACAGCAGTTCCAGCAGTTAGGGACAAAGCCTGTTTGCGGTGGCGCTGAAGTTTAACGACACTCTTTTCTTCAGAAAAGCTTCCTTTGAATTATGGGCCCACGGGGCAAAAAGGTTTGAAGTTTGTTTTCTGTCTTTTACGAAAGAACTGTTTTTTATGGATGTTTGCAACTAATATCGCACTAGAGACTATGATCTGAGAGTGAATGCGTCGCATGTCATCCAAAGGGTGCCATACTAAACATCCAGGTTGTTGAAAAGAAACTCTCCAACAACCCTCTCTCAGATAGCTTAAGGCACATAACGTACGACATCAGTTAACCTTTATTACTGTATTTTGAGGTGTTTTGAGATGAGAAGAGAGAACAGGCTCAACTAAGGGGAGACTATCCAGTCCTAATGTTGTCCTGCCAAGGATTCATCCTATGGTGGAAGTTTGAAACAGGGAACTCCTAGAAGTTATCATGCATAGGTTTCAACCTAAAGTTCTAATCATCACTTCCTTATCAAAGGAAGTGAGATTCCTAGGATATCATGTCAATGATAAACAGAAACAGATAAGTGTCAGCTTAAATAGTAAACAGATATACAGTAAAATGCATGCAATGCAAGTGAGGGAGGAAATGTGTGTGGGGCATCAGCCTCCACAAGCTCAACTCAACCTCAAGCCAAGTATGAATAACTGCAATCATACAGAAAGAAATAACATGCTATCAAGCAAAACACAGACCACATAGGCAAGGGAGCCGGGCTCTACCGAATACCCGCAAGCAAAGCCATACAGTAAAAATACAAGCAGAGGGAGCAACTCAACCTCTAGTGCAATCATGCTCCTAGCTTAAATCAATCTACACATGAACTTATTCTAATGCATCAAGCAAATCAAACAAGTCACATCAATACAGTTGAACAGAAAGAAAACAGACAGGAAAGCAGATCCACAGCTTCACAACAAAGCAACCCTCTGACAGCAGTTCAGTCATCAGTCCTCAACCACTCTTCAAGGCTATCATCCTCAATAGCAGGTATCAACTTGCTTCTCTGAGCTTCCAACACATCCACATAAGTATCAACTTATTCTCTCTTCCTCAAGCCTCAGCTCTTCAGTAAATTCCACCTTCAGGCTTCACTCCTAAAATCAAGTATCAACTTGACTCCTTCAGGCTCTCAATGCATTAATTACACAAGTATCAACTTGCTTTCCAATCTTAAACTTAAGCTTCTTCATTCAACCTCCAATGGATTCCCATTACAAGCATCAACTTGTTCTTCTTCCTCTTCAAGCTTCAACTCATTCCTCTTCACAAGTATCAACTTGCTCTTCCTAATCTTCAAGCTTCAACTCTAAAGGTAGTCTCCAAACACAAAGAAGTGTCAACTCCTATCCTTCAATCTCTTCAAGCAAGGAACTCCATCCTCTATCAAGGGAGAAAGATTCATCTAACAAGAGCAAAGTTTGGATGATTGGTAGCAGAGTGAAGACCAAAGGTCACCACTAAGCATCCTATCATCAGAGAAAGGGACCCTCAAAGGTTCTACCAACTTGTAAAGAGCCACACATCCTACCAAAGGAGGGATGAGGCCTTTACAAAGGGACCTTACATCATAGGGAAGAATGGAAGTGATCAACATCTCCCATGTTTATGAAGGAATAGAATCTATCTAGAAGCTCTGCCTACAAACCCTAATCTTAACACCTAATCAACACTACACCAAAAGAAGGGAAGATCTCCACATCCAAGCTTCTTTAAGCACTCCATTGCATCTTCAACTTGCCTCCATCATCATCCAAGAGCAAAAGAAACAAAACCCTAATCTAAGGGGGCTAAAGAAGTCATCCTAGTTGAATTAGTGCATTGAATCATCCACCAAGTTCTAAAAATAAAACCTAAATCACAAGGTATCAACCATAAACCCTAAAAATGGAGCTCTTACAGTTTCAACCTAAAACTACCACTTATATTCATCACAAAAATGTGAGAAAAATCTAGGGGGAACATGCACATCTATGCTAGCTACATACAAAAAATCAGGGCAAGAATCATCATCAAATGATCAAACCAAATTCAACAAGATCAAGCATCAACCATGATTATTTTAATACCAATTAAAATTCAAAAATGTACATAAAATCAAAAAATGCATGGAATATTAATATTTTTTATCTAAAAACTACTAGATTCAATCATGAATCCATGGCAAAAAGAATGGAATTAATTAAGTTATTTTTCCATTATTTATGAATTTTCCAATAACCATGTATGAAATGAAAAATAAAATGAAAAATCAAAAGAAAATGAAAGGCGCGTGGTGCAGGTAGCAACCAAATCCAGTTCATTTCAATGATTGGGCCAAGAAGGGGGTGTTGGTATCAACTATTGACTTAATCCCAAAACCAACAGATAAATGAAACGCAATGTTTCATATTATTTCAGAATCCTTCACAAAATTGGAAATGATCGTGGCCATGGGATGATGTCTTCAGTTAAAGTCAACCTAAGATCTAATGGCTATCAAGTCATCTTCGCCATTTGAATTCCTGAAACATGCGCGCAGCCATGGCCACCGCCGGTGGTTCTCCGGTCATCAGCTCAAACCCTAACCCTTTCCAGAATCCACCATTCCAAATGGTCTCTACACGAAACTTGTCCCAAATATCACAAGGAATCTTCCTATACCACTTAATCATCCTAAAAGTTCAAGATTTGCAAGAACACAATCTCAACCGAAAATTGGATAAACCCATATTGGTCACTAACTCCTAATTTAATGATCCAGAAACCTTCCTACACCAATCTACAATGCATCTAACATAACATTTCCTCTGGATTCTACCTAAATCGAGCCATGGGATAAGAACTGCATACCTGGTAAAATCGTGTGAACATAGTGGTTGAATCTTCAAATCAACCCTCAAGAACTTGCAGACTCCTTCACTAACCTCCAAGGAAGGTTCTGTATGCAAAGAAAAGAGTTGAAACCTCGTGGATTCTTGAACCCGATTCTGAGTTGCAAGCTTCCAACTCCAATGGCTAACTCATGATTCCTTCACAGTTTGGCCTTGAATTTGATCTGGAATTGATCACCAACCTCAGAGCAAGCTATTGGGATCAATATCTTGGATTGAAATGGCTTCAAACCTTGTAACAGATTTTGGTTTGCAAGAAGAAATTTCAAAGTGCAATTTCACTCTCCTCTCTCAATTCTCACCAACCTTCACTCTGAACCACTTCTAAATCATATATAGAACATGGATGAATGATCTAGAAAGTTCTAGATCAATCCAATGAGTATTTCAATATCTCATGTCATGGAAAATTCAATCTCATGCCATTCTCATACCAATTCTGCTAGTAGCTTGCACTTTCCCTCATTCTCATCCAAATTCTCTCCACATGAGATTTTGAAAGTGTTTTGATGGATTGGAGCATTGGTCTTGCACTTATGCATAGTTTGGGTTATGTAACTTAAGCTTTAAGTAACAACATACAACTCCATGATTTTGACCTCAAATGAGAAAAGTTCCATTGCCATTGTCTTTAAAATGCATTTTACAATCAAAATGACATATAGGTTTGTTTCATTTGGTCACCAAATGAAAAATCCCAAATTTGGTCTTTTTAATGAACTTTAATTCTTCCCTTTTTTAAGCCAATTTTGCAACTTTGAGCTACAAGCAATTCCAACCTCTCATGACCACTTGGCTAGCCTTAAAACATCATTTTGAACAAGTTTGATGTTGGAAATTTTCCCATTTGAAGCTTGCAAATAGGAGTTATGGCCTTATGCTTGAAATGACCTGTAATCTTCAAATGACCAAACTACCCTTGACTTGTCAAAGCCATAACTTGAGTTCTACAAATCCTATCAAGGACTTCTAGCACTCTCTAGAAATCTAAGAGGATAAGGAACAACATTCATGTTGACCAAAAGTTCATAGGAATCATCCTTCTAGGGAAAAAGTGTCATGCAAGTTGGGTAACTTTCAAGCTCCAAATTCACATGCCTCAGATGACTTGTAACTTGTCAAAGTCATAACTTGAGTTCTACAAATCCTATCAAGTACTTCTAGCACTCAAATTAAATCTAAGATCATGCTCTACAACATTCATGTTGGAGGCAAGATGAGATGACAATCCCATCTTGAGCTAAATTGCCTTGAAGATAGGGGTCAAACTAGGGGATTTTACACTGTCAAGCCTTAGAAACCCTAGCTTGAAACTTCTCAAACTCTTCAATCATGATGAGTTAACCTTGGAATCACCCTTATAACATCTTAATTCATCAATCCATGATCACATGGCTCTTGGATTAGGTCTCAACCTTCTTCAAATCATCAGTTGACTTAGGGTTGACCTAGTCGAACCCTAGCTGCACCAATCATGGCTGAGGCTTCTTAATCTTGCACAATGACCTGTCTAGGCCTCAAAGTGATCTTCAACACTTCTAATGAGCTCTCTCAAGACCTTAAGTCCATCTCCATGGCTTCAGAATCATCTGATGACTTCCCACAACTCTCAAGTTAGGAGACACACCCTCTTGGCATCAATCACTCTCTCTGAGGATCTTTTAACTTCTCTGACAAGGATATCAACGCTTGAACACTTGAATAACCTTCTTAGCTTAGCTTCATAGCCTTGTATAACTCTAAATTGGTAATCATCCCTCTTGATCTCCTGCACACATGTCAATAAATGCAAATGATAATGCTAATGTGAATGAAATGAATCACAAGCTAGGTAAAGAAATGTTGGGCAAATTTTGGGGTGCAACACACCTGGATGACAGTTCCCTAGTCAACCTCAACAGAACCCCCAAGGGAAAGCCAATGTAATCACCTTACAGAGTGGGACCTGTTGCGGTGAGAATAGGATATCAAACTATTAATTAGTTTGAATCGCAAATCTTTGATTCACAACCGACTTTGATTTATCCGAAGGAAAAGGTCAAATGAAGGAAAACCTATTTTTGCATCTTAAACAATGTGAGGAGAGATTTAGGTAAGGGGTTGGTTAAGCTTAGGGAAGGTACTAGCACCCTAAACTTCTGTATTACACTACAATAACCTTTTGTTTAGAATTTACTATTTTGCTTTAATTATTTGCTTAAGGGTATATACTAAGCTAAAGGTGAAAGAGAGACCTAAGGGTTAGTCCTAAGTTTACTCGGCAAGATTCGCATCTTGTGCCTACGTATCTTCGGTAGAGGATGGAATCAGAATAATCATAGTTCCCCTTGAAAGGGAGGTTAGAAACTTCTTGGTTGTGGTCAAGGTTTCAAGGGGAGTAAGCGTTTCTCAAGGAAGCGCTTACATGGAGTGCGGCGACTCCTATTTCTACGTTGAAAATAGTTAATTGAAATGAAAAGGGTAATATAGGTATTCCACGGCGGGAAACCCTAAAACAGAGTATGAAGACTCCTTGACCTAATGCTAGGGTAAAGGGTATTTTCGTCCATGGCGAGACACCTAAGTAGTTATGGTTTTGAATATGTCAAATGAGAGGACTATTGACTCGACGGTCAAACTGTTAGACCTAATCCTTCGGAGAGACATTAACGGGAAATAATGCATATGATAAATTATTACATGGTAGAATTTGAAATAGTAGAAAATATGAAAGCGGTAGCAAGAGTGCAATGCGACGATCACTCGCGTAAATTACAACCATAAAAATACACGGAAATAAAGCGACGATAGCCTCGCGAAATTACAACAGAAAGGTGAAATATAAAAAAAGATCCCAAGTTAGCAAACAGAGACAAATAAAATAACGGTCAGACGAAAATTAAACGGCCAGACTAGGAACTCTTTATTTTTGAATTTTTATTAAAAATAAATACTTCTAACTTTGAATTATAAAAAAAAGAAAAGAAATACTAACTGTAAGTTATAAATTTTTTTACTAACTAGAAGTTATTAAAAAAAAACTAATTATAAGTTATAATAATGGTTTTTTAATTATAAGTTATATATTTTTTCTAAAAAAAGTTTTGGTTAATTTTAAATAAAAATGGTTTTAATTTTAGAAGTGATTTTAAATTTTAAAAAAAGTTTTAATTTAGAAAAAGTTTTAAGTTTTTTTTAATTAAATTTTAATAAAAGGAGTTTTACATTAAGTCTAAATAAATTTTTTTGATTCAAGTTAATATTTAGTAAAAAAATTTGTTTTAAATTAAGTTTTAATAAAAAATTTGATTTACATTAAGTCCTACTAAAAAAAATTTACATTAAGTTTTAGTAAAAAAAACTTGATTTACAGTAAGTTTTAATGAGAAAATTAATTTACATTAAGTTTTTAAAAAACTTGAATTAAGTTAAATTTTAATGAGAAATTTAATCTACATTAAGTTTTAGTTTCAAAATTAAGTGCTAATAATATTTTTTTCCTTTTCTTGTTTACACTATCTAATTACATTACAGTATTAAAAATAATAACAATATCTTAATAATAATAATTTATAAATAAAAGTAACAGGAAATAAAAAATAAAGATAAATTGGGGGAGGTGTTTCACGATAAATACGTTTGAGGATTCTAAAAAAACCTTTTCTTCTTCCTTGTGTGCCAGCGTTGCCACGGTTAACCCGCTTCGAAGCTTCTTCCAATTCTTCTTCTTTGTTCTTGTATGTCTTCTGATTTGCTTCTATGGTCTAAAACAAAAACGAAAATTAGTAAAATGATCCTTATTCTTACCCAGATTATGAATATGAGGATCAGTGGTGACTATTGGCCGTGATGTCTAGACAACTGAGGCCGCCGGATCTTGTTGCCTGTCGATCGTCCCTGGACGGCCGGTGATGGTGACGACGCTGTGACTTTGAACGCGTGACGGTCCCTCCTTCTCTTTTCTTCGAGCTCGTGAACGGTTATAATGATGAGCTTTAAAGCTTTTCTGAACCTTCAGACCTCCTCTCTGGGTGCTTCGTCGCTGATGTTCTTAATGATGATGATGAACTCCTTTAGAGTTCCTCTGAATCCTTTTTTACTAAAAAACTCCTCCACTTTTTTCTTGATTAAGGATGCTATTTATATTATTATGCTTTGTGGTTGGTTCTGGGCTTGGTTTTCTGGATTTACGGCGAGTTTGTTGTTACGAAATTCTCGACGGGTTTTGCGGGAATATGGCTTACTTGCATTTTTTCTGGAGATTATTATTGCTCGGTTTGACTGGTTGATTTTGGTTGCCTTGTAGTTGTTTTGTGTTTGTGGAATTACGTTGGTGAATGTTTCTCGCCTGCCTGTTGGCTTGCTGCGCTTTTTCTGCTAAGTTGGTTGTTTGATCTTCTTGTTGCGTAACATTTGGGAAATTGGTTGTTAAGGCTTGTTTGGAAAAAATGGAAAAGAATCACTTTTTCTAGAAAGCGCTTTTCTGAATAATCACTTTTTCTCAGAAGCACTTTCTCGAATAATCACTTTTCTCTATCCCTTTGGTTGCCTTTGAAAAGATTATTGTCGGTTTTAGCCCGAGGTCGAAAATTGAGTCGGGAGTTGGCAACGACTTTGTCGTTACCCTCCCGACATACCCGACGATGACACATTGCTGAGGGTATCGGATCGGTAAACACATTTGCTAACCATTAAAACTGTCGTTTACTATTGGCTTGCAGGTTCAGATAAAATCGGAGACTCGAAGAAAGTCGGAGGCGGAGACCATTTAGGACCAATTAAAAGTTTTTAGGAATTTAGGATTTTAGAAAAAGAAATGTAGTTTAATTATTGTAAAATTTTGAATACTGTAACAAAATAATTAATATAAATAAAACTTTAATTTTATTATTTGGATATTAAAATGACTTTGTAAATTTATTCATCCCCCCTTTTTTGGACATTATAATGAAATAACTTTATCCTTTTTTTTATTATAATGAAATAAAATTACTCATGTTTTTTTATATCATAATAAAATAAATTTATTTGCTCATTTGTTGATACCATATTTAATGAAAGCATAAATTTCAATATTTGGTATTATATTTAACAAAAACACAAATAAAATTAATTTCATTATTTGGGAGATGACAACCAAAATAACAAAAACAAATTCGATCTTTTATTAATTCGAAAATTCCAATCCACTCCTACCAATTAAATCTCATCTCCGATAAAATCTTTGAATAACTCTTCAGGTAACTTGAATGAATAACCTACTCTGAATAAATCCAACTCGTTCGGTTAACCACACATGACTGAAACCTTTCGATTTAACTTCATCTGAATAAATTAAATTTATTTAAATTTACCCGACTCAAATCCTTCACGTAAATTCAACCGACTAAATTCAATCAATTTAACTTACACGATTAAATTATTCCAATTAAAACCTTCTGCCTCAACTCACACCACTAAATTCAACTGGTTCAAATCCCTGAATAATTCTGTCCGATCAAATGGTCCAGCTAAGTTCCGATTACTATGACGTTCCAATTTTGACGTTGGCAATTGCTCGACTTGCCCGATTTAATTTTGACATACCCATTAAGCTCAACAAACCCCTTGCAAGTCAATTCATATCTGAGGAACCCCTGATGACGACTCAATCTCATGAATTGTCACCAGACTGCCAGTTAATGACCATTTTGCCCTTCAAAAGTTAAAGAGCGCACAATGTGATTTTCCCGGCAAAACCAACAAACTACCCGAACCTGTTAGTGATTAGTTAAATGCAATGCCAAAGTGAAATGGAATGCGAAATGAACCGGCTAATATAAGGGAAAATTTTGGGGTATTACAGTTGCCCCTATTTAAATAGCTTCACTGGACGATTTGAGAGACAGATAACCAAAAATTTTGCCCTTAGATGCAGTGATATGCAATGCTTTGGACAAAACGAAATGAACTATAATGTTGACAATGCCATGAATCTAGTATGATGCATGTGATGGAAATGATAGATGTAAGAATGCAGACGACACGAAGACACAGGGGGCGGACGCGACGAACAAACCATACTGGGGAATACGACGCACATGGGAAACAGCACGACACTGGGGAATTCTAAAGGGATGATCAACTGGTGCGAGCACGACCAATTGTCACTTTTAGAAAGGGACGGTAAGAACGGGATCCTCAATGGAGATGGCACCGGAGAGACGGCCTCCACTGGGAAAATCTAAGAGTAATTTGTTCAATAGGTTCAGGCATGACTGACTGATACTCTAGGATAAAAGGTAAAACTGGATCCGCACGGTTGTAGGATTGAGTAAACAGAATGCTGGAGCATTGAGCAAAGAATAACATCCGAGCTTCTGGAAACTTTCCTCGTGACGAGATCGAACGGAATTTTCAGGAATCCGTAGAAAATTTACAGGGTAAAACCCGCTGTAAGCTAAAATAAATGGACTTTAATAGGAAATGCCCTGATAAGCTTCTCGAGAGAGAGAACTGTCACTTATCGTTGGAAGGGACTTATATGCCAAACCGGATAAGCTCTCAAATAAAGAGACTGTTGCTTATCTGGGAATAATAGATGAAGAATTGATTGATAAGCTCCACTGGAGGGACTGTCGCTCATCTGATAACATAAGCTTCCATGATCAAAACATGATTCGACTTCTTCTTTTACTAAAGGATAAAATAAACTTCTTTATACTTCAAGGTCTGTGCCCCCTAAACATGATTCAGTTCCTTCTTTTACTAAAGGATAAAATGAACTTCTTCATACTTCAAGATCTGTACTCTCTTGAATATGATTCAGTTCAAACCTCCCCCTTCTTCAAGATGAAAAGGAAATGGAAACCAACTTCTCGATGGAGATGGCCACTTGCTGCTCCTCATAATGAAGATAGGATAAGCTTCTTAGGCGAAAAATACAGCTTATTTGCAACAGTAGCAAGGATAAGCTTCCCGGATGAGCATTTCCTGTAGAGGTGGTAAAATGTAATGTAAATTGTAATGAAGGTTGTAATGAAGGTTTTAATGAAGGTTGTAATGAAATGATAAGCTTCTTGTACGAGAACTGTCGATAATCAATTATAAAGTGTAATGTGATGATAAGCTTCTCGACAGAGAATGGTCGCTTGTCTGCTGTTGAAGGATGTACTGATAGGCTTCTCATGCGAGAACTGTCGCGTATCGGCATTGCAAAATGTGATACTATCAAGATCATAGAGTGTAATGATGATAAGCTTCTCGGTTGAGAACGGTTGCTTGTCTACTTTGGAATGTAATGATAAGCTTCTCAGGCGAGAACTGTTGCTTGTCTACAAAGGACTGTAAAAGATGGTGCAAAATAAATGTACGTCCAGGTAGGTTCGACAACCGACGAGACCGAAGTTCGATCTAGAATTGGGCTAGAAAGAACTGTTACACAAGACTCCATCGAGGAAATGAAACTCGATGGGGGATTATCTTATCCTGGCGCGGAAAGATAACGGAAATAACCATCATCCACGAGGGTTCAACTCTGTGGGGAAACTTGGAACAAACAAGTATTTTATGCTTAGGACTGACGATCTACTTGGAGAGAACGAACAAACCCAGTTACTCGGCGATAACGACTAAGAATGACAACAACTAGTAAACAGGTAGATGCTAATGTGTATGTCGATGTGTATGGAAATGAAATGAAATGAGTATATAATGCTTATGCTAACTGTTGGACACATGCATATGCTGACAAGACAGACAAGAGGAGGAAGCATGAGATGAAATAAACATCTCGATGGGAATACCCGGCGGCCTCTGCAACAATACATATATCGAGGAATAGGAAAAGCTGATGGTAGAACCAAATCTGGCTTCAAAGTTCTAGCTTCTCTGGGGAGAAAATAAACCACTTGGGGATACAATATCAGGACTTCCTCATGGGGATACGATATGACCTCACTGGAAAGTATGCTATCGTGACTTTACTAGAGAGATTGCTATCATGCATCATAATCAGCCAAAGAACTCTTGGAGACTTCCAGGGATAAAATAAATATCCGCTTCATGGGGAAGATATGGAGCTAGGCAACTTCATGGAGATAGTGTAGCAACTTCCTAGGAACAGTACCTCGGCTTCATAGGGAAAAGGTGCATCTGACTGGGGATAAAATATATCAAACTTCCCTGGGAGAACTCATCAGACTTATTGGGGAGGATTCAACAGAAATTCCTGGAGAAAGTATCTTGACTCCTTGGGGAGGATTTCCTGAGAAAAGTGAGGTAGTTTCACTGAGGACAGATGAGTCCACTGGGGGTAGGTCCTTAAGAACACGTATCATTTGGAATGTATCGGGGAGATCTCTGCGGCATCGGGAGTCATTGGAGATTTATCGGGTCGATCCAAAATGTTGTCAGCTTAAAGTCTCGCTGGGGACTATCACTGGGAATATGCTGGTAAGATCTCTGCTGTCTTGGAGATCACCGGCTCGGTCCAAAGTGTTGTCAGCTTATAGTCTCGGTGGGGACTAATCTGAAGCAATGGTTTAAAAGTGTTCTGCAACGATGAGGTTTACTGGGGAACGAAGAGATCCTTCAGAGATTTCCACAAGTCAAAGCAACTTTTATTTTTTTTCCAAATGCATTTTCAAGAAAATAGTTTTAAAGTTTTGAAAAAAAACACCTTTCTCTTTCAAAATTTTATTAACAAATGGCATTTTGCATAACAAAAACGAAATAGAGATAATGTGAACAAAGAAATTGAATAGCAAAAGGTCAATTTTATTGAAGAATGGTAGCTTGCTAAAGGCATAGCTCCATGGAAAATTATAATTTGAAATTGGCAATATGGGAAAGGTTACATTGAATCCAACGACCTACTGACCCTAATGACTAAGACTACCCAAACATCCTGCTTCTGACAAGAGCGATTAGACTGGAATGGATTTCTGCAAGATGTATCTGTAATGCTCGGTGTCATCCGATGCAGTGAAATGCCTTTGTCCCTAACTTTTTCCTGGACCGCCCTTTTGGGTTTTCAATCCACCGGGATGCTCATTTTTGTTTAAGCCGCCCTTTTGGGTTTTCAACTTAGTGAGCTGTATAATTTTTGTTTTTCTTTTTCTAGGCATAATACTTTCGGTCTACATCGGAGTTTACAGGATGTGTGAGCTCTTCACCATCCCTTGTTGTAAGAATTAGCGATCCTTCGGAGAAGACTGTCTTAATAACGAATGGGCCGTCATAATTAGGCATCCATTTCCCCCGCATGTCTTTGTGAACTGGAAAAATATTCTTGAGTACAAGTTCTCCTTGGCGGAACTTACGGATTCAGACTTTCTTGTCGAGAGCTCTCTTCATCCGTTTCTGGTATAACTGACCGTGGCACATATCTGTCAAGCGCTTCTCGTCGATGAGATTCAACTGGTCGAATCTGTCTTGAACCCAATCGGTTTCATCTAGCTTGGCTTCCCTCAATACCTTTAAGGAAGGCAACTCAACTTCAATGGGGAGGACGGTGTCCATTCCATATACCAATGAGAAAGGGGTTGCCCATGTTGAAGTTCGCACTGTGGTTCTGTATCCATGCAAAGCGAAAGATAACATCTCATGCCAATCCTTGTAAGTCTTGACCATGTTTTGCAGGATTTTCTTGATATTTTTATTTGCAGTTTCAACAGCTCCATTCATATTGGGACGGTACGGAGATGAATTGTGGTGCGCAATCTTGAAACTGTCACACAACTTTTTCATAGTCTTGTTATTCATATTGGTACCATTGTCTGTTATGATTCGGCTCGGAATTCCATAATGGCATATAATTTCCTTCTTGATGAAGCGGGCAACTACTTGTTTGGCCACATTAGCGTAGGAAGCAGCTTCTACCTACTTGGTGAAGTAGTCGATAGCAACTAGAATGAATGGTGACTGTTGGAAGCTTTTGGCTCAATTGCCCCAATCATGTCAATGCCCCGCATGGAGAAAGGCCACGATGAAGTCAGAATGTTCAATGGTGCGGGAGGTACATGCATCTTGTCGGCATAGATTTGGCACATGTGACACTTCCTGGCATATTGGATACAGTCGGATTCCATGGTTAACCAGTAATATCCAGCCCTCAAGATCTTCTTGGACATAGCATAACCGCTGGCATGAGTTCCAAAGGTCCCTTCATGAATCTCTTGGAGTAACATGTCTGCTTCACGTCTATCAACACATCTAAGTAGAACCATGTCATGATTTCGTTTGTATAATACGTCATTGCTGATGAAGAACTTGGATGCCAGTCTTCTCAAAAAATTTTTGTCAAGATGAGTAGCATCAGCTGGACACTCTTGCGTGAGCAAATAATTCTTGATGTCATGAAACCAAGGCTTTTCATCAGTCTCATCTTTTTCAATCACCAGAAGTAGGCAGGCTCAGTTCTACGTTCGATTTGAATGAGTGGCGATTCATTGACAAATCTGACCTTCCATATGGATGTTAGCATGGCTAAGGTGTCAGCAATATGATTCTCAGATCTTGGAACATGTTCGAACTTGATCTCATCAAAGTATTTAATCAATTCAACAATGTAGGCTCTATAAGGGATTAACTTCTCATGTTTGGTCTCCTATTCACCTTTTACCTGATAGATAACCAAAGCTGAATCTCCACTTACTTTGAGAAGTTTGATTCGAAGGTCAATAGCTGCTTCAAGGCCAAGAATGCATGCTTCATATTCGGCGATATTGTTCGTGCATTCAAAGTCTAACCTTGATGTAAATGGGGTATAATCACCTTTTGGATTCATCAAAACGGCACCTATGCCATGCCCACTGTAATTAGAGGAACCATCAAACATCATCTTCCACCAGAGACCTGGCTTGGGACCTTCCTCGGGACTTGGTTCTTCGCAATCCTTCACTAACATAATGTCTTCGTCAGGAAAGTCGAACTTGAGAGGCTCATAATCTTCGACTGGCTGATCGGCAAGATAATCTGATAGAATACTTCCTTTAATAGTTTTCTGAGGCACGTACTGGATGTCATATTCTGATAACAACATGTGCCAACAGGCAAGTCTTCCAGTCTGAGCAGGCTTTTCAAAAATGTACTTGATGGGGTCCATCTTCGAAATCAACAAGGTAGTATGACAAATCATGTATTTCCTGAGACGCCTAGCAGCCCATGCTAGCGCACAACAAGTCTTCTCCAAAAGCGAATATCTGTTTTCACAATCGGTGAATTTCTTGCTCAAATAGTATATGGCATGTTCCTTCCTTCCAGTCTCATCGTGTTGCCCAAGCACGCAACCCATAGACTTCTCTAGAATAGTAAGATACATGAAGAATGGTCTTCCCGGAACAAGCGGAATCAAGATAGGAGGCTCTTGCAAATAATCTTTAATCTTTTCAAACGCTTGCTAACAATCAGGATTCCAATCAACAGTCTGACCTTTGCAAAGCAACTTGAATATCGGCTCACAAGTAGCAGTCATGTTAGAGATAAATCTGGAAATGTAGTTCAAACGTCCAAGGAAACCTTGGACTTGTGTTTCAGTCCGCGGAACAGGCATGTCTTGAATGGCTCGGACTTTTTTAGGATCTAATTCAATTCCTCGTTGGCTGATGATAAAACCAAGTAGCTTTCCGGATCTAACACCAAAAGTACACTTAGCAAGATTTAGTTTCAACTGGTACTTCCTGAGTCATTCAAAAAGTTTCAACAGATGAACCAAATGTTCCTCTTCGTTATGAGATTTGGCAATCATATCATCCACATAAACTTCGATCTCTTTGTGCATCATGTCATGAAAGAGAGTTGTCATGGCGCGCTGATACGTTGCCCCCGCGTTCTTCAAACCGAAGGGCATAACTTTGTAACAGAAGGTTCCCCAAGGAGTAATGAAGGTAGTCTTCTCTCTGTCGGCAGGATCCATCTTGATCTGATTATAACCAGAGAAACCATCCATAAATGAGAAGACTGCAAAGTTGGTTGTATTGTCAATAAGGGTATCAATATACGGTAGAGGGAAATCGTCTTTCGGACTAGCTTTGTTCAAATCCCTGTAGTCTACACACATTCTAACTTTACCGTCCTTTTTGGGCACTAGAACAATATTGGCAACCCAATCAGGATACTTCACAACTACAAGGAAACCTGCGTCTAAGTGTTTCTTAACCTCATCTCGAATCTTCAAAGCCATGTCAGGTCTCGTTCTTCGAAGTTTCTGCTTGACAGGTGGACATTCTGGCTTAAGTGGCAACTTGTGAACTACAATATCTGTGTCTAAACCGGGCATATCTTGATACAACCATGCAAACACATCAACATATTCCTTCAAAATCCTGACCAATCTCTGCTTGACCTCATCCCCAAGTACTGCACCAACTTTGACCTCTTTCATGTCTTCATCTATACCGAGATTAATCAAATCTACCTGCTCCTTATACGGTTGAAGTTTTGTGTACTCTTATTCAACCAACTTAGTCAGTTCTGCGGGTATTTCATAATCTCATACACCTTCATCTTCAGCTTGATAAATGGGTGAATCCCAGTCAGGAGAGATAGTAGAGTCATTGGATTCAACAAGGTTCGAAATATCACTGCATGTTGAAAAGCCTATTTTATTAAATGTTCAATGAAAATGCAAGAGAATGGAAATGCTTTTTTAGTTTTTGAAAAGATTTCCAATTTCATTTTAAAAGGTGAAAACGAAAAACGCTAATGGAACAAAGTGGAACTGGAACAAAATGCATTTATTAATAATTGTTTAAAAATGAAAGGTGGCCCTACAAAGCAATCCAATAGCCTTGGGCAGAGCTACAGATGTGAAAACACAAATGAAAATGTTAAATTACTTTGAAATGGGAAATATAACAGGAATCTTTATAGCCTCCCAGTTGCTCAAAGCTGCATCGCTCTTGAATACCAGGTTGCCCAGGTCTTCGTCTTCATCACAGTCACTGATGGCATTAACTTGAAAACCTCTGCTGACAAACACTTCTTGAAAAAACTTTGGACGCCCTTCGACAGCTGTAGAAGCTTTATCATGAGTTGGTTTGTAACCCAACCCGTGGCGATCAGTCTTGGTCTTGATGCTGATTACCTCTCCCCAACCTTCAGGAATTCCCCTGTCAATCATTGATCTGGTACTCTTCAAGGATGCAAAAGATGGATTACTCTGGCCCTCCACAGTCTCTTCAACTTCCACTAAAATAGCATTGGCGATCTCAAGTGCTTGGAAAGAAGTTTCCAAAGCGTCTTCATCAGCCTCAATATAAAGGAATGAGGATAAATTACTGACCATCAAATCCTCCTCACCATGTACGATAACTAGCTTATCGTCGACCACAAACTTCATCTTCTGATGCAAAGTTGAAGTTACTGCCCCAACGACATGGATCCAAGGTCTCCCGAGTAGACATCTGTAATTGGGATTGATATCCATGACCTGGAAAGTGATATTGAAAACGTGCGGACCAATCAAAATCGGAATTTCCATTTTTCCAATCACAAATCTACGAGAACCATCAAAAGCCTTGACAATCAACGAAGTAGGCTTCACCATAGTCTCTTTATAAGCCAACTTGCTAAGAACTCTCTAGGGTAGGGCGTTCAAAGATGAACCGGTATCCATAAGTACCCTTTCTAAATTATCCTCTTGACACTTCACTGATATATGCAAAGCACGGTTGTGATTCGGACCCTCTCTCGGTAGCTCTTCATTGTTGAAGCTGAGAGTATTACAGGCGGTAATATTGGCGATCACACTATCAAACTGACCGGTAGTAATGTCTTGAGTGACATGAGCTTGAGTCAATACCTTTTGCAAAGCAGCCCTATGAACGGGTGAACTCATCAACAGAGACAAGATAGAGATCTTCGAAGGAGTCTGATTAAGTTGATCAATAACCTTGTAATCACTCTTCTTAATGATCCACAAAAATTCGGCATCTTCATCATTGGCGACTGCCTCTTTACCCTTATCTTTGCAGTAGTGGTAGTCGTTTCCTTAGGCGGAGCCTCATTGAAACGGGGAGTATAAATGCGACCACTGTGAGTCATTCTGCTTTCCCCAGCTATGTTGGTCACGGTTTCACTATCAGTCTTCACTTCTTCCCTCAGAATGACCTTCCTAGATTCTTTGTCAACCATGGTCACGTCATATTTCCAGGGTACAGCTTTAGGATCATTGAAAGGGAACAGACTCAGTTTCTAAATAATTATTGGCTTCGGCTGATCCACTGTCGGAGTCATATCTAACACTGGCTTGGCAGAACTTGCCTTCGGCAGATTAATCACTAGCATCATACCCCTTGGTTCAGGCAAGTTGAAGATAGGCTCAATCGCAGCAACTTCCTCCTTCTTTACCTTGTTAACTACATGCAGAAAACTGTTGTTGATCAATTTCTGAACATCCTTCAGAACCACTGCACAACCCTTAGCACAAACCTCACAACTTGCACAGTCAGCATGAGAAGTAGATACTAAACCGACTTCAAAAAACTTTGAATGGAATACCTTGAGAGGAGTCTTGATCTGAGTTGCATCAAGAATAAAATTTTCGTCGGATGAATCACTAATGGCATTAACAGCCTCATGGTTAGGCAAAGGGTTGCTTTTTACATTTGGTTGAGGGTCGTCACAGGACAAAATCTTCTTTTCCATCAGATCTCTGACAATGTTCTTCAGAGCAAAACAATTTTCCAAATCGTGATCGGGTGCACCCTCATGAAATAAACAATGAACGACGGCGTTGTAGTTGGCAGGCAAAGGATTAGGAGGTGGACCCAAAGCTCGGGTAGTAATCCGACCTCGTTGCACTAAGAACAGATACAACTCGGTGAATGTCATCGGAATCAGAGGACAAGGCTTATATTGTCTCCTATTCGTAGCATTTTTACGAGGTTCCTGATTCCTCGGCTGCTGATTGGCAAGAGCGTTAGGCGCTTGTTGGTAAATAGGAGGAGGATAAACCAGAGGCGGATAAACAGGAGCATGTTGCATAGGCTGATAAGCGGGAGCTTGTTGAGCTTGTTGATTGAACGACAGTGCAACAACAGCTACATACAGCGGTTGAGCATATTGAACAAGATACCCTTGAGGTTGAGCATACAGCGGTGGATGCTGATACTGTTGATTTCTTCTTTTACTTGAAGATACAGAATGGGTCTCACCTTCCTTCTTTTTCTAAGAATTGAAAGAAGACTTCTTAGCTTGGTCCTTTGAGCTTGAACTGCCAGAACCACTTGTCATTTTTTCACTCTTCATAGCCAACTCAACCTTTACCCCAACAACAACAATGTCAGCGAAATTCATAGTCATGCTACCCACCATCCTCTCGTAGAATTCGGTACGAACGGTGTCAACAAACCAATCAGCTAGTTCCTTATCATTCAAAGAAGGTTCGACTTATGAAGCAATCTCCTTCCACCTCTAAGCATATTCCTTAAATGTCTCGGAACTCCTCTAAGACATACTCAACAATTGTCTTCTGTCGGGAGCCAGATCCATATTGTACTTGTAGTGCCTGACAAAAGCATCGGATAAATCCTAAAAAGACCTGATGCGAGACTGATCCAAAGTCAGGTACCATTTGGAGGAAGCACCCTTCAGACTGTCTTGGAAATAGTGAATCATCAATTTATCATTTTCCATATGGGTAGTTATCCTGCGGTAGTACATAATCAGATGATTTTTAGGACACGTAGTGCCTTCATAGCAATCGAAGTTCAGAATTATGAACTTTGGTGGAATAACCAGACCGGAAACCAAACAGACATCTCTAGCAGCAGCACCGAAGATCTGGTCCCTTTCCATCTTCCTCAATCTCTTCTCAATAGTTTCAACATTCTCCCAAAGCCTTTCATGGCGCTCGTTTCCCTCATCCTTATCATTGAGAATCTCATACACAGGCTCATTGAGATAGGGCTATACACGAGTGTGAACAGTAGCTGGTGTAAAAGTAGGAACTACTCGAGGAGGTTCGGAAGCCAAAGGCACAACTTGCTGAACTGGTTGCACAACAGGGACCGCTTGTGGAACTGATGGAACAACAGGAGGAGGTAAAAAACCGGGTTGAAGAGCATAAGGATATGCATTCTCAACGGTAACGACGGGTGGAGGATCTGCAACAGTAGCGATAATATCATAGACAACAGTAGGCGGAGTATCCATCTTTGCGTTGATGACTTGGAGCAGCTCCATAATCTGTCCTACCCTTCCTCGGAGATCTCCGAGTTCATTGTTGACACGATCCATCTCTTGAGCTTGCTCTTCCATCCTTTTTCGAGCTTGAGCTCTAGTGTTGTATCGATGCAGAGAACTCAGGGTGACAGAACTGGAAGGCGAGAGAACCAAGTATGAGAAACAGGGAGACACATGCGATGCAAAAAATATGATGCTAAAAATGCAAAATGTGAATGAAATAACTTCATGGAATTCAAATATTTACGAATATCGCGGAATACCAAAGGGGTTTTATTTATTAATTTGAAAATAAATATTCTTAAAAAGTCTTAACAAAAAAATAGCTAAATAAAAGCTAAGAAAGCCCTAAGGAAGCGTAGTCCACAACTTCAACGAGTAGGCGGAGAGTCGGAGGAAAATAAATCCTCGTAGATTCTTCTGTTTTTGTAAGAAAGTACTTCCTCATTCTTTGACTGAAGATGCTTTTAGAGCTCTTCGTTCTCATTGACGACAACCTGATATTTGTTCTTCCATGCTTCTGCCTCATGTTGTGCTTTCTTTAAAGCAATCTTCAACGTTTCAGCTTCAGACATGAACACTAGAACAGGTTCCCTTCTTGGAGGTAAAGGATCTTGGCGAGGGTAAGGCATCTTCAACTTGATGGCTCTTTCTCAGACCCAACGAAGATAAGGATCCATGGACACACAATTCGGCTTTCCCAGACTTTATTTTTCTTGTGCAAATGACACCAGGCAGATACAATCTGATCTTGAAGTGCTTTGTCGTCTTTGAAGAAGATTTTCTCCACATGAACACTCTTAGTGTTCCTTCAAGGGATATCCTAACTGTCGGCGAGCTAGAACTGGATTGTAGTTGATTCCTCCATTAAAACCAAGTAAAGGTATGTTGGCAAAGTCTCCACAACCGTCAATAATTAGTATTCCATCATACACACGATTATACCAATCAATGTCCGAGTGTGTTAGCGCCATGACCCTTGGTGACCAAAGTCCCTTGTCAAGACTCAGAAAAGAAGTAGACTTGGGCAAGTGCAAAATAAACCACTTGTATAATAAAGGTACACAACAGGTGATCATTCCTCCACCATGAAAGTTTCGGAGATGTACGAAATGGTAAGTGTTACCCAATAAAGTTGGTACCGGATTGTTCTTCATGAATATTTTGATGGCGTTAAGGTCAACGAGTCCTCCAAAACTAGGGAATAACAGCACTCCATAAATAAGCAAGGCGAGGATTGCCTCGAAGGTAGGCATGCTCAAATAAAATATTAGGCTTTCTTGATTAAGAAATTTGTAGGTAACCCAATAGTTCCGCCTTTAGCGACCATATTGCCCTTGATGTCAGATATTTTCAAGCATGTGGCTCTAGCAATGTCTTGCTTTTCAGGGTCCTTCTCCAAGAAAGGGAAAGGTGAGTCCTCCAAAATAGGTAAACCAACCAAATAAGAGTAATCTTCTAAAGTAGGCAAGAGCTGATAGTTTGGGAATGTAAAGCAATGATAATTCGGGTCATGGAACTGTAGCAAAGTGGAAAGAAGCCCCTCCTTCACTTGGAGTCTCAATAAGGATAACAACTTTCCATACTTGTTTCTGAATCCTTCTTGATCTTGAACCAAATCCCCTAACTTACTTAGGTCATCCAACTTAAGATTCTTAAAAGAATATTTCAAAGTATTTCTCTTATTGTAATCCATGGTATCCTGCAATATTCATAAATAAAGTTTGAATTCCACATAATGTAATGCTTTATGGATGCAATGCATAAATATACACAAGGTCCTAGGTTAAAGGTATATGAGCGGAGTCATGGTCTACCCATCCCCATAAGGTATGTACTAAGGTTAGTTGTACCTGCAGAACAAGGGTTCTAAATCGGTGCCCAAAGTCATCAGCCCATCTTTCGGATATTATCAATTTTCCAATTGACTCGGTGGTTAATAATATTCTCAAGAGAAACTCTTTTGAGTGTAGTATCGCATAGCAACTATTTTGGGACTACTCCCTCATAGTCCTCGCACTACGTCCTAGATAAGGCCAAGGTGGTGTTAAGGTAACTACGATCCCCAGTATCGCAGGCTCCAATCAAAGATAGTAAGTGTTTTCATGATTACTTGTTCAACAAAACTACCTTTCAAAAGGGCCTCAACTGAGCGGTGATTCTCAAGTCAGCTTGGTCGGGATTCAACTCCCTATAAGCCTCGTCGACTATATCACCTTCTATAGTAAGTTCACTCAAGTCCGGGTGTAGGACTTATCTCACAACAAAATAGATACCCCAAGCAAGGTACAACAAATATATTATATACAAGCAAACAAATAATAAAGTAGATAGCATACAATAAACAAAGTAGGGGTAACCCTTAAAAATATCGGCTTCCCCAGTGAAGTTGCCATTTTTTGTTGCGGTGAGAATAGGATATCAAACTATTAATTATTTTGAATCACAAATCTTTGATTCACAACCGACTTTGATTTATCCGAAGGAAAAGGTCAAATGAAGGAAAACCTATTTTTGCATCGCAAACAATGCAGGGAGAGATCTAGGTAAGGGGTTGGTTAAGCTTAGGGAAGGTACTAGCACCCTAAACTTCTGTAGTACTCTACAGGAACCTTTTGTTTAAAATTTACTATTTTGCTTTAATTATTTGCTTAAGGGTATATACTAAGCTAAAGGTGAAAGAGAGACATAAGGGTTAGTCCTAAGTTTACTCGACAAGATTCGCATCTTGTGCCTACGTATCTTGGGTAGGGGATGGAATCAGAGTAATCGTAGTTCCCCTCGAAAGGGAGGTTAGAAACTTCTTGACTGTGGTCAAGGTTTCAAGGGGAGTAAGCATTTCTTAAGGAAGCGCTTACGTGGAGTGCGGCGACTCCTATTTCTACGTTGAAAATAGTTAATTGAAATGAAAAGGGTAATATAGGTATTCCACGGCGAGAAACCCTAAAACAGAGTATGACGACTCCTTAACCTAATGCTAGGGTAAAGGGTATTTTCTTCCACGGCAGGACACCTAAGCAATTAGGGTTTTGAATGTGTCAAAGGAGAGGAATATTGACTCGACAGTCAAATTGTTAGACCTAATCCTTCGGAGGGACGTTAACGGGAAATAATGCAGATGATAAATTATTACATGGTAGAATTTGAAATAGTAGAAAATATGAAGGTGGTAGCAAGAGTGCAATGCGATGATCACTCGCGTAAGTTACAACCATAAAAATATACGGAAATAAAGCGATGATAGCCTCGCGAAATTACAACAGAAAGGTGGAATATAAAAAAAGATCCCAAGTTAGCAAATAGAGACAAATAAAATAACGGTCAGACGAAAATTAAGCGGCCAGACTAGGAACTCTTTATTTTTGAATTTTTATTAAAAATAAATACTTCTAACTTTGAATTATAAAAAAAAAATAACTATAAGTTATATAAAAAAAGAATTACTAACTGTAAGTTATAAAAGAATTTACTAATTAGAAGTTATTAAAATGCTTTTAATTATTAGTTATCAGGAAAAATATAATTTCAAGTTATTAAAAAAAAAATTATAAGTTATAAGAATGGTTTTTTAATTATAAGTTTTATATTTTTTTAAAAAAAGTTTTGGTTAATTTTAAATAAAAATGGTTTTAATTTTAGAAGTGATTTTAAATTTTAAAAAAAATTTTAATTTAGAAAAAGTTTTAAGTTTTTTTTAATTAAATTTTAATAAAAGGAGTTTTACATTAAGTCTAAATAATTTTTTTGATTCAAGTTAATCTTTACTAAAAAATTTTGTTTTAAATTAAGTTTTAATAAAAAATTTGATTTACATTAAGTATTACTAAAAAAAATTTACATTAAGTTTTAGTAAAAAAAACGTGATTTACAGTAAGTTTTAATGAGAAAATTAATTTACATTATGTTTTTAAAAAACTTGAATTAAGTTAAGTTTTAATGAGAAATTTAATCTACATTAAGTTTTAGTTTCAAAATTAAGTGCTAATAATATTTTTTCCTTTTCTTGTTTACACTATCTAATTACATTACAGTATTAAAAATAATAACAATAACTTAATAATAATAATTTATAAATAAAAGTAACAGGAAATAAAAAATAAAGATAAATTGGGGGAGGTGTTTCACGATAAACACGTTTGTGGATTCTAAAAAAACCTCTTCTTCTTCTTCTTCTTTGTGTTCCAGTGCTGCCATGGTTAACCCGCTTCGAAGCTTCTTCCAATTCTTCTTCTTTGTTCTTGCATGTCTTTTGATTTGCTTCTATGGTCTGAAACAAAAACGAAAATTAGTAAAATGATCCTTATTCTTACCCTGATTATGAATATAAGGATCAGTGGTGACTATTGGTCGGTGATGTCTAGACAACTGAGGCCGCCGGATCTCGTTGCCCACCGATCGTCCCTAGACGGCTGGTGATGGTGACGACATCGCGACTTTGAACGCGTGACGGTCCCTCCTTCTCTCTTCTTCGAACTCGCGAATGGTGATGATGATGAGCTTTTTAGCTTTTCTAAACCTTCCGATCTCCTCTCTGGGTGCTTTGCCGCTGATGTTCTTAATGAAGATGATGAACTCCTTTAGAGTTCCTCTGAATCCTTTTTTACTGAAAAACTCCTCCTCCTTTTTCCTGATTACGGATGTTATTTATATTATTCTGCTTCGTGGTTGGTTCTGGGCTTGGTTTTCTGGATTTACGGCGAGTTTGTTACGAAATTCTCGACGGGTTTTGCGGGAATATGGCTGACTTGCATTTTTTCTGGAGATTATTATTGCTCGGTTTGACTGGTTGATTTTGGTTGCCTTGTAGTTGTTTTGTGTTTCAGGAATTACGTTGGTGAAAGTTTCTTGCCTGCCTGTTGGCTTGTTGCACTTTTTCTGCTAAGTTGGTTGTTTGATCTTCTTGTTGCGTAACATCTGGGAAATTGGTTGTTAAGGCTTGTTTGGCAAAAATGGAAAAGAATCACTTTTTCTCGGAAGTGCTTTTCCGAATAATCACTTTTCTCAGAAGCACTTTTTCGAATAATCACTTTTCTCTCTCCCTTTGGTTGCCTTTGAACAGATTATTGTCGGTTTTAGCCCGAGGTCGGAAATTGAGTCGGGAGTTGGCGACGACTTTGTCGTTACCCTCCTGACATACCCGATGATGACACATTGCTGAGGGTATCAGATCGATAAACACATTTGCTAACCGTTAAAACTGTCATTTACTATTGGCTTGCAGGTTCGGATAAAATCGAAGACTCGAAGAAAATCGGAGGCGGAGACCATTTAGGACCAATTAAATTTTTTTAGGAATTTAGGATTTTAGAGAAAGAAATGTAATTTAATTATTGTAAATTTTTGAATATTGTAATAAATTATTAATATAAATAAAACTTTAATTTTATTATTTGGATATTAAAATGACTTTGTAAATTTATTCATCCCCCCTTTTTTGGACATTATAATGAAATAACTTTATCAATTTTTTATTATTATAATGAAATAAAATTACTCATATTTTTTAATATCAGAATGATATAAATTTATTCGTTCATTTGTTGATACCATATTTAATAAAAGCATAAATTTCAATATTTGGTATTATATTTAACAAAAGCATAAATAAAATTAATTTCATTATTTGGGATATGACAACCAAAATAACAAAAACAAATTCGATCTTTTATTAATTCAAAAATTCCAATCCACTCCTTCCGATTAAATCTCATCTCCGATAAAATCTCCGAATAACTCTTCAGGTAACTTGAATGAATAACCTACTCTGAATAAATCCAATTCGTTCGGTTAACCGCACATGACTGAAACCTTTCGATTTAACTTCATCCGAATAAATTAAATTGATTTAAATTTACCCGACTCAAATCCTTCACGTAAATTCAACCGACTAAATTCAATCAATTTAACTTACACGATTAAAATATTCCAATTAAAACCTTTTGCCTCAACTCACACCACTAAATTCAACTGGTTCAAATCCCTGAATAATTCCGTCTGATCAAATGGTCCGGCTAAGTTCCGATTACTATGAAGTTCCAGTTTTGACATTGACAATTGCTCGACTTGCCCGATTTAATTTTGACATACCCATTGAGCTCAACAAACCCCTTGCAAGTCAATTCATATCTGAGGAACCCCTGATGACGACTCAATCTCATGAATTGTCACCAGACTGCCAGTTAATGACCATTTTGCCTTCAAAAGTTAAAGAGCGCACAATGTGATTTTTCCTGCAAAACCAACAGACTACCCGAACCTGTTAGTGATTAGTTAAATGCAATGCCAAAGTAAAATGGAATGCGAAATGAACCGGCTAATCTAAGGGAACAATTTGGGGTATTACAGGACCGCTTACGATGAACCGATTAACCCGAAATTGAGCAAACCCAAGACTCCTAAAGAAAGCGTGGTACCCACAAGCGAAGTAGAAGAACCAGTAGGATCTGAAAAACAGGAGGCTAAGGACAAAACTAACGAACCACCACCACCACCATATAAACCTCTCATACCCTATCCACAAAGACTAAAACAAACCAAGATCAATAACCAATATCAGAAATTTATCAAAGTCATAGAGAAACTTCATGTGGAAATCCCTTTCACAGAAGCCATCACCCAAATACCGTCATATGCAAAATTCCTCAAAGACATCCTTACCAATAAACGTAGACTTGACGATCCAAAACCCTTAGAATGAAATTCCATTTCCGAAAATAAACTTGCCAAGAAGGAGAAAGATCCTGGAAATTTCTCCATACCTTGTATTTTGGGAAGTCATGTCATCAATAAAGCTTTTCTAGATTTAGGAGCTAGCGTAAGCCTTATGCCCCTAGCGGTTTTTGAAAGATTAAAACTAGGAAAATTATAACCTACGAAGATGTCACTTCAATTAGCCGACAGATCCGTCAAGTATCCGGTTGGCATATTGGAAGACGTCCCCGTTAGGATTGGTTAGTTGTTTATCCCAACCGATTTTGTTGTCATAGACATTAAAGAAAATGATGACATTCCAACCCTTCTAGTAGGCAGACCATTCTTATCAACCGCTGGAGCCATAATAGATGTCAAGAAAGGGAAATTGACTTTTGAGGTAGGTGACGAAAAGATAGAATTTATTCTGTCGAAGTTTCTTATGGCACCAATATTAGGAGATGTGTTACGCCATAGACATCATTGATGAATGCGTTAGGGAGTTAGAACTAGAAGAAACCATCAGACTACCTTCAACCTTCATAAAGGAGGACGGTAGATTTATAGAACCCTACATTGATGATAACTTGTACGAATGTTTATCCCTTACCCCAGATCCTATACCATGCCCAAAAAAACCAGCTTTAGAACTTAAAGAACTACCTAAGAATCTAAGATACGAATTCTTGGACGAAGAAATGAACCGTCCAGTTATAGTCAGTGCTAGCTTAAACCAAGGAGAAACCGACCAACTCTTATTTATCTTACGCAAATATCCCTCTGCCTTAGGATATAACATCTCTGATCTAAAAGGTATAAGTCCATTCGCGTGCATGCACCGGATCTCGCTCGAGGAAGACTCAAAACCCTCTAGAGAACACCAGAGAAGAATAAACCCTATAATGAGTGATGTTGTTAAGAAGGAAGTTCTCAAGTTACTAGAGGCAGGTATAATTTATCAGATCTTAGATAGTAAGTGGGTAAGCCCTGTGCATGTAGTACCTAAAAAGGGAGGCATCACGGTTGTGCATAACGAGAAAGGAGAACATGTAGCTAAGCGGATAAAAGGAGGATGGCGTATGTGTATAGATTATAGGAAATTAAACAAAGCCACTAGAAAAGACCATTTTCCCTTACCATTTATAGACCAAATGCTGGAACTTTGGCCAGACACTCCTATTTTTGCTACTTGGATGGATATTCAGGATTTCTCCAAATCCCCATACATCCAGAAGACCAAGAGAAAACTACCTTTACATGCCCTTATGGAACTTTCGCCTACAGGCGAATGCCTTTCGGTCTCTGTAACGCACCTGCTACTTTCCAACGTTGCATGATGGCAATCTTCGTAGATTACCTTGATGGAATCATGGAAGTATTCATGGATGATTTCTCGGTATACAGTCTTGATTTTAACAATTGCCTCGCAAACCTTGAAAAGATCCTAAAAAGATGTGTTGACGTCAACCTAGTGTTGAACTGGGAGAAATGTCACTTTATGGTCACCGAAGGTATAGTTTTGGGACATATAGTTTTTGAGAGAGGTATCGAAGTAGATAAAGCCAAAATAGAAGTGATTGAAAACCTTAAACCCCCTAACACTGTCAGAGAAGTCTGAAGTTTTCTTGGACACACTGTTTTTTATCGGCGTTTTATTAAAGACTTCTCTAAAATAAACAAACCTTTAACCGACCTCCTAATGAAAGATGCCGAGTTTGACTTTGATGAAAAATTCCCGGAAGCATTTAATTTTATAAAACAAGCCCTGATCTCGACACCCATCATTCAACCTCCAGATTGGGACCAACCATTCGAAATCATGTGTGACGCTAGCGACTATGCTGTTGGAGCTGTTCTAGGGCAAAGAAAGGATAAGAAATTACATGTTATATACTATGCCAGTAGAACCCTAGATGTTGCTCAGCTTAACTACGCTACCACCGAGAAAGAACTTCTTGCCGTAGTTTTCGTTATGGATAAGTTTCGATCCTATCTAGTAGGAGCCAAAATCATAGTTTATACAGATCAAGCTGCCATCCGTTACTTATTGAGCAAGAAGGATGCCAAACCTAGGTTACTTCGATGGATCCTCCTGTTACAGGAGTTTGATCTGGATATTAGAGACAAGAAAGGCACAGAAAATGTAGTTGTCGACCACCTTTCTAGGCTCGAGTATCTAAAACCCGACCCACTCCCCATTAACGATGATTTCACCTATGACAAGTTAATCGCTAGGATAGAAACCATAGAAGAAAGCAACCTAGAATCTTCTAAGAACCCTGAGAGATCTCTGGCAGTAAGCAACGTACCTTGGTACGCAGATTTTGTAAATTACCTAGCTGCTGACATTATACCCCCTGATCTTAATTACCAGAAGAGAAAGAAGTTCTTTAGCAGCGTAAGACACTTCTATTGGGACGAGTCGCTCCTTTTTAAGAGAAGCACAGACGGTATTTTTCGCCGCTGCGTCCCAGAAGAAGAAGTAAGAAAGATAATAGAACACTGTCACTCTGCACCTTATGGAGGAAACTCTAGCACATCCAAAACTCACGCCAAGATTCTAAAAGCAGGCCTGTTTTGGCCAACAATGTGGCATGATATAAACACCTATATAACCAAATGTGACCGGTGCCAGCACACTGGAAACATCTCAAGACGTGACAAAATGCCTCTAAGGAACATTCAAGAGGTGGAACTCTTTGATGTTTGGGGTATAGACTTTATGGGTCCATTCCCGTCTTCCTTAGGAAACAAATACATCTTAGTCGCAGTTGATTACGTGTCTAAATGGATCGAGGCCATAGCCTCCCCCACCAATGACACCCGTGTAGTCATTAAGTTGTTTAAGAATTACATATTCCCTAGATTCGAAATTCCCCGTCTTGTTATCAGCGATGGTGGATCATATTTCATATAAAGAATATTCGAAAAAATTTTAAGAAAATATGGAGTCAAGCATAGGATAGCAACACCTTATCACCCATAGACTAGTGGCTAAGTAGAAGTATCCAATAGAGAAATAAAACAAATCTTAGAAAAGACGGTCTCTATATCAAGAAAAGATTGGTCTCAAAAGTTGTAGGATGCACTATGGGCCTATAGAACCGCCTTCAAAACCCCTATTGGAACAACCCCTTACCAACTAGTCTATGGAAAATCTTGTCAACTCCCCTTTGAATTAGAACACAGGGCCTATTGGGCCATAAAAACCCAAAACTTTGACTATTTGACTGTTGGACAAAACTGCATCCTTGATTTGCATAAATTAGAAGAACTCTGCCAACCCGCCTATGAAAACACAATTATATATAAAGAAAGAACCAAGGCCTGGCACGATAAGAAGATCGTAAAAAAAGATTTTCATGTAGGAAACCCTGTTTTCCTGTTCAACTCTAGATTACGACTCTTTCCTGGAAAGCTCCATTCAAGGTGGACAGGTCCCTTTACAATTACTAAAGTTTTACAATCAGGAGCAGTCAAGATCCAGACCCAGTCATGTAGCCCATTCGTTTTAAATGGGAAGAGATTAAAACTCTACGAAGGAGGAGACATTCCCAACAATTACTCCATCCATACCTTGATTGATCCATCATTACCTACTTCAAACATATAAGTTTTGTTCGTCAAGCTAACGACGTTAAACAAGCGCTGCCTGGGAGGCAACCCATGCTTTTCTTTATCTTTCATCCTTTTTATTATTTTATTTTATTTTATTTTATGCTGTTTTCTTTTAAGTGTTAACTAACAGTCTATGATGATTGTGCTTTCAGGTTTTCTGAGTTTTATTTTTTAGGATGCAACAACATGATGACATGCACGTCACCTTCAAATACGACAGACAGAGAGAGGTACTCGATTCTTCGACAGCGTCCTATGGCACCGACTCGGTATCCAGATCAGGCCTGCATGGAGGCTCTAGGGATCGAGCCCAGCGTACAATTCCTCTGCCATCAGCTCCAATGGGTGCGAATATGCTGAAGAGTTGCACCAGACTTACAGGCACCTCACATTAGAGTTTCTCAGCTCGTTCCACCATAAACCATACGTCAATGAGGAAGGGCTGGCTACATTCAGACTTTTTGGGAGGGAGTACGCATTCACCAATAAAGGATTCAGATGAAGGTGAGAAAATACTTAGAAGGGGGGGGGTTGAATAAGTATGACAGAAAATAATCAAAGATAAAAACACAAGTATTTTTATCCTGGTTCGTTGAACTCAACTACTCCAGTCCACCCTTTTCAAGAGTGATTTGCCTTTCTCAACAAGGACTTAATCCACTATTCAAATCAACTGATTACAAATAGCACACCTAAGAACAACTGTTCTTAGTCTTCTTAAGAGCTACTGATCTAACCTAGATCCTCTTAAGGAAAACTTTCTTTACAAATTAATGTAATACAATGAAAGAGTAAGAATTGCTTCTATGAAAGCTATAAACACAACTGTGTTATTTCTCTAAGTTTAGAACAATGTATGAACAGTGAAGAATATGAAAGCTTTTAGCGTGAGAGAGTTCTTGTCAATATTGTTGTAATTTTTGGCACTTGAAGAATGAGCTATGATGTCCTTTATATAGCCACTTGAATATTGGAGAGAATATTTTACCGTTAGAGAAAATATTTCCAATATCAAAATAGTACTGTCCTTTGTACTATTACAGCAGAGAGACGGCGCACAAATAGTGGGTGTAGCAATTGTCTGCTGAGCTGTGATTATACCATATAAGGAATGTACCAGAGGAATAATATTCTTGCAGAGAATTTTGTCTATCCCAATTAAGGAAAGATTTGCTGGCATATTCCAACGGATATATTAAAATATTCTTCTTCAAATAATTCAGATCAACAATCAATATCAGAGTCTTCAGTCTTCAGAACCTTCTGGAAACTTCAGAGCCTAATATGTTCTTCAGATGTTGATGAATCAGAGTCTGGTGCAGCTGTGTGCTTGAAGCGTAACATGCTCTTAGATCAGAGTCTTCACTCAGATCAGAGTCTTCTCTCATTCAGAGTCTCTTCACTCAGAGTCTTCTCTTATTCAGATTCTTGATAATACATGCAGCGTGTTGTATCTTCAGAATCTTGATAACTAAGCTCTTATACTTCAGATTCTTCTAATCTTCAGATGCTCTTGAGCCATTCAGAATTCATTGTTCACATCAAATTTGCTCTTTAAGATTAAAATCTTTTGTGCCTGTAGAAAACAGTTTAGAACAAATTTAGAGAGTATAATTCTTGTATACAAATTATCATTAATGTTATCATCAAAACATAGAGATATTACTAAGACACAATCTGTGCTCTTACAATCTCCCCCTTTTTGATGATGACAAAACATGAGCAATTTGTTCAATAAAAATGAATTAAAATTACTCCCCCTGAGATTAACAATCTCCCCCTGAAATGAATACTCTAATGGAATTAGATACTTCCCTTTCTGGTTGAGTATATTTCAGATTCAGAGCCTGATTTCATTTCAGATTCAGAGCCTGATTGCATTTTGGGTTCAGAGCCTGATTAACATCCTGATTGAAGCCTGGTTGACAAATCCTGGTTGATATATGTTTGACTTCTAGAGTCAAAGCTTGATGCCAAAGCTTGATGTCATATTAAAGCTTGATGCCAGATGAACAACTTCAGAACACTTGGTTGTTTATCTTGCCATTTCCTGTCTTGAGTTATCTTTCAGATCATAGTACTCAAGGTTAGATATCAGAGTCTGGTCTTTAGATATCAGAGTCTGGTTTACTCAGATTTAGCTATTTTTGATCAGGTTCTGAAAAGATAGATCTCAGGAAAAACTTCAATGAAATTTGTCAGAGTCTGGTTAGATAAATTTGTCAGATTCTGATTAGATTCAAAGAATGTTAGTAACATGTCTGACTTAGTTCAGATAATTGCTTATAGATTTGAACAATCAGATTCTATTTTGTTTCTCCCCCTTTTTGTCATAATCAAAAAGATTTTTAAAAGACAGTAAAGATGCAGAAGAAACACATATCCAGATAAGCAAAAGATCATTTTCATTAAGATAACATCCAGATTCAGATAGAAGCAAACAAAACATATCAGAAGACAATCAAAAACAAAACAAAGCATGAAAAACTTGTGCAAAAACATTAAGAAGGTTTGGCAGATGAGGCTTGTTGAGAAGCGATGAGTTGCAGCAGTGCTGTAATCCTCTCTGAATTCTCATCTTGCTTAGCCATCCAAGTTTTCATTTCTTCATTTGTCTTCTTTTGATCAACCATGAAGTCCTTTAGTTCCTTGACATCCTTCTGAAGATCTGTAGATACTGAAATAGAAGATTCTGGAACAGTGGATTCTGAAACAATCTGAGTGACATTGGGTGCAGGAATTTCTGGAGGTGGAGGAGCTTCTAGAAGAAGAATAGGAGGAGGGTTTTTCTTAATCCTTTTCTGATAAGCAGCAAACCTTACTTTTGATAATCTAAGACATTGAGTCCTGATTTTCAAAGCCTCCCTATTCAGTCTGTAAAGATATTTCTTCCAGACAGCATTAGCAGCCTCTTTATCCATAGTGGTCATGCACACATCCATAATGTCAGCAAAGTCTGAGACATTATCCTTGTCAAAATTTCTTAACATAGTATAAACACTTGATCCCAATTCTGCTTCATCAGGAATTCTGGGTTGGGTTGGTTGTGTTTGTGGTGTTTGTTTAGAAGGTTGAGGTTGTGGTTGTGGAGATGGATGTTCAGATGTTTGAGGTTCAGATGTTTGTTGGTTAATTTGTGGTTCAGAAGTTTGTTGGTTGGTTGGTTCAGATGATGGTTGTGGTTCAGATGTTGGTTGTGGTTCAGATGTTGGTTGTGGAGTGGATTGGATTTCAAGATGTTGTGGATTGAGAGTTTGAGTGGGGGAATTTTGTGGAGAAGGTGGATGATCAGAAGTGGGAGATTTAAAAAGTTGTTTCCAAACACTCTCAGTACGAGGTTGTTTGAGATCATTCAAGCATTCATTAATGAAACCAGATGATTCATCATCAGATGATGTATCAGATTGGTTAGATTTTTCAGAAGTTGAAGATAAAATGATAGAACGGTTTAAGGGTGTGATATCTAAAATCTCATTAGGATCAATGGGATTTTCAGGTTGGTCAGAGTGTTCAGGGTGAACATCCTCTGGAATGGTAGATTCTGGGATGGGGTTTTGAGGTTGTGGTGTTGTTTGTTGAGTTTGTTTGGATTGTGGTGTTTGAATGTTTGTTGGTTGTGGTGTATGAGTCTCAGATGGTCTAGATCTTTTAAATATGAGGGGTGAGTCAGATGGTGTGGTAGCAGAATGATGAACAGGATTAGAATCAGTGTTAAATACCTGTTTCAGAGTATCTCTTATCTCTTCAAAAGTTGCTGCAGGAGGATTTTGTTGAACCTTCTTCAGCTTCTTTCTTTTCTTCTTCTTCTCAGCATCTGAATGCTTTCTTTTCTTCTGATGACCTTCTTTATCAGCTTTTCTCTTGCGTCTTCTTTCCCTTGTCTGATCAGGAAGAACTTGGCCTTCCTTCTGCACAAGATTTGCAGGGATCTCAACACCATCTCTGATGCAGCAAGCAACATACTCAGCTATTAGCTCTCTGGGTTCATCTGAGGTAAATAGAGGAAAGTCCTCAACAGGAATCCTTCTCCCCCTAACTTCTTCAGAGTTAGTTTTCCTTGGTTTCTCAGATAAATCTTCAACCAATTTCATCCTTCTCAGAGTTAAGCCATTTATCTCAGAGCCAATGATAAAGTTCAGATCTTCTGTCAGTCCAGCCTCTTGCAGATGCGCCACAAGTTGGTTTTCTACCAGAATATCTGAAATCAGTCTTCCCATAGGAATCCATGATCTGACTTTTCCAGTTTTATCTCTTGCTGTTTCCCTTGTTTCCTTGACATGAGATACCAGATGATTGAACAACAGATAAGGAAGATCAATCTGAATGTTTTGATGCAAACAGTACATGAAGTAAAGTTGTTCAGCATTAACATAGTCAGATGAGTTTGAGGAGGGTCTGTGAAAAATGGTGTTCAAGAAAATCTTAGCCCAAATCTTGTAAGTGGGTTTCAAAAACTTAACCTTCTTACAAGGTTCACCAGTAGTGCAGATTTCTTGACAAACATCCTTCAGGTCTTCACGCGCAGAAGACAGAGAGGTTACTCCATCAGTTGCTATGAAACCTATGAGTTTCCTGATCAGATTTTCAGTGATAACAATCTTCTTACCCAGCACAGAAGAATGAACGAACTTTGGAGTAGCGAATGCATGGATCCAAAACTCCTTCACTAACTTTGGATACACAGGACCCATCAGCCTATCAAAGTAACCGTCCCAACCTTGTTCTTTGATTGAAGGAATCAGATCAAACCCATTTTCAGCAAGGTCTTCCAAATCCACGAAACTTTCACATAACACTTCTAGAGAATCAACAGGAGTCAGGAGAGTGCGTACTGGTTCAATGATAGTGGTAGAATCTTTGGTAGTAACTGCTTTTGATGTAGATGCCATTGTTGATGATGAAGAAGGAGATGACGGTTTCTGGGTTCTTTTAGGGTTTGAGAAGAGAGAGAACAACAGACAAAAGCGCATATGTGTTGAGAATGTGAAAAGTGTGAATGTGTTGTGAGAGTGGTTTATATAGAAAAATAAAACACGCATGGGAAACACAACAGACATACATAGGACACATACGCACGTTTGCATTTAATGAAAAGTAATCATTTTTAATTATGATATGACATTTGGGGGGAAAATCAAGACAGATTGAGATTTTCAAAGCAATACCTTAAACGTCATAGTCAGTAGGTGTACTCCATCTTTTCAGATTCTGAGTGACACGTGTTTGCTTTGCATGTGATTCTGTAACTCTTAAGAAATGAAACGTTTTCAACTTTCAGATCCTCTGAGATGGTCAGTACAGAGTTTCACACAAAAATAAATCACAGATAAATTAAATAAGCAAAACAGATGAAATACTTCAGAGTGTTAAACACTTAGCATCTGAGAAGTAGACTCTGAGAAATATTACTCTGGACAAAAATCCATACAAATATTTTTCAGAATAAACTTAAACCTATCTTCAGCAAGGGGTTTTGTGAAAATATCTGCCCATTGATGATCTGTATCAACAAAGGCTAAATTTATTACACCCTTCTGAACATAGTCTCTGATGAAGTGATGTTTAATCTCTATATGTTTAGCCTTAGAGTGTAAAATTGGATTTTTGGATAAACATATAGCTGAAGTATTGTCACAGAAGATAGAAAGATTACTCTCATAGATTTGATAATCTTCTAGTTGACTCTTCATCCAGAGCATCTGAGTGGAACACCCAGCAGCAGCAATGTATTCTGCCTCTGTGGTTGATAGTGCAATTGTTGGTTGCTTCTTGCTGTACCATGAGATCAGATGACTTCCAAGAAACTGACAGCTTCCAGAAGTACTTTTGCGCTCAACTCTATCTCCAGCATAGTCAGCATCACAGAATCCAACTAGTGAATATTTGTCAGATCTTCTGTAACACAAACCAACATTAGCAGTACCTTTCAGATACCTTAGAATCCTCTTAACAGCAGTTAAGTGTGATTCTCTAGGATCTGATTGGAATCTAGCACATAAACAAACACTAAACAGAATGTCTGGTCTAGAAGCAGTCAAATAAAGAAGAGATCCTATCATACCTCTGTAGAGTTTCTGATCTACCTTCTTACTTACCTCTTCCTTACCTAGAGTGCTTGTAGGATGCATTGGAGTCTTTGCCATTTTGCTATCCAGCATGTTAAACTTCTTCAGAAGCTCTTTAACATACTTCGTCTGATGTATGTAGGTGCACTCTGGAGTCTGATTTACTTGGATTCCCAGAAAGAATTTCAGTTCTCCCATCATGCTCATCTCAAATTCTTCCTGCATACATTTAGCAAACTCCTTTCCAAGCATAATATTTGTTGATCCAAAAATAATATCATCTACATAAATTTGACAAATCAACAAATCTTTCTTAATGGTTTTACAAAATAGTGTGGTATCCACTTTTCCTCTGATGAAATCCTTCTTCAGAAGAAAATTACTCAACCTCTCATACCAAGCTCTGGGAGCTTGTTTTAGTCCATAAAGAGATTTTTTTAGTTTGTAAACATGATCTGGAAAATTTTCATTTTCAAAACCAGGAGGTTGGTGGACATACACTTCCTCTTCTATAATTCCATTAAGAAAAGCACTTTTAACATCCATCTGATAAAGAGTGATGTTATGTTGTGCAGCAAATGAAATAAGCAAGCGTATAGACTCTAACCTTGCAACAGGAGCATATGTTTCTGTGTAGTCTATGCCTTCTTGTTGACTGTAGCCTTGAGCAACCAGTCTTGCTTTGTTCCTTTCAACTTCTCCTTTTTCATTCAGTTTATTTCTGAAAACCCATTTTGTTCCAATAACATTGAAACCTTTAGGTCTTGGAACCAGATCCCAGACTTCATTCCTTGTGAATTGATTCAGCTCCTCTTGCATAGCTAAAATCCATTCATTATCTTCCAGAGCCTCATCAACAGATGAAGGTTCTATAATTGACACTAAGCCACAGAAGGAAGATTCAGAAGTTCTGAGAAATGCTCTTGTCCTTATTGGATCATCTTTCTTTCCAATTATCACATCCTCTGGATGAGAAGCTTTCATTCTGGAAGAAGATCCTCTGACTGTTGGTCTTTCAGAAATATGCAGATTGTCAAGTTGGGAAGTTAAAGGTGTAGCATCTGGATTTTCTTCAGAGTCTTTGTCTTTAGTCTTGTTTGCCTCTGAGCCTTCAGAGTCTGTGAGAATAACTTCTCTATCTGCAAAACTTTCAACTTGCTTTGGCTTTTCAGAACCAAGCTTATCATCAAATCTAACATGAATAGATTCTTCCACAATCTGTGTTTCAGTATTGAATACTCTGTAGCCTTTAGAGCGTTCAGAATAACCAAGCATGAAACACTTCTGTGCTTTGGAATCAAACTTGTTTAGATGATCTTTAGTGTTAAGCATATAACAAATACATCCAAATGGATGAAAATAAGCAATGTTGGGCTTTCTGTTTCTCCACAATTCATAGGGAGTCTTTTCCAGAAGAGGTCTTACAGACACTCTGTTCTGAATATAACATGCTGTATTTATTGCTTCTGCCCAAAAATGTTTTGCCAGATTTGTCTCGTTGATCATGGTTCTGGCCATTTCTTGCAATGTTCTATTTTTCCTCTCTACAACTCCATTTTGTTGTGGAGTTCTAGGACAGGAGAAATCATGTGCAATTCCCTTTTCAGAAAAATATTTTTCAAAATATTTGTTTTCAAATTCGCCACCATGATCACTTCTGACTTTAATAATTTTGCATTCTTTTTCAGTCTGGACTTGATTGCAGAAGTCAATGAACACAGAATGAGACTCATCCTTGTGTTTTAGAAACTTTACCCATGTCCATCTGCTGTAGTCATCTACAATGACTAACCCATACTTCTTGCCTCTGATGGATGCAGTTTTCACTGGTCCAAACAGATCAATGTGAAGTAATTCCAATGGTCTAGAGGTGGAAACAACATTTTTTGGTTTAAAATGGGATTTTGAAAATTTACCCTTTTGACATGCGCCACACAGAGCATCTGAATTGAACTTCAGATTAGGGAGTCCTCTGACCAGATTGAGTTTATTAATCTGAGATATACGTCTCATATTAATATGTCCCAATCTTCTATGCCAGACCCATTGCTCATCATTCACAGATAAAAGGCATTTTACATTTTGAACTTTAAGTTCTGAAAGGTTAATTTTGTAAATGTTGTTTTTCCTCTTTCCACTGAATAAGGTTGAGCCATTCTTTTGACAAACAGCTTTGCAACATTTTTGATTAAAGATGATATCATAACCATTGTCACTTAATTGACTTATGGACAATAGATTATGTTTCAATCCTTCTACTAACAGAACATTAGAAATAGAGGGTAGGTTACCATTACCTATCGTACCAGAGCCAATGATCTTGCCCCTCTGGTTCCCTCCAAATTTCACGTCCCCTCCAGATCTAAGTTCCAGGCTTTGGAACATAGACCTTTCGCCCGTCATATGTCGCGAGCATCCAGAGTCCAGGTACCATGATTGGTGTCTGGATTTTGCTGCTAAGGATATCTGCAACAGGTATTATTTTGCTTTTAGGTACCCAGATCTTTTTGGGTCCTTTGGGGTTAGATGTTCTGCGGTTTTGCCTAAACTTCTGTTTTTCAACATAGTGTTTATTCTGGCTAACCCTTGGCTTAAACACATAAGTACTCTTTTCAGAGCTTGTATGTTTAATATCATTCAGATGACCAAACTTGAAATGAGAATACAGAGGAGTCTTCTTGATGAAGAGTTTATCAACAGACTTTGGATTGCTTCCAGAGGAGGATTCACATCCAATGCCTCTTCTGTTGTTCCCACTAACACCATAGATCATAGAAGCCATTTTGCTTCTGTCTATGCTTTTAGTGAGAAATCTTCTAAAACTGGAGTCATATTTTTCTAAAATATTTTCACTAGACTCTGTTTCAGTATCAGATTCTTGTTGAGTTGTTTCTAAATCATTTTTGAGTTTTAAATTTATTTCTTTCTGCTCAACAAGTTCTGTTCTCAGAAGATTAATCTCAGATTCAAGATTGCTTTTCAGCTTCTTGTATTTGAGTTTAATCTTGCTGTAGCTTTCCATCATGTCAGATAAACTTTCAACAAGTTCAGCTCTGGAGAGTTCAGAAAATACCTCTTCAGAGTCAGAGTCTGATTCTGACTCAGATTCAGATGATGACGTTCCTTCATCTTGATCATCTGTGTTGGCCATTAGCGCAACATTTGCACATTCTTCCTCAGATTCAGAAGATGATTCAGATTCATCTGAGTCATCCCATGTAGCCATCAAAACCTTTTTCTTTTTGTCAAACTTCCTTTTGGGTTTTTCCTTTTGAAGTTTGGGACATTCACTCTTGTAGTGTCCAGGTTCTTTACATTCAAAACAAGTGATCTCTTTCTTGCCAGATCTTCTGTGTCCAGAAGATTCTTTCTTTTGATCAGATCTTCTGAAGTTGTTGAACTTCTTCCCTTTGTGCTTCCAGAGTTTGTTGATCCTTCTGGACAGCATTGATAGTTCATCTTCTTCTTCAGAAGAAGATTCCTCAGAGCTTTCTTCATTAACCTGCAAGGCTTTAACAGATTTGTTAGATTTAAAAGCTAAGGATTTACCTTTATCTTTCTTCTGGGGTTCATCTTCCTCCAGCTCAATCTCATGACTTCTCAAAGAACTGATGAGTTCTTCTAATGAGATTTTGTTCAGATCCTTGGCCAGCTTCAATGCAGTCACCATAGGTCTCCATTTGGTAGGAAGACTTCTGATGATCTTCTTGACATGATCAGATGTTGAGTAGCCCTTGTCCAGAACTTTCAACCCAGCTGTTAGAATCTGAAATCTGGAAAACATAGTCTCAATGTTCTCAGATTCTTCCATTTTGAACGCTTCATACTTCTGTATCAGCGCCAGAGCCTTTGTTTCTTTCACCTGAGAATTTCCCTCATGAGTCATTTTGAGAGACTCAAACATATCATGAGCAGTTTCTCTGTTGGTAATTTTCTCATACTCTGTATGCGAGATTGCATTCAGAAGTATGGTTCTGGCTTTGTGATGATTCTTGAATTCTTTCTTCTGCTCCTCAGTCATTGATTTTCTATCAATCTTTTTGCCATCCTTAGTAGGATGTTCATACCCATCAATGACTAAATCCCAGAGATCAGCATCATACCCCAAGAAAAAACTTTCAAGTCTATCCTTCCAATAATCAAATTTTTCTCCATCAAACATTGGAGGTTTGGTGCTGATTCTGTCTCCTTCATATTTGTTGCTTGATGTAGGAATATCACTCATATTAGCAACCAAATAAATAACAGAGTATTTTTCTCACTGGATCTTTATCTGTCACGGTTAAGCGAATGCACACTCAGAACCGGAGCTCTGATGCCAACTGAAGGTGAGAAAATACTTAGAAGGGGGGGGTTGAATAAGTATGACAGAAAATAATCAAAGATAAAAACACAAGTATTTTTATCCTGGTTCGTTGAACTCAACTACTCCAGTCCACCCTTTTCAAGAGTGATTTGCCTTTCTCAACAAGGACTTAATCCACTATTCAAATCAACTGATTACAAATAGCACACCTAAGAACAACTGTTCTTAGTCTTCTTAAGAGCTACTGATCTAACCTAGATCCTCTTAAGGAAAACTTTCTTTACAAATTAATGTAATACAATGAAAGAGTAAGAATTGCTTCTATGAAAGCTATAAACACAACTGTGTTATTTCTCTAAGTTTAGAACAATGTATGAACAGTGAAGAATATGAAAGCTTTTAGCGTGAGAGAGTTCTTGTCAATATTGTTGTAATTTTTGGCACTTGAAGAATGAGCTATGATGTCCTTTATATAGCCACTTGAATATTGGAGAGAATATTTTACCGTTAGAGAAAATATTTCCAATATCAAAATAGTACTGTCCTTTGTACTATTACAGCAGAGAGACGGCGCACAAATAGTGGGTGTAGCAATTGTCTGCTGAGCTGTGATTATACCATATAAGGAATGTACCAGAGGAATAATATTCTTGCAGAGAATTTTGTCTATCCCAATTAAGGAAAGATTTGCTGGCATATTCCAACGGATATATTAAAATATTCTTCTTCAAATAATTCAGATCAACAATCAATATCAGAGTCTTCAGTCTTCAGAACCTTCTGGAAACTTCAGAGCCTAATATGTTCTTCAGATGTTGATGAATCAGAGTCTGGTGCAGCTGTGTGCTTGAAGCGTAACATGCTCTTAGATCAGAGTCTTCACTCAGATCAGAGTCTTCTCTCATTCAGAGTCTCTTCACTCAGAGTCTTCTCTTATTCAGATTCTTGATAATACATGCAGCGTGTTGTATCTTCAGAATCTTGATAACTAAGCTCTTATACTTCAGATTCTTCTAATCTTCAGATGCTCTTGAGCCATTCAGAATTCATTGTTCACATCAAATTTGCTCTTTAAGATTAAAATCTTTTGTGCCTGTAGAAAACAGTTTAGAACAAATTTAGAGAGTATAATTCTTGTATACAAATTATCATTAATGTTATCATCAAAACATAGAGATATTACTAAGACACAATCTGTGCTCTTACATCAGAGACCTACTTGGATTTTTGACCACCCCTGATTCCATTCCTGACCTCCCGATGGGCTACTTTATGAGCAGAGACATTGATCAGTTCTGGCGAGATATTATAGGAGGAGGGAGCCTAGATCCATCGACTCAGCTGTCTCCGGTGATTCATAACCCGACTATGAGGTATTTTCATATGACCCTGGCTCACACCTTCCTTGGAAAGGAAGATTCTGACATGCATGTTAGCGAGGAAGAGATGTTCTTCCTATTCTACGCAAACAGGTTACGCCCAGTGGCATGTGGGAACTTCTTGCTAAATAATTTCGAAGGCATAGCTAGATCTTCTGAAGGAGTTATTCATGTGGGAGGCACCGTCACTCATATAGCCACTGCATTGGGACTGACTAGCCAGTTGCTGCATCTGACCCCTTATTGTGGACCTACATTGCTTAACATTGATTTCTTCTTGGACAAAGGACTGATGAGGAGAGCTTCTTTTCAGCCTGATGCTTTCAAACTTCTGATTGATTACCAGACTGTCCATTATTTCCCTATACCTGACCCAATTGTGACCAGTGTGCATGATCCTTCCAACTGGAGTTATGCGTTGGAAGGGTATGGCGAGACGATCGATGAGCCACATACACCGCCTTCAGCGAAATACCATCCCTCTCCACCTTCTCCGAAGATGAAAGTGTATTATAATAATCATGCATTACAAAGGATCGGCTTGCACACCCAGATAGCAGCATTGCGCATAGAGATAGTTCGACTCCAGCAGACAGTAGCCGATCTCACCTTACAGTTTCAGATTTTAGACATGACCCATGCCATTGAGACAGATGTTTTATATCAGGAGATCTCGGATTTACACCGAGAGCTGCACTCACTTCGTCATCGCGATCAGTCTGACGAGCAGCCAGCTCCTTGATGACACTATTTCATTGCTTTTTATTATTTGCTTCGCTTTTATTTTCATTCACAGACTTATTGCACTTTCTTACGTTTTTATTTCATGACATTTACCTTACCGTTCATATATATATATATATATATATATATATATATATATATATATATATATATATATATATATATATATATATATATATATGTGTGTGTGTGTGTGTGTGTGTGTGTGTGTGTGTGTGTGTGTGTGTGTGTGTGTGTGTGTGTGTGTGTGTGTGTGTGTGTGTGTATATATATATGTATATATATATATATATATATATATATATATATATATATATATATATATATATATATATATATATATATATATATATATATATATATATATATATATATATATATATATATATATATATATATATATATATATATATATATATATATATATATATATATATATATATATATATATATATATATATATATATATATATATATATTTGTGACCATTAATAGTTCATGCAATTTATTTTAATTTTAATTTTTTTATGTTTTTCTGATTTTTTATGTCGAAATATGGAAAAAGAAAAAATATATACAGAGAAAATTAGCGTGTCAGGACATATGATTTTCTACTGCCAGCACACCCCAAAAACCAAGAAGGAGCACCAAGACCCAACCAAAAGCACAAAATCCGGCCCAACCACCTTTTACAAGGATGGCGCCCGCCATATAGTCCATGGTGCCCGCCATGGGGTCTGGACTATATGCGTGGCAGAAGTTACAAAACTTCCATTTTTGCATTCAAAAACCTCCAAAACCCATTTTTGGCTACATGAAAATCCTCCCCAAGTCACCAAAAGTTCATACTTTCATCTTCCACTCACCAACCCATTAACCATTCCAACTTCCATTTTCACTTCCCCTCACCAAAATCCATCAAAAAACCCATTTTTATAAAACTCCAAAAAAGTACCCATTCTTCATCTTCTTCCCTCTCCAACATTCATCCATGGAGCACGGAGGTTACATTTTGCGTCAAGGGAAACCCGGAGAAAGATAACGGAAAATCCTCGATAAATTGCGAAACCGGGATATCGCTTCGACACGGTATGTGGACGATAACTGCCTTTATTCTTTAGGTATTTACCATAGCGTGTATCATTTATTAGACATTCTAGGACTGCATGAGATTTTTGTTAGACAGGATCCTACTTTTGACCGGCTGACCAGGGAATTCTTGAGTTCCCTAATTTATGTTGTCAGACCCGACACTGCTAGCACCGTCGGCACGGTCCAGTTCCGGATGTTTAATGTTGAATATTCGTTTAGTACTGATGAACTTGCAGAAAGGCTTGGATTGCCTTTTGGTGCGGGTGCTATTTGTGAAGCACCTCTGGATTCTGAATGGGCTATGGAGGCATTTTCCTTCTGGCACAGGTTGTCAAATTTTACTATTTCATCTTTCGGAGGAATACTTGCCTCCAGAATCCATAACCTGACCATCCGCGTGTTTCGCTACATGCTAGCCTATACTGTTTTTGGCCGGGAGATTCCTAACAAGGTAAATGCAAAAGAGTTACTATTCTTGCAGGGGTGCCTTACAAATAGGAGATTCAATGTAGTCCCATTCATGATGGCCCATATGAATGCCTCTATTAAGAGCATAGGGACCATAGCCTTCGGAGGACTTATTACGTCCATTGCAAAGGCTCTGAACCTAGATGCTGAGATAGCCACTTTAGAACCTCTCCCTCCTTGCACAATCAATTTGAAAATTTTGAAAGATATGAAATTCTGCAAAGTCAGGAAGAAAGGAGGCTTCGAGCTTATGATGCACGGGAGGGCTATCCCATATGTTGTTCTGCCTTGCATTAGACGCACTGATGTGACTATCGAGGGAAACTGGACCTATGATTTAGATGCTCCACCCATTACCGGCCCAGTACCCCCAAATATTCTAGTTGGTGACGACGATGATACTGATGACGAGTATGACCGGCGAGAGCGATCTCCCGATCATCCTAAACCGCCTCACCATGTACCACAGACATACACTGCACCGTCTTCCTCTTACCATTCTGTAGGTACCGCTCCTGGATTTTATATATCTGAGCAGATGTGGCGAAAACAATTAGCCAGAGAGGAGAGACGCGACAATTTGCTCAACACCATTCAACAGCAACTATTTGAGAATATGAGATTCATGCAAGAGTCTCAACAGCAGATGAACCAGTCCATGCATACCATCATGCAATCTAAAGCTGCTCTGACCACCCGATTCGACGCGTTCAAAGCTTCTCAGACCGATCGTCATCGCAGCAGATCCCGCCGCCCTAGGTACTCGCTGCACGATGCTGACAGCACTGGCAGGCGGCAACATGCCTTAGGCACCTCAGGTACCTCGTCCCTTGCTTATTTCGAAACATTGGGGACAATGTTCAATTTAAGTATGGGAGGAGACTTTATTTATTTTCCTGCTTTATCTCGCATTTTTATTTCTTTTATCGCTTACTAGTTTATTTCCCGTCTTATTTTTCCTTTTCATTTTTTTAGAGCATACTTGTGCTTAATGAGTCATTCTACAGTATACCTTTACTCCCTCATTACTTTGCCCCACCAAAAACTTTTTTGACAAATAGTGTACTATCCTGAAAATTTTTTGGGCTTTGAGGCAAGTTCATGTTAGATGCAGACGATTTGGAAAAAAATTCTCTTTGAAACATCGGTATCATTATAACACCTTAGGCTTCGTAAATGCAGAAATCGACCCCGATACTCTGTGTACCATGGCCTTAATAGAATACCTATAGTAAGTCCTTAGTAGTTTATCTTAACACTCATCTCCGGCCAAAAATGTTATCTAAGTGAAGGATCGATGAAAATAAGTGAATGATCGGTATGCTAAAAAATTAATAACATAATTACAACTCGGGTATAGGTAACCCTCACAAGGTCATTTAACCCAAAAAGTTGTAAATTCGAAAAAAAGAAAAAAAGAAAAAAGGAAAAAAATGATAAAGACAAAACAAAACAAAAACACCTTCCCATTGTCAGTTGGTTCAGAGGTATCTGGTAATGAACTCGGTAGGACGGATTACGATCCGATCTCCCGCATTTGCAAATGGGCCAATAAAAGGGGTTACGCCACTTTGTACACCAGAACCCTATGCTTAGATCAGAATCACTAACTGGTCACTTCACCATGATTTCGTACAGATAACGGACTTAATATGATTGCACCAGAATGAAAATGACTCAAAAGGAGATTTAAAAGTAGGCCTAGGTATAGTAGAGTAGTATGGATTGATTTGTGTAAAAACAAAGCTTATGTCCGTATTTTCGGAGAAGTGTCATTCCGATACCCGTGGTTCATTGAGTCATCACCTATCGCTTCATCCCAGCTTGAACATATAAGACCTTTTTTCCCAGATCATTTATGGATATCACCCTATTCTGTCATGATGTTTTGCTTGAGGACAAGCAAAGTTTTTAGTGTGGGAGAATTTGATAGGCTTAAGTTATATTGTTTATTTGACTCGATTTCACGCACATTATTTAGTATTTTATTTCTGCTTTCTTGTATTATGCCTTTATTTTGTTTCTTTTTCAGGTTTTTGTATTTTCAAAGCTACTCGAGAAGAAATGAAGAAAAACGAGCTGAAAACCCTACTTTCTGAGGAAATGTACACATGGCTTCCATCATGGCAGGCGCCATAGAGGATGCCACACATTGGATACAAGTCAACTGCTGACAACTGCCACGTCTCTCACTCCTTTCCACCCTAGTTCATGTAGCGGGCGCCACAAGGAGGTGGCAGGCGCCACCTTCACACGGATGTTTCCCTCCCAAAAGGAGTTGGGGGGCATTCCTGTCTTTACCTGTACTTTCCTACCTCTATAAATAGAAGAGTTTTGATTCATTTCAAATCATCCAAGCTTAGAGAACAGAACTCAAGCCATAAATTTCACCTATTGTAAAGTGATAAACTTCTCACATCGAGGGGTTATCACACCGTGTAATCGAGTCTGTAATCGAGTTTGGAGAACTTGGGTAGAAGTTAAGTCTGCCGCAATTTTAATTCAGTCTTTTTACTTCCAGTTGTTTAAGATTTTAAAGTCTCTCGTTTAGAGCAGGTTTCTGTCTATTTATTGCCTTTTATTTGTTTACCCGCCTTTATTTCCCGCACCCTTTATTTCTTTCACCGCACTTTATTTATTTATTTACCCGCACTTTATTTACTCGCATTTATTTACCATGTCCGGCTAAATCTTAAGGGCTAGGATGTGAGGATTATAGTTATAATTAGTATTCCACACGGTTGTCGGTAGAATTACTTAGGGGTTGTTTTAACTTTTAACACTTATTTTCTGTACTTAAAATCTGTTGGGTAAGATCGAAAGTCGTCCAACCTTTAGATAAATTTGGTTAGTTTTAACTCTTCCAAGGAAGCGAAAGCGCTTGGCTCAGTTAATTAGGAATCTTTAATGTTTAAGAAAACCGATTTTAAAACTGTTTTCGGACACGTTTATGGATTTAATGTCCGGTTCGCAAGAACCTCTTTTTGTTAGAAATTCTAGGTTAAAATACTTTTCAACTAAGTCAAGAAACTATATTTCTTAAAAATAGGTTTATTAATCCTAACGCAACGCGCACCTTTTTATAAGTGACAATAAGAGGGGTCGATTAGGGATAAACTCGGTTCTGAATATGCAAAAGCGACAGTTCCCGTTAAATTAGTTCTTTTCATGAGTAGAAAATATTACCCCATAAGAAATCCTATATGTACACATCTGGAATACTACGTAGCTATATGAATTGCATCTATGCCTGTTGCTTTATTATTGAATTTATTTTCGCACTTTAGTTTTATTTCGCACAACCCAATCCTTTATTTGACTTACCTTAGATAAACACCGTAACAATAGTAATCGATAGATTGACGTTTGGTCTCTGTGGGATCGATAATCTTTTGTATTACTTTGACGTTATTCGTGCACTTGCGAATCGCCCATCACGACCCAATGATTTTTTTTTAAATTTGTGTATTTTAAAATTTTTGGTTTAAATCTTGGTTAAATATTAAGTTTTAAGTTTCTAATTAGTTTTCTTTAATGTGAGATTAACCCTGGTTTAAGTAGGTGATGCATTTTAGATCTTTCAGCTTTTTATTTATTTTTTATATATTTTTTGATTATAATTCGTACTTGATTCAATGTTTGTTATTGATTTGAATCTATGACTATTTGAGTTGAACTTGTAATCAATTAAAAAGCGTGGGATTCATGATTAGTCCTTGGTTTAAGTTTATGCAACCAATTTCTTGATACTTACTGGCTATTGGTTTCTATCATGGTACACATGTTTAATGATCGTCCTTGACATGTGATGTTACTCAATGTGTGTCATAATGCTTGTCGCAACTGCGAAAAACACCCGGCAAAAACAGAAGAGTCGCCACTGTTCGTTATTTATCCCAACGAGAGAGAAAGGAAACGATCGGAAAAACCTGACGAAAAAAGGGAAAGACAAGGTCATTGCAACCAAGTCCTAGGTTCGGGAGTCGGTTACGCAAGGGGAAGGTATTAACACCCCTCATGTCCGTCGTACTCGACGGGATCCACACTTGTTGTCTATCTAGGGGTGTGTTTAAACTATCTACGCTACAGGCTTGCGGGACAAAAAGAAAAGAAAGAGACTCGGCAAAGCATCGCGTCTCTGTGCCTATGTACTTTCATCTGGTATGCAAGATCAGAGTCAACGTAGTTCGGCTAACTACGGGAGAGAAGGGGGGAGGTTGCTCGCCAAGACGTCACGTCTTGTGCCTACGTACTTTCATCTGGTACGAAAGATCAGAGCAAATGTAGTTCTGGCGCACACGAAACCACGGGTTGATTAAGTGTTTTAACCGAGTATGGTTAAACATCCGTTCCAACAGTTAGGGACTAAGCCTGTTTGCGGTAGAACCGAAGCTTAACAACACTCTCTTTCTGAAAAAAGTTCCCAATTAATCCTGAAGGAAAAAGGTTTGAATTTTGTTTTGTGTTTTTTAGTGAAGTGAATTAATTCGGTTTGTGATTCACGTTGCAATAAAGACTATGACACGGAGGCGAATGCGTCGTATATCACCCCCAAACAGGACGGATACTAAACATTCTAGATACGCGAGAGGAGACCCCTCACTCATCATTCCCCATGTAGCTTAAGGCCCATAGTGCGTAATGTTTATCGCCTTTATTAAATGAGTTAGCATGATTTTGAGATGAGAAGAGAGACGCACAGAAGGTCTAAGGGAAACTCGGTCCTAACGTTGTCATGCAAAGTGATCCTAGAGTTTGGATGAAAAGGGGAAACATCTACCCTAATGTTAGCATACTTGGATTGAACACCTAATGTTTCTCCTACTCCCACCCTAAACGGAGGGACTAGGAATCCTATGGGGATCATGGCAAGAAAGCACAAGAAGAACAAAGGAAGAATCAATCACAAGTAGATAAATGCAAACATAAAAAATGCACAATTAGAATGGTGAGAGGGAGGAAAAATGTGTGGGGCAGCAGCCTCCACAAGCGCGTCTCGACCTCAACAGCGATGCAAGAATGATGCAAACATGTGGAGAAAACAAGAGATGAAAGTATACGAACATGCAAATGAAAACTCGATTCAAATCACATACAAACATGCAAATGATTGAAAGAATGAACGTAAATGGCAACAACATCATGATTAAACAGCCACAAACAGCAGCAAATATCCAAAACAATTCAATTCTAATGCATCACACTGATCTATGATGATTCAAATCGAACCGGTACGCGAGCATGCAAGCAAACAACAAAATATGGCATTCTGGTACAGTGTTAATCGGTTAACACATACTGTTAATCGATTAACCTGTGTAAAACAAGTGAAAATCTGGAAATTCGTAGGTGTTAATCGGTTAACACCCTGAAAACTTTGAAAAATTTGAATATTTGAATTAGTTAACCGGTTAACCATATACGTTAACCGGTTAACACAGTACCAAAAGTAGAAAAACAGCAAACAGAACCACTTTCCAGCAAATAAGCACTTATCCGATCAACCGGATGATCGTATAATCACTTATTCACGAACTTAAACCAGAAAATCATGATTCAAACAGCATGTAAACAGATCAACACAACCAGATCATGGATCAAACACCTCAAACCAATCACAATTCAATCAGATATGAAGATTAACATGACAAACATGCAAATAAGCTCGAAAATTAAATCGGATCAGAAATCCAACCTACGAATCGGAGAATTGATTCGGTAATTGTTGACTCAACTGTAATTGTGTAGATCTAAGCAAAGAAGTCCGGAAAACTTCAAGATCCAAGCTAATTGATGTTGTATGAATGAAGATCCTTCACAATTAAGTCAAATTACTCCAAATAAGCACTTCTACAACCACCTCAAAATCCAGATCTGAACTTGCACGAAAATTGAATGATGAAATCACTTCAATCAATGTAATGGATGGAGGTTTGGCTCTTAGAAATCAAGGATTCCAATGAAGAATCAATGATTTCAATGGAAAAGAGCTTTGAGTGAAGGTTTTGGCTATGGAGAAAATTGAGAGAATTGAGATATAATTGATGAACTCTGAATTTGAAATGGAAATTATGAAGGTTATATGAGTGTGGTTTGGATTAATTCACTTAAATACCACTTTGGTTGGGATCCAAAACAAAGGCTTGGAAGTTGGTTTGGAAATTGTGGTATGGAATGAGGTTTGGGATTTCGGAGGGAAATGAAATTTAACCAAATTTCAAATGATGTTCTAGATCCTTCCCAAGTGCAAAAATGAGCTTTCAAGTGATCAAAATTGGACCCCAAAGAAGCTCCCCTTGAAAATTCACGTACAGAGCAAATTCTGCTATGGTTAACCGGTTAACCATATGCGTTAACTGGTTAACACGGTTAAACTTTCAATTCTGGGCTGATTTTCAAATGGTTAATCGGTTAACCATATGTGTTAACCGATTAACACCTTCAAAATTTTGAATTTGACGCCTTTTGGTGGGAAGTATGCCCATTTGCCCTATTTCAACTGTTTGGAGCTCTGTTTAGCTGCTGAACCTCATTTTTTGAACGTTGTCCCTGTGAAAATGCTTGTTATGAGCCTGAATGCTGATTTCTGATCTGAAATTAATCTGTAAAATAAAATCGGTCGCCTGATCTCTGGGCAAAATAAATGCCGAAGCTCTGATGCTCTCTATTCGTTGTTCAATCTCTTGCTCCGAAATGAACTTGAGCCATAAGAATGCCTTGATCCCATGTCTCGAGACCGAATGTTATCCAATGCAAAATGCTAAAATGCAAAGAAACAAAAGCCAGGTACAAAAAAACGAGAAGGCAAATTTTGGGGTGCTACAGCTGCCCCTATTCAAACAACTTGGACCTGAAGGAAGGAAAAGCATCCGCTTTCAAACATTCAAAGTACAAGGTGATTGAATACAAAAGAACCCGGAAATTTTCATCCCGCGGGAATGCAAAACAGCAACTACCAACCAAGAGTTGGAAAATGACGCGCTGGGGACAACAATCCAACATAATCTGAACTTCATCCAAAAGATGCCAACCAAAAGTCGAGAAAACGCCCGGAGGATACCAACCAAGAGTCGGGAAACAACCAAAGATACCAACCAAGAGTTGGGACAAAACCATCAACGAATTACAACCAAGAGTCGGGATAAACTTCTCTCACAAACCCTGCTGGGTAACAAAAGAGTAACCAAACATCTTCGTGGAGACTCCACCGGGAAGAGAGTGGACTAATCAGACGACTCTGTGGAGCACAAGCTTCTGCCATAAGACTGCAATCAAAGAATTCCATCCAAGAGATGGGGTAAAAATCCCAAACACTACCAACCAAAAGTCGAGATTACCACAACACCAACCAAAACTTACATGACGAGACGACTTCGTTGAGGAGGCATACTGACCAAAAGTCGGAATCAACAACCAGAGTACCAAGATTACCAACCAAGAGTTGGAAAATCGTCAACAAATTAACCACACAGGATATGGAGACCTCACTGGGGAATCCAGAGCTACCAACCAAGAGTTGGAAAACGAACCGACATCCACGACTGACCATACCAGAGAAACCATAACCACCAACCAAAAGTTGGAAAATGCCAAATCTCCTCATCACCCAAAAGTTGAGATAACGACTCCGCTGAAGAATAAAGGGAGGACTACCAACCAAAAGTTGAAAACACCAGATCTTCTCATCAACCAAAAGTTGAGATAACGACTCTTCAGGGGACAAAGGAAAACTACCAACCAAAAGTTGGAACCACAATAGACGTCTCAGACCGACCCTACTGGGGATAGGGGAATGCCAACCAAGAGTTTGGAAAACCGCAGGGGAAAACATCCAACCAAAAGTTGGAAAACTAAGGTACTAACCAACAGTTAGAATCACCCTGAAACCCCGCTGATCAAAGGTCGGAACACAAGCTGCTAACCAAGAGTTAGGATTGCTGGGAAAAGTCCTCATGAATCAAAATCTACTAACCAAGAGTTAGGATGACTGGGGAACGCTACACGAAGCTGACTCCACCACAGAAGACTGCCAACCAAAAGTTGAGATGATCATCCCAAATTATCAACCAAAAGTTGAAATAAAAGGCCTCTAACCAAAAGTTAGAACAACGGCTACTAACCAAGAGTTAGAACAACAAAGATTATAAACCAAAAGTTGAAATAGGGACTCCACTCGAGGAAGCTCAAAGATTACCAACCAACAGTTGGGATCACCAAATATAATCATCTAAATTATGATGAGAAAGATACCGACCAAAAGTTGGAATCCACGACTCTGCTGAGAGAAATAAAGAACAACCACCAATTGGAATAACATCCAAACACCACTGGGTCATCAACCAAAAGTTGAAATAAACAACAATGGTCAACCAAAAGTCAGAACAACTCTGTTGGGAAAGAACCAAAAGCTTGACCAGGGAAAGCAACACTCGCAAGCGACTCACCTGGGGAAAGCGAAATCATTCACCCAAACTACTCAGCTGGGAAGAATCCGGTAAAATACCCGATCTAGAAATCCATCTTGACGCGGATAACACGAAAACCCCTTGCTTCAAACAGTCTCTGCTGAAAGAAAAATCCGGTCCCAAAACACCAAACCTGGCTTATGCTTCAAATGCGTATGTTTGAAAATGGCGTAATGCTCCATACGAAATGGAAATGCTACGCATTTGGGAGGATGCTAATGCAAAATGAAAATGCAAAAGAACCAACCCAGCAAAATAAATGCTAGGGAGAAAAGATACCACTCTGCTGGGGAGAGATAGCAACTCATGATGGGAAGAAGAGAAATCCACACCGTCGGGGATCAAATCTTCTGGGGAACTTGAATAACTCTGCGGGGACGCAAGCAATTCGATGCTTAAATCAAACCCCTTCTGTTGAGGAAACCGTCTCGGCGGGGGAAAACAATCGACCACTGAAGATTGACTTTATCCTGTTCAAGAAACCAACCTTGAACGACATTCCTGAAAACTCTATCCCGCTCGGGGAGAAAATCCACTCTGCTTGGGATTACATCAAATATCAGCATGCTCTTGCCGAGGAATATCAGATACTCCTACTCTACGGGAAACTTGAATCCGCTGGGGAAAACCCAGACTCCTGTTCTACCACTTACTCTATCGAGAGAATCAGCACTGCACTCTGCTGGAGACAATCCTGAACCAACTCCGCGGGGAAAGGGCGTCATCGACGTTGCCTCCACTGGAGAAGAAAACTGGTTTACAAACCATCCTACCGTTGAGGGAAACACCTCTATCCTGTTCCGCTGAGAACAACTCCACCCTGCCGGGGACTCACTTTCTCACGAAGATAAGGCTTTGTTTTGTTAGGGAAATAACATTTCAATCTAGATAATCGGACCCTGCCGGAGAGAGGACACAACTCTTCCGGGGATAAGATGATCACTTCACTAGGGAAGTGAAATCTCTGCTAGGGGAAAACAAGCCTCTCGCTTGCTCATGCCTGACTGCATTTGCCTGTGGGAAACAAGCCCATTCTGCTGGAAATATCACACTTAATTCGTTGAGAATACTCGGCTGACAACAACTGCTTCTTGCTGCGACCTGAATTGCTGAGGATAAGGGAAACTCACCTGATTGTGATAACCCTGTTGACCTGCAACAAAGAAAAACAACATAAATGTTCTACATGTGAAATGGTTACCTTAGTTACCATTCATGATACTTGCCGATCAAGCAAAGTCAGCGCTTTCGTTATATTCTGTACAGCCTCTCGCTTTTACCTGCAATGCTTACCAAAATAACAGACATTTCACAAACAACACAGTAAAATAGACAAGAAAAAGAAAGCTCTTTGAATGAAGTGAATACTTTATTGATGGAAGGCCTGTAAATAGGCAAATTACAATTTAGACGCAATTCCTGAAAAGAGGTAATTGCTCAAAACAAGAAACAAATACAATATAAATGTCGGCAATATGGAAATAGACAACCACCATGTGTCGATTCGGCTATGACCTGTATGTCTTCGATGTTCCCCTTGTTTCTTCTTCTGACAAGACTGACTGGACTGATTCCTTTCCTTCGGGATAACTTCTCACAAGCTTACAGATCGAACGCGGACCGTGATCATTTGCTTTTTAAATCCCTAACTTTTTCCTAGATCGCCCTTTCGGGTTTGCAATCCACCGGGATACCCATTGTTGCGGTGGAAATAGGATCACAAACTATTAATGAGTTTGAATCGCAATTCAATTCACAACTGCTCTTTGATTTATCCGAAGGAAAAGGTCAAAAAGGGAAAACCTATTTTTGCATCGTAAACACAATGCGGGGAAAGATCTAGGGTTCGGGGGTTGGTTAAATTTAGGGAAGGTATTAGCACCCTAAACTTCTGTTGTACTCTACAGGAACCTTTTGTTCAGTTGTTTACTATTTGCTTCATTTATTTGCTTAAGGTATATGTACAAAGGGATTAAAAGTGAGAAAATAAACCTAAGGGGTTAATTCTAAGTTTACTCGGCAAGACATCGCATCTTGTGCCTACGTATCCTTACGGGAGTGGAATCAGAGTAATCGTAGTTCCCCTCAAAAGGGAGGTTAGAGACTTCTTGACTGTGGTCAAGGTCTCAAGGGGAATAAACGCATCTTAGGGATACGCTTACATGGAGTGTAGAAACTCCAAATCTCTACGTTATGAATTGTTAAGTTGTAATTAGGGTTAAATTAGGTTAGGTTAGGGATTCCACGGCGGGAAACCCTAAAATGAGCGCGGCGACTCTTTGACCTAATGCTAGGGGTAAAATTGTAATTTTGCCTGCGGCGAGGCATTTGTGAAAATTTAGGGTTTGTGAGGTTGTAAGGGTTTGAAGTTGAGGACTATTGGCGCGGCGACCAAAAGCTAGACCTAACCTTCGGATGTGTGCAATGTGACAGAAATAATGGTAAACGCGTGAGATAATTGAATCATGCAAACAGAGAGATAATGTCATAATTTAAACCATGCAAGCAGAAATTTAAAGGCAGAATTTAAAGAGCGATTGTTAAGTTCGCGAGGTTACATGAGAGGAGCAGATACAATATGATAATGAAATTTGAATTGAACAATAATAAAATAAAATAAATAACGGTTCTAGTTATTATTTTAAAAAAAAAAAATTTAGTTATTATTTTAAATTTATCTAAAAAAAAGTTTTTCTTAAAAATAATAGGTTTTCATATTAATTTGGAAAAGATGTTAATGTTATTTATTTTAAAAAAACAGATTTTTATATTATAACAAGTTTTAATAAATTAATGATAACAATAATAATAATAATGGTAATAATAATGATAATAATGATAATAATAATAAATAATGATAATACTAATAATAATAATAATAATAATAATAATAATAATAATAAAGCAATAATGAATTTTAAATGTGCCAAATAACCCAACAATGTTGCTAACGCAGAAATGCGCTCATCGCAACCAGATCTAAATCGGACGAAACAAAATTTATCTCAAAGAAAAAGAAATTAAGCAAAAAATAGTATTATTGCTCACACAAAAATGCGATCATCGCAACCAGATCGAACTAACACAAATGTCACGCGTCATGCACACAACTGTGCAAACATCGTATCGACATAATTCGATCAAAAATTAATCTTATATATATAAACTCTAACAATTTAAAAATTATATATATATATAAACGTAACAGTAATAGATAAAGAAAAAGAAATAACGGTAATAGATGAAGAAAAAGAAATAACGGTAAAAGATGAAGAAAAAGAAATAACGGTAATAGATGAAGGAAAAGAAATAACGGTAAACGATGAAGAAAAAGAAACAATAGTAATGGATGAAGAAGAAAACTAAATAACGGCAAACGGCACTCACTCCTCTTAGGTTTTTTTCATTCTCCCCTCTTCCAACAAGGCAACACATGTATATATAGGGAACAAATTAGGGTTAACACCAAATTGTCAATAATGTCCCTAAAGCCCATTTTAAAGCCCAAACTAAATAATTAGTTAAGAAAAAATAAAATTTAAATAATTTAAAATAATTAAAATAAACTTAAAATAAAAACTAATAATGCTATTGATTCCTAAAATCAAAAATATTATAAAAAGAACAAAATTTTTTTCAATATTTTTTATTTTATGATTTTTTGGATATTTTTATGAATAATTTAGAAAAAAGTGAAAAAAATAATATTTTAAAAAATGATTTAATTAAAATACGAAAATAATAATTAAATAATAATAAAAAACTATTTTTGTTATTTTTTTAATGAAAGATAGAAAAATTTAGAGTAAAAATAATAAAAAACAAAAAAGTGACAAAGGTGAGATTCGAACTCTCAACCTCTCACACTCATAACTCCTTACACATGTCCTCCTGCCAATTGCGCCATTTTTACTTTTTAGAAAAAAAATGCATGCCATATGATATTTACCTGCAAAAAGTCAAACGACTACACAAATTTGTTAGTAATTGATTAAATGCAATAAAAATGCAATGAAATGCGACGACAAATCTTAGGGCAAAATTTGGGGTATTACAGTTGCCCCTATTTAAATAACTTCACCGGGTGATTCGAGTGGCGGAGACTCGAGGAATCATGGTGGAGGGATTTAAATATAGATAACCGAAAATTTTGCCCTTATATGTGGCGATATGCAATGTTATGGACCAAACAAGACTAATGCAGACAATGCCATGAATATGATATGATGTGTATGCTGGAATGATGAGTGCGAAAATGATGACGAATACGACGACACAGGGACAGACGCTACGAGAAGAACACACTGGGGAAAACGACGCGCTGGGACACAGTACAACACTGGGGAATTCTAAAATGATGGTCAGCTGGTGCGAACACGACCAATTATCATTTTTAGACCGGGAACGAGATTCTCAAATGGAGATGGCACCTATGAGACGGCCTCCACTGGGGAATCTAAAAGTAAAACTGGATCATGTACGACTGCAAGATCGATTACAGAATGCTGGAGCATTGAGCAAAGAATAACATCTAAGCTTCTGTAAACTATCTCTCGTGACAGGATCAAACGGACTTTTCGGGAATCCGTAGCAAATATACAGGGTAAAAAAGAACCGGCTGTATGCCAAAATAAATGGACTTTTAGAATAAGATCCTTAAATGGAGATGGCACCTATGAGATGACCTCCACTTGGGAATGTCTAATAATAATTGGACCTACACGATTGCAAGATCGATCACAGAATGCTGGAGCATTGAGCAAAGAATAACATCCAAGCTTCTATAACCTATCCCTCGTGGTGGGATCGAATGGATTTTCGGAAATCCGTATCAAATATACAGGGTAAAGACCGGCTGTATGCCAAAGTAAATGGACTTTAATGGGAAATGCCCCGATAAGCTTCTCGAGGGAGAACTGTCACTTATCGTTGGAAGGGACTTACATGCCAAAACAAATAAGCACTCAAATAAAGAGGCTGCTGCTTATCTGATATATCAATTTTCTCATATTTAAGGTTGGCGCCTGGAATACGATTCTGATTTTTCTTTTACTAAAGGATAAATGAAATTCTTCATACTTCAAGATCGTGCTCTCCTGAATATGAAAAGGGTAAACTGAACATCCTCATAATTCAAGATCGTGCTCTCCTAAATATGATTCCGCTCCTTCTTTTACTAAAGGGTAAATGAACATCCTCATTCTTCAAGATCGTGCTCTTCTGAATATGATTCCACTCCTTCTTTTACTAAAGGGTAAATGAACTTCCTCATTCTTCAAGATCGTGCTCTCCTGAATATGATTCCGCTCAAACCTCCCCGTACTTCAAGATCGTGCTCTCCTGAATACGATTTGGTTTCTTCTTTTACTAAAGGGTAAATGAACATCCTCATTCTTCAAGATCGTGCTCTCCTGAATATGATTCCGCTCAAACCTCCCCGTACTTCAAGATCGTGCTCTCCTGAATACGATTTGGTTTCTTCTTTTACTAAAGGGTAAATGAACTTCTTCATACTTCAAGATCGTGCTCTCCTGAATATGATTCCGCTCCTTCTTTTACTAAAGGGTAAATGAACTTCCTCATACTTCAAGATCGTGCTCTCCTGAATATGATTCCGCTCGAACCTCCCCGTATTTCAAGATCGTGCTCTCCTGAATACGATTTGGTTCAAAACCCCCCATACTTCAAGACGACGGGTAAATGGAAGCCCAACTGCTCCATGGAGATGGCCATTTGCTGCGAGTCATAACGAAGATAGGATCGGCTTCTTAGGTGAGAAATGTTGTATACCGATGCTGTAAGATGTAAAGTGTAAAGTGTTGTACTGATAGATTTTCCAGGCGTGAACTGGCGTGTATCCGTAAAGGATTGTGGTTGAAAGATAGTGCAAAATAAATGCACGTCCGGGTACAGTGATAAACTTCTCGGGCGAGAACAGTCGCGTATCTGTCATGGTATGGTGAAAATCTTTAGATGGTGCAAAATAAATGCACGTCGGGTTGGCTCGACGACCGACAAAACTGAGATTCAATCTAGGATCGAGCTAGAAAGAAGACTGGTAATCAAGACTCCATCGAGGGAAACGATCTCGAAGGGTAAATATCTTATCTTGGTGAGGAAAGATAGCTGAAGTAACCGTCATCCACGAGGATCGAGCTCCGTAGGGAAACTTGGAAACACATATGTATTTTATGCTTAGGGCTGACAATCTATTTGAAGAGAATGGACGAACCCGGTTACTCGGCGGTAACGACCAATGATAGAGACACAATGAACCTGTGCATGCTAACGCGTATGTTAATGAATATGTTAATATGAATGTATGTTGATGTCTATGTATGTAAATATGCAGGATGTTATGAAATGAGTATGTAATGAGTATGTAATGAATATGTAATGAATATGTAATGAATATGTAATGAAATAGGCATGTGATGCTTATGCCCTTGCGTATGCTGGCGAAACAGACTAGAGACGGGACGAGAGATGAAATAAACATCTCGACGGAAATACCCTGCGTTCTCTGCAACCAATACGTCAATCATGGGTAAGAAAGATCAATGGTAGAACCAAATCTGGTTTTAAAGTTCTGAATTCTCTGGGGAGAAGGTAATCTGCTTGGGTGTACAGTATCACGTCTTCACATGGGGAGAAGAAAACCTGAGGGACACTTTTGAGTTTACCCAAGAAAAAGTTGTCAGCTTATAGTCTCTCTGGGGACTATGAAGAGGCAATAGTTTAGGAGCCTGTTGCAACACTGAGATTCATTGGGGAATGAAGGCCGCTGCGAGTAAAATCCATTGGGTGTATGAGGAAAAGTTGTGAAACCACATAGTTTTTATCTTGAAGGATCTTGTAGTAGTCGCCATTTGTTTCCTTTAAAAAACACGGTGCCCCAGGATACTTGCGTTGCGAGGTAGGGTCATCTCAAGAGGATTTTATAGAGAACACCGAGTCCGGTTGCCCCATTGTTCTCAAACTCTTTGAGAGATTTGTCAGGTCTCGACGTAACTGGCACAAATTAATCGTGTTACGACGAAATCTTTGGGAAATAGCTCTTAAGAATGTCAGACTCGCGTTGGTAAGCGAATTGGGAAACTGCCTGCCCCTGTTTAGCAGGATCTTCAAGTTCCACGGGTTATGTCCATATGTAAATCTCTAAGATATCAAGCAAAATCGTCATGCCTGAAATGCCTATCCTGAGCTTGTCAATGCACACATATATTTGTCTTGAATTTTTGTTTTGAAAAAAGATATCGCGATAACTTGTGACCGAAATCACTAGTCAGGATATAAGTTTTAATTATAATGCCAACATGAATTTTTTCTGAGCATAGCTCGTAGGAGTTAGGAAACGTGATCTTGTCAAGTATGCTTTCAACCGAAGTCCTACTTCAATTAGGTCTTTTAAAGGTTGTATCGTGGCTCGGTTCACGGTTTAAGAAACAAAGGGTAAAGGCTCAAAGTTATATTTGTACCCACCCATTCTTCGTGATGTTCTCCAATCCTAATTCAGTTAACCGGATACGAACGCTCATATCTCAAGCGGATTTGCTATGGTCGAGAACTTATCAAGGCTTTGGACATGGCAGTCACTCACCTATTTCTTTTGGCAATTGGTCACACGACCTTGTTCTTTATAGGGGTTCTAAAAACTACTGGTTTGTCGTTCTTATTCCCTAACTTTTGCCTGGACAACGTCTTTTGATTTGACTTTGGAGTCCAGCGGGATGCCCTAGTTTTGCCTAAGTCTCCTTCATAGGTTTCGACTTAGCGGGTCTTATTTTTTTGAATCTTCTTTTATGCACAAGTCGTGTAAATCTTTTGAAATGCTCGTGACTGCCCCACTCCTTAGGTAACCGAGGGATAGTCATTGTATTGGACTTCTTAAGATGCTAAGGATAAATTCTCGAAGGTTTGCTCCTCCCTTTTTAGAGTCTAAGTGCTCAATCGGTTTAACTGAAACCTACCCTGCCCCAGGTTGAGATGAGGGTTCTTAAAAAAAAACTCCTACTTCAAGGCTCAAAGAGGTTAACTAGGGATTAACATCCTTATATCTCCAGTGTTTGGGATTTGAAACAATGCCTTACATCATCAGCAGGTTTTAAATGAAAGCATACGACAAGAAATCTGACGTTTTAGGTTCGTCATCCTCCCCCCAATTCTCCATCAGAACAAGAGATCGGGTAAAGTTGGCATTATGATTTATGAAAACGTTTTTTTTTTTGAATGAGTGAAACGAATGGATTTATTCAAGACAAACATATGCGTTGCATTAATTAATCGAAGATAAACAAGTTCGTACATGCTAAATATGCTTAATCAAAGAGAAATACATATAAATGAACTGTCGGAAAAATCCTTCTAAATGGTTTATGAAATTCAAGAGCAACAGTTTCCTCTGGCGGAGCCTTAATGGAAAGGTCGTCTGTCTTACGATCACCGCGAGTCGTCATGGCTTGCCCCAATTATGCTGGTCACATCTTCAACAGTTTTCAGTCGTTGCTTCAAAATAACTTTCCCAGATCCTTTGTTGATCCCGGTCATACCATCTTGAGGGTTATTGAAATGAAGCGAGCTAGGCCTTTGAATAATTACTGGATTCGGCTGATTTGCCACAGGAGTAGCATGCTTTGCAGAATTCGAACTCGACAAGTGAGGGACCCTGAGAGGAGTCTCGGTCTTCAGCTGAGCATCGCCAAAAGACAACTTCTTCGTTTCTAGCAAATTTCTGACAACTTTCTTAAGAGCATAGCAATTCTCTAGATCATGGCCGGGCGCACCCTCATGAAATAAACAATGAGCGGTAGCGTTGTAACTTGCAGGTAATGGATTAGGTGGAGGACCCAAAGCACTGGTGGTAATCAGACCTTGTTGTACTAAATGGGGGTATAACTCAGTGAAAGTCATCGGAATTGGAGGACAAGGCTTATACTGACTCTTACGGGGATAAGGAACCTGATCCTGTGATTGCTGGTGAACAGGAGCGTTGGGCACTCGCTGACTGTCGACAGGAACTTGCATAGGCGAATAACCGGAAGGTTGTTGATAAACTGGTGCCTGATATACCGGAGCTGACTGTACAGGCTGGCATGTAGGAAACTGCTGATCGAAAGGAGGTGCAACAGTAGCTACATAGGGTTGTTGAACATATAGAAACGGATAACCTTGAACATAACTCTGCTGATATTGTAAAGGTTGAGGAGTAGCCTTTTTGCGGTTCCTTGAACGTGTAGGTCCTTTACCATGGTCGGAGTTAGGAGTTTTGCACTTTGGAGGGGTAGCTCGTCGAACTGGTTGAGCACTGGGAGGCACCAAACCGGATTGAAGACCGTGAGGAGGTACATTCTCGACAGTAACAGCTGGTTGAGGTTCCATAACGGTATTAGTCTTAGAAACAACAGTAGACTAAGCATCCACCTTCACACTAAGAGCTCGTAACATCTCCAAAATCTACCCTACACTTCCTCGAAGATCTTCGAATTCATGGCTGACACGGTTGATCTCTTGGTTTTGATCTTCCATTCTTTTGAAGGGTCGTATTGATGCAGAGAACTTAGGGTGACAAAACTGGAAGGTGAGAGAACCGAACATGAGAAAACGGAAGACACATGCAATGCAAAAGTATGATGCTAAAATGTGAATGCAAATGAAGATTTCATGGAATTCAAACATTTACGAATGTCGTGGGGTACCAAGGAAATCTTTTTCTTGTTTTTTTTCATTTTATTTTTTTTTATTTATGGTATCCCGCGATATCCATAAATGATGTTTGAACTCCATGAAATACAATGCAATGAGATGCTTTATGGATGCAATGCATGAAAACACACAAAGTCCTAGGTTAAAGGAACGTGAGCGGAGTCAAGGTCTACCCATCCCAAAAGGAGTGTACTATAGGTTAGTTGTACCTGCCGAACAAGGTTCTACAAAGTGCCCAAAGTCATCAGCCCATCTTTCGGATATTATCAACCTTCCGACTGAATCGGGGGTGAATAATATTCTCAAGAGAACCTCTTTTGAGTGTAGTATCGCGTAGCAGCCGTTGTAGGATTACTCCCACATAGCTCCCGCACTATGTCCTAAATAAGGCCAAGGTGGTGTTAAGGTACTACGGTCCCCAATATCACAGACTCCAATCGACCATGGAAAAAGTTTTTACGATTACTCGTTCAACCGAACCATTTTCGAAAAGGTCTCAACTGAGCGGTGATTCTCGAATCAGCTTGGTCGGGATTCACCCCCTATAAGCCTCATCGAATATATCCCCATCCTATAATAATGTCACTAGTCCGGGCGTAGGACTTATCTCACAACACAAGGAACCATCCCGAAATCAGAGTACAAATATATACATGCAAATGAATAATAACACCGATAGTAATAAATATGAACAAGTTAGGGATAACCCTCAAAAGTTTAGGTCTCCCCAGTGAAGTCGCCATTTTCTGTTGCGGTGGAAATAGGATCACAAACTATTAATGAGTTTGAATCGCAATTCAATTCACAACCGCTCTTTGATTTATCCGAAGGAAAAGGTCAAAAAGGGAAAACCTATTTTTGCATCGTAAACACAATGCGGGGAAAGATCTAGGGTTCGGGGGTTGGTTAAATTTAGGGAAGGTATTAGCACCCTAAACTTCTGTAGTACTCTACAGGAACCTTTTGTTCAGTTGTTTACTATTTGCTTCATTTATTTGCTTAAGGTATATGTACAAAGGGATTAAAAGTGAGAAAATAAACCTAAGGGGTTAATTCTAAGTTTACTCGGCAAGACATCGCATCTTGTGCCTACGTATCCTTACGGGAGTGGAATCAGAGTAATCGTAGTTCCCCTCAAAAGGGAGGTTAGAGACTTCTTGACTGTGGTCAAGGTCTCAAGGGGAATAAACGCATCTTAGGGATACGCTTACATGGAGTGTAGAAACTCCAAATCTCTACGTTATGAATTGTTAAGTTGTAATTAGGGTTAAATTAGGTTAGGTTAGGGATTCCACGGCGGGAAACCCTAAAATGAGCGCGGCGGCTCTTTGACCTAATGCTAGGGGTAAAATTGTAATTTTGCCTGCGGCGAGGCATTTGTGAAAATTTAGGGTTTGTGAGGTTGTAAGGGTTTGAAGTTGAGGACTATTGGCGCGGCGACCAAAAGCTAGACCTAACCTTCGGATGTGTGCAATGTGACAGAAATAATGGTAAACGCGTGAGATAATTGAATCATGCAAACAGAGAGATAATGTCATAATTTAAACCATGCAAGCAGAAATTTAAAGGCAGAATTTAAAGAGCGATTGTTAAGTTCGCGAGGTTACATGAGAGGAGCAGATACAATATGATAATGAAATTTGAATTGAACAATAATAAAATAAAATAAATAACGGTTCTAGTTATTATTTTAAAAAAAAAAGATTTTAGTTATTATTTTAAATTTATCTAAAAAAAAGTTTTTCTTAAAAATAATAGGTTTTCATATTAATTTGGAAAAGATGTTAATGTTATTTATTTAAAAAAAACAAATTTTTATATTATAACAAGTTTTAATAAATTAATGATAACAATAATAATAATAATGGTAATAATAATGATAATAATGATAATAATAATAAATAATGATAATAATAATACTAATAATAATAATAATAATAATAATAATAATAAAGCAATAATGAATTTTAAATGTGCCAAATAACCCAACAATGTTGCTAACGCAGAAATGCGCTCATCGCAACCAGATCTAAATCGGACGAAACAAAATTTATCGCAAAGAAAAAGAAATTAAGCAAAAAATAGTATTATTGCTCACACAAAAATGCGATCATCGCAACCAGATCGAACTAACACAAATGTCACGCGTCATGCACACAACTGTGCAAACATCGTATCGACATAATTCGATCAAAAATTAATCTTATATATATAAACTCTAACAATTTAAAAATTATATATATATAAACGTAACAGTAATAGATAAAGAAAAAGAAATAACGGTAATAGATGAAGAAAAAGAAATAACGGTAAAAGATGAAGAAAAAGAAATAACGGTAATAGATGAAGGAAAAGAAATAACGGTAAACGATGAAGAAAAAGAAACAATAGTAATGGATGAAGAAGAAAACTAAATAACGGCAAACGACACTCACTCCTCTTAGGTTTTTTTCATTCTCCCCTCTTCCAACAAGGCAACACATGTATATATAGGGAACAAATTAGGGTTAACACCAAATTGTCAATAATGTCCCTAAAGCCCATTTTAAAGCCCAAACTAAATAATTAGTTAAGAAAAAATAAAATTTAAATAATTTAAAATAATTAAAATAAGCTTAAAATAAAAACTAATAATGCTATTGATTCCTAAAATCAAAAATATTATAAAAAGAACAAAATTTTTTTCAATATTTTTTATTTTATGATTTTTTGGATATTTTTATGAATAATTTAGAAAAAAGTGAAAAAAATAATATTTTAAAAAATGATTTAATTAAAATACGAAAATAATAATTAAATAATAATAAAAAACTATTTTTGTTATTTTTTTAATGAAAGATAGAAAAATTTAGAGTAAAAATAATAAAAAACAAAAAAGTGACAAAGGTGAGATTCGAACTCTCAACCTCTCACACTCATAACTCCTTACACATGTCCTCCTGCCAATTGCGTCATTTTTACTTTTTAGAAAAAAATGCATGCCATATGATATTTACCTGCAAAAAGTCAAACGACTACACAAATTTGTTAGTAATTGATTAAATGCAATAAAAATGCAATGAAATGCGACGACAAATCTTAGGGCAAAATTTGGGGTATTACACCCATTTTTGCCAAAGTTGCCTTTTCAGGTTTTCAACTTTGCGGGTTTACATCTTTTATTTTTATCCCTAATTTTTGCCCGAACCTTTTTCCTTTTTATGGTTCGCTGGGATGCCCCTTTTTGCCTGGACTTTTCTTTTTGTGTCCAGCGGGTCTCTTTTAAGCAAAGTATTTTTTAACTACGTCCGCGTTCACAGGGGACGAAAAATCTTCACCATCCATAGTAGATAGCAATAAGGCTCCGCTAGAGAAAACCTTTCTTACCACATACGGACCTTCGTAGTTAGGAGTCCATTTTCCCCTGTGATCTGTCTGAGGAGGAAGGATCCTTTTCAACACCAAATCACCCGTCTGGAAGCATCGAGGACGCACTTTCTGATCAAAGGCTTTCTTCATCCTACTCTGGTACAACCAGCCATACGCAATGGCTGCTAATCTCTTTTCATCAATCAAGCTCAGCTGATTCAACCTGGTTTGCACCCATTCAACTTCGTTAAGCTTTACATCCGACAAAACCCTTAAAGAAGGAATCTCAACTTCTAATGGCAGGACTACTTCCGTACCATACACCAGTGAGAAAGGAGTTGCCCCGGTTGACGTACGCAACAAAGTACGATAACCGTGAAGAGCAAAAGGAAACATCTCATGCCAGTCTTTGTAGGTCACAACCATTTTCTACACAATCCTCTTGATATTCTTATTAGCTGCCTCAACAGCACCATTCATCTTCGGACGATATGAAGAAGAATTGTGATGTTCAATCTTGAAACCCTGACACAGTTCCTTCATCATTTTGTTATTCAAATTTGAACCATTATCAATAGTGATTCTCTCCAGAATACCATAACGACAAATGATGTCCTTCTTTATAAATCGGGTGACCACCTGCTTCGTGACATTAGCGAAGGACGCTGCTTCTACCCACTTTGTAAAGTAATCAATCGCGACCAGGATGAAGCGATTCCCATTAGAAGTAATCGGCTCAATCTTTCCAATCACATCGATTCCCCACATGGAAAAAGGCCAAGGAGATGTAACACACTCATAGGGGCTGGTGGCACATGCACCCTATCCGCATAAATCTGGCATTTATGGCATTTTCTGGCGTATTTGAAGCAATCAGATTCCATAGTCATCCAATAATACCCAGATCTCAACAATTTTATAGCCATTTCATGTCCACCGACATGAGTACCAAAAGAACCCTCGTGGACTTCCTCCATCAACAGGTTTGCTTCAAGTTCATTAACACAACGCAGCAAGACCATGTCGAAATTTCTCCTGTTGAGCACATCGTCCTTGTTCAGATAGAAATTACCAGCTAACCTCCTCAGAGTTTTCTTATCCTTGTTAGATGGCCCAGATGGATACTCCTGAGCCTTGAGAAAATGCTTGATATCGAAATACCAAGGCTTTCCATCAGATGCTTTCTCAATGGTAAACACAAAAGCAGGTCTATCAAGACGCTTGATGGTAATAGCAGGAGTTTCATTCCAGAAATTCACTTTGTACATCGAAGCTAGCGTGGCCAAGGCATCCGCCATCTGATTCTCAGCCCTCGGCATATGATGAAAATCAACTCTATCGAAGAAAGGCAGCAGTCTCCTTGCATAATCTCTATAAGGCACCAGGTTGGCCTGACGAATTTCCCATTCTCCTTTGATTTGGTTAACGACCAGTGTTGAATCACTGTATACATCCAGATTCTTAATCCTCATATCAACGACCTCTTTTAAACCCATAATGCAAGCTTCATACTCGGCTTCATTATTGGTGCAAGCGAATGTTAATCGGGCGGTGAACAGTATATGAGAACCGTGAGGAGTAGTAATGATCGCGCCGATTCCATTACCATATGAATTAACTGCTCCATCGAAAAGCATTTTCCACTGAGATCCTCTCTCAGGACCCTCGTCAGGTAAAGGCTCATCACAGTCTTTCATTCTCAGAAACATGACATCTTTATCTGGGAAATCAAACTTCATTGGCTGATAATCCTCGATCGGTTGTTCCGCAAGATATTCTGACAGGACGCTTCTCTTAATGGCTTTCTGGGAAACGTACTGAATATCATACTCTGTTAACACCATTTGCCAACAGGCAATCCTTCCTGAGAGTGCTTGTTTTTTAAAGACATATTTGATTGGATCCATCTTCGAAATCAATAGGGTTGTGTGGTTTAACATGTACTGTCTCAAACGCTTTGCGGCCCAAGCGAGTGCACAACATGTTTTTTTCCAGCATCGAGTACCTCGACTCACAATCAATGAATTTCTTACTCAGATAATAGATGGCATGCTCTTTTCTACTTGACTTGTCCTGTTGACCGAGCACACATCCTATTGAATTCTCAAGAACCGTGAGATACATTATTGGTGGTCTCCCTGTAACTAGAGGCATGAGTATTGGAGGTTCCTGTAGATATTCTTTTATTCTTTCAAAAGCCTTCTGGCAATTTTCATTCCACCTGTCCGTTTGATCTTTTCTCAGCAATTTGAATATTGGTTCACAAGTGGCTGTAAGATGAGATATAAACCTTGAAATGTAGTTTAATCTCCCTAGAAAACTACGAACCTCTTTTTCCGTTCTCGACTCAGGCATTTCTTGTATAGCTCTTATTTTGGCAGGATCTACCTCAATACCCTTTTCACTGACAATGAAACCCAGCAACTTTCCAGATCTCACCCCGAAGGTGCACTTGTTAGGATTCAGCCTCAGCTTGAACTTCCTCAACCTTTCAAACAATTTCAGAAGATTGACCAGATGTCCCTCCTCCGTACGTGACTTTGCAATCATGCCATCAACATAAACTTCCACCTCGTGATGAATCATGTCATGAAATAAAGTGACCATCGCCCGCTGATAAGTTGCCCCTGCATTTTTCAATCCAAAGGGCATCACCTTATAGCAAAAAGTCCCCCACGGTGTGATGAAAGTAGTTTTCTCCATGTCCTCTGGGGCCTTTTTGATCTGGTTATACCCAGAGAAGCCATCCATGAACGAAAACATAGAATACTGAGCGGTGTTATCAACCAACACATCGATATGAGGGAGCGGGAAATCGTCTTTCGAGCTCGCTTTATTCATATCTTGATAATCAACGCACATCTTGACCTTTCCATCTTTCTTAGGCACAGGAACAATATTAGCAACCCACAGAGGGTAATTCGTGACAGCAAGAAACCCAGCATTCAACTGCTTTTGCACTTCTTCTTTGATCTTGACTGCCATGTCAGGCCTTGTCCATCTCAACTTCTGCTTGACTGGCGAGCAATCTTCTCTGAGAGGTAACCAATGTACCACAGTATCTGTATCCAGCCCAGGCATGTCTTGGTAAGACCAAGCGCAGATATCCTTATACTCACGGAGCATTTCAACCAATCTTCTCATGACACTGTCTTCCAATGCAGCCCCCACTTTGACCTCTTTCTTGTCATCCTCGGTGCCCAGATTGATAATCTCAGTATCCTCCTGATGAGGTACAATGACCCTTTCCTCTTGGTTGAGAAGCCTGGCTAACCCTTCGGGTAGTTCACAGTCTTCGTCAGTCTCATCTTCAGCTTGATAAATGGGATTATCAAAGTCATATGAAGTCATAGCTGAACCTGAATCGATGGCATCTGATATAAAAGACCTGCATGAGGATATTATGTTTATTATGTGATGCAACAAACAAAACACATTACCATTTTTCTGTTAAGTGTAAATGCAAAACAAAAACAAGAAAAACAGGGATCACAATATTTTGAATGCGAAACGTCTTTTATTAATGATAAACTATAAATAACAAGAAGGCCCCACAAATGGGTCACTACATCTTGGGCAAAATGCAGGACTGAACATAATCAAAATAATGAATATTACTCTGCAGCAGTAACATGAATGATTTCTTCAGTAGTTCAGTTGCATAGCTTCTGGCCGGGAGTACATGGACGAATCCAGGCATCCATGTCGCAGTCACTGTCACCTTCATCGTCTTCAACGACATTGATCCGATCAAAAATCACACAACTGCTGGTGAACTGAACTGGCCCCCCTGTATCTTGGAATCTGAGAAGAACCGGTGGGTTTGTATCCCAAGCTGAACTTGTCTTGCTTGATAGGAACATCGAGAACTTGACCCCACTTCTAAGACGAGCCGAATTCTACGATAGCACGGGCTTCCCCTAGCGACGACATTGAAACCTCTGGACCCTTGGCTGCTACAGGAGACTTCCCCTGAATCTGAACCGTTTCGAAGGCCTGGCAGAGTGTTTCGTGGATCTCACCATCCACTTCTACATATTTGAAGGATGACAAATGGCTCACCATAATGTCCTCTTCACCGCACACAGTAACTATGCTCCCTCCCGCCATGTATTTCAGCTTTTGATGCAACGTTGAGGTAACTGCCCCAGCAGCATGTATCCAAGGTCGGCCGAGCAAACAGCTGTATGCTGGCTGGATATCCATGATATAGAATGTTGCATCAAAAATCTTCGGCCCTATCTGAATAGGTAGCGTGATTTCTCCAAATACTGATCTCTTTGATCCATCAAAAGCCCCAACCACCAGATCACTGGGCGTGCACAACAAACCCTATATGTCCAATTTCATCAATGCCTTCTTCAAAAGCACATTGAGGGAAGACCCAGTATCAACCAAAACATGTGACATCAGAGATCCTCTACACTCCAACGATATGTGCAGAGCACGATTATGATTCCTCCCAGCCGGAGTCAGATTTAAATCAGTAAAGCTGAGACCATTGTCGGCATTCACATGAGCGAAGACCCCTTCCAACTGATTTATAGAAATCTCCTAGGGCATGTACGCTGCATTCAGAACCTTCAACAGAGCGTTACGATGTGCCTCCGAACTCATCAGCAATGACAAGATAGAAATTTTCGACGGAGTTTGATTCAAGTGATCCACAATTTTATAGTCACTCTTCCGAATTAATCTCATAAATTTCTCTGTATCCCTTGAAAGATCATCATTAACAACCTGGGGTTGAGCATTCTCTTCAATCGCAGCTTTACGCTTACTCCTATCATTCTTATCAGCAACAACCTCCGGTGGAGAGAAAACCCTACCACTTCTGGTAATACCTCCAACACTGACTATGTTCTCAACCGATGAACCTCCGCTTGTCGATTCTACCCATTCTTGTTTCTACCCGTTACAGAACACTTCTCCCCCATAGTTCCATGGGATAGCTCTAGTGCTCTCGTACGACATGGGCCCTGATATAGTAATGGTCACATAAGCTGGCCTAGCAGGCGCTGAAATATTGATAGTCCGGTATGGAATAGAAATAGTGGCAACTTCATTTCCGTCATCACTAACTCTGTGCTCGGCATCTTCTTTCACAACTTTGTCAAACTGCAGACAACCTTCATCAATCATCCTCTGAATACCCCTCTTTAAAATATCACAACCCTCAAGCTGCGCTTTGCATTCTGATCAGTCAGTAGAACAACCAGGAAATACTCCCTTCTTCAACAAACAAGCTTTCACAAAACCCAACGGAGTTTCTAAATCTTTAACATCAGTTATCAGATTCAACTTTTCACCTTCAATAACGGTGTTGGCTGCTGTTGCACCCCAAAATTTGCTCAACATCTTTTACCTGGTTTATGTTTCATTGCATTATCATTTTCATAGTTCTATCATTTGCATATCATGGCATATCATTCATCCAACACGGGAGCAAGTGTGATTATTATCAAGAGAAGCCTAGCAAGAAATCTTATCCAAGCTTGAGAAGTCATCCAAGTCATCAGGAGGTGGTGGGAGGTCTTGATCAGCTGAGGACCATCAATGGGATGTGAAGCATGAGGTGTGAATATGAGATGTGTATAGAGCTCATGAGGTGCCTAGAGAGCCATGTTTGAGCTAAATCAAGTCATTGTGTCAAATGCAAGAGCCACAATTGAAGTGCAGACAATTAGGGTTTCATCTGGATCAACCCTAGGTCAATTGTGAAATTGAAAAGCATTCAAGCCTACTTTGAGGTCATGGAGTTCATGTAATGATATTTCAAGACATTTGTGGTGTTGTGCCAAGATCAAATCAAGAAGAATCAAGAACGTGGGAAGTTGCTAAATTAGGGTTTCAGTGCAAATTACCTTGTTTAGTGCCTAACTTCAAGGCCACATAAGTCAAGATACAAGTTTCAAATGGATATTTGGCCAACATGATACTTGTAGATCATCTCAATACCTTTAATTTGAGTACTAGAAGTCCTCCATTGGATTTATAGAACTCAAGTTATGGTCCAGACAAGTTACAGGTCCTCAAATGATTTTGAAATTTGTCTGTGAAAATCATCTGACTTCAAGGCTATATTTGACCTAGAAGGAGGTTTCACCTGAACTTTTGGTCAACATAAAAGTTGTTCCTAATGATCTTAGATTTCTAAATTGTACTAGAAGTCTTCCATCTTATTTGTATAACTCAAGTTATGAGGTTTACAAGTCAGGGGTATTTTGGGAAAGTGAGATTATAGGTCATTTTCAAGCATAGGCCAAAATCTCCAACTTGCACTTGTCAAATGCAATTATGTTCAACATGAAAGTTGTTCAAAATATGGTTATTAGGCTAGCCAAGAGGTCATGATGGATTGATTGAGCTCATGGCAAGAGTTGGTTTGAATTGGTTTCAAAAAGGGGAAAATTCAAATGTGTAAAGGAGGGAAAAATTCAATTTTGTGTTATAAGACCAAAACCAAGCAAGCGGGTACATTTTCTGATTGTAAATCACATTTCAAACACTTTGGTTTTAACAGAATTTTGAGTTTAGTTCAAATTTTGAGAGTTGTCATGTGGTTGCTTCACTTGTAAGTTACATATGCAAAATCAATGCACAAAGCAATTCAGGCCAATCTCTCCATTCAAACTCATTCTAAATGACATGTGTAAGGTGTGAGAACCTTCTAAAACCAATGCAAAGCTTGCAACACACGACTGTCATAGTGAATTTGGATGAAAAAACCAGAAAATGTGAATGACTGTTTTGGGCTTCAATTTGGATCCAAAAGCCCATGAAACTCTTCTATATATTCATTAGAGCAAGTTCAGATCAAGTTTGAGCTTCATTTTGCGCCAGAACCAGAGAAAGCATTTGAAATTCCACAGTTGCAAATTGAAATCGTGTTTTGAGATTCAGACCAATTCAAGCCAAATTGAAGGTTGAAACATCATCCTCTTGCATCCTTGAAAGATTCTGGAAGGTTTTAGAAGTTGAATCAAGCTCTAAGCATCTCTGTTAGTGGATCTACATCAGGTTAGTAAACTTAAAATTTCCACATGATCTAGCATAATGTAGTTAGAATTGAACTTGTGGTTAGGATCTAGACAAGTTATAGATCGTTTTAGGATCAATTTGGAAGCAATTGGTGATGTTTGATCATGAGGTGCCATTTCTGTTTTGATTCGAGTAGATCTGATCTTAAGGCCATGACATGATTTGGATAGATTAATTTGATGTATGAAACATGAGGAACATTTCTATATCATTACTTTTGCAAATTGTGCTGATCAAATTGGATGTGTGTTCTGAACATTGCTTCGAATTTGAAAATCCATGGAGAGTTGAATAATATGGATAAGATATTTCAATTCCTGTTGAAATTCTGGAGAGATTGATGTAAGGATGAATGATGTTTGATCACCTGCAATTGTATGCTCACCGGAGAAGACGACCGGAGTCTTCTCCGGCCACCGTCTCTGATCTCACTCAGGCCAGGTTGAATTTTGGAGAAGACGAGTCCATGGCCATTAGATCATGCTTTGACCAAAGACTTTCCACCAGATCCTAGGGTTGTGTTTTAATCTGAGAGTGGAGAGTTTTAATCCAAAACACTGTCGTTTCACTTAATGCGCTGGCAAGCTCTAGTGCATTGGATCAGCTGACTGATCTCCTCATCTTGTGGCTGTGTTTTATTCTGAGTTTTATTATTTCTTTTATTCATTTTGTTTTATTTTAAATGCTTTATTGATTCCAAAAATCATATTAAATTCATTCTTGATCATAAAATTATTTTAAAAATACCTCCATGATCTTGAGAGAATTTTTGATTTTCTGAAATCAATAAAATGCATTTTCATGCATTTTTCAATTTAATTTGATTTTTCTATTTTTGTTTAATTCTTTTAATTTTGCATAATTCTCCATCTGTTTTGTAGAATTTTGTTCTTCCAATTGGTGTTGAGTTTGGCTTTGATTTTTTAGTATGTGTTAGGGTAGACATGTATATTCCCTTATAATTTTTGGTGGATTTTTAGAATAATATTAGGTTCTGTTTTAGGTGTTGATATTAGGACCCTCCCAAACTTGTGGATTCCCTTGACCTATCTCAATGTAGGAATTGTTTAGATAACTTAGAAGTTGATTTAGGCTTCAATCTTTTTACACTAGGTTGTTCAAATATGTATGTTCCCCTAGGAATTTTATTAGAATTTTTCAATTTCATTTTCTATTTTAGTTGTATTTTTCAAGTTGCTTGTGTTTGTGGATTCCTCTCTTGAGTACTTTGGATTGTTTGGTTTGGTTGGCTGCTTTGGTGTGTGTTTAAGCTTGAGTTCTTTTTGGTGGAGCTTCTGGATTCATTGAAGATGCTTGGGATTGAATATTGAAGCTTGGAGTTGAAGGCTTTTCCTCTTGTGGAGTTTGTTTAGGAGCTTAAGAATCAAGGTTTTAGGAAGTGCCTTAGACCTAGTTTTGGTTATTTCTTCAAACATAGAGTGCATTGTTTGCCTCTATTCTATCCAATGACATAAAGTCCTCCTTGGGAAGCTCCATCTCTCCTTAGGAGGGATGAATGGTATGCCCAAGTGAGTAGAACTTTGAGGATACCTTTCATTTGCAATGTTGAGTTTCTTAGTGATTTCCTTTGGTTGTCATTAAGTTTCTTAACATTATAACTTGATCTTGATGTTTAATCCTCCTCTTGGAGTGTGCTTGTTGGAGCTTGAAGATTGATGAAGCTTGAAGATAGAAGCTTTCTTGAAGATGAAGCCCTTGCTGTCAACTTTGTTGTCTATCCAACTTTGCTGTTCAGAGCTGCTGTTGTTGTTTGCTGTAGGAGTTTGGTACTGCTGCTTGGGCTGCCTCCTCCGTGTCTTTTGTTTTTCTCTGTGGTGTCTGTTTGCTTGTGTTTATTACCTCTAGGTTTGAGGTGGAGCTTGTCTCCTCTTACCTATTGTTTTCTCTCTTGCCTCTCTGGTACTGCTGCATAGCATGCATTTTACTGTTTACTGTTTACTGTTTGTTTTCTATTGCTGTTTATCCCCTAGGATCTCTGATTTCCTCTGTGCAAGAGGAAATTATGATAGACATTAGGTTTTGACCCATGCATGATAACATTAGGTTAGTTTCCCTTTCAACCATAGGCTTTTTAGAGCGTCTTTCTCTTCTCATCTCAAAACAATTCAAAAACACCGTAATAAGGATAACGCGTGTTGTACGCTGCGAGCCTTAAGCTATTTGAGAAAAGGTTGCTGGAGGGTCACTCTTCAGTAATCTGGCTGCTTAGTATGGTACCCTTAGGGTGACATGCGACGTAGTCACTCTCAGATCACAAGTCTTTAGTGCAGTACAAGTTGCAAACAGACAAAAAAACAGTTCTTTCATAAAAAACTGAAAACAAATTTCAAATGTCATTTTTGTCCTCTTGGACCTTTAATCAGGAAAACCCTTTCTTAAGGAGATAAAAAACTGTCAGACAAGCTTGTGTCCTCCGTAGCCCGAACTACGTTTGCTCTGATCTTTCATGTCGTATGAAAGTACGTAGGCATAGGATGCAATATCCTAGCGAGCAACCTTCCCCTCCATTCCCGTAGGTAGGCGAACTACGTTGACTATGATTTCTCGTTCCAGACGGGAATACGTAGGCATAAAGTGCGATACTTTGCCGAGTCATTTTCTTTTCTTTTTAACCCAGACCTGTAGAATAGATAGAATAACACACTCTTAGATAGAAAACAAGCGTGGATCCCGTCGAGTACGACGGACGTGAGGGGTGCTAATACCTTCCCCTTGCGTAACCGACTTCCGAATCCAGGATTTGGTTGCGATGACCATTCCTTTCCCTCTTTGCGTTAGGTTTACTTTGAGCGTTTCCTTTCCCTCTTATGGGATAAATAACGCACGGTGGCGACTCTTCTGTCATAGCCGGCGCCGATTTTCACAGTAGCGACAGCTGGCGACTCTGCTGGCGACTCCAACGGTTCCCTATGCGAGTCAATCCTAGCGCTTGTTTTCCCGTCTGGGGTTTTGTATATATTTATCTTTCTGTCTTTATTTTCAGTACTCTATTATTGTTGTTGTGTTGGGTAGAGGGTTAGATTGAGAGATAAGCCGGACCTGGGCTTGAGTTTGCACATAGACTTAGAAGTAGAGAGTAGTGGTTAGCCTGCTTGCTTAGCTCGCACCAGCTAGCCGCGAAATCTGCGCTCGGACGAGATTCTCTTTGATGCTTCTTGCCTAGCCCTTAGGGCTCGACAAGTTGTCTGACCCGAGGATTGTCGACTCTGGGAACCTATCAATTGGGATTCAGCTAAGTGAGGCCGCTTCAAGGGATGATGATGCCACACCTCCTGGGTATCGTATCATCACTCTTGAAAGTCTGTGACGTTGAACCCGCATAGGATGTCGTACCTCGTCTGCGAGTTAAGTACATACCTGTGAGGGGTAGGTAGGTCTGTTTGCAAGAAACCTTTGACCTCAGAGTACCTGGTTTATCTCTGTCAATGAGATGTGGTTACAGGGTTCTTTTGAATGGTTGGTTTGGTTTGAGGCGAAGATTTGATGGTTCTCAGGCTTCAGTATAGAGCAGAGCACAGTTCATCAGCATTGCACTTGATCTCCTGTTTGCATATGCATGTGCATTTTCATGTTTGCATTTCATTAACGTGTATTTATGTTGCAGGTGTGATCGTTCCCCTCTGATTCTAGTGTATCTTCTGATCAGACATGGAGTCCATGAAGAGGACAGTTGCTTACCGGTTGCATTCGCCAGATATCAGTTCCTTGCTGGGATTAGTTGCTCTAGCAGATGAGAGAGTGAGGGCTGAGTTCAAAGTATCTTATGGGAGATTGCTTAGTTTGTTGTACAGACCTTCAGCATTTGAGACGACCGGGGTGTATACTTTGATGCAGTTTTATAAGCCTCAGCTGAGATGCTTTCTGTTCCCCGACTATATTCTGGCACCCACTTTGGAGGAGTATTCTACTATGTTGGGAGTTCCTGTGTTAGACCAGATGCCCTTTATACATGTTGATGCTGAGCCTGAGTTGGTTACACTTGCTGAGATTGTCAGTTTAGACGCTTCTGAGTTCCCTGGAGGTTTGGTCAAGCTGAACGGAGCTTATGGTTTTCACCTGTCTGTCCTGGTTGAGAAGGCTACACAGTGCGCGAAGAGTGGATGTTGGGTTGCCTTCAGTGCCATTCTAGTTGTCTGCATCTATGGGATTGTCTTGTTTCCCAATGTGCCAGATTTTGTTGACTCAGATGCCTTCTTGATTCTTGCCTCGAAGAATCCAGTTCCTACTCTCTTGGGCGATGTTTATCATTCTATTCACTATAAGAATGAGAAACATCATGGCAAGAATGTTTCTTGTTGTCTTCCTCTTTTGTACAGGTGGTTCCAGGGGCATCTTCCGAAGACAGGACCTTTTGTTGATGTTGTTGATACTTTGGATTGGTCTTCCCGGTTGATGGGGTTGTCTGCTGAGAACATCATTTGGTTTGATCGAAGCATGCTTGTCACTGATATTATATATAGTTGCAGTGGCTTTCTGAATGTCCCTTTGATTGGACGGAAAGGCTGTATCAACTATAACCCTTCTCTGCTGGTGAGACAGTCTGGTTATGCCTTGAGAGATGCTCCTATTGAGGTTGAGATACAGGAATCTCTGTATCTCATGGGCTTATTAGACGAGGCTGTTTTGATTAGGTTGAGAAATGCATGGGCTAACATCCATAGGAGAGGGAAAGCTTTGCTTGGTAAGAGCAATATCAAAGCTTATGATCTTTATTTGGCTTGGATCCACGAGAGAGCTAGTATTTCCTTGATGTCGTATCCTGCTGTGGAACCTTTGTATCTTCCAGTGATTGAGGTACCTACTTCGGTAGAGATTGAGAAGTATAACAAATTGTTGGCTGAAAATGAAGAATTGAAGAAAGCCAATGATGAGTTAGAGAAAGAGGTCTTCCAGTTGCGTCATGAGAAGAATGAAGCTACCTTCACGGTGAAGGAACATACTGAGTTGATTAATAGGTTGGGTTCAGATTTGACTGAAGAGACCCACAAGAGGGAAAAAGTGGGAGTAGCCTTGAATGGTGTTAGCAAGGTGCTTGCTTCCAAGAAGGAACTCTTAAACAAAGCCTATTCCCGACTCAACAAGTGGGAAACATTATGGAATACCATGCTCACCAAGCGGAAGGAGCGTGAGGATGAGCTGAAGCTGCAGATTGCCACGCTAGAGGTGCAGATTAGAGCCCAGGATGCGAAGATTTCTGAAGAGACATCACTTAGGAGCGCTGTTGAGCTTAGAGTAAGTGACCTTGGCAAGGAGCTGAGAGGTTGTGAATTGAAGGCCGGCTCCAAGAGATGCAGACTCGACGAGTATTTTGGCGAAGGAACCTGCATGGACGACGCCAAAAAGCTGAGATCCACTGCTGAGCGACATACATTACTGATACAGGAGCTAATCTCCAGACTAGGTCATTCGGAGACATCGAGGATACTGGAAGATGTCAGAGCGCGCCATTTGGCCTGATTTATATTTACTTTGCTTTTGTTATTTGTACTCGTATTTTGACCATCGCCAGGATTGTTGGCCGAGGTCTTTTCAGCTGTATTCAGTTGTATCTTTGTACTCTGCCTCTTGGCATTTGTCCATGTATGAGGATTTTCTGATTCCTTGCTTGCTTGATTGGGACTCCATTGTCGTGATGGCCTTCTCTCTGAAACTAGAATCGGGGGGGGGGGGGAGATAACCTGTAGCATACTTATACATTTGCATCTGCATACTCATATTGCATGACCGGTTTTTTTGAATCTGTATCTTATTTCCTGCATCTCACAGGTTTTAGGATTGACAACCAGAGAACGCATTGTTATTCTACCAGGAACAACTGCAAGAGAATCATTGATCAAGTTCAAGTCGAGATGCAGGAAATTCGTGAGAAGTTGTCACTTTTCATGCAAGCAATGGAAACTGTGGTCAAGGGCCAGGAGAATCTCCAGACTCTGGTGCAACCGCTGCTGGTGCGGGCGAATGGAAATACTGATTATCACTCTGTTGGAACTCCTCGCAGGGAGGATGGGATACCTACAGTGGTCGTTCCCACAAGTGGTGGAGTTGGTGCCGGTGATGGCAATGGCAATGGAAATACTGACATTGGTGCTGGTAATGGTAACACTGGTATTGGTAACACTGGTACTGGAAACGCTGGAAATGGTGATGGGAATGTTGTTAACGACACTGGAAATGCTGGAGATGCTAATCAAGGGTTCGGTGACAACACTGGTTTTGGAAACAATAACCAAGGGTTTGGCATTGGTAATCATGATGGTAATTTTGGTTTCAACAATCAAGGCTTTGGCTACGATGGCTATGGTAACAACAACCAAGGGTATGGATACGGTGATGGTGGTTTTGGTAACATGAACAACAACGGTGCTGGGATGGTGCCTTTCAACACTGGTTATAGACTAGGTGGGGTCAACCAAGGATTCGGTAACAGAGGACGGGATCCTATTTTCAATCAACAGGGATATGGCTGTAACGCTGGTTACGAGGGATATGGCAATGAGAATCTGAACTGGGGCGAGGATCGCCAGGAAGATGCCTTCTCCAGGAAAGGCGTGGGATTTGAAAGGCCTAATGATAACGATAGGAGGTTCAAAATGCTGGAAGAGCAGATCAAAGGGATAGCCAATCAGAACTTTGCTGGGTTAGATATGACTACCATGGGACTAGTGCCTGGGCTGAGGGTGCCTTTGAAATTCAAAGCTCCAACATTTGACAAGTATAAGGGGGATACATGCCCTAGAGTTCATGTACGTTCTTATTACAGAAGAATGTTTGCATACTCTGACGACGAGAAGATGCTTATGCATTTCTTTCAAGACAGTTTATCGGGACCATTACTGGAATGGTACATGGGACTGGAGCCCACCCAAATTAGAAGCTGGAAAGAATTGGCTGATGCTTTTGTTAAACATTACCAATATAATAGTGACTTGGCACCAAACAGGGTCCAGCTGCAGAGTTTGTCTCAGAAAAATGGTGAGAGTTTCAAGGAGTATGTGCAACGCTGGCGTGATATTGCGGCTAGGATTCATCCCCCTTTGGTTGAAAGAGAGTTGATTGATATGTTTATTGAAACATTCTCTGGAATGTATTACGACAAATTGCTCAATGTCTCAATGGGTAGTTTCTCCGACATGATTCTCATGGGAGAACGGATTGAAAACAGAATTAAGATTGGGAAGATTCAGGCAGGTGAATCCACCTCAGCTGGAGGTGCAAAGAAAGCCTTTGGTGGAAGGAGACAAGGTGACGCCAGTGCGGTATATGGTGGTCGAGTTCGTGGAAGAGGTAGGAATCAATATCAGCCACAGTAGGTTGCTAGTGTTACTATCCCGATACCTCAGCAAAAACAACAACAACAGCAACGACAACAACAACCGCAACAACAGAGAATGCACCCTGCTCAGCGTAGAATTCAAGAGGGTAGGCCAAAGAGAGTATTTGAAGCACCTCCTTCAACTTATGCCGAACTTCTTCAAACGCTGTTGGGTTTGAATTTGGTTGAAAAGAGAACAATGGCCCCATTGACGGGCACTCCTCCATTTGGTTTTGACGCTGGTAAACATTATGATTTTCATTCCGGGGCGCCCGGACATGATATTGAAGGTTGCCATGCTTTCAAACATAAGGTTCAAGATTTGCTTGATAGTAAGGCCATTAACTTTGGTCAGAATGGTCCCAATATTGTACAACAACCCATGCCGAATCATGGAGTGAATGCTATCATAACGGAAGAGAATTTGAACTTGGTTATGGATGTGAATGAATTGAAGACACCGTTGAGTTGTGTTAAAAGCAGATTGTTGAAAGGGGGTGTATTCCCTGGATGTGATGAATATTGTCTGGATTGCTGGACCCAACCAGAGGGTTGCTCTGATTTGAAAAGAGGTATCCAAGCCATGATGGATGAGGGGGTTTTGCAATTTGATCGGACTGCTGTTGAGAAGCCTGTTGAGGCATTGTTTGAAAAGCAGGATGAGATTGCAACTGTTACGATCCCAAGGAAGACTATTACGATATCGGCGCCCGCCAAGCGGCCGACTATCACAATAACAAAAGCAGGACCTGTTCCTTTTGAGAGTACAAAAGTTGTTCCATGGACGTATGGGTTAGAAGCATACTGTAATGGAGAGAAGATTGAAGTGAATAGCCGGCCAGCAGGGGCAGTTGACAATGTTGTTGGAACGGGAGGCATGACCCATAGTGGAAGAATCTTCACCGCACCTGAAGTTGAAGTAGAGAGGATTGTTAAAGGCAAGGCCAAGGTGAATGAAAGTGGACCATCCCAGTTGAAAGAGAAAGACACGTCGCTCAAGGACGTAGAAGAGTTCATGAGGCTAATTCACAAGAGCGATTATAAGATTGTTGAGCACTTACAACAGACACCCTCAAAAATTTCAATCCTATCTTTGCTGCTTTGTTCTGAGGCTCACCGAAATGCTTTGTTGAAGATATTGGACACGTCATTTGTACCTCAGGAGGTTTCTGTCAACCAGCTAGAGAGGGTACTGGCGCATGTCAATGTTGGACATAGTTTGGGTTTCACTGGTTTTGATCTAACACCCAGAGGCCGAGAGCATAATATGGCTTTACACATATTGGTGGAATGCCGGGGCACCGTAATGTCGCACGTTCTTGTGGATACCGGATCATCTCTGAATGTATTGCCTAAGAAGGCTATGATGAAGTTAGATATTCGGGGAATTATTTGCACGCCAAGTGACTTGGTTGTGAGGGCGTTTGATGGAACGAGAAGGTCGGTGTTTGGATCGATAACATTGTCGTTGCAGGTCGGGCCGAAAATATTTGACACTGAATTTTATATCATGGATATTCATCCAGCTTATAGCTGTTTACTTGGGCGTCAATGGATACACTATGCAGGGGCTGTGACGTCCATGCTGCATCAGAAGCTTAAGTTTGAAGCCGGTGGTGGCATCGTTACTATTTGTAGGAAAGAGGACATCTTGGTCAGTCATCTCTCATCATTCAAGTACGTTGAAGTGGATGGAGAAATTCACGAAACGCCCTGCCAAGCCTTCGAAGGGTTGCAAATCAAAGACAAGTCCAGTGTTCCCAGCAAAGTGCCAGAGGTTGTTGTGGCTTCGTACAAAGACGCTCGAGCGTTGGTTCAGACTGGTGAGACCAAGGGTTGGGGTCAAGTGCTGGAAATTCCTGTCAAGATGGACAAGATTGGACTAGGGTATCGCCCAACATCAGCATCTTCTTCACAGAAAGCACCCAAGTTCAAAGGACCGGTGGTGATTACTCCAAAGGGAGTCTGCTTTGAGACGATTAATGTTGTTTCCGACTCTGAGGACGGAGATAGTGATTGCGATATGGACACGTGGATCAAGCCTAGCGTGCCAGGACAAAGTCTCTGCAACTGGTCCATCCGGGAAATTGTCCCAGTGACTACAAAACAGTAATGATTTGTTTTCTTGATTATTGTATAATCCTGTGTCCTACCCGGGGCACGATGATTTTGTTTTAGGGCCACCTGCTTAAGTGTATGCACTGTTTAATCATTGAATAAAGGCGTTTTTCTCATACGAATTTTGTGTTCCCTGTTTTTCCTGTTTTTATTTTAACAATAAATGACAACGTGGTTATGAGCTTTGTTTGCACTCATTTGAAGCATTTAACCATTTCCTTTGCAGGATTCATATTTTAGATGACACCGAACACGAACTTCCTATGACTTGCTTTGACTTCGAGCACCCGGTATTTCAAGCTGAGGAAGAGATTGTTGAGGATAGCGACTTGCTAGAGGAGTTGACTCGACTGTTGAAATAGGAAGAAAGAATCATTCTGCCTCATTAGGAAGAGATTGAGATTATCGACGTGGGGTCCGAGGGAGTTGTCAGAAACATCCGGATAGGGGCTGCGCTGCAAAGCGACATCAAGCAAGGTCTGATTGAGATGTTGCAAGAGTACAGTGATATCTTTGCTTGGTCGTACGAGGATATGCCAGGATTGGATACTGACATGGTTGTTCATCGTCTGCCATTGCGAGAAGAATGTCCGCCTGTTAAGCAAAAACTCAGAAGAACCAGACCAGATATGTCTGTGAAGATTAAGGAGGAAGTTCAGAAACAGTGGGATGCTGGTTTCCTTGCTGTTACAACTTATCCCTCATGGGTCACTAATATAGTACCGGTACCAAAGAAAGACGGTAAGGTGCATATGTGTGTAGACTATCGTGATTTGAATAGGGCGAGCCCAAAGGACGACTTTCTGCTTCCTCATATCGATGTGCTGGTCGATAACACTGCTCAATTCTCTGTGTTCTCCTTCATGGATGGCTTTTCGGGTTATAATCAGATAAAAATGGCGCCAGAAGACATAGAGAAAACAACCTTCATCACCCCATGGGGAACATTTTGCTACAAAATGATGCCCTTTGGTTTGAAGAACGCTGGGGCAACATATCAACGTGCAATGACGACACTCTTTCATGACATGATGCATAAAGAGATCGAGGTTTATGTTAATGATATGATTGCCAAATCCCAGACGGAGGAAGAGCATTTGGTTAATCTGCTGAAATTGTTCAAGAGGCTTAGGAAATTCAGGCTGAGGCTGAATCCTAACAAGTGCACCTTCGGGGTGAGATCCGGTAAACTATTAGGGTTTATTGTGAGCGAAAAAGGAATTGAGGTTGATCCTGCTAAGATAAAAGCAATACAAGAAATGCCAACGCCCAAAACAGAAAAAGAAGTGCGTGGGTTTTTAGGGTGGTTGAACTACATTGCTCGGTTCATATCACCTAACTGCTACATGCGAGCCATTATTCAAATTGTTGAAAAAGAATCAGGCTGTGACCTGGAATGAAGATTGTCAAAGGGCGTTTGAAAAAATAAAAGAATATTTGCAGGAACCTCCAATATTGATACCTCCAGTAGCCGGGAGACCATTGATTATGTACTTAACGGTTCTTGAGGAAAGTATGGGTTGTGTTCTCGGTCAACATGAAGAGACTGGACGTAAAGAGCATGCGATTTACTACTTGAGTAAAAAGTTCACAGATTATGAATCCCGTTACTCAATGCTCGAAAAGACGTGTTGTGCGCTAGCCTGGGCTGCCAAACGTTTGAGACAGTACATGTTAAACCATACAACCATGCTAATTTCAAAGATGGATCCAATCAAATACGTATTTGAAAAGCAAGCACTCTCCGGGAGGATTGCTTGATGGCAGATGGTGCGGACAGAATACAATATTCAATATATTTCTTAAAAGGCTATCAAAGGTAGTGTTCTGTCAGAATACCTAGCGGAGCAGCCAATTGAAGATTACCAACCAATGAGGTTTGATTTTCCTGACGAGGATATCATGTACTTGAAAATGAAGGATTGTGATGAGCCGTTGCGGGATGAAGGTCCAGAGTTAGGTTCCAATTGGCAATTAATATTTGATGGCGCTGTTAACTCCTACGGTAATGGAATAGGGGCAATTATCACTACTCCTCAAGGGACGCACATTCCCTTTACTGCCAGATTGACCTTTCCAGTTACCAATAATGAGGCTGAATACGAGGCGTGCATCATGGGTCTTGAGGAGGCTATTAATTTGAGAATCAAATATCTTGATGTATACGGAGACTCTGCTCTAGTGGTCAACCAGATTAAAGGAGAATGGGAGACACGTCAGCCCAATCTGATACCCTATATGAATTATTCAAGGAGACTGTTGCCTTTCTTTGACAAAGTAGAATTGCATCACGTGCCACGAGCAGAAAATCAGATGGCCGACGCTCTTGCGACATTGTCTTCAATGTATAAAGTTAACTTCTGGAATGAAGCTCCCAGGATTGTTATCTCTCGCCTTGATAGGCCCGCCTTGATATTCGCCATTGAGGAAACATCCGATGGCAAACCGTGGTATTTCGACATCCAGAATTTCCTGAAGAACCAAGAGTATCCGGCTAGGGCGTCCAGTCGAGATCAGAAGACTCTTAGGAGATTGGCTGGCAATTTCTATTTGAATCCGGATGGCGTACTGTACAAGAGAAACCACGACTTGGTGTTGTTGCGATGTGTGGACGAGAAAGAGGCTAAGTTGCTCATGGAAGAGATCCATGAAGGTACATTTTGTACGCATGCTGGTGGACATGCAAAGACGAGAAAACTGTTGCGGGCAGGTTATTATTGGCTAACGATGGAAACAAATTGTTTCAAGTTCGCGAAGCGGTGCCATAAATGTCAAATTTATGCGGACAAAATTCATGTGCCTCCGAGCCCTTTGAATGTTATGTCATCACCGTGGCCTTTCTCAATGTGGGGAATTGATATGATTGGCAAGATTGAGCCCACAAAATCAAACGGACACCGGTTCATTTTGGTAGCTATTGATTACTTCACCAAATGGGTGGAGGCAGCGTTATATGCTAATGTCACCAAACAAGTGGTAGCCAGATTTATCAAAAGAGATATTATCTGCAGATATGGAATCCCAGAGCGGATTATCACCGACAACGGTTCAAACTTGAATAACAAGATGATGAAAGAGATGTGTCAGAATTTCAAGATCGAGCATCACAACTCTTCTCCTTATCGGCCCAGGATGAATGGCGCTGTCGAAGCGGCCAATAAGAACATAAAGAAGATTGTTCAGAAGATGGTTGTGACTTACAAGGACTGGCATGAGAAGTTTCCTTTCGCTTTGCATGGTTATCGTACGACGGTACGTACGTCAACCGGGGCAACCCCTTTCTCATTGGTGTATGGCATGGAGGCAGTGTTACCATTGGAGGTTGAGATTCCTTCTTTGAGGGTTTTACGCGATGTCCAACTTGATGAGGCAGAATGGGTAAAAGATAGACTGAACCAGCTCAGTTTAATGGATGAAAAGAGACTGGCTTCTCTCGCATATGGTCGGTTGTATCAGAGCCGGATGAAGAAAGCTTACGATAAGAAGGTATGCCCTCGAAGCTTTCAGACGGGCGATCTTGTGTTGAAAAAGATTCTCCCACCACAATCGGATCACAAAGGCAAATGGACTCCCAACTACGAGGGTCCATATGTAGTCAGAAAGGTTTTCTCTAGAGGAGATTTGTTGTTATCCACCATGGATGGTGAGGACTTTATGTCTCCTGTGAATTCGGACGCAGTTAAAAAATACTTTGCTTAAAGTGACCCGCTGGACAAAAAAAGAGAGTCCAGGCAAAAATGGGGCATCCCGGCGAACCATAAAAAGGAATAAAAGGTTCGAGCAAAAGTTAGGGATAAAATTGAAAAGATGTACACCCGCGAAGTTGAAAACCTGAAAAGGGCAACTTCGGCAAAAAAGGGTATCCCGGTGAATTGAAAACCCGCAAAGGGCGATTCACACAAAAGTTAGGGATTGAAAAAGCAAATGACTGCGGTCCGAGTTTGATACTGCGTTGCTTAGTGGTTTGGGAATACCTGAGGGTCGTTCATCTAAAACAATCTCTTCCGAAGATCGAGTACCGGGAAAGCACCAGAGTCGGGCGAGTCATAGGAGAATCATCTCATGGTGTTTGTCTGTACCACGTTGCCGACATGTATATCAAATTTGTTTTGTATCTTTCTTTGTGCTTCTTGTGCATATATTGTATTTTGCTTGTGCGTAACTTCCTCTTTTCAGGAGTTACATCCAGTGTACAAAGCTTGGCCTATTTACAGGCCCATTCAATAAAGCATGTTATTCAGTATTTGATGCTTGTTCTTTACTGTTTTGTTTGTGAAAAACGTCGATGTTTTGATGAACTTGCACTTGCATAAACTTGCTGGCCCTTGCCAATAATTGCTAAAACTTCGAATTGACTGAATGAACGTCACGGATATTAACTTGGATAGATTTTGTTGTGTAGATTTGTTTTGTCTCGTTGGTGTTTTGCAGGGTCCTTACCTTTGAAGCAAATGGTCAAGAATCGTATTCCCCAGCCAAAGTCTCTTGACGTAGGGCCTGACTTCAGTTGATGTCGTTCCTTAGCAAGTCGTATCTTATTCCCAGAGAGTGGAGACAACGCTTATTCCTACCAGATGTGGAATTGTCCTCCCCGAGAGAGTATCACCAGGAAGGTCGCCTGAAGAGTATCCTCATGGAAGTTGTCCATAGGATATCCCCAGCAGGTCAAAATCAATATCCCCGGCAGAGGATGCCTCCCCAGAGGATGGTTTTCCCTTTCCCCGCAGATCGTCATTCTTTCGTCAGGATGTTTATCCTCAGCAGAGTTTATGGCTTTGAGTTTGTAGACTGTGTCCCGACAGTGTAGTTCTTCCCCCAGAAGGGTCGCATCTTTCCCCAGCAGGGTTTGTGTTTTCTTCCCAGATGTCTGATCTCTCCCCAGCAGAGTTAAATGTTGTTTCCGACATTTATTTTGCCAGAATACTTTGTGGCACCCGTTCATCCCCAACGGAGTTGGTTTTGTTCTTAGCCATTTCATACCAGAGTGTTTCTCAGCAGTTTGAGACTGCGTCAGCATTTGCATATATCATCATATTTGCATCTACCCACACGCGTAACATTTCCATGTCGAATGGAGCATTACGCCATTGTCAAACATACGCGTTTTGAAACATAAGCCAGGTTGGTTAACCTTTTGTTTTCAAGTGTTGTTTTCCCTACAGGTGGAGGGAGCTCTTGCTCAAATTAATTACCAAACATTCAGGGTCTCGGCGTGAGACGTGTAATGATAATGTTCATTTTGTCATTATTCCCCACAGAGTTGCTTGAATTAGTTTCTCTTACCTTTCCAGCGGAGTATTTCTTCAAAATTGTTGGTATGACAGTATCAAAAGATTCCGTGAATCATTTTTTGGAAGTTGTCACCTATGTCGAAGTAGGTGTCTGGCAGTTTGGGTTCAGAAAATCCCCAGTAGAGTCCTTCTCAGATTTGCTGCCATGTCCGCGCTAAAAGTTTGAAGATTGGACCAGTACTTTGTTACCCATTTGATTGACGGAGTTAGCTACTGTAAAGATAGGCAGAGAAGCTGTATTCAGAGTTATTTTCCCGTAGTGGTGACAGAGCTATTTTCCTGTATTTGGCAGAGTTATTTCCCGTAGTGGTGACGGAGTAATTTTCCTGTATTTGGCAGAGTTATTTTCCCGTAGTGGTGACGAAGTTATTTTCCTGTATTTGGCAGAGTGATTTCCTGTATTGTTGGCAGAGTTATTTTCCCGTAGCGGTGACGGAGTTATTTTCCTGTATCAGACAGAGTTATTTCCTGTAGTGGTGACAGAGTTATTTTCCTGTATTTGACAGAGTGATTTCCTGTATTGTTGGCAGAGTTCTTTTCCCGTAGTGGTGACGGAGTAATTTTCCTGTATTTGGCAGAGTTATTTTCCCGTAGTGGTGACGGAGTTATTTTCCTGTATCGGACAGAGTTATTTCCTGTAGTGGTGACGGAGTTATTTTCCTGTATTTGGTAGAGTGATTTCCTGTATTGTTGGCAGAGTTATTTTCCCGTAGTGGTGACGGAGTAATTTTCCTGTATTTGGCAGAGTTATTTTCCCGTAGTGGTGACGGAGTTATTTTCCTGTGTTGTTGGCAGAGTTATTTCTTGTTTGTTGATAAAACTATTTCCTCAGTGGAAGTCGCCAAAGTTATTCCCTGTGTTGTTGGCAGAGTTGTTTCCCCAGTAAAAGCGTCAGAAAAGATTGTTACCTGTAATGGACAGAGATCGCGCCTGTGTTGACAGAAATTGTTACCTGTGGTTGACAGTGATTTGCACCTGTGTTGACAGTGATTGCTACCCGTGTGGACGGAGTTATTATCCGTAATCGATGGATTATCCCCAGTGGAGTTGTTACCTGTGACTGACAGGGATCGTTATTCCAATTAAAGACGGAATTGTACCCATGTTGATGGAGTCCTTCCTCGTGTTGACGAAGTTTAGTCACGTTGTGGACGTAATTGTTTCTCATAAAGTTAATTCGATGCCTGTGGCGTCACACAGGGAGTTAATGTTGAAATCAAAATTTTTATTAGAAGATTGACCAGTTGTTGCCGTAACAACTGGGTTCAGCACACCGGATGTTGTTCACCGAATAGTTTTTGCAGTTCGCGTCTGCAGTTGGCAAATTTCCGGGTTTCTTGGTATTCAACCGTCTTTTACCTCGATTGTTTGAAGGTCGTTCGCTCTTCACCCAGTCGGGTCCAAGCCGTTTGAATAGGGGCAGCTGTTGCACCCCAAAATTTGCTCAACATCTTTTACCTAGTTTATGTTTCATTGCATTATCATTTGAATAGTTCTATCATTTGCATATCATGGCATATCATTCATCCAACAGGGAACCCAGTGTGATTATTATCAAGAAAAGCCTAGCAAGAAATCTTATCCAAGCTTGAGAAGTCATCCAAGTCATCAGGAGGTGGTGGGAGGTCTTGATCAGCTGAGGACCATCAATGGGATGTGAAACATGAGGTGTGAATATGAGATGTGTATGGAGCTCATGGGGTGCCTAGAGAGCCATGTTGGAGCTAAATCAAGTCATTGTGTCAAATGCAAGAGCCACAGTTGAAGTGCAGACAATTAGGGTTTCATCTAGATCAACCCTAGGTCAATTGTGCAATTGAAAAGCATTCAAGCCTACTTTGAGGTCATGGAGTTCATGGAATGATCTTTCAAGACATTTGTGGTGTTGTTCCAAGATCAAATCAAGAAGAATCAAGAATGTGGGAAGTTGCTAAATTAGGGTTTCAGTGCAAATTACCCTGTTTAGTGCCTAACTTCAAGGCCACATAAGTCAAGATACAAGTTTCAAATGGATCTTTGGTCAACATGAAACTTGTATAGCATCTCAATACCTTTAATTTGAGTACTAGAAGTCCTCCATTGGATCTATAAACCTCAAGTTATGGTCCAGACAAGTTACAGGTCCTCAGATGATTTTGAAATTTGTCTGTGAAAATCATCTGACTTCAAGGCTATTTTTGACCTAGAAGGAGGTTTCACCTGAACTTTTGGTCAACATGAAAGTTGTTCCTAATGATCTTAGCTTTCTAAATTGTACTAGAAGTCTTCCATATGATTTGTAGAACTCAAGTTATGAGGTTTACAAGTCAGGGATATTTGGGAAAGTGAGATTATAGGTCATTTTCAAGCATAGGCCAAAATCTCCAACTTGCACTTGTCAAATGCAATTATGTTCAACATGAAAGTTGTTCAAAATATGGTTTTTAGGCTATCTAAGAGGTCATGATGGATTGATTGATCTCATGGCAAGAGTTGGTTTGAATTGGTTTCAAAAAGGGGAAAATTCAAATGTGTAAAGGAGGGAAAAATTCAATTTTGTGTTATAAGACCAAAACCAAGCAAGTGGGTACATTTTCTGATTGTAAATCACATTTCAAACACTTTTCTTTTAACATAATTTTGAGTTTAGTTCAAATTTTGAGAGTTGTCATGTGGTTGCTTCACTTGTAAGTTACATATGCAAAATCAATGCACAAAGCAATTCAGGCCAATCTCTCCATTCAAACTCATTCTAAATGACATGTGCAAGGTGTGAGAACCTTCTAAAACCAATGCAAAGCTTGCAACACACGACTGTCATAGTGAATTTGGATGAAAAAACTAGAAAATGTGAATGACTGTTTTGGGCTTCAATTTGGATCCAAAAGCCCATGAAACTCTTCTATATATTCATTAGAGCAAGTTCAGATCAAGTTTGAGCTTCATTTCGCGCCAGAACCAGAGAAAGCATTTGAAATTCCACAGCTACAAATTGAAATCGTGTTTTGAGATTCAGACCAATTCAAGCCAAATTGAAGGTTGAAACATCATCCTCTTGCATCCTTGAAAGATTCTGGAAGGTTTTGGAAGTTGAATCAAGCTCTAAGCATCTCTGTTAGTGGATCTACATCAGGTTAGTAAACTTCAAATTTCCACATGATCTAGCATGATGTAGTTAGAATTGAACTTGTGGTTAGGATCTAGACAAGGTATATATCGTTTTAGGATCAACTTGGAAGCAATTGGTGATGTTTGATCATGAGGTGCCATTTCTGTTTTGATTCGAGTAGATCTGATCTTAAGGCCATGACATGATTTGGATAGATCAATTTGATGTATGAAACATGAGGAACATTTCTATATCATTAGTTTTACAAATTGTGCTGATCAAATTGGATGTGTGTTCTAAACATTGTTTCGAATTTGAAAATCCATGGAGAGTTGAATAATATGGATAGGATATTTGAATTCCTGTTGAAATTCTGGAGAGATTGATGTAAGGATGAATGATGTTTGATCACCTGCAACTGTATGCTCATCGGAGAAGACGACCGGAGTCTTATCCGGCCACCGTCTCTGATCTCACTCAGGCCAGGTTGAATTTTGGAGAAGACGAGTCCATGGCCATTAGATCATGCTTTGACCAAAGACTTTCCACCAGATCCTAGGGTTGTGTTTTAATCTGAGAGTGGAGAGTTTTAATCCAAAACACTGCCGTTTCACTTAATGCGCTGGCAAGCTCTAGTGCATTGGATCAGCTGACTGGTCTCCTAATCTTGTGGCTGTGTTTTATTCTGAGTTTTATTATTTCTTTTATTCATTTTGTTTTATTTTAAATGCTTTATTGCTTCCAAAAATCATATTAAATTCATTCTTGATCATAAAATTATTTTAAAAATACCTCCATGATCTTGAGATAATTTGTGATTTTTTGAAATCAATAAAATGCATTTTCATGCATTTTTCAATTTAATTTGATTTTTCTATTTTTGTTTAATTCTTTTAATTTTGCATAATTCTCCATCTTTTTTGTAGAATTTTGTTCTTCCAATTGGTGTTGAGTTTGGCTTTGATTTTTTAGTATGTATTAGGGTAGACATGTATGTTCCCTTAGAATTTTTGGTGGGTTTTTAGAGCAACATTAGGTTCTGTTTTAGGTGTTGAGATTAGGACCCTCCCAAACTTGTGGATTCCCTTGACCTATCTCAATGTAGGAATTGTTTAGATAACTTAGAAGTTGATTTAGGCTTCAATCTTTTTACACTAGGTTGTTCAAACATGTATGTTCCCCTAGGAATTTTATTAGAATTTTGCAATTTAATTTTCTATTTTAGTTGTATTTTGCAATTTCCTTGTGTTTGTGGATTCCTCTCTTGAGTGCTTTGAATTGTTTGGTTTGGTTGGATGCTTTGGAGTGGGTTTAAGCTTGAGTTCTTTTTGGTGGAGCTTTTGGATTCATTGAATATGCTTAGGATTAAAGATTGAAGCTTGGAGTTGAAGGCTTTTCCTCTTGTGGAGTTTGTTTAGGAGCTTAAGAATTAGGGTTTTAGGAAGTGCCTTAGACCTAGTTTTGGTTATTTCTTCAAACATAGAGTGCATTGTTTGACTCTATTCTATCCAATGACATAAATTCCTCCTTGGGAAGCTCCATCTCTCCTTAGTAGGGATGAGTGGTATGCCCAAGTGAGTAGAACTTTGAGGATACCTTTCATTTGCAATGTTGAGTTTCTTAGTGATTTCCTTTGGTTGTCATTAAGTTTCTTAACATTATAACTTGATCTTGATGTTTAATCCTCCTCTTGGAGTGTGCTTGTTGGAGCTTGAAGATTGATGAAGCTTGAAGATAGAAGCTTGCTTGAAGATGAAGCCCTTGCTATCAATTTTGCTGTCTATCCAACTTTGCTGTTCAGAGCTGCTGTTGCTGTTTGCTGTAGGAGTTTGGTACTGCTGCTTGGGCAGCCTCCTCTGTGTCTTTTGTTTTTCTCTGTGGTGTCTGTTTGCTTGTGTTGATTACCTCTAGGTTTGAGGTGGAGCTTGTCTCCTCTTTCCTATTGTTTTCTCTCTTGCCTCTCTGGTACTGCTGCATAGCATGCATTTTACTGTTTACTGTTTGTTTTCTTTTGCTGTTTATCCCCTAGGATCTCTGATTTCCTCTGTGCAAGAGGAAATTATGACAAACATTAGGTTTTGACCCATGCATGATAACATTAGGTTAGTTTCCCTTTCAACCATAGGCTTTTTAGAGCGTCTTTCTCTTCTCATCTCAAAACAATTCAAAAACACAGTAATAAGGATAACGCGTGCTGTACGCTACGAGCCTTAAGCTATTTGAGAAAAGGTTGCTGGAGGGTCACTCTTCAGTAATCTGGCTGCTTAGTATGGTACCCTTAGGGTGACATGCGACGTAGTCACTCTCAGATCACAAGTCTTTAGTGCAGTACAAGTTGCAAACAGACCAAAAAACAGTTCTTTCGTAAAAAACTGAAAACAAATTTCAAATGTCATTTTTGTCCTCTTGGACCTTTAATCAGGAAAACCCTTTCTTAAGGAGATAAAAAACTGTCAGACAAGCTTGTTTCCTCCGTAGCCCGAACTACGTTTGCTCTGATCTTTCATGCCGCATGAAAGTACGTAGGCATAGGATGCGATATCCTAGCGAGCAACCTTCCCCTCCTTTCCCGTAGGTAGGCGAACTACGTTGACTATGATTTCTCGTTCCAGACGGGAATACGTAGGCATAAAGTGCGATACTTTGCCGAGTCATTTTCTTTTCTTTTTAACCCAGACCTGTAGAATAGATAGAATAACACACCCTTAGATAGAAAACAAGCGTGGATCCCGTCGAGTACGACGGACGTGAGGGGTGCTAATACCTTCCCCTTGCGTAACCGACTCCCGAATCCAGGATTTGGTTACGATGACCATTCCTTTCCCTCTTTGTGTTAGGTTTACTCTGAGCGTTTCCTTTCCCTCTTATGGAATAAATAACGCACGGTGACGACTCTTCTGTCATAGCTGGCGCCGATTTTCGCAGTAGCGACAACTGCCACCCCCCCCCCCCCCATGATCCGGCATCGGGTTCTAAGTAACATTGGGCCCCTCATTGGTGAAGTTAATAGCTTTAGAGTGGATCAAATCCTGGACCTTATGCTCGTGGCCTGGGGCGCCAGATTGAAAATCACAATGAGCATTTGCATCATAGCCAGGAGGCGGTATACCTGTTAGAGGAGCCAAGGTCCTCTTCTGCACCAATTGTAACTGCAAAAACCGTTGTGACAAATGAGAATAGGGTATCGGAGGATTTGTGAACTTCCTGTCAGGCATCTGGCGCCTAGCAGGATAAGGTCGCTGAGCGTTGCTTTGTTGCGGAGCTGCGGTCGGGATATTCACAGTAGCTACCTGATGATGCTGACGAGACTGAGCTCTACCCTTACCTTTGTGCGAAATAGCATTTGCATCCCCCTCCCTCCTCTTGGGGTTTGTAGAATAAGGCTTCTTCGTTCCTCCTGAAGAGGATCCACCACCATTGGAAATCTTACCAGATTTGATTCCACTTTCAATCCGTTCACCGGCAATCACCAAATCAGAGAAACCTGCAGACATGCAGCCTATCATCTTCTCGAAATACACACCCGGTAGCGAAGCCATGAACAAGCCTATCAACTCCCTTTCAACCAAAGGAGGTTGTACCCTTGCAGCCAAATTCTGCCACCTCTAGGCGTATTCCTTGAAACTCTCATAATTCTTCTGCGATAGACTCTACAATTGTACCCGATTGGGTGCCAGATCACTATTATATTGATAGTGACACACGAAAGCTTCAGCCAAATCTTTCCAGCTACGAATATGGGTCCTCTCAAGCCCCATAGACCATTCTAACGAAGCTCCCGCCAGGCTATCCTGGAAGAAATGCATCAACAGCTTCTCATCACTAGAATATGCAGACATTTTTCTGAAGTAAGCCCGAATGTGTACTCTAGGGCAAGTCGTCCCTTTGTACTTATCGAAATCGGGCACCTTAAACTTGGGAGGAATCCTGACCCCAGGAACCAAACCAAGATCAGACATATCTAAGCCTAAAGAATTCTGATTCTCCAATGATCTCATTTTCTCCTCAATCAGTTTGAAACGTCGGTCGGCTTCAGTTAGCAAACCACCATCTAGATCTTTCACAAAAAATATATCTTCCTGATTATCCTCCCAATGAGGACCAGCAACCCCATGCACAATGCATACACTGCCATTACCCGCGATATTACCATTCCCACCAGCAACTCCTCCGCTCGGAGGTACAACAATAGTAGGAATACCTTGAGGAATAGACCCACCAACCGAAGGATGAACAACACCAGCCCCTCCGTGCAAAACACCGTCTTCATCAACCCGTGCTATCAATGGCTGAACGAGAGTTCTCAACTGTTCCTATCCACTGGTGACAGTCTGCATCTGTTCCATAAATTGGGTCATACGAGCCCTAACCTCCTGCAATTCCGCTTGAACCTGATCCATCACCTTTTGCTGATTCCCTCGAGTAGAGTATCTGTGGAAGCTGAATTCCTCAATCCTGAACTAAAGAAAACCAAGCAGAGATAAGAACATAAGGCCACCAAGAACAACCTGCAATGCAAATGAGGATGCAAGATGCAAAATGCAGGCATGTCTATGTATGCACAGGGAGATTTCCCCCCTTGATTCCGGTTTCAATAAACAAGAACGACAGAGATGGATAAGAACACCACAATAAAACTTCTAATATATCAAGTAAAGCTGAAACAATACAACCAAATGAGAAATATCCGCATACAAAGAAGTAATGATCTCATCCAACATCTCTGGTGATGATCAAGATAAAAAATCAAATGAAACTACAAAAGATAAAACTCCTAGTAGCCATGATCTCTGCACCACTTCTGAGACTCCTCGATCCTTCATATCTGGATGGTCTGGCCTCTCCATCAACTCTCGGATAAGGACATCCCTCTTGCGAATCACATCCCAGAGATAATGACAATGATCCTCCCAAGCATCTTCTCCGAAGGCATCTTTAAGCCTGGATTTCTTCACCTCTGAACGAATCTTGAACTCTTCAAGTGCTGATAAAGTCTCTTGGTATTTCTGCTCGATTGTGCTTCTGCGGAATGTTTCTAGTAATAGCTCTCTATCCTTATCCTTGAATTGCGCTTTCAGCTTATCAACCTGAACACGAAGCTGATATTCTCTACTCTTGTTGGCAGTCACAGTAGCATTCCACTGCTCATTGAATTTGGATATCTTCAGATAGGCTCTATCTAAATCCTCCTTCTTACTCTTCAGAACATCACAAGTTCTTTTCAGATCAAGACCGACTTGCTTCTGTGCTTGTACCTGATCAGCAAGTTCTTCCTTCAACTTGGTCAATAGTTCTGCATTTGTCTTAGCCAAATACACAACTTCACCCTTATCATGTTTTAGCTGACTGATTTCTTGCTTCAACTCTTCATTCTCTTTGCGCAGCTCTTCCTTCTCTTCCCAAAGCTTGGTATATCTCGAGATATCAACAGTTGTAGGAGGCTCGATGACTAAGGGATACAATGGTGCTTCAACAGGAAATGGCAACAATACCTCTTCAACCCTCTTCTGAATCCAATCCGAGTATGGATCATAGTGTTGCACTCCAAAATTTGACCAAAACTTCAAGAGGTATGATTACCAATCAAGAGCTATACAAGACTATGAAGCTAGCCAAGAAGGTTATTCAGTGTTCAAGGGTTGATATCCTTGTCAGAGAAGTTAAGAGATCCTCAGAGTGAGTGGTTGAGACCAAGGTTGTGTGCCTCCTAACTTGAGAGTTGTGGGAGCTCCTCAGAGGATTCTAAAGCTATGAGGATGGACTTGAAGCTTTGATAGAGCTTATGAGATGTCTTGAAATCCATCATGAGGCCTAGAGAGGTCATTGTACAAGAATAAGAAGACTTAGCCATGAGTGGTGTAATTAGGCTTTGACTGGGTCAACCCTAGGTCAACTGATGGTTTGGAGAGGGTTGAGACCTAATCCAAGAGCCATGGGATCATGGATTGATGCATTGAGATGTTACAAGGATGATTCCAAGGTCAACTCATCATGATTGAAGAGTTTGAGAAGTTTCAAGCTAGGGTTTCTAAGGCTTGACAGTGTAAAATCCCCTAGTTTGACCCTTATCTTCAAGGCAGTTTAGCTCAATATGTGATTGTCATCTAATCTTACCCCCAACATGAATGTTGTAGAGCTTGTTCTTAGCTTTAATTTGAGTACTAGAAGTCCTTGATAGGATTTTTAGAGCTCAAGTTATGACTTTGACAAGTTACAGGTCATCTGAGGTATGTGAATCTGGGGCCTTGAAAGCCACCCAACTTGCATCCAACGTTTGCCCAAGAAGGATGATTACTATGAACTTTTGGTCAACATGAATGTTATTCCTCATCTTCTTAGCTTTCTATAGAGTACTAGAAGTCCTTGATAGGATTTGTAGAACTCAAGTTATGGCTTTGACAAGTCAAGGGCATTTTGGTCATTTGGAAATTACAGGTCATTTCAAGCATAAGGCCATAACTCCTATTTCCAAGCTTCAAATGGAAAAATCTTCAACATCAAACTTGCTTAAAATGATGTTTTAAGGCTAGTTGGGAGGTCATGAGATATTGAAAAGGCTTGTAGAAAAAAGTGATAAAAATGACCTAAAATGGAGGCATAAGTTAAATAAGTTGAAGTTGGAAATTGGAAATTCCAAGTTACACATCCAAACCATGGCATATAATAGGTCATTTTGACTCCAAAGAACATTTTAGAAACAATGGTCAGCCACTTTTTTTAATTGAGGCCTAGATCATGGACTTGCTTTAGAAAATGGTTGCTTGCATCTTAAGGCACAAATGCAAAACATAAGGAAAGGTAATGCACAAGCTTGCTAAGTGTCTTAACACATCATATATCTCATCTAAGGAGATTTTCAAGTCAGAATTGGTTGCTGCAAAAGGCATAGCATGAGATGATACATGAGATGAGATGAATCCATAAACTCATGACATGAGAATTCCAAATTCTCATTGGATGATTCCAGATGGTTCTAGAGAGGTCCAATGCATTCTATATAGTGTATAGAATTTGCTCAGATGCAAGGTTGGTGAGAGATTAGAGAGAAGAGTGAGATAGCCATTTCACTTGCTTCCATTGCAAGTTGAAATCAAATTCTACATTCTGATTCATTTTCATTGCTTCTTTCAATCCAAACACATTCCATTGATCACACTGAAGCTGTGCATACCAATTTGAGGGTAATTTCTTAAAGAATTGAGGAGATAGCTTTTGGATTTTGAAGGTTGCAAGTCATAATCGGTTTTGGAGATTCAGGCTTTCTTGGTCCAATCTTTTGCAAACAGTAGCAAGATCATCATTCAAGGATTGATTCTGAAGAGTTTGAGAGCTTGCAGTGAAGGTTTACCCTATCTGTTAATCAAGATTCGACAGGTTAGTAACTTTTCTTCTACACCATGATTTAAGCATAATTAGGTAGAATTGTTAGGTTAGAACGGTTAGAGACAATTAGGTGTTGGATTCTGGGAAGTTTGGGATCAATTGGTGAGGTTTCAGTTGGTGACACCATTTTTGTTTGGACCAAGAACTCAAGATATAGTGAGCTATAACATGAATTTGATATCAAGAATTAACCAGTGTGAGGTGGTGATCATTCTGAGGTAATTAATTGTAAGAATGGTGAACTTTGATTCCTGAGCATATTTGGAGGTTTGATTCGTGTTTTAGGTTTGAGGAAGTTTCAATGGATTTTGATGCCATGGTTAGATTCAGGGGGAAATTCTAGACAGATTAGGGTTTTGAATTTCAGTTTTTCATGGAGAATTGATGAGGTTCGAGTTGGAGAGGATGAGCTTGAAGCTCTGAGCTTCCATGGCTGTTCTTCCCTCCAAACCCTATTCAAATGAAGAAGACAACGTTTTAACCGTTGGATGAGGCGAAGACTTGTTGACTCCATCTGGATCCCACGGCCACGATCTATTCTCACGTGTGAAGAGAAGTCTGAAGGCAATGAAACGAAGCGTTTCATTTAAATGAGATATTGGGCTCAATTGCTAACCACACCCCCTTTCACGGCCCACGTGGATAATGAACTGTATTTTGTTACTTATTGCACCGCGCGTTTTCCATTTTCTTTATGTTTTCTGAAATGATTTTCTGATGATAATTGGGCCTAGCGCGCCTTACTAATTGTACCCCCATTTTAAGCCCATCTGCATTTTGTACTGAACATAATTGCTATCTGCACCAAGCATTTCTCATTTTAATTTCTTTTTTCTCCATTTTATTTTAACCTTTAAAAAATCGTAATAAATATAAAAATGATGATTTTTGCATGGGGATTTTTTCTCCCATTTCATGATAATGTCTAGAAAATTATAAAATCAAAATATGTGCATTTCATGCATTTTTAATATTTTTTTTGTGTATTTTCTCTTTTAATAGCATTTTAATTCTTTTATGTTGATGCATAGACTTGTAGAATTTTGTTTAGCTAGTTCCCTTTGAATTTTTAGGCCATTCTTTTTAGGATAGTTAGATTAGGACTTTATCTCCCCTCTGGATTTATTCCATAATTTTGTGATTAATTTTTGATTAGTTTTGATTAGATGACTTTAGGTTGTGTAGAATTAGGTCAATCCTTAACATAGGTCCACAAAAACACTAGAATTTTGGGTTTCTAGGTCAAGTTAGATATTAGGACATATAGGGTATTAAGGGTAGGTATATAGGATCCCCTAGAAAATATATTAGATTTTAATATGATAGTATGCTATTTTTAATTGATTTTTGTAGTTGATTGTGGATTGTGTTGCCCTTGGGGGCTTGTATTTTTGTTTTGCCTTGCTTTGTGGGTTTTTGCTTGGCTTGGTGATCTTGGTTTTGCTTTGAGGAGCATGGAGGAGCATAGTAGAAGACTTGGAGATTGAAGGAAGAGCCTGATAGCTTGTAGTCTTGTTTGTTTTGTTGTTGTTTTAGGGTTAGGAATTAGGAAGAGTTTAGACCTAGTTAAGTCCTTTCCTAAACATGGATGGTATCCTTCACCTCCATTCCTCCCCATGATTCAAGGTCCTTCCATGGTATTCACCTCCCTCCTTTGGAGGGATAAGTGATGGTACCTAGGAGGTAGAACCTTTGAGGGAACCATTCTTTTAATGTTAAACCCTTATAGGTCACCTTTGGTGGTCAATAAGCAGTTTAATATCCTAGCTTATCCAGTTAAGTGATTTCCTCTGTTTTGAGTATCTTGAGAGATATTGGGCTTGAGTGTGAAGATGAAGACTTCATTGAAGAGTATGGAAGAGGATGATTCCTTGAGCATTGCCATTTTAGCTGAAGCTTGAAGAGCATGAAGATCAAGCTGATACTTGAAGACCCAATGAAGATCCAGTAAAGATTGAAGGATGAAGTTGACACTTCTAAGCAATTGAGATTAACTGAAGAGCTGAAGCTTGAAGATCAAAGGATAAGTTGATACTTACTTTGAAGCTTGAAGATCCTGAAGGAATAAAGTTGACACTTGGGGTTAAGAGTGAAGCCTGAAGGTGGAGCTGATTAAGGAGCTGAAGCTTGAAGAAGAAGATAAGTTGAAACTTATGTTGAAGGGTTGAAACCTGGGAAAGCAAATTGATATCTGTCAAGAGTGATGGAGGTCTGAAGACTGAGTTGCTGTTAGAAGAGCTGAAGCTTGGAGTTGAGATAGGAGTTGATCTGCTTTCTTCTTTGTTTCTCTTTTGTATTGATGTGCCTTGTTTGACTTGCTTGACGCATTAGAATAAGTCCATATCTAGAATAGCTTTAATCTAGGAGCATGATTGCATTAGAGGTTGAGTTGCTCCCTCTGCTTGTAATGTTACTGTATGGCTTTGCTTGCGGGTATTCGGTAGAGCCCTGCTCCCTTGCCCATGTGGTTTATGTTTCTTGATAGCATGATTTTATTTCTTCTATATGATTGCAGTTTACTGTTTTTGCTTGATAGCATGTTTTATTTCAGTATGATTACTGTTATTCATTCTGGCTTGAGGTTGAGATGAGCTTGTGGAGGCTGATGCCCCACACAAATTTCCTCCCTCACTTCTTCCGTAAAAGACAGGAAATAATCCGTAGTGTCCCGAACTACGTAAGCTCTGATCTCTCATACCTGTTGAGAGTACGTAGGCACAATACTGATGTATTGGCGAGCCACCTTCCCCGTAACCCGTAGTAGGTCGAACTACGTTGACTCTGATTTCTCGTTCTCTGATGAGAATACGTAGGCATAAAGCGCGACGCTTTGCCGAGTCATTTTCTTTTCTGTTTAAGCCAGCCTTGATAGGTAGATAGATAAACCAACTCGTCCAGTAAACACAACAAGCGTGGATCCCATTGAGTACGATGGACGTGAGGGGTGCTAATACCTTCCCCTTGCGTAACCGACTCCCGAACCCAGACAATGGTTGCGACGACCTTGTCTTACCCTTTTTCGTCAGGTTTTTCCGATCGTTTCCTTTCCCGCTCCGAGGGATAAATAACGAAAGGTGGCGACTCTTCTGTTATGCCGGCACCCTATTTTTGCGAAAGCGACACATAGGCTCTACAATCTCCTTTGCCCAAAGAAAGCTTTCCCTTCTTGTGAATCTTACCCCACGCGTCCACGAATCGGGCCGAGATACACGGATCAGCTACACCTGTGAAGTACAAAGATTCCTGCATTTCCTCTTCTTTTGGAGGTTCTTTCAAAGCATAACCGAATTGCCTCATAGCAAGAGAAGGATTATAATTGATACTGCCTTTCCTCCCCATCAAAGGCACATTAGGAAAGCTACCACAACTGAAAATAAGCTCACGACCCAGCAAGTCTCGATTGAACCAGACAATATTCCTCTCCGTTAAACCCATAAGCCTCTTCGACCATTCGGATGAGTTCGCGGAAGTCACAAAAGCTCCTGAGCGAGGAAGGTGATCAACAAACCATTTATGCAACAACGGCGCGCAACAAGAAACCACATTTCCTCTTCTTTTCTCATTCTTGTAATGCACCACATGATACAAGTCTCCTAGAAGAGTAGGCACGGGATTCTTGGAAGCGAAGATATGAAAAGCATTGAAATCCATAAAGTCTGGTACATTGGGAACCAACACAATACCGTAGACACACAGAGCCAATATAGCACTGAAAACTACCCAACAACCTTTGTCAGCATACTCTCAGGCTTTGTCGACCAGGAAGGGTAAAGTAAGTTCGGAGACTCCGTTTCTACTGATAACATAATCTGCCAAGTCAGAGGCGCTCAAATAAAGAGAGGCGGACAACTTCTCGAGATTAGGTTCTTCTTCGGAGCTGGAGAAAGGCACTTTGTTCAGAATCGGAAGACCCAAGAGGTAAGCAAATTCTTCCAAAGTAGGAACCAACACATAGTCCGGAAATGTGAAGCATCTCAGTGGAGGATCATAAAACTGCAAAAAGGTATGAATAGCTCCATGCTCATAAGTCGTAAGCTTACGGACAAACTTCAGGATTCCACCATACTGCTCTTTGAAAGCTGCAAGAACACCAGGATCAGCCAGGGAAATCAGACCAAATAAAGGTCCCAACTCAGGTGCCTGAAACTTGTACACAACAATCCTCTTTCTGCTAACTTCCATCTCTAAAGAAGTCCAGTACCAGAATCAATGGAAAGACGAGAACCTGTAACACACATAAACATGCAATGTTAAATACAGAATGATTATGCAAATGCACACATGAGATCAAGGTATCCAATGCTCAAATGCGCTGCTGTGCCGTTGACTGAATTCAACCAGAGCTCCGCTCTAATCAGAACATTGAGATAACACACTGGATAGAACACTCAGGATCAAAATTCTGCACTGACGAGAAAACCAGGGTTGGTTGAAGGCCAGGTTTCCTGCAAAAACCCATCCCTCTCACATGTGGGTTCTAGTCTTGAAAGGTACGGCATCCTATGCAGGTGGTCAGCGTCACAGACTTTCGAAAAACGATGATACGTTCACCGTTTCTGGTTTGGCATGATAGTCTAACGAAGCGGCCTCACTTAGTTGACTTCCCAAATGAACGGTCTCCAGAGTCGACAGTCTCTCTAAGTCAATATTCCCTCAACTGCACCAGACGCGCAGGATAAAATATTTCCAAAGAAAAACCTCGTCTGAATGTGAATTTCACGCGAGCTATTATGCAACCAAACGCCACACAAGCTCTCGCTAATCTCCACTCTAATCTTATGTGTATACTCAAGCCCAGGCCCGACTTATTTCTCGGTGGAACAACCCTAACCCACAACACAGCAGCAACAGAAATGCAATACAATAATATACAACAGATAAAGTACATAAAGCAAAAACTGTACAAAAGTAAACACCCAGAAACACAACAGACAAGCGCTAGGAGTGACTCGCATAGGGAACCAGAGTCCCCAGCTGTCGCAACTGCGAAAAATACCCGGCAAAAACAGAAGAGTCACCACCGTTCGTTATTTATCCCAACGGGAGGGAAAGGAAACAATCGGAAAAACTTGACGAAAAAAGGTAAAGACAAGGTCATCGCAACCAAGTCCTGGGTTTGGGAGTCGGTTACGCAAGGGGAAGGTATTAGCACCCTTCATGTCCGTCGTACTCGACGGGATCCACACTTGTTGTCTATCTAGGGGTGTGTTTAAACTATCTACGCTACAGGCTTGCGGGACAAAAAGAAAAGAAAGATACTCGGCAGAGCATCGCGTCTCTGTGCCTACGTACTTTCATCTGGTATGAAAGATCAGAGTCAACGTAGTTCGGCTAACTACGAAAGAGAAGGGGGGAGGTTGCTCGCCAAGACGTCGCATCTTGTGCCTATGTACTTTCATCTGGTATGAAAGATCATAGCAAACATAGTTCGGGCGCACACGAAACCACGGGTTGATTAAGTGTTTTAACCGAGTAGGGTTAAACATTCGTTCCAGTAGTTAGGGACTAAGCCTGTTTGCAGTAGAACCGAAGCTTAACAATACTCTCTTTCTGAAAAAAGTTCCCGATTAATCCTAAAGGAAAAAGGTTTGAATTTTGTTTTGTGTTTTTTAGTGAAGTGAATTAATTCTGTTTGTGATTCACGTTGCACTAAAGACTATGACACGGAGGCGAATGCGTTGTATATCGCCCCCAAACGGGACGGATACTAAACATTCTAGATACGCGAGAGGAGACCCCTCACTCATCATTCCCCATGTAGCTTAAGGCCCGTAGTGCGTAATGTTTATTGCCTTTATTAAATGAGTTAGCATGATTTTGAGATGAGAAGAGAGATGCACGGAAGGTCTAAGGGAAACTCGGTCCTAACGTTGTCATGCAAAGTGATCCTAGAGTTTGGATGAAAAGGGGAAACATCTACCCTAATGTTAGCATACTTGGATTGAACACCTAATGTATCTCCTACTCCCACCCTAAACGGAGGGACTAGGAATCCTATGGGGATCATGGCAAGAAAGCACAAGAAGAACAAAGGAAGAATCAATCACAAGTAGATAAATGCAAACATGAAAAATTCACAATTAGAATGGTGGGAGGGAGGGAAAATGTGTGGGGCAGCAGCCGCCACAAGCGCGTCTCGACCTCAACAGCGATGCAAGAATGATGCAAACATGTGGAGAAAACAAGAGATGAAAGCATACGAACATGCAAATGAAAAATCGACTCGAATCACATACAAACATGCAAATGATTGAAAGAATGAACGTACATGGCAACAACATCATGATTAAACAACCATAAACAGCAGCAAATATCCAAAACAATTCAATTCTAATGCATCACACTGATCTATGATGATTCGAATCGAACCGGTACGCGAGCATGCAAGCAAACAACAAAATATGGCATTCTGGTACAGTGTTAATCGGTTAACACATATTGTTAATCGGTTAACCTGTGTAAAACAAGTGAAAATCTGGAAATTCGTAGGTGTTAATCGGTTAACACCCTAAAAACTTTGAAAATTTTGAATATTTGAATTAGTTAACCGGTTAACCATATACGTTAACCGGTTAACACTGTACCAGAAGCAGAAAAACAGCAAACATAACCACTTTCCAGCAAATAAGCCCTTATCCGATCAATCGGATGATCACATAATCACTTATTCACGAACTTAAACCAGAAAATCATGATTCAAACAACATGTAAACAGATCAACACAACCAGATCATGGATCAAACACCTCAAATCAATTGCAATTCAATCGGATATGAAGATTAACATGACAAACATGCAAATAAGCTCGAAAATTAAATCGGATCAGAAATCCAACCTACGAATCAGAGAATTGATTCGGTAATTGTTGACTCAACTGTAATTGTGTAGATCTAAGCAAAGAATTCCGGAAAACTTCAAGATCCAAGCTAATTGATGTTGTATGAATGAAGATCCTTCCCAATTAAGTTAAACTGCCACCTCAAAATCCAGATCTGAACTTGCACAAAAATTGAATGATGAAATCACTTCAACCAATGTAATGGATGGGGGTTTGGCTCTTAGAAATCAAGGATTCCAATGAAAAATCAATGATTTCAATGGAAAAGAGCTTTGAGTGAAGGTTTTGGCTATGGAGGAAATTGAGAGAATTGAGAGAGAATTGATCAACTCTGAATTTGAAATGGAAATTATGAAGGTTAGATTAGTGTGGTTTGGATTAATTCACTTAAATACCACTTTGGTTGGGATCCAAAACAAAGGCTTGGAAGATGGTTTAGAAATTGTTGTATGGAATGAGGTTTGGGATTTTGGAGGGAAATGAAATTTAACCAAATTTCAAATGATGTTCTAGATCCTTCCCAAGTGCAAAAATGAGCTTTAAAGTGATCAAAATTGGACCCCAAAGCAGCTCCCCTTGAAAATTCACGTACAGGGCAAATTCTGCTATGGTTAACCAGTTAACCATATGCGTTAACCGGTTAACACAGTTAAACTTTCAATTCTGGGCTGATTTTCAAATGGTTAATCGGTTAACCATATGTGTTAACCGATTAACACCTTCAAAATTTTGAATTTGGCACCTTTTGGTTGGGAAATCTGCCCATTTGGCCTATTTCAACTGTTTGGAGCTCTGTTTAGCTGCTGAACCTCATTTTTTGAACATTGTCATTGTGAAAATGCTTGTTATTAGCTTGAATGCTGATTTCTAATCTGAAATTAACCTGCAAAATAAAATCGGTCGCCTGACCTCTGGGTAAAATAAATGTCGAAGCTCTGATGCTCTCTGTTCGCTGTTTAATCTCTTGCTTCGAAATGCACCTGAGCCACAGGAACACCTTGATCCCATGTCTCGAGACCGAATGCTATGCAATGCAAAATGATAAAATGCAAAGAAACAAAAGTTAGGTACAAAAAAACGAGAATGCAAATTTTGGGGTGCTACAATGTCTTGAATTCATAAGTTGGTTGTATTATATTACATATCTTGTGTGTTGATTATTCAAATCATGATTTTAACTTTACTACTTATCGCTTTCATCTGCTTTTTTTAATAATGTGATTTCACATGTTCAAGTCCAAGGGAAGAACTTGTGTGTGAATTTTTAAGTCATACATATTGCATCGTCATTTGCATCATATCCCCCGCTCGATCCCTGATTTCCTTTCAGGTTGATCAGCTTAGGTTACCGTCTTTATATCTTAAGATAGATTCCTTTAAGTTTTCAACTTAGACAACTTATAGATTAAATCCCATATTCTCCCACAAAAGAATTAGACATGATTCATCTATGTAGCCGAGATATAATTCTCCTACCCACGACATGATCGAGAAAGATGTAGAATCTCTTCCGCTTGAGGGAGGTATGTGGCATACTCGTCAATTATATACCCGAGTTGGAGCCCTTCTCTCAATACGACGCAAAGACCGTCTTCCGCATGCTTGTGGTGGTTTAAGTTGAGTATTCTCCCTAAGATGACGACTTGTCTCTTTTTCTATAATCAATCAACAAACCCTCTCCCTGGAACCTTGACCACAGTCAAGAGTTACTCAATCCCTTTAGGGGAACTACAAATGCTCTGATTCCACTCCCGTCAGGATACGTAGGCACAAGATGCTACTTCTTGGCGAGCATACTTAGACATAGACCCCTAGGTCTCTTACCCTTAGAAAACAACAATAACACAACGAAACAAGAGGTTCATGTAGAGTGATATAGATCCTTAGCATGCTAACACCTTCCCTAGGTATAACTAACTCCCGAACCTTAAATTCTCTAACTTTGCATTGCATTGCACACTCTCGGGTTATTCGATCTTTTTCCCTTCCCTTGGATAAATTAAAAACCAGTGGTGAATAATGATTTGCGATTCAAGTTAATTAATAGTTTGATATCCAAATCTCAATGCGATAGTTATAAACAAAATAAAATATTTTTTATAGAAATTAAAATGAAATAAAACATTTGTTATATTCATATATTTATCTTATATATGCTAAATGATAGCATTCAACAAACCCACTAAACAATAATAATAAAAAACGGATGACATTTTCATAAAGAAACAAAACCATGCACACGTTCTGTTCACCCATGACAATGATAAGAACCTGCTTTGGAAATAATGGTGGTGAATACTACAGACGAAAAAGGGATCCCTCATAACCATGATTCACTTCAATTTCCTTCCAACACCCACATTAGAAGCTACAAATCTACTGTATAAACATTACCATGCAAACAAAAACAACACATAATTGATGATCAACACCTTGAATTAAACAAACACATTATGCAACAGCGCAACTTTACATAGCTGCTATTAACTGCACCAAAGAGCGTATATATCCGACGGAACCGAAACAACACCAGTCACGAAATAGAATCCAGTTAAAATGTAGAGCCAATGATGTTGTCATGAAACTCAACACCGAAAACACAAAAGAATTTCCGTGGTGAAAACGAAAGTTAGAGTGATTTTGAAAATAGCTATGGAAAGTGAGTTTTAAAATGGAAAGAAACAATTGCCTTGCTTTATATCAATATGACATCGTGGAAATCATGAAAAAAAAATGAAGGTTCTTGCACCCATGCATGCATATGTATGAAACAAAACCAGTAAAGAACTCACACACATTCAATACATCCCATTGTAATATCAACACAAGGACACACTCAACCCATAATATCAACATTGAACACATTAACAACACAATATTTACATGAGAAAACATGATTCAAAAGAGAGATATTCAAAACATACCGGTAATGACAAACGTCTCCGCCACGAGGGGAATGGTGACTTGATGGAGCGAAGGAAAGATCGAGGTTAATACTTTTTGTGAGTTGAGCTAGAGAGAATATTGTAAGCTTAAATGAGATGATATTCTCCACAAGGAACAAAGCTTTAACAAAACCAAAAACCCCTCCCTGAACCCATCTGTACTCCCTTTAATGCAATTTTTTTTTGTTCTTTCTCATATGGTCCTTTTCTTTGTCTACATGCTATTTTTTTCCGTCAAAACATTGGAGTATGGTTTATGAAAGTGATGTTACAAGCTATGGTACAAGTGTTGGTTTTTGTGTTTGTTGGTTTGTGGCAGCAAAGTATCAGCATGAAATGAAAGAGAAAGAGCAATGACATGATGCCAAGGTTGGTGTTATATGTTTCCATGTTAAATCAAAACAACTCTTTTGTTATGTCATAAAAAAGTAAGCTTATTTGGGCAAGTTTAGGAATGGTATAGATGGTTATTTTTTCACAAAAATGGCATTCTTGGGTAGATAACATAGAAAGAACAACTTTTCAGTTGAAAGAAAGATAAGAAAAAAGCTTAGAAGTCTCTTAAAATACCTTCTTAATTCGTGTCCTCAAATTTGACCTTCCACCTTTATGAATACTTTGACATCTTGTCTCCACCATAACTTCTTGCTTAAACCATCAATCTTTACAAACTTGGTATCAATGGAAAACTGAGATAACAATATACAACTTTCATGTTTAAATAAAATTGAAATAAGGCTTGGAAGTAAATGAAAAATGGCATGGAAGTGTGGTAATAAAAAAAGTTACTCAAAGAACTTAGCAAAATTTTTCTAAGTTACTAAAACTTGTCCTTAAAAATCCTTCACTTTGGAGCTTCATAACATGAGTTTGGTTGATCCAAATGAGGAGTTCTTGGTATGCTTGGAAAGCTTATAGAACAAGGAGCAACTCTTATGTTTGAGGAATTTTGAATTAGGACGTGGATCATTAAGAAAAATCCACATGAAGTCGTCTTAAAAATGTAGAAAACCATATTGTCAACTTTAACAACTTTGCAACCCTAACTTCAAAGAACCATAACTTGAGTTTTAGACATGCTTTTGAGGAGTTCTTTGTATCAAAAGAAAGCTGAGAAGATTATCTACAACTTTAACTTTGATGGAAAATTCAAATTAGACTTGGAACCCTCTTGAATTTGGCCTTGAAAAGTACTTCAACAAGCAGAAATTTACAACTTAAAATTTTCTAAGTATGGAATTTCCAAATCAAGTTTTTTCTAACTTTGAATCAATATAACTCCAAATCCATTTATCTTTTGGATATGATTTCTTCTACAAACTTGTAGTTTAGGATCCCCTATATTTAAAGATGATTGGTTTTCTCTGATTGGCTCATGGATGAGTGAGATATGGCCCATGCAAGATGACTAGAATTCATAATTTCCACACTTAGAATTTTCACCAAAAATCCTAATTTCACCAAATTTTATGATTTTATGATTCCAAGTTGATTTTTATTGAGCCATCTATATGAGTCCATGGAATAAAACTTGTGAAGTTCATGGTTGACCATAAAACCCAATGGTTAACTTTTATGAAGTTAAAGTTGACTTTTGAATCAGATGAAGACAAAACTTCTCCCATCCACTTAGGACACTCTTGACTTGGATTTCTTAGGAACAAATGAGCTCTTAGGGACCCTTGAGATGCATGAGGTCTTCCTTGATTGATTTCTCACTCAAATATTGATTAATCAGGACTTTCTCCTTTTCTCTACAAACCATAATTCCACAAAACAAATAAAACCACAAAGCTAGATGAATTGGTTAGTGATGCAAGGTTGATTGACCTATGATGCTCATGCAAATGATGATGACATCTAAAGGGTAAAATTTTGGGTATGATACATACCATGTTTAAAATGGTTTACCTTTGAAAAATACTTTGGTTAAATGTTTAATCAGGTGAAATTTTAGGGTTTTATCTTGATTAATCTTTTCAAAACATCTTGAATAGGGCTTCCACTTGAGTTTGGATTCCCCAAAGCCCTTGTTTCAACCATAATTGAATGTCATGTTCTTGTGCTTATCTCCATAATTTCCATTAGGGTTTTGCTTACCCTTTACTATATTCATAGGATCCCCTTTGAAGTTTTCAACTTCAAGTCAAACCATAGCCCCTTATGGCTTCAACTTCAACTCCAAGACAAACCATAGCCCCTTGTGGCTTCAAACCTTCAACTTCAAATTCAATACTTTTCCCTCCAAAGATGATACATGAATCATCTCTATAGAAGATATGTCTATTCTATTCCCAACAAAATGAATCAAACATTTCAAACTATTTTCCATTTAAGTGATATAAGTGGGACACTTGTTGATTCAAAATCCAAGCTGAAGTCCTTTTCTTATTATGGTATAAAAACAATTCTTTCACTTAAGTGATATAAGTTACACACTTGTTGTTTCTATATCCAAGTCAAGGTATTTTTCTTAATATGAAAAGACTCGTTTAAAGGAAGATGTGGCATTACTCTGGATTTTCTACATCTAAGTTTAAAGTTACTTCCCTTATTATCTTCTTTATCAAAATGTATGTGGTAAATAGGTGAGATATCTCCCTTAAGATAACAATTTGTCTCTTCTCCCAAACCCAATTCCACCATTAGTAGGTGGAACTAACAACGCTCTAATTTCTCAATTTTCTTTTGAGAATACGTAGGCTTAAGATTGCGAGAGCTTATCGAGCATAGTAAATGATTAAACCTTTAGGTTCTTACACCTTTGTCTTAGTGTATTTCAACATACCCTACCAAAAAAATAAAAACATTTCCCACTTCTATCACTTACTCAACAAAACCCCATTACACAACAAATGATTTTTATCAACATTAAACACAAATACATACAAGAGGTTCCTATAGGGTACTATAGATACTTAAGGTGTTAATACCTTCCCTTAGTATAACCGATCCCGATTCCCAATCTCTTAGTGCATTGTCTTGCATTACACACACTCACGAGTTTATTTAGATTTTTTCCCTCCCCTCTCTTGAGATAAATTAAAAGCTCACATGTAAAAGGGGCAACCTCTTTCGAAAGAAGAAAAATTGCGCTGTTACAGAAAAATGGGGACTTCACTGGGGAATTAGGGATTTCACCCCCTCTTAAAAGGATCAAGCCTATCTTGCATTTATTTGTGATTTATACTGTTGACATCATTTTTTTTTGTATTCGTCATATTTGTTTGGATTTTTTGGTTGATCTCTATGAGTGAGACAAATCCTAACTTGGATTTGAGAGTACATACATAAGATATGATGTTGATATAATAAAAAGTTACATGTATGGAGTAACATATATGCATGAGTGACATATGATATAATCACACTAAATGGTGGCCCTTTTGGAATTACTGATGGCATTGGGAGTAGTCGTAATATCATTACTTTTTCCGACCTAGGAGCCTGAGAAGCTAAGGACCTTTAGTATCCCTTTACCCCAATTGGGCTTTTAGGATGTAGTGCGGTGATTATCCAGGTGTAGACCTGAGATAGTTGATACGCAATACTACACTCAGACGAGTTTCTCTTGAGAATATTATTGATTCCTGGGTAGTCGGTGTATCGATACTATCTGAAAGATGGATTTATGACTCTGAGAACCATTTTAGAACATGTTCTACAGGTACAATGAACCCCTTATACATATTCTCTTGGTTTGGTTAGACCCATGACTCCATGCTCGTGACGTCGAACCCTTGAACCCGAGTTTGTTATTTTGCATCCATACATTCATATATTCATTCAATAATCATTTTTGTACCAAACTTTTTCAAGGAACTTAAAACCTTTATGGAAAATATCATAGGTTTTAAACATGGATTTTGGGAAAAGAAATACCAAGAAGTACAACTTCTAGGATCCTGATACAACAGAGTTGAGAAAGTTAGGTCGTATGATCCCGTGTCCAGAGGATTTCCGAAGAAGTTATGAAGGGCTCTTAGGTATTCTAAATATCAATGTTGAAGAAGGAATTCTTGACACCCTTGTGTAGCACCCTAAAATTTTCCTCATCATTTATGGATTTACTAGCTTATGTTTCTTTGCATTTTGCATTTTGCATTTCCTTATATCATAACATTGGTTCTTGAGGCATGAGATCAAGGTATTTTTATGACCCAGTATTCCCTTTTGTTGCAAGAGTTTAAACATCGAAGATCAGAGTCTCCAGCATTTATTTTGCCCAACGATCGAGCGGTCGATTTTATTTTATTCAGCAGGTTATTTTCAGCTCAGGAGACGGTGTACAAGCTATCTCAGGCATTCTCACAGTCATAATATTCAAGGGCAAGTTTCAGAGGCTTAACGGGGCTCAGAACAGGTGACAATGGGTAATTATCCAGGGTTCCCTCCATTTGGCACCAAACTGAGCATTTTTTGAATGTGGTAACCGGTTACCACATATGGGTAATCGGCTACCCTGGGCAAAATTTGCCAAGAAATTTGAATTTTCAGCATTGCAAATTTTCCAATCATTTTAAACCATTGATTTCACATGATTATCATTGGAAGGATCTAGAATTATTTCAATTTTCACTATTTCCTTCCAAATTTCAAACACTCAATTCCTAATTTCACTCCTAATTTCCATTCCAAATTCTAATCCACATTCCAAACCATATTTTGATTCCCAACCTAGAGCTTATTTAAGTGGATTTGCTCCAAACCTCACTCATTCACACCAATTCACTCTCCTTCTTCATCTCAATTTCAGAATTTGCTCTCAAATTCTCTCAACTTTCTCTCAATTTTTCACTCCCAAAACCTCCATTAAAGCTCTTTCCACTTGAGTTCATTGATTCTACATTGGAGTCCTTGAATTTTGGAGGTAAACCTCCTTCACTCATCTCCATTATTTTCAATTTATCACGGAATTTTCGTTTGGATTTGGATCTGAATTTGGAAGCTAGATTTGAAGTGCTTTTTGGATCAATTTTGGCTTTATCTTGCTTGTTCTTCACTTCTATTATAAGGAAGCTCTTGGATCTTGAAGATTCTCTGGGTTTCTAGTTTGGATCTTTTAGTTTCAAGTAAATTAACACTTACCAAAGCAAATCTCAGCTTTGAAGGTTGGTGAATTTTAGATCCAATTCTGTTTTGAGCTTATTTGCATAATCACAATGTAAATCTGTGGCTTTTGATGCATTTTGATCTATTTTGATGATTTTGATCTTTGTGATTTGTGATCTCAATGTCTGATTGTGTTTACATGATGTTTGATCACTGATTCTTGGTGTTAAATTCATGCATGATTGATTACATGTTCATGTGAGTGATTGGATAAGTTGTTTGGTGTTGAAAGCTGATTTTGGAAGCTGTTTTTCTATTTCCGTCTCAGTGGTAACCGGTTACCACTAGTAGGTACCGATTACCCTTCATAAATTTTACGTTTTTAAGCATTTTTTCAACAGGTAATCGGTTACCTGATTTTGGTAATCGATTACCACTGAGGCAGAATGTGTGTTTCTTTCATTTTCTTGCTTGTTTGAGTTCCTTTTCACATATGAATTTCATGGATTGATGTAATGCATTTATGTAGATTGTTTTTTTACATGTTTCATCATTCTTGAATGTTTGATCTCAATTCTTCGACATGTAACTTCCGGTTTTCGTTTGAATGCTTAACATGTTCATGTTGCTTGATTGATGAATGTTCACATACCTTTCTTGATTAGATCATGTTAATTGATTATCATGAATATTTGCATTGTTGGATTTGTGATGTATGTGTGCATTTGCTTCCGATTCCCTTTGTTGCATGCCTGTTTAATCGTACGATCATTTGATTTGAATTGAAAAACATGATGATATTGTTGATTCTTAATGATGCATTGTGTTGTACCCTAAATTTTGACCCCTAGATCTCACCATATTCTAGGAGCATCAACATTGTTTATCTAAACATAACCTCTTTCAAGTTTGATCTTTGTCAAGATGCAGGTGAATTAGGGTTTCATACAGTCGGGAATCAGGGTTTTCTATGGTTTGATCAGTCAAGGTTTTGGATTGATTCTCCATATAACAACTCTCTACATCATCAAGGATACTACATTGGGTCAAGTATGAATCTAATTTGAGGTTGTTACCCAAGAAAGAAGAACAGTATAGTCTAGGACCTCCAATTAGGGTTTTTAATTGGAAAAGTCAACTGAAGTTTGAATTTTGATTTAAATGGAATTCTAATGGTGGAATCATGGTCTATAAAGCTCATATGACTTATTGAAGTCCCCTCAAGAAGTTTCAAGGCCTCAGGGAACCCAGAATATCAATAGTCGATTCAGAGGTTTTCGATCATTCGGTTTGTCTAACTATAAAGTCAACTCATTGACCAATAAGGTTTTGACCCAAAATTGAATCTAATTATGTTCCCAACATCATGTCATATCTAATAAGGAAGTTTTGTGACCATTGGGTCAAGAATTGAGAAGTAATCGAAAAGTCGGGAAATTAGGGTTTTGAAAGGGGCAAGACCATAACTTCTTAACCACACATCCAAATGGAGTGGTTCAAAGCTTGTCGGAAAGGTATTGAGAAGTCCTACAAAAGTGCCACAGTGAACCATCTTCAAAAAATGAATAGATTTTGAGTTATGATCAAAAACAAGTTAAGAGGAGAAAAAGTATATTAACTATTTACACCATCAAGGACCAACTGTATCAACATCTGGTGGATCTGTCACAAAGAGTTCCTTGTTTGCTTCAAGTGTAAGAAAATTTTCTTGCACAAAACTTGCTTGGAAGGAGTTTGAGCTATTTGGACCTTGCACTAGAGTGTTAAGCAACCATTCAAGCCATCCTCATTCAATAAAGGCAGCTTGGCATCAAGAATTGCATTGGAGTTCTTCAAGAGGTAAGTAACCTCTAACTATATTCATTTTTGAAACATGATCATGTTGGATGTGCATTAGTTTAGATCTGCCTAAACCCCCCTGTTGTACCCCAAAATTTGCCCAACATTTTTTCTTTACTTGGCTTATGTTTCATCTCATTCTTTAGCATTTGCATCTACATAGCATTGTCCTTTTCAGGGGATCAAGGGAAGTGTGCCATCCAAGAGAAGGTTATCAAGGGTTTCAAGCTCAACCAAGAGTGTTTACTCATGTTATCCAATGCTTACAATCATCAATAGATGGTCAAAGTTCTCTGAGGGAGAAGATTGATAATTGTTGCTTACCTCCTATCTTAGAGGACAAGTGAGGATCATCAGGGGTTCACAAAGCCATGGTTATAGATAAGAGGTGTTTCAGAAGCTCATTGAGTGCTTTTGAAGTCATTGTGGAGCTTATTTATGCACTCATTTCACTTGCAAGAGTTCACAGGCAAAGGTTGTGCACCTAGGGTTTCATTTGCTTAGTGCAAGGTCAACTGTGGGCTTGAAGGAGTTGGAGACCAGGTTCCAAGTTAGTGGAGTCATGGGAGATTATGGTGATACATCTATGATGTCATTTAAAGTTCAAATCAAGAGTCTAAGGAGTTACTAAATTAGGGTTTCAGTGTAAAATCCCCTTCTTTAGAAGCTAACTCCAAGGACAATTTACCTCAAGATACAAGTTGAATCTCATTTTCGTATAAACATGAAACTTGTAGGGAATGTTCTAAGCTTTCTTTTTAGTACTAAAACTCATCCATTGGGTTTGTGGAACTCAAGTTATGATGCCATCAAGTTATAGGTCTCAGATGAACATATTTTTCAGTCAACAAAAGTCAACTCATTTCGAAGGCACTTTTGACCTAGAATCATGTTTCTCTTCAAATTTTGATGAACATGAAAGTTATTCCTCATGATCTTAGATTTACAAAAAGTCCTAGAAGTCCTTCATATCATTTGTGGAACTCAAGTTATGAAGCTTGCAAGGCAAGGGTATTTTGGGAAACTTTGATTATAGGCCACTTTCATTATGGGTCATTCTCATACACTTAAGTACCTCAAATTGAACTTCAACCAACATGAAAGTTGTTCCAAATGACTTCAATTACATCATGAAACTCAAGATTGGCATGAATTATACATGGTTAGGGACATTGGTGGAGAATTTCAAGTGAAAATTGAACTTTTAAAGGTGAATTCAATTGAACAAGTTATAGGTCTTTTTCATGCCTTTTTTTGATCCAATTTTGTTCACAATCCTCCAACAAGTGAAATGCACCAAATTATTTTGGGTCATGAGGTGCAAAACACATGAATTTCCAAGTTACTTCATTAAGAAGTTTCACATCCAAACTTCATAATTGGATCACAAACAAGGCCCATTTCAATCCTAATGAAAAATTCAAGTTCCCACCTGCAAGACCAAATGAAATTCAAGTGTGTATGCAATGGTATTCACGTGTGCATGGGAAGCATTTCCAATTTGGGCATTTTCAAATTTCAGCCAAACAAGGCTTCATGGGCCTCTAATTCATTCACATATCCAACATATAAAAGCTCCAAATGAAAATTGAGAGCTCATAACTGCATTTTCGTGGAAGAGAGCTCAAGTTCAGTTTTGAAATTAGAGAGCAAAATTCGAAATCTTGAATCCAGATCTAGAGCAATTCAAAGCAAATTGAAGCAAGTATCATCTTCCTCAAGCTAATTGGAGTTGATCTGCACAGTTTGGAGCATGCTAACATTAGGGTAGTCTTCCCTTTTCATCTCAATCATAGGTGTACATTGCATGATAACATTAGGTTGAGTTTAGTCTCCCTTTTAGAGTGTCTCTCCTTTTCTCATCTCAAAACTCTTTCAAAACACATAATAAAGGATAATAAGTGTTGTACGGTACGAGCCTTAAGCATTTGGGAAATGATGATTTGGGGGCCTTCTCTCAATTGTCTAGAGTGTTTAGCGTATGTCTTTTGGATGATATACGACGCATTCGTTCCTAAGTCATATTCTTTAGTGCAACATGAATTACAAACCAAATTCAATTCATTTCTTCTTCTTAAAAGACTCAAAAACAGACATCAAACTTTTTTATCCTTCGGGATTAATGGAACCCTTTTTTCATAAGGAGAGTTTTGTTAACTCTTGGTTCTACCGCAAACATGTATCACCTAAGTCTCCAATGGTCGAGCAACATACACCTAACTTCTAGAACTAAGTTTTAACCCTACTCGGGTAAAACATTTGAACCAACCCGTGGTCGTGTCAGCCCGAACTACGTTTGCTCTGATTTCTCGTACCAGACGAGGATACGTAGGCACAAGACGACGATGTCTTGGCGAGCAACCTTCCCCTATTTCACCCGTAGTTGTCCAAACTATGTTGAATCTGACTTTCCCATTGTATGAGGGAGTACGTAGGCATAGAGCGTCGATGTTCTATCGAGTCTCTTTTCTTTTCTTTTGTCCCTGTGGCTCGTAGCTTAGATAGTTTACACCCTTTTAGATGGATAACAAGCGTGGATCCAGTTGAGTACAACGGACTTGAGGGGTGTTCATACCTTCCCCTTGCATAACCGACTCCCGAACCCAAGATTTGGTTGCGATGACCTGTCTTTTCCCTTTTTTGTAGGTTTTCTCTGACTGTTTCCTTTCCCTCTTCTGGGATTGTTGCACCCCAAAATTTGCTCAACCTTTTCTTGCCTGATTTGTGTTTCATTGCATTTCATTTGCATAGTTACATCATGTACATAGTTAAATCATTGGCATATCATTTGCATAGCATACATCCAACAAGGGATCAAGGTGTCTATCAAGAGAAGAGCCTAGCAAGGTGTGGTATCTAAAATGAGAAGTTATCCAAGCCATCAAGAAATGATTTGAAATCTTGAGGAGTTTGAGTACCTACATGTGGGTTTTGCTCCTATCCTGAGGAATATTGAGAATCATCAGTGGGATGAGAAACATGGGATGTTAATGTTAGGTGCGTATGGATCTCATGGGGTGTCTAGATGGCCTTATCAAAGCCGAGGCAAGTCATTGATTCAAGTATGAAAGCCACAGTTGAGGTGCAGTCAACTAGGGTTTCATCTGGGTCAACCCTAGGTCAATTGAGCAATTGGAGAGTATCAAAGCCTACCTTGAGGTCATGGGATTCATGAATTGGTATGTTGATACATGTATGGTGTTGTGCCAAGGTTAAGCAAAGAAAGATCAAGAATGTGGGAAGTTGCTAAATTAGGGTTGCAGTGTAAAATCCTCTATTTAGTTCCTAACTTCAAAGCCACATAAGTCAAAATACAAGTTTCAAATTGATCTTTGGCCAACATGAAACTTGTAGAGCATCTCAATACCTTTAATTTGAGTACTATAAGTCTTCAATAATATTTGTAGAACTCAAGTTATGGTCTTTGCAAATTACAGGTCACCAGAGGACACTGAAATTCATCTGTGAAAGTCACTTGACTTCCAAGCAACTTTTTCCTCTCAAGGAGTTTTCAAATGGATTCTTCGCCAACATAAGAGTTGTAGATATTGATCTTATCTTTCCATAGAGTACTAGAAGTCCTCAAGGGTATTTGTGGAACTCAAGTTATGATCTTGGCAATCCAGGGGTATTTTGGGCATTTGTGATTATAGGTCATTTCCAAGCTTGTGCCAAAATCTCCATCTTCCACTCCTCAAATGGGAAATTGTTCAACTAGAAAGTTGCTCAAAATAGGGTTTTAACCTTGACCATGCATCAAGAAAGGTTTGAATTGGCTCATATGAGAAGTTGGTTTGAAATGGCTTTTTAATGGAGAAATTAAAGTCATTTAAAAGGCAAAAAGAATGCAATTTCATGATTTATGGTCAAAACAAGTCAGGTGGCATATCATTTTGATCAGAATCAACATTTTAAAGATGATGGCATTGTTACTTTTGGCATTTTAGGTCATTTTCCAAGACTTGCATTTGGTGACTTATGTTTGAAGTAACATATGCAAAACACCTCATGAGATCAGCTACAAGGCAAATACACATCTCATTCACTTCTAATTGTCATCTGGTGAGAAATTCAAGCAAGAGCAAGCTACTGAACTGAGCAAAACGTAGAATGCATAACATGAGAAATTCAAGTGCAAGAGATTTTCAAAATCTCATTTAAGTTGTTACAGAAACTTCTAGATCTTTCTAACATGTCCTATATATACATTGTAACTGATTCAGTTGGTTTTTTGGCCACGAATTGAGGAGAATCGAGAGATAGCAAAGTGAAAGTTCATCATTGCATTAAGAATAGGTTTCAAGGATTGGAGTGATTTCAAGCCAAACTATTGCATACAGAAGCTTCAGGGTGATTGTTTAAAGGAATCTGGAAAGAATTGGGGCTTGATTCGAAGCAAAGACCACTCTGTTCATCCACTTTTTACAGGTATGCAATTTTCAACTTGTAGCTTAAAATAGAGGGAATTGGCTAGGAATTGATGTGTGGATGGATTGTAGATGATGCTAGGTTGGATTCTGGTAGGAAAGAATGATGTTTAGAGACAAAAATTAAGGCATTGCAAATTCTGTTGGAGCTTGGTTCTCACGATTCTTGGAGAATTAATAGTGATTGAATGGTGAGAACTAATCAGTGAGACATGTAGTTCATGCTGGGGTCTTTAGGTTCAAGAATCGTGACAATGGAAGTTTGATGATTTGCTGAACTTGCTACCGGGTTTGGAGTTTAAGTGAGAATCAATAAGAATGGGGATCATATTCGTGACCAGGGTGAAATTTGGAGTGGATTAGGGTTTTTAATTGGCTTGTTTGGTGAGGTTTAGGGTTTGCTTCGCCGGAGAAGACGGTGGTTGGACCACCGGACCACCGTCTGAAAGATTGACCTTCACCTGAGTTTGTTTGGAGAAGATGAGGTCTTCACCTTTGGATCATCCTGAATTTGAGACTTGTTATGCTGATCGTGTGGCTAGGATTCAAACTGAGATTGCCTCCCCTTGAGCAAAATGCACCGTTTCACTAATCCCAGTCAGCGTGTGACTGGGATGCATGCGTGGACACGCTCTGAAGCTTTGGATTCGTTTACCAGACAATTGATCTAATGGCTCTCATTTAATTCAGCATTTTAATTTCTTTTATTTGATTTTCTTTTATTTTTAATGCATTTTGTTTCAAAAATTCATAATAAATAGGAAAATAATCATTTTTAAGCTAGATTTTTTTTCCATAACTCCTTAAAAAATATATAATTTAATAGGATTAAAGAATAGTTAATTCATGCATTTTATATTTTATTTGCATTTTTTGCATTTTAATTGGTTTTATTTTTAATTTGTTTGGTATGCCATTTTGCTGATTTTATTGTGAATGATTAGTGATGAATTTTGAGTTGATTCTTTTGGGGCTATATAGCTTAGATATGCATGTACCCATATTAATTTTCTCATATTTTTGTGAGATAATTTTAGGCTAGTTTGAGCATTAAACATTAGGTGGTTTAGAATTAGGGTTTTAAGATGATACCTTTAGGTTTAGGGCATAGTTTTAGGTCCAAATGAATGGTTAACCCCCTGGATTTTGTATGAGAGATTCATAAGAGGTTTAGGAACCCTTAGTAATTTTTGTAGGATTTTACAATCCTTTTTGGTATTTTAAGTAGAATTAGTACTAACACTAACTTCTAGGTGTTCCTGATGAACTAATTTGGCTAGTTTGATTCAATAGTTCCCCTTAGACTAGGGTGGTGTTGCTTTTGAGATTGGATGATCATGAATGCCAATTGAAGATTCTTTGGAGATCTTGAAGGAGCTTGGATGTGAAGATTCTCTCATCTTGTTGATGCTTGTCAAGAGCTTAGGGAAACTAGGGTTTTAGGAAGAGCATTAGACTAGTTTTGCTTCTTTCTTCAAACATGGAGTATCTTGTCCATATCCATTCTATCCAATGACATAAAGTACTCCTTGGGAAGCTCCATATCTACTTAGGAGGGATGAGTGGTATGCCCAAGTGAGTAGAACTTTGAGGATACCTTTCATTTGCAATGTTAAGTCCTTAGTGATTTCCCTTGGTTGTCATTAAGTTTCTTAACATTATAACTTGATCTTGTTGAATGATTCTCCCTTGGAGGTGCTTGTTGAAGCTTAGTAAAGATAAAGTTGAAGCTTATTGAAGTTGAAGTTTGAGCTTGTTGAAGCTGGTTGCTTGTTGAAGCTAGGGTTTAGCTGCTTATTGGAGTTGAAGTCAGGAGCTTGTTGAAGCTGGTTACTGGTTGGGGTTTGAGCTTGCTTAAGCTGGGAGCTTGTTGAAGCCTGGTGCTTGTTGAAGATTGAAAGTTTATTTAAGCTTGAATATGGGAGTTATTCATGAAGATGAAGGTTGTTGTTGTCAACTTTTTGCTGGTTGATTATCTGTTGCTGTCAGAGCTGCTGTCAACTTTAGGAGTTTGGTGCTGCTGCTTGGGCTGCCTCCTCTGCTTTGAGGTTTTGTTTTCTGTATTGTTTGTTGGCTTGTGTAGCTTGCCCCCTAGGTTTGAGGTGAATGTTGATTCACTTTGCCTGTTGTTTTCCCTTGCCTCGCTTGTATTGCTGCATTGCATGCATTTTACTGTATTTGCTTGCTTTCTTTTCTGTTTATCCCCTAGGATCTCTGATTTCCTCTGTGCAGGAGGGAATTATGAAAGACATTAGGATTCTTATCCATGCATGACAACATTAGGTTAGTTTTATTCCCTTTCAACCCTAGGCTTTTTAGAGCTTCTTTCTCCTTTCTCATCTCACAACAATTAAAAAACACAGAAATAAGGATAACGCGCGGTGTACGCTACGAGCCTTAAGCTATTTGAGAAAAGGTTGTTGGAGGGTCACTCTTCAGTAATCTGACTGCTTAGTATGGTACCCTTAGGGTGACATGCGACGTAGTCACTCTCAGATCACAAGTCTTTACTGCAGTACAAGTTGCAAACAGACTAAAAAACAGTTCTTTCGTAAAAGATTAAAAACAAACATCAAAGTGTCTTTTTTGTCCGCTTGGACTCTTAATCAAGAAAAACCCTTTCATAAGGTAATAAAAAGCAGTCAGACAAGCTTGTGTCTTCCATAGCCCGAACTACGTTTGCTCTGATCTTTCATGTTGTATGAAAGTACGTAGGCATAGGATGCCGTATCCTAGCGAGCAACCTTCCCCTCCTTAACCCGTAGTTAGGCGAACTACGTTGACTCTGATTTCTCGTTCCAGACGGGGATACGTAGGCATAAAGTGCAATACTTTGCCGATTCATTTTATTTTCTTTTTAACCCAGACCTGTAGATTAGATAGAGTAACATACCCTTAGATAGAAAACAAGCGTGGATCCCGTCGAGTACGACGGACGTGAGGGGTGCTAATACCATCCCCTTGCGTAACCGACTCCCGAACCCAGGATTTGGTTGTGATGACCATTCCTTTCCCGTCTTTGCGTTAGGTTTACTCTGAGCGTTTCCTTTCCCTCCTTTGGGATAAATAACGCACGGTGGCGACTCTTCTGTCATAGCCGGCGCCGAATTTCGCAGTAGCGACAGCTGGCGACTCTGCTGGGGACTCCAACGGTTCCCTACGCGCGTCAATCCTAGCGCTTGTTTTCCCATTGTGGGTTTTGTATGGATTTACTTTTTCGTATTTACTTTCAGCATTATATTATTGTTGTTATGCTGGGTAGGGGGTCAGATTGAGAGATAAGTCGGACCTGGGCTTGAGTGCACCTAGAATTAGTTGTGGAAAGTAGTGGGCGCGTGCATGCTTTACATGTACTAGTGTCCCACAAAATCCACGCTCGGATGAGGTTCTTCTGGTTGACTTCTTTTTCAACCCTTTGGGTTGAGGGGGTTGTTGGTTAGTTGGATTGTCGACTCCGGGTACCGATCAATTGGAAGTTGGCTAAGTGAGGCCTCTTCAGGACATGATGATGCCACACCTTCTGGGTATCGTGTCATCAGTCTTGAAAGTCTATGACGCCGAAGACCGCATAGGCTGCCGTACCTTGTGTCAGTTGATAGGACACCTACCTGTGAGAGGGATTGGGGCATGCAGGAAACTTGACCTTCAGACTACCCGGTTTTCTTGATATTGGATCAGTATGTGTGGTTACTTGGGGTTCTTCATCAGGACAGTGTTATGGGTCTGTTGAGACCAGGTTTGAGCAGTATTACGAGTCTGTTGAGACAGATATTGTGGATGGATCTCTTCAGCAATATATCACTTGATCCCTGTTGCATGTTTGCATATTGCATTGTTGCATACTCATTTTGCATATCATTAACGTGTGTCTGTGCTGCAGGTGCATTTCATACCCTCTGATTCTAGTTGCTCGGATTTCTGTCTGCTGCTATTATGGATACTTTGAAGAAGACTGTGGCATACAAGCTGTCTACTCCAGATGTTTCTCCTTTGCTCGGGTTGATGTATTTAGCTGATGATGATGTGAAGAGAAGCTTCAGGAAGAGTTATGGGAAACTGCTTAGGTTGGTTTGCAAACCATCCACGTATGAGCTGAGTGGAGTGTACACGCTTATGCAGTTTTATGATCCCCCGCTGAGGTGTTTTACTTTCCCTGACTTCATTCTGGCTCCGACCATGGAGGAATATGCTGAGATCTTGGAGTTGACCATTCAGAACAGGGTACCCTTCATTCATATGGATGCTGAGCCCAAGCTGGAGGATTTGGTTGTTGCTTTGCATTTAGATTCCTTAGAGTTGCTGTTAACCTCGTGGAATGGAGTTTCTGGTTTCTCTCTTAAGTTCTTGGTTGGGAAAGCACAAGAGTATGCCAAGAGTGGCTGTTGGATTGTGTTCAATGCTATCCTTGCTTTGTGTATCTATGGCATTGTACTGTTCCCTAGCATGCCCGACTTTGTTGATTTGGATGCATTCCATATATTTGCCTCAAGCAATCATGTGCCTACACTGATTGGAGACTTCTATCACTCTCTGTATTATAAGAACGAGAATAAGAGGGGCAAGAACGTCTCTTGTTGTGTGCCTCTGTTGTATATGTGGTTTGATAGTCACCTGCCCAAGAAGGGTATCTTTGCTGAGTCGGCAGCTACGGTGGAATGGTCTAAGTGTCTGATGGGGCTTTCTTCAGAAGATGTTGCCTGGTTTGATAGGGATTTACTGGGATCTGAGATTATCTACAGCTGCACAGGATATCCTAACGTTCCTCTGATCGGGAGGAAAGGATGCATTAACTACAATCCGTCATTGTTGATCAGGCAATTCGGTTATGCTTTGAGAAGCCCGCCAAAAGAGGAGGAAGTGCAGGAATCTCTGTACTTCACGGGTGTACTGAGTGGAGAATTGTTGTCCAAGATTCGGCATGCTTGGAATAACATCAACAAAAGGGGTAAGCCATAGTTGGGTAAGAATGATTGTCAAGCCTATGCTCCGTACAAGGTCTGGATCCAAGATAGGGCAAAGCAGGCGCTGATGCCATTTTCTGTAGTATTACCTGCTGCTCCCCTCGTGGCTGAGGAGACAACTACTGTGTCCATTGAGAGATATGAACAGGTTGTGAAGGAGAAGGAAGCTTTGATGAAAGCCAACGAGAAGTTGGAAGAGCTAGTTCAACTCAGGAACGAAAGGAATGAAGTTGTATATTCCTTCAAGCAGCAAACAAAGCTGGTGAACCAGTTAGGTGCAGAACTGACTGAATAACGAAAGAAGCGTGAACGTTTGGGGATAGATTTCAAGAGCTCTCACGACATGCTGGAGTCAAAGAAGAAAGCACTTGATGTAGCCTACCGGGAGATCTCCACATTCAACAAAACCTGGAATGCCACACTGACCAGTAATAAAGAAAGAGAAGACAAACTGAAGCTGCAGATCTCTGAACTGGAAGATCAGTTGAAAGCTAGCCAGAAAAAGTTTGAAGAAGAGGTTATGCGGAGATACGACGTTCAGAATTCGTTGAACAAAGTTATCAAGCGAAAGAAAGAGTCTGCATCCCAGAAGCGAAAGCTGGAGAAGTGCTTTGGAGAAGGTGTTTGGGAGGAACCCCTTGGGGATCTCCAACGTGTTATCAGACAAAGAGACTCACTCGTTGAAGGGTTGCTTTCCCAGCCGGATCACCCCAAGACTAAGATATTGTTAGAAGAGTATCAGGCCTATGGTCGCTTTTGATCACCTTATGCACTGTTGTATATGCTTTATTTGCATTGTGCTGGCCATCACCAGGATTGTTGCTTGAGGTCATGCCTTCTTGTTATTGTACACTCGGTGATATTGTATTTCTGCCTTGTCGGGCTTGTCAGCAATATATGATATGTTTTTCTCCGTACATGAATCCAAGCTTCTCATCAATATCATTGTACTAGCACTTAGGCACTAGAATCAGGGGTTGATCTCCCTAACGCACAAACACATATTGCATTTGTATATTCATTTTTTGCATTGCCAGTTACTTGTTGAATCTGTATCTTATTTCCTGCATCTCACAGGTTTTTCAGGATTGACGAACGAAGAGTCCACCGCTACTCAACCAGAAACAACTGCAAGAAGATAATGGATCAAGTTCAGGTCGAGATGCAGGAAATCCACGAGAAGCTGACTTTGTTCATGCAGGCTATGGAGAGCATGGCCAAGGGCCAGGAGAATCTTCAGACCTTGATGCAGCCGCTGCTGACGCGGGCAAATGGAAATGGCAACACGGACCACATTTCTGTTGAAACTCCTCGCCGGGAGGATGAGATACCGGCAGTTGTTACTCCACCTGTTGTGACTGTCAACGGGAACACGGGTACGGGTGCAGGTGCTGGCGCTGGTAATGGTAATACTGGATATGGTGGTGAGGGGCATGTTGTTAACAACAAAGGCAACACTGTGGATGCCGATCAAGGATTCGTTGACAATGTTGGCTTTGGAAACAATGGGTATGGCAATGTCAATCAGGACGGGAACTTCGGGTTCAACAATTAAGGCTTCGGTAATGACGGTTACGGCAACAATCAGGGGTATGGCTACGGTAATGGTGGATTCGGTAATGTGAACGGCGCTGGAGCATTTCCTTTCAACATTGGTTTTGGACATTGTAATACCCCAAATTTTGCCCTAAGATTTGTCGTCGCATTTCATTGCATTTAATCAATTACTAACAAATTTGTGTAGTCGTTTGACTTTTTGCAGGTAAATATTATATGGCATGTATTTTTTTTCTAAAAAGTAAAAATGGCACAATTGGCAAGAGGACATGTGTAAGGAGTTGTGAGTGTGAGAGGTTGAGAGTTCGAATCTCACCTTAGTCACTTTTTGTTTTTTATTATTTTTACTCTAAATGTTTCTATCTCTCATTAAAAAATAACAAAAATAGTTTTTTATTATTATTTAATTATTATTTTCGTATTTTAATTAAATCATTTTTTAAAATATTATTTTTTTTCACTTTTTTCTAAATTATTCATAAAAATATCCAAAAAATCATAAAATAAAAAATATTAGAAAAAATTTTGTTCTTTTTATAATATTTTTGATTTTAGGAATCAATAGGATTATTATTTTTTATTTTAAGTTTATTTTAATTATTTTAAATTATTTAAATTTTATTTTTTCTTAACTAATTATTTAGTTTGGGCTTTAAAATGGGCTTTAGGGACATTATTGACAATTTGGTGTTAACCCTAATTTGTTCCCTATATATACACGTGTTGCCTTGTTGAAAAAAAGGGGAGAATGAAAAAAAAACCTAAGAGGAGTGAGTGCCGTTTACCGTTATTTCTTTTTCTTCATCTATTACTGTTGTTTCTTTTTCTTCATCGTTTACCGTTATTTCTTTTCCTTCATCTATTACTGTTGTTTCTTTTTCTTCATCTTTTACCGTTATTTCTTTTTCTTCATCTATTACCGTTATTTCTTTTTCTTCATCTATTACTGTTACGTTTATATATTTATAATTTTTAAATTGTTAGAGTTTATATATATATATATAAGATTAATTTTTGATCGAATTATATCGATACGATGTTTGCACATTTGTGTGCATGACGCGTGACATTTGTGTTAGTTCGATCTGGTTGCGATGATCGCATTTTTGTGTGAGCAATAATACTGTTTTTTTGCTTAATTTCTTTTTCTTTGCGATAAATTTTGTTTCGTCCGATTTAGATCTGGTTGCGCTGAGCGCATTTCTGCGTTAGCAACATTGTTGGGTTATTTGGCACATTTAAAATTCATTATTGCTTTATTATTATTATTATTATTATTATTATTATTATTAGTATTATTATTATCATTATTTATTATTATTATTATTATTATTATTATTATCATTATTTTTTATTATTATCATTATTATTATTATTATTACTATTATTATTATTATTATCATTAATTTATTAAAACTTGTTATAATATAAAAATCTGTTTTTTAAAATAAATAACATTAACATCTTTTCCAAATTAATATGAAAACCTATTATTTTTAAGAAAAACTTTTTTTTAGATAAATTTAAAATAATAACTAAAATCTTTTTTTAAAATAATAACTAGAACCGTTTTTTAAAAAAATATATAATAATAACATTAAACCCTTTTTTTTAAAAATAAAACCTTTTTGTTAGATAATTAAATTAAGACTATTTTTGAAAAGTTTTTTTAATAATATTAAAACCTCTTTTTTAACTTAAATCAAAAGCTTTTTTATATATCACCAATAAACAACAAAGAATATCTATAACTTTCGCACTTCCGTTTCATAACTCGTCTGATTACTGTCTGACTCTGTCTACTAACGTTGTGTATTCAATGTGCAGCTTGTTACGTTGCTATTAGCTATTTTAATGTGTTTTTCAATTCAAGTTGTATTATAATTGTATCTGTTTCTCATTTGTAACTTCGCGAACAAATTATCGCGTTTACCTTTCCGCACTTTAATTTCTGTTGTTTGTATGGTTTAAATTCGCGCATTTGCATCGTTAATTTGTCCCATTGCATTCCTCCGAAAGATTAGGTCTAGCCGTTTGGCCGCCACGCCAATAGTCCTCAAAACTTCAAACCCTTACAAACCCTAACTTTTCACAAATGTCTCGCCGTGGACAAAAATTACAAAACTACCCCTAGCTTTAGGTCAAAGAGTCGCCGCACTCATTTTAGGGTTTCCCGCCGCGGAATCCCTAACCTAACCCTAATTCACTTAACAATTTACAACGTAGATATTGGAGTTTCTACACTCTGCGTAAGCGTGTCCCTAAGATACGTTTATTCCCCATTGAAACCTTGGCCACAGTCAAGACGTTTCTAACCTCCCTTTTGAGGAGAACTACAGTTACTCTGATTCCATTCCCGTAAGGATATGTAGGCACAAGATGCGATGTCTTGCCGAGTAAACTTAGAATTAACCCCTAGGTCTTTTAATTTTCAATCCTTTGTATATACCCTAAAGCAAAATAATTAATGAAATAAATAAAAAAAATAAACAAAAGGTTCCCGTAGAGTACTACGGAAGTTTAGGGTGCTAATACCTTCCCTAAATTTAACCAACCCCCGAACCTTAGATCTCTCCCTTTTAGGTTTTTCCTTTCTTTAACCTTTCCTTCGGATAAATCAAAGACCGGTTGTAAATGAATTAAGATTCAAGTTAATCAATAGCTTGACATCCAAATTTCACCGCAACAGACATGTTGGGATCAATCAAGGGTTCGGCAACCGAGGCCAGGGTCTTGTGTACAATCAGCAAGGATTTGGCCGTAACATGGGTTACGATGGGTATGGCAATGACTGGAATGTGGATCAACAGGAGGACGCTTTTTCAGGAAGAGGTATGGGACCTAAAGGCCCTATTGACCCTGTTCAGAGGATCAAAATGCTAGAATAGCAGATGAATGGTGTGGTTGATCAGAACTCCGCCAGGTTAGACATGACTACTATGGGGTTGGTACCAGGGCTGAGGGTGCCATTAAAATTCAAGGCTCCAACATTTGACAAATACAAAGGGGATACCTGCCCAAAGGTCCATGTACGTTCGTATTATAGAAGGATGTATGCGTATTCCAATGATGAAAGGATGCTCATGCATTTCTTTCAAGACAGCTTATCGGGACCATCATTGGAGTGGTACATGGGACTGGAGCCCACTCAGATTAGAAGCTGGAAGAAGTTGGCTGATGCTTTCGTTATGCATTACAAATATAACAGCGATTTGGCGCCAAACAGAGTTCAGTTGCAGAATCTGTCGCAGAAAAGTGGTGAAAGTTTCAAAGAGTACGCGCAGCGGTGGCGCGATATGGCAGCTCGGGTGCACCCTCATTTGGTTGAAAGGGAGATGAATGACATGTTTGTGGGGACATTTATAGGAATGTACTATGACAAGTTACTCAATGTTTCGATGGGTAGCTTCTCCGATATGATCCTTATGGGAGAAAGGATCGAGAATGGAATTAAAATTGGGAAGATTCAGGCAGGTGAATCTACTTCAGCTGGGGGTGCGAGAAAAGCGTTCGGCGGGAGACGACAAGGTGATACAAGCGCTGTATTTGGTGGCAGAGGCCGGGGCAGAGGTAGAAATCAGTATAGTCAACCTCAACAAATAGCCAGTGTTACTATTCCAATTCCTCAACAACAACAACAGCAACAACCACAGCAGTAACAAAGGCAGAATCAGGGTTAGAGAAGGTTTCAGAATGCAAAGCCAAAGAGGGTATTTGATAAGCCTCCGTCGACATATGCAGAGCTTCTTCAGACATTGCTGGGGTTGAATTTGGTTGAGAAAAGAACTTTGGAACCGCCTCCAGGACCGGCACTTCCCTATGGGTATGATGCTAATAAGCACTGCGAATTCCATTCTGGGGCTCCCGGACATGATGTGGAATCTTGTCATGCTTTCAAGCATAAAGTTCAAGACTTTTTGACAGTAAAGCCATCAATTTTGGTCAAACTGGGCCTAATATTGTACAACAGCCTATGCCTAATCATGGGGCAAATGCTATCTTGACAGAAGAAAATTTGAACTTGGTGATGGATGTTAACGAACTGAAGACACTATTGAGTGAAGTGAAAAGCAGGTTGCTCAGAGGGGGGTATTCCCTGGTTGTGATGAATACTGTTTAGAGTGTTGGACCCAGCCTGAGGGTTGTACTGATTTGAAGTAGGGCATTCAGGCCATGATCGACGAAGGGACCTTGCAATTTGATCGAACTGCGGTGGAGAAGCCTGTGGAGGCATTATGTGATAAGCAGAATGATATTGCAACGGTAACAATCCCGAGAAAGACTATAACGATAACGACGCCCACCAAGCGGCCAACTATTACAATCACCAATGCAGAGCCTGTTCCCTTTGAGAGTATGAAAGCTGTCCCGTGGACCTACGGATTAGAAGCGTATTGCAACGGGGAAAAGATTGTGGTGAATAACCAGCCAGCTGGGGCTGTTGATAATGTCGTTGGAACGGGGGGCATGACCCGTAGCGGAAGGATCTTTACCTCACCTGAAATAGAAGCAGAGAGGTTGGCCAAAGGTAAAGCCAAAGTAAGTGAAAGCGGTCCTTCTCAGCCGAAAGAAAAGGATACGTCGCTCAAGGACGTAGAGGAGTTCATGAGACTGATTCGTAAAAGCGACTACAAAATCGTTGAGCACCTACAGCAGACGCCATCGAAGATTTCTATCTTGTTGTTGTTGTTATGTTCCGAGGCCCACCGGAACGCCTTGCTGAAGATACTGGATACGTCGTTCGTACCCCAAGAATTTTCTGTAAATCAGTTAGAGGGGGTAATGGCGCATGTCAATGCTGGACATAGCCTGGGTTTCACAGATTTTGACCTAACACCCAGGGGTCGAGAGCACAACATGGCCTTGCATATATCGGTGGAATGCCGGGGCACCGTACTGTTGCGTGTATTGGTGGATACTGGATCGTCGTTGAACGTATTGCCAAAGAAAGCCATGATGAAGTTGGACATACGGGGAATTATCTGCACGCCCAGCGATTTGGTGGTGAGGGCGTTTGACGGGACGAAAAGATCAGTGTTTGGGTCAATAACATTACCGCTTCAGGTGGGGCCGGAAATTTTCGATACCGAATTCTACATCATGGATATCCATCCAGCTTATAGCTGCCTTCTTGGGCACCCATGGATCCACGCTGCAGGGGCCGTGACGTCCACGCTGCACCAGAAGTTGAAGTATATGGTGGGTGATAGTGTTGTTACCGTTTGCGGGGAAGAGGATATTTTGGTCAGTCACCTGTCATCATTCAGATATGTGGAGGTCGACGGAGAAATACACGAGACACCTTGTCAAGCCTTCGAAGGGTTGCGGATTAAAGACAAAGCTCAGGGTTCCAGCAAAATATCGGATGTGGCAGTGTCATCCTACAAGGAAGCTCAGGATTTAGTGCAGACTGGTGAGACTAAAGGCTGGGGGCAGGTACTGGAGATTCCCGTGAAGAATGACAAGTTTGGGCTAGGGTATCGACCGACGTTGTCAGCGGCATCTTCAGGAGCGCCCAGGTTCAAGGGACCGGTCACGATTACGCCAAGCGGGGTGTGCTTTGAGACTATCAACGCTATTTTCGATGCTGAGGACGGGGACAGCGACTGCGATATGGATGCGTGGATCAAGCCAAGCATGTCAGGACAAAGTCTCTACAACTGGTCCATCCGGGAAACTGTCCCAGTGACTTTTAAACAGTAATGATTTGTTTTATCAATTGTTGAATAATCCTATGTCCTACCCGGGGCATAGTGATGTTGCATTAGGGCTACTTGATTATGTGTATTGCACTGTTTTAATCATGAAATAAAGGCGTTTTTCATATACAAATATTGTGATCCCTGTTTTTCTTGTTTTTACTTTAACAATAAATGGCAAAGTGGTTATTTGCTTTGTTTGCATGTTGAAGCATTTAACCATTTCCTTTGCAGGACTAATATTTCATATGACATCTTCCACGAACCGCCTATGACTCGTTTCGACTTCGAGCACCCGGTATTCCAAGCAGAGGAAGAGATTGTTGAGGATAGTGACTTGCCAGAGGAGCTGATTCGTTTGTTGAAACAGGAAGAGAGAATCATTCTGCCTCATCAGGAGGAAATTGAGATTATCAATTTGGGGTCGGAAGAAGTTGTGAGAAACATCCGTATAAGGGTTGCGCTGCAGAGCGACGTCAAGCAAAGGCTGATTGAGATACTGCGAGAGTATAGTGATATATTTGCTTGGTCGTACGAGGATATGTCTGGGTTGGATACGGACATGGTTGTGCACCGTCTGCCGCTGCGAGAGGAATGTCCGCCTGTTAAGCAAAAACTCAGAAGAACCAGACCAGACATGGCTGTGAAAATCAAGGAGGAGGTTCAAAAATAGTGGGATGCTGGTTTCCTAGCTGTTACAACTTATCCGTCATGGGTCGCTAATATAGTACCAGTGCCGAAGAAAGACGGTAAAGTGCGAATGTGCGTAGACTATCGTGATTTGAATAAGGCGAGCCCAAAGGATGACTTTCCGCTTCCTCATATCGATGTGTTGGTCGATAACACTGCTCAGTTCTCCGTATTCTCCTTCATGGACGGCTTCTCAGGCTATAATCAGATCAAAATGGCGCCAAAAGACATGGAGAAGACTACCTTCATTACTCCCTGGGGAAAATTTTGCTACAAAGTGATGCCATTCGGACTGAAGAACGCTGGGGCAACATATCAACATGCTATGACGACTCTCTTTCATGACATGATGCACAAAGAGATCGAGGTTTATGTTGATGATATGATTGCCAAATCCCAGACAGAGGAGGATCATTTGGTTAATCTGCTGAAACTGTTCAAAAGACTTAGGAAGTTCAAGTTGAGACTGAACCCTAACAAGTGCACCTTTGGGGTGAGATCGGGTAAACTGTTGGGGTTTATTGTGAGCGAAAAAGGAATAGAGGTTGATCCTGCGAAGATAAAAGCAATACAAGAAATGTCGACGCCTAAAACAGAAAAAGAAGTGTGTGGGTTTTTAGGGAGGTTGAACTACATCGCTCGGTTCATATCTCAGCTAACTGCGACATGCGAGCCGTTATTCAAGTTGTTGAAAAAGGATCAGGTATTGACCTGGAATGAAAATTGTCAAAAGGCGTTTGACAAGATAAAAGAATACTTGCAGGAACCTCATGTTTTGATACCCCCAGTGGTCGGAAGACCTTTGATTATGTATTTGACGGTTCTTGAGGAAAGTATGGGTTGTGTTCTCGGTCAACACGATGAGACCGGATGTAAAGAGCATGCGATCTACTATTTGAGTAAGAAGTTTACCGACTGTGAGTCCAGATACTCAATGCTCGAGAAGACGTGTTGCGCGCTAGCTTGGGCCGCCAAACGTTTGAGGCAATACATGCTGAATCATACAACCCTGCTAATTTCAAAGATGGATCCAATCAAATACGTGTTTGAGAAACAAGCACTCTCCGGAAGAACTGCCCGATGGCAGATGGTGTTAACCGAATATGATATCCAATATGTCTCGCAAAAGGCTACTAAAGGTAGCGTTCTGTCAGAGTACCTTGCGGAGCAACCTGTTGAGGACTACGAATCGATGAGGTTTGATTTTCCTGACGAGGATATCATGTACCTGAAAATGAAAGATTGTGAAGAACCATTGCCAGACGAAGGACCAGAGTTGGGTTCCAAATGGCAGTTGATATTTGACGGAGCTGTAAATTCCTATGGTAGCGGAATAAGGGCAATTATCACCACCCCTCAGGGTCGCACATCCCCTTTATTGCCCGATTGACCTTTCCTATTACCAATAATGAGGCTGAATATGAGGCTGAATATGAGGCTTGCATCATGGGTCTGGAAGAAACTATTGATTTGCGAATCAAACATCTGGATGTATACGGAGACTCAGCTCTAGTGGTGAACCAGATTAAAGGAGAATGGGAGACACGTCATCCCAATTTGATACCATATATGAATTATGCAAGGAGATTGTTGCCTTTCTTTGACAAGGTGGAATTGCATCACGTACCGCGAGCAGAAAATCAAATGGCTGACGCCCTGGTGACATTGTCTTCAATGTATAAAGTTAACTTCTGGAATGAGGCTCCCCGGATTGTTATCTCTCGGCTCAACAGGCCTGCATTCATATTTGCCATTGACGAGGCTCCCGATGGTAAACCCTGGTACTTTGACATCCAGAATTTCTTGAAGAACAAGGAGTATCCGGCTGGGGTATCCAGTCAAGATCAGAAGACTCTCAGGAGATTGGCTGGCAATTTCTATCTGAATCCGGACGGTGTCCTATACAAAAGAAACCATGACTTGGTATTGCTACGTTGTGTTGATGAGAAAGAGGCGAAGTTGCTCATGGAAGAGATACATGAGGGTGCATTTGGTACACATTCTGGCGGACATGCTATGACAAGAAAACTGCTGCGGGCAGGTTATTATTGGCTGACTATGGAAACAGACTGGTTCAAGTTTTCAAAGAGGTGTCATAAATGCCAGATTTATGCGGACAAAATTCATGTGCCTCCGAGCCCTCTGAATGTGATGTCATCACCGTGGCCTTTCTCGATCTGGGGAATTGACATGATTGGCAAGATCGAGCCCACGACATCAAACGGACACCGGTTCATTTTGGTGGCAATCGATTACTTCACCAAATGGGTGGAAGCAGCATCATATGCCAATGTCACCAAACAAGTGGTAGCCAGATTTATCAAGTGGGATATTATCTGCAGATATGGAATCCCTGAGCGGATTATCACCGACAACGGTTCGAATTTGAATAATAAAATGATGAAAGAGCTGTGTCAAAATTTTAAGATTGAGCATCACAACTCTTCTCCTTACCGGCCCAAGATGAATGGCGATGTCGAAGCGGCCAATAAGAACATAAAGAAGATTGTTCAGAAGATGGTTGTGACATATAAGAACTGGCACGAGATATTACCTTTCGCTTTGCACGGTTATCGTACGACGGTACGCACATCAACCGGGGCAACCCCTTTCTCATTGGTATACGGGATGGAGGCGGTGTTACCGTTGGAGGTTGAGATTCCTTCCATGAGGGTTTTACGTGATGTCCAACTTGACGAGGCAGAATGGATTAAAGATAGACTGAATCAGCTCAGCTTAATGGATGAGAAGAGACTGGCTTCTCTAGCATACAATCGGTTGTATCAGAGTCGGATGAAGAAAGCTTACGACAAGAAGGTGTGCCCTCGAAGCTTTCAGACGGGCGATCTTGTTTTGAAAAAGATTCTCCCACCACAATCAGATCACAGGGGCAAGTGGATTCCCAATTACGAAGGTCCCTACGTTGTCAGAAGAGTCTTCTCTGGAGGAGCCTTGTTATTATCCACCATGGATGGTGAAGACTTTACGCCTCCTGTGAATTCGGACGCAGTTAAAAAATACTTTGCTTGAAAGTGACCCGCTGGACAGTAAAAACAGAGTCCAGGCAAAAATGAGGCATCCCGGCGAACCATAAAATATGAATAAAAGGTTCGGGCAAAAGTTAGGGATAAAATTGAAAAGATGTACACCCGCGAAGTCGAAAACCTGAAAAGGGCGACTTCGGCAAAAAAGGGTATCCCGGTGAATTGAAAACCCGCAAAGGGCGGTTCACGCAAAAGCTAGGGATTGGAAAAGCAAATGACTGCGGTCTGGATTTGACATGGCACTGCTTAGTTGTTTGGGAGTACCTGGGGGTCGTCTATCCAAAAACAATCTCTTCCGAAGATCGAGTACCGGGAAAGCGCAGAGTCAGGCGAGTCATAGGAGGATCAGCTCATGGTGTTTGTCTGTACCACGTTGCCGACATGTGTACAAATATTGTTTTGTATTTTCTTTAGGCTTATTGTGCATATATTTATGTATGTTTGTGCGTAACTTCCTCTTTTCAGGAGTTGCATCCAGTGTACAAAACTTTGCCTATTCAGAGGCCCATTATCAATAAAACATGTTATTCAGTACTTGATGCTTGTTCTTTACTGTTTTGTTTGTGAAAGACGCCGATGTTTTTGATAAACTTGCACTTACATAATCTTGCTGGCCCTTGCCAATAATTGCTAAAACTTCGAATTGACTGAAGTAATGTCACGGATGATAACCCAGATAGATTTTGTTGTATAGGCATGTTTTGTCTCGTTTGTGTTTTGCAGGGTTCTTACCTTTGGAGCAGACGGTCCGAAATTGTATTCCCCAGCCAAGGTCGCTTGACGTAAGACCTGATTCCAGTTGATGTCATTCCTCAGCTAGTCGCAGCTTATCCCCCGAGAGTTGAAATGACATTGATCCCTTCCCGAAGGAGGGAATTATTTTCCCCAAGAGAGTGTCCTTATGGAAAGCCGTCCATAGGATTAATCCCAGCAAGTCAAAATCAGTGTCCCCTGCATAGGTTGCGCTCCTCAGCGAATCGAAGATATGCACGTTCAATCTCCAGCATGGGAGATTCCCGCAATAGTTAACCAAGTTGTTGGTTCGAAAGGTTTATATCCGCGAAGGATGGTTTCTTGCTCCCCACAGGTCGTCACGCCATTGACAGGATGTTGATCCTCAGCAAAGTCCGAGGCTCCGAGTTTGTAAACTGTGCCTAGACAGTATGTTTTCCTAGAAGTGTCGCTTCTCTCCCCAGATGAGTTGGTTCACCAGCAGGGTGGTTTGTTCTTTCCTCCCAGTGGAAATTAGTGTTTAGTCTCTCCCCGACAGAGATGGTTGTGTTTCTGGTGTTTATTTCGCCAGAATATTTTGTGATACTTGTTCTCCCCAACAGAGTTGGCTTTACCCTCAGCATTCATGTTGTTGAGACATCATTGTCAAAGTGGCCCCGGCAGCTTGAGCCTGCATTTGCATTTGCATATATCGTCATATTTGCATCTACTCAAACGCGTAGCATTTTCGTGCCGTACGGAGCATTACGCTATTTTCAAACATACGCATTTTGAAACATAAATCAGGTTGGTTAACCTTTGTGCTTTCAGGTGTATTTGCTCAGCAGGAGTACGGAGTTCTAGCTCAGATCTATTACCGGGTATTCGAGGTCTCGCCGTGAGACGTGTGATGATACGGTTCATCTTACTATTTTCCCCACAGAGTTACTTGGTTAAGTTTCTCTTTGTCCCCGAGCAGAGTTATTTGTTTAAAATTCTCTTGTTTTTCCCCGCCAGAGTTGCTTGTTGAAGTTTCTCTTATCCGACCAGCAGATTATTTTCTTCAAATTTGTTGTTACGTCAACGTCAAAGGGTTTCATGAATCAAAATCTCAGAGGCTGCCGCCGGTTATCAGAACAGGCGTCCGGCAGTTTGATTTCCAAATATCCCCCGCGGGGTCCTCCTCAAAACCGTTGTCACGTCAGTGCTAAAAGGTTTGTGGGTTGGGACCAATGGAGTTAGCTACTGCAGAGATGAAAGAAGGAGAAATGGTATTCGGAGTATCCTCCCGTATGGATAAACAGATGTATTTTCTTACTGGTTGACAGGAGTGTTTCCCCGGAGATTGTCAAAACTTTATTGCATATGTTGATAGTAGTTCCTCGTGTTGACGAGATATGAGTCCTGACGTGGACAATTTATTGACGGGATTTCTTCGTGCTAGTGAAGTGGGTGTCCTAACGTGGACAAATTTATTTCCTCGGGTTGACGAGATGTGCTAGTCCTAATGTGGACAGAGTCGATTTCTCTGTGTTGACGGAATGTAGAGTCCTGACGTGGACAAAATTGATTACTCTTCGTGGACCATTTATTCCCAGTAGATATCTTTCTTCGTAATGGTGAAATGTGTGTCCTGACGGGGACAAGGTTATAGTTCTTCGTGTTGACAAGATGCACGAGTCCTAACGTGGACAAATTTATCTTTCTTCGTGTTGGCGAGGCGTGAGTCCTGACGTGGACAAGTTTTATTTCCTCAGTGGGTCGAAGATGTGAGTCCTGATGTGGACAAATCGGGACAATGTATTCCTAACGGGGAAAGGTTTATTCCTAACGGGGAAAAGTTTATTCCTAACGTGGAAAGTTTATTCCTAACATGGAAAGGTTATTCCTAACAGGGAAAGTTTATTCCTAACGTGGAAAGTTTATTCCTAACGTGGAAAGGTTATTCCTAACGGGGAAAGGTTATTCCTAACGGGGAAAGGTTATTCCTAACGGGGACAGGTTATTCCTAACGTGGACAATTATTCCTAACGTGGAAAGTGTTATTCCTAATGGAGACAGGTTACTCCTAACATGGACATTTTATTCCTAACGTGGACAAGTTCATTCCTATGTTGATAGGATCGTGCTGATGAAATACAGACGAGCCATCCCCCAGCGAAGCCGCCGGGATCTTTCTGTGTTGACGGCGGGTGGAGTCCTGACGTGGACAAGTTTAAGTGGAGATTTCTTCGTGTTGACGAAACAAGTGTCCTAACATGGACAAAGTTCTATGCCTGTGTTGTGGAGATGTGAGTCCTGACGTGGACAGATTTGTACTTATTCGTGATTCGACGAAATTTGGGGTCCAGATGTGTGCAAGGTTACCCTGGTGATGACAGAATCTCTATTCGTGTTGACGAATTTGTTTCTCTTCTTGTGTTGACAAGGTTGTGGACAAAGGTGTTTTGCGGAAATTTTTCAGCACCTGTAGCGTTACATAGGTGGTTGAAGTTGAAATCAGAGTTTATTATCAGACGCTGGATTAGTTGTTGTCATAACAACCAGATTCAGTTGGTGGATGTCGCACCCCAAGCAGTGCAGTTTATTTCTGCGGTTGGCAAATTTCTGGGTTTCTTGGTATTCAACCGTCTCTTACCTCGATTGTTTGAAGGCCGTTCTCTCTTCGCCCTAATCGGGTCCAAGCCGTTTGAATAGGGGCAGCTGTTGCACCCCAAAATTTGCTCAACCTTTTCTTGCCTGATTTGTGTTTCATTGCATTTCATTTGCATAGTTACATCATGTACATAGTTAAATCATTGGCATATCATTTGCATAGCATGCATCCAACAAGGGATCAAGGTGTCTATCAAGAGAAGAGCCTAGCAAGGTGTGGTATCTAAAATGAGAAGTTATCCAAGCCATCAAGAAATGAGTTGAAATCTTGAGGAGTTTGAGTACCTACATGTGGGTTTTGCTCCTATCCTGAGGAATATTGAGAATCATCAGTGGGATGAGAAACATGGGATGTGAATGTTAGGTGCGTATGGATCTCATGGGGTGTCTAGAGGGCCTTATCAAAGCCGAGGCAAGTCATTGATTCAAGTATGAGAGCCACAGTTGAGGTACAGTCAACTAGGGTTTCATATGGGTCAACCCTAGGTCAATTGAGCAATTGGAGAGTATCAAAGCCTACCTTGAAGTCATGGGATTCATGAATTGGTATGTTGATACATGTATGGTGTTGTGCCAAGGTTAAGCAAAGAAAGATCAAGAATGTGGGAAGTTGCTAAATTAGGGTTGCAGTGTAAAATCCCCTATTTAGTTCCTAACTTCAAAGCCACATAAGTCAAAATACAAGTTTCAAATGGATCTTTGGCAAACATGAAACTTGTAGAGAATCTCAATAACTTTAATTTGAGTACTAGAAGTCTTCAAGAAGATTTGTAGAACTCAAGTTATGGTCTTTGCAAATTACAGGTCACCAGAGGACACTGAAATTCATCTGTGAAAGTCACTTGACTTCCAAGCAACTTTTGCCCCTCAAGGAGTTTTCAAATGGATTCTTCGCCAACATAAGAGTTGTAGATCTTGATATTATCTTTCGATAGAATGCTAGAAGTCCTCAAGGGGATTTGTGGAACTCAAGTTATGATCTTGGCAATCCAGGGGTATTTTGGGCATTTGTGATTATAGGTCATTTCCAAGCTTGTGCCAAAATCTCCATCTTCCACTCCTCAAATGGAAAATTGTTCAACTAGAAAGTTGCTCAAAATAGGGTTTTAACCTTGACCATGCATCAAGGAAGGTTTGAATTGGCTCATATGAGAAGTTGGTTTGAAATGGCTTTTTAATGGAGAAATTAAAGTCATTTAAAAGGCAAAAAGAATGCAATTTCATGATTTATGGTCAAAACAAGTCATGTGGCATATCATTTTGATCAGAATCAACATTTTAAAGATGATGGCATTGTTACTTATTGAGTGATTTCAAGCCAAACTATTGCATACAGAAGCTTCAGGGTGATTGTTTGAAGGAATCTGGAAAGAATTAGGGCTTGATTCGAAGCAAAGACCACTCTGTTCATCCACTTTTTACAGGTATGCAATTTTTAACTTGTAGCTTAAAATAGAGGGAATTGGCTAAGAATTGATGTGTGGATGGATTGTAGATGATGCTAGGTTGGATTCTGGTAGGAAAGAATGATGTTTAGAGAAAAAAATTAAGGCATTGCAAATTCTGTTGGAGCTTGGTTCTCACGATTCTTAGAGAATTAATAGTGATTGAATGGTGAGAACTAATCAGTGAGACATGTAGTTCATGTTGGGGTCTTTAGGTTCAAGAATCGTGACAATGAAAGTTTGATGATTTGCTGAACTTGCTATCGGGTTTGGAGTTTAAGTGAGAATCAATAAGAATAGGGATCATATTCGTGACAAGGGTGAAATTTGGAGTGGATTAGGGTTTTTAATTGGATTGTTTGGTGCGTTTTAGGGTTTGCTTCTCCGGAGAAGACGGTGGTTGGACCACCGGACCACCGTCTGAAAGATTGACCTTCACCTGAGTTCATTTGGAGAAGATGAGGTCTTCACCTTTGGATCATCCTGAATTTGAGACTTGTTATGCTGATCGTGTGACTAGGATTCAAACTGAGATTACCTCCCCTTGAGCAAAACGCACCGTTTCACTAATCCCAGTCAGCGTGTGACTGGGATGCATGCGTGGACACGCTCTGAAGCTTTGGATTCGTTTACTAGTCAATTGATCTAATGGCTCTCATTTAATTCAGCATTTTAATTTCTTTTATTTGATTTTCTTTTATTTTTAATGCATTTTGATTCTAAAATTCATAATAAATAGGAAAATAATCATTTTTAAGCTAGATTTTTTTCCCTAACTCCTTAAAAAATGTAGAATTTAATAGGATTGAAGAATAGTTAATTCATGCATTTTATATTTTATTTGCATTTTTTGCATTTTAATTGGTTTTATTTTTAATTTGTTTGGTATGCCATTTTGCTTATTTTATTGTGAATGATTGGTGATGAATTTTGAGTTGATTCTATTGGGGCTAGATAGCTTAGATATGCATGTACCCATAGTAATTTTCTCATATTTTTGTGAGATAATTTTAGGCTAGTTTGAGCATTAAACATTAGGTGGTTTAGAATTAGGGTTTTAAGATGATACCTTTAGGTTTAGGGCATAGTTTTAGGTCCAAATGAATGGTTAACCCCATGGTTTTTGTATGAGAGATTCATAAGAGGTTTAGGAACCCTTAGTAATTTTTTTAGGATTTTACAATCCCTTTTGGTATTTTAAGTAGAATTAGTTCTAAGACTAACTTCTAGGTGTTCCTGATGAACTAATTTGGCTAGTTTGATTCAATAGTTCCCCTTAGACTAGGGTGGTGTTGCTTTTGAGCTTGGGTGATCATGAAGACCAATTGAAGATGCTTTGGAGAGCTTGAAGGAGCTTGGATGTGAAGATTCTCTCATCTTGTGGATGCTTGTCAAGAGCTTAGGGAAACTAGGGTTTTAGGAAGAGCATTAGACTAGTTTTGCTTCTTTCTTCAAACATGGAGTATCTTGTCCATCTCCATTCTATCCAATGACATAAAGTCCTCCTTGGGAAGCTCCATCTATCCTTAGGAGGGATGAGTGGTATGCCCAAGTGAGTAGAACTTTGAGGATACCTTTCATTTGTAATGTTAAGTCCTTAGTGATTTCCCTTGGTTGTCATTAAGTTTCTTAACATTATAACTTGATCTTGTTGAATGATTCTCCCTTGGAGGTGCTTGTTGAAGCTTAGTAAAGAGAAAATTGAAGCTTATTGAAGTTGAAGTTTGAGCTTGTTGAAGTTGGTTGCTTGTTGAAGCTAGGGTTTAGCTGCTTATTGGAGTTGAAGTCAGGAGCTTGTTGAAGCTAGTTACTGGTTGGGGTTTGAGCTTGCTTAAGCTGGGAGCTTGTTGAAGCCTGGTGCTTGTTGAAGATTTAAAGTTTATTGAAGCTTGAAGATGGGAGTTATTCATGAAGATGAAGGTTGTTGTTGTCAACTTTTTGCTGGTTGATTATCTGTTGCTGTCAGAGCTGCTGTCAACTGTAGGAGTTTGGTGCTGCTGCTTGGGCTGCCTCCTCTGCTTTGAGGTTTTGTTTTCTGTATTGTTTGTTGACTTGTGTAGCTTGCCCCCTAGGTTTGAGGTGAATGTTGATTCACTTTGCCTGTTGTTTTCCCTTGCCTCGCTTGTATTGCTGCATTGCATGCATTTTACTATATTCGCTTGCTTTCTTTTCTGTTTATCCCCTAGGATCTTTGATTTCCTCTGTGCAGGAGGGAATTATGACAAACATTAGGATTCTTATCCATGCATGACAACATTAGGTTAGTTTTATTCCCTTTCAACCCTAGGCTTTTTAGAGCTTCTTTCTCCTTTCTCATCTCACAACAATTCAAAAACACATAAATAAGGATAACGCGCGTTGTACGCTACGAGCCTTAAGCTATTTGAGAAAAGGTTGTTGGAGGGTCACTCTTCAGTAATCTGACTGCTTAGTATGGTACCCTTAGGGTGACATGCGACGTAGTCACTCTTAGATCACAAGTCTTTAGTGCAGTACAAGTTGCAAACAGACTAAAAAACAGTTCTTTCGTAAAAGATTCAAAACAAACATCAAAGTGTCATTTTTGTCCGCTTGGACTCTTAAATCAAGAAAAACCCTTTCATAAGGTAATAAAAAGCAGTCAGACAAGCTTGTGTCTTCTGTAGCCCGAACTACGTTTGCTCTGATCTTTCATGCTGTATGAAAGTACGTAGGCATAGGATACCGTATCCTAGCGAGCAACCTTCCCCTCCTTAACCCGTAGTTAGGCGAACTACGTTGACTCTGATTTCTCGTTCTAGACGGGGATACGTAGGCATAAAGTGCGATACTTTGCCGAGTCATTTTCTTTTCTTTTTAACCCAGACCTGTAGATTAGATAGAGTAACATACCCTTAGATAGAAAACAAGCGTGGATCCTGTCGAGTACGACGGACGTGAGGGGTGCTAATACCTTCCCCTTGCGTAACCGACTCCCGAACCCAGGATTTGGTTGCGATGACCATTTCTTTCTCTTCTTTGCGTTAGGTTTACTCTGAGCGTTTCCTTTCCCTCCTTTGGGATAAATAACGCATGGTGGCGACTCTTCTGTCATAGCCGGCGCCGATTTTCGCAGTAGCGACAGGGATAAATAACGAACGGTGGCGACTCTTCTGTCTTTGCCGGCCCCTTCTTCGCAGTGATGCAACAGCTGGCGACTCTGCTGGGGAGTCTTTCCCGATCCCCTATACGAGTCAATCCTAGCGATTGTGTGTTTATCTTTGGGTGTATAAATATGTGTTGTACTTTATCTGCATGCGCGTTTTACTTTCCAGCATTGTATATTATCATTGTGTTGTGTTGTTGGGTGGGAGTGTTGCACTATGAGATAATCCAAAACCCACGCTTGAGTACAACTATAGCATTAGAAGCGGAAAGTAGTGGTGAACGTGTATGTTTGGCATGTACTAGTTCCCACAAATTCTGCGCTCAGATGAGATTCTCTTTGATGACTACCTTTCCAGTCCGTTTCGGACAGTTGAGAGGTTGTTGGATCTGAGGATTGTCGACTCTGGGGACCGATCATTTGGGAGTCAGCTAAGTGAGGCCGCCTCGCTAGACTATGATGCCAAACCAGAAATGGTGAACCTATCATCGTTTCTCGAAAGTCTGTGACGCTGATGACCACATAGGATGCCAGACCTTATCAGAGATAAGTTCATACCTGTGAGTGGGGAGGGTTATGCAGGAAACTTTGACTTTCAACCTACCCGGTTTTCTCGTCAGTGTGAACCTGTGATTTTGATATAGTGGGTTCTTATGACAGTGCTATGTTCTTGCCAAAGTGAAGCGCTGGTTCTTCTCAATCAACAACACAACAACCTTGATCCCCTGTTTCATTTGCATTTTTCATTTGCATATTAACGTTGACATGTATTTATGTTGCAGGTGTATATTTTCCATTTGATTCTAGTGATCTTGTTCCTTTGCTGACATGGAGCCTAGCTTGAAGAAGACTGTGGTGTATAAGTTTCCTACTCCTAACATTGGATCTCTACTCAGTTTGATCTCTGTGGCTGACAGGAAGGTGATGGAAGATTTCAAGCAATCATATGGGAAGCTTTTGAGTTTTGTCTGCAAACCCTCAATATATGAGTTGGGTGGTCTCCATACTCTGCTTCAGTTCTATGATTCCCAATTACGGTGTTTCACTTTTCCAGGTTATGTATTACTGCCAACTTTAGAGGCGTTCTCTGTGCTACTTGGAGTTCCTATCTTGGACCAGATGCCTTTCTATCATACTGATGTTGAGCCTGATCTAACTAAGCTTGTTGGTGCCCTTCATTTGGGTGTTTCTGAACTAAAAGGGAAGCTGGTCAAGAGAAATGGAATGCCTGGATTTCCACTATCTTTTCTAGTTGCTAGAGCTCAACACTTTGCAAAAGAGGGTTGTTGGGTTGTGTATAATGCCATCCTAGCATTGTGCATTTATGGTATCATGTTGTTTCCTAATATTCCAGATTTTGTGGATTTGGACGCCTTCCACATTTTTGCTTCAGGGAATCCTGTACCTATGCTTCTGGGCGATGTTTATCATTCTATGCATTACAAGAATGAGAATCGGAGAGGGAATAACGTGTCTTGTTGCGTACCTTTATTGTACAAGTGGTTTGTGAGTCACCTTCCCAAATATGGTCCTTTTGTTGATACTGCTGATACCTCAGAGTGGTCAGAGAGATTGATGGGATTGACTTCTGAGAATATCATTTGGTTTGGTAGAGATCATTTAGGCACATAGATTATCTACAGTTGTGGTGGTTTTCCTAATGTCCCGTTGGTCGGAAGGAAAGGATGAATTAACTACAACCCATCCCTTGCAGTAAGAGAGTTTGGTTATGCTTTGAAGGAACCTCCAAGAGAATAAGAAATACAAGAATCTTTGTATTTCACTGGTTTACTGGAGAATGAGACCTTGGCTAGAGTTGAGAAGGCCTGAAACAAGATTCACCGCAAAGGGAGAGCTTCTTTGGGGAAGAGTAATAGTAGAGCTTACGATCCTTATGTGACTTGGATTCAGGAAAGAGCTGAGAGAGTGATGATGCCTTTTCCACCTCGTGAGCCTTTATATCCTCTGATGATTGAGGAGCTTGCTACTGTTGATATTCAGAGGTATAATCAGTTGTGGTCCGAGAAAGAAGAGTTGCGTAAGGCAAATGAAGAGTTGGAGAAAGAGATTTTTCAACTCCGAAGCGAAAAGATTAAAGCTACTTATTCCTGCAAGAGGCAAACTGAGTTGGTAAACAAGCTAAGTACAGATCTTACCAAAGAGATTCGCGCTTGTGAGCGTCTGGGTTTAGATTTGAAGGCTGTCAGTGATGTTTTTACTTCTAAGAAGAAGGAGTTGGATAGAGCTTATCTAGATATTTCCAGGTTCAATGACCAGTGGAATGCTACCCTCACTAATAACAAGGAGCGGGAAGATGGACTCAAACAACAAATTGCCAAGTTGAAAGCTCAACTCCAAGTGAAGGATGAGAAGATTGTAGCTGAAGTCTCACTCTGACGTGATAGTAATTGTAGACTGAATGAAGTGCTTGCAATGTTGGATGATTACAAGTCTAGAGCTGATGTGAAGAGGTGTAAGCTTGAGGAGGCTTTTGGTGAGGGCGCTTGAGAGGATTATGCCCAGGGTTTTCAGACCATTATTAGCCGGAGAGAGCTGCTCATCCAGGGGTTGCTTGTCAGGCCTGACCATCCATAGACGAAGGAGTTGTTAGAGGATTTCCAGTCAGTTGTTGTACTTGATTGTATTTCTTTTCAGTCTGTTGTTATGGTGTATATATTGACCATCACCAGACCTGTTGGCTGAGGTCATTTTGATTCCATTGTATTGTTGTATCTGACTCTTGGTTATCATTTTATTTATGAGGAGTTTTCTTATTGCTTATCTGTTAGCTTTCCATTATCGTGCTATTCTCATGGAACTAGAATCGTGGGGGAAATTTCCCTAATGCATATATACATGTCTGCATATTGCATCATTTTGCATTTTTGCATCGCAGGTGCACCATAACCTTTAACCTTATCTCCGTGGTTTGTTAGTTTGTTTCAGGATTGACAACCAGACAACTCACCGCTATGCCACTCGGGGAAATCAACGTAAGATCATGGAGCAGATGCAAGCTGAGATGCAAGAACTCCGGGACAGGATGGCCCAATTCATGGATTTGATGCAGGGTGTAACAAATGGTCAAGAGCAACTGAGGACTCTAGTGCAGCCACTAATTCCAAGGGTTGATGGGAATGGTGCACTTCACGGGGGAACTATTGCTAATCCTCCTCGTAATGATGGTGGCACGCCACATGCTAATGTTATTCCTCTAGTTGTTATCCCTCTGGGTGGAGGTAATGTAGGTGGAATCCCTATGCCTGAAATGGCGTATGCTGTGCATGGCAACAATGTTCCTCAGTGGGATGAAGATCAGCAGGAAGATGTGTTCTCCATGTGAGATATTGGTGCAGGGTTGCCCTCTGAGGCAGATAGGAGGTTTAAGCTGATCGAAGATGAAATTCTGGTATGCAGATCACATGTGTTCCAAGAACATTTATCTCTGCTCAACAAGGATGAGGACAGACCATGGCCAATTTAAATTTCTTTTAATTGTCCCAATGTCATGACCAATGTCACGACCTCAATTGTGACATCTACAGTCTGTCATACTATTTATCTAACCATTTAAAGTACAAAACTGTAAATGCAGAAAGATAAATAACACAGTAATTGTTCACCCAGTTCGGTATCAACAACACCTACATCTGGGGGCTACCAAGCCAGGGAGGAAATTCACTATTAGTAGAATCAATTCAAAGTCAAACCTCCAGTTTGCACTTCTCACTTAATCTCTACCCAATGACACTTCAGCCTAGAGACACTCTAGTACTTGAGTATACCCACTCACTCCCCTACTATCACACAACAGTGATATCAAACAATTACAAAAACAGTATGAAGAGATACTTCATACACACCTTGATCTTGCTTCATAGCTTTGATCAAGGAATTCACACACTCTTGCTTCACAGCTTTGAGTGAGACACAACCTAGAATCTACCTAACCAAAACAATCATCAACCAGATAATTGCTTGGATTACAAGTATTCCTAAACAGACTTTTACACATGAAGACTAGCCTTCTTCACTTACAATTATGTCTACCTCAATGTATCAAAATATACAAAGGGTGACTTACACACAAGGGACTCTCAACCCTAGACCTCTATTTTACACTCTGGTTTTTCTTGATGTGAGTGCTTGCTTTTCTTCTGCTTCTGCTCCTCCTTTTATAGTCGTGCAGACTGGGCTTGGGCTGTGCAGAAGTAACAAATATTAGTTTTAACAAAATAAAACTAATTTCCACAATTTAAGGTGCTGTCCAATTAGGTCATGGCATGGTTAGCATTGCCTTGAATCTCTCCTGATATAACTCAGGAGTCATAACATGTTTCCTGATATTTAGCCGGAGATATATCAGGTATCATAACAGAAAAGCAAACTCAGTCCGTCTGATGTCATACGATCAATCCCATAACATTGGTCATGACATTCAACTTCACTTCCTCTTAGCTGACCAGCTTGCCCTGCTGAACACTTCTGCAGAATCTTCATCATGACAATCATGGTTTCTCCCAATCTTCTGCAGAATAATATTAGAAACAAGTATATTCAAGTTTCCTAAAAGGTCTCCAAGATCTTTTTATGAATACCAATACAATCTGTTCTTGTTCCTAATCCATCTCCTTGACATATTTACTGATGAGGTATTTTCAACATGGTCTCATCAATCCAAACCAATTCTGTCAAGAGATATACACTAGCAGCTCCTTCTGTTGTCATGCAACTATGTCTTGCAACTATGTCTTGCTTAAAAAACATGACAACACACCTCACTCACCACCTGTGAGGAACTTCATCACAACTTATCCTGTTGTGGCTACACACCTCATACTGCCTGTGAGGAACTAGGCTACTGCTAACCCATAGCAGTGCCTGTTGTGCCAGACAACTATGTCATTACTTTGGTAATGACATCCATGACAGCAGTCCTTTCTCCAGCCTCTGCTAGCTCCTGCTTGCTCTTGCTACACTCGACCTTGATGTCAGCCTCTGCTAGCTCCTGCTTGCTCTTGCTGCACTCGACCTTGATGTTAGCTTCTTCTAGCTCCTGCTTTCTCTTGCTGCACTCGAACTTGATGTCAGCCTCTGCTAGCTCCTGTTGCACATAGCTCCTACTGCACCAGATGTAATGACATGACAACAGTTCTATCATCAGCTCCTGCAAGCTCCTGCTGTTTCTGACACATGACAGTAGTTCTATCATGACAGCAGATAGATGTCTTGATGGATGTCACGACATTCAGCATGACATTCACATTAAGACACTCCACAACAATTCTTTCACCAGCTCTTGCTTGCTTCTTTAGTGATGTCATAACTATGGTAATGACATCCTGCTTAACATTTGTGCGGAATCTTGTTTTACCATAATTTAGCCAATCATAGAACCATGGAAAATTCTATATCATAGAACCATGGAACTAACAAACTCCTCCTTTGGCAAATTTTTGCTAAAATAACTTATCAGGACATTCAGCAGTAGTTTACACAAACTATCATGCTCCCCCTTGATAGTTGCATCCAACATGGCAGCAATAATGCTTTTCCTCATCAGCAGCAGTAGTTTTTCTTTTCTCCCTCTTGGTTTAGTCAAAACTTTGACAACAAATGGAGTACTTGTGCATACATAAGCTCAACACAAACTATACATACAATCATCTCACAAGCTTCTTGACCTCTAATAAGGACTTCACCACTTCAGCAGCTACACACCAGATAGGTACACATCTTCCCCTGTCAGCATAAACATTGCTCCCCTTGAAAGAGAGAACCTAAGCCCATGAAGAATTACTTCATCATCTTCACACAGGCAGCTTTACACCCCTTGATTCATAACCCATACTGGAGCAATTAGCCTAGGCAGTTGCAGGATTCTTATTTGGAAGATTTCTCAGATTTCAGCTTTGACAGAAAATTTCCAAGATGTCAGAGTGAAAATCCTTCCATATCCACAAGATCAAGGCTGATGGTGTCTTGATCTTCATCTTCACCAGTCCTATAGTACTTGGATAGAGGCCCAAATACCTGACTTGATCCCTTGTCACCTAATGACAGACCCAACAGGACTCCACTGTCATGTTCACCATGAGCTAGAGCAGTAACTCAATGTCACAACATCTTGTGTGACATTCCACCTTCACAAAGAACTCAAATTGTTTGAACCCACAAACAATCTTGATCCATAACAACAGATCCTGGATAGAAGTATAACTCTCCCATATCAATGGTATCCAGTGCACATGAATGGAAAACATAAGACGCATTTTCATGTCTTCAAGAACTCATTCTCTGTTCAACACACATGTTGAACGCATTCACTTACTGCTTGAACCACAAGCAAGTAGTACACCCATCAAATAGAAGCTCTCCCCCTATCTTTGATAACCACTGCTCCAAGATCACCACATTATCTCTCATGACCTACTCTATGCTCATACAGAGAGAAGACACCAAACTGATCCACCTCTTCCTAGAGTTACTTGTAGCAGAAGAGACCACTTCTCCACAAGTATTCTGGCCTTAGGCTGAGTACAAGATAGACACCGCATAGGGACTTTATCACATCAGAATGCACTCAATACCTTCACATCATACACCAAGAAAGTCCTTTTACCTTATCATTCTCCCGTATGACAAGATAGAGTACTTCTTAGCCAAGAAGTGAATCACTAGTTCCACAAGAGATCTTCACAAAACAGATGGTTCATATCACAGACACACCATCCCATGGTTCTTTATGGGCCCATACTGGACTTACTGCTGTCTAGTAGTCTAACTGAAGATCTTCACAGCTCCACCAGCTTGATCAAATACATCTTCACAAGAAGGTAATCTTCTATACACAGCTTAGGGCTTCTACCACAAGCTCCAACATGTGAACAGAACCAGATCCTCCTTTGGTCTTCAGCCAATTACCCCTCTACACCAGAGTAATTTGTTCCAGGCATGACTAGACACAACACCTTCTTTGGTCGTCAACTACTACCCTTCTACATAAGAGTAATTTGTTCCAAGCATGAACATTCCCAGACCCTTTTGTGGTCTTCAAATAACTACCCTTCTGCCCAAGAATAGTTTTCTAAAGGCACACTGTTTAAATAGCCAAATGCCACTGTTTGGTTATTCAACATCTTTCAGAGCTCTAGAGAATCTGCTAATCCACCAGGCCACTTTGATCTTCAAGTTTCCAATTCTTCTTGCTTCGAAGCAAGGCATCTACTCCTTCACACAGCTCCCGCAAACTGCATGATATGAAGCATTAATTCCGTTCATACCTGAGAAGATCAACTTATCTTCAAATGATGTGCCACAACATCACTTGAGGCCTTGAAATTTCTACTTGATGTCACAACTTTGGTTAAGACATACAGCTGGAGAGTTCAGGCTTTCATTCTGCCACTTAGAATATCCTCATCACTCAATCAGAAGGAGCACAAAGACTTGAGTTTGAGTAGACAACCTCAATCCTGCTTTGTTGTACCACAACAATTACCTTGAGGTGCATTTGCTTCATGACACTCCTCTTTAGAGAAACCAAACATGCCAAAGCTTGATTCTTTTAGGGAGGAAGGATCACACAAGTCTTTACAAAAGGATTCCTGCTTTCCTTAAGTATATACTTCTTCAAAAAAATCAAAGATAACTACCACTTATCCTTGATCTCCAAGCTGAGCAAGGTCATATGCTCCTATGCACTTAGATCAGAAATAAACTGACCTAAGCAGTGCTATCACCAACACCATCTTCTAGACAAGTTTCTTGCCAGGAAACTTTCTAGCTTATAGATCAGGTGCTTCTAGTAGAAACTAGAACACAACTGCTGCACTCCAATACTCTTATAGAGCAGATTGTCTTCATCTTCATTCCCATCAGCACTCCATACCAGCCTTAGTTTCTTGCCAAGAACCTTACTAGATGAGACATCTTGATCATCAACTAAGGATAATCCATTAAATATTTGAGAATATCTCAAACAACAATGAATCTTAAATCCTTGTAACAGATCCTTCTCTGAACTTTATGGATAATCAATTAAATACTTGTGTAGACCACAAATAGCAATTGATCTTAAATCCACACAACTTCAGGAATACCAGGGCTGAAGTACCCTTGACTTAACCTGCCTATGTCTTCTTCTGCTGAGAGAATCCTTGCAAGTCATGAGTGGGGAAAATAAATCCCCTCCCACTATCTTTTCTACATAGCTTTCAGCAAACTGTAGAACACAACAGAACAGCCCAGGCATACAACCAAGCACTACTGCAGGCACCATCTATCAATCATCTACACAGCTGCCACAACCATGCATCAGACTGAATATAGGCCAATCTTCTCCCAGGGCTACCAGAGTTCGTTCATCATAAAATTATGCAGCGAAACCACCAAAAGAACTTCTTCAACATGCCCTTATAGGACATCATACAGTAGTAGCCACTCCTTCTTTGGTAACACCATCACCAGGTCATAGAGCTCATATATCAGAGGGCATCACAGCAGATACAAACTTCTCCTTAGCTCCATAAGCAGTAGCTCACATATTCAGCAAGATCAACAACTCAGCTACAACTACTCCTTGTTTCAAAACACCAGAAAGTATCTCCCAAGATCTCATCCAGAACAGACAGGATTCCTGCTCTGATACCAATTGAAATTCTGGTATGCAGATCACATGTGTTCCAAGAACATTGATCTCTGCTCAACAAGGATGAGGACAGACCATGGCCAATTTAAATTTCTTTAAATTGTCCCAATGTCACGACCTCTGTTGTGACATCTGCAGTCTGTCATACTATTTATCTAACCATTTAAAGTACAGAATTGTAAATGCAAAAAAAAATAACACAGTAATTATTCACCTAGTTCGGTATCAACAACACCTACATCTGGGGGCTACCAAGCCAGGGAGGAAATTCACTATTAGTAGGATCAATTCAAAGTCAAACCTCCAGTTTGCACTTCTCACTTAATCTATACCCAATGACACTTCAGTCTAGAGAAACTCTAGTACCTGAGTATATCCACTCACTCCCCTACTATCACACAACAGTGATATCAAACAATTACAAAAACAGTATGAAGAGACACTTCATACACACCTTGATCTTGCTTCACAACTTTGATCAAGGAATTCACACACTCTTGCTTCACAGCTTTGAGTGAGACACAACCTAGAATCTACCTAACCAAAACAATCATCAACCAGACAATTGCTTGGATTACAAGTATTCCTAAACAGACTTTTACACGTGAAGACTAGCCTTCTTCACTTACAATTATGTCTACCTCAATGTATCAAAAGATACAAAGGGTGACTTACACACAAGGGACTCTTAACCCTAGACCTCTATTTTACACTCTGGTTTTTCTTGATGTGAGTGCTTGCTTTTCTTCTGCTTTTGCTCCTCCTTTTATAGTCGTGCAGACTGGGCTTGGGCTGTGCAGAAGTAACAAATATTAGTTTTAACAAAATCAAACTAATTTCCACAATTCAAGGTGTTGTCCAATTAGTTCATGGCATGGTCAGCATTGCCTTGAATATCTCTTGATCTAACTCAGGAGTCATAAAATGTTTCCTGATATTTAGCCTGAGATATATCAGGTATCATAACAGAAAAACAAACTCAGCCCGTCCGATGTCATACGATCAATGTCATAACATTGGTCATGACATTCAGCTTCACTTCCTCTTAGCTAACCAGCTTGCCCTGCTGAACACTTCTGCAGAATCTTCATCATGACAGTCATGGTTTCTCCCAATCTTCTGCAGAATAATATTAGAAACAAGTATATTCAAGTTTCCTAAAAGGTCTCCAAGATCCTTTTATGAATACCAATAAAATCTGTTCTTGTTCCTAATCCATCTCCTTGACATATTTACTGATGAGGTATTTTCAACATGGTCTCATCAATCCAAACCAATTCTGTCAAGAGTTATACACTAGCAGCATCTTCTGTTGTCATGCAACTATGTCTTGCAACTATGTCTTGCTTAAAACACATGACAACACACCTCACTCACCACCTGTGAGGAACTTCATCACAACTTATCCTGTTGTGGCTGCACACCTCACACTGCCTGTGAGGAACTAGGCTACTGCTAACCCATAGCAGTGCCTGTTGTGCCAGACAGCTATGTCATTACTTTGGTAGTGACATCCATGACAGCAGTCCTTTCTCTAGCCTCTGCTAGCTCCTGCTTGATCTTGCTGCACTCGACCTTGATGTTAGCCTCGTCTAGCTCCTGCTTGCTCTTGTTGCACTTGACCTTGATGTCAGCCTCTGCTAGCTCCTGCTTGCTCTTGCTGCACTCGACCTTGATGTCAGTGCTAGCTCCTACTTGCTTTTGCTGCACTCGACCTTGATGTCAGCTTCTGCTAGCTCCTGTTGCACATAGCTCCTGTTGCACTAGATGTAATGACATGACAACAATTCTGTCATCAGCTCCTGCAAGCTCCTGCTGTTTTTCACACATGACAGTAGTTCTGTCATGACAACAGATAGATGTCTTGATGGATGTCACGACATTCAGCATGACATTCACATTAAGACACTCCACATCAGTTCTTTCACCAGCTCCTGCTTGCTTCTTTAGCGATGTCATAACTATGGTAATGACATCCTGCTTAACATTTGTGCAGAATCTTATTTTACCACAATTTATCCAATCATAGAACCATGGACAATTCTATATCATAGAACCATGGAACTAAAAGAAGAGAAGATGTGGAGCTATGAAAATCAGAACTCTATGGGATTGGACATGGCTAATCTGGGGTTGATCCCAGACTTGAAAGTACCTTTGAAGTTCAAAGTTCTTGATTTCGATAAATACAAAGGTACTACTTGTCCTAGGGTTCATCTGCGTTCCTACTATCGTAAGATGTCCGCCTACTCAGATGATGAAAAGTTACTGATGCACTTTTTCCAGGACAACCTTTCTGATCCTTCTCTTGAATTGTACATGAGCTTAGAAGCAGTCAACATCCGATGCTGGAGGGATTTGGCTGAGGCCTTCGTTAAGAACTACCAGTATAATAGCGACCTTCCGCCTAACAGGGTCCAATTGCAGAATCTGTCTCAGAAGAATGGTGAAGGCTTCAAAGAGTACGCCCAGAGGTGGCGTGAGCTGGAAGCTAGGGTGCAACCTCCCATGGTAGAAAGGGAGTTAATTGATATTTTTGTTGCCACGCTACCGGGTGTATACTACGAGAAGCTGATCAGTAACATATCAGGTAGCTTTTATTTTCTAATCATTACTGGGGAGAGGGTCGGAAACGACATTAAGCTAGGGAAGATTCAAGCTGGCGAAGGATCCTCGGCAAGAGGAGGAAATAGAAAGGATTTTGGTAAAAAAAAAAAACGAGAAGGAGAAACCAACGCAGTATCTAGTTCCTGGGGTAGAAACAGAAATCAGCATCAGCACTACCGTCAACAGCATCAGAAGGTTGCAAGTATCACAATACCTGCGGTACCACAACAACAACAATAGCAACAACCACAACAGAATCAGCAGAACTATGCTCCTTATAGATTCCAAGATCGGGGCAGGGCGGTAAATAGGCAATTTGACGCGCCTCCGATGCCATATTCTCAATTACTCCAACACTTGTTACAGTTACAGTTAATACAGAAGAGGACTTTGGCTCCTTTGACAGGTGCACCACCTCTGGGTTACGACACTAATGCTCGATGTGAGTTTCATTCTGGTGCTCTGGGTCACAATATTGACAATTGTAAGGCGTTTAAGCATAAAGTTCAGGATCTCATAGACAATAAGGCTATAAACGTTTCTCACGACGCGCCCAATGTCGTGCAGAACCCCATGCCTAATCATGGGGCAGCTGGGGTCAGTGCTATCCTTGAATATGAGAGCTTGAATTTGGTGTCGGATGTCAATGAGTTGAAGACACCGCTGAGTTTTGTAAAGAACAGGTTATTGAGGGAAGGGGTATTCCCAGGTTGTGACGAAGCTTGTACTGAATTTTTGAGCCATCCCGAGGGATATGAGAAGCTGAAAAACCATAATCAAAAGCTGTTGAATGATGATGTCTTGCAATTTGACAGAGTTGCTAAGAAGAAGACTGAGGAATTAGTGGTTGAAGAGAGGGATGAGGTTCTGACAATCTCGATTCCGTACAAGACTATTACTATTTCTGCGCCTCCCAGGCTATCAACCATCATCATTACCAAAGTTGGTCCTGTAACATATGAAAGTACTAAGGCGATTCTGTGGAACTATGAAGCCGAAGTACACTGTAACGAACAGAAACAGAAGTTGAAAAGTTTACCGGTGGATTCTATGGACAACTTAGTTGGAGCTGGTGGAATTACTCGGAGTTGAAGAGTATTTTCGTCACCTGAAGTGGTCGCTAAAAAATCTGACAAAGGGAAGGGTAAAATAGTGGTTGAAGAGACTTCTCAAGCTGGTGAGAAGGAATCCTTGTTGAAGGAGGCGGAGGAGTTCATGCGCTTGATAAGAAATAGTGATTACAAGATTGTGGATCACTTATAGCAGACTTCGTCCAAGATATCCATTTTTTCCCTGTTATTGTGTTCGGAAGCGCACATGAACGCTTTGTTAAGAATCCTGAATACAGCTTATGTGCCACAGGAGATATCTGTGAATCAACTCGAGGGAGTTGTGGCACATGTAAATGCAGGAAATGGGTTGGGTTTCACTGACTTGGATCTGACGCCCAAGGGGAGGAATCATAAATGTGAGCTGCACATATCTATTGAATGCTGAGGGGACATTCTGTCACATATGCTTGTTGATACAGGGTCATCCTTGAATGTGTTACCGAAGAAAGCACTGATGAAGTTAGATACCCATGGTATATTGTATATGCCAAGTGACTTGGTAGTACGAGCTTTTGATGGGACTCGAAGGTCCGTGTTTGAGGAGTTGACTTTGCCAATCCAGGTCGGTCCGAAGGTGTTTGACGCTGTGTTCTACATCATGGATATTCATCCAGCTTATAGTTGTCTGCTGGTACGTCCCTGGATCCATTCGGCAGGCGCCATAACGTCTACGTTACACCAAAAATTGAAGTACATGGTGGGTGGCAGTGTTGTCACTATTTGCGGGGAAGAAGATATAATGATTAGTCATTTGTCTTCATTTAAATATGTCGAGGTTGATGGCGAAATCCACGAGACTTTATGTTAAGCCTTTGAAACTGTGCAAATTAAAGATAAAGCACCGGTCATGAGCAAAGCGCCTAAAGTCGCCATGTCATCCTTTAAGGAAGCTCAGGCAGTGGTGAAGGCTGGGGCATCACAAGGTTGGGGCCAAGTGCTGAACATTCCCAATAAGCAAGACAAATTCAGATTGGGATACAACCCATCTTCCTCCTCCCAGAGCGTGCCGCGCTATAAGGGGCATGTCCATTTTACCAGCGGCGGGGTAATCTTTGAGCAGATTAATGCCATATCGGATGAAGACAGTGACAACGATTGCGACATGGATGCATGGATTCGACCATGTACTTCAGGACAAAGCCTAAACAACTGGTATGTCGAAGAAATCATCAAAGTGATGACAAAAGAGTAATGATTTGTTTTTCTAATTATTGTATAGCCCTATGTTCTACCCGGAGCATAGCGGTATTTGTCTTCAGGGCCTAATTGTTTATGCTTGAACAATCTTTTTATCAATCAATCAAAGGGCGTTTTTCTGCATTCAAATATTATGATCTCTGTCTTTCCTGTTTTATTTTTAACAATAAGATGGCAATGTGGTTTGTTCTTGTTTGCATATCATTTTAAGCATTAAATCATCATCATTGCAGGTTTCACATTGTAGATGACACCACTCCAGAACCGCCTATGACTCGCTTTGACTTTGATAATCCGATATTTTAAGCCGAAGAAGAGATTGATGAAGATGAAGACCTACTAGAAGAGCTTGCCAGGCTTTTGAAACAAGAAGAGAAAATCGTGCTACCTCATCAGGAGGAAATTGAGGTCGTCAACTTGTTGCAGAGTGATATCAAGCAAAGATTGGTTGAAATGCTCCGAGAGTATAGTGATATCTTTGCTTGGTCATACGAAGATATGCCCGGTCTTGATACTGATATTGTGGTTCATCGCTTGCCTTTTCGTGAAGAGTGTCCGCTAGTCAAGCAGAAGCTCAGAAGGACCAGACCAGATATGGCTGTGAAAATCAAAGAAGAAGTCCAGAAGCAGTTGGACGCAGGGTTTTTCGCTGTAACAACTTACCCTTCGTGGGTCGCTAACATCGTATCGGTACCAAAGAAGGATGGTAAGGTACGGATGTGTGTTGATTATAGGGACTTGAATAAAGCAAGCCCGAAGGACAATTTCCTGCTCTCCCACATTGACGTATTGGTTGATAGTACTGCGCAATATTTAGTGTTTTCCTTCATGGACGGTTTTTCCGGATATAATCAGATTAATATGGCGCCGGAGGATATGGAGAAAACAACGTTCATTACACCGTGGAGGACTTTCTGTTATAAGGTAATGCCTTTTGGGTTAAAAAATGTAGGGGCAACCTATCAGTGGGCAATGGTCACTTTGTTCCATGATATGATTCATCATGAGATTGAGGTCTATGTTGATGACATGATAGCAAAGTCGCAAACAGAGGAACATCTGGTAAACCTTTCGAAACTGCTTGAGAGGCTAAGGAAATTCAGACTGAGGTTGAATCCGAACAAGTGCACCTTTGGTGTCAGGTCGGGAAAGTTGTTGGGGTTCATTATCAGTGGAAAAGGAATCGAGGTCGATCCTGCAAAAATAAAAGCAATTTAAGAAATGCCAGCGCCGAAAACAGAGAAAGACGTTCGTGGTTTCTTGGGTAGATTGAACTACATTGCTAGATTCATATCTCATCTCACCGCCACATGTGAACCCACGTTCAAATTGTTAAAAAAAGGATCAGGCAGTTGTCTAGAACGAAAGTTGCCAAAGGGCATTTGATAAAATAAAAGATTATTTGCAGGAGCCTCTAATACTGATACCTCTAGTAGCTGGAAGGCCATTGATAATGTATTTAACGGTTCTTGAGAACATCATGGGTTGTGTTCTCGGTCAGCATGACGAGACTGGAAGAAAAAAGCATACAATATACTACTTGAGTAAAAAGTTCACAGATTGTGAGTCTAGATATTCAATGTTGGAGAAGACTTGTTGCGCACTTGCTTGGGTTGCCAAACGCCTGAGACAGTATATGCTAAATCATACAACCATGCTAATTTCGAAGATGGGTCTGATTAAATACGTCTTTGAAAAACAAGCACTTTCGGGGAGAATTGCCAGATGGCAGATGGTTTTGACAGAGTATGACATTCAATACGTTTACCAGAAAGCTATCAAAGGGAGTATTCTGTCAGAATATCTTGCTGAACAGCCGATTGATGACTATCAACCTATGAAGTTTGAATTTCCCGATGAAGATATCATGCTCTTAAAGATGAAGGATCGTGATGAGCCATTACCCGATGAAGGTATGAAGAAGGGTTCCTAATGGCAGATGATATTTGACGGTGCTGTTTACTCTTACGGTAGTGGAATTGGGGCAATTATCACGACTCATCATGGTTCTCATATCCCATTCACTGCCAGGTTAACATTTCCTTTCACTAACTATGAAGCCGAATACGAAGCGTGCATTATGGGTTTGGAGGAAGCCATTGATCTGAGGATCAAGAATCTCGATGTGTATGGCGATTCAGCGCTAGTTGTTAATCAGATCAAGGGGGAATGGGAGACCCGTCAGCCTAATCTGATATCTTACATGAACTATGCAAGGAGGCTGTTACCTTTCTTTGATCGAGTAGAGTTCCACCACGTGCTGAGAGCAGAGAATCAGATGGCAGATGCCTTGGCTACGTTGTCCTTGTAACACCCTTTTTCTACCCTAAAATTATTAAGGTAAAATAACACAAAAATCAGAGTGAATAAATAAATTTCATTAAAAAGTCACAAAAGGGCGTAAATTTCTCAAAGTCAACAAAATAGGTCCATACTCCGTAACTACGGGTTTTCCCCAGGTACATCAAACAACATAAAACAGCGGAACTCAAAGCATAAATCAAGGTTTCTCCTCAAAAGGGAAAATAAGTAAAATAACCCACTGATATAAAATCAACTCAAAGAACCCAACCCGATGTTACATATCAGAGCAAGACCCTCTAAGCAACTAAATCAGCTAATAACTCAAAACTTCAAAAATACTCCTCGACGGCATCCACGACTAAACTGGATCATCTGCACGTTACCCACGTGGAGGTAACATTCAAACAGGAAGGGTGAGTAAAACAGCTCATAATAATCAATGTATAACAATTAATGCATAAACGGCGGCATATTCATATTCAACACATTCTTATCCTTCCATAGGCCTCGAAGGCCACAACGTCATAAGTTATACACAAAGGCTCATAAATGCAAATGCAACATAGACTCAATGCATGTGGTACCAATCATCACAGCGCGATGGACACTGGGCCATCAACCCTCCATAGATCCCCATCAATAGGATCGATTCTACTTGAGAACCGGAGCACATCAAAATACTTCACATCCGCACAGTGGGATTGAAGCCAAAGTAATCGAGGTCCTGAACTGAAGTCCGGATGCACATGAATGCATGATGCACACGTCATAATAATAATCCTCATAATAACATCATAAGTGCATCATCATTCATCATATTCATCACATTCATCATCATCAACGTCATAGCTCATCATCATAATCATCATCATACATCATGTCATCACAGCACATCATAAAACTCATCATCATACCTCATTTCGTCATATACTTCATCATAATATTTAACCTCACACGACATGTCATCATATAATTCATCAATATAATCATCATCACATAAATCATCATATCTCGTGTTATCACATAATTCATCATAATAATAATCATCATCATACAAATCATCATATCTCATGTTATCACATAATTCGTCATAATAATAATCATCATCATATAAATCATCATATCTCATGTTATCACATAATTCGTCATAATAATAGTCATCATCACATAAATCATCATATAATCACGTCCAAATCACATATTAGCTCATAGTCATCCTCATATTAGCCCATCCTATTATCACATATTAATTCATAATACTACCCCATGTTATCTCATATTAATTCATAATATTATCCCATGTTATCTCATAGTAATTCATCAATTATACTCGCGGTAGTCCTCACACTATCGCCTATCAATAACATCATTCCTCACTGCCATACTCATGGTAATCCATCCCCGAATTGCCCAAATCAAACATCAAGGCTTGCTGCAACACGATCAACTTTCGCGAACTCTGCTACATTCGCTGGCTTGCTCGCTAGGCGAGTCGGTAGCGAGTCTTCGCTAGCATGCTTGCTAGGCGAGTCTGTGGCAAGTCTTCACTGGCATGCTCGCTAGGCGAACAGTGCGATGACAGCAAAACCTGTTACGACCAGAACTGATTCTTGACCAAATACTCATATGATTCACTTGCCCAATGCCCCCAAAACATCCCTAAATCATCCCTAAGGTCATACGGCGATAACAGCACAAAATCTATGGTTTATTAGGCCAATCTGGCAACCTTTGCACTGCCTAAATCACTATTTTCCTGCAATTGCTCTGAGTGCATTAGAGTTACTCACATTTGAACATTCCTATTCCTACAGGGTCAAACATATCACAACCCAAGGTTTTGGCCACGAAGGCCTAAGGTTTCCCTTTCTCATATCAATATTCAGTGTTACATACCATAAGCCGTAATCTCAGAATTTTATCATCAATTTCCCTAATTCCTCAATTAAATTCACGATTAGATTTACTCTTGAGGTTTAGGCCACGAAGGCCAAAGATCATTATTTCCCATCTTTACCCTTAGAATCCTTAGAATACCACCTCTATGATATATCTAAGCCACGAAGGCCATAGATCACTTGTTCTCATAACCTTCTAATCTTATCACGGTCAAAATCTCAACGATAGATTTTGGCCACAAAGGTCAAAATCTCAACGATAGATTTTGGCCACAAAGGTCAAAATCCCCTTTTTCTCATAATTCCCCCTAAAACCCCCAAACCAACCATAAACACATCTAAAGGCATACATAGAAAATCATGAACAGCGATACTCCCCATACCTTAGCCGATTCAAAGCTTTCACGATTATCTCTGGGCATCTTCCGAAGCTTTTGCCTCCACTTCTCCCTCCTCAGAGCTCTGGCCTCCATTCTTTTCACGGTTAACAAAATGAATCCTAAACCTTCAGAATTCTATTTTGTCAAACTTAGACTTGGGCCACACAATTGGGCTTTCTCCATTATACCCTCACTTACTCCTCTCAATTGCCCAAATTACCCTTATTCCTCTTATATTTATTTTAATTCATAATAATATTAATAAATTAATATTATATACTATCAATTAAATAAATAACCCATAAATTGCATAATTCTTAATAATTCCACAATACCGAAAATCACCGGAAATACCCAAAATATGAATATTTTTAATTAAATAAATTAATTAAAATATTCCGATTAAATTTGGGGTGTTACAACTCTCCCCCACTTAAAAGAATTTTTGCCCTCGAAAATTACTTCAAGGAAACAGAGTCGGACACGACTCCTTCAACTGATCTCCACACTCCCAAATCCAACTTTCTCTAGTTGGTCCTCCGAAAACTACCTTTACTAAGGCAATTTCTTTACCTCAAGGTTGCTTATCGTTCACTAATCCGAACTAGCAATACCTCAATAGTCAAATTATCTCCCACTTGTACATCGTCTATCCGAATCAATGTACTTCTTCAACTTAGGCACATAAAACACATCATGCAATTTCACAAGTGACATCGATAAAACAGTCTAACATGGTACTCCCCCCACGCTTCCACTGCGCTACTCTGATACAGACCAACAAAGCACGGTGTGAGCTTCCGAGACATCAAAGCTCAACCAACACCAGTTAGTGGTGTTCTCTCAAAATCCATCTTTTCTTGGATCCTCTTGATCATTTCAGTCGTCTCTTGCACAATCTCAGGTCCGAGCACATCACTCTCGCCTGACTCATATCAACACAAAGGAGTCCTACACCTCCTACCATACAAATCCTCATACGGTGCGATTCCGATACTAGAATGCTAACCATTATTGTAGGTAAACTCAACCAACAACAATGACTATCCCACGATCCACTTTGATCCAACACACAAGCTCTCAACAAATCCTCTAAAGACTGGATAGTCCTCTCTGTTTGTCCATCCGCCCTCGGATGATAGGCAGAATTCAACTTCAACATGGTACCCAAAGCGTCTGCAAACTCTCCTAAAATCTCAATGCAAATTTCGGATTCCTATCAGAACGATATTCAACGGTATCTCATACAACTTCACAACTTCCTCAATATACATCTCAGCTAGCTTCAACATAGAATAGTTAATCCTCATCGGTATAAAATGAGTTGCTCTAGTCAATCTATCCAAAATCACCCAAATTGAATCATATCCCTCTCACAGTCTTCGGCAAACCCGACACAAAATCCACAGAAATAGTATTCTATTTCCAATCTGGAATATTCAACAGTTGCATCAGACCCAACGGTCTCTGATGTTCAATCTTCGACTTTCGACAAGTCTAACCAGCATATACAAACTCAACCACTTCTCTCTTCATCTATAGCCACCAAAATAATTTCCTCAAATCCGGTTACATCTCCATAGCACCGGGATGGATACTCCATCTCCCTCAATGTCCTTCTTCAAGAATACTCTTATTCCACTCAATAATATCTATAACACAAACTCTATCACGACATCTCATGATACCATTTCCATTAATCCAAAAACAACCCTTCGACTTTAATTCATTAAATTCCACCAATCTGCCAACTCAATTCAGATTTATGACCTTCTTGAATCTCATAAATAACACCACTAGTAAGCTCCAACATGCTAAGCTTAACTCCATCAGAAGTCTCTTCACAGCCCAAACTCATATCACAAAATTGTTCAATCAGTTCTAACTCTTTTACCATCTTCATCGGTATATGCAAAGAATTCCAAATCAATACATCGGCTACCATGTCCACTTTACCCGAATGGTAATTCAACCCAAAGCCATCCTCCTTTGGAAGCCCCATGCCAAACGGACACTTAATTTGTGAGTTATGGCGGAAACACGAACTGTACTTTCGCACTTAATACAAAATCCAAACATAGTCCATCAATAAATAACTTAATTCCATGCCACTACTTCACCATCGCATAGAGCATTCGAATAGCTTTCCAACTCTTTGAACTGTGTGTCATTCCAAGTTACGGTTCTCCCGTTACGACAAAAATACGAAAACAACATTCTTCTACCCCAGGATATTTCGTCCGATGAACACAGAGGCGAGCAGCCACTTCCTCCTAGAGCTGTTCGCTAGTGTTGCACCCCAAAATTTGCCCAACATTTTCTTTACCTAGCTTGTGTTTCATTTCATTCACATTAGCATTATCATTTACATTTCATTGACATGTATGCAGGAGATCAAGAGGTATGATCACCAATTAAGAGCTATATAAGACTATGAAGCTAAGCTAAGAAGGTTATTCAAGTGTTCAAGGGTTGGTATCCTTGTCAGAGAAGTTAAAAGATCCTCAAAGAGAGTGGTTGAAGCCAAGTGTGTAGGTCTCCTAACTTGAAAGTTGTGGAAAGCCATCAGATGATTCTGAAGCCATGAAGTTGGACTTGAGGTCTTGAGAGAGCTCATGAGAAGTTTTGAAGATCACTTTGAGGCCTAGACATGTCATTGTGCAAGATTAAGAAGCCTCAACCATGATTGGTGCAATTAGGGTTTGATTAGGTCAACTATAAGTCAACTGATGATTTGGAGAAGGTTGAGACTTAATCCAAGAGCCATGTGATCATGGATTGATGCATTAATATGTTCTAAGGATGATTCCAAAGTTAACACATCATGATTGAAGAGTTTGTGAAGTTTCAGGCTAGGGTTTCTAAGACTTGACAGTGTAAAATCCCCATAATTGTCATCTCATCTTGCCCCCAACATGATTGTTGTAGAGCATGGTCTTAGCTTTAATTTGAGTGCTAGAAGTCCTTGATAGGATTTGTAGAACTCAAGTTATGACTTTGACAAGTTACAAGTCATCTGAGGTATGTGAATTTGGAGCTTGAAAGTTGCCCAAATTGCATGACACTTTTGCCCAAGAAGGATGATTCCTATGAACTTTTGGTCAAAATGAATGTTTTTCCTTACCCTCTTAGCTTTCTAGAGAGTACTATAAGTCCTTGATAGGATTTGTAGAACTCAACTTATGGCTTTGACAAGTCAAGGGTATTTTGGACATTTGGTGATTATAGGTCATTTGTGATCATAGGCCATTTTCACCAACTTAGAGGCCTCAAATGAAGTTTTGTTCAACTAGAAAGTTGCTCAAAATGGGGTTTTAACCTTGACCATGCATCAAGGAGGCATTGAAATGGCTCAAGGAGAGACTTGGTTCAAGAAATTTTGGAAAAAAGAAGAATTAAAAGGATTTAATGGTCAAAAATTCACATAATTCATTTGGTGACCAAATGAGACAAACTTATAGGTCATTTTGATTGTAAAATGCATTTTAAAGACAATGGTAATGTTGGTTTTTTCATTTGAGGCCCCATTCAAAGATTTGCATTTGATTGCTTATGATGTAAGTTACATAAACCAAACTATGCACAAGTGCAAGACCAATGCTCCAATCCATCCAAACACCTTCATAGTCTCATTTGAGGAGAATTTAGATGAGAATGAGGTAATAAACAAGCTGCAAGCAGGGCTGCCATGGATGAGAATGAGATGAGAAATTCAAGAGCAAGAGATATTGGATATCTCATATAGATGGTTCTAGGAACTTCTAGACCATTCCCACTGGTTCTATATAAGCTCTAGAGCTGGTCCAAGGCCAAGGTTGGTGAGAATTGAGAGGAAATAGAGAGATTGCATTTTGAATTTGCTCATCGCAAATCAAAATCTGTTACAGGCATTGAGGCCATTTCAATCCAAGTTCTTGATTCCAATAGCTTGCTCTAGGGTTAGAGATTGATTCCAGATCAAATTCAAGGCAAAACCATTGAAGGATCGTGAGTTGGCATTGCAAATTCCTCATCTGCAACTCAGAATCGGGTTCAAGGATCTACCAAGTTTCAACTCTTTTCTTTGCATACAGAAGGTTGATTGGATGCTAGTGAAGGAATCTGGAGATTACTGAGGGTTGATTTGAAGATTTTACCACTCTGTTCATCAAGAATTTGCAGGTATGTACTTTTCATCGTACGGCTTAATTTAAGCATAATCTTTAGGTTTTGTTAGGTTAGAATCATTGTAGATTGGTGTAGGAAGCTTTTTGATAACAATTGGTATAGATTAGAGACAATAAGTAGGATGATTTGATTCCTGTTCTTGAGTGTATCTTGTTGATTCTTGAGTTTTAAGCTTAGTTTGATAGCTAAATCAAGTCAGTATTAGGTGGTGATGATGATAGACCTCATAATTTGGAGTTTGGTGTGATTTGATTCTTGAGTGGTTTCTGAAAATTTCATCGTGATTTGAGTTAGGAGGAGTTTCAATGTTGTTGGTTAGCATAGTTAGATTCAGTGGAAAAAACCAAGTGGATTAGAGTGTTCAAGTGAGAATTTTGATGGAGTTTTGAAGGAATACGATTTGGAGAGGATGAAGTTGAAGTTCTGTTCAACCATGGATTCCATTTCCCTCCAACATTCAAAAGGAAGAAGATGAGTTGGTTGCCATTGGATTAGACTGAAGACTTTGACCAAAGTAAGATCCCACGACCAGGAATTGATTTCATTTTGTGAAGGATTCTGAAAGAAGCTGCAACGCAGCGTTTCATTTAAGTGATAGGTTGGGCTTAGTGTAAAAACATGATACTCACACCCCCCCCTTTAGAGGCCCACCTGAAGATACACTGTTTTTAGTTGCTATTTGTACCAAGTTTTATCATTTTCATTTTATTTTCGTATTAATTTCTGATTGATAATTGGGCTTAGTAGCGCTTTAGTATCTGCACCCCCTTTCTGGCCCAACCTTTGAAATGAACTGGGTTTAATTGCTATTTGCCACGCCGAGTTTATCAATTTCTTTTAATTTCTTTTAATTTCTTCATTTCACATAGTTTAGTAAATAATCCATAAAAAATTGAGAAATAACTCAAATAATTCCATTCTTTTTTCCATTGATTCATGATTGAATCTAGTTTTTTTTAGATAAAAAATATTAATATTTCATGCATTTTTTATTTTATTAGCATTTGTTGAATTTTAATTGATATTAAAATAATCATGGTTGATACTTGGTTTTGTTGAATTTGGTTTGATCATTTGATGATGATTCTTGCCTTGATTTTTTGTGTGTAGCTAGTATAGATAAGCATGTTCCCCGTAGATTTTTCTCACATTTTTGTGATGAATTTAAGTGGTAGTTTTAGTTTGAAACTTTAGGAGCTCCATTTTTAGGGTTTATGGTTAATACCTTATGATTTAGGTTTTATATCTAGAACTTGGTGGATGATTCAACCTCTGAATTTTGCATGGTATATTCATGATTGAATTAGGGTCTCTTAGGAATTTTTGTAGGAATTTACAATGTAGTTTTCTATTTTTGTTTGATTTTAGTTTAGGTGCTAACTTTAGATGATTCTAATGCACTAATTTGACTAGATTAACCCCTTAAGTTCCCTTAGAGTAAGCGTGTGTTGTTTTACCCTTGGTTGAGGATGAAGGCAAGTTGAAGATGCAATGGAGTGCTTGAAGAAGCTTGGATGTGAAGATCTTCCCTTCTTTTGGTGTAGTGATGATTAGGTGTTAAGATTAGGGTTTGTAGGCAGAGCTTCTAGATAGATTCTCTTCCTTCATAAACATGGAAGATGTTGATCACTTCCATTCTTCCCTATGATGTAAGGTCACTTGTAAAGGCCTCATCCATCCTTTGGTAGGATGTGTGGCTCTTCACAAGTTGGTAGAACCTTTGAGGCTCCCTTTCTCTGATGATGGGATGCTTAGTGGTGACGTTTGGTCTTCACTCTGCTACCAATCATCCAAACTTTGCTTTTGTTAGATGAATATTTCTCCCTTGCTAGAGGATGAAGTTCCTTTCTTGAGGAATATTGAAGGCTAGAAGTTGACACTTCTATGTGTTTGAAGACTACCTTTAGAGTTGAAGCTTGAAGATCAAGAAGAACAAGTTGATACTTGTGTGAAGAAGATCAAATTGAGATTGAAGAAAGAGCTGAAGCTTGAGGAAGGAGAAGAATAAGTTGGTACTTGTGAGAGGAATCCATTGGAGATGGAATGAAGAAGCTGAAGCTTAAGGAAGGAGAAAGTTGATACTTGTGAGTTTGATGCATTAAGTCCCTGAAGGAACAAGTTGATACTTGGTATTAGGAGTGAAGCCTGAAGGTGGGGTTTACTGTGTGTCGCGGTGAAAATCGGATACCAAACTATTGATTAGTTTGAATCTTTAATTTATTTTGCAACCGAACTTTGATTTGTCCAAAGGAAGGGATAAAGATCGAAATTCCCACAATGCAATGCAAATGCAAGGTTTAGAGAGTTTTAGGTTCGGGGGTCGGTTAAACTTAGGGAAGGTGCTAGCATCCTAAGTTTCTGTAGTACTCTACAGGAACCTCTTGTTTTATGTTTGTTTATTGCTAAGTGTTTATCTGCTTAAAGGTATAAGAGACCCTAGTGGTTTATTTTTAAGTATACTCGATAAGATATCGCATCTTATGCCTACATATCCTGACAGGGATGGAATCAGAGTATCTGTAGTTCCCCTAAAGGGTTAGAGGAGCTCTTTGACTGTGGTCAAAGTTCCTACGGGTTTAGGGTAGTTGTTTTGATTGGGTTTAGGAGAAGAGATGAGTCTTCATGTTAAGGGAGATGTAACCACCACAAGTTGTAAGGAAATAGTATTTGCATCGTCTTAAGAAAAAGGCTTAAGTACTCGGATTGTTTGGCGAGTATGCCTTTGTTTCTCTTAATGCAAAGTCCCTACGGCTTGATTGTATTGTTGTGGAGTGGAGATTCTATCTCACTTAAGATGATTGACATCTTTCTCTAATGTGTTTGAAAAAGTTGTATAGTGTTGTTTGTTTGTCTAAGTTGTAGAGATAATGGTCCTTCCTATGGGGTAGGATCTATCTTAAGCGATCAACTTGAATGGAATCAAGGATCATGGGGGAATAATGCAAATGACGTGCACTACACACAAGTGTTGACTCATGTGTAGGTTTTTCCTTTGGACGAGATGCGATGCGATAAGAGTAAATATGATAATGTGAAATGACTGTAGAATAAATTGCAGAAATGTAAACCATACACATACGCATGAAAGCGCTAGAAGTGTGTGAGAGTGAAAGGTGTCGTGAAGTGATTGCGCGTGATTGATTAGATTAAGTTTTACGATATTGATTGTTTTTAGTTTATTAAATTGTCTTTAGTTAAATTGTGTTTTGGCGAGGTTATGATTATTTAAAAAAGAAAATTGTCTATTGGTTTTAATAAGAGTTAGATTAATGAGTTGATTTTAGGAAAGAAGGTTAATTTAATTTTAATAGCAAAAGGATTCTTTTGGGTGTGAACTGATTTTAAATAGAATAGGATTTATTAAATAAAGATAGTTTTTTTATTTTATTTTAGATATCATCGTAAGAGATAGAGATTAATTTAGAAAAAAAGTTTATTAATTAATTTAAATTGAAAGTTGATTATAATAAAGAGAAAATTAAGTTACTAAAAAGTTTACCAAATTTAAATTAATAAAAAAAGATTTGATGGATTTAATTGCTTTTTTTTAAGATTAAAATTAATCAGACAGAAAATATCTTAATTAAAAGTGTTTAATTACTTTAACAAAAGATTATATTATCGACTTAGGATTAAGTAGGTTTTTAATTATTAAAGAAGTTAATTAGGAGGTTTATGAGGTTCATTAGCGATTGGCAGGTTTCGTACAGTGTCGTGTGTGTTGTGATTCATGTTACAACCAAAACGAAAACAAAACGAAAACAAAACGACAGAGAAAAGAAAAAAAGCTGCGAACCCTAATCCCCAAATTAAACCCCTCCCCTGTTGTGATTCGCTCCCGTCTCTCCCTCAAATTCTCATCCGCTTCTCTCCTTCGATCGCTATCTTCTTTCTTTCCTTCGCGTTCAGACCTGAAACACAGACAAACACATCAAAAGCTTCCATGGATTTGGTTCAAACAGAGAGATTACCGCGAGTTATGGCCGGCGTCTTGAGGTTGCGACGGCGACGGTGGCGTCGGTTGTTTGAGGATGTTGATTCGCGGTGGTGCGCAATGGCCTCGTCAACAAGAGATGAGTGCTTCTTCTAGGTTTACGAATGTGCGTTTTGTTTTGATGATTTTTCAGTCTTGTAGGGTAGCTTTTTTCGCCTAGGGTTTTTCTTCTTTTTCTTGACTCTTCCTCCTCAATTTATATAGACTTTTTTGAGAACGAATCTGGAAATTTGATTTAAAGCATTTTAAAACCCGATTGGACCTTCTGTTTTGGTGTGGATATATTTAGAAACTTTCCTTTCTCGTTTCGATGGAATCTCCTCTCTGATTTAGGCGTAGCTATTTTGTTAAATGCTCACAGTTTCTGATTGGAATATTCTTCAAATCCTTTTGTGGAATATTCTCTAATGGTTATACTTCTGCTAATTCAATACTCGTGTTTTTGGTAGGTGCGGAAAACAAATGCTTTGGGCCAGGGAGGAAATATGCAGCCCATGGTAGATTGTGGTGCAAAGGGATTGGTAATAGTTTTAACAATTTCTTTTAAACTTCTGTTCGTTGATAACAACGTTCTGAATAGCCTCTTGTGTTAAAACAGATGGTGGATATGGATGATGTTAGCAAGAGAAGTCACTATGTAAGCTTTGATTTTTCTTTTTGGAATTAACCTGAGTTCTTGAATCTTTGTGAACATAAATGCTTAATTTTCAAGTGCTGGCTTTTGAGACTCTTCCTCTTCCCTTTTCAGTTCACATGTGTTATCAGTAAAGTGACAGAGATCGCCCACCTTCGTTGGAGTGGTTTATGAGTATCATGATGAAGTTGAATTGCATTTCAAGAAGCGTGCTTTTGAGATGTGAAGATTTTCGATTCATCCTGTCTAGAACAACCCTTCAGTGTTAAGTTATGGTTAGGTTGTAATCAACTAATTGCTCATTGTGATTGTTCATTATTGTTTGCTTATGTTGATTTGTTTAGCTTCCACTTGCAGTCTGCTCCACCTCTCTGCTCAACTTACATTTGCTACTTGGGATTTTGGTGAGACAACTGAGGTCCACGCAAGTCTGACGTTCTTCTCTTGCAGGCAAACGTGGGGGTCCCATAAGGGATCTTTGGTGCGGGTCTGAAAGGTTGTCAAACTTGTGATTTACCAAGCTTCTTCAAGTCTCTACTTTTCAAAAATCATTGATTACGCATACCGGAACTTACGTCTTGCTAATTCACTCTGAATTTGCAGGGATTTCCATCGAGGAATGAGCCTGCTAAGTAACAATCTTGGTGCATGCTTCGCAGATGTACTGGAAGCTTGGAGTCATGTAGAAGTTCGCCAAAGGCCGACATCACTTCTTCGAATCATTGCCTATTACTGCTGGTCCCGATGATAGTCAAGTTACTTGTTGTCTGCATAAATAATGGTGCTTACATAAAGCTGAACGAGATTCCTTTGTAACTTGCTAATTAAATCTCCTATTGTTTCATGTGTCGACGGGGCATGGAGAACTGCTGCGAGATGGTCTTCATGCCGCTGCACATCAAGGCGGCCCACTGACAACAAATTAGCACCTCCAGAAACGAAAGAAATCCCTCGTGGAATTTCGGATGTTTCGTGTATTTAAAAGGTAATGACTTGCTCAAATATAACGTTAGTTTCAAAATGGGATGAACAAAACAAGTCTCATGATTTCATGTGGCTGCAGGGGTATTGTGCCATGCTGTTACTGTTGGATGGGATACTGGGGTTTCCGCTAGAGTGTTGAGTTGAACTTACATTCATATAGGTTCAACAACACCAACTTATTGATATCTGGTACTTAGAAAACTCAGCAGTCGTTTGCTTATACAAATGGATCTTCGGGCAGTCCAAACGCATGCTCTGATGGTGCGACCGGTGGCTCTACATCGTGAGCTTGAAGAGTTTAAAACATTGTCGACGATGCAAGGTAGCATTTAATGTTTTTGTAGTAATCTTACTTAGTGTTACAATGTTGGCCTGGTGTCTCCTTCAATTCTCATGAGATTGTATGTGTGTTTGCAGGACTGGCTGGTAGCTTCGGATACTGCCGAGAAAGGTTCCAAATTGTCTGATATAGGTGGAAGTTATTGAGCCACTTGCGGTACCTCCACTTGGGATGCTTTATGGTATGGTGGTTCTTGATATCATTAAGCAAACTATAATATTTGTCTTCGAACATTTGCAAGATTAATAACAACAGCTGCATTATTGTTTCAGCCTACGGTTACGGAGCTAAGTCATTGCTCTAAGTCAAAAATGATACAGAGTGATTCGACGAAGGCGTCGAAGGACTGAGCCAAGCGTCGAGCAATGATGGGAGTTTGCGAAGCATCTGGTGTCGGTTTCAGAAAGAGCTCAAGAGTTGGTTTGTATCCTTGTAACAATCTCGTTTTAGTTCTCTTTGAATTGCCCTGTTTTGATAATGTTGGTATTAATGACTTTGAAAATGCAGTTAAGGTTTTCTCTTTAGTTGATGGCACATTTCTGATTGAATGCATCAAACTGCTTCAGATTCTTTTGAGTAGGTTATATACACACAACAGCTGTTATTTGCAGAATGTTGAATAATACAGGTTGCTGTACGAGATGTGATACCTTCAAAACCTTGCCATACCTTCCAAAGTACTCCCTACGCCGAAGTAAATCTTCATCTGCGAGGTTAGGAGGCAGTCCAATTAAGTACACAAGGTTGCACTGAATGACCCCAACATCAGCAAGGTGTTTCCTCCCATCTGATGATTTCGGCTTTATCATTCTGCAGCTTTTTCATACTGTGAATTCATTTCAGCAACCAATCTTCGACAGTCCCAAGTAAATTGGTTAGGTAGCTAATTGCAACTCAGTCATTTCGAGTGGCCTTTGTGTCGCTTAATTTCCAAGAAAAAAGTGGTGAAAATCTTGAAAGAAGGTATGCCAAGATGTGTTATTATTTTTAAGTCTGCTGTAGGAACTAAGATGTGTTTGCTATTGATAATTGTTTTCTACAGATTTGCAGGGAACCCAATAACTCAGGAGTATGGCCAAACACTTGGTGGATTTGCGGTTCTAGGACAGAGTTCACCTTCGGCAGAGTTCAAATCTTTGTCTTCAATTGACTCTAGCAGATGGTTATTGAATTAGAGAAAGGATCAGATCAGCTCTCATTTGAGGAAGGTAGTGAAATCCTTTGCAATTAACTCAAATCTTACGGTTGTTCACTATCAGCTATTGATAGGTCTCATGCACTCGTCACTTGTTTATGTTATTCACTTCGCTTAGTTTCTATTTGTCGTTTTATTCCACATCTCCGCTTGACTTGTATTTGTTGCTTAAGCTTTGGGCAAAGTAATTGTCAGAACTCTGATGTCTCGACTCTTAACAGGTTCGATCCTCACAGTATGACTCGTTTGAGGACTAGATGCGACGAAGTCCCTGGCAGCACCGTTGGAACCACCAAATGGTTTTGAATGGCTTCCACCCGAAAGGTGAGGGTGGCATCGAAGCAAGGAAACTCCAGTTGTGCAGTGATGGCATGGGTGGATAAATATGCAGTAGAAAGTGGGTTATTGAAAAGACTTGAGTTTACCGTAATCGCAATTGCCGCTAAAATACATTAGTGTTCTTTTTATGGGATTGCCTTGCACTGTTACTTGTAGCTGTAACATTTGAAATTGTCTTGTAAACCATATCAAACAACTTTGAACTTTATGTTATTAGATCACTGACTTGGATACTGTATCTGTATTTAAATCTTTGTAAACATGCGGTCGGCGTTTATAGTGAACTGTGTCACGCATACTCTAAACTCGAGTTGTGCATGCTTGTTGTACTAAATGAATCTTCTTTTCAAATGAATTCAAAATTTGTTTTTTGATGCAGACCAAGTGGGCTCCAAACATTTAAGGATCGAACTTTAATGACGTAGGGATTCCATGACCCATACGTCCCATATTAGAACTTGAAATAGAACACTCCTTAAAGGTTCAAGGCACAACCCCTCTTGGATGCAGATATGAAACCTTCATGCAAATTAAATCGCCTAGTCTCGATTCCCAATCTTCGTCCTAAATTGTCGTTTCGAACCATGTAATCCAATTTCTTCCACTTGAAAAAAAAGAACTAGATGCAAATTGCTACGAAAACCGCAATCGAACCGCGAGCGACCAATCTCTAAACCAAAAGAGCCCCCTAAACCTCCTCAAAAAAAACAAAGGCTTCTGACACGCTCATGATTACCGGAAAGCTTTAGGATCTTTGAGTCAAAACATATTTTAAAGTAGGTTATACCTGCACCGGTTGGTTAGTTGTAATAACATGCACATAAGAAGTAGAGATAACACGTAAGAGAGAGAGAGAGAGAGAGAGAGAGAGAGAGAGAGAGAGAGAGAGAGAGAGAGAGAGAGAGAGAGAGAGAGAGAGAGAGAGAGAGAGAGAGAGAGAGAGAGAGAGAGAGAGAGAGAGAGAGAGAGAAAACGCAAAGAAAGAGGTGGCATCTCATGGTCAAAATTAGGGTGCGACAGATGCCCCTATTTAAGTTACTCCTATTCGGAAATATGGAGATTGAAATCTTCGCATCGACGAGATAGGAGGGACTTAAATACAAACATTGCGCGAATTTTGCCTTAAGATGCCACCAAATGCAAATGCAAATGACATGCGGTGGTATGAAAATGCTAGAAAGACAGTCTCATGAGGAAGAGATGTCACAGGAGAATAAACTGGACACAATGTGCTAGACAGAAGAGCAACAGACCCAACAAGGCGGGACTCTACGAGGACAGGGACAATCACCAATGGGAAATCTCCAAACGTATGATAGTAACTCATACACCAAAGATATAGTGATCCAGACAATTTGTGATCGAAGGGTAGCTTATTACCAACCATGTAGTGGGCGGTAATATGCCGAAATTAATTTTTCTAATTGGGGCGCAATTCAACTTTATTTCGTATTCTTTTTCTTTTTTATTTTTCATTTTTTTGTATATATTATTTTATTATTTGTAATCCGACTGAAAATAGTAAAATGCATAACCTCCTCGAGCGTTATGGTACGGGGACCATGAGCTGGTCTCAATCTTTGCAGATGGTAGAATCACTGTAGTTTGTAGATGTAAATGTAGGTTGTAGAACTTCCCCGAGCGTCATAGTCTGGATGCTATGAGCTGGTCTCAGTTTCTGATGTCGAACTTCCCCGAGCATCATGATATGGGAATCATGAGCTGGTCTCGGTCCCTGATGTAGAACTTCCCCGAGCATCATGATATGGGAATCATGAGCTGGTCTCGATCCCTTCCCGAAATGATTAAAACTCGTGAGGGCACCATCATAGGGGGTTGTAATTTTGTAGATTGTCGTTGTAAATTGTAAATGTTGATGTAATCTGTTGTTGTAGAACTGTAAATGTAATTTGTGGACTGTAGATGTAGTTCTTTGTAGAACCCTGTGGATGTAGTTCGTTGTAGAACCCTGTAGATGGTAAATGTTGTTGATGTAATCTGTAATGTACTCTGTTGTTGTAGATGTAATTTGTAATTGTAAATTGTAGATGTAGTTGTAAAGCTTCACCGGGGATCTTCGGAAGAGATGTGAACCGGTTGAATTGTAACGTATGTCTTCTCAAGTACGGAGACTATTGTGGTAAACTTCTTTGACTTCTCTGGGGAGATGCCACTTGACGGAAGTAAACTTGTGTGATGAACTCATTGGGGAAGTTATTCCTGAGAGAAATGTCTGTAACTGTCTAATGTTGAAGGATCCACTGATGGTAAATGATTTGTCTTGTGAAAATTGTCGTTTTGAATAAGATCCTAATCAAAACGAGTTGCTCAAATAAAGAGATTGACGTTCGATAAAATCTTGTGATGCCATTGTTGAAGAGATGTCTGTCTTCAGGAATATTCTTCTTGGAGAGTAGGGTACAAAATAAATGCACTCTTAATCCATGTTCAAAGGTTGGAGACGTCCATGATGTGATTGCCAACAGACCGAAGTTCGATTCGGGAAGTAGCCGAAAAGAAATTGTAAAGCAAGACTTGACCATTGAGGTGTGAACTCAAATGGAATTGTACTAAAATAACCGTCTTCCATGAGGGTTAAACTTCATGGGGAAAGTGAAACATTGTGTTCTTTCTGCCTAGGGAAGAATCTAATTGGAGGGATGAGACACGCCCAAATACCCAGGGATAACTACAGCCAAGGCGATAGAATAAAACAAGTACAAAGAATGCAGAAAATGCGCATGCCATGCTGTCTACTTATATGTTATGCATATGCCGACGGATTGGGGGAAACGAAATAAACGCCTCAAACGGAAGGGTACTCAAGCAACACCTCCACGGATCCCTCATCGCTTGCGAAGAAAGTCTTCGAACAGAGGCAACCTTCGTGTCTAGAGAAGATAAATCCTTTTGTCCTGGAGAAGCACCTAACATTGTTGCTTTTTCTTCGGATAAAGTGAACATCCCTGGTCGTCCTTTTGTTATTCATATATCGAGTAGAACAAAGTTTTGAAAAAGTTTAAATCAATTCGGATTTGCTATCAAGAATACAGACTTATGGTAAGCGAAAAACTTTTATTGAACGGTGGTCAGCAGAAAAGCGTGACCCGATATTACAGCGTTGGAAAATGATAGCGATTACATAAAGGGAATAACGTCCTATTTCTCCTAAACAAAGTACTTCTTGACAGCATCCGTATTCACGGGGCGAGTGATCTCTTCTCCATCCATTGTTGTTAACATCAAAGCGCCTCCTGTCAAAACCCTTTTTACTACATATGGTCCATCATAATTCGGGGCCCATTTTCCTCTTATGTCAGTGAGGAAAGACTGGATTTTCTTGAGCACAAGGTCACCTTCCTTGAATACCCGGGGTCGAACTTTGTTGTCAAATGCCCTCTTCATCTTCTGCTGATACAACTGCCCATGGCATAGTGCAGCCATCCTCTTTTCTTCGATTAAGTTCAACTGATCATATCTATTCTGACACCATTCGGCTTCTGATAACTTTGCCTCCACCAAGATCCTCATAGAAGGAATCTCAACTTCTATCGGGAGCACCGCTTCCATACCGTAAACAAGTGAAAATGGAGTTGCCCCAGTCGATGTGCGTACCATCGTACGATATCCATGTAAGGCAAATGGGAGCATTTTGTGCCAATCTTTGTAAGTAACAACCATTTTCTGAATGATCTTCTTAATGTTTTTGTTGGCGGCTTCAACAGCCCCGTTCATCTTTGGTCTGTAAGGAGAAGAATTGTGATGCTCGATCTTGAATTCTTCACACAGCTCTTTCATCATCTTGTTATTCAGATTGGAACCATTATCTGTAATAATTCTGCTTGGCACACCATATCGGCAAATAAGCTGATTCTTGATAAATTTGACAACCACATGTCGGGTTACATTAGCATAGGAAGCCGCTTCGACCCACTTGGTAAAATAATCAATGGCTACCAGGATGAATCGGTGTCCATTAGATGCTTTCGGCTCTATCATTCCAATCATATCAATTCCCCACATAGAGAACGGCCACGGGGATGAAATAACATTCAACAAAGTCGGAGGCACGTGAATTTTATCTGCGTAAATCTGGCACTTGTGACACTTTCTAGCAAACTTATAACAATCCGATTCCATAGTGATCCAATAATATCCAGCCCTTAAAAGCTTCTTAGCCATGGCATGTCCGTTGGCATGAGTGCCAAAAGATCCCTCATGAATTTCCGACATTAACGTATCTGCTTCTTGTTTGTCAACACATCTCAGCAAGACCATGTCAAAATTACGTTTGTACAACACATTGTTACTCAGAAGAAAATTTCCGGCCAACCTTCTCAAAGTTTTCTTATCTTTGTTGGAAGCTCCCAGAGGATATTCTTGAGTTCTAAGAAACACTTCGATGTCATAGTACCAGGGTTTACCATCCTCAACTCCTTCGACAGGAAAGATGTAGGCAGGTCTATCGAGACGTTTCACTTCAATCCGAGGACACTGGTTCCAAAAGTTTACCACAATCATCGAGGCCAAAGTTGCCAACGCATCTGCCATTCTGTTCTCATCACGAGGGATATGATGAAACTCAACCCTATCAAAGAATGGTAATAGCCTCCTAGCATAATCCCTGTATGGGACCAGATTATCATGTCGAGTTATCCATTCACAAGTGATTTGGTTGATCACCACTGTAGAATCGCCAAACACATCTAAATTCTTAATTCTCAAGTCAAATGCTTCTTCAAGACCCATAATACATGCTTCGTACTCAGCCTCGTTATTAGTACACTGGAATGTTAATCTGGAGGTAAATGGGAAATGAGTCCCTTGAGGAGTCACAATAACAGCACCTATCCCTTTTCCATGAGCGTTGACAGCTCCATCAAAGATTAAACCCCATTGAGAACCTGGCTTTGGTCCTTCACCATGTATAGGTTCTTCACAGTCTTTCATCTTCAAGAACATAACATCTTCATCAAGAAAGTCATCGTTGGAAGGTTGATGATCCAAAATGGGTTGGTGAGCCAGATGATCAGCCAAAATACTTCCTCTAACAGCTTTCTGAGTATGGTACTCGATATCATATTCAGACAATAACATCTGCCATCTAGCGATTCTCCCAGTTAAAGCGGGCTTCTCAAAAATATATTTGATAGGATCCATCTTAGAGACTAACCAAGTAGTGTGATTCAACATATACTGGCGCAAACGCTTGGCGGCCCACGCCAAAGCGCAACAAGTCTTCTCTAACATAGTGTACCTTGTTTCACAATCAGTAAACTTCTTGCTCAAGTAATAAGTAACATGATCCTGCTTTCCTGATTCATCTCGCTGACCGAGTACACAACCCATCGAATCTTCTAAAACGGTCAAATACATAATCAAAAGTCGTCCTTTAACTGGCGGTATCAGGATGGGAGGTTCAAGCAAGTACTCCTTGATACTATCAAAAGCCTTTTGACAGTCTTTAGTCTAAACATATCCTTGTTCTTTCCTTAGAAGCTTGAAAATAGGCTTACATGTAGCGCTCATGTTGGATATAAACCTGGAGATATAATTCAGACGTCCCAAGAATCCTCTAACTTGCTTCTCGGTGGCGGGAGCTGGCATTTCCCGGATAGCTTTCACTTTGTCAGGGTCTACCTCGATCCCTCTTTGACTGACAATGAAACCTAATAGTTTCCCTGATCGTACTCCAAATGTGCACTTGTTGGGGTTCAAACGGAGCTTGTACTCCCTCAAGCGACCAAACAGCTTAGCCAGGTGTTTAACATGGTCATCCTCGGTCTTCGACTTAGCTATCATATCATCTACGTACACCTCGATCTCCTTGTGCATCATATCGTGGAACAAAGTAGTCATAGCTCTCTGATATGTTGCCCCTGCATTCTTTAATCCAAACGGCATAACTTTGTAACAAAAGGTGCCCCAGGGCGTTATGAATGACGTCTTTTCTCTGTCCTTGGGAGCCATTCTAATCTGGTTGTAACCTGAAAAACCATCCATGAAGGAGAAATTTTCATATCTCGCAGTACTGTCTACCAAGATGTCAATGTGAGGTAACGGAAAATCGTCTTTCGGACTGGCCTTATTCAAATCCTTGTAGTCTACACACATGCGAACCTTACCATCCTTCTTCGGGACAGGCACAATGTTAGCCAACCATAGTGGATACTCGGCAGTAACAAGGAAACCGGCATCAATCTGTTTCTGTACCTCTTCCTTAATCTTTAAAGCCATGTCAGGTCTAGTCCTTCTGAGCTTCTGTTTTATCGGCGGGCACTCTGGCTTTAACGGCAAATGATGTTCGACTATAGCTGTGTCCAATCCGGGCATGTCTTGATACGACCAAGCGAACACATCTACAAACTCTCCAAGCAAATCAATCAGCTGTTTCTTCACATCGGGTTTGAGCAAAGCTCCAATTTTCACTTCTTTACGGATTTCTTCCGATCCCAAGTTGACTACTTCCACTGGTTCTTGATGAGGTTGGATAGCTTTTTCCTCTTTCTCAAGCAGTCTGGAAATTTCTTCTGGGATATCATTCTCTGCGTCCTCAGCTTCGTACACAGGAAACTCGAAATTCGGAGAAGGAAGTGGATCATTATTCCCAGTTTGTAATTTGTGTGGCAATCTGCGCAAGTGATGTGAGTTTAAATAAATTTTTGTTTTGTCAGGTGGAAAGTGTGTGTACGCGAGATGCTACTTATTATTTTCCAACATCGTGAATAAAATTTAAAAAAAACAGATGTAAATGAAAGTAGTTTATTGATGATAGCAAAACCGAAAAGACACGCCCAACAAAGTCACCTTTGCCTTGGGCAGAACAAAGGGAATTATTAAAAATTATGCCCTAATAAATGCAGTTTCGCCTTGGGTAGAGCGAAAATTTTAAACAAATGCTTTACTTAGATATATGAATGGCGGTAGGAGCTTCAACCACACTCCAATTCTTGACCACGACACCCGGCGTCACAAAGTTTGGGATGTCCTCATCTGGCTCTTCCTCGGTGATGGCATAAACTCCAAAGGTATAGTCAAATTCGTCCGAAACATAGCCTGGGTCTTCCATATAAGGCTCATAGTCTTCGTAAGGAATGGAGGACCCGGCGGAACCATTTGATATGTAGCCTTCAAGTTCGTCCTCCGACACAACATTAATCTGAGGATGATGGACGGCCCCTCCACTACGGAACACTTCATTGATCAACGGGAACCCTTGACCTTTAGTGATTTGTTGAGCGGAACTGCTGGTGAAACCAAGACCTTCTTTGTTTCTGTTCTCTGGCAGAGACAACACCCTTCCCCACATTGATTGGTGACCACTGTTCACTACTCGCTGTGCGTCTTTGAATGATGACATGGAAGCTTGAGACTTCTGGGCATCCCCACCCACAATAGACAGAGCTTGAAATTGCGTGCCAACCTCTTCCTCGGCTTCGACATATGAAAATGATTATAAGTGACTTACCACCAGAGCTCTCTCTCCACAAACTGTAACTATCTTCCCTTCAAAAACATATTTCAACTTTTGATGCAGGGTAGAAGTGACCGCTCCAGCTTCATGTATCCATGGCCTCCCTAGTAAACAGCTATAGGCAGCACGAATGTCCATGACTTGAAATGGGATCATAAAAGTCTGTAATCCAATAGTCATGGGCAAATCAACCTCATCAATTACTGTTTTCCTTGACCCATCGAAAGCTTTGACAATAACGCGAATGGCCTCATCGGTGGTCCCTGATATGATAGCTTAGATAGAGTAGTTCTAGGCATTACATTTAAGGATGATCCAGTATCAACCAGCACACTGGACAGAGAGTCATTTCCACAGTTCACGGAAATATGCAGAGCCATGTTATGTTTCCTTCCCTCTTCTGGGAGATCGTCTTCGTTGAAACCCAAATTATCACTTGAAGTAATACTGCCAATTATGTTGTCAAATTGTTCCATAGTTACATCTTGCTCGACATAGGCCTGTTCCAAAATCTTCTGAAGCGCTTCTCTATGAGCCTCAGAACTCATCAACAATTGTAGCACAGAAATCTTCGATGGGGTTTGCAGAAGCTGATCCGCAACCTTATATTCACTTCTTTTGATTATTTTCAAACATTCATCGGAGTTGGATGAATTAGACCCACCAGATTGTCCCACAGTTGGGTCTTTTGAGCCTGATGGTTCGGTCAAAGCTTCTTTCTCTTTCGGTGGCACAGTCGGGTAGACTCGACCGCTTCTTGTCACTCTACTGACGTCTGCAATATTAACGACTGAGGGTACAGTGGGCAAGGGCACTTCCTTCCCATCCTCCAACATAGTAGCATTGTATCTGTAAGGGATGGCCTTACTAGAGGTATAAGGAATAAGTCCAGGCACATTGATCACTAAAGGAGTAACTGTTGGCCTCTTGCTATTGTAAACAATCTCTATACGTTCCATTTCCTTAAAGTGAGATACTATGACACAAACTTCTTCAGCCTCTTCATTTGACACTTCTTGGCTATCTCTTTTCAAACAATCTTCAATCATATTGACAGAGGGCGAACCATGTGGTGGTAATGGGTTCTTCTGTACATTAGGGTCGGAATCCCTAAAAGACAAGATTCCATTCTTGATGAGCCTCTGGACATCCATCTTCAAACCGAAACAACTCTCAATATCATGTCCCGGAGCACCTTGATGGTAAGGACAAAACTTATCAGCTCTATAAGAGGGGGGAGGATTCGTGGGAGCCGGAGGTGGAGCTCTCGTCTGAATATGACCTTTTTTAATCAAAGTGGGAAATAGATCAGCATATGTCATTGGGATCGGATCAAAGTTTATCTTTCTATACACACGACCCTGATTGCTAGGTGGCCGATTCTGCTGAGGATACTGTGGACTCTGCTGAAGTTGGGGTTGTTGAGCAACGGGAGACTGAGCTTGCTGATAGGGTTGCGGAGACTGTAGCTGATAGGCCGGAGCATTAAACACTGGCGATACTGCTGCAACCTGATGTGGTGGCATGTACCTCTTTCTGAATTGTCCCTTTTGAATGGCATTCACACCTTGTTCCTTTTTCTTCACAAAACTGCTCCCATACCTCTTAGGAGCGTCTTCTTCTTTGGTCAATCTTCCTTCGCGAACACCTTCTTCTAAACGCATTCCCATATTGACCATTTCAGTAAAGTCACTGGGCGCGCTAGCTACCATCTTCTTATAAAAGAAAGGACCCAGAGTCTTTAGAAAAATTTTGGCCATCTCTTTTTCTTCTAAAGGTGGTGTGACTTGCGCGGCCAACTCGCGCCAACGCTGAGCATATTCTTTGAAATTCTCCTTATCTTTTTGTGCCATTGCTCTCAATTGATCTCGGTCGGGTGCCATGTCCACATTGTATTTATACTGTTTGACAAAGGCTCCTCCCAGATCATTGAAAGTTCGAATTTTCGTACTGTCCAACCCCATATACCACTTAAGTGCGGCGCCTGTCAAACTGTCTTGGAAATAGTTGATGAGTAATTGATCATTATCAGTTTGGGTAGACATATTCCTGGCGTACATAATGATATGACTCTGAGGGCAAGTATTCCCCTTGTACTTTTCAAAATCGGGGACTTTGAACTTCGGTGGGACCTTAACGTTTGGAACCAAACACAGCTCAGAAGCACTCTTACCAAATAAGTCTTTTCCACGAAGGGATCTCAATTCCTTTTGTATTTCAGAAAACTGGTCTTGGAATCCATCCATCTTCTCTTCTAAACCCACGGTTTCGGTTGGCGACCCATGTAAAATTGGTTCATCCAGAATATACGGAACAGCGTTCACATGCGGAGATGCGGTAGTCATCACAGCAGAAACAACAGGAGCAGCTTGAACAGTGGCCACAACAGGGGTCTCAGACACAGGCGGACGGTAACCAGCCGGAGTAAAATAAGGAGGCATCCCCCACGGGAAACCTTGAGGCATACTGTAAGATACTTCAGCAACAGAAGACACCACTGAGATCGGTGTGGGTGTCACTTCGGATACGACAGTCCTTGGAACTTCTTGGCTGTTGATCGAGATTTGACTGGACAAAGCTTCCACTAGGCCATTCGACTTCTCCAAACTCTCCTTCATACTTGCAACTTCATCACGGAGCACCTTGTTCTCTTGCTCTAGTTGATCCATCTTCTGATGTTGACTAGCTCGAGTGTTATATCGGTGATTCAGCTTGTTCTGCGGAGATGAAGCAAGAGTAAGACCCTGGAATGCAAATGATGCTATGCTTATGTAAAATGCAAATGAGTGTGAAACTTTCAAGAAACTCAAATTACTCCGGTATTGTAACCTTGGAAAAAAACTTATTTTATTTTGATGATTGAAGCATTACAAAAACGGAGTACTCTTTTAAGAGTTTATTACATTGAATCAAAAGCAAAAGAGAAACTCGGGGATCTACTCCTTATGCTCCCTCTGTGCGCGAAGTTCTCTTTCCAACTGATTGATGTGTTCTTGCAACTCGGCCTTTTCTCTGATGAGTCGGTCGACACAATCCTTCCAAGCTATAGTATCTGAGGGAAGAGCATCACTGGTGATAGCACTTGAAGAGGCGTGAGAGGAAAATAAATCCCCTTGCGCTTTTCTTTTCCTTGCGAGTTCAAACTCTGGCAGCCTCTGGGACTTCTCCTGCTCTACCTTGAGCGTAAAAAACTTGTTCTTCCAAGCGGTCTTCAATTTTCGAGCTTCATCCAAAGCAGCCTTCAATTGATCTACTTCGCTCACATCAAACCAATCTGGGTCATGGAAGGCCAACACCATAGGTTCATGGAAAGGGAACGTCATTTTGAGGTCAAGAGCTCTTGCTCGCACCCAATGCAAGTATTCTTCAGAGACAGCATAATTGGGGTATCCTAAAGCAGCTTTTCCTTCCTTGTTGATGTATTCCCATGAGTAAATTATGACGGTCTTCAGGTCTGGGTCTTCTCCTTCCTTGAAAAAGATTCCTTCTAACAGAGTCTGGTCAGGTACTTCAATCATGGGATGCCCAAATTGGAGATGGGCCAGCGCATGGTTGTAACTTATGCATCCTTCTCTTGCAATGAGCGGTATGTTAGTAAAACCTCCAATGCTATGGATCATACATATACCCCCATACGTAGGATCGTACCACACAATGTCAGAGTGAGTAAGGGCCATGACTATCTCGGACCAACGAGGCGACTCCTCCTCTTCCCAAATAGACGGGTGCCGAGTTAGGCGAGTAATGAACCATGAATACAACAAAGCGGTACAACAAACGACGTGTCCCCCTCCCTCAGCATTCTTCGAGTGGATTGAAAAGTATGTGTCTGCGAGCAAGGTAGGAATGGGGTTCTTGAGTATAAATAGTTTAATTGTGTCTATGCCGACAAAATCATCAACCTTTGGGAACCAGAAAATCCCATAAACCAACAGAGCAAAGGTGGCTTCCATGATAAGGACTTCTTTCCTTCCAGCATGGTATCGAACTTTTTCAATCAAAAAGTCAGCAGGGAATCCAAGGACTCCTTCCTTGGTGGTTAGGTGCGCTTGCACATCTGCCAAACTGAGATGAGTGGCATTGGCAATTTCCTGATGACTGAGTGAGTCTTCCTGGCCGGTGAATACAGGACGGGCCGTTACGGGCATCCTCAGGAAATCAGAATACTCTTCCAACGTTGGCATTAACTGGTAATCTGGAAAAGTGAAACAGTGGTACAATGGATCGTAAAATTGAACGAGGGTCTCCAACAACCCTTCCTTCATCTTGAGTTCGAGAAAACGGAAGACTTCTCCATATTCGGCTGCGAAGGCGTATCGGTTCTCGATTAGATCAGCTAGCTCCCTCAAGCTTTCAATGTTAGGGCTCTGAAAAGTGTACTCCAAGGCTTCTCTTTTGAAATCCATGGTTACAATACCTGAGAAATAAAATTGAGTTTCTTGAAATGAATAAAGAAAGAAAATGTAATGCAATATGAGTAGGACTTCATGGGATCCCCAACTATTTATAAGCATTGTAATAAAAGAAAACGTTTTTTATTAATTTCAAAACGGAATACAAATAATTGCTTTTAAAAGTCCCAAGTAAAAGCTAAATAAAAGCTAGTAAAGACGCTAAAGAAGTTTCGAATTTTGTTGCTTGAGCTGCTCTTCTAGTTGCGTCTTCTCACGGATAAGGTTGTCCACAATTAGTTTCCAAATAGTGCATTGTGGGTCGGAGAAAAATAAATCCTCCATGACTTTCCTTTTCTTGCAGGGGAGTAACTTTTCATCCTTCAACTGTAGCTGCTTCTGAAGTTCATCTTTTTCTTTTTGAAGTTCAGCTTTCTGCCTCTGACAGTCATCATTTTCTGCCACTGCTACATAGTACTTGTTCTTCCAGGATTCCAGCTCATGTTGAGATTTCCTTAAGGACACTTCTAACTTCTCAGCTTCAGACATAAAGACATATGTGGGCTCTCTCCTTGGAGCTATGTGATCCTGACGGGAATAGGGCATTTTTAGCTTGATTGCCCTTTCTCTGACCCATCGAAGGTAGGGCTCTAAAGAACACAATTAAGCTTCCCAAGCTTTCTTTCCCTTTCTTGTGCAAGTGGCTCCATGCAACTAAAACCTTGTCTAGGAGTTCCTGGTCTTCCCTAAAGAAAATATTCTCTACTTGGACACTCTTAGGCGGCTCCTTCAATGGAAATCCCAATTGTCGACGGGCTAAGACCGGATTGTAACTGATCCCTCCATTAAAACTGAGTAATGGTACATTAGCAAAGTCGCCACAACCATCAATAATCAAGGTTCCATCATATACTCGGTTGTACCAAATGATGTCCGAGTGGGTCAATGCCATAACTCTTGGAGACCAAAGCCCCCTATCGAGACTTAAAAAGGAAGTAGACCTCGGCAAGTGCGAAATAAACCACTTGTAGAGTAGGGGTACACAGCAGGTGATCATTCCTCCACCATAGAAGTTTCGGAGGTGTATAGAATGGTAAGCATTACCCAATAGAGTTGGTACTAGATTCTTCTTCAAAAAGATCTTAATTGCGTTGAGGTCGACGAACCCTTCAAAACTTGGGAACAAAAACACTCCATAAACAAGTAAGGCAAAGATCGCCTCGAATGGAGTCTTGTTCGTATAGTCGGCATAAAACATTGCTTTACTGATTAAGAACTTCGTAGTCAAACCAAAAATACTGCCTTTACTAATCAGATTTCCCTTGACGTCTGATACCTTTAGGCAAAGGGCCTTAGCAATTTCTCTTTCATCGGGGTCCTTTTCCAGGAAAGGGAAAGGAGACTCTTCTAAGATGGGTAAACCAACCAAAAAGGAGTATTCTTCCAACGTAGGTAATAGTTGGAAGTCTGAAAACGTGAAACAGTGGTACAATGGATCATAGAATTGCAATAAGGTGGACAAGAGTCCTTCGTCTACTTGTCGACTCAATAAGGATATCAGCTTCCCATACTTGCTCTTGAATTTCTCTTGGTCTTCAATCAGGGTCACCAACTTCTTTAGGTCATCCAACTTGGGACTTTTAAAAGTGTATTTCAGAGTGTGTCTTCTATTGGGATCCATAATACCCTACAATGTTTACAAACAAAGGTAAATCCCATGAAGTCAAATGTAGTATGATGCTTTATGAATGCAACAAACACAAGTAGGCACATAAAAAGATAAACAAGCAAAGGGGATCCTAGGTTAGCAACGAGCATGGGGCAAAGGTATACCCATTCCCAAAGGATTTGAACTAAAGGTTGATTATACCTGCCGAACAAGGTTCTAATGAAGTTCCCAAAGTCATTAGCCCATCTTTCGGATATTATCAACTTCCCAAGTACTTAGTGGTTAATAATATTCTCAAGAGAACTTCTTTTGAGTGTAGCATCGCGTAGCACTATTTCGGGGGTACCCCCTCAAAGCCTCGCACTACGTCCTAATAAAGGCCAAAGTGGGGTTAAGGTAACTAAAGTCCTCAATATCATAGGCTCCAACATCGAATATAGTGCATGTTTTCACGATTAAAGACTCGTTCAACAATACAATTTTCGAGAGGGCCTCAATTGAGCGTGATTTTCAAGTCAGCTTGGTCGGGATTCTACCCCCTATAAGCCTCTTTGAACATATCACTTATCCTATCTTAAGTTCACTCAAGTCCGGGTGTAGGACTTTGTCTCACCACTCAAAAGTATCAACCCAAAGGCAATAAACAAACAAGTATACAAGTAAACAATTAAAAAAAATATAAGCAAATATATAAAACAAAACAAGTTAGGGAAACCCACTGAGAGTCCCCAGTGAAGTCGCCATTTCTGTCGCGGTGAAAATCGGATACCAAACTATTGATTAGTTTGAATCTTTAATTTATTTTGCAACAGAACTTTGATTTGTCCAAAGGAAGGGATAAAGATCGAAATTCCCACAATGCAATGCAAATGCAAGGTTTAGAGAGTTTTAGGTTCGGGGGTCGGTTAAACTTAGGGAAGGTGCTAGCATCCTAAGTTTCTGTAGTACTCTACAGGAACCTCTTATTTTATGTTTGTTTATTGCTAAGTGTTTATCTGCTTAAAGGTATAAGAGACCCTAGTGGTTTATTTCTAAGTATACTCGATAAGATATCACATCTTATGCCTACATATCCTGACAGGGATGAAATCAGAGTATCTGTAATTCCCCTAAAGGGTTAGAGGAGCTCTTTGACTGTGGTCAAAGTTCCTACGGGTTTAGGGTAGTTGTTTTGATTGGGTTTATGAGAAGAGATGAGTCTTCATGTTAAGGGAGATGTAACCACCACAAGTTGTAAGGAAATAGTCTTTGCATCGTCTTAAGAAAAGGGCTTAAGTACTCGGATTGTTTGGCGAGTATGCCTTTGTTTCTCTTAAGGCAAAGTCCCTACGGCTTGATTGTATTGTTGTGGAGTGGAGATTCTATCTCACTTAAGATGATTGACATCTTTCTCTAATGTGTTTGAAAAAGTTGTATAGTGTTGTTTGTTTGTCTAAGTTGTAGAGATAATGGTTCTTCCTATGGGGTAGGATCTATCTTAAGCGATCAACTTGAATGGAATCAAGGATCATGGGGAAATGATGCAAATGACGTGCACTACACACAAGTGTTGACTCATGTGTAGGTTTTTCCTTTGGACGAGATGCGATGCGATAAGAGTAAATATGATAATGTGAAATGACTGTAGAATAAATTGCGGAAATGTAAACCATACACATACGCATGAAAGCGCTAGAAGTGTGTGAGAGTGAAAGGTGTTGTGAAGTGATTGCGCGTGATTGGTTAGATTAAGTTTTACGATATTGATTGTTTTTAGTTTATTAAATTGTCTTTAGTTGAATTGTGTTTTGGCGAGGTTATGATTATTTAAAAAAGAAAATTGTCTATTGGTTTTAATAAGAGTTAGATTGATGAGTTGATTTTAGGAAAGAAGGTTAATTTAATTTTAATAGCAAAAGGATTCTTTTGGGTGTGAACTGATTTTAAATAGAATAGGATTTATTAAATAAAGATAGTTTTTTTTTTTTAGATATCATCATAAGAGATAGAGATTAATTTAGAAAAAAATTTTATTAATTAATTTAAATTGAAAGTTGATTATAATAAAGAGAAAATTAAGTTACTAAAAAGTTTACCAAATTTAAATTAATATAAAAAGATTTGATGGACTTAATTGCTTTTTTTTAAGATTAAAATTAATCAGACAGAAAATATCTTAATTAAAAGTGTTTAATTACTTTAACAAAAGATTATATTATCGACTTAGGATTAAGTAGGTTTTTAATTATTAAAGAAGTTAATTAGGAGGTTTATGAGGTTCATTAGCGATTGGCAGGTTTCGTACAGTGTCGTGTGTGTTGTGATTCATGTTACAACCAAAACGAAAACAAAACGAAAACAAAACGACAGAGAAAAGAAAAAAAGCTGCGAACCCTAATCCCCAAATCAAACCCCTCCCCTGTCGTGATTCGCTCCCGTCTCTCTCTCAAATTCTCATCCGCTTCTCTCCTTTGATCGCTATCTTCTTTCTTTCCTTCGCGTTCAGACCTGAAACACAGACAAACACATCAAAAGCTTCCACGGATTTGGTTCAAACAGAGAGATTACCGCGAGTTATGGCCGGCGTCTTGAGGTTGCGATGGCGACGGTGGCGTCGGTTGTTTGAGGATGTTGATTCGCGGTGGTGCGCAATGGCCTCGTCAACAAGAGATAAGTGCTTCTTTTAGGTTTACGAACGTGCGTTTTGTTTTGATGATTTTTCAGTCTTGTAGGTTAGCTTTTTTCGCCTAGGGTTTTTCTTCTTTTTCTTGACTCTTCCTCCTCAATTTATATAGACTTTTTTGAGAACGAATCTGGAAATTTGATTTAAAGCATTTTAAAACCCGATTGGACCTTCTGTTTTGGTGTGGATATATTTAGAAACTTTCCTTTCTCGTTTCGATGGAATCTCCTCTCTGATTTGGGCGTAGCTATTTTGTTAAATGCTCACAGTTTCTGATTGGAATATTCTTCAAATCCTTTTGTGGAATATTCTCTAATGGTTATACTTCTGCTAATTCAATACTCGTGTTTTTGGTAGGTGCGGAAAACAAATGCTTTGGGCCAGGGAGGAAATATGCAGCCCATGGTAGATTGTGGTGCAAAGGGATTGGTAATAGTTTTAACAATTTCTTTTAAACTTCTGTTCGTTGATAACAATGTTCTGAATAGCCTCTTGTGTTAAAACAGATGGTGGATATGGATGATGTTAGCAAGAGAAGTCACTATGTAAGCTTTGATTTTTCTTTTTGGAATTAACCTGAGTTCTTGAATCTTTGTGAACATAAATGCTTAATTTTCAAGTGCTGGCTTTTGAGACTCTTCCTCTTCCCTTTTCAGTTCACATGTGTTATCAGTAAAGTGACAGAGATCGCCCGCCTTCGTTGGAGTGGTTTATGAGCATCATGATGAAGTTGAATTGCATTTCAAGAAGCGTGCTTTTGAGATGTGAAGATTTTCGATTCATCCTGTCTAGAACAACCCTTCAGTGTTAAGTTATGGTTAGGTTGTAATCAACTAATTGCTCATTGTGATTGTTCATTATTGTTTGCTTATGTTGATTTGTTTAGCTTCCACTTGCAGTCTGCTCCACCTCTCTGCTCAACTTACATTTGCTACTTGGGATTTTGGCGAGACAACTGAGGTCCACGCAAGTCTGACGTTCTTCTCTTGCAGGAAAACGTGGGGGTCCCATAAGGGATCTTTGGTGCGGGTCTGAAAGGTTGTCAAACTTGTGATTTACCAAGCTTCTTCAAGTCTCTACTTTTCAAAAATCATTGATTACGCATACCGGAACTTACGTCTTGCTAATTCACTCTGAATTTGCAGGGATTTCCATCGAGGAATGAGCCTGCTAAGTAACAATCTTGGTGCATGCTTCGCAGATGTACTGGAAGCTTGAAGTCATGTAGAAGTTCGCCAAAGGCCGACATCACTTCTTCGAATCATTGCCTATTGCTGCTGGTCCCGATGATAGTCAAGTTACTTGTTGTCTGCATAAATAATGGTGCTTACATAAAGCTGAACGAGATTCCCTTGTAACTTGCTAATTAAATCTCCTATTGTTTCATGTGTCGATGGGGCTTGGAGAACTGCTGCGAGATGGTCTTCATGCCGCTGCACATCAAGGCGGCCCACTGACAACAAATTAGCACCTCCAGAAACGGAAGAAATCCCTCGTGGAATTTCGGATGTTTCGTGTATTTAAAAGGTAATGACTTGCTCAAATATAACGTTAGTTTCAAAATGGGATGAACAAAACAAGTCTCATGATTTCATGTGGCTGCAGGGGTATTGTGCCATGCTGTTACTGCTGGATGGGATACCGGGGTTTCCGCTAGAGTGTTGAGTTGAACTTACATTCATATAGGTTCAACAACACCAACTTATTGATATCTGGTACTTAGAAAACTCAGCAGTCGTTTGCTTATACAAATGGATCTTCGGGCAGTCCAAACGCATGCTCTGATGGTGCGGCCGGTGGCTCTACATCATGAGCTTGAAGAGTTTAAAACATTGTCGACGATGCAAGGTAGCATTTAATGTTTTTGTAGTAATCTTACTTAGTGTTACAATGTTGGCCTGATGTCTCCTTCAATTCTCATGAGATTGTATGTGTGTTTGCAGGACTGGCTGGTAGCTTCGGATACTGCCGAGAAAGGTTCCAAATTGTCTGATATAGGTGGAAGTTATTGAGCCACTTGCGGTACCTCCACTTGGGATGCTTTATGGTATGGTGGTTCTTGATATCATTAAGCAAACTATAATATTTGTCTTCGAACATTTGCAAGATTAATAACAACAGCTGCATTATTGTTTCAGCCTGCGGTTACGGAGCTAAGTCATTGCTCTAAGTCAAAAATGATACAGAGTGATTCGACGAAGGCGTCGAAGGACTGAGCCAAGCGTCGAGCAATGATGGGAGTTTGCGAAGCATCTGGTCTCGGTTTTAGAAAGAGCTCAAGAGTTGGTTTGTATCCTTGTAACAATCTCGTTTTAGTTCTCTTTGAATTGCCCTGTTTTGATAATGTTGGTATTAATGACTTTGAAAATGCAGTTGAGGTTTTCTCTTTAGTTGATGGCACATTTCTGATTGAATGCATCAAACTGCTTCAGATTCTTTTGAGTAGGTTATATACACACAACAGCTGTTATTTGCAGAATGTTGAATAATGCAGGTTGCTGTACGAGATGTGATACCTTCAAAACCTTGCCATACCTTCCAAAGTACTCCCTACGCCGAAGTAAATCTTCATCTGCGAGGTTAGGAGGCAGTCCAATTAAGTACACAAGGTTGCACTGAATGACCCCAACATCAGCAAGGTGTTTCCTCCCATCTGATGATTTCGGCTTTATCATTCTGCAGCTTTTTCATACTGTGAATTCATTTCAGCAACCAATCTTCGACAGTCTCAGGTAAATTGGTTAGGTAGATAATTGCAACTCAGTCATTTCGAGTGGCCTTTGTGTCGCTTAATTTCCAAGAAAAAAGTGGTGAAAATCTTGAAAGAAGGCATGCCAAGATGTGTTATTATTTTTAAGTCTGCTGTAGGAACTAAGATGTGTTTGCTATTGATAATTGTTTTCTACATATTTGCAGGGAACCCAATAACTCAGGAGTATGGCCAAACACTTGGTGGATTTGCGGTTCTAGGACAGAGTTCACCTTCGGCAGAGTTCGAATCTTTGTCTTCAATTGACTCTAGCAGATGGTTATTGAATTAGAGAAAGGATCAGATCAGCTCTCATTTGAGGAAGGTAGTGAAATCCTTTGCAATTAACTCAAATCTTACGGTTGTTCACTATCAGCTATTGATAGGTCTCATGCACTCGTCACTTGTTTATGTTATTCACTTCGCTTAGTTTCTATTTGTCGTTTTATTCCACATCTCCGCTTGACTTGTATTTGTTGCTTAAGCTTTGGGCAAAGTAATTGTCAGAACTCTGATGTCTCGACTCTTAACAGGTTCGATCCTCGCAGTATGACTCGTTCGAGGACTAGATGCGACAAAGTCCCTGGCAGCACCGTTGGACCCACCAAATGGTTTTGAATGGCTTCCACCCGAAAGGTGAGGGTGGCATCGAAGCAAGGAAACTCCAGCTGTGCAGTGATGGCATGGGTGGATAGATATGCAGTAGAAAGTGGGTTATTGAAAATACTTGAGTTTACCGTAATCGCAATTGCCGCTAAAATACATTAGTGTTCTTTTTATGGGATTGCCTTGCACTGTTACTTGTAGCTGTAACATTTGAAATTGTCTTGTAAACCAGATCAAACAACTTTGAACTTTATGTTATTAGATCACTGACTTGGATACTGTATCTGTATTTAAATCTTTGTAAACATGCGGTCGGCGTTTATAGTGAACTGTGTCACGCATACTCTAAACTCGAGCTGTGCATGCTTGTTGTACTAAATGAATCTTCTTTTCAAATGAATTCAAAATTTGTTTTTTGATGCAGACCAAATGGGCTCCAAACATTTAAGGATCGAACTTTAATGACGTAGGGATTCCATGACCCATACGTCCCATATTAGAACTTGAAATAGAACACTCCTTAAAGGTTCAAGGCACAACCCCTCTTGGATGCAGATATGAAACATTCATGCAAATTAAATCGCCTAGTCTCGATTCCCAATCTTCGTCCTAAATTGCCGTTTCGAACCATGTAATCCAATTTCTTCCACTTCACAAAAAAGAACTAGATGCAAATTGCTACGAAAACCGCAATCGAACCGCGAGCGACCAATCTCTAAACCAAAAGAGCCCCTTAAACCTCCTCAAAAAAAACAAAGGCTTCTGACACGCTCATGATTACCGGAAAGCTTTAGGATCTTTGAGTCAAAACATATTTTAAAGTAGGTTATACCTGCACCGGTTGGTTAGTTGTAATAACATGCACATAAGAAGTAGAGATAACACGTAAGAGAGAGAGAGAGAGAGAGAGAGAGAGAGAGAGAGAGAGAGAGAGAGAGAGAGAGAGAGAGAGAGAGAGAGAGAGAGAGAGAGAGAGAGAGAGAGAGAGAGAGAGAGAGAGAGAGAGAGAGAGAGAGAGAAAACGCAAAGAAAGAGGTGGCATCTCATGGTCAAAATTAGGGTGCGACACTGTGGAGCTGTGACCTGAAGAAGAAAGGATAAGTTGATACTTATGGTTGATAGTTTAGAAGCTTGAAGAAGCAAGTTGACACTTGATATTGAAGATGATAGCCTTGAAGAGCAGTTGCAGGCTGAGGACTGAACTGCTGTCAGAAGAGCTTTGCTGTGAAGCTGTGAGAGCTGTTGATCTGTTTCCTTTCCTGTCTGTTTTCTTCCTGTGCAACTGTATTAATGTGACTTGTTTGATTTGCTTGATGCATTAGAATAATTTCATGTTTAGACTGATGTAAGCTAGGAGCATGATTGCACTAGAGGTTGAGTTGCTCCCTCGGCTTGTATTTTTACTGTATGGCTTTGCTTGCGGGTATTCGGTAGAGCCCTGCTCCCTTGCCCATGTGGTTTGTGTGTGCTTGATGGCACTTTATTTCATTTCCTCTGTATGATTGCAGGTATTTTATTTTGCTTGATAGCATGTTATTTCTTCTGTATGATTGCAGTTACTCATATTTTGCTTGATAGCATGTTATTTGTCCTGTATGATTACTGTTATTCATGTCTGGCTTGAGGTTGAGATGAGCTTGTGGAGGCTGATGTCCCACACACATTTCCTCCCTCACTTGCATTGCATGCATTTTACAGTCGTTTACTGTTTACTGTTTATTGTTTAAGCTGATGCTTTATCTGTTTCAGTTTATCATTGACATGATCCCCTAGGAATCTCACTTCCTTTGATAAGGAAGTGATGATAGAACATTAGGTTGAAACCTATGCATGATAACTTCTAGGAGATCCCTGTTTCAAACCTCAACCATAGGATGAATCCTTGGCATGACAACATTAGGACTTGATAGTCTCCCCTCAGTTGAATCTGTTCGTTCTCTCTTCTCATCTCAAAACAAATCAAAATACAGTAATAAAGGTTAACTGATGTCGTACGTTACGAGCCTTAAGCTATCTGAGAAAGGATTGTTGGAGAGGTTCTTTTAACAGTCTGGATGTTTAGTATGGCACCCTTTGGGTGACATGCGACACATTCACTCTTAGGTCATAGTCTCTAGTGTGATATTGGTTGCAAACAACCATAAAAAACAGTTCTTCCGTAAAAGACAGAAAACAAACTTCAAACCTTTTTGCCCCGTGGGCCCTGTCGCTACTGTGAAAATCGACGCCGGCTGGACAGAAGAGTCGCCACCGTACATTATTTATCCCAACAGAGGGAAAGGAAACGCTCGAAGTAAACCTACCGCAAAGACGGGAAGGGAATGGTCATCGCAACCAAATCCTGGATTCGGGAGTCGGTTACGCAAGGGGAAGGTATTAGCACCCCTCACGTCCTTCGTACTCGACGGGATCCACGCTTGTTTTCTAGTACGGATTGTTATTCTATCTATTCTACAGGTCAAGGGTTAAAAGAAAATAAAATGACTCGGCAAAGTATCGCACTTTATGCCTATGTATTCCCGTCTGGAACGAGAAATCAGAGTCAACGTAGTTCGCCTACCTACGGGAAAGGAGGGATGGTTGCTCTCTAGGATATCGCATCATATGCCTACGTACTTTCATACAGCATGAAAGATCAGAGCAAACGTAGTTCGGGCCACGGACGACACAAGTCTGTCTCGATTGTTTTTATCCTTCTGAAAAAGGTTTTATCCTGCTTACGCGTCCAAGCGGACAAAAATGACTCTTTGATTGGTTTACAGTCTTTTACGCAAGAACTGTTTTTTATTGATGTTTAACCTCTTATTGTATTTTTCTGATTGTTTTGAGAAAGAAGAGAAACAACAACTCTAAAACCTATGGTTGAAAAGGGAATAAAAATCTATCCTAATGTTGTCATGCATGGGTGAGAGCCTAATGTCTGTCATATTTCTCTCTTGCGCAGAGAGAAACAGAGACCCTAAGGGGATAAATGGAAAAACAACAGCATATATACAGTAAAGCGGTAAAATGCATGAATGCAACAATACAAGCGAGGCAAGGGAGTCCCACTCAACCTCGAACCTAGAAAACAATGGGCAAAGTGAAACAACTTCACCTCAACCCTATGGGAAAATTAACAAACAATACAACATATAAAATAAACCCCAAAAACCCAGCTCTGACAGCTCACCCAACTCTGACAGTTGATAAACATCAATCTCCCAATGAACCCCAAAGTCAAGCTCCCATGAGACCCAAGCTACAATAAGCTTCCATCTTCAAGAAATCACCAAGCTCAAGCAAGCATAGAATCTTAACCAGTTGACAGCATCAGACAACAGTAAACCCTAGCTTTAACAGTTGCACAGCTTTGACAGCACCGACTCCTTCTTCTAATAGTCTTCAAGGCAATGAACTTTATCCTCAATCTTCAAGGGATTCTTCAAAGCAAACTCTCCAACAGAGAAATGATTATAAGAGGATTTTGAATGTTAAACAGTCTGTTGAACACCAAAGGTGGCCTACAGAAAGTTAACATAATACAGACTGTTTCTCTCAAAGTTCTATCTCCTAGATACAGTCACTAATCCTTCCAAAGGAGGGATGTGAGTATTAAGGGGAGACTTTTAATCATTGAGAATAATGGAGGCAAAAGAAACCATCCATGTTTATGAAGAAAATTTCTATTCTAAGGCTCTTCATATACCCTATGTCCTATGGTCTTCAAACAACTCCAAGCAAGCCAAGCATTCTTCATCAAGCTTTGATTTTGATCTTCAATCTTCATCTTTAATCCTTGCCAAGCTCCACAAGCTCTAACTAAGCCCACACCCCAAGCAAAAGCCCAAAAAGCCCACACAACAAAATAAACCCCAAAAATGGGCAAACCAAACAATCACACAATTGTAAAATATACTAAAAATAGTAATATAATATTTACAAGTCTAATATTAATTCTAAGGGAAATACTATATCTACCCTATATACCCCATAGGTCCCATACTCTAATTCAATCTAAAAAACCCAAAATAAAATGTTCAAGTGCACCTATGTTGTGTATAAACCCTAATCTAACCATCTTAATATCATCTAATCAAAACTACCTAAAAATTATGGAATAAAATCCAGGGGTACCTAATGTTTGTATCTAATCACCCTAAAAAGAAAGGCCTAAAAAAATAAGGGGAACTATCTAAACAAAAATATACAAAATTATGTACCAACTAAATGTAATAAAAAACAACTAAAGGCAAAATATTCACAAAAAATAAAGAAAATACCTATAATCAAATTTTTATTTATTTACAATTTTTTTGAAGTCCAAACTAACCTATAGCAAAAATCCCCAGATTAAAATAACTATTTTTCAATTTTATATGAATTTTCAAAGTTGTGAAATAAAATGAATAAAATGGAATAAAAAAGGAAAAGGATGGTGTCAAATAGCAATTAAAAATAACGCAGCAAGCATCTAGGCCCAGATGGGGGGTGCGCGTATCAAAGCGCCCTAGGCCCATGTTCATTTCAGAAAAAGAAAAGAAAATCAAAGAAAAAAAAGAAAAAAGCTTGGTGTAAATAGCAGTCAAAACGCGTGCAATACTGGATGGGCCATGAAAGGGGGGGTGTCAACAACACAAATCAACTTAAGCCCAATGCTTCTATTAAATGAAACGATGCGTTTCAGCATCAGCAAGCCCTTCACAAACAGAAATCATGTCAACCTAAAAATTGTCACTAAATCGAGCCAAACTTTCCAGAAAGCATCATCTAACCACCTACTAAGCTTTTAGCCTAAAAATTCTTGCTGATTCTATCTAATTCGAGCCATAGGTTGAAAGTTACTAACCTGTGAAATTGATGAAAACAAATGAGGAATTGCTCCAATCCAATGCTTGCAAAGCTCCAGATTCACTCAAGATGTTGATCTTTTGCTTCTGTATGCACTAATTCTTGCTCAAAGTGCTTGAGTCACCATAACAGAATTTCAGTTGCAATGTTGGAAGTGGAAACTCAAGAACTCGATCCAGCCAATAATTCTCTCAGATTTTGATTGCAATACACTCAGTGATGATTATGGGATTGAATTGAATCAAGAAATTGAAAGAATGGTGAAGAATTTTGAGAAAACGAAATTGAATTGCAATGGAAGAAGATGAAGTTCAATCTCTGAGTTTGGCACCAAATGAATCCCAACCCTGGTTTAGATTACTTCTAATGACTTTATAGAGGATGTTAGAAACTTCTAGAGATTGCTGGAATGATCCTATGAGAAATTGCCAATCTCATGTCATGATAACTTGAAAATGGTAGGTTCAAAAACCAGTTCTGGATTGCCTTGTTGTAGCACTTGTATGAAGCTTGAAAATCTCCTCTAATGAGAATTAGAATGTGTTTGGATGGTTCCTTGCATTGTAATCCACTCCTAGCTTAATTTGGCAAGTGTAACTTCTTGTATAAGTAAACAATGATAAGTCCAATTTCTTGACCCCAAATGAAAAATCTAATGATGTTAATGATCTCAAAATGTGTTTTCCATTCAATTTGGCATATCACATGATGCATTTTGTCCTTGGATCAAAAATCCCCAATTTTGTTCACTTGAAAATGTACTTAAACCTTCCATATTTGGTCAATTTTATCATTTTGAGTTCCATGCACTTCCAAACTATCATGACCTCTTACTTAGACTCAAAACATCATTTTGAGCAAGTTTGATGTTGAACATGTTTCCATTTGAAGTTTGCAAGTAGGAGTTTTAGGCATATGCTTGAAATGACCTATAATCTTACTTTCCCAAAATACCCATGGCTTGTCAAGATCATAAGTAGAGTTCCACAAATCAGAATGAGGCATACCATACCTTTTTAGAAATCTAAGATCATGAGGAAAAACTTTCATGTTTACCAAAAATTCATTTGAAAAATCCTTGTGGGGCAAAAGTTGCTTAGAAGTCAAGTAACTTTCACAGATAAATTTCAGTGTCCTCAGATGACCTGTAACTTGCAAGAACCATAACTTGAGTTCTATAAATCTCCTTGATGACTTCCACCACTCAAATTAAAAGTCTTGAGATGCTCTAAAAGTTTCATGTTACCCAAAGATCCATTTGAGACTTGTATTTTTAATTATTTTGCTTGGAAGTTTGACCTAAATCAGGGGATTATACACAGAAACCCTAATTTAGAAACTTCTCTTCTTCTTGATTTCTTTTGATTTCTCCTTGGCACAATACCACATCCATATCCACATATCAAATGATGAATCCCACATCCTTCAAATAGGCCTTGATGCCCTTCAATCAAGCATTTGACCTAGGGTTGACCTAGGGTTGACCCAGATGAAACCCTAGTTGACTGTCTTCAACTGTAGCTCTTGTAACCACACCAATAAATTGTCTTACTTTCAAAATGACCCTCTAGGTCTTCCATGATGTCTACACACATTCCATGCCTCAGTTCATAGCTCACAACCTCTTTGATGATCTTCAAATACTCCCCAGATAGGATATAGATCTACTGCTTGATCTATTAACTTCTCAGAGCTTCACCTTCTTTCTTGGTGACTTGAATGAAAACCTTTTGGATATGCTTCTTGAGATGAAAATGGCACTTGATCCCTTGTTAGATGGCTGGCCCATGCTATGCTATGCAAATGAATGAACTATGTACATGATCTACTATGCAAATGATAAAGCTATGAAAACACAAATCAGGTAAAACAAGTTGGTCAAATTTTAGGGTGCAACAGCTGCCCTTATTCAAACGGCTTGGACCCGACTGGGTGAAACGCCCGGAGCCTTCAGACAATCGAGGTACGAGACGGTTGAATACCAATAAACCCGGAAATTTGCCAACTGCAAAAAATAAATTACGAAATAAACTGCACCACTACTTGGGGAACACTATCTACAAATCTGATTTCAACACTATCTTGTCAATATCGGAATAAACTTATTGACTTCACTTGGAGAAGTACTTTTGTCGAATATAAGAACACAATTCTGTCTTGTCATGGGACACATACTATGTTTCTTATGGGGAAATCATCTGTCTAGATACTGAGGAGTTCATCTGCCTATCTCTCACGGGAAACATGCATCGATTTAGTAACACTTCATCCGCCTATCCAATACGGGAACACTATTCTGTTTACATCACAGGAAAATTTTCTTCTGCCCATCACACAAGAAAATACACTTCTGCCCATCACGCAGGAAAATACCCTTCTGCCCATCACACAGGAAAATTACACTTCTGCCCATCACACAGTAAAATTACACTTCTGCCCATCACACAGGAAAATTACACTTCTGCCCATCATACAGGAAAATTACACTTCTGCCCATCACACAGGAAAATTACACTTCTGCCCATCACACAGGAAAATTACACTTCTGCCCATCACACAGGAAAATTACACTTCTGCCCATCACACAGGAAAATACATTTCTGCCCATCACGCAGGAAAATACCCTTCTGCCCATCACACAGGAAAATTACACTTCTGCCCATCACACAGGAAAATACACTTCGGCCCATCACACAGGAAAATACACTTCTGCCCATCACGCAGGAAAATACCCTTATGCCCATCACACAGGAAAATTACACTTCTGCCCATCACACAGGAAAATACACTTCTGCCCATCACACAGGAAAATACACTTCTGCCCATCATACAGGAAAATACATTTCTGCCCATCACGCAGGAAAATACCCTTCCGCCCATCACGCAGGAAAATTTTCTCGGACATAGCTTTTTTGCCTATTCTTTGCATTAACTAACTCCACTGGGGATATTCCAAAAATAACTGTCAAACACTCGTCTTGATAACAAGTGGCTACTTCTGAACTTTGATTCTATTAATACCTGAAACGCCGCCGCAACAACAAACTTGAAGAAAAACATTCCGCTGGCCGGATACAATAACACCTCAATTGGCAACTCTGTGGGGAAATAATAAACTGAATCACATCATCACACGTCTCTCGGCGAGACCTCGATTGTCTGGTAATATCTGAGCTTTAGAGCTCCATACTCCTATTGAGAAAGCACACCTGAAAGCGAAAGGTTAACCAACCTGATCTATGTTTCATAATGCGTATGTTTGATAATGGCGTAATGCTCCATACAACATGGAAATGCTACGCGTTTTTTATTTGGTAGATGCAGATATGACACTATATGCCAATGCAAATGCAGGCTCTAGCTGCCGGGATAGCTCTAACAAGCTTGCTTCCTCAATCTTGGCCGTCGAGGACAAATATCACCCTGCTGAGGAGTGAACGGGTATCACAAAGTATTCCGGCAAAATAAATGCCAGGACACACCACCAACTCTGTCGGGGAGAGTTTTAACCTTTGATTTCCACCGGGAGGAAAGAAAACACTCGCTGAAAAGAGAGAACTCCGCTGGGGACGAAACGACTCTCTTGGGGAAAATAAACTGACTCCGTTAGGGAGAATAAATGACCCTACTGGGAAGGGAATCTCTACTGGGAAGAGTAGACTGTCTGGGTACAGCTCACAAGTTGGAAATATTAATCTTCTGAGGCTAAACAACTATGCTTGAGATAGGGAATCCTTTCGGGGGACACCACACTGTCTGAATACAGCCTACCATTTTGGAATCACCAAACTCGGCTGAGGGTAAACGACCCTGCTGGAGAATGTCCTTTGGATAAGCTGCGACTAGCTGGGGAATTTGATCCTTCTTCAACAAGGAACATTGTCATCTCAGCTTCAGGGAATGAAGTGCGACTTGCATGGGGATTCACTTCACATAATGATCAAGTCTTTTCGTTGCAAGCCTCTAGTTAGGACTGCAATCTTCTGATTGTCCACTTTGTATGGTCAAGAACCCTGCAACACCACAAGACAAGTCTATACAACCAAATCTATTCAGGTTAGCGTTAGTGACATCATTTTCAGTCAATTCGAAGTTTTAGCAGTTATTGGCAAGGGCCAGCAACATTATGCACTTGCTAGTTTTATTAAATATTGGCGCTTTTCACATACAAAACAGTAAAGAACAAGCGTCAAATACTGAATAACATGTTTTATTAATTGGGCCCCTGAATGGGCAGAGTTTTGTACATTGGATGTAACTCCTGAAAAGAGGAGGTTACGCACAACAAATATACAAGTATGCACAGGAAGCATAAATACAGTGACAACTCAAATTTGCACATATGTCGGCAACGTGATGCAGACGAACATCATGAGCTGATCCTCCTATGACTCGCCTGACTCTGGCGCTTTCCCGGTATTCAAACTTCTGAAGAGATTGTATCTGATAATCGAACTCTCAAGTATATTCTCCCGCACCAATGTGCAACGTAGTATCAAATTCGGACCGCAGTCATTCGCTTTTTTAAATCCCTAACTTTTGCGTGAACCGCCCTTTGCGGGTTTTCAGTTCACCGGGATACCCTTTTTTGCCGAAGCCGCCCAGTGTAGGTTTTCAACTTTGCGGGTGTACATTTTTTCAATTTTATCCCTAATTTTTGCCCGAACCTTTTATTCTGTTTTTGGTTCGCCAGGATGCCCCATTTTTGCCTGGACTCTCTTTTTTGTCCAGCGGGTCAATTTTAAGCAAAGTATTTTTTAACTGCGTCCGAATTCACAGGCGACGTAAAGTCTTCCCCGTCCATGGTGGACAACAACAATGCTCCTCCTGAAAAGACTTTTCTGACAACGTATGGCCCTTCGTAGTTGGGGGTCCATTTGCCCCTGTGACCAACCTGTGGTGGGAGAATCCTTTTCAGCACAAGGTCACCCATCTGAAAGCTCCGAGGATGTATCTTCTTATCATACGCTTTCTTCATTCGGCTTTGGTACAAATGACCGTATGCTAGAGAAGCTAACCTCTTCTCATCCATTAAACTCAGCTGGTTCAACCTGTCTTTCACCCATTCTGCCTCGTCTAGTTGGACATCTCGTAATACCCTCAGGGAAGGAATCTCAACTTCCAGTGGTAACACTGCTTCCATTCCGTATACCAACGAGAACGGGGTTGCCCCGGTTGATGTGCGTACCGTCGTACGATAACCGTGCAAAGCGAAAGGTAGCATCTCATGCCAGTCCTTATAGGTCACCACCATCTTCTGAACAATCTTCTTTATGTTCTTATTGGCTGCTTCAACAGCGCCATTCATCTTGGGTCGATAAGGAGAAGAGTTATGATGTTCGATCTTAAAACTATGACACAGCTCCTTCATCATCTTGTTATTTAAGTTCGAATCGTTGTCGGTAATAATCCGCTCGGGAATTCCATATCTGCAAATGATATCTCGTTTGATAAACCTGGCTACCACCTGCTTGGTCACATTTGCATATGATGCCGCTTCTACCCATTTGGTAAAATAATCGATTGCTACCAAAATGAAACGGTGTCCGTTAGATGCCGTCGGCTCAATCTTTCCAATCATATCAATTCCCCACATCGAGAATGGCCACGGTGATGACATCACGTTCAGAGGACTCAGAGGCACATGGATCTTATCTGCATAAATCTGGCATTTATGACACCTCTCCGCAAACTTGAAACAGTCAGTTTCCATAATTAGCCAGTAATAACCTGCCCGCAGCAACTTCCTCGTCATAGCATGCCCACCAGCATGTGTACCAAATGTACCCTCAAGTATTTCCCCCATAAGCAACTTCGCCTCTTTCTCGTCTACACAACGTAGCAGCACCAAGTCATGGTTTCTCTTGTACAGGACACCGTCCGGATTCAGATAGAAATTACCAGCCAATCTCCTGAGAGTCTTCTGATCGTGACTGGATGCCCCAGTCGGATACTCCTTGTTCTTCAGGAAATTATGGATATCGAAATACCAGGGTTTATCATCATATGCCTCGTCAATAGCAAATACGAAGGCGGGTCTGTCAAGTCGAGAGATAACAATTCTGGGAGCCTCATTCCAGAAGTTGACTTTATACATGGAAGACAATGTGGCCAGGGCGTCAGCCATCTGATTTTCTGCTCGCGGTACATGATGCAATTCAACCTTGTCAAAGAAGGGCAACAATCTCCTCGCGTAATTCATGTACGGTATCAAGTTGGGCTGACGTGTCTCCCATTCTCCTTTTATTTGATTCACCACCAGAGCTGAGTCTCCGTATACATCCAGATTTTTGATTCGCAAATCAATGGCTTCTTCAAGCCCCATGATGCAAGCTTCGTATTCGGCTTCATTATTGGTAACCAGAAAGGTCAATCGAGCAGTAAATGGGATGTGAGACCCATGTGGAGTAGTGATGATTGCCCCTATTCCGCTACCATAGGAGTTTACAGCTCCGTCAAAGATCAACTGCCATTTGGAACCCAATTATGGTCCTTCGTCCGGCAATGGTTCTTCACAATCTTTCATCTTTAGGTACATGATATCCTCGTCAGGAAAATCAAACCCCATCGATTGGTAGTCCTCAATAGGCTGCTCAGCAAGATACTCTGATAACACGCTCCCCTTTATAGCCTTCTGTGAGACATACTGGATGTCGTATTCGGTCAAAACCATCTGCCAACGGGCAATTCTCCCCGATAGTGCCTGCTTTTCAAATACGTATTTGATAGGATCCATCTTCGAGATGAGCATGGTTTTATGATTCAACATGTACTGTCTCAAACGTTTGGCGGCCCAAGCTAGCGCACAACACATTTTTTCAAGCATTGAGTATCTCGACTCATAATCAGTGAACTTCTTACTCAAATAATAAATTGCATGCTCTTTACGCCCTGTCTCGTCATGTTGACCGAGAACACAACCCATACTCCCCTCAAGAACCGTCAAATACATAATTAAGGGTCTCCCTGCCACTGGAGGTATCAAAATAGGAGGCTCCTACAAATATTGTTTTATTTTATCGAACGCCTTTTGACAATTTTCATTCCATGTCACAGCCTGGTCTTTTTTCAACAGCTTGAATAACGGCTCACACATTGCTGTTAGGTGAGATATGAACCGAGCGATGTAGTTCAACCTCCCTAAAAACCCACGCACCTCTTTTTCTGTTTTAGGCGTCGGCATTTCTTGTATGGCTTTTATTTTTGCAGGATCAACCTCTATTCCTTTTTCACTCACGATAAACCCCAGCAGCTTACCAGATCTCACCCCGAAGGTGCATTTGTTAGGGTTCAGTCTCAACCTGAACTTCCTAAGCCTTTTGAATAATTTCAGCAGATTCACCAAATGTTCCTCCTCCGTCTGGGATTTGGCAATCATATCATCAACATAAACCTCGATCTCTTTATGCATCATGTCATGAAAGAGAGTCGTCATTGCACGCTGATACGTTGCCCCAACATTCTTCAATCCGAAAGGCATCACTTTGTAGCAAAATGTTCCCCAAGGCGTAATGAAGGTAGTCTTCTCCATGTCTTCTGGCGCCATTTTAATCTGATTGTAGCCCGAGAAGCCATCCATGAAGGAGAATACGGAGAATTGAGCGGTATTGTCAACCAGCACATCGATGTGAGGAAGTGGAAAGTCATCTTTCGGGCTCGCCTTATTCAGGTCACGGTAATCTACGCACATTCTCACTTTACCGTCCTTTTTTGGCACTGGAACAATATTAGCGACCCATGAGGGATATTTCGTAACAGCTAGGAAACCAGCATACCACTGCTTTTGAACCTCCTCCTTGATCTTCACAGCCATGTCTGGTCTAGTTCTTCGAAGCTTCTGCTTAACCGGCGGGCATCCCTCTTTTAGCGGCAGACGGTGCACAACCATATCCGTATCCAGTCCAGGCATATCCTCATACGACCAAGCAAAAATATCACTATACTCTTTGAGCATTTCAACCAATCTTCGCTTGACTTCGCTCTGCAGCGCGGCCCCTATACGAATGTTCCTTTCAACCCCTTCCGACCCCAGATTGACGATCTCAATGACCTCCTCATGAGGCAGAATGATTCGTTCTTCTTGCTTTACCAACCAAGACAACTCTTCTGGAACGTCGCCATCTTCAACAATCTCTTCTTCGGTCTGAAATACCGGGTGCTCAAAGTCGAAGTGAGTCATAGGCGGTTCAATGATGTCATCTGAAAATGTTATCCTGCAAAAGGAATGGTTAAATGCTTCAAAATGTGTATAAAGCGAATAACCACGTGGCCATTTTATTGTAAAAAAAAAATAAAAACAGGAGAAACAGAGATCACAATATTTGTACATGAAAACGATTTTTGATTTAACGATTAAACAGTGCAATGTGCATAACAGAACGGTCCTAAGCAAAATCACGATGCCCCGGGTAGGACACCGGATTGTTCAACAATTAAGAAAACAAAGTATTACTGTTTGGTGGTCACAGGAACAGTCTCCTGAATAGACCAGTTGCAAAGCCCTTGTCCTGGCACGCTCGGCTGAATCCAGGTGTCCATGTCGCAGTCGCTGTCTCCTTCATCGGAATCCGAAACAGCGTTAATGGTCTCGTGATATACTCCGCTAGCCGTGATTGTTATTGGTCCTTTGAAACGGGGTGCCCCTGCAGCAAGCGTTGATGATGAAGGTTGATACCCTAGCCCAAATCTGTCCATCTTCACGGGAATATCCAGAACCTTGCCCCAGCCGTTGATCTCACCAGTCTTGACTAGAGCCTGAGCCTCTTTGTATGACGATACTGCCACCTCTGATGCCTTACTCGGCCCTGGAACTTTGTCTTTAATGCGCAACCCTTCAAAGGCTTGACAGGGTGTCTCATGAATCTCGCCGTCGACTTCTACGTACTTGAATGACGACAAATGGCTGACCAGTATATCCTCCTCTCCGCAAACTGTGACCACACTGTCCCCTACCATGTATTTTAGCTTTTGGTGCAAGGTAGATGTGACTGCCCCAGCACCATAGATCCATGGTCGTCCAAGAAGACAACTATATGCTGGCTGGATGTCCATAATGTAAAATTCAGTTTCGAAAATCTCCGGCCCCACCTGCAGAGGTAACGTTATAGATCCAAAGACTGACCTTCGTGTACCATCAAATGCCCTGACCACCAAGTCACTAGGCGTACAAATGATCCCCCTGATGTCCAATTTCATCATTGCTTTCTTTGGCAGCACGTTCAAGGAAGATCCGGTATCTACCAGCACGTGGGACATGACTGTGCCCCTGCATTCAACTGAGACGTGCAACGCCATGTTATGCTCTCTTCCCCTCGGGGTCAAATCAAAATCCGTAAATCCCAAGCTATGGCCTGCATTCACGTGCGCCATCACCCCCTCCAACTGATTCACAGAAACATCTTGGGGTACAAACGACGTGTCCAGGATTTTCAATAACGCATTCCTATGGGCTTCGGAACACAATAACAGTGACAGTATGGCTGGCGCCGTTATAGTTATCGTTTTTCGGGGAATTGTCACCGTAGCGACATCACTTTGCTCCTCAGCTAATACTTCTACAGGTTTCTCAACTGCCGTTCTGTCGAATTGCAACGTGCCTTCATCTATCAAGGTCTGAATACCCTTCTTCGATTCAGCACAACCCCCAGCTTGGGTCCAACACTCTAGACAAAACTCATCGCAACCCGGATATACACCTCCTTTCAATAACCTGCTCTTTATTTCACACAACGGTGTTTTTAGTTCATCAACATTCATGATCAGGTTCAAACCCTCCTCAGTCAAAATAGCATTTGCCCCATGGTTGGGCATGGGCTGTTGTACTATGTTCGGACCTGCTTGTCCAAAATTTATGGCCTTGCTATCCAACAGATCTTGTACCACATGCTTGAACGCGTGGCAAGTCTCTATGTCATGGCCAGGAGCCCCGGAGTGGAACTCGCAGTGCTTATTCGTATCAAAACCAAACGGAGGAGTGCCCGTCATTGGCGCCATAGTCCTCTTTTCCACCAAATTCAAACCCAGTAATGTTTGGAGTAACTCTGCATACGTATAAGGAGGTACATCAAATACTCTTTTCGGCCTCGTGTTAGGAAATCTCCTCTGTCCCTGATTTGGCCTCTGCTGCTGTTGTTGTTGCTGCTGTGGTGGTATCTGCTGTAGTGGTATTGGTTGTTGATGAAATGGAATTGTGACGCTTGCCACCTGTTGCGGATTATTGTACTGATTCCGTTCTCTGCCCCGGCCTCGGCCTCGGCCCCCGAATACTGCACTTGTGTCACCCTGACGGCGACCACCAAAAGCTCTTCTGTTACTGCCAACTGAAGTAGATTCCTCAGCTTGGAATCTCCCCATTTTAATATTACTTTCAACCTTCTCGCCCATCAGGATTAGATCCGAGAAACTGCCCAAAGAAGCGGGAAACAGCTTATCATAAAACATACCGGTGAACGTTTCTATGAACATATCATTCATCTCCTTCTCAACCAAAGGAGGATGAACCCTTGCAGCCATGTCGCGCCATCTCTGTGCATATTCTTTGAAACTCTCATCTTTCTTCTGCGACAACCCCTGTAACTAGACCCTGTTCGGTGCCAGGTCATTATTGTACTTATAATGAGCCACAAACGCTTCAGCCAGTTGCTTCCAAGTCTTTATCTGAGTAGGCTCCAATCCCATGTACCATTCAAGGGAAGGACCAGACAAGCTGTCTTGAAAGAAATGCATCAGCATTCTTTCATCGTTCGAATAAGCCGACATCCTTCTATAGTATAACCGCACATGCACCTTCGGACAGGTATCTCCCTTATATATGTCAAATGTGGGAGCTTTAAACTTCAGCGGTACCCTTAGGCCAGGCACCAAACCCATTGTGGTCATATCTAAACCAACAACACTTTGATTCACGACACCTTTCATCTGCTCATCGAGCATCTTGATTCGCTGAGTGTTGTCTACAGGACCTTCAAAACCTCCACCAGAGAAAGCATCTTCTTGTTGGTCTTCTATCCAATTACCGTTCCCATTTCCGTATCCATCATACCCATTGTTACGACCAAATCTAGTCTGATTCATCACAAGGCCCCCGTCCTCTGTTACCATACCCTTTAGCGACTCCGGCAGGTCCAAAATACATCATTCCAGCACCATTTCCGTTACCGAACCCACCATAGCCCTGATTGGCATTACCAAATCCATCATGTCCGAAGCCCTGAGCGTTGAAGCCGAACTTCCCATCCTGGTTAGCATAATCAAACCCCTGGTCGTTATAGCCAAATCCGTTGTTACCGAAGCCATTACCTCCAATATTATCACCGCCCAGATTGGCATCTCCGAATCCAACGTTGTTAATGACAGTCTCATTACCGATTCCTGTATTACCGTTCCCGGCGCCAGTGCCATTGTTCATATTCACAGCAGGTATATTCGCCACAGGTGGAGCTACCGGTGTAGGAGTACCATCCCCATGAATGGTGTCAACACGTACAGAATCGTGGTCTTCATGTCCATTCCCGACATTTCTCGCTAGCAATGGTTGCACCAGAGTTTGCAAGTTTTCCTGTCCCTTCACAATTGTCTCCATCGTCTGCATGAACAGCGCCAACTTCTCACGCATTTCCTGCATCTCGCTCTGCATCTGGTCCATAACTCTTTTGCAATTGGTACGAGTAGAGTATCGGTGAAGACGTTGACTTTCAATCCTAGAAAAACCTAGAGAATGCAGGAAATGAGATACAGTTCAATAATCACCTGTAATGCAATATGAATGTGTATGCAAATGCAACATGTGTCTGTGCATTAGGGAATATCACTCCCCAATTCTAGTGCTAATGTGTCAGTGTGGTGACAGTGACGGTAATAAGGAGTTCGGAACCCAATCATAGAAAAACATCTCATACATTGCAGAGAAACCCGTCAAGTCAGGAATACAATATCAATGAGCGTAAAATAAGAAGGCATGACCTCAACCAACAATCCTGGTGATGGCCAGCACAATGCAAATAAAGCATACACATCAATACATGAAATAGTCAAGTGCAACCATACGCCTGGTACTCCTCTAATAACCTCTTAGTCTCGGGATGATTTGGTTGAGTAAGCAAACCCTCGACAAGTAGATCTCTGCGCTTGAGAACACGTCGTAAATCACCAGCAGATTCCTCCCATGCCCCTTCTCCGAAGCGATCCTCTAACTTCCGTTTCTGAGACACAGCCTCCTTCTTGCACTCGATGGCTTTGTTCAATGAGTTCTGAAGACTATATCTTGCCATAACCTCCTCTTCATACTTTCTCTTGCTAGCCTTCAACTGATCTTCTAGTTCAGAAATTTGCTGCTTCAATTTGTCTTCCCTCTTTATATTGTTGGTTAGCGTAGCATTCCACGTTTTGTTGCACGAAGAAATTTCCCGGTGGGCGGCATCGAGTGACTTCTTCTTGGACTCTAACATATCATGAGAGCTTCTGAATTCTTTTCCCAGGCGTTCACGCTTCTTTTTCTCTTCTGTCAGTTCAGCACCTAGCCTGTTTACTAACTCAGTCTGCTGTTGGAAGGAATACACAGCTTTGTTTTTCTCATTCCGCATCTGAGCCAATTCCTTCTCTAACTCTTCATTGATCTTTATCAAGTCTTCTTTTTCTTTCACAACCCGCTCATAGACCTCAATAGCTACAGTAGTTGGTTCCTCCGCTGGAATGGGAACAGGACGTGATATTGCCGGAAAAGGCATATGCACCTGTCTTACCCTCTCTTGAATCCACACCTTGTATGGCATATAGGCTTGACAATCATTCTTGCCTAACAATGGTTTTCCTCTTCTGCAGATATGATTCCAAGCGTGCTGAAGCTTGGCCAATAATTCCCCACTCAGGTCACCGGTGAAATACAGAGATTCCTGTATTTCTTCCTCCTTTGGCGGGCTTTTCAAAGCATAACCGAATTGCCTGATCAATAATGATGGATTGTAGTTAATGCACCCTTTCCTCCCAATCAGAGGAACATTAGGATATCCGGCGCAGCTGTAGATAATCTCAGATCCCAATAAAGCTCTGTCAAACCAGACAACATCTTCTGAAGAAAGTCCCATCAGATGCTCAGACCAATCCACCGTATCTGCAGACTCAGCAAAAATACCCTTCTTGGGCAGGTGACTCTCAAACCACATATACAGCAAAGGCACACAACAAGAGACATTCTTGCCCCTCCTATTCTCATTCTTATAATGCAGTGAGTGATAGAAATCTCTAATCAGGGTAGGCACAGGATTACTTGAAGCAAATATATGGAATGCATCCAAATCAACGAAGTCAGGCATATTAGGGAACAGTACAATGCCATAGATACACAAAGCAAGGATAACATTAAACACAACCCAACAACCACTCTTGGCGTACTCTTGTGCTTTCCCCACTAAGAACTTGAGAGAAAAACCAGAAACTCCATTCCACGAGGTTAACAGCAATTCTGAGGAGTCTAAGTGCAAAGCAACAGCCAAATCCTCCAGCTTGGGCTCAGCACCCATATGAATGAAGGGCACCTTGTTCTGAATAGTCAACTCCAAGATCTCAGTATATTCCTCCATGGTCGGAGCCAGAATGAAGTCAGGGAAAGTAAAACACCTCAACGGGGGATCATAGAACTGCATCAATGCGTACAGTCCGTTACGCTCATACATGGATGGTTTATAAACCAGCCTGAGCAGTTTCCCATAACTCTTCCTGAAGCTTCTCTTCACCTCATCATCAGCTAGAGATACCAAACCAAGTAGAGAAGAAACATCGGGACTAGGCAACTTGTACGCAACAGTCTTCCTCAAAGTACTCATAATAACAGGTGGAAGTCCGGAGCACTAGAATCGGGAAGTATGAAAATGCACCTGCAGCACAGACACACGTTAATGATATGCACATGATGATGCAAACAATGCAATATGCAAGCAATGCAACAAGGGATCACGTGCCCCTGGCTGAGAAATTCAATCCACAACACTGGCCTCAAATAGACCCACAAACTGCTCAAGACCATCCACAATGCTCCAACCTGGTCTCTGACAGACCTAATAACACTGTCCTCAAATACCACTGAATCTCAATCAAGAAAACTGGTAATCTGGAGGTCAAGTTACCTGCATGCCCCAACCCCTCTCACAGGTAGATGTCCTAATAACTAACACAAGGTACGGCATCCTATGCGGTCGTTGGCGTCACAGACTTTCAAGACTGATGATACGATACCCAGAAGGTGTGGCATCATCCTGTCCTGAAGAGGCCTCACTTAGCCAACTTTCAAATGATCGGTCCCCGGAGTCGACAATCCAACTAACCAACAACCCCCTCAACCCAAAGGGTTGAGAAAGAAGTCAACCAGAAGAATCTCGTCCGAGCGTGGATTTCATGAGACACTAGTACATGCAAAGCATGCACGCGCCCACTAATTTCCACTCTAATTCTAGGTGCACTCAAGCCCAGGTCCGGCTTATCTCTCAATCATAGAACCCCCTCATACCCACAGCAATAATAACAATAGTATAATGTTGAATGTAAAATACAGAAAACATAAATCCATACAAAACCCACGACGGGAAAACAAGCGCTAGGATTGACTCGCGTAGGGAACCGTTGGAGTCGCCAACAGAGTCTCCAGCTGTCGCTACTGCGAAAATCGGCGCCGGCTGAACAGAAGAGTCGCCACCGTGCGTTATTTATCCCAACAGAGGGAAAGGAAACGCTCTAAGTAAACCTACCGCAAAGACGGGAAGGGAATGGTCATCGCAACCAAATCCTGGATTCGGGAGTCGGTTACGCAAGGGGAAGGTATTAGCACCCCTCACGTCCGTCGTACTCGACGGGATGCACGCTTGTTTTCTAGTACGGATTGTTATTCTATCTATTCTACAGGTCAAGGGTTAAAAGAAAATAAAATGACTCGGCAAAGTATCGCACTTTATGCCTACGTATTCCCGTCTGGAACGAGAAATCAGAGTCAACGTAGTTCGCCTACCTACGGGAAAGGAGGGAAGGTTGCTCGCTAGGATATCGCATCCTATGCCTACGTACTTTCATACAGCATGAAAAATCAGAGCAAACGTAGTTCGGGCCACGGACGACACAAGTCTGTCTCGATTGTTTTTATCCTTCTGAAAAAGGTTTTCTCCTGCTTACGCGTCCAAGCGGACAAAAATGACTCTTTGATTGGTTTACAGTCTTTTATGCAAGAACTGTTTTTTATTGATGTTTAACCTCTTATTGTATTTTTCTGATTGTTTTAAGAAAGAAGAGAAACAACAACTCTAAAACCTATGGTTGAAAATGGAATAAAAATCTATCCTAATGTTGTCATGCATGGGTGAGAGCCTAATGTCTGTCATATTTCTCTCTTGCGCAGAGAGAAACAGAGACCCTAAGGGGATAAACGGAAAAACAACAGCATATATACAGTAAAACAGTAAAATGCATGAATGCAACAATACAAGCGAGGAAAGGGAGTCCCACTCAACCTCGAACCTAGAAAATAAAGGGCAAAGTGAAACAACTTCACCTCAACCCTATGGGAAAATTAACAAACAATACAGCAAAGAAAATAAACCCCAAAAACCCAGCTCTGACAGCTCACCCAACTCTGACAGTTGATAAACATCAATCTCCCAATGAACCCCAAAGTCAGGCTCCCATGAGACCCAAGCTACAATAAGCTTCCATCTTCAAGAAATCACCAAGGTCAAGCAAGCACAGAATCTTAACCAGTTGACAGCATCAGACAGCAGTAAACCCTAGCTTTAACAGTTGCACAGCTTTGACAACACCAGCTCCTTCTTCTAATAGTCTTCAAGGCAATGAACTTTATCCTCAATCTTCAAGGGATTCTCCAAAGCAAACTCTCCAACAGAGAAATGATTATAAGAGGATTTTGAATGTGAAATAGTCTGTTGATCACCAAAGGTGGCCTACAGAAAGTTAACATAATACAGACTGTTTCTCTCAAAGTTCTATCTCCTAGATACAGTCACTAATCCTTCCAAAGGAGGGATGTGAGTATTAAGGGGAGACTTTTAATCATTGAGAAGAATGGAGGCAAAAGAAACCATCCATGTTTATGAAGAAAATTTCTATTCTAAGGCTCTTCCTATACCCTATGTCCTATGGTCTTCAAACAACTCCAAGCAAGCCAAGCAATCTTCATCAAGCTTTGATTTTGATCTGCAATCTTCATCTTTAATCCTTGCCAAGCTCCACAAGCTCTAACTAAGCCCACACCCCAAGCAAAAGCCCAAAAAGCCCACACAACAAAATAAACCCCAAAAATGGGCAAACCAAACAATCACACAATTGTAAAATATACTAAAAATAGTAATATAATATTTACAAGTCTAATATTAATTCTAAGGGAAATACTATATCTACCCTATATACCCCATAGGTCCCATACTCTAATTCAATCTAAAAAACCCAAAATAAAATGTTCAAGTGCACTTATGTTGTGTATAAACCCTAATTTAACCATCTTAATATCATCTAATCAAAACTACCTAAAAATAATCCTAAAAATTATGGAATAAAATCCAGGGGTACCTAATGTTTGTATCTAATCACCCTAAAAAGAAAGGCCTAAAAAAATAAGGGGAACTATCTAAACAAAAATATACAAAATTATGTACCAACTAAATGTAATAAAAAACAACTAAAGGCAAAATATTCACAAAAAATAAAGAAAATACCTATAATCAAATTTTTATTTATTTACAATTTTCTTGAAGTCCAAACTAACCTATAGCAAAAATCCCAGATTAAAATAACTATTTTTCAATTTTATATGAATTTTCAAAGTTGTGAAATAAAATGAATAAAATGGAATAAAAAAGGAAAAGGATGGTGTCAAATAGCAATTAAAAATAACGCAGCAAGCATCTGGGCCCAGATGGGGGGTGCGCGTATCAAAGCGCCCTAGGCCCATGTTCATTTCAGAAAAAGAAAAGAAAATCAAAGAAAAAAAAGAAAAAAGCTTGGTGTAAATAGCAGTCAAAACGCGTGCAATACTGGATCGGCCATGAAAGGGGGGGTGTCAACAACACAAATCAACTTAAGCCCAATGCTTCTATTAAATGAAACGATGCGTTTCAGCATCAGCAAGCCCTTCACGAATTGAAACACAATCAGAGCCACACGATGGGCATTCAGTCAACGTTTCCACCACGATCCAAAGGTCCAAAACTCGTCTTCTTCATTTGAATGAAAATTGGAGCCAAACTCCATTGATGAACAAGCAAGAACACACTCTGATCCACATACGAACTCCATCAATCCTTGATCAAAAATCAAATTGTAAAGCCCTAACATGCTCTATTTTCACCCTGAATTTATCTATGGCCTTGGATTTCATTAACACATTCTCTAACCCTAAACACGTATCTCCCTCCAAAATTGATCAGAAAATCAATCATCACCAATCATCAAATTAAGTATCCCAATATCTTCCTTATTCAACACTGATCAATTATAACCAAAAACCTAAGGCTCTACCTCCATATCCACTGAGTTCTAGGTCCAAACAGAAATCATGTCAACCTAAAAATTGTCACTAAATCGAGCCAAACTTTCCAGAAAGCATCATCTAACCACCTACTAAGCTTTTAACCTAAAAATTCTTGCTGATTCTATCTAATTCGAGCCATAGTTTGAAAGTTACTAACCTGTGAAATTGATGAAAACAGATGAGGAATTGCTCCAATCCAATGCTTGCAAAGCTCCATATGCACTCAAGATGTTGATCTTTTGCTTTTGTATGCACTAATTCTTGCTCAAAGTGCTTGAATCACCATAACAGAATTTCAGTTGCAATGTTGGAAGTGGAAACTCAAGAACTCGATCCAGCCAATAATTCTCTCAGATTTTGATTGCAATACACTCAGTGATGATTATGGGATTGAATTGAATCAAGAAATTGAAAGAACGGTGAAGAATTTTGAGAAAACGAAATTGAATTGCAATGGAAGAAGATGAAGTTCAATCTCTGAGTTTGGCACCAAATGAATCCCAACCCTGGTTTAGATCACTTCTAATGACTTTATAGAGGATGTTAGAAACTTCTAGAGATTGCTAGAATGATCCTATGAGAAATTGCCAATCTCATGTCATGATAACTTGAAAATGGTAGGTTCAAAAACCAGTTATGGATTGCCTTGTTGCAGCACTTGTATGAAGCTTGAAAATCTCCTCTAATGAGAATTAGAATGTGTTTCGATGGTTCCTTGCATTGTAATCCACTCCTAGCTTAATTTGGCAAGTGTAACTTCTTGTATAAGTAAACAATGATAAGTCCAATTTCTTGACCCCAAATGAAAAATCTAATGATGTTAATGGTCTCAAAATGTGTTTTCCATTCAATTTGGTATATCACATGATGCATTTTGGCCTTGGATCAAAAATCCCCAATTTTGTTCACTTGAAAATGTACTTAAACCTTCCATATTTGGTCAATTTTATCATTTTGAGTTCCATGCACTTCCAAACTATCATGACCTATTACTTAGACTCAAAACATCATTTTGAGCAAGTTTGATGTTGAACATTTTTCCATTTTAAGTTTGCAAGTAGGAGTTTTAGGCATATGCTTGAAATGACCTATAATCTTACTTTCCCAAAATACCCCTGGCTTGTCAAGATCATAAGTAGAGTTCCACAAATCAGAATGCGGCATACCATACCTTTTTAGAAAGCTAAGATCATGAGGAACAACTTTCATGTTTACCGAAAATTCATTTGAAAACTCCTTGTGGGGAAAAATATGCTTGGAAGTCAAGTAACTTTCACAGATAAATTCCAGTGTCCTCAGATGACCTGTAACTTGCAAGAACCATAACTTGAGTTCTATAAATCTCCTTGATGACTTCCACCACTCAAATTAAAGGTCTTGAGATGATATACAAGTTTCATGTTGGACAAAGATCCATTTGAGACTTGTATTTTGAATTATTTTGCTTGGAAGTTTGACCTAAATCAGGGGATTTTACACAGAAACCCTAATTTAGAAACTTCTCTTCTTCTTGATTTCTTTTGATTTCTCCTTGGCACAACACCACATCCATATCCACATATCAAATGATGAATCCCACATCCTTCAAATAGGCCTTGATGCCCTTCAATCAAGCATTTGACCTAGGGTTGACCCAGATGAAACCCTAGTTGACTGTCTTCAACTGTAGCTCTTGTAACCACACCAATAACTTGTCTTACTTTCAAAATGATCCTCTAGGTCTTCCATGATGTCTACACACATTCCATGCCTCAGTTCATAGCTCACAACCTCTTTGATGATCTTCAAATACTCCCCAGATAGGATATAGATCTACTGCTTGATCTATTAACTTCTCAGAGCTTCACCTTCTTTCTTGGTGACCTTGAATGAAAACCTTTTGGATATGCTTCTTGAGATGAAAATGGCACTTGATCCCTTGTTAGATGGTTGGCCCATGCTATGCTATGCAAATGAATGAACTATGTACATGATCTACTATGCAAATGATAAAGCTATGAAAACACAAATCAGGTAAAACAAGTTGGTCAAATTTTAGGGTGCAACAGGCCCATAATTCAAAGGAAGCTTTTCTGAAGAAAAGAGTGTCGTTAACTCCCAGTTCTACCACAAACGGTAACGCCTAAGTCTCCAAGGGTCGAGCTGCGTACACCAAACTGCTGGAACTGTTTGTTAACCCTACTCGGAAAAATAGATGAATCTAAACCCGTAAGCCGTATTATCCCGAACTACGTTAGCTCTGATTTCTCTGATGAGAATACGTAGGCACAAAACGCGACGTCTTGGCGAGCCACCTTCCACCTTCACCCGTAGTTAGCCGAACTACGTCGACTCTGATTTTCTCTGATGAGAATACGTAGGCCCAAAGCGCGATGCTTTGTCGAGTCCTCTTTTTCTTTTCTTTTGTTTTGTTTTAAGCCAGCCTTGATAGGTAGATTAGATTAACAAACCATCCAAACAACAAGCAAGCATGGATCTCATCGAGTACGATGGACGTGAGGGGTGCTAATACCTTCCCCTTGCGTAACCGACTCCCGAACCCTGAGATTTGGTTGCGATGACCGGTCTTGTACCTTTTCGTCAGGTTTTTTCGATCGTTTCCTTTTCCGTTCTGAGGGATAAATAACGAAAGGTGGCGACTCTTCTGTTTTGCCGGCACCTTATTTTCGCGGTAGCGACATCTGGCGACTCTACTGGGGACTTGATAGTTTCCTGGGATCCCACGTCCCTTATGCGAGTCAGTTTGGGGATCCAACGTCCCCTGCGAGAGTCAATCCTAGCGCTTGTATGATTACTTGTTGGGTTGTGTTTGTTTATCGCATTTTATTTCCCGCATCTTTATTTTCAGTATGATATGATTATCTGTGCTGTTGTGGGAGGGGCATTCTGATGAGTGAGAAGCCAGACCCAGGCTTGAGTGTACTTAGCATTAGTTGTGGAAATTAGTGGGCGCGTGCTTGCTTTGCAGGCACTAGTGTCTCATGAAATCCATGCTCAGACGAGGTTCTCCCGGTTGACTTCTTTTCCGGCCCTTTGGGCCTGAGGGGTTGTTGGTTTGGAGGATTGTCGACTCTGGGGACCGATCATTTGGGATTCAACTAAGTGAGGCCGCTTCAGGAGACGGTGATGCCACACCTTCTGGGTATCGTATCACCCCTCTTGAATGTCTGTGACGCTGATGACCGCATAGGATGCCGAACTTGTGTCAGTTTAGGTCCATATCTGTGAGCAGGGTCGGGTTTGTTGCAGGAAGCCTTAACCTTCAGACTACCTGGTTTTCTTGATAGTGAATCAGTTTTGTTGGTATCAGAGGTTCTCATCATCAGATGTATATGTGTTCTTGACATAGCAGATTTATGGTCCTGTATCAGAGGTTCTCATCATCAGATGTATATTTGTTCTTGATAGAGCAGATTTGTGGTCCTGTATCAAGGGTCCTTGTCCTCAGATATGGTTGTTCTTGACAGAGCAGAATTCATGGTCTGATATCAGGGTTTTCTTCTCATCAGAGATAGGGTTGTTCTTGACAGGACAGTATTGTGGTTTTGTTGATACAGAATCTCCACCTTCATCTCCTCAACAACACAGTCGTCTTGATCTCCTACTGCATGATTGCATTTTGCATTGTTTTGCATATTCATATGCATTTCATTAACGTGTGTCTGTGTTGCAGGTACCGTTTCCCCCGGTTCAGGTTTTCTCGCCTTATATTGTGCTATCATGGGTTCTCTGAGGAAGACTGTGGCTTACAAGCTCCCCACTCCTGATGTCGTTCAGCTGACTGATTTGATTGCTTTGGCAGATGATTCTGTGAGAGATGAATTCAGAAAGGCTTACGGGAAACTGCTCAGCTTGGTCCGTAAACCCTCTGTGTTTGAGTTGAATGGGTTGCACGCCTTGCTGCAGTTCTACGACCCTCCTTTGAGATGCTTCACTTTCCAGGATTTTATTCTCGCACCCACACTAGAGGAGTATGTTGATTTGTTAGGTGTGCCTATCAAGAGTCAGATGCCCTTTGTTCATATGGATGCTGAGCCTAATCTGGCTAGTCTAGCTCCCTCACTTCACCTAGATGCCTCCGAGTTGGTCTTGTCTAGTTGGAACAAGGTTCCCGGTTTCTCCTTGCAGTTCCTAGTGGGAAAAGCTCAGCAGTGCGCCAAAGACGGATGTTGGATCGTGTTCAATGCCATCCTCGCCCTGTGCATATACGGCATCATTCTGTTCCCCAATATGCATGACTTTGTAGACTTCGACGCATTTCACATCTTTGCATCAGGGAATCTAGTCCCTACCTTGATAGGAGATGTCTACCATTCTGTCCACTACAAAAACGAGAACAGAAGGGGCAAGAATGTCTCGTGCTGTGTACCCCTGCTCTATAGATGGCTTGATAGTCACCTACCCAAGAAGGGTCCCCTTGCTTCGTCTGCAGCCACAGCTGAGTGGCCTGAGCGTTTGATGAGTCTGTCAGCGGAGGATATTGCCTGGTTTGATAGAGATAGGTTGGGTACCGAGATCATCTTCAGCTGCAGTGGGTTTCCGAATGTGCCTTTGATAGGCAGGAAGGGCTGTATAAACTATAATCCATCTCTGCTGGTCCGACAGTTTGCTTATGCTTTGAGAGCTCCGCCGAAGGATGAAGAGGTGCAGGAATCTCTGTACCTCACTGGTCTTCTAGAGGGGGATATGTTATCTAAGCTTCAGCACGCTTGGAATGGTATCTGTAAGCGAGGAAAGCCGTTGCTGGGGAAAAGTAATAGCCAGGCCTACGCTCCATATGTGACTTGGATCAGAGCCAGAGCAGATGCTATAGGGATGCCGTTTCCTCCTGCCAAGCCAGAAAGCCCTCCAGTGATTGAAGAGCCTACCACCGTGCCTATTCAGCAGCATAATCAGGTCTTAGCTGAGAGAGATGAGCTGAAAAAGGCAAATGAAGAACTGGAGAAAGAATTGGCTCAACTCAGAAGCGAGAAAAGCGAAGCCGTTCATTCCTTCAAGAGGCAGACAGAGCTGGTGAACCAGTTAGGGACAGATTTGACTAAGCAGATGGCTGAGCGTGAGCGCTTGGGTCGGGACTTCAAAGCCGTTAATGACGTACTACCTACTAAGAAGCAGCACTTGGATGAAGTGTACCGGAGAATATCCAAGTTTGATCAGCATTGGAAGGCCACCCTAGCCAACGGCAAGGAATGGGAGGATAAACTGAAACAGCAGACCTCCAGATTAAAAGCCCAGGTGAAGGCTAGTGAGAAGAGGTTTGATGAAGAAACCGCTCGCAGATATGCCGCTGAAAGCCTGCTCAACAAGGCTCTTGCTAACCTGAAGGAGCGCAAACAGACATGTGAATCCAAGAAGCGGAAGTTAGAAGATTGTTTTGGAGAAGGAGTATGGGAAGACTCAGTTGAAGGTCTTCAATACACTATTATACGGAGGGAGTTACTCGTCGAAGGGTTGCTCACTCGGCCTGATCATACAGAAACGAGGGATCTGTTAGAAGAGTTTCGAGCCCGTGGCCTTACTTGACTATATTTGTAATCCTTTTGTTTTGATGATTGTTGTATGCTGACCATCGCCAGGCTTGTTGGTCGAGGTCATGCTATTGATTCTGCTTGTACCCAGTGACGTTGTGTACTGCCTTGATGGGCTTTCTTTATATATATGAGATGTTATTTCCATGACTGGACTCGGACTTCTTATTATCAGCACTGGCACTCAGGCACTAGGATCGGGGGGAAATCTCCCTAACGCACAGACACACGTTTGCATTTGCATGAAGCATCTGCATAACGAGCACGTTGTCGTTTTTTCTAACCCTTTCGTGTATACAGGTTGTTTCAGGTTGTTCCAGGATTGATCAAAGACCAATCCACCGCTATCCGACCAGAGAAAATCGAGCTAGAGCAATGGAGCAAGTGCAGACTGACGTTCAAGAACTCGGAGAGAGGATGGACCGCTTCATGGAGCTCATGCAAGTGGTTGCCAACGGCCAGGACCAGCTCAGAACCTTGGTCCAGCCTCTGATTTCAAGGGTTGACAGCAATGGTGTACTCCATGGTGGGACTGTTCCAACCCCTCCACCTGTTGAAACTCCTCAGAATGGCGTCCCCGTGACTGGGGGGAACGGTAGTGCCAACGGAAATGTGATTGCTAACATAGGGCTCAATGGTAATACGACTGGCGTCGGTAATGGGAATTTCGAAGCTAATGTCAATGTTGGGCTGGGCAATGGCAATGCGGGTGTTGGAAATCTGTATGGGCCTTAGCCATGGTTAGAAGACCTTCAAGATGATTTGTTCTCACAGAAAGGTGCTGAGGGAGAGCTGACTGCTGAAGCACGTCTGAGGTTTAAAGCACTCGAGGACAAGATGAGGAATTTTGAGAACCTGAGCACTATGGGTGTTGACATGTCCAAGTTGGGACTGATTGCTGATTTCAAGGTGCCTCCCAAGTTCAAGGTACCCGACTTTGAGAAGTACAAGGGCACCACTTGCCCTCGCGTCCACCTGAGATCATACTACCGGAAAATGTCCGCTCACTCTGAAGACGAGAAGTTGCTGATGCACTTCTTTCAGGATAGCTTGTCCGGGCCCTCCCTGGAATGGTACATGAGTCTGGAACCTACCAGTGTGCGCACGTGGAAGGAACTTGCTGAAGCATTCGTGCACCACTACCAATATAACAGTGACTTGGCGCCGAACCGGGTCCAACTGCAGAATTTATCGCAGAGGAACAACGAAGGGTTCAAAGAATACGCCCAGAGGTGGCGTGAATTGGCAGCCAGGGTTCAGCCGCCGATGGTTGAACGGGAGCTTGTGGAAATGTTTGTAGCCACCCTCCCAGGGGTTTATTACGAGAAATTGGTCAGCGGTATGTCTGGAAGTTTCTCGGATCTCATCATCACCGGCGAGCACGTTGAAAATGGGATCAAACTGGGGAAAATTCAAGGTGATCTGTCCTCAGCTGGAGGAGGAAAGAAACCGTATGGTGGCAAAAGGCGGGAAGGAGAGACGAGCGTTGTGTCCAACGCTCGAAGCAAAGGCAAAGGCCAGCACCAGCAGGTGGCTAGCATAACCATCCCTGCGGTCCAACAACCCCAGCAGCAGTAGCCAAATCAGCAAGGGTACAGAAAGTATCAGAACAGGGCACCTCTATCAAGCCGTCACCTTGAGACACCGCCCATGTCTTATGCTCAGCTGTTGCAGACTCTGCTTCAGTTACAGCTAATCCAGAAGAGATCCCTGGCTCCCTTGACAGGGGCGCCTCCGCCGGGTTATGATGCGAATGCGACTTGTGAGGTTCACTCAGGGGCACCAGGCCACACGATAGAAAACTGCAAAGCCTTCAAGCACAAGGTGCAAGATATGGTGGATGCTAAGATCATCAACTTCTCAGATAATGTGCCAAATGTCACGAAGAACCCTATGCCGAATCATAGGGGAGGTGGGGTGAATGCCATTATTGAAGAAGAGGGTTTAGATGTGTTGACTGATGTCAAGGATCTAAAGACACCGCTTAGCTTCGTTAAAGCCAAGCTGATGAAGAGAGGCTTCTTTCTGGGCTGTGGAGAACTATGTATGGGCTGTGCGACTCGTCCTGATGGATGTGAACAGTTGATAGAGGGGATTCAGAGTCTGATGACCGAAGGAATCTAGCAGTTTAGCCGGAGGGCCGAATGTGGATCTGGAGAGGTAATGCTAAAGCTAGATGATGAGGTTGCTACCATCACCATCCCTCTCCGGACGATCACCATTTCTGCACCCAGACCGCCCACGATTACCATCACCAAGGTCGGGCCGATACCTTTTGAAAGCACCAATGTTGTCCCGTGGCATTACGGGGCAGACGTCTACTGCAACGGACAGAAGTTGGAACTGGAACCATCTGGGCCGTCTGTGGATAACCTAGTGGGCATTGGCAGAATCACTCGCAGCGGAAGAGTATTTGCTCCACCTGAGGTTTTGGCGGACAAAGCGGACAAAGCCGATGTAACCAATAAGGGGAAGAGTAAAGTCGTTGAAGAAACCCCTCGTGGGGTAGAGAAGGACTTACTTGTTAAGAACGCTGAAGAGTTTATGAGGTTGATTAAGAAGAGTGACTACAAGATTGTGGATCATCTCCATCAAACACCCTCGAAAATCTCCATCCTGAATTTGTTGCTGTGTTCTGAGGCACATCGCAATGCGCTGCTAAAGGTTTTGAACGCCACGTATGTACCGCAGGAAATATCGGTCAACCAATTGGAAGGGGTCGTAGCCCACGTGAATGCTGGAAACGGGTTAGGGTTCACTGACCTGGACCTGACGCCGAAGGGAAGAAACCACAACAGCGCCCTGCACATCTCGATAGAGTGTAGGGGAACGATTATGTCTCACGTGTTGGTGGACACGGGGTCGTCACTCAATGTTCTTCCGAAGAAAGCATTGATGAAGTTAGATACTCGAGGGTTGATTTGCACACCCAGTGATCTGGTGGTGAAAGCCTTCGATGGAACCAAACGTCATGTTTTCGGGGAAGTGACGCTGCCAATCCAAGTTGGGCCGGAAACATTCGACGCAGTCTTTTACATCATGGACATCATGCCAACCTACAGCTGTCTCTTAGGCCGACCATGGATCCATTCTGCTGGCGCCGTGACCTCCACGTTGCACCAGAAACTCAAGTATGCTGTTGGAGGTAGTGTCGTGACCGTATGTGGCGAGGAAGACATAATGGTGAGCCATTTGTCGTCCTTCAAATATGTTGAGATGGATGGGGAAATCCACGAAACCCTATGTCAGGCGTTCGAAGTTGTTAAAGTCAAGAACGTAGCTCCTGTAATCACTGAGAAACCAGAGATGACTCTCTCTTCCTTCAAGGAAGCCCGGGCCGTTGTTTAGGCCGGATCTACCCCAGGTTGGGGGCAAATTCTAGAGATACCTAACAAGCAAGACAAGTTTGGGTTAGGATACTCTCCTGCGGCTGAAGCCTCCTTTTCTCGCAGTGCGTCGCGAGGTAAAGGGCCGATCCAGTTTACCAGTGGCGGGGTGATATTTGAAAGTGTCCACGTAGTGTCTGAAGACGGCGAAGACAGCGACTGCGACCTGGACTCTTGGATCCAGCCAAGCAAGCCAGGCGAGAGCCTCAACAACTGGTCCATTAGGGGTACCATCCAAGTGACAGGAAAAGAGTAATGATTTACTTTCTCCAATCATTGTACAACCTTATGTCCTACCCGGGGCATAGTGGTCTTATTGTCAGGGCCTTGTTTGATTATGTACATGCATTTTATCAATAAATCAAAAGGCGTTTTTCTTCGTATTCAAATGTTGTGATCTCTGTTATTCCTGTTTTATGTTTGTTTTGAAAAACAACAAAATGGAAATGGGGTTTGTGCTAACCTGCGTATCCTTGTCTTAAGCTTAACCCTTGTTGTTGCAGGATCCACATAGCAGATGACATCGACTCTGGACCTTCTACGACTCACTTCGACTTCGATTGCCCGATCTATCAAGTCGAAGAAGAGATTGATGAAGACGAAGACCTTCCCGAAGAATTGGCCCGCTTGTTGAAACAAGAAGAGAAAGTTATTCTTCCTCATGAATAAGAGATTTAGATCGTGAATCTGGGTTCTGAAGAACTTGTCAGGAACGTCAGGATAGGGGCTGGATTCCAGAGTGATGTCAAGCAGAGATTGGTCGAGATGCTAAGAGAGTATAGTGACGTCTTTGCTTGGTCATACGAAGATATGCCCGGACTTGACACCGACATTGTGGTCTATCACTTGCCGCTGCGAGAAGATTGTCCTCCCGTCAAGCAGAAGCTTAGGAGGACACGACCAGATATGGCCGTTAAGATCAAAGAAGAAGTGCAAAAACAGCTTGATGCTGGCTTTTTAGCGGTCACTACTTACCCTCCGTGGGTCGCCAACATAGTGCCTGTACCGAAGAAGGACGGTAAGGTACGTATGTGCGTCGATTATCGGGAATTGAATAGGGAGAGCCCTAAAGATGACTTCCCGCTCCCTCATATCGATGTGTTGGTCGACAATACAGCTCAGTTCTCCGTATTTTTGTTCATGGATGGCTTCTCCGGGTACAATCAGATCAAGATGGCGCCAGAGGACATGGAGAAAACTACGTTTATCACACCTTGGGGAACATTTTGCTACAAGGTAATGCCTTTCGGTCTGAAGAACGCGAGGGCTACTTACCAACGAGCAATGGTCACTTTGTTTCATGATATGATTCATCATGAGATTGAAGTCTATGTTGATGACATGATTGTGAAGTCCCAAACGGAGGAAGGACATCTGGTCAATTTGCTGAAGCTTTTTGAGAGGCTTAGGAAGTTCCGGTTGAGGCTGAATCCTAACAAGTGTACTTTCGGAGTACGGTCTGGAAAACTACTGGGGTTCATCGTGAGCGAAAGAGGCATCAAGGTTGATCCTGCGAAGATAAAAGCAATACAAGAAATGCCAGCGCCAAAAACCGAAAAATAAGTTCGTGGTTTCCTGGGCAGAATAAACTACATTGCAAGGTTTATCTCTCAGCTCACGGCCACGTGTGAACCGATGTTCAAACTACTAAAGAAAGATCAGGTGATTATCTGGAACGAGGATTGCCAGAAGGCATTTGACAAGATAAAACAGTACCTGCAGGAACCTCCGATCTTGATACCCCCAGTGGCCGGAAGGCCCTTAATCATGTACTTGACAGCTCTTGAGAATAGTATGGGGTGTGTTCTCGGTCAGCACGACGAGACAGTCAGAAAGGAGCATGCCATTTACTATTTGAGTAAAAAGTTCACAGAATGTGAATCTCGTTACTCGATGCTGGAGAAAACGTGTTGTGCACTAGCCTGGGCTGCCAAACGTTTACGACAGTACATGCTCAACCACACCACCATGCTAATTTCGAAGATGGATCCGATCAAGTACGTCTTCGAGAAGCAAGCGCTTTAGGGCAGGATTGCCAGATGGAAAATGGTGTTGACGGAATATGACATTCAGTATGTTTCCCAGAAGGCCATTAAGGGCAGCATATTGTCTGATTACCTTGCCGAACAACCAATCGAAGATTATCAACCGATGAAATTTGAATTCCCTGATGAGGATATCATGTTTCTTAAAGCGAAAGACTATGACGAACCGTTGCCCAACGAGGGGCCAGATAGAAAATCCCAGTGGAAGTTGATATTTGACGGGGCAGTTAATTCTTACGGAAGTGGCATCGGGGCGATCATCACGACTCCCCACGGATCCCATATCCCGTTCACTGCGAGACTGACGTTTCCGGTCACCAATAACGAAGCGGAGTACGAAGCATGCATCATGGGTCTAGAAGAGGCAATTGATTTGAGAATCAAGAACCTAGATGTATATGGTGACTCGGCACTTGTGATCAACCAGATTAAAAGGGAGTGGGAGACTCGTCAATCGAATTTGGTGCCGTACATGAACTATGCCAGAAGGCTGCTTCCGTTCTTTGATTGAGTGGAACTCCATCATGTGCCCAGAGCAGAAAATCAGATGGCTGATGCCTTAGCCACGTTGGCTTCGATGTATAAAGTCAATTTTTGGAATGAAGCTCCAAGAATTGTCCTTTCTCGTCTTGATAGACCTACATTCGTCTTTGCGATCGAGGAAGCCTCCGAGGGCAAGCCATGGTTCCATGACATCCAGACTTTCCTTATGACTAAGGAGTATCTTGCAGGAGCGTCAACCCAGGACAAGAAGACTCTGAGGAGGCTGTCTGGAAATTTTTATCTCAATCCTGATGGAGTTTTGTATAAAAGAAACCACGATCTCGTGCTACTCAGATGTGTAGATGAGAAAGAGGCGAGTATGCTCATGGAAGAAGTCCATGAAGGCACATTTGGTACGCACGCCGGCGGGCATGCTATGACGAGAAAAATCCTGAGAGCAGGATATTACTGGCTGACGATGGAATCGGATTGCTTTAAATTCGCGAAGAGATGTCATAAAGGCCAGATTTATGCTGATAAAGTTCACGTGCCGCCGTGCCCTTTAAATGTCATGTCCTCCCCGTGGCCGTTCTCCATGTGGGGCATCGACATGATAGGCAAGATCGAGCCCACTGCATCTAACGGTCATCGCTTCATTCTAGTAGCCATCGACTACTTCACTAAGTGGGTGGAGGCAGCCTCGTATACTAACGTGACCAAGCAGGTGGTGGCTAAATTCATAAAGAGGGACATCATCTGTCGTTACGGAATTCCCGAGCGGATCATTACTGATAATGGTTCGAATCTGAATAACAAGATGATGAAGGAGCTGTGCCAGAGTTTCAAGATTGAACACCACAACTCATCTCCTTACCGGCCGAAGATGAATGGCGCCGTTGAAGCGGCCAATAAGAACATAAAGAAGATTGTACAGAAGATGGTTGTGACCTACAAGGATTGGCACGAGATGCTGCCATTTGCATTGCACGGTTATCGTACAACGGTACGTACATCAACCGGGGAAACTCCTTTCTCACTGTGTGTACGGTATGGAAGTTGTCCTACCGCTAGAATTTGAGATTCCTTCTTTGCGAGTTTTGGTTGACGTGAAACTCGACGAGGCAGAATGGATTAAGAACCGACTAAACCAACTCAGCCTGATGGACGAGAAGAGGTTGGCATCGATTGCATATGGTCGTCTGTACCAGAGCCGAATGAAGAAAGCTTATGATAAGAAGGTGCGTCCTAGAAGCTTTCAGACGAGTGATCTCGTCCTGAAGAAGATTCTTCCTCCACACTCCGATCACCGGGGCAAGTGGACTCCCAATTACGAAGGTCCGTACGTCGTCAGCAAGGTCTTCTCGGGAGGAGCCCTGTTGTTACCCACGATGGATGGTGAAGATTTTGCATCCCCGGTGAACGCGGACGCAGTTAAAAAATACTTTGCTTAAAAAATGACCCGCTGGAAAGAAAAAGAACATCCAGGCAAAAAAGGGGCATCCCGGCGAACCATAAAAAAGGAAAAGGTTCGGGCAAAAATTAGGGATATAAATTGAAAAAATGTACACCCGCAAAGTCGAAAACCCGGATGGGCGACTTTGGCAGAAAAGGGTATCCCGGTGAATCGAAAACCCGGAAGGGCGATTCAGGAAAAAGTTAGGGATTTGAAAAAGCAAATGACTGCGTTCCGCGTGTGGACTTTCATTGTTTAGTGGTTTGGAAGACCTGAGGGCCGTTCATCTGAATCAATCTCTTCTAAAGCTGAAGCCTCGGAGAAGTATCGAAGTCGAGTGGGTCATAGAGGGATCAACTCATGGTGTTCGTCTACGCCTCGTTGCCGACATTTGTGTATATACTGATGTATATTTATGTTTATATTTGCGCAGCTTCCTCATTCCAGGAGCTTGCATCTATTGTAAAACATTTTTACCCATTCAGAGGTTCGTTATCAATAAAATGTATAATATTCATCAATTTTGTTTGTTTGTTTAGCATTTACCTGCTTTGCTTGCGAAAAAGAACGCCGATGTTTTTGACAAAATGTGCGTACATAAACTTACTGGCCTAGGCCACTGATTTTTGAAACAACGGATTACTTGAAGATTGTCACAAGATTATAACCTTGATAGGCCCCTTTGAGGAGGGTATCTTGTCTGTTTGCTTGTGTTGTTGCAGGTGTAGCATATACCAGGCAGTGCGCCGTGCGCATCCCCAAGCAGGATGATTCCTCCTTCTCCAGCAAAGTTCAGCAGCCTCTCCCCGCAGAGTCTGAACATGAGATCGTCAAGTGTTGATATGTCTCCCCAGGCAGAGAAGATTCTCTCCCCAATCAGATGCATCCCGAAGGAATGTCAATCTCCCCAGTTGAGTCGTATACTGAAGTGTGCAGCAATTGATAGTTCCATACTGAAGTCTCCAGCGGAATTAAGATTCCCCACAGAGTCGTACTCTCCTTAGCAAGCCGGATGATTCCTTCTTCCCCACCCGAGTTTGCAGTTCCCCAAGAGAGCTGAGTCCTTTGGAAAGCAGTTCGGGCCATGGTTGGTTTTCCCCAGTAGAGTGTGGAATAGCTGATGCTGTATTTCCCCGCCGGAGTCGTTACCTCTAGGAAGGTTTGGCTGCGAATGCCGTGCAGCTTATGTCCGCGATTGACATTGCTTTCCTCAGCAGGTTCAGGTTCTCGTAGAGCTTTATTCCCCTGCAGCAGTCAACTGGAGTTTGCTTCCCCATGCGGAGTCCGATTGAGATCGGCGTGACCTTTTCTTCGTGGTTCTTTCTCCTTGACAGGAGGATTCTCCCTTCAGCATTTATTTTGTTGATGGGATCGTAGCATTTTGCATGATTGCATAACACTTACCTAATGATGCATAGCATTTCCACCGTGTGCAGCATTGCGCCATTGTCAAAGCATATGCATATGAAACATGAGCTAGGTCGTTACCGTTCTTGTTTTGCAGGGGTTCCTTCGCAGAGTCGCTTGCTCAAGATGATTCTTGAATCCCCCCAGCAAAAGTCGTTTGCCCAAGATGATTCTTGAATTCTCCAGCGAAGGCGCTTGTTTAAGATGATTCTTAAAATCCCCAGTGAAGTCGCCAGAGTGGGTTGCTCAAGTTGATGCTTGAAATCCCCAGCAGAGTTGGTTGCTCAGAATGGTTCCTGAAATCTCTAGCAGAGCTATTGGTTCAGGATGATTCTTGAAGTCCCCGCGAAGTTATTTGTCCAAGATGATTCTTGAAGTCCTCAGCAGAGTTGATTCACCCAGAATGATTCCTGGACCCTGAAGCAGAATGACTTGGTAGTTCTCCAGAATCCCCGGTGGACATGCGTCATCCCCAGCAGGTTTCTGAACAGCGAAGTTGAAACTTCCCTTGAAGACTTGATGATTGAAGTCGAACCGTATTAACGAAGCAGTTCTCTCAGCTGATGCAAAGTGCCTGATGGTAGAAGTTGGATATCCCCAATTGGTTCATGATTGGCCGAGAATTCTATTCCCGACTTACCGACGAAGTCCGGCTGACGCCCAAAGATTTCTTTGAATGCCCGATGGCATGATTAACTTGATTGTTGACTTGATAAGTCCTGAGGAATGTTGGTGCCTGACGGCATGATCTACCATGTATCACCAGTTACCGTGTGACCAATTCCCCAGCTAGTTGCCGTGCAGCTAATATTTCAGTTTTTGAAGATTTGTTCCCATCAGAGTACCGTGTACTTGTGCAGTTGGCAAATTTCCGGGTTTGTTGGTATTCAACCGTCTCACACTTTGATTGGTTGAGAGCCGTTCGCTTCTCACCCAGTCAGGTTCAAGCCGTGTGAATAGGGGCAGCTGTTGCACCCCAAAATTTGCCCAACTTTTCTTTACCTAGCTTATGTTTCATTTCATTCACATTAGCATTGTCATTTGCATTTCATTGACATGTATGCAGGAGATCAAGAGGTGTGATTACCAATTAAGAGTTATACAAGACTAGGAAGCTATCTAAGAAGCTTATTCAAGTGTTCAAGGGTTGATATCCTTGCCAGAGAAGATAAAAGATTCTCAGAAAAAGTGGTTGAAACCAAGTGTGTATGCCTCCTAACTTGAGAGTTGTGGGAAACCATCAGATGATTCTGAGGTCATGGAGATGGACTTAGAGCCTTGAGAGAGCTTATGAGATGTCTTGAAAGCCATCATGAGGCCTAGATAGGTCATTGTACAAGATTAAGAAGACCCAGCCATGAGTGGTATAGTTAGGGTTTGACTGGGTCAACCCTAGGTCAACTGATGATTTGGAGAGGGTTGAGACCTAATCCAAGAGCCATGTGATCATGGATTGACACATTGAGATGTTATAAGGATGATTCCAAGGTCAACTCATCATGATTGAAGAGTTTGAGAAGTTTCAAGCTAGGGTTTCTAAGGCTTGACAGTGTAAAATCCCCTAGTTTGACCCCTATCTTCAAGGCAGTTTAGCTCAAGATGTGATTGTCATCTCATCTTGCACTCACAATTAATGTTGTAGAGCTTGCTCTTAGCTTTAATTTGAGTACTAGAAGTCCTTGATAGGATTTATAGAACTCAAGTTATGACTTTGACAAGTTACAGGTCATTTGAGGTATGTGAATCTGGGGCCTTGAAAGTTACCCAACTTGCATCAAACTCTTTCCCTAGGAGGGTGATTCCTATGAACTTTTGGTTAACATGAATGTTATTCCTTATCCTATTAGCTATCTAGAGAGTACTAGAAGTCCTTGATAGGATTTGTAGAACTCAAGTTATGGCTTTGACAAGTCAAGGGCATTTTGGTCATTTGGAGATTACAGGTCATTTCAAGTATAAAGCCATAACTCCTATTTCCAAGCTTCAAATGGAAAAATGTTCAACATCAAACTTGTTCAAAATGATGTTTTAAGGTTAGTAAGGAGGTCATGAGATGTTAGAAATGCTTGTAGCTCAAAGTTGCAAAAATGACCTAAAATAAGGGCATAAGTTAAATAAACCAAAGTTGGAAATTGATATTTTCAACCTACACATCCAAACCATGGCATGTAATATATCATTTTGACTCTAGAAAATATTTTAAGAACATTTGTTTAGCCACATTTTTGAGTTGAGATTCAATTTGTGGACTTGCTTTGAAAAGTGATTACTTGCATATTAAGTAACATGTGCAAAACATAGAATCAAGGCATGAGCAAGGCCCTTTGCAAGCTAAACACTTTCAAAATGTCACTAGGGGAGAAATTGGAAGTAAATGAGATTGGTTTCAAGCTGCAAACAGAGCTATGCATATCATGATATGTGATTGAAAGTCTCATGACATGAGAAGTGGAAACTCTCATTAGAAGGATCTAGAGGGTTCTAGATCACTCATACATCATCTATATATTGAGTAGAGGTGATCCAATGCAAAGGTTGGTGATGATTGAAGGAGAGAGCATTGATTGAGATTGAGATTCCGTGGCTTGCAATTGAATTCGGTTTCACCAAATCCTTCACTTTCCATCCATTTTCTTGATTGAAACTTCTTCCATGGATGCTAGGGATTGAATCCAGATCATAATCAAGAAGAATTCGTGGCTGAATCGTGTAGGAGTAATTGAATTTTTCCACCTGCGACTCACCATCGGATTTCAAGATTCAGGAGCTTTCAACCGGTTCTTTTGCATACAGAAGCAAGGAGAGGGTTCATTGACCGTGTCTGAAAGATTGGAGAGCTTGAATTGGAGGTTTAGTGCATCTGTTCATCCAAGATTTTCAGGTTGGTAACTTTCTTCCTCTAGCATGAATTAGGTAGAATCAAGATGAATTAAGGTGTTAGTTGCATTGTATAACGGTGTAGGAAGGTTTTCAGACCATTAATTTGAGAATTAGTGACCAATTTAGGGTATTACCATTTTCGGTTGAGAATTGAATATGGTGAATCTTGAGGATTTAGGTTGAATTAAGGGCATGAATGAGTTCGTGAGGGAATTTGGGATAAGTTTCATGTATTGACCATTTGCAATGGAGGATCCTAGAGAGAATTAGGGTTGAGGAAGATGACCGGAGCACCACTGGTGGTGGCCGGAGCTGGGCGCGAAGTTCAGAGGTTCAAAAGGTAGGAGATGACTCTGGGACCATCAGATCTTGGTTTGACTTGGACTATGACCCTCATCCAACGGCCACGTTTTAATCTCAGTTTGTGAAGGATCTGAATTAATGAAACGCATTGTTTCATTTGAGTGCTGAGTCTGGGATTAATGAAATAACCACTATCCACACCCCCCTGAAGGCCCAATCCATTATTTGTACTGATTGTAGTTGCTATTTGCACCGCGCGTGTGTTATTTTAATTTGATTTTCATTATTTTTTTCATTTTATTCATGGTTCTTGGAAAAATCATATAAAATTGAAAATTAATCCAATTAATCCCATTCTTTTTGCATTTTACTCATGATTGAGTCTATTATTTTTTAGAGAAAAAATATTTTCATTTCATGTATTTTCTGATTTTATGGGAATTTTACATTTTAATTGATATTAAAATGGTTATGTTTGATACATAATTTTGTGGAATTTTGTGTGATCATGTGGTGATGATTCTGATCCTAATTTTTTTGTGTGTGATTAGGTTAGACATGTATGCTCCCGTAGCATTTTTCTCACATTTTTGTGATGAAAATAGGTGTGCTTTCTAGATTGACATTTAGGTACTTCCTTTTAGGGTTTAGGTTTAGTACCTCATAATGTAGAATTTATTTCTAGCTCTTATTTGATGATTTGATCTTTGAAATTAATGTGGTAAAGTCATGATTGACCTAGGTTCCCATAGATATTTTTGTAGGATTTTACAATTGGTTCTAGTATTTTAGTTAGGACTAACTTTAGTACTAGGTTTTAGGTAATCCTAACTTACTAATTCGACTAGTTTAACCTCTCTAGTTCCCTTAGATTAGGGTTTTGCTTTGTTTGCCTTTGGTTGAGATTGAAGACAAGTTGAAGACCAGGTGAGGATGCTTTAAGTTGCTTGAAGTTGCTTGGAGCTTAGATTTGCTTGTGCCTGTGCTTGTGCCTGAAGGTGTCTGATGAAGATTTAGGAGATAGAGGAGACATAGGGAGAGCCTTATAGTTAGAATGATTTCTTTCACAAATATGGAAAGCATCTTGTGCTTCCATTCCTCCCAATGACTAAAAGTCCTTCTCAGATATTCATATCCCTCCTTTGGAGGGATGAGTGGCTTTATCTAGGAAGTAGAACTTTGAGGGAACCAGTCTCTCATAATGATGAGCCCTTACAGGCTTCCTTTGGTTGTCAATAAGCTGTTTATCATTTCCACTCATTTTGTTAAATCAATTGTTTTCTGGTTTGAGTATCTTGAAAGATGTTGGGCTTGAGTTTGAAGATGAGGACTTCATTGAAGAGTGTGGAAGAGGATGATTCCTTGAGCATTGCCATTTCAGCTGAAGCTTGAAGAGCTTGAAGACCAAGTTGATACTTGAAGATTCAATGGAGATTGAGTGAGGAGTTCCTTGCTTGAAGAAGATTGAAGGATGAAGTTGACACCTCCATGTGATTGAAAACTACTCTGAGAAGCTGAAGCTTGTAGGAGAAGAAGACCAAGTTGATACTTATGAAGAGGATTCAATTGATATTGAGTGTGGAGCTGAGGCTTGAGGAATAAAAGATGAGTTGATATTTGCACTGATGCATTGAGAGCCTGAAGGAATCAATTTGATAATTGTGGTTAAGAATGAAGCCTGAAGGTAGAATTGACTGAAGAGCTGAAGCTTGGAGAGGAAAGGATAGGATGAAACTTATGTTTGATGGGTTGAAACCTTGGGGAAGCAAGTTGATGCTTGTCATAGAAGATGGTAGCCTTGAAGGGTGGTTGAAGTCTGAAGACTGGATTGCTGTCAGAAGAGCTGAAGCTTGGAATTGAAAGAGGGGTTGATCTGCTTTCTTGTCTGTTTTCTTTTCTGTGCTGAGGTGCCTTGTTTGACTTGCTTGATGCATTAGAATAAGTTCATATCTAGACTGACTTTAATCTAGGAGCATGATTGCACTAGAGGTTGAGTTGCTCCATCTGCTTGTATTGTTACTGTATGGCTTTGCTTGCGGGTATTCGGTAGAGCCTTGCTCCCTTGCCCATGTGGTTTGTGTTTGCTTGATAGCATGTTATTTTTACTGTATGATTGCAGTTGTTATTCTATCTTGCTTGACAGCATTTCATTTTCTTCTGTATGATTACAGTCTCTTAGATTCTGCTTGATAGCATTTTATTTCCTCTGTATGATTACTGTTATTCATATCTGGCTTGAGGTCGAGATGAGCTTGTGGAGGCTGACACCCCACACACATTTCCTCCCTCACTTGCATTGCATGCATTTTACCGTATTACTGTTTACTGTTTAAGCTGATGCTTTATCTGTTTCTGTTTATCATTGACATGATCCCTTAGGACTCTCACTTCCTTTGATAAGGAAGTGATGATAGAACTTTAGGTTGAAACCTATGCATGATAACTTCTAGGAGTCCCCTGTTTCAAACCTCAACTATAGGATGAATCTTTGGCATGACAACAGTAGGACTTGATAGTCTCCCCGTAGTTGAGCCTGTTCTCTTCTCATCTCAAAACAACCTAAGATACAGTAATCATGAATGATTTCTTTCGTACGTTACGAGCCTTAAGCTATCTGAGAAAGGATTGTTGGAGAGCTTATTTTCAACAGTCTGGATGTTTAGTATGGCACCCTTTGGGTGACATGCGACACATTCACTCTCAGGTCATAGTCTTTAGTGCGATTGAAATTGCAAACACCATAAAAAACACTTCTTTCGTAAAAGACAGAAAACAAACTTCAAACCTTTTTGCCCCGTAGGCCCATAATTCAAAGGAAGCTTTTCTGAAGAAAAGAGTGTCGTTAAACTTCAGCGCCAACGCAAACAGGCTTTGTCCCTAACTGCTGGAACTGCTGTTTAACCCTACTCGATAAAACAGATGAATCTGAATTCCCATAATCCGTATTATCCCGAACTACGTAAGCTCTGATCTCTCATACCTGTTGAGAGTACGTAGGCACAATACTGACGTATTGGCGAGCCACCTTCCCCGTAACCCGTAGTTAGTCGAACTACGTTGACTCTGATTTCTCATTCTCTGATGAGAATACGTAGGCATAAAGTGCGACGCTTTGCCGAGTCATTTTTCTTTTCTGTTTAAGCCAGCCTTGATAGGTAGATAGATAAACCAACTTGTCCAGTAAACACAACAAGCGTGGATCCCGTCGAGTACGACGGACGTGAGGGGTGCTAATACCTTCCCCTTGCGTAACCGACTCCCGAACCCAGACAACGGTTGCGATGACCTTGTCTTATACCTTTTTCGTCAGGTTTTTCCGATCGTTTCCTTTCCCGTTCTGAGGGATAAATAACGAAAGGTGGCGACTCTTCTGTTTTGCCGGCACCTTATTTTCACGGAAGCGACACAAAAGCGTTGGGCAAGAATGTTTCAAGTGTGGCAAGCCAGGCCACAAGGCTTTAGAGTGCATAAGTGGTGCGAATGTGACTTGCTACAACTATGGTGAGCAAGGGCACATTAGTACCAAGTGTAACAAGCCAAAGAAGACTCAAGGGAACGGGAAGGTGTTTGCTTTATCAGGATCGGAGACTGCTAGTGAAGATCGATTGATCCGAGGTACGTGCTTCATTAATGATATACCTTTGGTCGCTATAATTGATACTGGAGCTACACATTCTTTTATTTCCTTTGATTGTGTTAAGAGTTTAAATCTTGAGTTGTCTGTTATGAGTGGTGGTATGGTTATTGATACTCCTGCTATGGGTTCAGTAATTACTCCTTTTGTGTGGTTGAATGGTCCGTTGAGTGTTTTCGGTAAAGACTTTGGAGTTGATTTAGTGTGTTTTCACTTAGATCAACTGGATGATATTCTTGAGAATTAGAGAGTGGAATGTGAGAGTCGTATCCGGAGTTTTTGGATCAGGTAACATTTTCGAGGACGAAAATTCCTGAAGTGGGGGAGAGTTGTAACAGCCCAATTTTTTATAATTAATTATTTATATTAATTGATTTGGGTGATTAATATTTTGATTGTGGAATGTATGTGTTAATATGTTATGTTTGCATATTAAGCTATTTTACCGATTTTGAGAGTTTCGGGGAAAATAGATTGGAGGGTGTTTTAGACATTAAGTATTTAATGTTAAGTTGAGATATTTTATGAGAAATGGATTAGTGGATGTTTGTAGAGAAATAGAATAGAAAGAGTATAAGTGAAAAAGAGAAAGAGAAAGGAAGGAAGATAGAAACATAAGAGAAAAGAAGAGAAAGAAAGAGGAAGAGGAGAAAAGAGGAGAAAAAGGGGAAAAGGCTTGGAAAGCTCAAGAACAACTTCTAGCTTCCGATTAATCAAGGTAAGGGTGTGAAATGTTATTATCCTATCAATGTTTGTGATCATGTATGTGTGTGCATTTGGATTGTTGGATGTTTTGCTACATTTCCCCATTTTAGGGCAGAAGAGATTTAATTGGTAGAAATCGAGTTTTGAACGGTTATAATCGGAAATAAATGGAGTAGTTTAGTCGGGTAATGTTGGGCTAAAACTACTGGAACTGGTTGGAATTAAATCGGTTGATTTTGTGATGATTTGGTGATTTTGGACTGTTTGGGGTTCTGAGTTCGCAGATTCGCTAGCGTTCGCTAGGAGAGCAGAAGCGAAGGTTCACTAGGCGAAGCCCAGCGAGTGGGTAGCAAACCATTACAGTAGCCAAGATCAGCCTTCGCTGGCGTGTTCGCCAGGCGAAGAAAGTGGCGAGCGAGTTCGCCAGGCGAGTGAACCAGCGAGTAGGCAGCGAACACTTCCAGTAGCTACTGCCTGTCTTCGCCAGGCGAAGGTCAGCGAGTGTGACAACATTTTTCATTTCTTGTGTTTTCAATCCAATGTTGATTGTTTGGGTTCAATTGTGTTTAATCCTTATCTGAAAAGTATAGTTTGTGTACTATTGTGATAAGATGTGATGTGGGTAGCCATATGGCGTGAATCCTAGATTGTGAATTGTGAAGTGTGAAATGTGGCCTTTTGGAAAATATATGCATTGTTTGAATTAATTAAAAGTGCATGATGAAGGTGATTGAGTTTGTTGTCGTTGGTGCGATATTGTGAATGCATATTGTTTGTATGTGATTGTATGTGAAGAATGCATGAGAACATATTAGGGAATATGTGTGCATTGCTTGATAAATGTGATGAATTATTTGAGTATGCATATGATTAAGATGAGAGAACGGTCTTAAGTGCATATAATTGTTTTATGAAATATGTGTATGTGCAAAACTCGTACTCACTGAGGTAGAATGATAAGATAGCATTCCTAGTGGAGTAATCACCGGGGTAGAATGACAGATGTTGTTCCTGGTGAGGTATAGTGACATGGTCTTATACACTGGGGTAGAATGACTAAGATGTTGTTCCTAGTGGAATAATCACCGGGGTAGAATAACTGAGATGTTGTTCTTGGTGGGGTGCTCCCTGGGGTAGAATAACTGAGATGTTGTTCCTAGTGGAGTATACGTGATACAGTCGTACGCACTGGGGTAGAATGATTATGATGTTGTTCCTAGTGTTGGTGTTCACTGGGGTAGAATGACTATGATGTTGTTCCTAGTGGGGTATAAGTGATGTACCCATAATTTTGAATAGGAATTGATGGGTTTCATTGAGTTGTATTGAGTTGCATTGAGTTGTATTGAGTCACATGACATAGAGATGAATGTTGTGTGAATATATGCATATGTGCATGAATTGTTGAATTGAGAGTTATGAATTGGTGAATAAACATGATTGTATATGGTTATGTACAATAATGTGAATTGTGGATATATGAAATGATAAATATGCTTTGTTTTATATATATATATATATATATATATATATATATATATATATATATATATATATATATATATATATATATATATATATATATATATATATATATATATATATATATATATATATATATATATATATATATATATATATATATATATATATATATATATATATATATATATATATATATATATATATATATATATATATATATATATATATATATATATATATATATATATATATATATATATATATATATATATATATATATATATATATATATATATATATATATATATATATATATATATATATATATATATATATATATATATATATATATATATATATATATATATATATATATATATATATATATATATATATATATATATATATATATATATATATATATATATATATATATATATATATATATATATATATGTATGTATATCTACTTTATGACGAATGGTGGGGAAGAAATATGAATGTGTATGCTTATGAACAATGATGTGAATTGTGAATATGTACATTGAGGTGTATATGAGGGAATTATGATGAAATGCGGTGAGAATGCGAAGCATGTATATTTTTATGTTATATATATATATATATATATATATATATATATATATATATATATATATATATATATATATATATATATATATATATATATATATATATATATATATATATATATATATATATATATATATATATATGTTTATATGCATTGATTATTATGATAATATTTCTCACCTTTCTGTTTTTTTATAATGCTCTATGAGGCATTGCATATTGGGTTGCTGGAGGTCTTTTGTGAAGTATAGCTTCATTCTTTTGGTCGGTTAGCTCTGATATGTAGCACCGGGTAGTTAGGATTGTATAGTATTCTGTAGTGATACATTTGTATATGTATTTGCTGGCAAAAATGTTTATGTAAACATGAATGATGTGGTGAAGCAAACTAAATGAAATGTATTTATATGATTCAATGTTTAGATTTTTCCGCTTTTAATTCTAAATATTGAGATGTGGGTGTAAGGACTAAGTTCCTCTGTTGAAAGCTACCCCACTATTACATATCTCTATTGAGCAGGTGTTAGATGTTTTATTTCACGTATTGTGTGACATACTTCTTTTATACCATGTTTTCAATTATACTCTGATGAAAATTTGAATTTGTGCCTAAATGATTTATATGTTATTTGGGGGTATAGAAAGGGGGTGTTACATTGGATAGTCATTACCTCAAATTTCTTCAATAGCGTATTCGCCACCACAAAGTATACAATGAGATGTTCTTTAACACATTTATATTTCTTTGTTATTTGTTTTATAACCAACTCTGAGTCTCCCATTATTTCGACTCTAGTTGCCCCAATTCTAACAAAATTTCAAGGTTAGCAATCAATGCCTCGTATTCAGCCTCATTGTTAGAACATGGTCCTTAGACTCAGAATTTAAATTTTGTTGGAATTTTTTCAGGAGAAATAATGAATATACCTACCCCTATTCCATTTCTATGGCTTGATTCATCAAAGTATAACTTCCAGGATTTTAACTCAACATAATTTAAATCAATTTCGTTTATAGAGTGATCGACTATGAAGTCAGACACTATTTTCCCTTTCACAACCTTTAAAGGTTGATACGTTAAAGAATATTCAGTTAAAGCTAAATCCCACTTGCCAGTTCGACTATGTGTAAGTGCTCTTGATTGGCTGCATTTTGTGGTAAAACTTTAGAGTTTGCATGTATGTCATACTGAATGTTAGGACATACTTAATGATGTGTGTGCAGGGTAAGTTAACTATAAGTTAAGCTGAATGTCATACAGAATGTCATGACACTGACTGTATGACATCCAGTGGGCAAGTTAGTTTTTATGGTATCTAGTAATCATGAATCAAATCAGGAGCTCAAGCTGAAAAACAGGAGACATTTGAGAAGCCCTAAAGCGAAACAAATGTTCCTAAATTAAAGGGCAGGCGTGCAGAGAATTGAAGAGTGGGGTTTGTTATAATTAAACCTAACTTTATACACCAAGGCCCAAAGGACTGATTGCACTATAAATATCAGAAGGAGAAATCCTAGAAATTAAGCTCTTGACAGAAGATCAGAGAGTGCAAATTACAGAGTCCTTGTGAGTGAAGAAGGTTGTTCTTCACGTGAGTATTGTGAGTGAATAAGGTTGTTCTTCACGTGAGTATTGTGAGTGAAGAAAGAGTGTTCTTCACGTGTGAATTGAGTCTTAGGTATACATGTTTACCAAGCAACTGTCAGCTGCATTGGTTAGGCAGGTTCTAAGTTGTGTCTCACTCAAAGCTTTTAAGCAAGAGTATGTGTGTCCCTTGATCAAAGCTTTGAAGCAAGATCAAGGTGTGTATGAAGTGTTTCTTCATCTTAACTCTGTAACTGTAATTGGATATCACAGTGGTGTGATTGAGGGGGAGTGAGTGGGAATACTCAGGTCTAGAGTGTCTCTAGGTTGAAGTGTCATTGGGTAGAGATTAAGTGAGAAGTGCAAATTGGTTGTTTGACTTTGAATTGATTCTGCTGATAGTGAATTTCCTCCCTGGCTTGGTAGCCCCCAGATGTAGGTGTTGTTGACACTGAGCTGGATGAACAATTGTTGTGTTATTTACTGCTTTTACTTACAGTTTAATTAGTTAGTACAGTAGTCAATGTCACAGTGGATGTTATAACTTTGGCAATAACATCCATCGTGTGCCTGCCAGAATTTCACTATGCAAAATAGGTTTGGATAAAATATGTTTTATAACATCAAAGTGAGACGATACATACACATCAACAGGCTTTATATATTTCTTTAATTTGGTGCAAGAGAAATACAAGCATAAACACAACTTTTCAATCATGCTATACCTAGTTTCTGCATCATTCAGAACTCTACTAAGATAATAAATGGCTCTTTCGACTCCATTTTCATCTTCTTGAGCCAACATGCTCCCTAAAGTTCTATCAGACGCAGCTATATATAATCTCATACTTCTATTTCTACAAGGTGGTGACAAGATTGGTGGGTGACTTAGGTACTCCTTGATCTTGTCGAAGGCTTCTTGTTGTAATTGCCCCCACTCAAAACTATCTTTGTTGAAACGAAGCAATGGTGAAAAAGCTTGTGTCTTGCCACTTAGGTTAGAGATGAACCTTCTTAAGAAGTTGATTTTTCCCAATAATGACTGCAACTCCTTTTTGGTTAATGGCGCTTTTGCTTCCATGATGGCCTTGGTCTTATTTTGATTGATCTCAATCCCTTTCTTGTGGACCATAAAGCCTAGAAAGTCTCCTGCCTGTACACAAAAATCACATTTAAGGGGATTGATTTTTAGCCCAAACTTTCTCATTCTTAAGAATGAGCGTCGAAGATGTTTAATGTGGTCTTTTCCAGAAATAGATTTTACAACAATATCATCAATGTAAACTTGCATGAAAGTGTCTATAAAATCATGGAAAATATAATTCATTGCTCTTTGGTAAGTAGCACCAGCATTCTTAAGACCAAAAGGCATCACTACCCATTCGTCCTCGTAAATGGCATCAAGCCTTTGAGCTTGTTCTCCATCTTGGATCTCATCTAGAGAGCTTAGGTTACAGTCCTCCCTAGGACATTCTTGGTGAAACTCATAAATGGCTTTGCCAGCCATGTGATTATTAGCAGCTTCCAGAGCCGCTTGTAATTTGGTTTCAGCCACATAGGCCGAAATTTTCTTCAATGCTTCGAACTCAGTCATGATCACTGAATCTTTCTTCCCACCTAGTGGGTTCCACTATAGGCCCTTCAAAACCTGGTAGCCTTTCTCCTGGTACCTCACTGTCCCATATGAACCCTTCGACAAGATGCAAATATAACGAATGGAACGTTGCTTCATTTGGAGTAAATTCAAACTCTGCTGGAGGACATGGAGCAATATTCGCCAAGTGTTTGTCAAAGTGATTCCCCTCGACATAATTGACAGGAATCTTGAAGTACCCTTGGTCAACTTCAATGTTCTCGACGATACCATCTGGCCTTCAAATGGTAATCCTTTGGTGCATTGAAGAAGGCACAACGCCTACGCCATGAATCCAATCTCTTCCCAAGATCAAATTATAATTGGCTTTGGTTTCGACAACCATGAACATTGTGGGTCTTGTAATTTTTCCCACTGTAAGATCAACCTGGATCACTCTCAAAGTGGAGCCCACTTTTCCCTCATAGTTCGACAGAACCATGTTGTGGGCCTTAGTATCATCATCATATTTTCCAATTTTACTAAGTAGAAAACGAGGCATCAAGTTCACTATTGCGCCACAATCTACTAGTATCTTGTTGACAGGTACGTTCTCCACTTTTCCAGTGACATAAAGAGGCTTTAGGTGACCTTTCATAGCCTCTGTAGGGTGTTCAAAGAAAGCATTTTGTTTCTCCATGCACCCATTGTTCATAATGTAATAGCACACAGGCTTGTGTGCCATCATTTCCATCTCAGTATTTTGATCCATATCTTCTACCTCTGTGACCTGGCTGAACTCTCTAGGCATGATGGACACCACATTTACTATGATGTCCAAGGAGGCCGTTGATTCACTATCGAAGTTGTCAGTCGTGTTTTCATCATCTTCGACTAAGCCAATTGGTTCGTCCTTTCGGTCCTCAAACAATTTTTGTCTTATAGGCATCTTTTCAGTGTTTCCACCTTGATTTCCAATGTTAGTACTCGACTCTTCCTGTTTTGGTCCCTGCGCTTCCCTAATGGCCTTTCGCATGCGCTGCTCCCTTCGCCATTGAGACCTGGTCATATGGTTTTTTCCTTTGTAATTCTGAGATATATATGCTGACTTGTTAATGTTTTGGTTCTCTTTTAGATACTTAAAAGAGAAACCTCTTTCCACCTCAAACTTTCTCCATTTTTTCCGTCCCTGTCCTTCGACAGGTTTGACCCACTTTCCTGAAGGCACGTTCCCAACTGGTTTAAATGTGTTGGGCTTAGCTGGAGTTTTTATACCCATCGAAGGGTTTTTGGGATCAAGATTCCTTGGGCCCTGGTTCTTCTTCTGCCCCCAGCTTCCATTAGTCTTTTTGATCTCCTCTACATCGTGAGCAGCCTTCTCATCAAAAATGGCGCTGCATTTGAGACACAACATTACCCCTGACCCATTCTTCTAGCAACGATGGAGGAAGTCAACAATGGTTTCCTCCTGCGTGGGGTACACCATCTTGTTAGGCTCTTCACTCATCTCTTCGACTTTTGGATTGGTGATCTCGACCATGTTGACATCAACCTTATCTTCGAGCTTCATTTTAGACAAGTGAACTTCCAGGTTTTTAGTATCTTTGGAATCTTCAATTTGACTTGCATCTTCAGCGTTGAATCTCTCAATGTTAGGGGAAGTGTTGAAGAAGTGTTATGCTGCCATGCATATCCAATTTTCTAGCAGACAACCATCCATTTCCATCACCTCTCCCACCAGCAGCATGTTATTCTCCAATTCCTTGACCACTTGGTGTTGCACCCCAAAATTTGCCCAACCTTTTCTTGGCTCGGCTTTAGTTTCATTTCATTTTCTTCTAGCATTTATGCATTGCATAGCATTTGTTCTTGAGACAGGGGATAAAGGTTTTCCTGTGGCTCAGAATTCACCTTCAGTGCAAGCAATTAAAGCAACGGGCTCCGACATTTCTTTTGCCCAGCGGTCGGGCGACCAATTTTATTTTGTTTTGCAGGTTATTTTCAGCCAAGAAAGAAGCGTGCAGGCTATCGTGAGCAATCTCATGGTTACAGTGTTCAAGAACACATTTGAGAAGCTTAACAGGGTTCGAAACAGCAAGAAACGGGCAGGTTTCCCTCCAAAAGGCACCAGAATTCAAATTTTTGAGGTGTTAATCGATTAACCTATATGGTTAATCGATTAACCAATGAAAAATCAGCCCATATTCAAAAATTCAAATGGGTTAATCGATTAACCTATATGGTTAACCGATTAACCAATGTGATTTTTGCCTATGTACATGATTTTTTAATGCAGAGCCATTTGGGGTCTAATTTTGGTCATTTGGAAATTCATTTTTACACTTGGGAAGGATCTAGAACCATTTTGAAATTTGGATTAGTTTTCAAATTAATTCAATTCCCTCCAAAATCTCACCCCTAATTCCATTCCAAATTTTCCAATCCACTCTCCAAACCTTGCTTTGGGTCCAAGCCAAAAGAGTACTTAAGTGATTCACTCCAAACCATAATCATCTAACTCTCGTAATTCCCATTTCAAATTCAGAATTGCTCTCAATTCTCTCTCAATTTCATCACTTCCAAAACCATCACCAAAGCTCTTCCTCCATTGAATTAATTGATTCTTCATTGGAATCCATTAATTCTTGAGCTTAAACCTTCATCTACCATCTCTATTGGATCAGTTTCTCCATTCAATTTTCGTGCAAATTCAGATCTGAAATTTGAAGTGAAGCTAGAAGTGATTATTTGAAGCAATTTGGTTTAATCTTGAAGGATCTCCATCTCTACTACAAGGATTAGCTTGGATCTTGAAGTATTCTGGGTTTCTTGCCTCGATCTATTCATTTCCAGCAAATCAATATCAACCGAAGCAAATCTCTGCTACGTAGGTTGGAAATTCTCGATCCGATTCTGTTTTTAGCCTAATTGCATGTTCATCATGATGATTTTCATTTTTGATTCATTTGCTGCATTTTGATTCATATGATTTGTGTTGATGCTGTTTGGATCTGTATACATGTTGTTGGAATTATGGTTTTCTGATTTAATTTCGTGCATGGCTTATTATGTGATCATTGGCATGTTTGGAGAAGTGATAAGCTGTTGAAAAGTGATTCTGCTTTGTTGTTTTCTGCTGTCAACACAGTGTTAATAGGTTAACGCATATGGTTAACCGATTAACCAATTCAAATTTTTAGATTTCTCAAAGTTTTCACAGTGTTAATCGGTTAACGCATATGGTTAACCGATTAGCAAGTTCAAATTTTCAAAATTTTCAAACGTTAACAGTGTGTTAATCGATTAACCTTGGGGGTTAACCGATTAACACTGTGCTGGCAGGCCTGTTTTGCTACTTTGTTTGATTGTTCGCATACCGTTTCACTTCGAATCTTCATAAACTGATATGATGCATTAGGAATGAAATGATTTTGGTGTTTGCCACTGTTTGTGTTCGGTTGATCATGATTTTGTCAATACTTGTGCTCATTTCCACTTGGATGCATACTTATGTATGTGGTCCAAAGTGATGACTCTTTGCATGTTTGTTTGTTTCCATCTATGGCTTTCCCTTCCATGTTTGCATCATTCTTGCATCGCTGTTGAGGTCGAGATGAGCTTGTGGCGGCTGCTGCCCCACACATTTTTTCCTCCCTTCCTCCATTTTAAGTGTCGCATTTTTATGTACGCCTCTTTTACTTGTGATTGAATTTAGTTGGTGCTTTCTTGTGCTTCTTGCCATGATCCCCATAGGGTTCCTAGTCCCTCTGTTTAGGATGGGAGTAGGAGAGACATTAGGTGTTCAATCCAAGCATGCTAACATTAGGATAGATGCTCCCCCTTTAATCCAAACTTTAGGACCACTTTGCATGACAACGTTAGGGCCAAGTTTCCCTTAGACCTTTCGTGCGTCTCTCTTTCTCATCTTCAAACACTCATAAAACACCTAATAAAGAATGACAAGTGTTGTACGCTACGAGCCTTAAGCTACTTGGGGAATGGTGATTGAGTGGCTTCCTCTCAATTTCCTAGAGTGTTTAGTATACACCCTTAGGGTGATATGCGATGCATTCGCTCCTTAGTCATAGTCTCTAGTGCAACATGAGTTACAAACCAAATTCAAAACACTTCTTCTCTAAAAAACACAAAAGCACTTCAAATATTTTTCATCTTTCGGGATCTTAATCAAAGAAAACCTTTTCAGATAAAATAGTGTTGTTAACTTTTAGTTCTACAGCAAACAGTAATGCCTAAGTCTCCAATGGTCGAGCTGCACACACCAACTGCTAGAACTTCTTGTTAACCCTACTCGGGCCTAAAAACTTTTGAACCAACCTGTAGTCTTTTTAGCCCGAACTACGTTTTCTCTGATCTTTCATACCAGATGAAAGTACGTAGGCACAAGACACGATGTCTTGACGAGCAACCTTCCCGCTTTTCACCCTTAGTTGGTCGAACTACGTTGACTCTGACTTTCCCATTGCACGAGGGAGTACGTAGGCACAGAGCGGCGATGCTTTGCCGAGTCCCTTCTTTTTCTTTTGACCCTTGACCTTTAGCATAGATAGATAATCATCCTTTTAGATAGACAACAAAGCGTGGATCCCGTCGAGTACGACGGACGTGAGGGGTGCTAATACCTTCCCCTTACGTAACCGACTCCCGAATCCAGGACTTGGTTGCAATGACCTCGTCTTTTCCCTTTTTCATTAGGTTTTTTCCTATCGTTTCCTTTCCCTCTCTTTGGGATAAATAACGAAAGGTGGCGACTCTTCTGTTTTCCGCCGGGTGTTTTTCGCAGTTGCGACAGCTGGGGACTCTGGTTCCCTATGTGAGTCAATCCTAGCGCTTGTTTGTTTATTTTTGGGTGTTGTATATATGTGCTTTATTTTTACTTTCCCGCATTTATTTTCAGCATCATATGCCATTATTGTTGTGCTGTGGGGAGGGAAGTTCTGATGAGTGATAAGCCGGACCTGGGCTTGAGTACAAACCTAGCATTAGTAGTGGAGATTAGTGGGGGACCTGCTTACTTAGCAGGTACAATTTCCCATGAAATTCACGCTCAGACGAGATTCTCTTTGATGATTTCTTTTATGGCCCTTAGGGCTCGAGGGGATTTTAGATCTGAGGGTTGTCGACTCTGGGGACCGATCATCTGTGATTCAGCTAAGTGAGGCCTCTTCGTGAGATGATGATGCCAAACCAGAAATGGTTAACGTATCATCATTTCTCGAAAGTCTGTGACGCTGATGAATGCATAGGATGTCGAACCTTATCAGTGGATAGGTCCATACCTGTGAGAGGGATTGGGTTATGCAGGAAACCTTGACTTTCCGATTACCCGGTTCGTTATAGTGTGAATCTGTGTTCCTGATATCAGTGGGTCCTATTGTTGGTACTTTGTTCTTGCTAGAGCGGAGCGCCGGTTCTTCTCGATCAACAACACAATAATCTTGATCCCTTATTTGCATTTGCATTTTCATTTTCATCTGTATTTCATTAACATGTATTTGTGTTGCAGGTGCATATTTCCTCCGTGATTCTAGTGATCTTGTTATGGAGCCCTTGAAGAGAACAGTAGCTTACACGTTCCCTACCCCAGATATCAGTTCTTTGCGGGGTTTGATTGCTATGGACGACAGGGAGGTGATGGAGGATTTTAGGCAGTCTTATGGGAGGTTGGTGAGGTTTGTCTGCAAGCCTTCAGCATATGAGATCAGTGGTGTCTATACTCTTCTGCAGTTCTATGATGCTCAACTGAGATGCTTCGTCTTTCTTAACTATGTCCTGGCTCCTACCCTAGAGGAGTGGGACATATGGTTTTCTTTTGCCTTTTCTAGTGGAGAAAGCTCAGCAGCTCGCCAAGGATGGGTGTCGGATTGTGTTTGGCGCCATTCTAGCTCTTTGTATATACAGCATTATATTGTTTTCTAATTTTCCAGACTTTGTAGATGTGGATGGTTTCTACTTGCTAGCTTCAGGGAATTCGGTACCCACACTTCTCGGAGATGTTTATCATTCTGTGCACCATAAGAATGAAAATCGAGGGGGAAAGAATGTATCTTGCTGCGTCCCTTTATTATACATGTGGTTTGCTAGTCACATGTTCAAGACGGGTCCGTTTGTTGCTACCGCTGGTGCTTCAGAATGGTCCGATAGGTTGATGGGTTTGTCTGTGGAGAATATCACTTGGTTTGACAGAGACATGCTTGGTACAGATATTATTTATAGTTGTGGTGGATTTCCTAACGTCCCTTTGGTCGGAATGAAAAGATGCATCAACTATAACCCTTCTTTATTGGTCAGACAGTTTGGATATGCACTAAAGGATCCTCCTAAAAAAGAGGAGATACAAGAATCTTTGTATCTCACCGGTTTATTAGAGGGCAATGCCTTAGCCAAATTAGAGCATGCTTGGAGTAGTATTCATCGGAGAGGGAAAGTAGCCTTGGGGAAGAGTAACAGTTGAGCCTATGACCCTTACCTGACTTGGATTCATGATAGAGATGCGAAGTTTCTGATGTCGTTTCCCTCAGTTGCACCTCTGTATCCTCTCATGATTGAGGAACCCACTACCATAGACATTCAGAAGTACAATCAGTTGTTGTTTGAGAAGGAAGAGTTGAGAAAAGCTAATGAGGAATTGGAGAAAGAAATCATTCAGCTTCGAAGTAAGAAGAATGAGGTTGTTCATTCCTTCAAGAAGCAAACTGAGCTTGTAAACAAATTGGGTACAGATCTGACCAAGGAGACCAATTCTCGGGAGCGTTTGGGTTTGGATTTCAAGGCTGTTAATAGTGTTCTTGCTTCTAAGAAGGAAGATTTGGATAGAGCTTACTTAAAGATTTCTAAGTTTGATAACCAATGGAATGCTACGCTCACCAACAACAAAGAGCACGAAGACAAGTTGAAGCTACAGATCAGCGAGTTGAAGACGCAGCTCAATGCCAAAGACGAGAAGATTACAGTAGAGGCGTCACTCTGACGGGATAGTGAGTACAGACTGAACGAGGCTATTGCAAACTTGAAGGATTGCAGGTTGAGAGTTGATTCCAACAGATGCAAGCTCGAGGAATGCTTTGGGGAAGGAGCTTGGGAAGACCATGTTGAGAGTCTGCAGCATACTGTTCGCCAATGAGAGCTACTTATTCAGGGACTGCTTGCTAGACCAGATCACCCTGAGATGCGAAAGCTACTAGAGGACTTCCGGTCACGTCATCTGGCTTGACTATCTCGTTTATCTCTGTTGTAGTTTGATGCTTATTGTATGTCGAACTGACCATCACCAGGCTTGTTGGTTGAGGTCTTTCTCCTTATTATACTCAGTTGTAGCTTGTACATTTCCTGTTGGCCTGTGATTATATACGAGGAGTTCTGTTATATGCTTGTCTGTAGGGCTTTTCATTGTTGCGTTTTTCTCCCGGAAACTAGAATCGAGGGGGAAATTTCCCTGTTGCATACATACATGTCTACATTTTTTCATTTTTGCATTGCAGGTGCATCGGGACTGTTAATCTTATTTTCTTGTGGTTCATTAGTGTGTTTCAGGATTGCAATTCAAGCAACTCACCGATACGCAACTAAGGGAAATCAGAAGAGAGTAATGGAGCAGATGCAAGCGGAAATGCAGGAAATGAGGGACCGGATGGCCCAGTTCATGGAGGTAATGCAGGGAGTGGCTAATGGACAAGAGCAACTCTGTAATTTAGTGCAGCCCTTGATTGCACGTGTTGATGGCAACGGTGTGTTGCATGGTGGGAACGCTGCTAATCCTCCACATGTTGAGACTTCTCGAACTGATAACTCCATGCCTAGTTTGGTTATCCCTACCACTGGAGGGAGTGGTAATGCTGCAGGTTTCAACAACACTGGTCTTGGTAATGTTAATGGGAACGGTTATGGTCCTGACACCACTTTGAAGGTGAGAAAAACACTTAGAAGAGGGGGGGGGGGGTTGAATAAAAGTTTTGAAATAATTATGACAATAAAAATAACACAGTATTTTTACCATGGTTCGTTGAACTCAACTAATCCAGTACACCCTACCAAGGTGACTTGCCTTTCTCAACAAGGACTTAATCCACTATATTCAAACAGATTACAGTGTCAACCACTAAGAACAACTGTCTTAGTCTTCTCAAGAAATTCTAACCACAACTTGGTCTTCTTAAGGAACCTTTTACAAATAAATGTAAACTAACAAGTGTTTAAGATGCTTCTAAAAAGCTATATCACAACTGTTTAGCTTATGAAATAAATTGCATGAGAGCTTGAGAGTAGTTTTTAGTTTGATTTCTCAATAATTTGTTAATTCGTCAACTTTGAAATGTTGTTGAAGACATCCTTTTATAGAGCAGAAAGTCCAATACTTGAAGATTGTGCGTAGCAGAGTAACTGTAGCCTTTTTGTCTTCTATTGACTTTAGCTTTCCCAGAAAAGGAATATTCAGACAAATCTCTTTTGTCTGATTTCCTGTGCCATACATGAATAAGGAAAGAGTCATTTAGAATATGCCAACGGATATATCTTTAAATAATATCTTCTTCAACAAGCTTCTGTCTCAAAGTTATCAACATCAGAGTCTTGATGTTATCAGAGTTTTGCAGCCAATGTGCTTTAGCGTGAATATCAATCAGAGCAGAGTTTGAATAACAAAGCCTCTGTACTTGCAGCGAAAAGTACTTTCAGAGTCTTCATGAAACAATGATTGAAACTCTTCATACAAATTCTTCAACTACGCTTCAGAATCTTCTGCAGCTTCTGCTTCAGAGTCTTTTCTGGCAGCGCTTAGAGTCTTCTGATGACTTGCTTCTGATGCTTCAGAGCTTTGCGTAGAGAAATGTTTAGATGCATTTTTTGCTTCCATAAGAATATTTATTTTAATATCTAAAACAAAAACACTTGAACAAAATTAGAGTATATATTTTCTTAATACAAAATTTCATTAGTGTTATCATCAAAACATAGAGATATACTAAACACCAATCTGTGTTCTAACAATCTCCCCCTTTTTTATGATGACAAAAACATAGGAAATTTTGTTCAATAAAAGGATAAATATATAACTCCCCCTGAGATAAAGAATCTCCCCCTGAAATGAATACTCTAATAGAAGAAAATACTTCCCTTTTTGCATGAGTATACTTTTCAGATTAAGAGCCTGGTTAGAATCCTGGTTAGAGTATACTTTCCAGAATCAGATCTTGATTTACTTTCCAGAATCAAAGCTTGATTTACTTTCCAGAATCAGAGCCTGGTAATCAGAACCTAGTTTGAATTAAGGTCTGGTTTGGGGATTCTCAGGGTAACTTCAATGAATTTTGTCAGATGATACGTTATAGTTTTGAAAGACTAAAATTCAATGTTAGTTATAATAAATTATGTCTGAATTCCATTTTAGTAACTGTTTATTTTTGAACAATCAGAATATCTTTTTCTCCCCCTTTTTGTCATAATCAAAAAGAAAAACTTTTTAAGACAGAAAAGAAAAAACAGAGAAAATAATATAAAAACAGATAAAGAAACAATCAACTTCATTGATAAACAGATATTCAGAAAACATTCAGATAAACAACAAAACAATAAAAACAGCAAAAACAACAAACTGGTGCACAAACATAACATAAAAACAACTAAGGTTGGCGAGAGGCTATCATCTTCAGAAGGTCTGTAATCTGAGAAGTAGATTCCTCTTGTCTAGACATCTAAGTTTTAATCTCATATGTGGTTTGTTCTTGCTTGACCATCCATGTTTTGATCTCTTTGTTGCTGGCTTCTAGTTGAGCAAACTTTTCTTCTAAATCTGGATTTTCTGTCTTGATTTCAGAAGAAGCAGGAGCAGATGCAGATGCAGGAGATGGAGCACTATCAATGACCATAGCAAATGCAGAAGCATTTTCTTGAATCACAGAAGTAGATGCTTGTTCTAGAATTATCAGAGCTGACTGATTAGGCACAAAAGTTTCTTCAACAACAGCCGCTTCTAGAGGAGTATCTTCAGACATAGGTTCTTCAGCAGGTGCATTGTCTAGAGGAAGAACTGGAGATCTACTTATGTTTAGAAGATTCTGTCTGATAACTTCAGCAAATTTCACCTTTGCATCATCAGAGCATGGTGTGAAGATTTGAAGCTACAGAGTTGAATCTTGAGATAAATCTGTTCCGAGTGGCTTCAGAAGCATCTGGATTCACACTAGACAGGCATTCCTTCTTTATAGAAGATATCCACATGTTCAGTTCCTTTTTGAAGCCATCAAGTAACGTACTACCATCCATTCTAGGTTTTGGTTTCAGAAAGTTTTCTAGAGATGGTGTTTTGGTGGGTTCAGATGAGGATGGTATGGAAAAGGAAGGAATGATGAAAAGAGGACGAGGATAAGATGAAAAAGATGTTTGGCCAGATGATTCAGGGATAGCCTGACGTTTTGGATAAAAGTTTTTAAGCTTGAGTCTAGAGGGAAGGTCATCAGATGAAAAGGATTTTAATGAAGCAAAAGAAACAAAATCAGATGATCTTGGTTTTGGTTCATAGCCACGTAATGAGGGTGTGAGTTTATTTCTGGGGGTAAATCAGATTCAGTAGAATCAGATGATGTAGAAGAATGACAAGATGTGGAAGAGACGTCAAACAGAATTTCCAGGGGTTATACATCAAGAACATCAGAATCAGGTATAAATGATTTAGAAGTTTGATGTTGTTCTGGTTAAGGATCAGAGGGAATGGGTTTTTCTGGTTGTGGTTCAGAAGTTTGTGTTTTAGGTGGTAGAATTTCAGAGGGTTGTTTGTCAGATGGGTGTGGTTGAGGTGCAGAAGGTTGTTTTGATTTAGGAGTAGGAGGAACAGGTTCAGATGTTTCTGGTTCAGAGGGGATGGTTTAAGGTTCATGAGGAGGAGAGGGTGAGGGTATGGGTTCATAGACAGGAGGATCAGATGTTAGTACCTCTTTGACAGTTTCTAAGATTGAATCTAAACTGGCCTCAGGAGGATTACCTTTTTGCTTCTTGACCCTCTTGGGTTTAACAGAAGCTGCTTCTCCAGAAGCTTTCCTCTTTGGTTTTGAAGATCCTTCTTCAGAAACTTTCCTCTTCTTCTTGTGTCTTTCACCATAAAGATCTGGTTCAGGTTCGCCTGCTTTCTAAATCAGATGTCCTGGTAGAGGAGTTCCATCTGCCAGACACGTTGCTATGTACTTCAGAATAATCTCCCTAAGTTCATTAGCGTAGAACAGAGGAAAATCATCCAAAGGTATCCTTCTTTTGCTAACCTCTTCAGAGTTTATCTGTTTTTATGCAGAAGTGAGTTCTTCTACAACCTTCATCCTCTGAAGACTTTTCCCATTCAGAGGTTTGCCTACAATAGAAGCTAACTCTTCCTTCAATCCAGCTTCTATCAGATGTCCAACCAGACCATTCTCAGTCAGAATGTATGAAATGAGTCTTCCCATTGGAATCCAATTCCTCATCTTCTGATGTTTAGTTCTGACTTCTTCCCTTGATTGTTTCACGTGAGTCCACAAATGATTGAAAAGTAGATAAGGAAGATCCACTTTTGTGCTCTGACTCAGACAGTACATGAAGTACATCTAATCAGTATTTACATAATCAGGAGAGTTTGAAGACTTCCTGTGATGTATGCAACCCATAAAGATCTTAGCCCAGATCCTGTAGTTTGGCTTGAGATCTTTCACTTTGTTAGAAGCTTCTCCAGATGAGAAAACTTCACTATAAACCTCTGTCATGTAGACACACCCAGCTGGCAGATTTGTAACACCATCAGTTTCTTCATAACCTATGAGCTTCCTGATCAGATCCTCAGTTATGATGATTTCCTTACCCCGAACCGATGAAACAATGAATTTAGGGTATGTGATTGCATGGATCCAAAATTCCTTCACCAAACATGGATAAACTGGTCCCATCAGCCTATCAAAGAACTTTGTCCAACTTTGAGCATCAACAATAGGACGAAGACCAAACCCATTTTCAGCAATTGATTCATAGTTCACAATCGATTCACACAATACTTCAAGTTTGTCAACTGGTGTGAGTAGAGTTCTAACTGGTTCTTTGAAAGCAACAACACCCATGTTACAGGATGAAACAACAGCCATCGTTGATTGAAACTGAGCAGAAGTTGATGAAGAAGTAGCCATTGTTGTTCTTGAGAGAGATTTAGGGTTACGAATGGTTTTGGGTTTGGGAGAGAGATGAAAGCAGTGAAGCAGACAAAAATGCATGCAAGAGTGTGAGAGAGTGAAAAGTGTGAGAAGTGAAGTGTTGTGGTATTTATAGAAGAAATTAGGGCACACATAGAGTCACACGTTCAGCACGTTTACACTTAGCATTTAATAAAAAGAATATAATCATTTCAAGAATTTAATGATTCTGACAATTTGGGGGGAAAACGAGAAACTCAATATTCAAAAACAGTACCTCAAACGTCATTTCAGTAATGTTCACTCCACCTTTTCAGATTCAGAGGTACACGTGTTTGCTTGCATGTGCTTCTGAAACTTCTTTGAGAAATGAAACGTTAGCCAATGTTCAGATCCTCTGAGGTTTGTCAGTTCAGATTTGCACACAATAAATAAAATATTAAACAATAAATAAATAGATGTAATACTTCAGAGTTAAAACATTTTCCATCTGAGGAAATTTTCTTCTAATAAACATTTTATTCTGGACAGAAATCCATACTTATATTTTTCAGAATAAATTTAAATCTAACTTCAGCAAGGGGTTTTGTAAAGATATCAGCCCATTGATGGTCTGTATCAACAAAGTTTAAACTGATAATTCCCTTCTGAACATAGTCTCTGATGAAATGATGTTTTATTTATATATGCTTTGCCTTAGAGTGTAAAATAGGTTTTTAGACAAGCATATAGCAGAAGTATTATCACAGAAGATTGAAATGTTACTCTCATGAATCTGATAGTCTTCTAGTTGACTCTTCATCCAGAGCATCTGAGTGCTACAACCAGCAACAACAATGTATTCTGCTTCTGTTGTTGAAAGCGCAATTATAGGTTGCTTCTTGTTGAACCAAGAGATCAGATGACTTCCAAGAAACTGGAAGCTTCCAGAAGTACTCTTACGCTCTACTCTGTCTCCAGCATAGTCAGCATCACAAAATCCAACTAATTTATAGTCATCAGATTTTCTGTAACACAAACCCACATTTGTAGTACCTTTCAGATACCTTAGAATCCTCTTAACAGCTATTAAGTGAGATTCTCTAGGATCTGATTGGAATCTGGAACACAGACAAACACTGAATAGAATATCAGATCTAGAAGCAGTCAAATACAGAAGAGAACCAATCATACCTCTGTAGAGCTTTTGATCTACCTTCTTACTTACCTCTTCCCTTCCAAGAGTGCTTGTAGGATGCATTGGATTTTTAGCCAACTTGCTTTCAGTCATATTAAACTTCTTCAGAAGCTCCTTCACATACTCAGTCTGATGTATGTAGGTGCCTTCTGGAGTTTGATTGACTTGGATTCCCATAAATAATTTGAGTTCTCCCATCATGCTCATCTCAAATTCAGCCTGCATAGATAGAGCAAACTCCTTTCCAAGCGTAATATTGGTAGATCCAAATATAATATCATCTACGTAAATTTGTCAAATTAACAAGTCTTTCTTAAATGATTTACAGAAGAGAGTTGTATCCACTTTGCCTCTGATAAAATTCTTTTCCAGAAGAAAATTACTTAATCTCTCATGCCAAGCTCTGGGAGCTTGTTTTAAACCATAGAGTGATTTCATAAGTTTAAAAACATGTTCTGGAAATTTATCATTTTCAAAGCCAGGAGGTTGATGAACATAAACTTCCTCTTCTATAATACCATTTAAGAAGGCACTCTTAACATCCATCTGATATAGAGTTATGTTATTTTGTGCAGCAAAAGAAATGAGTAGGCGTATAGACTCTAACCTGGCCACAGGAGCATAAGTCTCTATGTAGTCAATTCCTTCTTACTGACTATATCCTTGAGCCACTAGCCTTGCTTTGGTTCTTACAACTTCTCCTTACTCATTCAGTTTGTTTCTGAAGACCCATTTAGTTCCAATAATATTGATTTAGCTCTTCTTGTATAGCAAGTATCCACTCATTATCGTTCAGAGCCTCATCCACAGAAGTTGGTTCAATGATAGACACCAACCCAAAAAGTGACGTTCCAGATTATCTGAGAAAAGACCTTGTTCTGATAGGGTCATCCTTCTTTCCAATTATCATATCCTCTAGGTGAGAGGCTTTAATTCTGGATGATCCTTTAACATTTGATTCTTCAGAAATATTTAAATTGTTCATCTGAGCAACCAATGGAGTTGCATCTGGCGTTGCTTCTGGTGCTTCTGCTTGAGCTTTATCTGCCTCTGAGTCTTTAGAGTCTGTGAGAATGACTTCTCTATCTACAGAATTTTCAAGCTGCTTTGGCTTTTGATTGCCAAGCTTATCATCAAATCTGACATGAATAGATTCCTCCACAATCTGTGTCTCAGTATTGTATACTCTGTAGCCTTTAGAGTGTTCAGTATACCCAAGCATGAAACACTTCTGTGCTTTAGAATCAAACTTGTTCAGATTCTCTTTAGTGTTCAACATAAAGCATACACATCCAAAAGGATGGAAATAAGAAATGTTGGGCTTTCTATTCCTCCACGGTTCATAAGGAGTCTTATCCAGAATAGGTCTAACTGACACTCTGTTCTAAATATAACAAGTTGTATTCACTGCTTCTGCCCAAAAATGTTTTTCCAGATTAGTCTCGTTGATCATGGTTCTGGCCATTTCTTGCAATGTTCTATTTTTCCTCTCTACAACTCCATTCTGTTGAGGAGTTCTAGGGCAGGAGAAATCATGTGCAATGCCATTTTCTTTAAAATATTTTTCAAAATATTTTTTTTTCAAATTCACCACCATGATCACTTCTGACTTTAACAATTTTAAAATCTTTTTCGTTCTGGACTTGTTTGCATAAGTCAATGAATTCAGAATGAGACCCATCCTTGTGTTTCAGGAATTTTACCCATGTCCATCTGCTGTAGTTATCAACAATGACTAATCCATACTTCTTGCCTCTGATGGATGCAGTTTCCACTGGGCCAAACAGATCAATATCAAGCATCTCTAATGGTCTTGAGGTTGAAACAACATTTTTTGTTTTGAAAGAAAATTTTGAAAATTTTCCTTTCTGACATGCTTCATAAAAAGCATCTGAGTTGAACTTCAACGGAGGAAGTCCTCTGACCAGATTGAGTTTATTAATCTCAGATATACGTCTCATACTAATATGCTCCAATCTTCTGTGCCAGACCCTTTGCTCTTCGTTAACAGACAGAAGGAATTTTACATTCTGAACCTTAAGTTCTGAAAGATTGATTTTATAAATGTTGTTCTTTCTTTTTCCATTAAAGAGGATTGAGCCATCCTTTTGACTAACAGCTTTACAACATTTTTGATTGAAGATTATGTCATAACCATTGTCACTTAATTGACTTATGGACAATAGATTATGTGCTAATCCTTCAACAAGTAACACATTAGAAATGGAAGGGAGGTTACCATTACCTATAGTTCTAGAGACAATTATCTTTCCCTTCTGGTTCCCTCCAAACTTCACATGACCTCCAGATCTAAGCTCCAGGCTTTGGAACATAGACCTTCTTCCTGTCATATGACGCGAGCAGCTAGAGTCCAGGTACCAAGACTGGTGTTTCAACTTTGCTGCTAAGGATGTCTCCTCAGAATCTGATTCTGATCCAGCAGCTTCTTCGTGGTCCTCCACGTCAGCCATTAGTGCTACATTAGCACACTCATCTTCAGATTCTGATGAAGATTCAGATGCATCTGAATCATCCCAGGTTGCCATCAAAACTTTCTTTTTATTATCATACTTCCTTCTTGGCTTCTCTTTTAGAAGTTTTGGGAATTAATTCTTATAGTGCCCAGGTTCCTTGCATTCATAGCAGACCACCTCTTTCTTTCCAGATCTTCTGTGTCTAGAAGACTCTTTACGTTGATCTGGTTCTTGAAGTTTATGAACTTCTTCTGTTTATACTTCTAGAGTTTTTTGATCCTTCTGGACAGCAGGGACAATTCATCTTCTTCTTCAGAAGAAGATTCTTCAGAACTTTCTTCTATAACCTGCAACGCTTTAACAGATTTGTTAGACTTTAAAGCAACATACTTACCTTTCTTCTGAGGTTCGTCTTCTTCTAGTTCAATCTCATGACTCCTCAAAGAGCTGATCAGTTCCTTCAGCGTGATGTTGTTCAGATCCTTCGCGAGCTTCAGAGCTGTCACCATGGGTCTCCATCTTGTTGGCAGACTTCTGATGATCTTCTTGACTTGGTCAGAAGTAGAGTAGCCTTTATCCAGAACCTTCAACCTAGCAGTTAGGATCTGAAATCTTGAGAACATAGTTTCTATAGATTCAGACTCCTTCATTTTGAAGGCTTCATACTTTTGGATGAGGGCCAGAGCCTTGGTCTCCTTTACTTGTGAGTTCCCTTCATGCGTCATTTTGAGAGACTCAAACATATCAAATGCAGTATCTTTGTTTGTTATTTTCTCATACTCAGTATGAGATATTGCATTTAACAGGATAGTTCTTGCTTTGTGGTGGTTTCTAAACTCCTTCTTCTATTGATCAGACATAAATTTTCTGTCAATCTTTTTCCCTTCATCATTGGTAGGATGAATGTAACCATCAGTTACTAAATCCCATAAATCAGCACCATAACCTAGAAAGAAGTTTTCTATTCTGTCTTTCCAGTAGTCACACTTCTCACCATCAAACATGGGAGGTTTGGTGTTGATTCTGTCTTTATCATCGTATCTGTTTTTGTATGAAGTTGAAGTAGAAGCTTCAGCAGCCATGATGAATAAAGAAAAATATATTAGGAGTTTTTCTCAACTGGATCTTTTCTGTCACGATTAAGTGAGAGCACTTTCAGAACCAGAGCTCGGATGCCAACTGAAGGTGAGAAAAACACTTAGAAGGGGGGGGGGGGGTGAATAAGGGTTTTGAAATAATTATGGCAATAAAAACAACACAGTATTTTTATCCTGGTTCGTTGAACTCAACTAATCCAGTCCATCCTACCAAGGTGATTTGCCTTTCTCAACAAGGACTTAATCCACTATATTCAAACAGATTACAGTGTCAACCACTAAGAACAACTATCTTAGTCTTCTCAAGAAATTCTGACCACAACTTGGTCTTCTTAAGGAACCTGTTATAAATAAATGTAAACTAACAAGTGTTTAAGATGCTTCTAAAAAGCTATATCACAAATGTGATTTTTACACTTAGTTAAAGAACGAATAAAAACTATTCAGCTTATGAAATAAATTGTATGAGAGCTTGAGAGTAGTTTTTAGTTTGATTTCTCAATAATTCGTTAATTCGTCAACTTTGAAATGTTGTTGAAGACATCCTTTTATAGAGCAGAAAGTCTAATGCTTGAAGATTGTGCGTAGCAGAGTAGCTGTAGCCTTTTAGTCTTCTATTGACTTTAGCTTTCCCAGAAGAGGAATGTTCAAAAAAATCCCTTTTGTCTGATTTCCTGTGCCTTACATGAATAAGGAAATAGTCGTTTGGAATATGCTAACGGATATATCTTTGAATAATATCTTATTCAACAAGCTTCTATCTCAAAGTTATCAACATCAGAGTCTTGATGTTATCAGAGTTTTGTAGCCAATGTGCTTTAGCGTGAATATCAATCAGAGCATAGTTTGAATAACAAAGCCTCTGTACTTGCAGCGAAAAGTACTTTCAGAGTCTTCTTGAAACAATGCTTGAAACTCTTTATACAAATTCTTCAACTACGCTTCAGAGTCTTCTGCAGCTTCTGCTTCAGAGTCTTTTCTGGTAGCGCTCAGAGTCTTCTGATGACTTGCTTCTGATGCTTTAGAGCTTTGCATAGAGAAATGTTCAGCTGCATTTTTGCTTCCATAAGAATATTTATTTTAATATCTGAAACAAAAACACTTGAACAAAATTAGAGTATATATTTTCTTAATACAAAATTTCAGTAGTATTATCATCAAAACATAGAGATATACTAAACACCAATCTGTGTTCTAACACACTTGTGCTATACATGGTAATATGGATCACCTCTGGAATGAAGACAGGCAAGATGATGTGTTCTCGCCGAGGGTTGTGGCTGCTGAATTACCCTCTGAAGCTGATAAGAGGATCAAGATGATTGAAGAAAAAATGAAGTCCGTTGAAAGTCAAAACTCTATGGGCCTTGATATGGCTAACTTGGGACTGATTCCGGACCTGAGAGTGCCGCTGAAGTTCAAAGTCCCAGACTTTGACAAATATAAGGGTAGCACCTGCCCGAGAGTTCATTTGAGATCCTACTATCGTAAGATGTCTGCCTACTCAGACGATGAGAAATTGCTCATGCATTTCTTTTAGGACAATTTGTCTGGTCCTTCGTTGGAATGGTACATGAGTCTAGAACCCGTGAATGTCCGCAGTTGGAGGGACTTGGCTGAGGCCTTTGTGAAACATTATCAATACAACAACGACCTTGCTCCTAATAGGGTCCAACTTCAGAATCTTCCACAAAAGAACAATGAATGTTTCAAAGAATATGCGCAAAGATGGCGGCAGTTAGCAGCCAGGGTGCAACCGCTTATGGTGGAACGTGAGCTCGTTGATATGTTTGTCGCCACTTTTCCAGGTGTATATTATGAGAAGCTCATTAGTAGCATCTCGAGTAGTTTCTCTGACTTAATCATCACCGGAGAGAGGGTGGAAAATGGTATCAAGTTAGGGAAGATAAGTGTCGGTGAAATGCCCTCAGCCGGAGGAGGTAAGAAGGTGTTCGGTAACAAGAAACGAGAAGGAGATACTTATCGCGGTGAAATTTGGATACCAAACTATTGATTAGTTTGAATCTTTAATTAATTTTGCAACCGAACTTTGATTTGTCCAAAGGAAGGGATAAAGATCGAAATACCCATAATGCAATGCAAATACAAGGTTTAGAGAGTTTTAGGTTCGGGGGTTGGTTAAACTTAGGGAAGGTACTAGCATCCTAAGCTTCTGTAGTACTCTACAGGAACCTCTTGTTTTTATGTTGTTTATTGCTAAGGGTTATCTGCTTAATGGATGAAAGACCTAAGGGTTTATATCTAAGTATACTCGATAAGATGTCGCATCTTATGCCTACATATCCTTACGGGAGTGGAATCAGAGTATTTGTAGTTCCCCTAAAGGGTTTGAGGAGTTCTTTGACTATGGTCAAAGTTCCTACGGGTTTAGGGTAGTTGGTTGATTGATTTTAGGAGAAAAGGTGAGTTTTCATTTTAAGAGAGATTTAACCGCCACAAATTGTAGGAAAATAGTCTTTGCATCGTCATAAGAGAAGGGATCAAGTACTCGGATATTGATCGACGAGTACGCCTCTATCTCTCTTAAGGCAAAGTCCCTACACATTGATTGTATTGATGTGGGATGGAAGTTCTATCTCTCTTAAGATGATTAACATCTTATTCTCTAATGTTTGAGTGTTTGAGTTGAGTTGTATTTGTTTGTATCTAAGTTGTAAAAGATAACGGTCCTTCCTATGAGGTAGGATCTAACTTAGAAAGATCAACTTGAATGGGATCAAGGATCAGGTGGGAGTATGATGCAAATGATGTGTACTACACACAAGCGTTGAATCATGTGTAGGTTCTTCCTTTGGACAGAATGGGTTACAGTAAAGTAAATGCGGAAATGATAAATTGCAGAAAAAGATGAAACATACACACGCATGAAAGCGTTAAGTGCAAGTGAGTGAATGTGAGTGCGAGGACGAAGCGAAGCCGTAGGCGTGCACGATTGATTTGAATTATATTACGATGTTGGTTATTTTTAAGCGAGGTTAATTTGATTTTAGTCGGATTGATTTTAAGCGAGATTAAGTATAAATTAAATTCTAAGGTTTTAAATAAAATGCTACAATGGTTTAATTTTATTGTCTAAAACTTAAGTGAAATAAATTATTTAAATAACGTTATGACTATTATGAAGAATTACTTATAAAATAAGAAAAGTTGTTTTAATATTTGTTCCTAAAAAAAGGAGTTTTAATGTTAATTAGATGAATGGGCAATTAGGTGTAGATTATTCATAAAAGGGTTTTTTAATGAATAAACATATTATTAGTTAAAATATTATTAAGTTAAGAAGTTAATTTTAATTAATTAGCAAAATAATTTTAATGTGAATTAATAGGATTTCTAAAATGGTTCTAGTTATTAGGATAAAGAGGTTGGTTTAAGTGGAATAAATAAATGGTGAAATAAACAACTTATTAAATAAGGTGAAATAATAAAAGGTGAATTAACTACATAAGAAAAGATAAGAAAAAATTATTAATTAATTAAAAGGGTTATTAGTTATTTTTTTTAAAAAGTTATAATAACATAAATCAGAATTAGTTAAATAAGTGGCAGATTAAACGTTGATTAGGGTGATTAGGGGGATTAATTAAGGGCTGCGAATGATCTTGTGAGGTAATTGTGTGAGGGTGTATCGTGGACGCGTGCGTTGTGTGCGTGTGATAACAATTTGGTGAGGAGTGTGGTGATCGTGTGAGGGTACACGGTGGGTGAGTGTGGGTGTACAGATACGTGATCATAGACATAAACAAAAGCAAAGAAAAAAGATGTGAACCCTAATCCCCAAAGTTCCTTCACCCTCCCCAAACCGCTCGGGCTTCTCTCTCTCTCTCTCTCTGATCGTCTCCTTCGCAGACCCATCATCTTTCCATAGCTTTGATTCTTATTAAACCTGAAACACAGCAAAATGATCAATAGGTTCGATAATATTTACAAGGAAACGAAATTCTATCGGTGGTTAGTGACGGCGGCGCTTGAGATGACGAAGTGGAGGCTTCGTCGGTTTGGGTTTGCGGCGGCTGGTGACGTTTCATCGACTGAAGAGATAAGCTTTTTCAATCTCTTAGGTTTACGGATTTAGGCTTCTTGTGATGAATTTTTTCGATTCCCCCTCTCTTCATCTCTTAGGCCTTCTTTTATAGGCTTCATATGGGATGTTCTGATTAAATTGGTCTTGAATGTTGATTGGGTTTTTCCATTTTGGTCTAGACAAATTTTGAAGACTTCCCCTTTTCGTCAAATCTTATTTAATGTCTGTTAAATGGAAACTTCAATCTCTGATATTGTGTATTAATCTGATCAATGCTTTGATTCAATATTGGATTTGATTTGGGGAATCCTTAGTTGATGCTGAGGAATCTGAATATGATCTTAATTTTCGAAAGGGGTATATTCTTCTATCACTTTACTAACTCTGAATTTTGGCTTGGCAGGTGTGAATAACAAAAGGATTTGGGCCAAAAGAGAGTTAACAGTCCAGGGAAGTTATGGTAGCGGAATTGGTGAGGCTGAAATTGAATCTACTGAAGCCAAGGACGCGTTCAACTTTTTCAAGGAAAATAGATGTGTTGGAATGAATAGAGTCCAGTTTCTGAAGAAACTAAGCCAATCCATTGGCTGAGATTTTCCTTATAACTGCCAAATAATCCTGATTACAGGGCAAGGTATATATGGTCACCATTTGCACAAATGGATGATCACAGAATGTTTAGGCGATGGGAATGTTCGTAAGGGCACATCTGAGGCATCCAATAGCAATTGTTACAATTTTGTTCCTTGGGCATGTGTTGCTGCACATTTGAATTCTGTTAAGCTTGGTGGGGACCTACTTGATAGTTCAGAGGTGGAGGGTGATTGTGTAGTTTCTCCTGATCTTTTCAAATTGCTAGTTTGCCTACACATCAACTGGAAAATTTTGAAGGTCGTGCACTCTGTTTTTTTACCTTTACCGATCAATACTAGTCTTCCTCCTCATGTAAATGCATACTTTGAATTATCATCAAATCGCAGGGACATCTGGTTTGGTTCTGATATGACAGGGGATGGAAGAAAGCGGTCAGATTGGAATATATATCTCTCCTTGAAAATGTTGTTGCTCCTGCCTATGGTCATTTGCTGGAGAAGGTAGCGCTGGAAATTGGCCCTTGCAATTTATTCTTCTCATTATGACCGACAACATTAAGCTTAGAACCTTGGGCATCAGTAGTACGGAAACTATATCAATTTGTTGCTGAATTTGATCTTCGTTTATTATACACCGAAGCTAGAGGAGGTCAGTGGAATTCAACCAAATATGCTATATTTCCCGATTTTACTTTCCCCAAAGCAGCCAAACTTATAAAGCGTTGTCTGGTGCTTCTCTACCTGTCATTTCACTTCCACAATCACTTTTAGAAAAGTTTATGGAAATATGCCCATCGTTGTATTTTCTGAAACCTAAGCTATTAAGGACTTTGTTAATCAAAAGGAAACGTGAATTTAAGGACAGGGATGCAATGATTTTGACCCTTGAATATTGCTTATATGACTTGCAAGAATCTATGCAGTTTTCTGCACTCTTTGGCCTGCCGTAGTTGTAGACGGTGAACTGAGATTGCCGACTGTTTTGCTGTTAACCGTGGCTTGTCTGCAACTGATATTTGTTGTTTGTATTTCAGGAGCCGTTGCTTGTAGAAGTTGAAAGGGATTCTTTGCAACAAATAGCAGGTTCTTTTTTCAGGTTGTGGACATACTTTAATTTAGCAGGTGATTCCATGAAACCAAATTTGGTGTTTACACACGGAGTTGTACCGACACTAATCTTTTGTAATGTTTCAACTATGGGATTTGTCTGCAGGAATTTTACGAGCGCCGCCGAAGGAAACTGGGACTACTTGGAATTGATTCAATTAAAATTTGATTATGTTCCCTTCCAAATCAATGCCGGTTAATGCCGTCGAATGCCAGATTTCAGATGATGGATTCTTCCTCTATGTCAGCTTCAACATGTTCGACTGGTCTTTTAGGAGATACGTTGCGTATGCAAGGACAACCGTCAGTTTGGTTCTGCTAGTCTTAGTATGATGTAATGAGGAAAATTGTAAAGGTTAACTGTCGGTTCCACTTTTGTGCGACCCAAACAATGTCTCTTGAAATACACACGTGAATAACACACTGGGGGCACTGCTACTTTAAGTTTATGATAGTTTTGTAATTGGAATGGTGCGTTTCCAGCTTGATGCAAATTGCCAAATAGAGAGATTACATATCAACGTCTTTGTACCAATTGAACAATTTTTTAGTGGCAAGTACTCATAAATTTACCGATAAGGCGTTGCATTCCTTGTTATTATGATGTTGATGCCCGCAACGGTTAGCCATGCAGTGCAACAGTAGTTTTTCCCTTTTTGTCAAATTATGGAGAAGGCCACTTTGACATAAATTCCTCGATAACCAAGACTCCGTCCATGATCTCATGCAATCTTAACATCTTAAAACAAATTGATCACGGATCACCCTTAAGAAAGTTCCCAATATTCCCTTGAAAATAAAGACACAACATGGAAAAAAAAGTCTCTAACGCTTGTGCCCTGAAGTGCTCGACTGTAAGGGTCTGTGCTTTTTGTTGTCGCACCTGCGCCAACTGGTTAGTTATAATAAACATAAATATTAAATATTAAATCTAATAACAAAAGAGAAATGCGCAAAAAGAGGTGGGATCTTACGGTCAAAATTGGGGTGCGACAGATGCCCCTATTTAAGTTACTTCTATCTGGAGATATGGAGATTGAAATCTCCGTCTCGACGAGATAGGAGGGACTTAAACACGAACATTGTGCGAATTTTTGGCCCTAAGAAGCCACCAAATACAAATGATACACAATTATATGAAAAATGCGAGACAGACGGTCCTGTGAGGAAAAGATTTCACAGGGAGGTGGAGCGAACACAACACGCCAGAAAAAAGAAAAAGAGCAGCAGACTCAGGAAACAACAAGCAATGGGGAATCTCCAAATGTATAAAAAGCGTAGCACATACACCAAGAATATGGTGTTTTAACAGTAGGTGAGAAATTTGTGATCGAAGGATAGATTTATTACCATAATGTAATGTTCGGTAATAATCCAAATGAATTTCTTGATTGGGACACAATTCAGTTTTCTTTCGTATTCTTTCTTCTTCTGTTTTTTTTTTATTTCTGAAAACCAACTGGAAATCGTAAAATGTGTAGACCTCCCCACGCCTCATGGTCTGGGTACCATGAACGGGTCTCAGCTTCTGAAAAAATCACCTCCCCATGCCTCATGGTCTGGGTACCATGAACGGGTCTCAGTTTCTGAAAAATCACCTTCCCACGCCTCATGGTCTGGGTATCATGAACAGGTCTCAGTTCCTACCCGAAATGATGAAAACTCGTGGGAACATCTTCACAGGGGATCAAAATGTCGTTGTAGATGTAACTTGTAAATTTAATTGTCAATGTAGATGTAGAACTTTGCAGATTGTAATTTGTAATGTATTGGAGATTGTAAAACTTCATTGGGGATCTTCAGAAGAGATGTAAGCCGGTTGATTTGCGAAACATGTCTTCCCAAATAAAGAGAGACTGACTGTAATGAATTTCCTCGACTTCTCTGGGAGATGTCACTTGATGGAATTAATCTTGTGCAATGAACTCACTGGGGAATATATTCCTGGGGAGTACCTTTGTTGTAGCTGTAGAAGTATATATCATTGTAGATTCTCAACTAAAGAGAAATATTTGTAGTGGGAATTCTCAAATAAAGAGAAGTATCTTGTAATGTTTTTGGCGGACTTCTTTGATGGATTTGCGAAGCGATGCCGTTTGACGAATTGATAATGTTGAAGAACCCACCGAGGGTGGATGAATTTTCTTGTAGAAACTGTCGTTTTGTCGTTTTGGATAAGATCTTGGTCAAAACGAGTTGCTCAAATAAAGAGATTGTTTAAAGTACAAATGTAGATGGTTGAAAAAAACCTGTGACATTGCTGGAGAAATATTTGTCTTTATAAAGATTCTTTGAAAATATTATTCCTGGGGAATAGAGTGCAAAATAAATGCACACTTGATCCATGTTCGAACATTGGAGATTATCCACACTGTGATTGCCAAGGACCGAAATTCAATTCGGGAAGTAGCCAAAGAGAAAACTATCAAGTAAGACTCAACCATTGAGGTATGAACTCAAATGGAATGTACTGGAATAACCGTCTTCCACGAGGATCGAACTTCATGGGGAAAGTATAAACATGGTGCTCTTTCTGCCTAGGGCTGACAACTCTATTTGGAGGGAGAAGACACACCCAAGTGCATGGGGATAACCACGACCAAAGCGATAGAATAAAACAAACACAAAGAGATGCAAAAAAATGCACATGTCATGCTATCTATCTATATGATATGCGTATGCTTATGCTGACAAAACAAATGAACAAAGGCAAACGGGGATGAAAAGAACATCTCGAAGCAAACACCCGACCAAAAAAGATGGAAGTATCACTAAAGATAGGTGGAGAACCAAATATGGGATCACAATCCTGCTTCTGGGCTTCACAAACTCCTCCTGGGGAACAGAGAACATTCCACTTGGGGATGTAACATCTTGATAAGTCTGAAAGGTTGTCTTGTTGAAGATAAGGAAAAAGGATCTACTAGGAACAGGCCATGGAGGATCTTAATTGGAGGGCTTCGTGGATAAAATAAATATCCACTTCCCTGGAGAGATTCCTGTTGGAGTTGTAGATGGAAATACCCAAATTGGAGTTTTATAGGGGATAAAATAAATATCCTCTTCAAATGAGAAACCTGTGTCATTTTAGCTATTGAACACGTCAGAGTTGAGCTTTAGATGGGGATGAAATGAACATCCGCTTCGCTGGAGAAGACCGGTGTTGTAGAAGATCCACTGAGGAATCGAATAATATCTACTTCTTCGGAAGTGTGAATTTTGCGAACGTTCACTGGTATTCTTACATTAAAAAGATTCATCGGAGAGTTTTGATGAAATTCGGTGTTGATGTCGTCAAATCAGTCCTCAAATGCCCCAAGTCATCTGGTTTACGAGAATTAAGAGTTTTCAAAGAGGATTTTACAGAAAACATGGCGTCCCATTGTTTTCAAACTCTTAGAGAGATTCGCCAAATCTCGACGTAACTGCCCCTGATTGACGGTGTATCTGACTCTTCAAAATTTGTATTAGAACAAACCACTTAGAAACAAACTTGCCCCAGGCCAGCAGAGTCTTCAAGTTTCAATAGGATAAACTTATTATTGATGCTCATGTGTAATCTTTCTAAGATATCAAACAAGGTTAACAGGTCAGAAATGTTAATTCTGAATTTATCAATGCAACATAAGTTTGTCTTGAGGTTTGTTTTTTTATTTTAAAAAAAGGTATAACTAGTGACAGAAATCACTGGTTAGGATATAAATTAATTTTATAATGCCAACAAAATTGAGCATGGTTCATAGGAGTCAGGAAACGATATCTCATTAAGCACGCTGTCGAGCTAAACCTTACTTCAATTAGGACTTTTTGAGGGTTGTATATGGGTTTAGTTTCTGATTTGTAAAACAAAGGAATGGAAGGATAAAATATATTTGTGCCCACCCAATCTTCGAAAGATGCTCATTTTTTTATGATACCCTGCCCCAGGTTAAAACGAGGTTTCGGTTTGGGAAAAGAAACAAAATCTTCATCTAGGTTCAAGGAAGTTTAAATTTTCCTGGTGTTTAGGAGGTTGAAACAGGAATGCCTCACATCATCAGTAGGGTTTTTATTCAAAAGCATACCACAGGATCCTGCATTTTACTTCATCATCCTCCTTCCAATCCTCTGTTAGAGCAAGAGATCGGGTAAAGTCGGCATTATAAATTATGAAAACATTTTACGAGTGAAACGAATAGATTTCTTCAAGACAAACATTTTACTGCATTAATTATTCAAAATAACAAGTTCTTACATGCCAAATATGCTTTTAATCAAAGAAACAAAAAAACACAAAACAAATAGAAAAACACTCTGTTGAGCCTCTCTCAGGATTTTATTCGGTCTTCGCAGAATCGTCTGGTATGCAGCCTTAAGACACCATATTGATATGAGTTTCCCAAATAACCCTGGATCATGTCCACGGAGGATGAACCATGCTGAGGTAAAGGATTGGAACCTTTGAAGGATAAGAGGCCGTCCTTAACCAACCTTTGAACGTCTGCTTTCAAACCGTAGCAGCTGTCGATATCGTGCCCCGGAGCACCTTGATGGTATGGGCAAAATTTGTCAGCTTTGTACCAGTATGGAAGTTTCTTGGGTACCTTAGGTAGAGCTCTTGTCTGGATGTGACCTTCGCGGATCAAGACCGGAAACAAATCAGCGTACTTCAAAGGGATGGGTCAAACTGACGAATTCCTTTTCTCAGATTATCCAAAACTACCTTCTGATTACGAAACCGTTTCCGAAACCGTCGATGCTGCGGTCGATTTGGAGTGGCCAACTTCCGCTTGGGAGGTGGTTGCTGTTCGCGCTGAGCAGGAGTTGCAGACTGTTGCTGAGGATGAGATACTGGAACTATAAATTCTCTAGAAGGTCCATTGTCATCTTCATTATCTAGAGCTATACCCAAATTGTAATTGTATTGCTTTACAAAAGCAATGGCTAAGTCTTCCCAAGACTGAATGTGGCTATTTTGTAGCTTCATATACCAAATTAAGGATGCCCCACACAAACTTTCTTGAAAGCAGTGAATCATTAGTCTGTCATTGTCAATGTAAGCAGTCATCTTTCGACAAAACATCGTCAGATGGTATTTTGGACAGCTGACACTCCTGTATACCTCGAAGACAGGCATCTTGAACTTTGGAGGGATAAATACACCTGGAACTAAACATAAGTCGTGAGCATCAAGACCAGATGCATTAGCTCCTTTCATCATCTTCATTTGTTCTTGGAGATCACGAAATCCTTTCTCAATTGCTGCAATTCTAGGATCGTCCACTTCCTTCTCAGTATGAGTATTATGAAGATCAACAAACAGGTTGTCTTGCATAGGCTGATGTTGCACAGGAACATACACTTGTTGAACAAAATCGTCGGAGGAATAGTCAAATGTCGGATTAGTCCTTACTATGAAACCAGTCATGCGATCCATATCTTTGTTCTCCTTACTATCCTTCAATAATACTTCAAGCTTGGTCAAATGGTCAAGACGTCGGCTGGCGAGACAAAGACAGAAAGACGGATGAGGACGTAGCGGAGAAAGGACACATGCACATGCTAAAATGCTAGATGCTATGCAGAATGCAGGATGAATACTTCAAGAAACTCAAATTGTTTTTCGGTATTATAATGTTGGATAAAACTTATATTTTGATATTAGAGAGGCATTACAAAGAAAAGTACTCCTTTAAAAGTTTATTACATTGAATCGAAAGAAAAAGACAACTCGGAGATCTACTCCATATGCTCCTTCTGTGCATGAAGTTCCTCTTCTAACTGGCGGATGCGTTCTTGCAACTCAGCCTTCTCATTGATGAGTCGATCGACACATTCCTTCCAAGCCATAGCAGCTGGGGGAAGATCATCTCTGGTGACAATTCCGGAAGAGGTGTGAGAAGAAAATAAATCCTCTCGCGCATTTCTCTTCTTTGCAAATTCTATCTCTGGCAGCTTCTGGGACTTCTCTTTCTCTACTTTGAGGGTGAAAAACTTGTTCCTCCAAGCGGCTTTCAGTTTCCGAGCCTCATCCAAAGTGGCCTTCAACTGATCTTCTTCACTCACATCAAACCAATCAGGATCATGAAAAGCCAATACCATAGGTTCATGAAAAGGAAACGGCATCTTGAGGTCGAGAGCCCTTTCTCGCACCCAATATAGATAGTCCTCGGAGGCGTCGTCATTAGGGAACCCTAATGCAGTCGTCTCTTCCTTATTGACGTATCTCCATGCGTAAATTATGACGGTCTTCAGGTCTGGATCTTCTCCTTCCTTGAGAAAGATCCTTTCCAACAGAGCTTGGTCAGGTACTTCGATCATGGGATGCCCAAATTGTCTGCGGGCTAAGGCGGGATTATAACTTATGCATCCTTCTCTCCCAATAAGTGGTATGTTAGTAAATCCTCTGATATTGGGAATCATACATATACCTCCATAAGTAGGGTCATACCACACAATGTCAGAGTGAGTAAGGGCCATAACTATCTCGGACCAATGGGGTGATTCTACCTCATCCCAAATAGACGGATGTCGAGTTAGGCGAGCAACAAACCATGAATACAGCAAAATGGTACAACAAACGATATGTCCTCATCCTTCAGCATTCTTCGAGTGGATTGAATAGTACGTGTCAGCATGGTAACAGAATTTTTCGATCAAGAAATCAGCTGTGAATCCAAGGACTCGTTCCTTGGTGGTTAAGTGCACTCGAACATCTGCTAGGCTGAGATGAGTAGCGTTGGAAATTTTTTGGTGGCTGGGTATGTCTTCCTTGCCGGTGAATATAGGTCGGGCAGTCACAGGTATCTTCAAGAAATCAGAATATTCCTCCAGAATCGGCATCAACTGGTAATCCGGAAAGGTGAAACAATGGTACAGCGGATCATAGAATTGAACAAGAGTCTCCAACAGCCCTCCTTTCATCTTGAGCTCGAGAAAACAGAAGACTTCTCCATATTCTATTGCGAAAGTGTGACGATTCTTAATGAGATATGCTAGCTTTCTTAAGCTTTCAATGTTAGGACTCTGAAAAGTGTACTCCAATGCTTCTCTCTTGAAGTCCATGGTTACAATACTTGTGAAATAAAATTGAGTTTCTTGAAGTGAATAAAGAAACAATGCAATGCAAGATGAATAGGACTTCATGGGATCCCAACTATTTATAAGCATTGAGGTAAAAGAAAAACGTTTTATTAATTTTGAAACGGATTACAAATAATTGCTTTTAAAAGTCCCAAATAAATAGCTAAATAAAATCTAATGAAAGCCCTAAAGAAGTTTTGGATTCCGCTGCTTGAGCTCCTCTTCCAACTGGGTCTTCTCATGGATAAGGTTGTCCACAACCAGCTTCCAAATAGTACATTGTGGGTCAGAGAAAAATAAATCCTCCATGGCCTTCCTCTTCTTGCAAGGAAGTAACTTTTCATCCTTCAACTGTAGCTGCTTCTGAAGTTCACCGTTCTCTGCGACCACTACTTGATACTTGTTCTTCCATGACTCTAACTCATGCTGCGACTTCCTCAAAGCGACCTCTAACTTCTCAGCTTCATACATAAAGACATAAGTGGGCTCTCTTCTCAGAGATATAGGATCTTGACGAGAATAGGGCATCCTCAATTTGATTGCTCTCTCTCTCTGACCCACTAAAGGTAGGGCTCCAAGGACACACAATTAAGTTTCCCAAGGTTTTTCTTCCCTTTCTTATGCAAACGATCCCATGCAGCCTGAATCTTGTCTCGGAGTTCTTTGTCATCCCTAAAGAATATGCTCTCCACTTGAACACTCTTAGGCGGTTCCTTCAATGGATATCCCAACTGTCGACGAGCTAAAACTGGGTTGTAACTGATCCCTCCATTAAAACTAAGTAACGGTACATTAGAAAAATCACCACAACCATCAATAATTAAAGTCCCATCATGCGCTCGGTTGTACCAATCAATGTCTGAGTGGGTCAATGCCATAACTCTCGAAGACCAAAGTTCCTTGCCAACATTTGTAAAAGAGCTAGACTTCGGCAAGTGCAAAATAAACCACTTGTAAAGCAAGGGTACACAGTAGGTAATCATTCCTCCACCATAAAGATTTCGGAGATGTATAGAGTGATAGGTATTATCCAATAGCGTTGGTACTGGGTTGTTCTTCAAGAAGATCTTAATCGCATTAAGGTCGACGAACCCTTCAAAACTTGGGAACAGGAACACTCCATAAATAAGTAAGGCGAAGACTGCCTCAAATGGAGCCTTGTTCGTATAATCGGCATAAAACATAGCTTTACTGATTAGGAACTTCGTAGTCAAACCAAAAATACCACCTTTACTAATTAAGTTTCCTTTGACGTCAGATACCTTTAGATAAAGAGCCTTAGCAATATCTCTTTCCTCGGGGTCCTTCTCCAAGAAAGGGAAGGGGGATTCTTCTAAGATAGGTAGACCAACCAAAAAGGAGTATTCTTCCAATGTAGGCAATAGCTGAAAGTCTGAGAACGTAAAACAGTGATATAGCAGATCATAAAACTACAATAAAGTGGAAAGAAGTCCTTCGTCTACTTGGCGACTCAATAAAGATATTAGCTTTCCATATTTTCTCTTGAACTTCCCTTGGTCTTCAATCAAGGTCACCAACTCCTTTAGGTCATCCAATTTAGGACCTTTAAAAGTGTATTTCAAAGTGTGTCTTCTATTGGGATCCATAGTGCCCTACAATGTTCATAAACAAAAGTAAATCCCATGAAGTCCAATGCGGTATGATGTTTTATGAATGCAACAAACACAAGTAAGCACATAGATGCACAAAGATAAACAAACAAAGGGGGACCCTAGGTTTGCAACAAGCATGGAGCTAAAGGGTATACCCATTCCCAAAGGACACGGACTAAAGGTTGATTGTACCTGCAGAACAAGGTTCTAAGAAGGTTCCCAAAGTCATTAGTCCATCTTTCGGATATTATCAACTTCCCAAGTAATCGGTGGTTAATAATATTCTCAAGAGAACCTCTTTTGAGTGTAGCATCACGTAGCACTATTTCGGGGGGTACCCCCTCATAGCCCTGCACTACTTTCTAATAAAGGCCAAAGTGGGGTTAAGGTAACTACGGTCCTCGATATCATAGGCTCCGACATCGAATATAGTGCATGTTTTCACAATTAAGAACTCGTTCAACAATACAACTTTCGAGAGGGCCTCAATTGAGCGTGATTTTCAAGTCAGCTTGGTCGGGATTCCACCCCCTATAAGCCTCTTTGAACATATCACTATCCTATCTTAAGTTCACTCAAGTCCGGGTGTAGGACTTTGTCTCACTATTCAAGAGTATCAACCTAAAAGCAATAAACAAACAAGTAAACAATTATACAAATAACAAATATAAAGCAATAAACAAGAAGAAACAAGATAGGGAAACCCACTGAGGGATCCCCAGTGAAGTCTCCATTTCTGTCGCGGTGAAATTTGGATACCAAACTATTGATTAGTTTGAATCTTTAATTAATTTTGCAACCGAACTTTGATTTGTCCAAAGGAAGGGATAAAGATCGAAATACCCATAATGCAATGCAAATACAAGGTTTAGAGAGTTTTAGGTTCGGGGGTTGGTTAAACTTAGGGAAGGTACTAGCATCCTAAGCTTTTGTAGTACTCTACATGAACCTCTTGTTTTTATGTTGTTTATTGCTAAGGGTTATCTGCTTAATGGATGAAAGACCTAGGGGTTTATATCTAAGTATACTTTATAAGATGTCGCATCTTATGCCTACATATCCTTACGGGAGTTGAATCAGAGTATCTGTAGTTCCCCTAAAGGGTTTGAGGAGTTCTTTGACTGTGGTCAAAGTTCCTACGGATTTAGGGTAGTTGGTTGATTGATTTTAGGAGAAAAGGTGAGTTGTCATTTTAAGAGAGATTTAACCGCCACAAATTGTAGGAAAATAGTCTTTGCATCGTCTTAAGAGAAGGGCTCAAGTACTCGGATATTGATCGACGAGTACACCTCTATCTCTCTTAAGACAAAGTCCCTACACATTGACTGTATTGATGTGGGATGGAAGTTCTATCTCGCTTAAGATGATTAACATCTTATTCTCTAATGTTTGAGTGTTTGAGTTGAGTTGTATTTGTTTGTATCTAAGTTGTAAAAGATAACGGTCCTTCCTATGGGGTAGGATCTAACTTAGAAAGATCAACTTGAATGGGATCAAGGATCAAGTGGGAGTATGATGCAAATGATGTGCACTACACACAAGCGTTGAATCATGTGTAGGTTCTTCCTTTGGACGGAATGCGGTACAGTAAAGTAAATGCGGAAATGATAAATTGCAGAAAAAGATGAAACATACACACGCATGAAAGCGCTAAGTGCAAGTGAGTGAATGTGAGTGCGAGGATGGAGCGAAGCCGAAGGCGTGCACGATTGATTTGAATTATATTATGATGTTGGTTATTTTTAAGCGAGGTTTGTAACGCCCCAAATTCTGAATTTCCCATTTTTGTTGAGTCCTTTTTAATTCATTTGGATAATTGGTATTTTAATTGTGAAATTTATGTGTTGATATGTTTAATTTCAATATTGTGCTATTTTACCGATTCAGAGAGTTTTCGGGGAAAATAGAGTAAAGGGTATTTTAGACATTTAGTATTAAGTGTTAAGTGGATTGTTGTGTGAGAATTAATTGGTAAGTGTTTGGAAAGAATTGGAGAGGAAAGAAAATAGAACATGAGATAAGAGAGAAAAGGGAATAGATAGAAACATTAGTGGAAAAACAAGGGAAAGAAAGAAGAGAGAAGAGAAAGAGGAGAAAGAAGAGGAAAACCTAGGATTTCATCAAGGATCAACATCCAAGCTTTCGATCAATCGGGTAAGGGTGTGAAACTCTATTATACTGTTAATGTGTATGATTATGTATGCTGTTGATCGTTTGATGTTGGATTGAGAAGAGTTTCTACTCATTTCCATCTTAGGGCAATATTAGGATTTAATCGGTAGAATGTGGTTTTAACCAGTTAGAATCGAGAATGGATGGAGTAGGATAGTCGGGTGTTATTGGGTTGAACTTACTGGGGTTGCTTGGTTTTGGAATCGGTCGGTTTGTGAGGTTTGAGCTTTGGACAACCATGGAAGTTCTGAGTTCGCAAGCTCGCCAGGCGAACGGCAGCAAAGCTTCGCCGGGCGAAGCCCAGCGAACGGTAGCGAACTAAGTCAGAAGCGTCCACCCTATCTTTGTTGGCAAGTTCGCCAGGCGAATGAGAGTGGCGAAGGTTCGCCAGGCGAGTGTGCTAGCGAGTAATTCCAAGATAACTCCCAGTAGTCTTCGCTGGCAAGTTCGCCCGGCGAACTAAGTAGCGAAGGTTCTCCAGAGGCTTCGCCAGGCGAAGGTTGGCGAATGTGACAACATTTTCCTATTTTCTGTGTTTTTCCCTTTTTATGCGGATTTCTTTGTTCAGTTATGTTTAATCCTTATCGAATTGAATAGTTTTGTGTGATTTATGGAGTATAAGTATATTGTGAATGTGCATAGATTGTATGTGCTCGTATGAGATGAATATGCATAGTGATATATTTGCGAATATGTATGCATGTAGAGTAATGTTGTGAGTCATTTTGCATAAAGGCATCATGATGTACATCCTAGCGATGTTGATTCCTTGGAGAATCTGCTGAACATTTGATTCCTCGGAGAATCTGCAGAGTATTTGATTCCTTGGAGAATTTGTTGAATATTCGATTCCTTGGAGAATCTGATGAATATTTGATTCCTTGGAGAATCTGCTGAATACTTGATTCCTTGGAGAATCTACTGAATTGAGTCGGTACCGCATTTGCATCTGCATAGAGTCGTGAGTCGGTCTCTATGAGTTGTATTGGTCATCTTTATATGATGCATGGAGTGAATTGAACATAATTCTAGATATTTATGTGGAAGATGATGAGTATGTATAGACGCATGATTTGATGAATATGCTTGATTGTGTGAATATGCATCGTGATGAGATATGGTGAGAATCTGAATTGTGTTAATCCCATGTATGTATATAGATACATAAATATATGTATTGACTGTTATGATATTGTTTCTCACCCTTCTGCTGTTTCCTAATGCTCTACGAGGCATTACAGAGTAGGATTGCTGGAGGTCCTTTTTGTGAAGCAGGCCTTCATTATTTTTGGTCGATGGCTCTGATATGTAACATCTGAGTAGTTAGGAAGCCTTTGGTTCTTTTTGGAGATACTTTGCTTTGATTTTCTTTTGTGATACATCTGCGTATGTATCTGTTAATGGATGTTGTACATATGAATTAACTGAATGATGTATATATGTTTATATGAATGTATTGATTCAATGTTTAGAAGTTTCCGCTTTATTCTAAATATTGAGGTGTGAGTTTTAGAACTATGTTCTTCAGTTGTGAATTGCCCATTGTTGCATATCTTTTTGAGCAGGTGTTGTAGATGTTTGACTTCATGATAATGTGACACACCTCTTGTATATCATGTATTAATTAAACTCTGATGAAACTTTTATCAAGTGCTTAAATGATTTAATTATTTTTTATATTTTTTATTGAGGGTATAGAAAGGGGGTGTTACATTAAGTGGTATCAGAGCCAGCGTTGAGTCAGTTGTGTCTGTCTTATTGTTGTGTTGGTTGAACGGTTGTTTAACCCTATTATTTTTGGGAATCCTCAGAATATGGCTGGTCGTAATGACAATGCTATGGCTGCGGCGTTGGAGGCTATGGCTAGGGCAGTGCAAGGCGCATCGAATGTGAATGCGAATGATGAGTTTAGAAAGAACCAACCACCGGTATTCAAGGGGAGATTTGATCCGGACGGTGCTTAGATTTGGTTAAAGGAGATCGAGAGGATCTTTAGGGTTATGAATTGTGCTGAAGGTAACAAGGTGAGACTTGGAACTCACATGCTGAGAGAAGAAGCCGATGACTGGTGGGTCGGTATGAGACAAGTTCTTGAAATAGACGATGAGGGAATCACTTGGAATCTTTTTTGCACCGAATTTTTGAGAAAGTATTATCCTGAGAGTGTGAAGGGAAAGAAGGAGATGAAGTTCCTGGAATTGAAACAAGGCAACATGTCTGTGACAGACTACACGGCTAAGTTCACAGAGTTAGTGAAGTTTCATCCTCACTATGATGCGGTGACTGCGGAATTTTCCAAATGTATTAAGTATGAGAATGGCTTGCGCCCTGAGATCAAGCAAGCAGTGGGTTATCAGAGGATTAGGAGATTTTCGGACTTGACCGAATGTTGTAGAATCTTTGAAGAAGATAGTAAAGCTCGTTCCACTCACTATAAGAGTTTGAATGAGAAGAGAGGGAAGCAACCGGTAAGGACTGGACCTTATATGACGCCTGCTGATAAAGGCAAGCATAGGGAAAACTTTGATAGGAAGCCCGGAGGAGGTTCTAGTGCGATTAAATGTTTCAAGTGTGGCGTAATGGGCCACAAGTCCTTTGACTGTGGAAAATATGTGGAGAAGTGTGCTAACTGTGGGGTTCCTGGACATGCCACTTCGGATTGTAGAAGGAATATGGTGAAATGCTACAACTATGGCGAAGTGGGTCACATTAAGCCCAATTTTACTAAGCCGAAGCAAGCTCCAGCGGCGGAAAGGTATTTGCGTTAGCCGGTGCGGATACTACTAATGCGGATCGTTTGATTAAAGGTACATGGTTTATTAATAATGTACCTTTAGTTGCTATTATTGATACTGGAGCAACTCATTCGTTCATTTCTCTTGAGTGTGCCGAACGTTTGGATTTATGCATGGTTTCTTTGAGTGGTGGCATGGTTATTGAGACTCCCGCTTCGGGGTCGGTAACTACTTCCTTGGTATGCATAAGTTGTCCTTTGACCATGTATGGTAAAGACTTCGTTATGGATTTAGTGTGTTTGCCGTTGGACGGTTTGGATGTGATTTTGGGTATGAATTGGTTGCAATATAATAAGGTTCATCTGGATTGCTATCACAAGTTTGTAAGATTTCCTTATTTGGAAGATGATGGAAGTGAGAGTTTTCTATCCACTAAAGAGTTTAAGAAACTTTTAGCGCACGAAGCTCAGTTGTTTGGTTTGTTTGCATCCTTGTCGGTAGAGAGTAAAGTGGAACTGGAGGTGTTTCCCGTAGTGCGAGAATTTCCAGAAGTGTTTCCGGGAGATATTAAGGATGTGCCGCCGGAGAGAGAGAGATTGAGTTTTCTATTGATCTAGTTCCAGGTACTAGACCGATTTCGATGGCATCATATCGTATGTCGGCATCGGAATTGGTAGAGTTAAAGAGGCATTTGAATGACTTGTTGGATAAGAGATTTGTAAGACGAAGTGTTTCTCCTTGGGGTGCGCCGGTATTGTTAGTAAAGAAGAAAGATGGAAGCATGAGGTTGTGTATTGATTATCGGCAGTTGAATAAAGTGACGATTAAGAATAGGTATCTGCTTCCAAGAATAGACGATTTGATGGATCAATTGGTTGGAGCCCGTGTTTTTAGTAATATTGACTTGAGATCGGGTTATCACCAGATTCGGGTGAAAGAAGAAGATGTTTCAAAGACGGCCTTTAGGACACGATATGGTCACTATGAGTATACGGTGATGCCGTTCGGAGTTTCTAACGCGCCAGGTGTGTTCATGGAATATATGAATCGTATTTTTCATGAGCAGTTAGATCGTTTTGTGGTGGTGTTCATCGACGACATCTTGATTTATTCTAAGTCTCAAGAAGAGCATGAGGGGCATTTGAGAATTGTGTTGCAGATTTTGAAAGAGAAGCAATTGTATGCCAAGTTGTCGAAGTGTGAGTTTTGGTTATCGGAGGTGAGTTTTCTTGGACATATTATTTCTGGAAATGGTATTAGTGTTGACCCATCCAAGATTGATGCGGTAATGCAGTGGGAAGCTCCTAAGTCAGTTACGGAGATTCGAAGCTTTTTTGGATTAGCCGGTTATTATCGGAGGTTTATTAAAGGATTTTCAAAGTTGGCACTTCCGTTGACTCAATTGACTTGTAAGGGAAAGGCTTTTGTTTGGGATATTGATTGTGAGGAGCGTTTTGTTGAGCTTAAGAGAAGGTTGACAACGGCGCCGGTTTTGATTTTACCGAATCCGACGGAGTCATTTGTGGTTTATTGTGATGCTTCTTTATCTGGTTTAGGTGGTGTTTTAATGCAAGATGGAAAAGTGGTGGCTTATGCTTCAAGACAATTGAGAGTGCATGAGAAGAACTACCCTACGCATGATTTGGAGTTAGCAGCCGTGGTGTTCGTTTTGAAAATTTGGAGGCATTATCTTTATGGTGCAAGATTTGAGGTTTTTAGCGACCACAAGAGTTTGAAATATTTATTTGATCAGAAAGAGTTGAACATGAGACAAAGGAGATGGCTAGAGTTTTTGAAAGACTACGATTTTGGTTTGAATTAGCATCCGGGTAAGGCAAACGTAGTAGCCGATGCTTTAAGTCGAAAGTTGGTTCATATGTCAACGTTGATGATAAGAGAATGGGAATTGTTGGAGAGTTTTAGAGATTTGAGTTTGGTTTGTGAAGTGACGCCGAGAAGTGTGAGACTTGGTATGCTTCATATTACGAATGATTTTCTTGCGACCGTTTGTGAAAAACAAAAATTGGATTTAAAGTTCGTTGATTTGATGATGAATGAGAATGAAGATTTCAAGGTTGATGAATTTGGTGTTTTGAGATTCCGTGGTCGTATTTGCATTTCCGACGATGTGGAGTTGAAGAAGATGATATTGTAAGAAGGTCATCGGAGTAACTTGAGTATTCATCCGGGAGCGAATAAGATGTACCAAGATTTGAAGAAGATCTTTTGGTGGTCCGGACTAAAGCGAGATGTTGCTCATTTTGTGTATTCGTGTTTGACGTGTCAAAAGTCGAAGGTGGAACATCAGAAACCTAGTGGATTGATGCAACCGTTGGATATTCCGGAATGGAAATGGGATAGTATATCGATGGATTTTGTTACGGGATTGCCGAATACGCAAAGAAGTCATAATGCTATTTGGGTGATTGTTGATAGACTTACTAAATTTGCTCACTTCATTCCGATTGATATTAGTTATCCTTTGGAGGAATTAGCCGAGATTTATGTTCGTGTGATTGTAAAGTTGCACGGAGTTTCTAAGAGTATTGTGTCAGATAGAGATCCTAGATTCACTTCAAGATTTTAGGAAAGTTTGCAAGGTACCTTGGGTTCTAAGTTGAGGTTGAGTTCGGCTTACCATCCGAAGACGGACGGTCAAACCGAGAGGACAATTCAGTCGTTAGAAGATTTGTTGCGTGCTTGTGTACTGGAACAAGGTGGTGCTTGGGATGGTTATTTGGCGTTGATTGAATTCACTTATAATAACAGTTTTCATTCGAGCATTGGTATGGCACCATTCGAGGCTTTATACGGTCGGAGATGTCGAACACCTTTGTGTTGGCATGAGACGGGTGAGAGGTCGGTAGTTGGACCGGAGATGGTACAACAGACGACGGAAAAGGTGAAATTTATTCGGGAAAAGATGAGAGCTTCTCAGAGTAGGCAGAAGAGTTACCATGATAAGAGGAGGAAGGACCTTGAGTTTCAAGAAGGCGACCATATCTTTTTGAGAGTTACACCGGTTACGGGAGTGGGTCGTGCCTTGAAGTCGAAAAAGTTGACTTCTCGTTTTATTGGTCCGTATCAGATTATTGCACGTGTGGGTGTTGTGGCGTATCGTGTGGCGTTGCCTCCGAACCTTTTGAATTTGCATGATGTGTTCCATGTTTCGCAACTTCGGAAGTATGTTACGGATCCGTCACATGTTATTCCTATGGACGAGGTTGAAGTAAGAGATAACCTTACGGTTGAGGTTTTACCGATTAGTATTTTGGATCGTGAAGTTAAGAAGCTAAGGGGCAAGGATATTGCACTTGTGAAAGTAGCCTGGGGAGGTGCTGCAGAGGGCAATATGACTTGGGAATTGGAGAGCAAGATGCGAGAGTCGCATCCAGAGTTGTTTGAATCAGGTAATATTTTCGAGGACAAAAATTTCTAAAGTGGGGGAGAGTTGTAGCGCCCCAAATTCTGAATTTCCCATTTTGTTGAGTCCTTTTTAATTCATTTGGATAATTGGTATTTTAATTGTGAAATTTATGTGTTGATATGTTTAATTTCAATATTGTGCCATTTTACCGATTCGAAGAGTTTTCGGGCAAAATAGAGTAAAGGGTATTTTAGACATTTAGTATTAAGTGTTAAGTGGATTGTTGTGTGAGAATTAATTGGTAAGTGTTTGGAAAGAATTGGAGACGAAAGAAAATAGAACATGAGATAAGAGAGAAAAGGGAATAGATAGAAACATTAGTGGAAAAACAAGGGAAAGAAAGAAGAGAGAAGAGAAAGAGGAGAAAGAAGAGGAAAACCTAGGATTTCATCAAGGATCAACATCCAAGCTTTCGATCAATCGGGTAAGGGTGTGAAACTCTATTATACTGTTAATGTGTATGATTATGTATGTTGTTGATCGTTTGATGTTGGATTGAGAAGAGTTTCTACTCATTTCCATCTTAGGGCAATATTAGGATTTAATCGGTAGAATGTGGTTTTGACCGGTTAGAATCGAGAATGGATGGAGTAGGATAGTCGGGTGTTATTGGGTTGAACTTACTGGGGTTTCTTGGTTTTGGAATCGGTCGGTTTGTGAGGTTTTAGCTTTGGACAGCCATGGAATTTCTGAGTTCGCAGGCTCGCCAGGCGAACGGCAACGAAGCTTCGCCGGGCGAAGCCCAGCGAACGGTAGCGAACTAAGTCAGAAGCATCCACCCTATCTTCGTTTGCAAGTTCTCCAGGCGAATGAGAGTGGCGAAGGTTCGCCAGGCGAGTGTGCTAGCGAGTAATTCTAAGATAACTCCCAGTGGTCTTCGATGGCAAGTTCGCCCGGCGAACTAAGTAGCGAAGGTTCTCCAGAGGCTTCGCCAGGCGAAGGTTGGCGAATATGACAACATTTTCCTATTTTCTGTGTTTTTCCCTTTTTATGCGGATTTCTTTGTTCAGTTATGTTTAATCCTTATCGAATTGAATAGTTTTGTGTGTTTTATGGGGTATAAGTATATTGTGAATGTGCATAGATTGTATGTGCTCGTATGATATGAATATGCATAGTGATATATTTGCGAATATGTATGCATGTAGTGTAATGTTGTGAGTCATTTTGCATAAAGGCATCATGATGTACATCCTAGCGATGTTGATTCCTTGGAGAATCTGCTGAACATTTGATTCCTCGGAGAATCTGCAGAGTATTTGATTCCTTGGAAAATCTGCTGAATATTCGATTCCTTGGTGAATCTGATGAATATTTGATTCCTTGGAGAATCTGCTGAATACTTGATTCCTTGGAGAATCTGCTGAATTGAGTCGGTACCGCATTTGCATCTGCATAGAGTCGTGAGTCGGTCTCTATGAGTTGTATTGGTCATCTTTATATGATGCATGGAGTGAATTGAACATAATTCTAGATATTTATGTGGAAGATGATGAGTATGTATAGACGCATGATTTGATGAATATGCTTGATTGTGTGAATATGCATCGTGATGAGATGTGGTGAGAATCTGAATTGTGTTAATCCCATGTATGTATATAGATACATAAATATATGTATTGACTATTATGATATTGTTTCTCACCCTTCTGCTATTTCCTAATGCTCTACGAGGCATTACAGAGTAGGATTGCTGGAGGTCCTTTTTGTGAAGCAGGCCTTCATTATTTTTGGTCGATGGCTCTGATATGTAACATCTGGGTAGTTAGGAAGCCTTTGGTTCTTTTTGGAGATACTTTGCTTTGATTTTCTTTTGTGATACATCTGCGTATGTATCTGTTAATGGATGTTGTACATATGAATTAACTGAATGATGTATATATGTTTATATGAATGTATTGATTCAATGTTTAGAAGTTTCCGCTTTATTCTAAATATTGAGGTGTGAGTTTTAGAACTATGTTCTTCAGTTGTGAATTGCCCATTGTTGCATATCTTTTTGAGCAGGTGTTGTAGATGTTTGACTTCATGATAATGTGACACACCTCTTTTATATCATGTATTAATTAAACTCTGATGAAACTTTTATCAAGTGCTTAAATGATTTAATTATTTTTTGTATTTTTTATTGAGGGTATAGAAAGGGGGTGTTACAAGGTTAATTTGATTTTAGTCGAATTGATTTTAAGCGAGATTAAGTATAAATTAAATTCTAAGATTTTAAATAAAATGCTACAATGGTTTAATTTTATTGTCTAAAACTTAAGTGAAATAAATTATTTAAATAAAGTTATGACTATTATGAAGAATTACTTATAAAATAAGAAAAGTTGTTTTATTATTTGTTCCTAAAAAAAGGAGTTTTAATGTTAATTAGATGAATGGGCAATTAGGTGTAGATTATTCATAAAAGGGTTTTTTAATGAATAAACATATTATTAGTTAAAATATTATTAAGTTAAGAAGTTAATTTTAATTAATTAGTAAAATATTTTTAATGTGAATTAATAGGATTTCTAAAAAGGTTCTAGTTATTAGGATAAAGAGGTTGATTTAAGTGGAATAAATAAATGGTGAAATAAACAACTTATTAAATAAGGTGAATTAATAAAAGGTGAATTAACTACATAAGAAAAGATAAGAAAAACGGATTAATTAATTAAAAGGGTTATTAGTTATTTTTTTTAAAAAGTTATAATAACATAAATCAGAATTAGTTAAATAAGTGGCAGATTAAACGTTGATTAGGGTGATTAGGGGAATTAATTGAGGGCTGCGAATGATCTTGTGAGGTAATTGTGTGAGGGTGTATCGTGGACGCGTGCGTTGTGTGCGTGTGATAACGATTTGGTGAGGAGTGTGGTGATCGTGTGAGGGTACACGGTGGGTGAGTGTGGGTGTACAGATACGTGATCATAGACATAAACAAAAGCAAAGAAAAAAAGATGTGAACCCTAATCCCCAAAGTTCCTTCCCCCTCCCCAGACCCCTCGGGCTTCTCTCTCTCTCCGATCGGATCCTTCGCAGACCCATTATCTTTCCATAGCTTTGATTCTTTTTAAACCTGAAACACAGCAAAACGATCAATAGGTTCGATAATCTTTACAAGGAAACGAAATTCTACCGGCGGTTAGTGACGGCGGCGCTTGAGATGACGAAGTGGAGGCTTCGTCGGTTTGGGTTTGCAGCGGCTGGTGACGTTTTGTCGACTGAAGAGATAAGCTTTTTCAATCTCTTAGGTTTACGGATTTAGGCTTCTTGTGATGATTTTTTTCGATTCCCCCTCTCTTCATCTCTTTGGCCTTCTTTTATAGGATTCATATGGGATGTTCTGATTAAATTGGTCTTGAATGTTGATTGGGTTTTTCCATTTTGGTCTAGACAAATTTTGAAGACTTCCCATTTTCGTCCAATCTTGTTTAATGTCTGTTAAATGGAAACTTCAATCTCTGATTTTGTGTATTAATCTGATTAATGCTTTGATTCAATATTGGATTTGATTTGGGGAATCCTTAGTTGATGCTGAGGAATCTGAATAGGATCTTAATTTTCGAAAGGGGTATATTCTTCTATCACTTTACTAACTCTGAATTCTGGCTTGGCAGGTGTGAATAACAAAAGGATTTGAGCCAAAAGAGAGTTAACAGTCCAGGGAAGTTATGGTAGCGGAATTGGTGAGGCTGAAATTGAATCTACTGAAGCCAAGGACGCGTTTAACTTTTTCAAGGAAAATAGACGTGTTGGAATGAATAGAGTCCAGTTTCTGAAGAAACTAAGCCAATCCATTTGCCGAGATTTGCCTTATAACTTCCAAACAATCCTGATTACAGAGCAAGGTATATCTGGTCACCATTTACACAAATGAATGATCACAGAAGGTTTAGGTGGTGGGAATATTCGTAAGGGCACATCTGAGGCATCCAATAGCAATTGTTACAATTTTGTTCCTTGGGCATATGTTGCTGCACATTTGAATTCTGTTAAGCTTGGTGGGGACCTACTTGATAGTTCAGAGGTGGAGGGTGATTGTGTAGTTTCTCCTGATCTTTTCAAATTGCTATTTGCCTACACATCAACTGGAAAATTTTAAAGGTCGTGCACTCTGTTTTTTTTACCTTTACCGATCAATACTAGTCTTTCTCCTCATGTAAATGCATACTTTGAATTATCATCAAATCATAGGGACATCTGGTTTGGTTCTGATATGACAGGGGATGGAAGAAAGCGGTCAGATTGGAATATATATATATCTCCTTGAAAATGTTGTTGCTCCTGCCTATGGTCGTTTGCTGGAGAAGGTAGCGCAGGAAATTGGCCCTTGCAATTCATTCTTCTCATTATGACCGACAACATTAAGCTTAGAACCTTGGGCATCAGTAGTACGGAAACTATATCAATTTGTTGCTGAATTTGATCTCCGTTTATTATACACCGAAGCTAGATGAGGTCAGTGGATTTCAACCAAATATGCTATATTTCCTGATTTTACTTTCCCCAAAGCAGCTAAACTTATAAAGCGTTGTCTGGTGCTTCTCTACCTGTCATTTCACTTCCACAATCACTTTTAGAAAAGTTTATGGAAATATGGCCATCGTTGTATTTTCTGAAACCTAAGCTATTAAGGACTTTGTTAATCAAAAGGAAACGTGAATTTAAGGACAGGGATGCAATGATTTTGACGCTTGAATATTGCTTATATGACTTGCAAGAATCTATGCAGTTTTCTGCACTCTTTGGCCTGCCGTTGTTGTAGACGGTGAACTGAGATTGCCGACTGTTTTGCTGTTAACCGTGGCTTGTCTGCAACTGATATTTGTTGTTTGTATTTCAAGAGCCGTTGCTTGTAGAAGCCGAAAGGGATTCTTTGCAACAAATAGCAGGTTCTTTTTTCAGGTTCTGGACATACTTTAATTTAGTAGGTGATTCCATCAAACCAAATTTGGTGTTTACACACGGAGTTGTACCGACACTAATCTTTTGTAATGTTTCAACTATGGGATTTGTCTGCAGGAATTTTATGAGCGCCGCCGAAGGAAACTGGGACTACTTGGAATTGATTCAATTAAAATTTGACTGTGTTCCCTTCCAAATCAATGCCGGTTAATGCTGTCGAATGCCAGATTTCAGATGATGGATTCTTCCTCTCTGTCAGCTTCAACATGTTCGACTGGTTTTTTAGGAGATACGTTGCGTATGCGAGGACAACCGTCAGTTTGGTTCTGCTAGTCTTAGTATGATGTAATGAGGAAAATTGTAAAGGTTAACTGTCGGTTCCACTTTTGTGTGACCCAAACAATGTCTCTTGAAATACACACGTGAATAACACACTAGTGGCACTGCTACTTTAAGTTTATGATAGTTTTGTAATTGGAATGGTGCGTTTCCAGCTTGATGTAAATTGCCAAATAGAGAGATTACATATCAACGTCTTTATACCAATTGAACAATTTTTTAGTGGCAAGTACTCATAAATTTACCGATAAGGCGTTGCATTCCTTGTTATTATGATGTTGATGCCCGCAACGGTTAGCCATGCAGTGCAGCCGTAATTTTTCCCTTTTTGTCAAATTATGGAGAAGGCCACTTTGACATAAATTCCTCGATAACCAAGACTCCATCCATGATCTCATGCAATCTTAACATCTTAAAACAAACTGATCACGGATCACCCTTAAGAAAGTTCCCAATATTCCCTTAAAAATAAAGACACAACATGGAAAAAAAATTCTCTAACGCTTGTGCCCTAAAGTGCTCGACTGTAAGGGTCTGTGCTTGTCGTTGTCGCACCTGCGCCAACTGGTTAGTTATAATAAACATAAATATTAAATATTAAATCTAATAACAAAAGAGAAATGCGCAAAAAGAGATGGGATCTCACAGTCAAAATTAGGGTGCGACAGATGCCCCTATTTAAGTTACTTCTATCCGAAGATATGGAGATTGAAATCTCCGTCTCGACGAGATAGGAGGGACTTAAATACGAACATTACGCGAATTTTTGTCCCTAATAAGCCACTGAATGCAAATGATACGCAATGATATGAAAAATGCGAGACAGACGGTCCTGTGAGGAAAAGATGTCACAGGGAGGTGGAGCGAACACAACACGCTAGAAAAAAGAAAAAGAGCAGCAGACTCAGGAAACAACCAGTAATGGGGAATCTCCAAACGTATAAAAAACGTAGCACATACACCAAGAATATGGTGTTTTAACAGTAGGTGAGAAATTTGTGATCGAAGGATAGATTTATTACCATAATGTAATGGTCGGTAATAATCCAAATGAATTTCTTGATTGGGACACAATTCAGTTTTGTTTCGTATTCTTTTTTCTTCTTTTTTTTTTTATTATTTCTGAAAACCAACTGGAAATAGTAAAATGTGTAGACCTCCCCACGCCTCATGGTCTGGGTACCATGAACGGGTCTCAGCCTCTGAAAAAATCACCTCCCCACGCCTCATGGTCTGGGTACCATGAACGGGTCTCAGCTTCTGAAAAATCACCTCCCCACGCATCATGGTCTGGGTACCATGAACGAGTCTCAGTTCCTACCCGAAATGATGAAAACTCGTGGGAGCATCTTCACAGGGGATCAAAATGTCGTTGTAGATGTAACTTGTAAATGTAATTGTCAATGTAGATGTAGAACTTTGCAGATTGTAATTTGTAATGTATTGGAGATTGTAAAACTTCACCGGGGATCTTCAGAAGAGATGTAAGCCGGTTGATTTGTGAAACATGTCTTCTCAAATAAAGAGAGACTAACTGTAATGAATTTCCTCGACTTCTCTGGGAGATGTCACTTGATGGAATTAATCTTGTGCAATGAACTCATTGGGGAATATATTTCTGGGGAGTACCTTTGTTGTAGCTGTAGAAGTATATATCGTTGTAGATTCTCAACTAAAGAGAAATATTTGTAGTGGGAATTCTCAAATAAAGAGAAGTGTCTTGTAATGTTTTTGGCGGACTTCTTTGATGGATTTGCGAAGCGATGCCATTTGACGAATTGATAATGTTGAAGAACCCACTGAGGGTGGATGAATTGTCTTTTAGAAACTGTCGTTTTGTCATTTTGGATAAGATCTTGGTCAAAACGAGTTGCTTAAATAAAGAGATTGTTTAAAGTCCAAATGTAGATGGTTGAAAAAAACCTGTGACATTGTTGGAGAAATCTCTGTCTTTATAAAGATTCTTCGAAAATATTATTCCTGGGGAATAGAGTGCAAAATAAATGCACACCTGATCCATATTCATATATTGGAGATTATCCACACTGTGATTGCCAAGGACCGAAATTCAATTCGGGAAGTAGCCAAAGAGAAAACTATCAAGTAAGACTCGACCATTGAGGTATGAACTCAAATGGAATGTACTGGAATAACCGTCTTCCACGAGGATCGAACTTCATGGGGAAAGTATAAACATTGTGCTCTTTCTGCCTAGGGCTGACAACTCTAGTTGGAGGGAGAAGACACACCCAAGCGCCTGGGGATAACCACGGCCAAAGCGATAGAATAAAACAAACACAAAGAGATGCAAAAAAAAATGCACATGCCATGCTATCTATCTATATGACATTGTTGCACCCCAAAATTTGACCAACCAATTATTGTTTTTGGCTTATGTTTCGACTCATTTTGCATTCTGTATTTACATACCGCATCCATTGCATTTTTGCAGTCAGACTGATTTTATCGGGATTACAGCCTCCCCTGGCGTTTCAGGCATTCCAGGCCAGTTTGAATAACTGTATTTTGAGATTTTGTGTCCGTCCCGGTGTTTTCAGCTCTCGCTGTTGTTTTTGAGGACATTTCGGTGTCCGGTTTTTACCGCTTATTTCGCTATAGTTGCGCATTTGTTTTCTAATCGATTTAATTGGCTTCCTTGCATTTTTAGAATTTTCCCTTTTTATTTTCTAGATTTTTAAATAGATTTTAATAGATTTTAATAGATTTATTTGAGTTTTTCTAGATATTAAATAGGACTTTTTTAATATTTTCTTATAGATTTAATAGTTTTTCTAGATTTTTAAATAGATAATTCTTTTTTTAAATAGTTTTTAAATAGATATTTGTTTAAATAGTTTTAATATGCTTAATAGATCTTTTTCTATTTGTTAATAGGGTAGGATTTAATAGGGTTAATGGGAGTTTATTTTCTTTTTAGAATTAATAAATAGTAGTTTAGATATTAATTGAGTTGTTTAGTTTTAATAAGTTTTTCTTTTATTAGGATTTATTAGAGTGTATTAATCTAGGTTTAGTTGGTTAGAATATTATTAGGTTAGTTTAATCAATATTAATTAGGGTCAGCTTTTATTAATTAGTAGTATTAATTTTCGTATTAATTGAAGCCATTAGTCCTTTATTTTCAATATTAATCTGCATTAGTCATTAATTCGTTTTAATTAATTAAGTCTTAGTTCAATTAATCAGAGTCATTAAGTCATAGTGGGCCAGATGTCCAATTTTCCCAGGCCCAGTTCGTGACACTTGTCACAGTATAAAGGTCCCACGTCTTCTCTCTCTCTTCATTCAGGGACTGACACCTCACACTCCACATCACCAACGCTCGCCACGCGTCCCTCATACTTGTCTCTCTCTCACTCTCTCACCACGCCACTTGTCCGTCTCCCACTCTTCCTTGCATGTCAAGTGCCACGCGTCCTCCCCCTTCCTCCTTCCACCGCCGGCCATGCATCTGCCGTAACCATCACCGGAGCCGCCGCAACGGTCACCGGAAACTGCATCTCACGCTGGAATCTTCATCAGTTCATTCCAATTTTCCAGATCTTGACATGATTCAACGCAATGTTCATCAATTCAGCACAGGAATCTCCAGAAATTCAGAGATCTTCATAGATCTTCTTCATCGTTCATCCAAATCTCCAGATCCTTCAAGAGCCTTTCAGATCCAGCAACAATCTCCTTCAATCTTTCCTCAGAAACATCCAAGAGTTTCAATCAAGATCTTCATCGATCTTCATAAGAACCTTCAACATCTTCAAAGATTTGTTCATATCTTCATCTGAGAAAGCTTCTTTGCAACTTCATCTTCCTCAAAGATCTCCATCGATCTTCATAAAATCTCCAACGATCATCAACACACTCGAACGATCTTCAAGATCCTTCAAGATTTTCTGCTAACACCTTCAGATCTGCGAATCAATTCCTTCAAAAGTCATGGATCTCCAACAAGAACTTCATCCGGTCAATTGTTCGTCCAAGCTTCGCAACTTTTCTTCAAGGATTTTCAAACCTCTGTTTCCAACAAACCTTCATACGCGATTCAGCCTTCAAGACCTTCATCGCCTCTGTGATTCTCATCACTGAACTTCGTCTTCATCAGATCAAAGATAAACGAATGCATGTTGCGAGGATCTTTTGGGATTTGTTGAGTTCGTAGGTTGCAATGTTTAAACTCATGGAACTGAAGGTTGAATGATAAGGGTGGAGAAACGGAGATAGAGAGAGGTTGAGAGTGGTAGGCAGCGGCGCAGCTGAGTGAGCAATTAGGGTTTCAGAGTGTGGATTGAGGAGAAGTGAGGGAAGAGAGGAGAGGTCGTGGGTTGGGGAAGTCAGCCTCAGGCCCAACGAATTTTGGATCTACACCTCCGTTTTCAGCTTCACACCCCGTCCCTAGTTTTTTTTTTCTGATGGCTTTTTTTGTTGTTGGGCTGGGCCCAACAATAATTTTTTTTCTGACTTCATACCCCTCCCAATTCCTGCGCACCACCCCCCCTGGGCCCTTAGTTTTTATTTTGTTTTTTTTCTTAATTTAATGTATTGTGGGCTTATGGCCCAGAGTGGTTTTTTTTTTCTGCTTTACCCAGTTTGCAGTTTGTACCCCCCTCCCCTTTGCAATTTATTTTCAATTCCCCTTGTATTGGATGATATGCTTGTAATAGTTTAGTATTATTTTCCTATTTTCTTTTAGGAGATTAATTTTTTTAGGGATTATAGTATCATGCATATTTTTTTTAATATAGATTTCTTATATTTTCTTTATAGAATATTATAGTATTTTAGATAGAAATTTTCTATGCTATTTTCATATGCACTTTCTTTTATTTTCATTAGAATATTTTTCTAGTAGAATTTAATTGTTAATTTTAGGAGTAGACTTTTATTTCCCTTTGTTAGTGGATTTTTCTCCTATTTTCTCTCCTATTTTTCTTTTCTATCCGATTTTATCTCGATTTTATTTTTGGCTGGTCGTGTGACACGATTCAAATGGAGAATGATTGTCGATATCATTTCTCTATCTTGTCTTTGACACAGACATCAATACGCTACCTCTGAGAGTTCGATTTCTCGCGTAAGTCGAACCATGACGGTCTAAGCGTTACATTGGTCTTGATTCGAGCGTCATCATCAAGGATCCAGAGAAGAGAAGATTGGAATGGAGCTTGCGCGCATGTCAGGAGCCAACGGAGCCGCTTCATTCAACATCATCTTATTCAAGTCTTCAGGCAACCGTCGAGTGTTGTAAGCTGTATCGTTAGATACGTAGGAAATGACAGTTGAGGAGTTTCTTCTCAATCGTCTAGGATGTCTAGTGTGGTACCCTTTGGGTAACATACGAAGCATTCGCTCCTACGTATTAGGTTTGTACGTGTGTGTCCCGAGTTTCTTCCCGTTTAGGCATAAGCCTGCTTCCTCGCTGTCCTCGCCCTTGGCGATCGAAACCCTTTTCTCTCGCGTGCAGGCGATTGAGACCCCTTCTCTTGCTCCTGTGCAATTGAGATTTGTTTTTCCGTCGAACTACGTTTGCTCTGATCTCTCGTACCAGACGAGAGTACGTAGGCATAGGATGCGATATCCTAGCGAGCTACCTTTTTTCCTTTTCCCCTGTTTTGCTGTAGTTAGCTAAACTATAGCTGCTCTGATTTCTCGTATCAGACGAGAATATGTAGGCATAGGATAAGATATCCTAGCGAGCACACTAACAACTAACTTCTTTGTTCTCTCGCTGCCGTGCGATCGAGACTTTCCCGCTGACGACTGATGTTTCCCTTTCTCTTGCCCGAGCGCAATCGAGACCAGACCGTAGTTCTAGAACCCGTAGGTTCCCATACCTTTCAAACCCGACATACTACGTCCGTTCTACCGCAAACAGGTAACGCCTAAGTCTCCGTCGAGCGAGCAGCATACACCTAACTGCTAGAATGCGCACGCTAGTATCGTCAATCCTTTCTCTCACTCCTGTGTGATCGAGAACACCCTGTCTAGCCGTAGTTAGCCTGAACTACGTAAGCTCTGATCTTTCACACCGTGTGGAAGTACGTAGGCACGAGATGCGATATCTCAGCGAGCCCATTCCCCGTAGTTTCCCGAACTACGATGACTCTGACTTTCCCATTGCACGAGGGAATACGTAGGCATGGAGCGTGATGCTCTATCGAGTCAATTCTTTCCGTTTAGCTTTAGCAGCCGTAGATAGATTGTTTTTTCACCCGTAGACAAACCAACAAGCGTGGATCCCATCGAGTACGATGGACGTGAGGGGTGCTAATACCTTCCCCTTGCGTAACCGACTCCCGAACCCAGACAATGGTTGCGATGACCTTGTCTTATACCCTTTCGTCAGGTTTTTCTCGATCGTTTCCTTTCTCGATCTGAGGGATAAGTAACGCACGGTGGCGACTCTTCTGTCATAGCCGGCGCCGATTTTTGCAGTAGCGACAGCTGGCGACTCTGCTGGGGACAGAAACATCCCCTATGAGAGTCAATCCTAGCGCTTGTTTGCTTGTCTTCGGGTGTTTATTGGTGTGCGTTGTATATTGCTGTTGTATTTACATTTCCCGCACTTATTATTATCTGTTGCTATTGTGCTGTTGTGGGAGGGGAGCTCTGATGAGAGATAAGTCGGACCTGGGCTTGAGTGCACCTAGCATTAAAGTGGAGATTAGTGACGGACCTGTTTGCTTTGCTCGCACCAGTCCCCATGAAATCCACACTCAGATGAGATTCTCTTTGATGGCATCTTGCCTGGCCCTTTGGGCTCGACAGGTTGTTGGATTTGAGGGTTATCGACTCTGGGGACCGATCATTTGGGATTCAGCTAAGTGAGGCCGCTTCAAGAGATGATGATGCCACACCTTCTGGGTATCGTATCGTCCCTCTTGAAAGTCTGTGACGCTGAGGACCGCATAGGATGCCGAACCTGTGTCAGTTTAGGTCCATACCCGTGAGTGGGAGGGTTTTTGCAGGAAACTTGACTTCCAGCCTACCCGGTATTTTGGTTTTCTTTCGTCAGAGCAAACTTCTCCCGTCGGCAGCGCAGCAGTATTCAAAGCTTTGTGGGGGCTGTAATCCCGTGTTTGTTGCATTTTGCATTACATTTCATGTGCATCTCATGCTTGCATGTCCGTACTCAGCTGGAACAGAGAGCTTACCAGTCTTTTGTCCAACTCGCAGTTGACTTCCCGGCATTCGCATTGAGCTTGAGTTAGTTTCTGGAAAGGTCATGGACTCAGCAGAGCAGAATCAGTTTGTCACCAGGGCCGAGTTTGAATTGTTGAAGAACCAAGTGAGTCAGCTCATGGAAGCCATAACAGCTATGACCAGAGGAGAGAACCATATTCAGAGGACTCCGGTGAACAATATAGCCCAGAATGTACAGATTCCTGTCGGAGACAGAGATGCATCTTCTCTCCGTGACACAGACTATCAGCGTTTCACTTTCCCTGTGACAGATCGTCAGAGGGCCGCTCCGAGGGTCAATGCTGAGAACCCTAGGGCTGCTGAGGATACGAGGAGACTTCAACTGTTGGAAGATCAAGTGGCTGCCTTGATAAACAAGAATACTCTTGACCTGAATGCTGCGAGCATGTGTTTGGTGTCAGGCCTTGTGTTGCCTCCGAAGTTCAAAATGCCAAATTTTGAGAAATACAAAGGGTATAGGTGTCTGAAGCTACATTTGGTTATGTTCTGCAGAAGAATGACTTCGCATGTCACCAATGACAAGCTCATGATTCACTGTTTCCAAGATAGTTTGATTGGAGCATCTTTGGATTGGTACATGCAGTTGAAGAGTGATAGTATCAAATCATGGTCGGATTTAGTCAATGCCTTCGTGAAGCAGTACAACTACAACATGGATATGGCTCCCAGTTGCGTGCATTTGCAAGAATTATCTCGGGCGGATAACGAATTCTTTAGAGGATATGCACAGAGATGGAGAGAATTGGCTGCTCGTGTTCAACCACCGCTTGTGGATAGAGAAATGGTTGACCTTTTCGTGGACACTTTGAAGGGCCGTTACTATGACGCATTGTTCAGTTGTGGAAATGCAAGTTTTGCGGACTTGATAAGAGTAGGAGAACGTGTTAAAAGTGGAATCAAGAGCAGAAAAATTCAAGATATTCCTTATACTGCAGTTTATGAAGATGAATCAATTGTCAGTTCTCAAGAAGAATGGGAGAAAGGCAGTGATGTTGTCTCAGAATCTCCCGTACCTCAGATTCAGTATCCTGACACTTCGAGTGCTCAGAGTCAGCAACTTGTTGGGTCTGTATGTCAGATATCTGTTACCCGCCAGAGTCAACAGTCGTATTATCGTCAGCCGCGTCAGCATGCCCGACGAAGACCAAGGAAACCTGAAAGGTAGTTTACTCAGCTACCGATGTCGTATAGTCAATTGTTGCCTGATTTGGTCAAAAGGGGGCTGATAGTGTCGAAGGAGACCGATCCAATGATCCCGCCTTATCCCCCAGGTTTTGATGCCAACGCTCGCTATGAGTACCATGTTGGGGCACAGGGGCATTCAACAGATGACTGTAAGGTGCTTCGAAGCCAGATTCAAGCCTTGATAGATTCTAACAGGATATCTGTCACGCTTCATGGTGTCGACCTTCCTTTATCCAGCCAAGTGGGTAAATCAGTTCAGGTTTTGGGAGAGTTCACTGATAGCAGATGTTCGGAAGAGTATCAGGATGACTTCGACGAGTAATTCTGAAGAGCGCTGGCTCAGCAGCAAATCAAGTTCGAACAGCTCGGTTCCCAGCAATTGGCAATCTGTGTTTTATCATGTCATTTCTTTGCATTTGTAGTTTCTTTTCTGTAAAAACGCAAATCACATTCGTGAAACTTGTATTGTTTTCAATTGATATTGATAATGAAATGAGTATGCATGTTTTGATTCAGTCCATTCATGTTCACTAATAATGTTTTTACAGATATCCAACGCTCGGTTAAGCGGAATCTAGGGAGGATGACGAAGTTTAAAGACGTGCGAGCTTCCGATAGTATGCTTTTGAAAATAAAACCTGCTGATGATGTACAAGCATTGTTTCAAATCCCTAAACACCGGAGATATAAGGAAGATAATCCCTTGTTAACCCCTTTGAGCCTAGTAGTAGGAGTTCTTTCTGAAAACGAAAAACCCTCAATCTTAACCTGGGGCAGGGTAGGTGTTAGCTAATTTGACCGAACGTCCAAATTACAAAAAGGAGTGTCCGTTCGAGGATCAATCACACCTCTAGAGGTCGTGCCTAAAAAACCGTGGTGGTTAAGCATCAGGAGTGAAACAGTCACATTATTCCCCAATGAGTCAGACAGCCAGTGTCACACGACTTGTTCAGGAAAAAAAAACGAAAGGCGAAAAGAATCCAAAGCCCGCTAAGTCAAAACTTGAAAACAAATGACTTAGGCAAAAATAAGGGCATCCCGCTGGACTTAAAAATCAAAAGAAACTCAAAAGAGTCAGTCCAGGCAAAAGTTAGGGAAAGAAAAAGAAAAATGAAAAGGATTACAAAAGAAAAATCCTCAAATGAAATACGAGTCATGTGACCCCAAGTGTCAAAGACGAAGAGTGAGTGGCTGTCACTCCAAAAACTCATAGTTTCTCGAACTATCACTCCTATCTTTCAATCTTTAAGAAGTGAGCGCTAAGGTCGAATTAGCTAAACGTAGGATTGGAGAACATCAAGGAGAATGGGTGGGTTAAAATAAACTTTGAGCCTTTATCCTTTCTTTCAAAACCGTGAACCTGACCACGTTACAACCTTCAAAAGTCCTAATTGAAGCAGGTTTGTTTCGAAGGCATACATCGGTAAAGATCGCGTTGAAGCTGACTCCTACAAGGGTTCTTTTTACCATGTTGGTATTGATGTTGATATTTTGATAGATGATTTGTTCATTATATGCTATAAACTGTTTTTCCTTTTCCAGTGAACAAATTGGATGTTAAAACTGTCATATCATTGCATTAAGATATCTTTTGTGCAGAACAACTTGTTTTACTTTCGAGTAAGTGCTTGACAGCAGGAAAGTTTCCTACAGTGGAAAGTCTAATCAGGATAGAGTGCAGAACACTCAAATACTCCGTGAACTGGGGCAAGCTATAATCCCTAGTGATGTCAACCATCCGAAGTCGGTTATTCTGAAGCAGTCAGGTCGATATTTAATGAATCTCTCGAGGACAACCAGTGTATCTCCCCGCATATCAGCCAATCAGGAGCAGAGTCGTCGTAGACAGGGGCAAGCCACTCTAAGAAAAGCGTCGAAGTTGTTTCTCGTCCGAGGGGTATTTGATCCGAAGCATTTCTCCGAGGTTCAGAGTGCTGGGGCAATTCGTGTCCGACCATCAGGGTACAGTTTTCTAGATTTCCATTCGAGGAATATCCCCATAGAGATCCCACAGGCTGGGGCATATCGAAAGCGAAGGAATTGTTCCTCTCCGTATCATCAGAGCTAATTAGAGCTACTCAAGCAGGTTCAGCCGATCTTCAAGTGTGAGACGAATGTCGGGAAGTCGTATTATCCTTTGACCTATCAATCAGAAACTGTGAATTCAGACAGGATGTTTTCCAGCGTCAATCGTACCTGACCCATCATGGATAGCCCAAGAGCCCAATCCTTATTGTCAATTTTCAGGAAGCCCAATTCCTATTGGCGAGCCATTTCTAAAGCCCAATCCATATTGGCAATCAATGTGAGGCCCATCCGTGTTGGCGCATCAGTTTCAAAATCCAATCTTCATTAGTATGAAGGAAGACTCCGTCTGTTTTCCCCAGCAAAAGTCCAACGGTCATTGGCACGTGTAAGCTATCCCCAGGGAAGTCCGATCATGCTTGGCACAGTTGGTTACCCCCAGCGGAGGTGGTTTCACTCTTCCAGCATTTATTTTGCTGGAATAATTCTGTGATATCCGGTTATCCCCAGCGGAGTTGGCTTTGTCTTCAGCATTTATTTTGCTGAAACAGTTTTCTGTATCCAACTTCTCCAGCGACCCGAGCCTGCATTTGCATCTTGCATATATCATCATATTTGCATCATATCTGCATTTCATCCTCAAATGCGTAGCATTTCCATCCTATATGGAGCATTACGCCATAGAAAAATTCAAACATACACATATGCATACGAAGCATAAGCCAGTTTTTCTATCAGCCTTCCGTGGCAACATGAATCACTCTGTAATCAGTTCAGGGGCATTTATCCAGCAGCTTTATTCAGAAAGCTCATTGGTTTATTTGATTTTTAGATCATACAACGGTTATGCTTTGTTCATCAATCATCTGATATCGACAGACTTCTCTTCCCGTCAATTCCTATTGACGATGTGTTTCTCCAGCAAGTTGTTTCTCCGTCTATCTTTAGACGTCGTGAGTTCGGATATGGTTTTCTTTCTGTCTATCTTTAGACGATGTGAAGGTTCAGAGTTGGTTTTCTCCGTCTATCATTAGACGTCGTGAGTTTGGGTATGGTTTTCTTTCCGTCTATCTTTAGGCGATGTGAAGTTTCAAAGTTGTTTCTCCGTCTATCTTTAGACGTCATGAGTTTGGATATGGTTTTCTCCGTCTATCTTTAGACGTCGCGAGTTTGGGTACGGTTTTCTTTCCGTCTATCTGTAGGCGATGTGAAGTTTCAACGATGTTTCTCCGTCTATCTTTAGGCGTTTGAGCAAGATATTTTCTCCATCTATCATTAGACGTCGTGTGTTTTGGGTATGTTTTTCTTTCCGTCTATCTTTAGACGACGTGAAGAGCATGTGATTTTTCAGCAGGTTTCTTACCGTCAGTTCATATTGATGATGGGTCTCCCCAGCGAGTTTTCTCCGTCTATCATTAGACGTCATGAGTTTTGGGTATGGTGTTCTCTCCGTCTATCTTTAGACATTGAGAGGTTTCAAGGCAATCTTTCATATATTGGCTTTCTTTCTGTTTATCGGATGAGATGACATTTCAAGAGAGGTTTTTCTGACTGTTGATCCTTATTGACGTCGAGGCTCTTTGAAGAATGTTTGGTTTTCCTAGTTGTTGATCCTTATCGACGACAGAGCTATTTGAAGGTGGTTTTCTTCCTGTCAATCCTTATTGATGATGTGGCCCCTTTGAGGATATTGTTTCTTTCCATCAATTCCTGTAGACGAAAGGATTCTGAAATTTGATGGGTAGTGTTGAGGTTTATATGGTTTTCTTTCCGCTAGTTCTCACTGACGATGTGGCTCTTCGGACAAGGTATTTTCCTCTCCTATCATTAGACGATGCGAGATTTGAATAAGGTTTTCCTCTCGTCTATCATTAGACGATGCGAGATTCAGACATTTTCCTCTCGTCTATCATTAGACGATACGAGATCAAGATTGTTTTTCTTCCTGTCTATCATTAGACAGTGTGAGCCTTTGGGATGGTGTCTTTCCGTCTTTCTTTAGACGATGTGAGTATTTCTCTTCCTGTCTATCTTTAGACGACGTGAGAGGATCAAGTGCATGTTGATCCAACCTTCGGGTTTGTTATTTGTGGCGTCACGCAGGTAATTGGTGTTAAAGTCAGGTTCTTCATCAGATGATTGATCAGGTTGTTACCGTGACAACTGGATTCGGTTTTCTGTATATTTGTTCCCCAAGCAGTTGTGCAGTTTATTTCTGCAGGTTGGCAAATTTCTGGGTTTCTTTTGTATTCAACCGTCTTCTACCTTTGAATGTTTGAGAGTCGTTCGATTCTCAACCCTTCAGGTCCAAGCCGCTTGAATAGGGGCAGCTGTTGCACCCCAAAATTTGACCAACCAATTATTGTATTTGGCTTATGTTTCGACTCATTTTGCATTCTGCATTTACATACCGCATCCATTGCATTTTTGCAGTCAGACTGATTTTATCGGGATTACAGCCTCCCCTGGAGTTTCAGGCATTCCAAGCCAGTTTGAATAAGTGTATTTTGAGATTTTGTGTCAGTCCCGGTGTTTTCAGCTCTCGTTGTTGTTTTTGAGGATATTTCGGTGTCCGGTTTTTACCGCTTATTTCGCTATAGTTGCGCATTTGTTTTCTAATCGATTTAATTGGCTTCCTTGCATTTTTAAAATTTTCCCTTTTTATTTTCTAGATTTTTAAATAGATTTTAATAGATTTTAATAGATTTATTTGAATTTTTCTAGATATTAAATAGGATTTTTTGAATATTTTCTTATAGATTTAATAGTTTTTCTAGATTTTTAAATAGATAATTCTTTTTTTAAATAGTTTTTAAATAGATATTTGTTTAAATAGTTTTAATATGCTTAATAGATCTTTTTCTATTTGTTAATAGGGTAGGATTTAATAGGGTTAATGGGAGTTTATTTTCTTTTTAGAATTAATAAATAGTAGTTTAGATATTAATTGTGTTGTTTAGTTTTAATAAGTTTTTCTTTTATTAGGATTTATTAGAGTGTATTAATCTAGGTTTAGTTGGTTAGAATATTATTAGGTTAGTTTAATCAATATTAATTAGGGTCAGCTTTTATTAATTAGTAGTATTAAGTTTCGTATTAATTGAAGCCATTAGTCCTTTATTTTCAATATTAATCTGCATTAGTCATTAATTCGTTTTAATTAATTAAGTCTTAGTTCAATTAATCAGAGTCATTAAGTCATAGTGGGCCAGATGTCCAATTTTTCCAGGTCCAGTTCGTGACACTTGTCACAGTATAAAGGTCCCACGTCTTCTCTCTCTTCATTCAGGGACTGACACCTCACACTCCACATCACCAGCGCTCGCCACGCGTCCCTCACACTTGTCTCTCTCACTCTCTCACCACGCCACTTGTCCGTCTCCCACTCATCCTTGCATGCAAAGTGCCACGCGTCCTCCCCCTTCCTCCTTCCACCGTCGGCCATGCATCTGCCGTAACCATCACCGGAGCCGCCGCAACGGTCACCGGAAACTGCATCTCACGCCGGAATCTTCATCAGTTCATTCCAATTTTCCAGATCTTGACATGATTCAATGCAATGTTCATCAATTCAGCACAGGAATCTCCAGAAATTCAGAGATCTTCATAGATCTTCATCGTTCATCCAAATCTCCAGATCCTTCAAGAGCCTTTCAGATCCAGCAACAATCTCCTTCAATCTTTCCTCAGAAACTTCCAAGAGTTTCAATCAAGATCTTCATCGATCTTCATAAGAACCTTCAACATCTTCAAAGATTTGTTCATATCTTCATCTGAGAAAGCTTCATCTTCCTCAAAGATCTCCATCGATCTTCATAAAATCTCCAACGGTCATCAACACACTCGAACGATCTTCAAGATCCTTCAAGATTTTCTGCTAACACCTTCAGATATGCGAATCAATTCCTTCAAAAGTCATGGATCTCCAACAAGAACTTCATCCGGTCAATTGTTCGTCCAAGCTTCGCAACTTTTCTTCAAGGATTTTCAAACCTCTGTTTCCAACAAACCTTCATATGCGATTCAGCCTCTAAGACCTTCATCGCCTCTGTGATTCTCATCGCTGAACTTCGTCTTCATCAGATCGAAGATAAACGAATGCATGTTGCGAGGATCTTTTGGGATTTGTTGAGTTCGTAGGTTGCAATGTTTAAACTCGTGGAACTGAAGGTTGAATGATAAGGGTGGAGAAACGGAGATAGAGAGAGAGAGGTTGAGAGTGGTAGGCGGCGGCGCAGCTGAGTGAGCAGTTAGGGTTTCAGAGTGTGGATTGAGGAGAAGTGAGGGAAGAGAGGAGAGGTCGTGGGTTGGGGAAGTGAGCCTCATGCCCAACGAATTTTGGATCTACACCTCCGTTTTCAGCTTCACACCCCGTCCCTAGTTTTTTTTCTAATGGCTTTTTTTTTTGTTGGGCTAGGCCCAACAATAATTTTTTTGACTTCATACCCCTCCAAATTCCTGCGCACCACCCCCCCTGGGCCCTTAGTTTTTATTTTGTTTTTTTTCTGAATTTAATGTATTGTGGGCTTATGGCCCAGAGTGGGTTTTTTTTCTGCTTTACCTAGTTTGCAGTTTGTACCCCCCCCCCCCTCCCCTTTGCAATTTATTTTCAATTCCCCTTGTATTGGATGATATGCTTGTAATAGTTTAGTATTATTTTCCTATTTTCTTTTAGGAGATTAATTTTTTTAGGGATTATAGTATCATGCATATTTTTTTTAATATAGATTTCTTCTATTTTCTTTATAGAATATTATAGTATTTTAGATAGAAATTTTCTATGCTATTTTCATATGCATTTTCTTTTATTTTCATTAGAATATTTTTCCAGTAGACTTTAATTGTTAATTTTAGGAGTAGACTTTTATTTCCCTTTGTTAGTGGATTTTTCTCCTATTTTCTCTCCTATTTTTCTTTTCTATCCGATTTTATCTCGATTTTATTTTTGGCTGGCTGTGTGACACGATTCAATTGGAGAATGATTGTCGATATCATTTCTCTATCTTGTCTTTGACACGGACATCAATACGCTACCTCTGAGAGTTCGATTTCTCGCGTAAGTCGAACCATGACGGTCTAAGCGTTACATTGGTCTTGATTCAAGCGTCATCATCAAGGATCCAGAGAAGAGAAGATTGGAATGGAGCTTGCGCGCATGTTAGGAGCCAACGGAGCCGCTTCATTCAACATCATCTTATTCAAGTCTTCAGGCAACCGTCGAGTGTTGTAAGCTGTATCGTTAGATACGTAGGAAATGACAGTTGAGGAGTTTCTTCTCAATCGTCTAGGATGTCTAGTGTGGTACCCTTTGGGTCACATACGACGCATTCGCTCCTACGTATTAGGTTTGTGCGTGTGTGTCCCGAGTTTCTTCCCGTTTAGGCGTAAGCCTGCTTCCTCGTTGTCCTTGCCCTTGGCGATCGAAACCCTTTTCTCTCGCGTGCAGGCGATTGAGACCCCTTCTCTTGCTCCTGTGCAATTGAGATTCGTTTTCCCGTCAAACTACGTTTGCTCTGATCTCTCGTACCAGACGAGAGTACGTAGGCATAGAATGCGATATCCTAGCGAGCTACCTTTTTTCCTTTTCCCCTGTTTTGCTGTAGTTAGCTGAACTACAGCTGCTCTGATTTCTCGTATCAGACGAGAATATGTAGGCATAGGATGCGATATCCTAGCGAGCACACTAACAACTAACTTCTTTGTTCTCTCGCTGCCGTGCGATCGAGACTTTCCCACTGACGACTGATGTTTCCCTTTCTCTTGCCCAAGCGCAATTGTGACCAGACCGTAGTTCTAGAACCCGTAGGTTCCCATACCTTTCAAACCTGACATACTACGTCCGTTCTACCTCAAACAGGTAACGCCTAAGTCTCCATCGAGCGAGCAGCATACACCTAACTGCTAGAATGTGCACGCTAGTATCGTCAATCCTTTCTCTCACTCCTGTGTGATCGAGAACACCCTGTCTAGCCGTAGTTAGCCTGAACTATGTAAGCTCTAATCTTTCACTCCGTGTGGAAGTACGTAGGCACGAGATGCGATATCTCGGCGAGCCCATTCCCCATAGTTTCCCGAACTATGATGACTCTGACTTTTCCATTGCACGAGGGAATACGTATGCATGGAGCGCGATGCTCTATCGAGTCAATTCTTTCCGTTTAGATTTAGCAGCCGTAGATAGATTGTTTTTTCACCCGTAGACAAACCAACAAGTGTGGATCCCATCGAGTACGATGGACGTGAGGGGTGCTAATACCTTCCCCTTGCGTAACCGACTCCCGAACCCAGACAATGGTTGTGATGACCTTGTCTTATACCCTTTCGTCAGGTTTTTCCCGATCGTTTCCTTTCCCTCTCTAACGCACGGTGGCGACTCTTCTGTCATAGTCGGCGCCGATTTTCGCAGTAGCAATAGACATGTGTATGCTTATGCTGACAAAACAAACGAACAAAGGCAAACGGGGATGAAAAGAACATCTCGAAGCAAACACCCAACCAAAAAAGATGGAAGTATCACTGGAGATAGGTGGAGAACCAAATATGGGGTCACAATCCTGCTTCTGGGCTTCATAAACTCCTCCTGGGGAACAGAGAACATTCCACTTGGGGATGTAACATCTTGATAAGTCTGAAAGGTTGTCCTGTTGAAGATAAGGAAAAGGATCTACTAGGAACAGACCATGGAGGATCTTAATTGGAGGGCTTCGTGGATAAAATAAATATCCACTTCCCTGGAGAGATTCCTGCTGGAGTTGTAGATGGAAATACCCAAATTGGAGTTTTACAGGGGATAAAATAAATATCCTCTTCAAATGAGAAACCTGTGTCATTTTAGGTGTTGAACACGTCAGAGTTGAGCTTTAGATGGGGATGAAATAAACATCCGCTTCGCTGGAGAAGACCAATGTTGTAGAATATCCACTGAGGAATCGAATAATATCTACTTCTTTGGAAGTGTGAAGTTTGCGAACGTTTAATGGTATTCTTACATTGAAAAGATTCATCGGAGAGTTTTGATGAAATTCGGTGTTGATGTCGTCAAATCAGTCCTCAAATGCCCCAAGTCATCTGATTTACGAGAATCAAGAGTTTTCAAAGAGGATTTTACAGAAAACATGGCGTCCCACTGTTTTCAAACTCTTAGAGAGATTCGCCAAATCTCGACGTAACTGCCCCTGATTTACGATGTTTCTGAGTCTTCAAAATTTGTATTAGAACAAACCACTTAGAAACAAACTTGCCCCAGGCCAGCAGAGTCTTCAAGTTTCAATAGCATAAACTTATTATTGATGCTCATGTGTAATCTTTCTAAGAAATCAAACAAGGGTAACAAGTCAGAAATGTTAATTCTGAATTTATCAATGCAACATACGTTTGTCTTGAGGTTTGTTTTTTTTTAAGAAACAAAAAGGTATAACTAGTGACAGAAATCACTGGTTAAGATATAAATTAATTTTATAATGCCAACAAAATTGAGCATGGTTCATAGGAGTCAGGAAACGATATCTCATTAAGCACGCTGTCGAACTAAACCTTACTTCAATTAGGACTTTTTGAGGGTTGTATATGGGTTTAGTTTCTGATTTGTAAAACAAAGGAACGGCAGGATAAAATATATTTGTGCCCACCCAATCTTCGAAAGATGCTCATTTTTTGATGATACCCTGCCCCAAGTTAAAACGAGATTTCGGTTTGGGAAAAGAAACAAAATCTTCATCTAGGTTCAAGGAAGTTTAAATTTTCCTGGTGTTTAGGAGGTTGAAACAGGAATGCCTCACATCATCAGTAGGGTTTTTATTCAAAAGCATACCACAGGATCCTGCATTTTACTTCATCATCCTCCTTCCAATCCTCTGTTAGAGCAAGAGATCGGGTAAAGTCGGCATTATAAATTATGAAAACATTTTACGAGTGAAACGAATAGATTTCTTCAAGACAAACATTTTACTGCATTAATTATTCAAAATAACAAGTTCTTACATGCCAAATATGCTTTTAATCAATAAAACAAAAACACAAAACAAATGGAAAAACACTCTGATGAGCCTCTCCCAGGATTTTATTCGGTCTTCGCAGAATCGTCTGGTATGCAGCCTTCAGACACCATATTGATATGAGTTTCCCAAATAACCCTGGATCATGTCCATGGAGGATGAACCATGTTGAGGTAAAGGATTGGAACCTTTGAAGGATAAGAGTCCGTCCTTAACCAACCTTTGAACGTTTGCTTTCAAACCGTAGCAGCTCTCGATGTCGTGCCCCGAAGCACCTTGATGGTATGGGCAAAATTTGTCAGCTTTTACCAGTATGGAAGTTTCTTGGGTACCTTAGGTAGAGCTCTTGTCTGGATGTGACCTTCGCGGATCAAGACCTGGAACAAATCAGCGTACTTCAAAGGGATGGGTCAAACTGACGAATTCCTTTTCTCGGAATATCCAAAACTACCTTCTGATTACGAAACCGTTTCCGAAACCGTCGATGTTGCGGTCGATCTAGAGAGGCCAACTTTCGCTTGAGAGGTGGTTGTTGTTCGAGTTGAGCAGGAGTTGCAGACTGTTGCTGAGGATGAGATACTGGAACTATAAATTCTCTAGAAGGTCCGTTGTCATCTTCGTTATCTGGAGCTATACCCAAATTGTAATTGTATTGCTTCACAAAAGTAATGGTTGAGTCTTCCCAAGACTGAATGTGGCTATTTTGTAGCTTCATATACCAAATTAAGGATGCCCCACACAAACTTTCTTGAAAGCAGTGAATCATTAGTTTGTCATTGTCAATGTAAGAAGTCATCTTTCGATAAAACATCGTCAGATGGTATTTTGGACAGCTGACACTCCTGTATACCTCGAAGACAGGCATCTTGAACTTTGGAGGGATAAATACGCTTGGAACTAAACATAAGTCGTGAGCATCAAGACCAGATGCATTAGCTCCTTTCATCATCTTCATTTGTTCTTGGAGATCACGAAATCCTTTCTCAATTGCTGCAATTCTAGGATCGTCCACTTCCTTCTCAGTATGAGTATTCTGAAGATCAACAAACAGGTTGTCTTGCATAGGCTGAGGTTGCACAGGAACATACACTTGTTGAACAAAGTCGTCGGAGGAATAGTCAAATGTCGGATTAGTCCTTACTATGAAACCAGTCATGCGATCCATATCTTTGTTCTCCTTACTATCCTTCAATAATACTTCAAGCTTGGTCAAATGGTCGAGACGTCGGCTGGCGAGACAAAGACAGAAAGACGGATGAGGACGCAGCAAAGAAAGGACACATGCACATGCTAAAATGCTAGATGCTATACAGAATGCAGGATGAATACTTCCAGAAACTGAAATTGTTTTTCGGTATTATAACGTTGGATAAAACTTATATTTTGATATTAGAGAGGCATTACAAAGCAAAGTACTCCTTTAAGAGTTTATTACATTGAATCGAAAGCAAAAGAGAACTCGAAGATCTACTCCCTATGCTCCTTCTGTGCATGAAGTTCCTTTTCTAACTAGCGGATGCGTTCTTGCAATTCAGCCTTCTCATTGATGAGTCGATCGACACATTCCTTCCAAGCCATAGCAGCTGAGGGAATATCATCTCTGGTGACAGTTCCGGAAGAGGTGTGAGAAGAAAATAAATCCTCTCGCGCCTTTCTCTTCTTTGCAAATTCTATCTCTGGCAGCTTTTGGGACTTCTCTTTCTCTACTTTGAGGGTGAAAAACTTGTTCCTCCAAGCGCCTTTCAATTTTCGAGCCTCATCCAAAGCATCCTTCAACTGATCTTCTTCACTCACATCAAACCAATCAGGATCATGAAAAGCTAATACCATAGGTTCATAAAAAGGAAACGGCATCTTGAGGTCGAGAGCCCTTTCTCGCTCCCAATATAGATAGTCCTCGGAGGCGTCATCATTAGGGAACCCTAATGCAGTCGTCCCTTCCTTATTGATGTATCTCCATGCGTAAATTATGACGGTATTCAAGTCTGGATCTTCTCCTTCCTTGAGAAAGATCCCTTCCAACAGAGCTTGGTCAGGTACTTCGATCATGGGATTCCCAAATTGTCTGCGAGCTAAGGCGGGATTATAACTTATGCATCCTTCTCTCCCAATAAGCGGTATGTTAGTAAATCCTCAGATACTGGGAATCATACATATACCTCCATAAGTAGGGTCATACCACATAATGTCAGAGTGAGTAAGGGCCATAACTATCTCGGACCAATGGGGTGATTCTACCTCATCCCAAATAGACGGATGTCGAGTTAGGCGAGCAACAAACCATGAATACAGCAAAGCGGTACAACAAGCGATATATCCTCCTCCTTCAGCATTCTTCGAGTAGATTGAATAGTACGTGTCAGCTAGCAAGGTGGGAACCGGACTCTTGAGTATAAATAGTTTAATCGCATTCATATCAATAAAATCATCAACCTTTGGGAACCAGAAAATCCCATAGACCAACAAAGCAAAGGTAGCTTCCAAGATAAGGACATGTTTTCTTTCAGCATGGTAACGGAGTTTTTCGATCAAGAAATCAGTTGTGAATCCAAAGGCTCCTTCCTTGGTGGTTAAGTGCGCTCGAACATCTGCTAGGCTGAGATGAGTAGCGTTGGCAATTTCTTGGTGGCTGGGTATGTCTTCCTGGCCGGTGAATATAGGTCGGGCAGTCACAGGTATCTTCAAGAAATCAGAATATTCCTCCAGAGTCGGCATCAACTGGTAATCCGGAAAGGTAAAACAATGGTACAGCGGATCATAGAATTGAACAAGAGTCTCCAACAACCCTTCTTTCATCTTGAGCTCGAGAAAACGGAAAACTTCTCCATATTCTGTTGCGAAAGCGTGACGGTTCTTAATGAGATCTGCTAGCTCTCTTAAGCTTTCAATGTTAGGACTCTGAAAAGTGTACTCCAATACTTCTCTCTAGAAGTCTATGGTTACAATACCTGTGAAATAAAATTGAGTTTCTTGAAGTGAATAAAGAAACAATGCAATGCAAGATGAATAGGACTTCATGCGATCCCAACTATTTATAAGCATTGCGGTAAAAGAAAAACGTTTTATTAATTTTGAAATAGATTACAAATAATTGCTTTAAAAAGTTCCAAATAAATAGCTAAATAAAAGCTAATGAAAGCCCTAAAGAAGTTTTGGATTCCGCTGCTTGAGCTCCTCTTCCAACTGGGTCTTCTCACAGATAAGGTTGTCCACAACCAGCTTCCAAATAGTACATTGTGGGTCGGAGAAAAATAAATCCCCCATGGCCTTCCTCTTCTTGCAAGGAAGTAACTCTTCATCCTTCAACTGTAGCTGCTTCTAAAATTCACCGTTCTCTGCAACCACTACTTGATACTTATTCTTCCATGACTCTAACTCATGTTGCGACTTCCTCAAAGCGACCTCTAACTTCACAACTTCAGACATAAAGACATAAGTGGGCTCTCTTCTCGGAGATATAGGATCTTGACGAGAATAGGGCATCCTCAATTTGATTGCTCTCTCTCTCTCTGACCCACTGAAGGTAGGGCTCCAAGGACACACAATTAAGTTTCCCAAGGCTTTTCTTCCCTTTCTTATGCAAACGATCCCATGCAGCCAGAATCTTGTCTCGGAGTTCTTTGTCATCCCTAAACAATATGCTCTCCACTTGAACACTCTTAGGCGGTTCCTTCAACGGATATCCCAACTGTCGACGAGCTAAAACTGGGTTGTAACTGATCCCTCCATTAAAACTAAGTAACGGTACATTATCAAAATCACCACAACCATCAATAATTAAAGTCCCATCATACGCTTGGTTGTACCAATCAATGTCTGAGTGGGTCAATGCCATAACTCTCAGAGACCAAAGTTCCTTGCCAACATTTGTAAAAGAGCTAGACTTCGGCAAGTGCGAAATAAACCACTTGCAAAGCAAGGGTACACAACAGGTAATCATTCCTCCACCATAAAGATTTCGGAGATGTATAGAGTGATAGGTATTACCCAATAGCGTTGGTACTGGGTTGTTCTTCAAGAAGATCTTAATCGCATTAAGGTCGACGAACCCTTCAAAACATGGGAACAAGAACACTCCATAAATAAGTAAGGCGAAGAGTGCCTCAAATGGAACCTTGTTCGTATAATCGGCATAAAACATAGCTTTACTGATTAGGAACTTCGTAGTCAAACCAAAAATACCATCTTTACGAATTAAGTTTCTTTTGATGTCAGATACCTTTAGATAAAGAGCCTTAGCAATATCTCTTTCCTCGGGGTCCTTCTCCAAGAAAGGGAAGGGGGTTCTTCTAAGATAGGTAGACCAACCAAAAAGGAGTATTCTTCCAATGTAGCAATAGCTGAAAGTCTGAGAACGTAAAACATTGATATAGCGGATCATAAAACTACAATAAAGTGGAAAGAAGTCATTCCTCTACTTGGCGACTCAATAAAGATATTAGCTTTCCATATTTGCTCTTGAACTTCCCTTGGTCTTCAATCAAGGTCACCAACTCCTTTAGGTCATCCAATTTAGGACTTTTAAAAGTGTATTTCAAAGTGTGTCTTCTATTGGGATCCATAGTGCCCTACAATGTTCATAAACAAAAGTAAATCCCATGAAGTCCAATGCGGTATGATGTTTTATGAATGCAAAAAACACAAGTAAGCACATAGATGCACAAAGATAAACAAACAAAGGGGGACCCTAGGTTTGCAACGAGCATGGAGCCAAAGGGTATACCCATTCCCAAAGGACATGGACTAAAGGTTGATTGTACCTGCAGAACAAGGTTCTAAGAAGGTTCTCAAAGTCATTAGTCCATCTTTCGGATATTATCAACTTCCCAAGTACTCGGTGGTTAATAATATTCTCAAGAGAATCTCTTTTGAGTGTAGCATCACGTAGCACTATTTCGGGGGGTACCCCTGATAGCCCCGCACTACATCCTAATAAAGTCCAAAGTGGGGTTAAGGTAACTACGATCCTCAATATCATAGGCTCCGACATCAAATATAGTGCATGTTTTCACAATTAAGAACTCATTCAACAATACAACTTTTGAGAGGGCCTCAATTGAGCGTGATTTTCAAGTCATCTTGGTCGGGATTCCACGCCCTATAAGCCTCTTTGAACATATCACTATCCTATCTTAAGTTCACTCAAGTCCGGGTGTAGGACTTTGTCTCACCATTCAAGAGTATCAACCCAAAAGCAATAAACAAACAAGTAAACAATTATACAAATAACAAATATAAAGCAATAAACAAGTAGAAACAAGATAGGGAAACCCACTGAGAGATCCCCAGTGAAGTCGTCATTTCTGTCGCGGTGAAATTTGGATACCAAACTATTGATTAGTTTGAATCTTTAATTCATTTTACAACCGAACTTTGATTTGTCCAAATGAAGGGATAAAGATCGAAATACCCATAATGCAATGCAAATGCAAGGTTTAGAGAGTTTTAGGTTCGGGGGTTGGTTAAACTTAGGGAAGGTACTAGCATCCTAAGCTTCTGTAGTACTCTACAGGAACCTCTTGGTTTTATGTTGTTTATTGCTAAGGGTTATCTGCTTAATGGATGAAAGACCTAGGGGTTTATATCTAAGTATACTCGATAAGATGTCGCATCTTATGCCTACATATCCTTACGGGAGTGGAATCAGAGTATATGTAGTTCCCCTAAAGGGTTTGAGGAGTTCTTTGACTGTGGTCAAAGTTCCTATGGGTTTAGGGTAGTTGGTTGATTGATTTTAGGAGAAAAGGTGAGTTGTTGTTTTAAGAGAGATTTAACCGCCACAAATTGTAGGAAAATAGTCTTTGCATCGTCTAGAAGGGCTCAAGTACTCGGATATTGATCGACGAGTACGCCTCTATCTCTCTTAAGGCAAAGTCCCTACATATTGACTGTATTGATGTGGGATGGAAATTCTATCTCGCTTAAGATGATTAACATCTTATTCTCTAATGTTTGAGTGTTTGAGTTGAGTTGTATTTGTTTCTATCTAAGTTGTAAAAGATAACGGTCCTTCCTATGGGGTAGGATCTAACTTAGAAAGATCAACTTGAATGGGATCAAGGATAAAGTGGGAGTATGATGCAAATGATGGGCACTACACACAAGCGTTGAATCATGTGTAGGTTCTTCCTTTGGACGGAATGCGGTACAGTAAAGTAAATACGGAAATGATAAATTGCAGAAAAAGATGAAACATACACACGCATGAAAGCGCTAAGTGCAAGTGAGTGAATGTGAGTGCGAGGACGGAGCGAAGCCGTAGGCGTGCACAATTGATTTGAATTATATTACGATGTTGGTTATTTTAAAGCATGGTTAATTTGATTTTAGTCGGATTGATTTTAAGCGAGATTAAGTATAAATTAAATTCAAAGGTTTTAAATAAAATGCTACAATGGTTTAATTTTATTGTCTAAAACTTAAGTGAAATAAATTATTTAAATAAAGTTATGACTATTATGAAGAATTACTTATAAAATAAGAAAAGTTGTTTTATTATTTGTTCCTAAAAAAAGGAGTTTTAATGTTAATTAGATGAATGGAAAATTAGGTGTAGATTATTCATAAAAGGGTTTTTTAATGAATAAACATATTATTAGTTAAAATATTATTAAGTTAAGAAGTTAATTTTAATTAATTAGCAAAATATTTTTAATGTGAATTAATAGGATTTCTAAAAAGGTTCTAGTTATTAGGATAAAGAGGTTGATTTAAGTGGAATAAATAAATGGTGAAATAAACAACTTATTAAATAAGGTGAAATAATAAAAGGTGAATTAACTACATAAGAAAAGATAAGAAAAACTGATTAATTAATTAAAAGGGTTATTAGTTATTTTTTTTAAAAAGTTATAATAACATAAATCAGAATTAGTTAAATAAGTGGCAGATTAAATGTTGATTAGGGTGATTAGGGGAATTAATTAAGGGTTGCGAATGATCTTGTGAGGTAATTGTGTGAGGGTGTATCATGGACGCGTGCGTTGTGTGCGTGTGATAACAATTTGGTGAGGAGTGTGGTGATCGTGTGAGGGTACACGGTGGGTGAGTGTGGGTGTACAGATACGTGATCATAGACATAAACAAAAGCAAAGAAAAAAAATATGTGGACCCTAATCCCCAAAGTTCCTTCACCCTCCCCAGACCGCTCGGGCTTCTCTCTCTCTCTCTCTCTCTCTCTCTCTCTCCGATCGTCTCCTTCGCAGACCCATCATCTTTCCATAGCTTTGATTCTTATTAAACCTGAAACACAACAAAATGATCAATAGGTTCGATAATCTTTACAAGAAAACAAAATTATATCGGTGGTTAGTGACGGCGGCGCTTGAGATGACGAAGTGGAGGCTTCGTCGGTTTGGGTTTGCGGCGACTGGTGACGTTTCGTCGACTGAAGAGATAAGCTTTTGCAATCTCTTAGGTTTACGAATTTAGGCTTCTTGTGATGATTTTTTTTTATTCCCTCTCTCTTCATCTCTTAGGCCTTCTTTTATAGGCTTCATATGGGATGTTCTGATTAAATTGGTCTTGAATGTTGATTGGGTTTTTCCACTTTGGTCTAGACAAATTTTGAAGACTTCCCCTTTTCGTCCAATCTTGTTTAATGTATGTGTTGCACCCCAAAATTTGACCAACTACTTATCGCAATTTGGCTCATGTGTCGACTCATTTCATTTTTGCATTTGCATACCACGTACATTGCATTTTTTCCAGTCAGGTTGACTTTATCGGGATCACAGTCCTCTGATAGCATTTCAGACCAATACGAGGACGTATTTTGAGAATCGGTGCTCGCCCCGGTGTTTTCAGCTCTCGCTGTTGTTTTTGAGGACCTCTCGGTGTCCGGGTTTTTACCGTTTACTTTGATATAGTTCGCTAATCGATTTAATCGGCCTCCTCGGTATTTTTAGATTTTTCCCTTATTTTCTAGAATTTTTTTGATAGGTTTAATTGATTTTTCTAGGTATTAGATAGATTTTTAAATAGCTTTAATAGATATTAATTGTTTAGATAATATATTTTAGTTTTAATTTCTTTCTAGAATAAATCATATTGTTTTAGGTGATAAGTAGATTTTTTTAAGTGATTTTTAATATGATTTTCTTTTAATAGATTTTTTAAATATAATTAATAGAAGTTTCTATTAGTGGAATTATTAGAGATTAGAGAATTTTCTGGAATTAGTAGAAATTAATAGAGTTTTCATTAATTAGAATTAATAGAGTTTTTTTTAGGTTAATCCTCTTTTTAGATTTAATTAGGATTTAATTAGATTAATTAGAGTCTTAGTTAGATTTTAATTGAGGTTATCAGAATTAATTAGGATTAGATTAGTTTAATTTTCATTTAAGATTTAATTGCAGTTTTTAATGTTCATTAGTATTAATTGAGTTTTCATTAGGCTTAATCAGTAGATTAATTAGGGTCATTTGCTGTTAATCAAAGTCCATTAGCTTCGTGGGCCCAACTGTTTTGGAGGCCCAGTCCAGGTCTGTCCACGTGTCCACCATATAAGAGCACACGCATGTGCATTCAGGTCCCACTTTCTACCGCCATGTTTTTCTCCACTCAGCTTCCACGTTTCCATCTCCCACTTTCTCGCCACGTTTCCTCTCCTCCATCTTCCACCTCGCCTGCCACGTGTCTCACTCTCTCTTCCCAGCCTCCACCTGTCTTCACCCTAGCCCCCGCCGGATGCATGGCCGCCGGCCATGCAACCACCACCTCCACCAAACTCCGGCCACCGTAACCGCCCTCCGACCGCCGTAACAGCCTCACCGGAAACACAAAATTTCCAGAATTCATCTCTTTCCTCCATTCTCCATCGTTTCAACAATCATCAACACTCATCCAATTCTTCATAGCTTTAACCGATCATCACCAGAATCAACATCAACATCAAGGAATCATCAAGTCCCCAGATCTTCAATAACCAACATTCATCATCATAACGTGTTTCCGGTTCATCATCAGGTTCATAGAACTCCAAAGCACCTACAGATTCAACAACGTTTGTCATCTTTAGCAACTTCCCTCAAGATCTTTGTGCGTTCATCAACGGATTGTGAGATCGTCATCAAGAGCCTTCAAGTTGTTCTTCAAACATTTTCCAGGAAGCTACAGTCAGATTCATCCAAGATTCAACGAAATCGACATGTGTTCATTATCAATAATCTTCAGGATTCAAGATCTTCATCAGATCTTCATCATCTAACTTCCCGATCCGTAAATTTCTCTCTGATCCAAACTCCTTCCATCAAGTATCCACCAGATTCATCAACAAATTTCCAGATCTTCGTTATATCTTCAACATCCAGCTCAACTTCAAGAACGTTCAACTTTGAACTCTAGAAGCGCATCTACATTCAACAACGATCTTCAGAATTGCTTCAACAAATCTTCATCTCCTTTGAGTTGTTTCAAGATCTTCAAACGAATCTCGTCCAAAGCCTTCAAGAAGACTCCGTCAATCTTCTTCATGTCCAGATTTTACGTTCACAGATTCTTTGTCAATAAAACTTCAATCTATTTCAACTCATGATATTCTGTTTTTTTTTTTGGATCTACAATGAGTGTTGTAAAGGTGATTATTGGATCTGGTTGGCATGTTTGTCTGATTGGCAGGAGAATGGGGTAGGCGAATGGAAAGAAGTGAGGTTGTGTTGGAGTTTGAGAGAGAGAGAGCTGAACGAGAGAAAGTTTGGGACGGTGCCGTGAACAGTAGTGTGGGGGACCTAGGGTTTTTTCTGAAGCTGGAATAAGGAAGAGAGAGGGTTGTGTGTAAGCTGGGCTGTGCCCATTGCGTCTTTCGTCCGTACACCCCCGTTTTTGGCCAAGGAACCCTCTGTTTTTTGTTGTCATTTGGCTAATGGGCTGGGCCCTGTCACCTTTGCTGATTACACCCTCCGTTCTGCTTCTACACCATGTCCCCCGTTTTGGTGTTTTTGTTTTTCTGAATTTCTTATTGGGCTGGGCTCAGTTCTGCCTGTTTTTTTTGCTGCACCCCTGGCTGCAGTTTGCACCCCCCTTCTGTTTTCTTTCTTTTTTCCATTATTTTCTTTTATAGTCATTTGTTTAGATTTTTTTAAGAAAAGAATATGTAATAGAAAAATATGGTGATATAAAAAATAATAGTATTTTTAATATTTTCTTTTTAGGATATAATTTCTACATAGAGTTTCCTTTTACACTTTTAGAAGTAGTTTTAAATGTCCATTTGTTAGGGGACTTTTTACTCTTTTAGAAATAGATTTAAAGGTCCACTTGTTAGGGGACTATTTTCCATTAGATTTTCCATGTTAGATGGATATGTTTTTTAGGAGTTTATTTTCCTGTACTCTATCATTGTAATTTTCAGAATATTAATAAAATGAGATTTGCGCTGTGGTCTCCGTTCTACCCGTAGTTGGCCGAACTACAGCTGCTCTGATTTTCTCTGATGAGAATATGTAGGCATAGGATGCGATATCCTAGCGAGCACACTAACAACTAACTTTTTGTTCTCCTCGCCGCTGTGCGAACGAGACTTTCCCGCTGACGACTGATGTTATCCTTTTCTCTTGCCCGAGTGCATTTGAGACCAGACCGTAGTTCTAGTTCCCGTAGGTTCCCATACCTCGAAACCCGACATACTAATTCCGTTCTACCGCAAACAGGTACGCCTAAGTCTCCAATGGTCGAGCAGCGTCCACCTAACTGCTAGAATGCGTATGTTAGTATCGTCAACTTAATCTCTCACCCCCGTGGGACCGAGAACACCCCTGTCTAGCCGTAGTTAGCCTGAACTACGTCATGCTCTGATTTCTCTGATGATAATACGTAGGCCCAAGACGCGACGTCTTGCCGAGCAAACTAACCCGTAGTTTCCCGAACTACGTTGACTCTGATTTCTCGCTCTCTGATGAGAATACGTAGGCATAGAGTGCGACGCTCTATCGAGTCAATTTCTTCCCGTTTAGATTTAGCAGCCGTAGATAGATTGTTTTTCACCCGTAGACAAACCAACAAGCGTGGATCCCTTCGAGTACGACGAACGTGAGGGGTGCTAATACCTTCCCCTTGCGTAACCGACTCCCGAATCCAGACAATGGTTGCGACTACCTTGTCTTACCCTTTTTCGTCAGGTTTTTCCGATCGTTTCCTTTCCCGCTCTGAGGGATAAATAACGAAAGGTGGCGACTCTTCTATTTTGTCGGCACCTTATTTTCGCGCAAGCGACAGTATGTTAAATGGAAACTTCAATCTCTGATATTGTGTATTAATCTGATTAATGCTTTGATTCAATATTGGATTTGATTTGGGGAATCCTTAGTTGATGCTGAGGAATCTGAGTAGGATCTTAATTTTTGAATGGGGTATATTCTTCTATCACTTTACTAACTCTGAATTCTGGCTTGGCAGGTGTGAATAACAAAAGGATTTGGGCCAAAAGAGAGTTAACAGTCCAGGGAAGTTATGGTAGCGGAATTGGTGAGGCTGAAATTGAATCTATTGAAGCCAAGGACGCGTTCAACTTTTTCAAGGAAAATAGACGTGTTGGAATGAATAGAGTCCAGTTTCTGAAGAAACTAAGCCAATCCATTGGCCGAGATTTGCCTTATAACTGCCAAACAATCATGATTACAGAGCAAGGTATATCTGGTCACCATTTGCACAAATGGATGATCACAGAATGTTTAGGCGGTGGGAATGCTCGTAAGGGCACAACTGAGGCATCCAATAGCAATTGTTACAATTTTGTTCCTTGGGCATGTGTTGTTGCACATTTGAATTATGTTAAGCTTGGTGGGGACCTACTTGATAGTTCAGAGGTGGAGGGTGATTATGTAGTTTCTCCTGATCTTTTCAAATTGCTAGTTTGCCTACACATCAACTGGAAAATTTTGAAGGTCGTGCACTCTGTTTTTTTACCTTTACCGATCAATACTAGTCTTCCTCCTCATGTAAATGCATACTTTGAATTATCATCAAATCGCAGGGACATCTGGTTTGGTTCTGATATGACAGGGGATGGAAGAAAGCGGTCAGATTGGAATATATATATATATCTCCTTGAAAATGTTGTTGCTCCTGCCTATGGTCGTTTGCTGGAGAAGGTAGCGCTGGAAATTGGCCCTTGCAATTTATTCTTCTCATTATGACCGACAACATTAAGCTTAGAACCTTGGGCATCAGTAGTACGGAAACTATATCAATTTGTTGCTGAATTTGATCTCCGTTTATTATACACCGAAGCTAGAGGAGGTCAGTGGATTTCAACCAAATATGCTATATTTCCCGATTTTACTTTCCCCAAAGCAGCCGAACTTATAAAGCGTTGTCTGGTGCTTTTCTACCTGTCATTTCACTTCCATAGTTACTTTTAGAAAAGTTTATGGAAATATGCCCATCGTTGTATTTTCTGAAATCTAAGCTATTAAGGACTTTGTTAATCAAAAGGAAACATGAATTTAAGGACAGGGATGCAATGATTTTGACGCTTGAATATTGCTTATATGACTTGCAAGAATCTATGCAGTTTGCTGCACTCTTTGGTCTGCCGTTGTTGTAGACGGTGAACTGAGATTGCCGATTGTTTTGCTGTTAACCGTGGCTTATCTGCAACTGATATTTGTTGTTTGTATTTCAGGAGCCGCTGCTTGTAGAAGCTGAAATGGATTCTTTGCAATAAATAGCAGGTTCTTTTTTCAGGTTGTGGACATACTTTAATTTAGCAGGTGATTCCATCAAACCAAATTTGGTGTTTACACACGGAGTTGTACCGACACTAATCTTTTGTAATGTTTCAACGTATCTTTTGTAACGAGCGCCGCCGAAGGAAACTGGGACTGCTTGGAATTGATTCAATTAAAATTTGATTGTGTTCCCTTCCAAATCAATGTCGGTTAATGTTGTCAAATGCCAGATTTCAGATGATGGATTCTTCCTCTCTGTCAGCTTCAACATGTTCGACTGGTCTTTTAGAAGATACGTTGCGTATGCGAGGACAACCGTCAGTTTGGTTCTGCTAGTCTTAGTATGATGTAATGAGGAAAATTGTAAAGGTTAACTGTCGGTTCCACTTTTGTGCGACCCAAACAATGTCTCTTGAAATACACACATGAATAACACACTAGGGGCACTGCTACTTTAAGTTTATGATAGTTTTGTAATTGGAATGGTTTGTTTCCAGCTTGATGTAAATTGCCAAATAGAGAGATTACATATCAACGTCTTTGTACCAATTGAACAATTTTTTAGTGGCAAGTACTCATAAAATTACTGATAAGGCGTTGCATTCCTTGTTATTATGATGTTGATGCCCGCAACGGTTAGCCATGCAGTGCAGCAGTAATTTTTCCCTTTTGGTCAAATTATGGAGAAGGCCACTTTGACATAAATTCCTCGATAACTAAGACTCCGTCCATGATCTCATGCAATCTTAACATCTTAAAACAAATTGATCACGGATCACCCTTAAGAAATTTCCCAATATTCCCTTGAAAATAAAGACACAATATGGAAAAAAAGTCTCTAACGCTTGTGCCCTGAAGTGCTCGACTGTAAGGGTCTGTGCTTGTTGTTGTCACACCTGCGCCAACTGGTTAGTTATAATAAACATAAATATTAAATGTTAAATCTAATAACAAAAGAGAAATGCGCAAAAAGAGGTGGGATCTTACGGGAGAGGTATTGGGGTGCGACAATACTAACTCAGTGTCCAGTTCTTGCGGGAGAGGTAGAGGTCAGAATCGTCAGCAACATCAGATTACCAGTATTACAATTCCTGCAGTTCAGCAACAACAACGTCAACAGAATCAACAAGGCTACAAAAGATATCCAGATCAGGCTCAAACGCTAAACAGACGATCGATGCACCGTCGATGCCGTATTCCCAGTTATTGGAAGCTTTGTTGCAATTACAGCTTATCCAGAGGAGGACCTTAGCTCCATTGATAGGTACGCCTCCACCCAGGTATGACGCAAACGCTCGCTGTGAGTTTCATTCAGGAGCCCCGGGGCATAACATCGATAATTGTAAAGCCTTTAAGCATAAAGTGCAGGACATGATTGATAGTAAAGCAATTAACTTATCCAATGATGTTCCTAATGCTGTACAAAACCCCATGCCAAATCATGGGCAAGCCGTGGTCAATGCAATTATTGAGGAGGATGTCTTAGATTTGGTAACAGATGTTAATGATATGAAGACACCTTTGAGCTTTGTGAAAGCTAGATTGTTGAAGGGGGTGTTTTCCTAGGTTACATTGAAGATTGTGCTGAGTGTCTGAGTAATCCCGGGGGATGTGGGAAGTTGAAGGGCTATATTCAAGATATGATGGATAGTGGAGTCTTGCAGTTTGACCGGTCTGTTGAAAGAAAGTCTGAAGAGTTGGTGGCTGAGGAAAGGGATGAGATTGCAACAATTTCCATTTTGTACAAAACCATTACCATCTATGCGCCAAAACCACCAACAATAACCATAACTAAAGCAGGTCCCGTACCGTTTGAAAGCACCAAAGCTATTTCGTGGAACTACGGAGCTGAAGTGTATTGCAACAGACAGAAACTAGATTTGAATGGTCCCCCTGCGGATTCAGTAGATAATCTTGTGGGAGCATGAGGAATTACCCGTAGTGGTCGGGTCTTTTCGTCACCTGAAGTGGTTGTTGATAAGGTTGACAAGGGCAAGAGACCAGTGGTAGAGGAAACTTCTTAGGCTAGAGAGAAGGAATCTTTGTCAAAGGATGCATAAAAGTTTATGAGGCTGATACGAAAGAGTGACTACAAGATAGTCGATCATTTGCAGCAAACTTCTTCTAAGATATCAATCTTGTCTTTGTTACTATGTTCTGAAGCGCATAGGAATGCACTGTTGAGAATACTGAATACTGCTTACGTGCCGCAAGAAATTTCGATTAATTAACTCGAAGGGGTTGTTGCACATGTAAATGTAGGAAACGGCTTGGGGTTTACAGACCTGGATTTGACGCCAAGGGGCAGGAACCATAATTGTGTGTTGCACATATCATTAGAATACCGAGGGGCTGTTATGTCTCATGTACTCGTGGAAACAGGATCATCTTTGAACGTACTTCCAAAGAAAGCCCTAATGAAGTTGGACATGCAAGGTCTGATCTGCACGCCAAGTGATTTGGTGGTGCGCGCTTTTGATGGTACCCGAAGACCCGTGTTTGGAGAAGTGACATTGCCCATTCAGATGGGACCGGAAGTATTTAATGCAGTGTTCTACATTATGGACATCCAGCCTGCCTACAGTTGTCTATTAGGTCGTCCATGGATTCATTCAGCAGGAGCTATGACCTCCACACTGCATCAAAAGCTAAAGTATATGGTTGGCGGTAGTGTTGTTACAGTGTGTGGAGAAGAGGATATAATGGTCAGTCACTTATCATCCTTCAAGTACGTCGAGGTGGACGGAGAAATACATGAAATCCTTTGTCAGGCTTTTGAAACAGTCAAGATTAAAGATAAATCTCTTGTTGTGAGCAAGGCGCCCGAAGTGGCCATGTCTTCTTTTAAAGAGGCCCAAGCAGTAGTACAGGCTAAGGCAACGCAACGTTGGGGCCAGGTATTGGAGATTCCTCACAAGCAAGACAAGTTTGGGTTGGGGTACCACCCGACATTTTCTTCTCCTTCATCCTCGCAGAGCTGTGTCAGGCGAAGAGGGAGATAGTGATTGTGACATGGATGCTTGGATTAAGCCTTGCACTCCAGGACAGAGCCTACGCAACTGGTCTATTGAAGAATTCGTTCAAGTGACGATAGAACAGTAATGCTTTGTTTTTCCGATTATTGTACTACCCTATGTTCTACCCGGAGCATAGCGGTATTTTGTTTTAGGGCCTTGTTGTTTATGTTTGAACATTGCTTTATCAATTAATCAAAGGGCGTTTTTCTCATTCAAATTTTGTGATCCTTATCTTTCTTATTTTTATTTTCACAATAAAATGGCAATGTGGTTTGTACTCGTTTGCATATCATTTGAAACATGTAACCATTTTTTATTGCAGGATTCCTATTGCAGATGACACTGATTCAGAACCTCCTATGACTCACTTTGACTTCGATCAACTGATATATCAAGCTGAAGAAGAGATTGATGAAGATAAAGACTTGCCTGAAGAGCTAGCTAGACTCTTGAAACAAGAAGAGAAGATTATTCTTCCTCATCAGGAGGAAATCGAGGTTATCAATCTGGGTTCTGAAGAAGTTGTCAGAAACGTTAGGGGCTGCACTACAGAGTGACATCAAGCAAAGACTGATTGAGATGCTTCGAGAGTATAGTGACATCTTTGTTTGGTCGTACGAAGATATGCCCGGGCTTGACACTGATATAATGGTTCATCGCTTGCCGTTGTGCGGAGAATGTCTGCCGGTCAAGCAGAAGCTTAGAAGGACAAGACCAGATATGGCTGTGAAAATCAAAGAAGAAGTCCAGAAACAGTTGGACGCAGGATTTTTAGCCGTGACAACTTACCCTCCGTGGGTCGCCAACATCGTGCCCATACCTAAGAAGGATGGGAAGGTACGGATGTGTGTAGATTACGGAGATTTGAATAAGGCGAGCCCAAAGGATGACTTCTCGCTCCCTCACATTGACGTATTGGTTGACAATACTGCTCAATACTCCGTATTTTCCTTCATGGATGGTTTTTCCAGTTATAATCAGATCAAGATGGCACCGGAAGATATGGAGAAAACGACGTTCATTACACCGTGGGGGACATTCTGTTACAAGGTAATACCTTTTAGGTTGAAAAACGCAGGGGCAACTTACCAGCGGGCTATGGTCACTTTGTTTCATGCTATGATTCATCATGAGATCGAGGTCTATGTTGATGACATGATAGCAAAGTCGCAAATGGAGGAAGAACATTTGGTCAACTTGTTGAAGCTGTTTGAGAGGCTCGGGAAATTCAGGTTGAGGCTAAATCCAAATGAGTGCACTTTTGGAGTTCGGTCCGGAAAGTTATTGGGGTTCATTATCAGCGAAAAAGGAATCGAGGTCGATCCTGCAAAAATATAAGTTATACAAGATATGCTAGCGCCGAAAACATAAAATGAGGTCTGTGGTTTCTTGGGGAGATTGAACTACATTGCTCGGTTCATATCTCATCTCACAACCACATGTGAACTAATGTTTAAATTGCTAAAGAAAGATCAGGCGATCGTCTGGAATGAAAATTGTCAAAGAGCATTTGATAAGATAAAAGAATACTTGCAGGAGCCTCCGATACTGATACCCCCAATAGCTGGAAGGCCTTTAATCATGTACTTAACGGTTCTTGAGAACAGTATGGGTTGTGTTCTCGATCAACACGACGAGACTGGAAGAAAAAAGCATGCGATCTATTATCTGAGTAAAAAGTTCACAGATTGTGAGTCCCGTTATTCAATTCTCAAGAAAACATGATGCGCACTTGCTTGGGCTGCCAAAAGTTTGAGACAATATATGCTTAATCATACAACCATACTGATTTCGAAGATGGATCCGATCAAGTATGTCTTCGAGAAGCAAGCACTCTCAGGAAGAATTTCCAGGTGGCAGATGGTACTGACAGAGTACGATATACAATACGTTTCCCAGAAAGCCATCAAAGGAAGTGTTTTGTCAGAGTACCTTGCCAAACAGCCAATCGAAGACTATCAACCGACGGTATTTGAATTTCCTGACGAGGACATCATGTTCCTCAAAGTGAAGGACTGTGAAGAGCCATTACCCGACGAAGGCCTAGAGCAGGGTTCTCAGTGGAAAATGATATTCGACGGAGCTGTCAACTCCTATGGTAGTGGAATTGGGGCAATCATTACAACTCCGCACGACACTCATATCCCGTTCACTGCCAGGTTGACGTTCCCTTGCACTAATAATGAAGCTGAGTACGAAGCGTGCATCATGGGTCTGGAAGAGGCTATTGATTTGAGAATCAATAATTTGGATGTATATGGAGATTCAGCGCTAGTGGTTAATCAGATCAGGGGAGAGTGGGAAACTCGACAGCCAAATCTAATTCCTTATAAAGACTATGCAAGGAGGTTGTTACCCTTCTTTGACAGGGTAGAGTTTCACCATGTGCCGCGAGCAGAGAATCAGATGGCAGACACTTTGGCAACGCTATCTTTGATGTATATAGTGCATTTTTGGAATGATGCTACAAGAATAGTCATCTCTCGCCTTGATAAGCCCGCTTTCGTATTCGCCATTGAGGAAGCTGCGGATGGCAAGCCATGGTTTTATGACATACAGAACTTGAAGGTGAGAAAATACTTAGAAGGGGGGTTGAATAAGGGTTTTCAAAAAAAATATGGCAATAAAAACACCATGATTTTTATCCTGTTTCGTTGAACTCAACTAATCCAGTCCACCCTATCAAGAGTGATTTACCTTTCTCCACAAGGACTTAATCCACTATAATCAAACGGATTACAATGTCAACCACTAAGAACAACTGTCTTAGTCTTCTCAAGAACTACTGACCACAACTTGGTCTTCTTAAGGAACTTTTACAATCAAATGTAAACTAAATAAGTGTTTAAAATGCTTCTAAGAAAGCTATATCACAACTGTGATTTATAAACTTAAGATTAAGAACGTATGAAACTATTCAACAAAGAAATATAATTTTTATGAGAGCTTTGAGAGAGTTTTCAATGAATTCTCAAAATACGTCAATGTTCGTCAACTGTAGAAAGTTGTTGAATGCTTGCTTTTATAGACAAAGAAGTCCAAGATGTTTCAAGCTTGAAGACCGTGTACTGCAAAGTAGTTGTAGCCTTTTGTCTTCACATGACTTGACCTTTCCAAGAAGTAGAACGTTCAGAGGAATCCTTTTTGCCTGAGTTCTTGTGTCTAGCATAAAAGAGGAAAGAGACGTTTGGAATATGCCAACGGATATAACTTTGAATAATCTTCTTCAACAAGTTTCTATTTTATAGCAATCAACATCAGAGCCTTGAGTGATCAGAGTCTTGATGTTATCAGAGTTTGTTGTATCAGAGTGTTGCAGCAAGTGTGCTTCAGCGTGAAATCAATCAGAGCAGAGTTTGGAGATCATATCCTCAGTACTTGCAGCGAATAGTACTATCAGAGTCTTCTGAAAAACAATGCTTGAAACTCTTCATACAAAGTCTTCAGCTACGCTTCAGATGCTTCTGTAGATTCTGCTTCAGATTCTTCTGTAGGCAGCGCTCAGAGTCTTCTAACGAGATGCTTCTGACGCTCAGAGCCTTGCGTAGTTCTACGTTCAGATTCATTTTTGCTTTCAGAAGAATATTAAATTTAATATCTGCAACAAAAATACTTGAACAAATTTAGAGTATATAATTTCTTAATACAAAAACATAGGAAATTTTGATGATGACAAAAACATAGGAAATTTTGTTCAATAAAGAGATAAATATAACTCCCCCTGAGATTATGAATCTCCCCCTGAATTGAATACTAAGAAAGAATAGAAACTTCCTTTTTTGCATGAGTATTCTTTTTAGAATTAGAGCTTGATTTGGATGAACGTTTCAGAATCAGAGCCTGATTAGTTAAAACTTGATTTGGGGATCTCAGTGTTACTTTAATGAATTTTGTCAGATTTATCATTATAGTTCTGAAAGAATAAAAATTCATGTTAGTTATGATTTGATATGTCTAAATTCCATTCAGGTAAAGTTTATTTGAACAGTCAGAATTTCATTTTCTCCCCATTTTTGTCATAATAAAAAAGAAACGAATTAAAGACAAATAAAAGGAAACAGAGAGAAAAGATATAATCATATGGAGAAAACATTCAGAGATTCATTCATTAAACAATTCAGATAGAAAAGACATCAGATGATAAATGCAAAACAAGTGCTCAAACATCAGATAAAACATAAAACTAAGATTGTTATGAGAGAAGCATCTTCAGAAGGTTGGTAATTTCAGATGAAGATTGTTCTTGCTTGGAAATCCATTTCTCAATGTTGTCAGTCTTCTGATCTTGCCTTGCCATCCAAGATTTTATCTCAGATTGACCAGCTTCCAGCACAACAATCTTATCTGCTAAGTCTGGATTTTCTTTCTTAATTTCAGAAGAAGTAGAGGGAGCAGATTCAAAAGCAGGAGTAGGAGCAGAGTCAATATCCATTGGAGTTGCAGATTCTGGAGCCACAGATTCAGATGATTTGTCAACAATCGTCATAGCTAAAGGATTCTCTTCTAGAATGAATTCAACAGCAGATCCTTCAATAGTCTCAGAAGTAGCAGACACTCCAGAAGTTGAAGGTGCATCCTCAAGAAGCAAAGTTGGAGATATTTTCACATTCCATAGCATGGTTCTGGCAGTCTCAGCAAATCTGATCTTCGTATCATCAGAGCAGACACTCTTCAGATTTGAAGCAACAGTGTTGAATCTGGAGATAAACCTATTCCAAATAGCATCAGAGTCATCTGAATTCATGCTTGAGAGGCATCTCTTCTTCACAGAGTCTAAACTCATCCTTAATTCTTTCTTAAAATTAGCAAATAAAACATCAACATTTAGCCTAGGTTTAGGTTTAAGAAAGGCTTCCAGAGTTAATGGTTTGGGATGAACTAGTGGGGGTGGTATGGTAAAGGTTGGGATAATGAACAGAGGACGAGGATAAGAAGGTAAAGAAGGATGTTTAGATGATGAAGTAAAAGTTTTGAATCTGGATGAAGATGAAGTGGGAAACAGAAACGGTTTAAAATTTGATGCAGAGGGAATGACATCAAACGGTGTAGAAGTGTATGGGGTAAAAACAGAGTTAAGAGAAAGCAGAGGTTCTGATGGAATGTTATCTGGTAGTTGTTTTAGGTAGGTTTGAAGTACAAATGGTAGAATGGTTGAAGATATAGGTTTATGAGGAATGGTAGGTACAGAGGGTTCTCTTCTGATATAAAAGTTTTTAAGTTTTAGACCATAAGGAAGGGGATCAGAGGGATATGGTTTAAAAGAAGTAAAAGAAGTAAACTCAGAAGTTTTGGGTTCATAGCCACGTAGAGAGGGTGGTGAGTAAACGTTTGGGTGTACATCAGATTCAGATGAATCAGATGATTCAGATGAATGACATGATGTGGAAGAAACGTCAAAGAGAGTTTTGAGGGGTTGGATATCCAGAATTTATGAATCAGGTATGAAAGGTTCAGAGGGTTGGATAGGTTCTGGTTCAGGAATTTCAGATTGAGGAATTTCTGGTTGAGGTTCTGGTTGTTGTGGAGTTGGTTCTTCTGGTGGTGTTTAAACTTGAGGTTCAGATTGTTTTGGTTCAGAGGTTTTTGGTTGTTCAGATTGTTCAGAGGTTAGTGGTTCAGATGATTGTAATGGTGTGGTATCAGATGCAGTTTGTTTAGAAGATGGAGGTGGTTGTACAGATGTTTTAGATGGTACAGAAGTGGTTTGAGTTTGAGAAGATGGAGGAACAAGAACAGAGCTAATTGTTGATGGTTCTATTGCAATTTCAGAAATAATAGGTAAGGATGATTTAGTACCTCTTTTCTTGATGCGTTTGATAGGAGCAGAAGGAGCTTCTTCATAAGCTTTTCTTTTCTTCTTCTTCTGAGGTTCTTCAGAAGTTTTCTGCTTTTTCTACTGTGATCCCTTCTTCTAACTCTTGTTTTCTCTTCCACTTATGTTCTGCATAGAGATCTGGCATAGGTTCACGGTTTAGAAATCCTTCTGGAACTGGAAGTCCTTGTTCCATACAATATCCAACAAACTTGATCAGAACTTCCTTTGGTTCTTCTGCATAGAACGATGGAAAATTATCTACCTGAATTCTTCGTTTGCTTACTTCTTCTGTATTGAGTTTGTCAGGAACAGAAGTAAGTTCATCTATTACTTTCAGCCTCTGTAAACTTTTAGCATTCAGAACTTTTCCAAGAATGGATGTAAGTTCTTCTTTCAATCCAGCCACATGCAGATGCTCCACCAGACCATTCTCTGTCAGAATGTCTGAAATCAACCTACCACAAGGAATCCAATTTCTACCCTTTGCCTGTTTTGCCTTCATGTCTTCTCTGGATGCCTTGACATGATTCCAAAGATGAGAGAAAAACAGATGAGGCAGATCTACCTTTATGCTCTGACTAAGACAGAACATGAAGTAAAGCTGATCATTATTCACATAGTCAGGAGAGTTGGTAGACTTTCTGCGATGAATGCAACCCATGAAGATTTTGGCCCAGATCTTGTAATTAGGCTTCAAATCTTTGAACTTGTTAGAGGGTTCTCCAGAAGCAATCACCTCTTCATAAATAACTTTCATATTGACACGCCCAGTCAGATGAGAAATTCCATCAGTTTCCTCATATCCAATGAGTTTCCTTATAAGATCTTCAGTAATCACAATTTCTTTTCCCAGAACAGATGACACAATGAACTTGGGATAAGCATAAGCATGAATCTAGAACTCTTTTACCAAAACTGGATAAATTGGCCCAAACAGTCTATCAAAGTACTTTGTCCATCCTTGAGCATCAATGATGGAACGCAGATTAAATCCATTTTCAGCCAATGAAGCAAAATCCACCAAGGATTCACACAATACTTCCAGTTTCTCAACAGGTGTGAGATTCATTCTAACAGGTTCCTTGAAAGGAATAGCACCCAGATTGGAAGATGATACAACTGCCATTGTTGATTGGAACTGAGCTGAGGTTGAAGATGAAGTAGCCATTGTTGAAGAAGATGAAGGTTTAGGGTTACGAACGTTTTTTGGTTTTGGGTTTCGATGAAAGCAAAAGAATAAGCAGAAATGCATACAAGTGTTCGTGAGAGTGAAAAGTGTGAAATGTTGTGAGTTGTGGCATTTATAGAGACAAATTAGGGCACACAAAAGGTCACACGTTCAACACGTACACATTTAGCATTTAATAAACAGAAAATAATAATTTCAAGCATAAATGATTCTGACAATTTGGGGGGAAAACGAGAAACCAAATATTCAAAACAGTACCTCAAATGTCTTTTCAGTATTGTGCACTCCATCTTTTCAGATTCTGAGTTATATGTGTTTGCTTGCATGTGCTTCTGAAAACTCTTTGAGAAATGAAACGTTAGCCAACGTTCAGATCCTCTGAGATTTGTTAGTTTAGATACACACAGAAATAATAATTCAAGAGTTTAAATAAATGACAGATGAAATACTTCAGAGTTTTAAACATTTTGCATCTGAGAAAGTTTCTTTTGATAAATATTATTCTGGACAGAATTCCATACCAAGATTTTTCAGAATAAACTTAAACCAATCTTCAGCAAGGGGTTTTGTGAAAATATCAGCCCATTGATGATCTGTATCAACAAAGTCTAAGTTTATAATACCCTTCTGAACATAGTCTCTAATGAAATGATGTTTAATTACTACATGTTTGGCTTTAGAGTGTAAAATTGGATTTTTAGACAAGCATATAGCAGAAGTATTATCACAGAATATAGAAATATTACTCTCAAAGATCTGATAATCTTCTAGCTGACTTTTCATCCAGAGCATCTGTGTGCTACATCCAGCAGCAGCAATATATTCTGCTTCTGTAGTTGATAGAGCAATTGTAGATTGTTTCTTGCTGTACCAGGAGATTAAATTTCTTCCCAGAAATTGGCAACTTCCAGAAGTACTTTTTCTTTCAACTTTGTCTCCAGCGTAATCAGCATCACAGAATCCAACTAGTTTAAATTCATCAGATTTTCTGTAACACAAACCCACATTAGTAGTACCTTTCAGATACCTTAGAATCCTCTTAACAGCTGTTAAGTGTGATTCTCTAGGATCTGATTAGAATCTAGCACACAAGCATACACTGAATAAAATGTCAGGTCTAGAAGAAGTTAAGTAGAGAAGAGATCCAATCATACCTCTATAGAGTTTCTGATCTACTTTCTTACTTACCTCTTCCTTACCAAGAGTGCTTGTTGGATGCATTGGAGTCTTTGCTAACTTACTATCAGTCATGTTGAACTTCTTCAGAAGCTCTTTTACATATTTAGTCTGATGAATGTAAGTGCAATCTGGAGTTTGGTTGACTTGAATTCCCAGAAAGAATCTCAATTCTCCAATCATGCTCATCTCATATTCAGCCTACATACATTGAGCAAACTCCTTTCCAAGCGTAATATTTTTAGATCTAAATATAATATCATCTACATATATTTGACAAATTAATAGATCTTTCTTAAATGTTTTACAGAAGAAAGTTGTGTCCACTTTGCCTCTGATAAACTTTTTCTCCAGAAGAAAATTGCTTAATCTCTCATACCAAGCTCTGGGAGCTTGTTTTAAACCATAAGGAGATTTCTTAAGTTTAAAAACATGTTCTGGAAATTTATCACTTTCAAAACCAGGAGGTTGATGAACATAGACTTCCTCTTCTATAATCCCATTTAAGAAGGCACTCTTAACATCCATCTGATATAGAGTGATGTTATTTTGTGCAGCAAAAGAAATGAGTATATGAATAGACTCTAACCTGGCCACAGGAGCATAAGTCTCTATGTAGTCAACTCCTTCTTGCTGGCTATAACCTTGAGCAACTAGCCTTGCCTTATTTCTTACAACTTCTCCTTGCTCATTAAGTTTGTTTCTGAAGACCCATTTAATTCCAATAATGTTGAATCCTTTTGGTCTTGGAACCACATCCCAAACATCATTTCTTGTGAATTGATTGAGCTCTTCTTGCATGGAAATTATCCAGTCATTGTCTTGCAGAGCTTCATCCACAGAAGTTGGTTCAATAACTGACACCAAACCAAATAATGACGCTTCAGATGATCTGAGGTAGGATCTTGTTCTTATAGGGTCATCCTTCTTCCCAATGATCACATCCTCTGGGTGAGAGGCCTTGATTCTGGAAGATGATCCTTTAACATTAGGTTCTTCAGAAATATTCAAATTATTCATCTGAGCAGCCAAGGGAGTTGCATCTGGCTTTGCTTCTGATTCCTTCACTTGAGCCTTTTCTGCCTCTGAGACTTCAGAGTCTGTGAGAATGACTTCTCTATCTGCAGAATTATCAACCTGCTTTGACTTTTGATTGCCAAGCTTATCATCAAATCTAACATGTATAGATTCCTCCACAATCTGTATTTCAGTATTGTATACTCTGTAGCCTTTAGAGTGTTCAGAATACCCAAGCATGAAACACTTATGTGCTTTAGAATCAAACTTGTTTAGATTCTCTTTAGTGTTCAACATATAACATATACATCCAAAAGGATGAAAATAAGAAATGTTGGGCTTTCTATTCCTCCACAATTCATAGGGAGTCTTCTCTAGAAGAGGTCGTACAGACACTCTATTCTGAATATAACAAGCTGTGTTTATTGCTTCTGCCCAAAAATGCTTTGTCATATTAGTCTCGTTGATCATGGTTCTGGCCATTTCTTGCAATGTTCTATTTTTCCTCTCTACAACTCCATTCTGTTGTGGAGTTCTAGGGCAGGAGAAATCATGAGCAATGCCATTTTCATTAAAATATTTTTCAAAATATTTGTTTTCAAATTCGCCTCCATGATCGCTTATGACTTTAACAATTTTAAAATCTTTTTCATTCTGGACTTGTTTGCAGAAGTCAAAGAACACAGAATGTGACTCATCCTTGTGTTTTAGGAATTTCACCCATGTCCATCTGCTGTAGTCATCAACAATGACTAATCCATACTTTTTGCCTCTGATGGATGCAGTTTTCACTGGTCCAAACAAATCAATATAAAGTAATTCTAATGGTCTTGAGGTTGAAACAACATTTTTAGTTTTAAAATAAGATTTAGAAAATTTTCCTTTCTGACATGCTTCACAAAAAGCATCTGAGTTAAACTTCAACTTAGGAAGTCCTCTGACCAGATTGAGTTTATTAATCTGAGATATACGTCTCATATTAATATGCCTCAATCTTCTGTGCCAGACCCATTGTTCATCATTAACAGACATAAGGCATTTTACATTTCGAACTTTGAGTTCTGCAAGATTGATTTTGTAAATGTTGTTCTTCCTCTTTCCATTAAATAGGATTGAGTCATCCTTTTGACTGACAGCTTTGCAACATTTTTGATTAAAGGTTATGTCATAACCATATCACTTAATTGACTTATGGACAATAGATTATGTTTTAATCCTTCTACAAGTAAAACATTAGATATAGAGGGAAGGTTACCATTGCCAATAGTACCAGAGCCAAGTATCTTGCCCTTCTGATTCCCTCCAAACTTGACGTCTCCTCCAGATTTAAGCTCCATGTGACGTGAGCAGCCAGAGTCCAGGTACCATGATTGGCGTCTTGACTTTGCTGCTAAATACATCTGCAACAGATACTATCTTATCCTTAGGTACCCAGATCTTTTTGGGTCCTTTTGGGTTAGTTGCCTTAAAAGTTTGTCTGAACTTCTGTCTTTTTACAACAGTTTTGTTTTGACTAACTTTCGGTTTAAACACAGGAACGTTATGATCAGAACGTGTGTGTTAAATATCATTCAGATGACCAAACTTAAAATGATAATATAAGGGAGTCTTCTTAATGATAAGTTTATCAACAGGTATTGGATTTAAATCCTTTCCAGAGGAAGATTCATATCCAATTCCCTTCCTGTTGTTTTTGCTAACTCCATAGATCATTGAAGCCATCTTGCTTCTATATATGCTTTTAGCCAGAAACTTCTGAAAACTATAGTCATATTCTTCTAAAATATTTTTACATTTCGACTTAGTTTCAGATTCAGAGTCTTCTTGAGCTTTTTCAAAATTGTTTTTCATTTTCAAATTGTTTTCTTTGAGCTCAGCAACTTCTGACTTTAACAGACTATTCTCAGATTCAAGATTGCATTTAAGCTTCTTGCATTTGAGCTTAATCTGTTTATAGTTGTTCAGAACTTTTGATAAAACCTCAATAAGTTCTTCCCTAGAGAGATCAGAAAGTACCTCTTCTGAGTCAGATTCAGATTCATATGTTCCTTCATCCTGATCTTCCACGCCTGCCATCAGTGCCATGTTGGCACACGCTTCATCTGATTCTGATGAAGATTCAGATTCATCTGAATCATCCTGGGTTGCCATTAGAACCTTCTTCTTTTTGTCAAACTTCTTCTTTGGATTTTCCTTCAGAAGCTTTGGACATTCATTCTTGTAGTGACCAGGTTCCTTGCATTCATAGCAGACAACCTCTTTCTTTCCAGATCTTTTGTGTCTAGAGGACTCTTTGCGTTGATCTGGCTTCTTGAAGTTCTTGAACTTCTTTCCTTTATGCTTCCAGAGTTTGTTGATTCTTCTGGATAGCATGGACAATTCATCTTCTTCTTCAGAAGAAGATTCTTCAGAACTTTCTTCTAAAACCTGCAAGGCTTTGGCAGATTTGTTAGACTTTAAAGCAATAGACTTACCTTTTTTTTGGGTTTCGTCTTCCTCTAAATCAATCTCATGACTTCTCAGAGAGCTTATCAGTTCTTGCAATGAGATCTTGTTCAGATCCTTAGCTAGCTTCAGAGCAGTGACCATTGGTATCCATCTGATGGGCAAACTTCTGATGATCTTCTTAACATGATCTACAATGGAGTAACCCTTGTCCAAAACTTTTAAGCCAACTGTGAGAATCTGGAATCTGGAGAACATGGTTTCTACAGATTCTGATTCCTCCATTTTGAAGGCTTCATATTTCTGGATCAGCGCCAGAGCCTTAGTCTCCTTGACTTGAGAATTGCCTTCATGAGTCATCTTCAAAGATTCAAGCATACCAAATGTTGTTTCTCTGTTAGTAATCTTCTCATACTCAGTATGAGATATAGCATTTAGAAGTATTATTCTAGCTTTATGATGATTCCTGAATTCCTTCTTCTGAGGTTCAGTCATGGATTTTCTGTCTATCTTTTTGCCATTCCCATCAGTGGGGTGAACATAGCCATCAATAACTAAATCCCAAAGGTCAGCATCGTATCCTAGAAAGAAATTTTCAATCCTGTATTTCCAGTAGTCAAACTTTTCCCCATCAAACATAGGGGGTTTAGTGCTGATTCTATCTCTGTCTTCATATCTGTTGTTGTTGGATGTTGAAGCTTCAGCCATAATGTATCAACCAAAATATATATCAAGATTTTTCTCAACTGGATCTTTTCTGTTCACGGTGAAGTGATAGCACACACAGAACCGGAGCTCTGATGCCATTTGAAGGTGAGAAAACACTTAGAAGGGGAGGGGGTTGAATAAGGGTTTTCAAAAAAAAATATGGCAATAAAAACACAATGATTTTTATCCTGGTTCGTTGAACTCAACTAATCCAGTCCACCCTATCAAGAGTGATTTGCCTTTCTCCACAAGGACTTAATCCACTATAATCAAATGGATTACAATGTCAACCACTAAGAACAATTGTCTTAGTCTTCTCAAGAACTACTGACCACAACTTGGTCTTCTTAAGGAACTTTTACAATCAAATGTAAACTAAACAAGTGTTTAAAATGCTTCTAAGAAAGCTATATCACAACTGTGATTTATACACTTAAGATTAAGAACGTATGAAACTATTCAACAAAGAAATATAATTTGTATGAGAGCTTTGAGAGAGTTTTCAATGAATTCGTCAAAATACGTCAATGTTCGTCAACTGTAGAAAGTTGTTGAAGGCTTGCTTTTATAGACAAAGAAGTCCAAGATGTTTCAAGCTTGAAGACCGTGTACTCCAAAGTAGCTGTAGCCTTTTGTCTTCACATGACTTGACCTTTCCTAGAAGTAGAACGTTCAGAGAAATCCTTTTTGCCCGAGTTCTTGTGTCTAGCATAAAAGAGGAAAGAGACGTTTGGAATATGCCAACGGATATAACTTTGAATAATCTTCTTTAACAAGTTTCTATTTCACAGCAATCAACATCAAAGCCTTGAGTGATTAGAGTCTTGATGTTATCAGGGTTTGCTGTATCAGAGTGTTGCAGCAAGTGTGCTTCAGCGTGAAATCAATTAGAGCAGAGTTTGGAGATCATATCCTCAGTACTTGCAACGAACAGTACTATCAGAGTTTTCTGAAAAACAATGCTTGAAACTCTTCATACAAAGTCTTCAGCTACGCTTCAGATGCTTCTGTAGATTCTGCTTCAGATTCTTCTGTAGGCAGCGCTCAGAGTCTTCTAACGAGATGCTTCTGACGCTCAGAGCCTTGCGTAGTTCTACGTTCATATTCATTTTTGCTTTCAGAAGAATATTAAATTTAATATCTGCAACAAAAATACTTGAACAAATTTAGAGTATATAATTTCTTAATACAAAATTTCATTAGTGTTATCATCAAAACATAGAGATATAATTGAGAACCAATCTGTGTTCTAACAGAACTTCCTCAAGAAACAAGAGTATCCGCCAGGGGCTTCGGCTCAGGATAAGAAGACTCTAAGGAGGTTGTTTGGTAACTTTTATCTAAACCCAGATGGTGTGCTTTACAGAAGGAACCATGATTTGGTGTTGCTGAGATGCGTGGATGAAAAGGAAGCAACATTGCTTATGGAAGAAGTCCACGAGGGTACTTTCGGTACACATGCCGGTGGGCATGTCATGTCTCGAAAGTTTTGCGAGCAGGGTATTATTGGCTAACCATGGAGTCAGATTGTTTCAAATTTGCGAAGAAATGCCATAAATGCCAGATTTATGCAGACAAAATTCATGTGCCGCCGTGCCCATTGAATGTTATGGCGACCCCGTGGCCTTTCTCCATGTGGGGCATTGACATGATTGGCAAGATTGAGCCAACCGCATCCAATGATCATCGTTTCATCTTGGTCGCCATTGATTACTTCACTAAATGGGTTGAAGCAGCCTCGTATGCCAATGTCACAAAGCAAGTCGTAGCCCAATTCATAAAAAAGGACATCTTCTGCAGATATGGAGTACCCGAGCGAATCATTACTGACAATGGTTCAAATTTAAATAACAAGATGATGAAGGAATTATGCCAGAATTTCAAAATCGAGCATCACAACTCATCTCCCTATCGTCCGAAGATGAATGGCGCTGTTGAAGCGGCCAACATGAATATCAAGAAGATAGTGCAAAAGATGGTTGTTACTTATAAGGATTGTCATGAGATGTTGCCTTTTTCTTTACACGGTTATCGTATGACGGTACGCACATCAATCGGGGCAACTCTTTTCTCGTTGGTATATGGTATGGAAGCTGTCCTACCATTGGAGGTCGAGATTCCTTCTTTAAGAGTTCTGATCAACGTCAAGCTTGATGAGGCATAATGGATAAAGAAAAGATTGAATTAGCTTAGCCTGATGGATGAGAAGAGGCTAGCGTCTATTGCATACGGTTGGTTGTATCAGAGCCAGATGAAGAAAGCTTTCGACAAGAAGGTGCGTCCTTGGAGCTTTCAGACGGGCGATCTTGTGCTGAAAAAGATTCTCCCACTATAATCAGATCAAAGGGGCAAATGGACTCCCAACTATGACGGTCCATATGTCGTTCGAAAGGTCTTCTCCGGAGGAGCCTTGTTGTTATCCACCATGGATGGTGAGGATTTTACATCCCTTGTGAATGCAGACGCAGTTAAAAAATACTTTGCTTAAAGAGACCCGCTGGAAAGAAAAAGAATATCCAGGCAAAAAAGGGGCATCCCGGCGAACCATAAAAAAGAGAATGGGTTCGGGCAAAAATTAGGGATAAAAATGAAAAAGATGTAAACCAGCAAAGTCGAAAACCTAAAAAGGAGACTTTGGAAAAAATGGGTATCCCATTGAATCGAAAACCCGAAAGGGCGGTTCAGGTAAAATTTAGGGATTAAAAACCAAACGACTGCGAGCTATGTTGGAACTTCATTGCTTAGTGGATTGGGAGGACCTGAGGGCCGTTTATCCCAATCAATCTCTTCTGAAGACGAAGCATCGGGAAAGCATCAAGGTCAGGCGAGTCATAGAGGAATCAGCTCATGGTGTTTGTTTGTGCCATATTGCCGACATTTTCGCACACTTCTGTATATTTCTGTGCATATATGTATTGTCTTTTGCGCAACTTCCTCTTTTCAGGGGTTGCATTTGTTGTAAAACTTTGCCTATTTACAGGCCATTTATCAATAAACATATATTATTCAGTATCTCGTTTGTTTTGTTTTAACTTTTACTATTTTGTTTGTGAAAAATGCCCAATGTTTTGATAAACTTGCATATACATAAACTTGCAGGCTTTGGCCAATAATTGTTAAGACTTTGAATTAATTGAACAACGTCACGAATGATGACGGAGATAGTTTCGTTTGCGTAGGATATCTTGTCTGTCTGTTCAATTTTTATAGGGTCTTTACCCTTGGGGAAAAGAGGTGTGGATGAAGTTCGTCTTATCTCCAGCCGGAGTCTGTTTCCCCAGCAAGTGGAGTTTGCATCTCTATCCCCAGTAGAGTTTGTTTCCAGTTTAAGTGAGCAGGTAGAGTGTGCGCTTTCCCCCGACAGTTGGTGTGTATTTAATCCCTGCAAGGTGCATGTTCGTATGCACTCCCCAGTGAGTTACGATTGGATTTTCTTCCCACTGAGTAAGCTACACCCTAGGAAGATTCGCTCCCAGCTAAGTAATCCCCAATAGGATGGAGGAATTCCGTTACCCCGACATTTTCTTTGCAGGAGGCCAGCAAGGGCTCGTTTCCCGGTATAAGTCCAATTATTATTGGCATGAGTAAGTTGTTTCCCCAGCAGGGTGGTTTCTGTATCTCTAGAATTTTTCTTGCTGATTCAGTTTCGTTGCATCTGCATGCGTGTGTTGCACCCTAAAATTTGCTCAATCTACTCCACTTGGTTTATGTCTCATAACTTTAGCATTTGCATAAGCAGTCATGTACATAGTCTTATCATTTGCATAGCATAGCATAACAATCTGACAAGGGACCAAGTGCCATTCTTATTTCTATGAGCCTATCAAGAGGTTCTTATTCAAATTCAAGCCTATCCAAGTCATCAGAAAGAAATTGAAGCTTGAGAAGTTAGTGGACCAATCAGTGGGTTTTTCTCCTATCTTGAGGGCATGGGAAGATCATCAGAGAAGTTGTGGACTATGAAGTGAAAGCATGGAGGGTATATAGACATCATGGAATACCTATAGGGTCATTTTGAAAGTAAGACAAGTCATTGATGTGGTTACAAGAGTTGTAGTTGAAGACAGTCAACTAGGGTTTCATCTGGGTCAACCCTGGGTCAACCCTAGGTCAAATGCTTGATTGAAGGGCATCAAGGCCTGTTTGAAAGATGTGGGATGCCTCATTTGATATGTGGATATGGATGTGGTGTTTTGCCAAGGAGAAATCAAGAGAAATCAAGAAGAAGAGAGGTTTCTAAATTAGGGTTTCTGTGTAAAATCCCCTAGTTTAGGGCAAACTTCCAAGCAAGATAATTCAAAATTCAAGCCTCAAATGGACCCTTTGCCAACATGAAACTTGTAGAGTATCTCAAGACCTTTAATTTTAGTGGTGGAAGGCATCAAGAAGATCTATAGAACTCAAGTTATGGTTCTTGCAAGTTACAGGTCATCTGAGGACACTGAAATTTGTCTGTGAAAGTTACTTGACTTCTAAGCAACTTTTACCCCTCAAGGAGTTTTCAAATGGATTTATGGCCAACATGAAAGTTGTTTCTCATGATCTTATATTTCTATAAAGGTATGGTATGCCTTCATATGATTCATAGAACTCTACTTATGATCTTGGCAAGCCAGGGGTATTTTGGGAAAGTAGAATTACAGGTCATTTCAAGCATATGCCCAAAACTCCTATTTCCAAACTTCAAATGAAGAAATGTTCAACATCAAACTTGCTCCAAATGACCTTTTGAGTCTAGAAAAGTGGTTGTGGCAAGTTGGAAATGCATGGAACTTAGATTTGCAAAATTGACCAATATTAAAGGGAAAAATACCTTTTTAAATGACCAAAATTGTGATTTTTTGATACAAAAGCAAAACCAAGCATATGACCAACCAATTTGAAGGTAAATTTCATTTTAAGATTATTGGCAATATTATTTTTTTGTTTGAAGTCAAGAAATTGGAGTTATCATAAGTTGCTTGTAAAAGAAGATACACTTGCCAAATCAAGCTAAGACCAATGCACAAGGCAAGTAAGCATCCACACACTTTCTAATTGTCATGAAAAGAGAAATTCAAGAGATTTTGAGGGGCTGTAACAAGGCAATGCAGAGCTGATTTTTCAACTTGGCCATTTTCATTTTCTCATGCAATGATATATGAAACTTCTCATGGGATTAATCTAGCATCTTCCAGAACTTTCCATCATCATCTATATAAACACTAGAGCTGATCCAAGAAGGGGTTGAACTTCATTTTGATCAAAAACTCATAGTTTCACTCCATCTTGCATTTTTGCAAATTCCTTCGAATCCTCTTAATTCTTCATCATTCATTCAATTTTATGATTCAATTCCATTAAATAATCATCCCTGAGTAGATTACAAGCAAGATCTGAAGAAGAAACTGCAAGAATCGTGCTATGTAATTTTCTCTTCTTCAAGTGCAAGAAGAATCGGTTACAAAGATCCAGGTGGTTTGAGCTCGAATTGTTGCATACAGAATCAAGATTATAGCACATTGAATGATCTTGGAGCATTGCAAGCTGTGAATTGAAGAGAATCTCCATCTGTTTTCAACTGCTTAACAGGTTAGTGTTTCTCACATTTTGGCTCGAATTAGGTAGCATGATGTAGAATTGTTAGGTTAAACATGGTTTAGGTGGTTAGAGGATTGATTCTGGAGCTTTAGGCAATATTTCATGGAGGTTGATGTGTGCATGTAAATTCGGTTTGGACCTAGAACATAGTGGTTAGGATGTTATAATCTTAGATAATTAGCTAGTTGTGATCAGTATGGCATAAGGATTGTTTTTGTACAAAGATTGGTGAGTTTGGTGATGATTGAAACCTGAGGAAATGTTGAGTTCTTGATGTTCTACCTTTCGGTTTGGATGATAGAGGGTGATTTAAGGCAAACCAACACCATGGCTGTGTTCTACGCAAGAAATAGAGTAAATTTGGTTTTTGTATCGTGTCATTTGATGGAGAGATGAGAGAGAATGAGAGGATGGAAGATTGATGCATGATGCTCGTATATACATGGATTCTGAAACCCTAATGTGACCAAGGTTGAAGATGAAATCCACACCATTGAACACGCAAGTTGACCAGTTGACTTGGAATAGATCTCACGGCCAGCATTCAAAACGAATTGGAGGGAAGAAACAGCAGCGTCAATACGCAGCGTTTCATTAAAACGCTGGCTGGGCTTTAATAAGCATTGCTTTCCACACCCCCCTGAGCGAGGCCCAAGTTGAAATGAACTACATTCCACTGCTATTCGCACCGATGTTTTTTCTTTTTCTTTTAGCTTTAATTTTTTTTTTCTGATTGTGAAACTGGGCTCAGGCGCTTCGCTATTGCCACCCCCCATGCTGGGCCCAGAGGTGAATAATAACTGCATTTAATTTCTATTCTTACCCCCTGCATCATTTTTCTTATTAAATTTTCTCAATCTTTAAAAATTCATAATAAAATGAAAAATGAATATTTTTTAATGAGACTTTTTTTTCCCATTTTCCATTTTCTGCCAAGAAAAATATAAAAATCATAAATTGTCATTTTATTTCATTTTCATATTTTTTGTATATTTTTGCATTTAATTGCTTTCTTTAATTCTTTTAGTTGATGCTACCAATTGTTGAATTTAGTTTAGGAGCTTCCTTTAGGATTTTCACCCCATTCTTTTTAGTACAACTAGATATGGATATTAGGTGTCCCTTGGTTTTTTATACCATTTTTTTTAGGATTTATTTTAGGTAGTTTAGTTAGAAACTATTAGGATAGTCAATTAGGGTTGTGAATATGACATAGGTGTAACAAAATAGTTTCTTTTTGGGTCTTTTTTAGGACAAATTAGGAGATGGGACTATAGGGGTATTAAGGGTAAGCATGATAGTTCCCTTAGAAAATGCTAGAAGTTCCCCTATTATATTAATACTATTAGTATATTTTTGTAATTGATTGATTGTATGGTGTGCCCTTTCTAGGGTTATTGTTTGATTGTGTGGGGTATTGGGCCTGCTTGGGGTTTGGGTTTGAGTGAAGACTTTGTTGATGAAGCCATTGAAGACAAAAGGAGTGAAGATCAATTTCAAGAGTTGATGAAGAGTATATCCTGCTTGCAGCTGTTGAAGCTTATAGGAACTAGGAGCTAGGTAGAGCTTAAAGTAGAAACTTGCTTCATAAACATGGAAGGTCTTGTTTGCCTCCATCCCTCTCTATGATGCAGAGTCTCTCTAGGATACTCACCCCCTTCCTTTGGAAGGCTTGGTGACAGTATCTAAGAGATAGAACTCTTGAGAGAAACATTCTACATTTTGTTAATAGTCTGTTTGCCACCTTTGGTGGTCAACTAACTGTTTAACATCCCAGTTCATCCTATTGATGGTTCCTCATCTTGGAGGGTCTGATTTGAAGAAAAGCCATGAAAGATTGAAGATAGAGACCTTGCTTGAAGATGAAGATTGTGTTGTTGAAGCTGTGCATGTGACTGCTGCTGTTTGAAGCCCTGCTGTTCGAAGCTGTTGAAGGTGTTTACTGTTAGAGTTTCTTTCCTGGAAGATTGATGCTTACTTGAAGCTTGTAGATGTTTGAAGATGACTTGAAGATAGAAGATGATGGAGCTTGCTGTGCAGAGTTGCTGTTTGCTGTTTATTTTTGCTGTTTATAATTTTTGATGTATTGTTTGAGTTTCCCGGACTGTATTGTTTGCCAATTAATCTGTTAGGTTGAAAGCGAATCTTGTTCGCTTTTGCCTGTTGTTTTCTAGGTTCGAGGTTGAGTGGGACTCCCTTGCCTCGCTTGTATTGTTGCATTCATGCATATTTTACTGTTTTATTGTATATATTGTTTCTGTTTTCGCTTATTCCCTTAGGATCTCTGTTTCTCTCTGCGCAAGAGAGGAACATGATAGACATTAGGTCTTAACCCATGCATGATAACATTAGGTTAGTGTGATTCCCTTTTCAACCATAGGTTAGAGTTATGTCTCTTCTTTCTCAAAACAAACAGAAAAACACAATAAATATTCCAAACACAATAAAAGACACTTCTTTCGTAAAAGAATGTGAACTCATCAAAACGTCATTTTTGTCCGCTCGGACTGTTAATCAGAAAACCCTTTTTCAGAAGGAGATAAAAACAATCAAGACAGACCTGTGTCGTACATGGCCCGAACTACGTTTGCTCTGATCTTTCATGTCGTGTGGAAGTACGTAGGCATAGGATGCGACGTCCTAGCAAGCAACCTTCCCATCCTTTCCAGTAGGTAGGCGAACTACGTTGACTCTGATTTCTCGTTCCAGACGGGAATACGTAGGCATAAAGTGCGATACTTTGCCGAGTCATTTTATTTTCTTTTAACCCCAGACCTGTAGAATAGATAGAATAACAATCCGTACCAGAAAACAAGCGTGGATCCCGTCGAGTACGACGGACGTGAGGGGTGCTAATACCTTCCCCTTGCGTAACCGACTCCCGAATCCAGGATTTGGTTGCGATGACCATTCCTTTCTTGTCTTTGCGTTAGGTTTACTCTGAGCGTTTCCTTTCCCTCCTTTGGGATAAATAACGCACGCTGGCGACTCTTCTGTTCAGCCGGCGCCGATTTTCGCAGTAGCGACAGCTGGCGACTCTGCTGGGGATCCAACGTCCCCTGGCTGCTAAGGACTGCGACAGTTCCTTATGCGTTTGGGATCCAACGTCCCTTAAGCGAGTCAATCCTAGCGCTTGTTTTCCCATCGAGGATTTTGTATGGATTTACTTTTTCTGTATTTTACTTTCAGCATTATATTATTGTTATTATTGCTGTATTGGGGTGTGACGGGTGTTCTATGATTGAGAGATAAGTCGGACCTGGGCTTGAGTGCACCTAGAATTAGAGTGGAAAGTAGTGGGCGCGCACATGCTTTGCATGTCCTAGTGTCCCGCGAAATCCACACTCAGACGAGGTTCTTCTGGTTGGCCTCCTGTCCTACCCTTTGGGTGGCTCGGGTTGCTGGTTAGTTGGATTGTCGACTCTGGGAACCAATCATTTGGAAGTTGGCTAAGTGAGGCCTCTTCAGGATTTGATGATGCCACTCCTTCTGGGAATCGTATCATCAACCCTGAAAGTCTGTGACGCCGACGACCGCATAGGATGCCATACCATTGTCAGTTACTAGGACACCTACCTATGAGAGGGTTTGGGGGCTATGCAGGTAACTAGACTTCCAGATACCGGTTTGTTTCTTGATCTGAGATTCAGGCTACCTATGGACAGTTATTGGGGTCTGTCAGAGACCAAGTTGGAGTGATTATTGGGTCTGAGGCTTGATTGAAGCTTATGTATGAGGTCTATCTGAGACCATGGTTTGAAGAATATTGGAGGGTCTGTTGGAGACCTTGTTCTTGGTGTGATTTGGGCTTCTCAGTCGAAGCACTTGGTCCTTTGTTGCATTTTATTTGCATTGCATTGTTTGCATAACCATTATCATCGCATTCCATTAACGTGTGTCTGTGCTGCAGGTGCATTTGCATATTCCCTGATTCTAGTGTCCGGACTTCTGATTATTGATCATGGCTGGTTTGAGAATGACAGTTGCCTACAAGTTACCGACCCCTGATGTTACTCCCTTGCTTGGTTTGATTTCCCTTGCTGATGAGGATGTCCAGAGAAGCTTCAGGATGAGTTACGGGAGACTGTTGAGATTGGTTCGCAAACCAACTGATGATGAACTGAATGGGCTGTATACATTGATGCAATTCTATGACCCTGTCTTGAGATGTTTCACATTTGCTGACTTTATTTTGGGGCCTACCATGGAAGAGTATGCAGAGTTTATTGAGCTGCCAGTACAGAATAAGGTTCCTTTCATTCACTTTGACGTTGAGCCCAAGTTAGAGGACTTAGCAGTGGCTTTACACATGGACGCTTCTGAGTTATTGATGACTTCTTGGTGCGGGGTTCCAGGCTTCTCCCTCCAGTTTTTGATTGGTAAGGCCTAGGAATACGCCAAGAATGGATGCTGGGTAGTCTTTAACGCTGTTTTGGCTCTGTGCATCTATGGGATAGTGTTGTTTCCCAATTTCCCGAATTTTGTGGACATTGATGCAGTTCATTTGTTTGCTGCTGGCAACCCTGTACCCACTTTGATTGGAGATCTCTATCATTCATTGCACTAGAAAAATGAAAATAGGAGAGGAAAGACTGTTTACTGTTGTGCGCCGCTGTTGAACATGTGGTTTAAGAGCCATCTCCCCCTGAAGGGACCTTTGGTGGATGGTGCAACTACAGCTGACTGGCCAGAGCGCCTGATGAGACTATCTTCTGAAGACATTGAATGGTTTGACCGAGACTTGCTGGGGTCTGAGCTTATTTTCAGTTGCTCGGGGTATCCGAACGTGCCCGTAATAGGAAGGAAAGGATGCATTAATTATAATCCATCCCTGTTTGTTCGCCAGTTCGGATACGCATTGAAGAACCCACCTAGGGAGGAAGAAGTACGGGAATCTTTGTACTTCACCGGTGACTTGAATGGAGAGTTACTAGCCAAGCTTCAGCACGCTTGGATGCGTATCAACAGAAGAGGGAAACCACTATTGGGGAAGAATGATTGTCAGGCTTATGTACCATACAAAGTTTGGATCCAAGAGAGAGCAAAACAGTTGTTGATGCCGTTTCCAGCTGCACCAGTCCATGTTCATATTCCAGTAGAGGAACCAACCACCATTACTATGGAGGTCTACGAGCAAGTTGTAAAAGAGAAGGAAGCCTTGCTGTTGGCTAATGAAGAGTTAGAAAAGGAACTGGCTCAGATGCGTAGTGAGAAGAACACGGTTGTGCATTCTTTTCAACAGCAAACTGAGTTAGTAAACAGGCTAGGTGCTGAACTGACCGAAGAGAAAAAGAAGCGTGAACGCCTGGGGAAAGAATTCAGAAGCTCTCATGATATGTTGGAGTCCAAGAAGAAAGCACTCGATGCCGCCCACCGGGAAATCTCTTCTTGCAACAAAACATGGAATGCTACGCTAACCAACAATAAAAAGAGGGAAGACAAATTGAAGCAGCAAATTTCTGAACTCGAAGAGCAATTGAAGGCTAGCACTAAAAAGTATGAAGAGGAGGTGATGGCAAGATATAGTCTTCAGAACGCATTGAACAAGGCCATCGAAGGCAAGAAAGAGGCTGTGTCTCAGAAACGAAAGCTAGAGGATCGCTTCGGAGAAGGGGCATGGGAGGAATCTGCTGGTGATTTACGATGTATTCTCAAGCGAAGAGATCTACTTGTTGAGGGTCTGCTTACCCGACCAAGTCATCCAGAGACTAAGAGGTTATTAGAGGAGTACCAGGCCTATGGGAGCACTTGACCATTTCATGTATTAATGTGTATGCTTTATTTGCATTGCGCTGACCATCACCAGGATTGTTGGTTGAGGTCATGCCTTCTTATTGTACACTCATTGACATTGTATTCCTGGCATAATGGATTTCTCTGCAATATATGAGGTGTTTTTATGATTCGGCTCCGAACTTCGTATTGCTATCACTGTCACCGCACTGACACATTCGCACTAGAATCGGGGAGTGATACGCCCTAATGCACAGACACATACTGCATTGCATACACATTCATATTGCATTACAGGTGATTATTGAACTGTATCTCATTTCCTGCACTGTACAGGTCTTTTCAGGATTGAAAGTCAACGCCCGCACCGATACTCCACTCGTACCAACTGCAGAAGAGTTATGGATCAGATGCAGAATGAAATGCAGGACATGCGTGAGAAGCTGGCGCTATTCATGCAGACAATGGAGACCATTGTGAAAGGCCAGGAGAACTTGCAAGCTTTGGTGCAGCCTTTGCTGATGAGAAATGTTGGGCACGGAAACGAAGACCATAATTCTGTGCGAGTTGACACTGTTCACGGGGATGGTACTCCTACACCGGTAGCTCCACCTATGGTGAACATACCTGCTGTCAATGTGAACAACGGCGCTGCCACCGGGAACGGTAACGCTGGAATCGGTAACGAGACTGTCGTCAACAACGTTGGGTTCGGAGATGTCAACCTGGGTGGTGATAATATGGGAGGTAATGGCTTCGGTAACAACGGATTTGGCTTTAATGACCAGGGGTTTGATCATGCTGGGAAGTACGGCTTCAACGCTCAAGGCTTCGGACAGGACGGATTTGGTATTACCAATCAGGGTTATGGCGGATTCGGAAATGGAAATGGTGCTGGGATAATGACTTTTGGACCTGCCGGAGTCGCTCCGGGGTATGGTAACAGGGGGCGGGGCCCTGTAATGAATCAGACTAGATTCGGCCGTAACAACGGGTACGATGGATACGGAAATGGGAACGGTAATTGGCTAGAAGATCAGCAAGAAGATGCTTTCTCTGGTGGAGGTTTTGAAGGTCCTATGGATGATTCTCAGAGAATCAAGATGCTCGAGGAGCAGATGAAAGGCGTCGTGAATCAAAGTGCTGTTGGTTTAGATATGACCACAATGGGTCTGGTGCCTGGCCTGAGGGTACCACTAAAATTCAAAGCTCCCACATTTGACAAATATAAGGGGGATACCTGTCCAAAGGTGCATGTGCGGTCATACTATAGAAGGATGTCGGCTTATTCAAACGATGAGAGAATGCGGATGCATTTCTTTCAAGACAGCTTGTCTGGTCCTTCCCTTGAATGGTACATGGGGTTGGAGCCAACTCAGATAAAGACTTGGAAGTAGCTGGCCGAAGCGTTTGTGGCTCATTATAAGTACAATAGCGACTTGGCACCCAACCGAGTCCAATTGCAGGGGTTGTCCCAGAAGAAAGACGAGAGCTTCAAAGAATATGCGCAGAGATGGCGCGACCTGGCTGCACGAGTTCATCCTCCTTTAGATGACAAAGAAATGAATGATATGTTCATAGGAACATTTACTGGTGTGTTTTATGACAAGCTGTTTCATACTTCCTTGGGCAGTTTCTCAGACTTAATCTTGATGGGTGAGAAAAATTGAAAGCAACATTAAACTGGGAAGATTCCAAGCTGAGGAATCCACTTCAACTGGCAGTAACAGAAGGGCTTTCGGTGGGCGCCGTCAAGGTGATGCAAGTGCAGTATTCGGGGGCCGAGGCCGAGGCCGGGGCAGAGGTCGGAATCAGTATAGTCATCCGCAACAGGTGGCAAGTGTCACCATTCCATTTCAACAACAACCAATACCACCACAGCAGCAGCAGCCACAACAGGGGGTACATCCTGCCCAGCGTAGAATCCAGGGGGGCAAACCAAGGAGGGTGTTTGAAACGCCTCCTTCAACGTATGCCGAATTGCTATAGACGTTACTGGGTTTGAACTTGGTGGAAAAGAGGACTATGGCGCCAGTAACAGGCACTCCTCCGTACGGCTTTGACGCGAACAAGCACTGTGAATTCCACTCCGGGGCTCCTGGCCATGACGTAGAGAGTTTCCACGCGTTCAAGCATGTGGTACAGGATCTATTGGATAGTAAGGCTATCAATTTTGGACAAGCAGGTCCGAACATAGCACAAAAGCCCATGCCCAATCATGGGGAAAATGCTATTTTAACTGAGGAGGGTTTGAACTTGATTATGAATGTGGATGACCTCAAGACACCGTTGTGTGAGATAAAGAGCAGATTATTGAAAGGAGGTGTGTATCCGGGCTGCGATGAGTATTGTTTAGAGTGTTGGACCCAAGCTGGGGGTTGTGCTGAATTGAAGAAGGGTATTCAGACCTTGATAGATGGAGGCACCTTACAATTCGATAGAACGGCAGTTGAAGAACCTGCAGAGTTATCAGCGGATGAGCAAAGTGATGTAGCTACCGTGACAATTCCCCGAAAAACAATAACTATAACGGCGCCAGCCAGGCGACCGCCGATCACTATCACCAAGGCAGGACCAATCCCTTATGAGAGCACTAAGGCAGTACCCTGGACCTATGGGTTGGAAGCATACTGTGATGGGGTGAAAATTGATATTGGTAAACAGCCAGTTGAAGTTGTAGACAATGTCGTCGGTACCGGAGGGATGACGAGAAGTGGGAGAATTTTTATATCGCCTGAGGTAGAGGCTGAACGACTGGCGAAAGGAAAAGGAAAGATGAACGAGAATGTCCCTGTGCAGAGGAACGAAAAAGAAACGTCGCTGAAGGATGTAGAAGAGTTTATGCGCCTTATCCGTCAGAGTGATTACAAGATTGTTGAGCACCTTCAACAGACGCCATCGAAGATATCCATACTGTCGTTGCTATTATGTTCCGAACCTCATAGGAATGCATTGTTGAAAGTTCTGGATACGTCATTCGTACCCCCAAGATGTTTCTGTGAATCAGTTGGAGGGGGTGTTGGCGCACGTGAACGCAGGCCATAGCTTGGGATTTACGGACTTTGATTTGACCCCGAAGGGGAGAGAGCACAATATGGCGTTGCACGTCTCAGTTGAGTGTAGGGGCTCAGTCATGTCCCATGTACTAGTAGATACCGGATCTTCCTTGAACGTGCTGCCAAAGAAAGCTATGATGAAATTGGACATCAGGGGAATCATTTGTACGCCTAGTGACTTGGTGGTCAGGGCATTTGATGGTACACGAAGAACAGTCTTTGGATCCATAATGTTACCTCTACAGGTAGGGCCGGAGGTTTTCGAAACTGAATTCTACATTATGGACATCCAGCCAGCATACAGCTGTCTTCTCGGACGACCATGGATCCACGGTGCTGGGGCAGTCACATCTACCTTGCACCAAAAGCTGAAATACATGGTAGGGGACAGTGTGGTCACGGTCTGTGGAGAAGAAGATATATTGGTTAGCCATCTGTCATCATTCAAGTACGTAGAAGTCGACGGCGAGATTCATGAAACACCCTGTCAAGCCTTTGAAGGGTTGCGCATCAAAGACAAAGTTCCAGGGCCGAGTAAAGCGTTAGAGGTGGCCGTCTCGTCATACAAGGAGGCTCAGGCTCTAGTGAAGACTGGTGAGACAAAAGGCTGGGGCCAGGTTCTGGATATTCCCGTGAAGATGGACAGATTTGGGTTGGGATATCAACCGTCATCATCAACGCCTGCTGCTGGGGCACCCCGTTTCAAAGGACCGATAACAATCACAGCTAGTGGAGTGTATCACGAGGCCATCAACGCTGTTTCAGATTCTGAAGAAGGAGACAGTGACTGCGACATGGACGCCTGGATTCAGCCGAGCGTGCCAGGACAAGGATTATGCAATTGGTCTATTTAGGAGATTGTTCCTGTGACTACCAAACAGTAATGCTTTGTTTTCTTAATTGTTGAATAATCCAGTGTCCTACCCGGGGCATCGTGATTTCGCTTAGGGCCGTGCTGTTATGTATATTGCATTGTTTGATCATTAAATAAAAGGCGTTTTTTCATGTACAAATATTGCGATCTCTGTTTTTCCTGTTTTTGTGTTTTACAATAAAATGGCAACGTGGTTATTCGCTTTATACATATTTTGAAGCATTTAACCATTCCTTTTGCAGGATAATATTTTCAGATGACATCATTGAACCGCCTATGACTCATTTCGACTTTGAACACCCGGTATTTCAGGCCGAAGAAGAGATTGTTAAAGATGGCGACGTTCCAGAAGAATTGTCTTGGTTGGTAAAGCAAGAAGAAGGAGTCATTCTGCCTCATGAGGAGGTCATTGAAATTATTAACCTGGGGTCGGAAGGGGTTGAAAAGAACATCCGTATAGGAGCCGCGCTGCAGAGCGACGTCAAGCGAAGACTGGTTGAAATGCTCAGAGAGTACAGTGATGTGTTCGCTTGGTCGTATGAAGACATGCCTGGGCTGGATACGGATATGGTTGTGCACCGTCTGCCGCTAAAAGAAGAATGCCCGCCGGTTAAGCTGAAGCTTCGCAGAACTAGACCTGATATGGCAGTGAAAATTAAGGAGGAGGTTCAAAAGCAATGGGATGCTGGCTTCCTAGCTGTTACAAAATATCCCTCATGGGTCGCTAATATTGTACCAGTGCCAAAGAAAGACGGTAAAGTGAGAATGTGCGTAGATTACCGTGATTTGAACAAAGCGAGCCCGAAAGATGATTTTCCGCTTCCTCACATCGATGTGCTGGTTGACAACACTGCCCAATTCTCCGTATTCTCCTTCATGGATGGCTTCTCGGGCTACAATCAGATTAAAATGGCGCCAGAAGACATGGAGAAGACTACCTTCATCACACCTTGGGGAACATTTTGTTACAAAGTGATGCCCTTCGGACTAAAGAATGCTGGGGCAACGTATCAGCGTGCAATGATGACTCTTTTTCATGATATGATGCATAAAGAGATCGAGGTTTATGTCGATGATATGATTGCCAAATCCCAGACGGAGGAAGAACATTTGGTAAATCTGATGAAGCTATTCAAAAGGCTTAGGAAGTTCAGGCTGAGACTGAACCCTAACAAGTGCACCTTCGGGGTGAGATCGGGTAAACTGCTAGGGTTTATCGTGAGCGAAAAAGGAATAGAGGTTGATCCTGCAAAAGTAAAAGCAATACAAGAGATGCCGACGCCTAAAACAGAAAAAGAAGTACGTGGGTTTTTAGGGAGGTTGAACTACATCGCTCGGTTCATATCTCACTTAACAGCTACGTGTGAGCCATTATTCAAACTGTTGAAAAAAGACCAGGTTGTAACATGGAATGAAAATTGTCAAAAGGCGTTCGATAAAATAAAACAGTATTTGCAAGAGCCTCCTATTTTGATACCCCCAGTGGCAGGGAGACCCTTGATTATGTATTTGACGGTTCTTGAGGGAAGTATGGGTTGTGTTCTCGGTCAACACGACGAGACAGGAAGAAAAGAGCATGCAATATACTACTTGAGTAAGAAGTTTACCGAATGTGAATCTCGATACTCAATGCTCGAAAAAACTTGTTGCGCGCTAGCCTGGGCCGCCAAGCGTTGAGACAATACATGCTGAACCATACAACCATGCTCATCTCGAAGATGGATCCTATCAAATACGTATTTGAAAAGCAGGCATTATCGGGGAGAATTGCCCGTTGGCAGATGGTTTTGACCGAATACGACATCCAGTATGTCTCGCAGAAGGCTATAAAGGGGAGTGTATTATCTGAATACCTGGCAGAGCAGTCTATTGAGGACTACCAATCGATGAGGTTTGATTTTCCTGACGAGGATATCATGTACCTAAAGATGAAAGATTATGAAGAGTCGTTGCCAGACGAAGGACCAGAATTGGGTTCCAAATGGAAGTTGATCTTTGACGGAGCTGTAAACTCCTATGGCAGTGGAATAGGGGCAATCATCACTACTCCACATGGGTCGCACATCCCATTTACTGCTCGATTGACCTTTCCAGTTACCAATAACGAGGCCGAATACGAAGCTTGTATCATGGGGCTTGAAGAAGCCATTGATTTGCAAATCAAAAATCTGGATGTATACGGGGACTCAGCTCTGGTGGTGAATCAAATAAAAGGAGAATGGGAGACACGTCAGGCTAATTTGATACCATACATGAATTACGCGAGGAGATTGTTGCCTTTCTTTGACAAGGTTGAGTTGCATCATGTACCGCGAGCAGAGAATCAGATGGCTGACGCCCTGGCCACTTTGTCTTCCATGTATAAAGTCAACTTCTGGAATGAGGCTCCCAGAATTGTTATCTCTCGGCTTGACAGACCCGCCTTCGTGTTTGCCATTGACGAGGCATCTGATGATAAACCCTGGTATTTTGATATCCTTAATTTCCTGGAAAAAAAAGAGTATCCGGCTGGGGCATCCAGTCACGATCAGAAGACTCTCAGGAAATTGGCGGGTAATTTCTATCTGAATCCGGACGGTGTCTTATAGAAGAGAAATCACGACTTGGTGCTACTGCGTTGCGTAGACGAGAAAGAGGCAAAGTTGCTCATGGAGGAAATACATGAGGGTACATTTGGTACGCATGCTGGTGGGCATGCTATGACGAGGAAGCTGCTGCGGGCAGGTTATTACTGGCTAACTATGGAAACTGATTGTTTCAAGTTTGCGAAGAGGTGTCATCAGTGCCAGATCTATGCAGATAAGATCCATGTGCCTCCGAGTCCTCTGAACGTGATGTCGTCACCGTGGCCATTCTCAATGTGGGGAATCGATATGATTGGAAAGATCGAGCCAACGGCATCTAACGGACACCGGTTCATTCTGGTAGCAATCGATTATTTTACCAAATGGGTTGAAGCGGCATCCTATGCGAATGTGACCAAGCAGGTGGTAGCCAGGTTTATCAAGAGAGATATCATTTGCAGATATGGAATCCCCGAGCGGATAATTACCGACAACGGTTCAAACCTGAATAACAAAATGATGAAGGAGCTGTGTCAGAGTTTTAAGATCGAGCATCACAACTCCTCCCCTTACCGACCCAAGATGAATGGCGCTGTTGAAGCGGCCAATAAGAACATAAAGAAGATTATTCAGAAGATGGTGGTGACCTATAAGGACTGGCATGAGATGCTACCTTTTGCTTTGCACGGTTATCGTACGACGGTACGCACATCAACCGGGGCAACCCCGTTCTCGTTGGTATATGGAATGGAAGCAGTGTTACCACTGGAAGTTGAGATTCCGTCCCTGAGAGTGTTACGAGATGTCCAACTAGACGAGGCAGAATAGGTGAAAGACAGATTGAACCAGCTGAGTTTAATGGATGAGAAGAGGATAGCTTCTCTAGCATATGGTCGGTTGTACCAGAGCCGAATGAAGAAAGCATATGATAAAAAGATACATCCTCGGAGCTTTCAGACGGGCGACCTTGTGCTGAAAAGGATTCTCCCGCCACAGGCAGATCACAGGGGCAAGTGGACCCCCAACTACGAAGGGCCATACGTTGTCAGAAGAGTCTTTTCAGGAGGAGCTTTGTTGTTGTCCACCATGGACGGTGAATACTTTACGTCGCCTGTGAATTCGGACGCAGTTAAAAAATACTTTGCTTGAAAATGACCCGCTGGACAGAAAAAGAGAGTCCAGGCAAAAAAGGGGCATCCTGGAGAACCAAAAACAGAATGAAAGGTTCGGGCAAAAATTAGGGATAAAATTGAAAAAAATGTACACCCGCGAAGTTGAAAACCTACACTGGGCGGCTTCGGCAAAAAAGGGTATCCCGGTGAACTGAAAACCCGTAAACGGCGGTTCACGCAAAAGTTAGGGATTTGAAAAGCAAATGACTGCGGTCCGAATTTGATACTGCGATGCGCATTGGTGCGGGAAAATATACCTGAGGGGTCGATTATCAGATACAATCTCTTCGTAAGTGTGAATACCGGGAAAGCACTAGAGTCAGGCGAGTCATAGGAGGATCAGCTCGTGATGTTCGTCTGCATCTCGTTGCCGACATGTGTACAAATTTGATCTGTCATTGTATTTATCATTCTTGTGCATACTTGTATATTTGTTGTGCGTAGCTTCCTCTTTTCAGGAGTTACATCCCGTGTACAAAACTCCGCCCATTTAGGGGCCCAATCAATGAAACATGTTATTCAGTATTTGATGCTGGTTCTTTACTGTTTTGTACATGACAAACGCCAAGGTTTAATAAAACTAGCAAGTGTATAACGTCGCTGGCCCTTGCCAATAATTGCTAAAACTTTGAATTAACTGAAAATAATGTCACGAACGCTAACCTGAATGGATTTGGTTGCATAAACTTGTCTTGTCTCGTTTGTGGTGTTGCAGGGTTCTTGACCATATGAAATGGACGATCAAAAGATTGCAATACTGACCAGAGGCTCGTGACGGAAAGACTCGATCCCCACGCAGGTCTCGCTTCTGAGATGACAATGTTCCTTACCAAAGAAAGATCAAATTCCCCAGCTAGTCGCAGCTTACCTGAAGGATATTCTCCAGCAAGGTCGTTTACCCTCAGCAGAATTGATGATTCCAAGATCAAAGGCTGTATTCAGATAGTATGGTGTCCCGCAAGAGGATTCCCCCATCTCGAGCAGAGTGGTTTAGCCTCAGAAGACTAATATTTCCTAATTTGTGAGCTGTACCTAGACAGTCCACTCTTCCCAGTAGAGATTCCCTTCCCAGTAGGGTCATTTACTCTCCCCCAGTGAAGCCAATTGATTTTCCCCAAGAGAATCGTTTCGTCCCCAGCGGAGTTCTCTTTCCAGCAAGTGTTTTCTTTCCTCCCAGTGGAACTCAAAGGTTAAAGCTCTCCCCGGCAGAGTTGGCTGTATGTCCTGGCATTTATTTTGTCGGAATACCGTGTGATACCCGTTCACTCTCCGGCAGAAGTCCAATCATGATTGGCGCATTCAGTTATTCCTCAGCGAAGTTGGCTTCATTCTTCCAGCATTTATTTTGCTGGAATAATTCTGTGACGCTTGGTTATCCCCAGAGGAGTTGGCGTTGTCCTCAGCATTTATTTTGCTGAAGCGGTTTTCTGTATCCCAGCAGTTCGAGCTTGCATCTGCATTGGCATATAGTGTCATATTTGCATCTACCAAATAAAAAACGCGTAACATTTCCATGTTGAATGGAGCATTGCGTCATTGTCAAACATATGCATTTTGAAACATAAGCCAGGTTGGTTAACCGATTGTTTCTAGTGTTGTTTCCCTTGCAGGTGGAGAGAGCTCGTGCTCAAATTAATTACCAAGCATTCAAGATCTCGGCGTGAGACGTGTAATGATAATGTCAATCGTGGAATTATTCCCCACAGAGTTGCTTGTTTAAGTTCTCTTACCCCTCCAGCGGAGTATTTCTTCAAGATTGCTGTTATAACAATATCAAAAGATTTCGTGAATCGATTTTTGGAGGTTGTCTGGCAGTGTGGATTCAGAAAACCCCCAGTAGAGTCCTTCTCAGATTTGCTGCCATGTTAGCACTGAAAATTGGAAGACTAGACTCATATTGTGTTACCCATGTGATTGATGGAGCTAGCAGCTGCAAAGATAGGCAGAAAAGTTGTACCAGAGTGATTTCCCGTAGCAAAGGCGGAGTTATTTTCCTGCATCTGGCAGAGTATTTCCCGTAGCAGAGGCGGAGTTATTTTCCTGTATTTGACAGAGTATTTCCCGTAGCAGAGGCGGAGTTATTTTCCTGTATCTGGAAGAGTATTTCCCGTAGCAAAGGCGGAGTTATTTCCCGTAATGGTGACAGAGTTATTTCCCGCAGTGGTGGCGGAGTGTACCCGTAATGGTGACGGAGTTAGTTTTCCTGTATTTGGCAGAGTGTACCCGTAATGGTGACGGAGTTATTTTCCTGTATTTGACAGAGTATTTTCCGTAGCAGAGGCGGAGTTATTTTCCTGTATCTGGCAGAGTATTTCCCGTAGCAAAGGCGGAGTTATTTCCCGTAGCAGAGGCGGAGTTATTTTCCTGTATTTGACAGAGTGTCGTCCCGTAGCAAAGGCGGAGTTATTTTCCTGTATTTGGCAGAGTATTTCCCGTAGCAAAGGCGGAGTTATTTTTCGTAATGGTGACGGAGTTATTTTCCCGCAGTGGTGGCGGAGTCATTTTCCCGTAATAATGACAAAATTTTCCCGCAGTGGTGGCGGAGTGATTTCTCGTAGTGGTGGCAGTGTTATTTCCCGTAGCAGTGACGGTGTTATTTTTCTGTAATGGCGGGGTTATTTTCCTGTGTCATTGGCAGGGTCACATTTTGTTGACAGAAGTACTTCTCCCAGTGAAGTCAATAAGTTCATTCCAGTATTAACGAGACGATGTCGAAATCAGATTTGTAGATAGTGTTCCCTAAACAGTTGTGCAGTTTATTTCTGCGGTTGGCAAATTTCTGGGTTCTTAGTATTCAACCGTCTCGTACCTCGAATGTTTGAAGGTCGTTCTCTCTTCACCCAGTCGGGTCCAAGTCGTTTGAATAGGGGCAGCTGTTGCACCCTAAAATTTGCTCAATCTACTCCACTTGGTTTATGTCTCATAGCTTTAGCATTTGCATAAGCAGTCATGTACATAGTCTAATCATTTGCATAGCATAGCATAACAATCTGACAAGGGACCAAGTGCCATTCTTATTTATATGAGCCTATCAAGAGGTTCTTATTCAAATTCAAGCCTATCCAAGTCATCAGAAATAAATTGAAGCTTGAGAAGTTAGTGGACCAATCAGTGGGTTTTTCTCCTATCTTGAGGGCATGGGAAGATCATCAGAGAAGTTGTGGACTATGAAGTGAAAGCATGGAGGGTATATAGACATCATGGAATACCTAGAGGGTAATTTTGAAAGTAAGACAAGTCATTGATGTGGTTACAAGAGTTGCAGTTGAAGACAGTCAACTAGGGTTTCATCTGGGTCAACCCTGGGTCAACCCTAGGTCAAATGCTTGATTAAAGGGCATCAAGGCCTGTTTGAAAGATGTGGGATGCCTCATTTGATATGTGGATATGGATGTGGTGTTGTGCCAAGGAGAAATCAATATCAATCAAGAAGAAGAGAGGTTTCTAAATTAGGGTTTCTGTGTAAAATCCCCTAGTTTAGGGCAAACTTCCAAGCAAGATAATTCAAAATTCAAGCCTCAAATGGATCCTTTGCCAACTTGAAACTTGTAGAGTATCTCAAGACCTTTAATTTGAGTGGTGGAAGGCATCAAGAAGATCTATATAACTCAAGTTATGGTTCTTGCAAGTTACAGGTCATCTGAGGACACTGAAATTTGTCTGTGAAAGTTACTTGACTTCCAAGCAACTTTTACCCCTCAAGGAGTTTTCAAATGGATTTCTGGCCAACATGAAAGTTGTTACTCATGATCTTATCTTTCTATAAAGGTATGGTATGCCTTCATCTGATTCGTAGAACTCTACTTATGATCTTGGCAAGCCAGGGGTATTTTGGGAAAGTAGAATTACAGGTCATTTCAAGCATATGCCCAAAACTCCTATTTCCAAACTTCAAATGAAGAAATGTTCAACATAAAACTTGCTCCAAATGACCTTTTGAGTCTAGAAAAGTTGTTGTGGCAAGTTGGAAATGCATGGAACTTAGATTTGCAAAATTGACCAATATTAAAGGGAAAAATACCTTTTTAAATGACCAAAATTGTGATTTTTTGATACAAAAGCAAAACCAAGCATATGACCAACCAATTTGAAGGTAAATTGCATTTTAAGATTATTGGCAATATTAGTTTTTTGGTTTGAAGTCAAGAAATTGGAGTTATCATAAGTTGCTTGTAAAAGAAGATACACTTGCCAAATCAAGCTAAGACCAATGCACAAGGCAAGTAAGCATCCACACACTTTCTAATTGTCATGAAAAGAGAAATTCAAGAGATTTTGAGGGGCTGTAACAAGGCAATGCAGAGCTGATTTTTCAACTTGGCCATTTTCATTTTCTCATGCAATGATATATGAAACTTCTCATGGGATTAATCTAGCATCTTCCAGAACTTTCCATCATCATCTATATAAACACTAGAGCTGATCCAAGAAGGGGTTGAACTTCATTTTGATCAAAAACTCATAGTTTCACTCCATCTTGCATTTTTGCAAATTCCTTCGAATCCTCTTAATTCTTCATCATTCATTCAATTTTATGATTCAATTTCATTCAATAATCATCCCTGAGTAGATTACAAGCAAGATCTGAAGAAGAAACTGCAAGAATCGTGCTATGCAATTCTCTCTTCTTCAAGTACAAGAAGAATTGGTTACAAAGATCCAGGTGGTTTGAGCTCGAATTGTTGCATACAGAATCAAGATTATAGCACATTGAATGATCTTGGAGCATTGCAAGCTGTGAATTGAAGAGAATCTCCATCTGTTTTCAACTGCTTAACAGGTTAGTGTTTCTCACATTTTGGCTCGAATTAGGTAGCATGATGTAGAATTGTTAGGTTAAACATGGTTTAGGTGGTTAGAGGATTGATTCTGGAGCTTTAGGCAAGATTTCATGGAGGTTGATGTGTGCATGTAAATTCGGTTTGGACCTAGAACATAGTGGTTAGGATGTTATAATCTTAGATAATTAGCTAGTTGTGATCAGTATGGCATAAGGATTGTTTTTGTACAAAGATTGGTGAGTTTGGTGATGATTGAAACCTGAGGAAATGTTGAGTTCTTGATGTTCTACCTTTCGGTTTGGATGATAGAGGGTGATTTAAGGCAAACCAACACCATGGTTGTGTTCTACGCAAGAAATAGAGTAAATTTGGTGTTTGTATCATGTCATTTGATGGAGAGATGAGAGAGAATGAGAGGATGGAAGATTGATGCATGATGCTCGTATATTCATGGATTCTGAAACCCTAATGTGACCAAGGTTGAAGATGAAATCCACACCATTGAACACGCAGGTTGACCAGTTGACTTGGAATAGATCTCACGGCCAGCATTCAAAACAAATTGGAGGGAAGAAACAGCAGCGTCAATACGCAGCGTTTCATTAAAACGCTGGCTGGACTTTAATAAGCATTGCTTTCCACACCCCCCTGAGCGAGGCCCAAGTTGAAATGAACTACATTCCACTGCTATTCGCACCGATGTTTTTTTTTTCTTTTAGCTTTAATTTTTTTTTCTGATTGTGAAACTGGGCCCAGGCGCTTCGCTATTGCCACCCCCCATGTTGGGCCCAGAGGTGAATAATAACTGCATTTAATTTCTATTCTTACCCCCTGCATCATTTTTCTTATTAAATTTTCTCCAAATTTTCTCAATCTTTAAAAATTCATAATAAAATGAAAAATGAATATTTTTTAATGAGACTTTTTTTCCCATTTTCCATTTTCTGTCAAGAAAAATATAAAAATCATAAATTGTCATTTTATTTCATTTTCATATTTTTTGTATATTTTTGCATTTAATTGCTTTCTTTAATTCTTTTAGTTGATGCTACCAATTGTTGAATTTAGTTTAGGAGCTTCCTTTAGGATTTTCACCCCATTCTTTTTAGTACAACTAGATATGGATATTAGGTGTCCCTTGGTTTTTTATACCATTTTTTTTAGGATTTATTTTAGGTAGTTTAGTTAGAAACTATTAGGATAGTCAATTAGGGTTGTGAATATGACATAGGTGTAACAAAATAGTTTCTTTTTGGGTCTTTTTTAGGACAAATTAGGAGATGGGACTATAGGGGTATTAAGGGTAAGCATGATAGTTCCCTTAGAAAATGCTAGAAGTTCCCCTATTATATTAATACTATTAGTATATTTTTGTAATTGATTGATTGTATGGTGTGCCCTTTCTAGGGTTATTGTTTGATTGTATGGGGTATTGGGCCTGCTTGGGGTTTGGGTTTGAGTGAAGACTTTGTTGATGAAGCCATTGAAGACAAAAGGAGTGAAGATCAATTTCAAGAGTTGATGAAGAGTATATCTTGCTTGCAGCTGTTGAAGCTTATAGGAACTAGGAGCTAGGTAGAGCTTAAAGTAGAAACTTGCTTCATAAACATGGAAGGTCTTGTTTGCCTTCATCCCTCTCTATGATGCAGAGTCTCTATAGGATACTCACCCCCTTCCTTTGGAAGGCTTGGTGACAGTATCTAAGAGATAGAACTCTTGAGAGAAACATTCTACATTTTGTTAACAGTCTGTTTGCCACCTTTGGTGGTCAACTAACTGTTTAACATCCCAGTTCATCCTATTGATGGTTCCTCATCCTGGAGGGTCTGATTTGAAGAAAAGCCATGAAAGATTGAAGATAGAGACCTTGCTTGAAGATGAAGATTGTGCTGTTGAAGCTATGCATGTGACTGCTGCTGTTTGAAGCCCTGCTGTTCGAAGCTGTTGAAGGTGTTTACTGTTAGAGTTTCTTTCCTGGAAGATTGATGCTTACTTGAAGCTTGTAGATGTTTGAAGATGACTTGAAGATAGAAGATGATGGAGCTTGCTGTGCAGAGTTGTTGTTTGCTGTTTATTTTTGTTGTTTATAATTTTTGATGTATTGTTTGAGTTTCCCGGACTGTATTGTTTGCCAATTAATCTGTTAGGTTGAAAGCGAATCTTGTTCGCTTTTGCCTGTTGTTTTCTAGGTTCGAGGTTTAGTGGGACTCCCTTGCCTCGCTTGTATTATTGCATTCATGCATATTTTACTGTTTTATTATATATATTGTTTCTGTTTTCGCTTATTCCCTTAGGATCTCTGTTTCTCTCTGCGCAAGAGAGGAACATGATAGACATTAGGTCTTAACCCATGCATGATAACATTAGGTTAGTGTGATTCCCTTTTCAACCATAGGTTAGAGTTCTGTCTCTTCTTTCTCAAAACAAACAGAAAAACACAATAAATATTCCAAACACAATAAAAGACACTTCTTTCGTAAAAGAATGTGAACTCATCAAAACGTCATTTTTGTCCGCTCGGACTGTTAATCAGAAAACCCTTTTTCAGAAGGAGATAAAAACAATCAAGACAGACCTGTGTCGTACATGGCCCGAACTACGTTTGCTCTGATCTTTCATGCCGTGTGGAAGTACGTAGGCATAGGATGCGACGTCCTAGCGAGCAACCTTCCCCTCCTTTCCAGTAGGTAGGCGAACTACGTTGACTCTGATTTCTCGTTCCAGACGGGAATACGTAGGCATAAAGTGCGATACTTTGCCGAGTCATTTTATTTTCTTTTAACCCCAGACCTGTAGAATAGATAGAATAACAATCCGTACCAGAAAACAAGCGTGGATCCCGTCGAGTACGACGGACGTGAGGGGTGCTAATACCTTCCCCTTGCGTAACCGACTCCCGAATCCAGGATTTGGTTGCGATGACCATTCCTTTCCCGTATTTGCGTTAGGTTTACTTCGAGCGTTTCCTTTCCCTCCTTTGGGATAAATAACGCACGGTGGCGACTCTTCTGTTCAGCCGGCGCCGATTTTCGCAGTAGCGACAGCGTGCATAGCATTTACCCAAACGCGTAGCATTTCCATTTCGTATGGAGCATTACGCTATTTCAAACATACCCATCTGAAGCATAAGCCAGGTTCGGTACCTTTGGTTCCGGTTTCCTTTGAGGGTTGAGGATTTTGAATTCAAGAGGTCTTTTGTATTATCCCCCCGTTGGGCGGATCTTTGGGGTCTTCGTGTTGTTGGTTTTTCCTCGGCAGAGTCGTTTGTTTAAACCTCTCTTTCCCTATCGGAGCTTTCCTCGCAAGTCGTGAGTCGGTTGATTCTGTCGCCTGCCTATGTTGGATATGTTATGTCAACTTTTGGTTGGTAATTCCCAGCGTAGTCTATTTCGGGTATGTTTATCCCAACTTTTAGTTGGTAATCCCTGGTTTCCCGGAAAAGTCCTTATTCCAACTTTTGGTTGGTAATGTTGGTCTCATTCCAACTTTTGGTTGGTGATCTCTTGGAATTTGGATGTTGTTCCAACTTTTGGTTGGTAATCCTTGTTTTCCTCAGTAAAGTTGATTACTCCAACTTTTGGTTGGTAATCTTTGTTGCAGTCAGTTCATTTTCATTCAGCGGTTCCGGCAATCCTAACTTTTGGTTAGTGGCCTTTTTATTCCAACTTTTGGTTGGTAGTTCCGGGTGTTATCCCAACTTTTGGTTGGTAGTCTCCCTTTGTTGACGTTATTCCAACTTTTGGTTGGTAGCCTTCCTTTGTTGATCATTCCAACTTTTGGTTGGTAGTCTGCTTTTGTGGCCATTATTCCAACTTTTGGTTGGTAGTTTCGGATGATCATTCCAACTTTTGGGTTGGTAGTCTTCTGTGGTGGAGTCAGCTTTGTTCAGCGTCCCCAGTGATTTTAACTTTTGGTTAGTAGCTTATGTTCCGACTTTTGGTCGATGTTGGTCTTTTCCTGGCGATCCTAACTTTTGGTTGGTAGTCCCTAGTGGGGTCCGACGCTTTGTTGGCGTATTCCAACTTTTGGTTGGTAGTCCTTTGTTCTTGGGGTTGTTGTCCCAACTTTTGGTCGGTATCCTTCGTGTGATTCCAACTTTTGGTTGGTAGCTTTGTTCGATTCCAACTTTTGGTTGGTAACTTCGTGTGATTCCAACTTTTGGTTGGTAGCTTTGTTCGATTCCAACTTTTAGTTGGTAGCTTTGTTTGATTCCAACTCTTGGTTGGTGAGATTTTGGTGATGTTAGTCCGATTTTTGGTTGGTATCCTTTGCTTCAATTCCAACTTTTGGTTGGTAGCTTTGTTTATTTCCAACTTTTGGGTTGGTAAGATTTCGTGGGCGCGATCCCAACTTTTGGTTGGTAGTCTTTGGTTTCTCCTGTGGAGTGTTATCCCAACTTTTGGTTGGTAGCTTGTGGTTGTCTGGTTATTTCAACTTTTAGTTGATAGTGTGGATTCGACTTTGTTCGGTATTCCGATGATCCCAACTTTTGGTTGGTAGTTTATGGTTAGTACTGACTTTTGGTCAGTGTACTTCCCCAGCGGATTATTCTTGTGTTTAGTTCACTTATCTCCGGAGATTTATGCGGTTGGAAAATTTTTGGGTTTGTTGGTATTCAACCGTCCTGTACCTTGATTGTCTGAAAGTCGTTCGCTTTTCACCCAGTCAGGTCCAAGTCGTTTGAATAGGGGCAGCTGTTGCACCCCAAAATTTGCCCAACCTTTTCTTGGCTTGGCTTTCGTTTCATTTCATTTTCTTCTAGCATTTCTGCATTGCATAGCATTTGTTCTTGAGACAGGGATCGAGGTTTTCCTGTGGCTCAGAATTCACTTTCAGTGCAAGCAATTAAAGCAGCGAGCTCCGGCATTTCTTTTGCCCAACGGTCGGGCGACCGGTTTTATTTTGTTTTGTAGGTTATTTTCAGCCAAGAAAGAAGCGTGCAGGCTATCGTGAGCAATCTCATGGTTACAGTGTTCAAGAACACATTCCAGAAGCTTAATAGGGTTTGAAACAGCAAGAAACGGGCAGGTTTCCCTCCAAAAGGCGCCAGAATTCAAATTTTTGAGGTGTTAATGTTAGAACACAGATTGGTGTTTAATATATCTCATTGTTTTGATGATAACATAAATGAAATTTTGTATAAAGGAAATATATACTCTAATTGTGTTTAAGTAATTTTGTTTCAGATCTTAAATTATATGTTCATCTGGAAGCAAAAATTACATCTGCAACTGAAAAGAACGTTAAGACTCTGAGCGTCAGAAGCAACATTTCAGAAGACTCTGAGCGCTGCCTGAAGTGACTCTGATCTGCTACAGATGACTCTGAGTGAAACTAAGAAGAATTTGAGTAAAGAGCATACAACATTGTTTTAGAAGACTCTGTAAGTACTTCATGCTGCAAGTACAGAGGCTCTGATGTTCAACTATGCGCTGATTGTAACATTCACGCTTTAGCACTATTGCTGCAAGACTCTGATCTGAAGAACAAGGAACTACATCAGAGGATATGATGTTAGTATCTATTGAAGGATATATTTTATTCACTTGAAAAGATGCTAGCTCAAAGAAAAGATCCGTTGCTAATCCCAACGTCTGCTCCAACGACATTATTCCTCATTTATGCATGATACAAGAATTCAGACACAAAGCACATATTTGAACATTCCTCTTCCTGGAAAGGAAAAGTCAATAGAAGACAAAAAGGTAACAGAGGCAGCAGAGCGTACAGCAATGCACAATCTTTGAGATAAGGACTTGAAGTTGTATTTAAACAAGCTTCAACATCTTTCCAACGTTGACGAATACTGACGAATCATTTTGAAAGAAAAACAACTCACAAGCTCTCATTCAAATATTCTTCAAGCTTAACAGTTTTCATATTCATTCTTAATCTTGTGTTAACATCGCTGTTGTGATATAGCTTGTTAGAAGCAAAACCTTAAACACAAATTGTTAGTTTAAATCTTTTGTAAAAAGAATTCCTTAAGAAGACCTAGTTGTGGTCAGAATTTCTTGAGAAGACTAAGACTGTTGGTCTTAGTGGTTAACACTGTAATTAGTTTGATTTAGTGGATTAAGTCCTCATTGAGAAAGGAAAATCACCTTGGTAGGGTGGACTGGAGTAGTTTGAGTTCAAACGAACCAGGATAAAAATATCTTGTTATTTTATATCTTCCAATTTGTTTTAAAAACCCTTATTCAACCCCCCCCCTGTTTCTAAGTGTTTTTCTCACCTTCAGTTGGTATCAGAGCTCCGGCTCTGTAGTGCTATCACTTGACAGTGAAAGAGAGATCCAGTTGGGAAAAACTCTGGTTTGATTATCATCTTTGATATTATGGTTGAAGCTTCAACTTCAACTTCCAACAACAAATATGAAGATAGAGATAGAATCAACACCAAACCTCTCATGTTTGGTGGTGAGAAGTTTGATTACTGGAAAGATAGAATAGAAAGTTTCTTTCTAGGCTATGATGCTGACCTTTGGGATTTGGTCATTGATGGTTATGTTCACCCCACTGATGGGGATGGCAAAAAGATTGACAGAAAGTTAATGACTGAAGCTCAGAAGAGAGAATTCAGGAATCATCATAAAGCAAGAACCATTCTATTAAATGCTATATCTCATACTGAGTATGAGAAGATCACAAACAGAGAAACAACATTTGATATGTTTGAATCTTTGAAGATGACTCATGATGGAAACTCCCAAGTAAAGGAGACCAAGGCTCTGGTGCTCATCCAGAAATACGAAGCCTTCAAGATGGAGGAGTCTGAATCTGTGGAAACTATGTTCTCAAGATTTCAGATCCTAACTGTTGGGTTGAAGGTTCTGGATAAAGGTTACTCCACTTCTGACCATGTCAAGAAGATCATCAGAAGCTTGCCAACAAGGTGGAGACCAATGGTGACAGCTCTGAAGCTTGCAAAGGATCTGAATAAGATCACGCTGGAGGAACTGATCCTTAAGGAGTCACGAGATTGAGCTGGAGGAAGACGAGCCTCAGAAGAAAGGTAAGTATGTTGCTTTAAAATCTAACAAATCTGCTAAAGCTTTGCAGGTTATTGAAGAAAGCTCTGAAGAATCTTCAGAAGAACAAAATGAATTATCTTTGTTGTCCAAGAGGATAAACAAACTCTGGAAGCATAAGCAGAAAAAGTTCAGAAACTTTAAAAGATCTGATCAGCATGGTGATTCTTCTGGACATAAGAAATCTGGAAAGAAAGATATAGTGTGTTATGAGTGCAAGGAGCCTGGCCACTATAAAAATGAATGTCCCAAACTTCTGAAGGAGAAACCCAGAAGGAAGTTTGAAAAGAAGAAGAAAGTCTTAATGGCCACGTGGGATGATTCAGATGCTTCTGAATCTTCATCAGAATCAGAAGATGAGTGTGCTAATGTAGCACTAATGGATGACGTGGAGGACCACGAAGAAGCTGCTGAATCTGGATCAGAATCAGATTCTGAGGAGGTATTTTATGAACTCACTAGAACTGAACTTTCTGAAAGTTTATCAGAAATTCTGGAAAGCTACAGCAAAATCAAACTCAAATACAAGAAGCTCCAAAGTTGTCTTGCATCTGAGAATGATCAGCTGAGATCAGAAGTTGTTGAGCTTAAAGTAAACAATCTTAAAATAAAAAATGAATTAGAAAAAGCTCAGAAATCTGACTCAGAACCTATATCATGCTCTAAAAACATTTTAGAAGAGTATGACTATAGCTTTCAGAAGTTTCTGGCTAGAGGCCTAGAGAGAAGCAAGATGGCTTCAATGATCTATGGCGTAAGTAGAAACAACAGAAAGGGAATTGGATATGAATCACCTTCTGGGAAGGATTTAAATCCAAAACCTATTGATAAACTGACATTAAGTATTCTCCTCTATATACTCATTTCAAATTTGGTCATTTAAATGATATTAAATACACATGTTCTGATAAGAACAATCTTGTGTTTAATAAACCAAAATTCCATTAGAACAAGGATGCTTATAAGGGAAAGAAATTCAGAAAGAATTTCAAACCTACTAACCCCAGAGGACCCAAGAAAATATGGGTACCTAAGGACAAAATGATTTTTGTTGCAGACATCCTTAGCAGCAAAGTTGAAACACGAATCATGGTACTTGGACTCTGGCTGCTCGCGTCACATGACGGGAAGAAGGTCTATGTTCCAAAGCCTGGAGCTTAGATCTAAAGGTAATGTGAAGTTTGGAGGGAACCAGAAGGGCAAGATAATTGGCTCTGGAACTATAGGTAATGGTAACCTCCCTTCCATTTCTAATGTCTTACTTGTTGAAGGATTAACACATAATCTATTGTCCATAAGTCAATTAAGTGACAATGGTTATGACATAATCTTCAATCAAAAATGTTGTAAAGTTGTCAATCAAAAAGATGGCTCAATCCTCTTTAATGGAAAAAGGAAGAACAACATTTATAAAATCAATCTTTCAGAACTTAAAGTTCAGAATGTAAAATGCCTTCTATCTGTTAATGATGAGCAATGGGTCTGGCACAGTAGATTGGGGCATATTAGTATGAGACGTATATCTCAGATTAATAAACTCAATCTGGTTAGAGGACTTCCTCAGTTGAAGTTCAACTCAGATGCTTTTTGTGAAGCATGACAGAAAGGAAAATTTTCAAAATCTTCTTTCAAAACAAAAAATGTTGTTTCAACCTCAAGACCATTAGAGCTGCTTCATATTGATTTGTTTGGACCAGTGAAAACTGCATCAATCAGAGGCAAGAAGTATGGATTAGTCATTGTTGATGACTACAGCAGATGGACATGGGTAAAATTCTTGAAACACAAGGATGAGTCTCATTCTGAATTCATTGACTTCTACAAACAAGTCCAGAACGAAAAAGAATTTAAAATTGTTAAATTCAGAAGTGATCATGGTGGTGAAGTTGAAAACAAATATTTTGAAAAATATTTTAAAGAAAATGGCATTGCACATGATTTTTCTTGTCCTAGAACTCCTCAACAGAATGGAGTTGTAGAAAGGAAAAATAGAACGTTGCAAGAAATGGCCAGAAGCATGATCAACGAGACTAACATGGCAAAACATTTTTGGGCAGAAGCAGTGAATACAACTTGTTATATTCAGAACAGAGTGTCTGTAAGACCTCTTTTGGAGAAGACTCCTTATGAACTATGGAGGAACAGAAAGCCCAACATTTCTTATTTCCATCCTTTTGGATGTGTATGTTTTATGTTGAATACTAAAGAGAATCTGAACAAGTTTGATTCTAAAGCACAGAAGTGTTTCATGCTTGGATATTCTGAATGCTCTAAAGGCTACAGAGTATACAATACTGAGACACAGATTGTAGTCGAATCAATTCATGTTAGATTTGATGATAAGCTTGGCAATCAAAAGCCAAAGTAGCTTGAAATTTTTGCAGATAGAGAAGTGCTTCTCACAGACTCTGAAGACTCAGAGGCAGACAAAGCTCAAGTGAAAGAACTAGAAGTAACGCCAGATGCTACTCCCTTGGCTGCTCAGATGAACAACTTGAACATTTCTGAAGAACCAACTGTTAAAGGATCATCCAGAATCAAATCCTCTCATCTAGAAGAGATGATCATTGGAAAGAAGGATGACCCTATTAGAACAAGATCCTTTCTCAGATCATCTGGAACTTCACTATTTGGTCTAGTGTCAATCATTGAACTAACCTCTGTGGATGAAGATCTAGTAGACAATGATTGGATACTTGCCATGCAAGAGGAGCTTAACCAATTCACAAAGAAATGACGTTTGGGATTTGGTTCCAAGACCAAAAGGATTTAATATCATTGGAACTAAATGGGTCTTCAAAAACAAGTTGAATGAGCAAGGAGAAGTAGTCAGAAACAAAGCTAGGCTAGTTGCTCAAGGATATAGTCAGCAAGAAGGAATTGATTACACGGAGACGTATGCTCCTGTGGCAAGGTTAGAATCTATTCGCTTACTTATTTCATTTGCTGCATAGAATAACATCACTCTATATCAGATGGATGTTAAAAGTGCTTTCTTAAATGAATTAATTGAAGAAGAAGTTTATGTTCATCAACCTCCTGATTTTGAAAATGAAAAACTTCCAGAACATGTTTTTAAACTCAAGAAATCACTCTATGGCTTAAAACAAACTCCCAGAGCTTGGTATGAGAGGCTGAGTAATTTCCTTCTGGAAAATAATTTTATCAGAGGAAAAGTGGACACAACTCTATTTCATAAATCAATTAAGAAAGACATCTTAATCTGTCAGATTTATGTAGATGACATTATCTTTGGTACAATAAATATTACGCTTGGAAAGGAGTTTGCTCAATCTATGCAGGTAGAATTTGAGATGAGCATGATGGGAGAACTCATATTCTTTCTGGGAATCCAAGTCAATCAAACTCTAGAAGACACATACATACATTAGACTAAGTATGTGAAGAAGCTTCTGAAGAAGTTTAATATGATTGAAAGTAAGTTGGATAAAACTCCAATGCATCCTACAAGCACTCTTGGAAAAGAAGAGGTAAGTAAGAAGGTAGATCAAAATCTCTACAGAGGTATGATTGGATCTCTTATGTATTTGACTGCTTCTAGACCTGATATGCTATTTAGTGTTTGTCTGCGTGCTAGATTCCAATCAAATCCTAGAGAATCTCACTTAACAGCTGTTAAGAGGATTCTGAGGTATCTGAAAGGTACTACTAATGTGGGTCTGTGTTATAGAAGATCTGATGAATACAAACTAGTAGGATTCTGTGACGCTGACTATGCTAGAGATAGAGTAGAACGTAAAAGTACTTCTGGAAGCTGTCAGTTTCTGGGAAGTCATCTGATCTCTTGGTTCAGCAAGAAGCAACCCAAAACTGCGCTTTCAACAACAGAAGCAGAATACATTGCTGCTGCTGGATGTAGCACTCATATGCTTTGGATGAAAAGTCAACTAGAAGATTATCAGATACATGAGAGTAACATTTCCATCTTCTGCGATAATACTTCTGCTATATGCTTGTCTAAAAACCCTATTTTACACTCTAAGACAAAGCATATAGAAATTAAACATGATTTCATCAGAGACTATGTTCAGAAGGGAATTATAAGTTTAAACTTTGTTGATACAAACCATCAATGGGCTGATATCATTACAAAACCCCTTGCTGAAGATAGATTTAAATTTATTCTGAAAAATATACGTATGGATTTCTGTCAAGAATAAAATGTTTATCAGAAGCAAATTTCCTCAGATGGAAAATGTTTTAACTCTGAAGTATTTCATTTATTTATTTATTGCTTAATATTTTATTTATTGTGTGCAAATCTGAACTGACAAGCCTTAGAGGATCTGAACATTGGCTAACGTTTCATTTCTCAAAGAGTTTCAGAAGCACATGCAAGCAAACACGTGTCATCTGAATCTGAAACGATTGAGTGTTCAGCACTGAAACGCCGTTCAGAGGTACTGTTTGAATTAATTTTGATTCTCGTTTCCCCCCCCCCCCCCACGCGTTGTCAGAATCATTAAATGCTTTTCTTGTCACGATTATGTTTGATGTGATTTAATGTTTAATTAAATGCTAAATGTTGAATGTGTGATTCTTGTGTGCCTTAATTTTCTCTATAAATTCCACAACACTTCACTTCTCACACTTTTCACCCTCGTTCACATCTCTTATGCATTTATGCTTATTACATTCTTTCATCTTCTCCTCAAAACCTAAATCTCAACGGAACCCTAAACCCCTCTCTACTTCAATCATGGCAACCTCTTCATCAACCTCTCAACAACTTCAATCAACAATGGCTGCTATTTCTTCTGCAAATCTGGGTACTGTTGCTTTCAAAGAACCAGTTAGAACCCTCCTCACACCTGTTGACAAACTTGAAGCTCTATGTGAATCAATAGTGAATTTTGAATCTATTGCAGAAAATGGGTTTGATCTTCGTCCCATTGTTGATGCTCAAAGTTGGACAAAATTCTTTGATAGACTGATGGGACCAGTTTATCCATGCTTGGTGAAGAATGTTGGATTCATGCAACTACATACCCTAAGTTTATTGTTTCTTCAGTTCTGGGTAAGGAAATTATCATCACTAAGGATTTCATCAGGAAGCTTATTGGTTATGAAGAAACTGATGATGTTACAAATCTGCCAGCTGGGCGTATTGATATGACAGAGGTTTACAATGAAGTTTGCACATTTGTAGAAGCCTCTAACAAAGTGAAAGATCTGAAGCCAACCTTCAGGATTTGGGCTAAGATTTTTATGGGATGCATACATCACAGGAAATCTTCAAACTCTCCTGTTTATGTCAACACTGATCAGATGTACTTCATGTACTGTTTGAGTCAAAGCACAAAAGTGGATTTGCCTTACCTGCTATTCAATCATCTATGGACTCATGTGAAACAATCTAGAGAAGAAGACAGAACCAAGCATCAGAAGATGAGAAATTGGATACCTATGGGATGACTCATCTTAGATATTCTGACTAAGAATGGCTTGGTTGGACATCTGACAGAAGTTGGAATGAAGGAAGAATTAGCTTCAGTGGTTGGTAAACCTCTGAATGGGAAAAGTCTTCAGAGGATGAAAATTGTAGAAGAACTCACTGCTGCACCTGATCAGATCAACTCTGAAGAAGTCAACAAGAGAAGGATACCAGTAGATGATTTTCCTTTGTTTTATGCTAATGAACCAAGGGAAATTATTCTGGCATATATAGCAACGTGTCTAGAAGATGGAACTCCTCTACCAGAACATCTGATTCAGAGAGCAGGCGAACCTGGACCAGATTTTTATGGAGACAGATAGAGGAAGAAAAGGAAAGTCTCAGAAGAAGGATCTTCTAAGCCAAAAAGGAAAGCTTCTGGCGAGGCAGCTTCTGCAAAGCCAAAGCGGGTTAAGAAACAAAAAGGTAACCCTCCTTCTGCTAGTTTCGATTCCATTTTAGAAACTGTCAAAGAAGTACTAGCATCTGAACCCCTTCCTTATGAACCTATTCCCTTACCTTCTCCTCCTCATGAATCTGAAACCATTCCTTCTGAACCAGAAACATCTCAACCACTTCCTTTTACTCCTAAACCAAAACAAACTTCTGAACCTCTACCTTTTGCAAATGTTCATATATCTGAACACATTTCTTCTAAACCTTCTCAACCTAATTTATCTGAACCAACTCATTCTGTCACTATCCCTTCTAACCCACAACCAGAAGAACCCATTCCCTCTAATCCTCAACCAGATCAACCTAAAACTTCTGAATCATTTATACTTGATTCTGATATTCTTGATGTTCAACCCTTGAAAATTCTTTTTGACGTTTCCTCAGCATCCTGTCACACTTCTGCATCATCTGATTCTTCTGAATCTGATTTACCTTCAGAAGTGAACTCACCCCCCTTCACTCCGTGGTTATGGACCAAAACAACCAGATGTATCCATTTCATCTGAACCTATCATTTCTCAGTCAACTCCAATACTTACATCAGCTTTTGTTCCATATTTTCATATGCCTTCTGATGTCATTCCATCTGTACACAGAATCAAACCATTTATGTACATCATTCCTTCTTTTTCTATACCCTCTACTTCTGAAACCACCAAAACACCCTCTCTAGAAAACTATCTGAAACCTAAACCTAGGATGGATGTTAGTACTTTATTTGCTGGGTTTAAAAAGGAATTAAACATGTGGCTGTCTAATGTCAAGAAGGAGTGCATGTCAAGTTTGAACCCAGATGCTTCTGAAGCCACTTGGAGCAGATTCATTTCAAGATTTAATTTTGTAGCTTCAAACCTTCAAACCATTTGCTCTGATGATGCAAAGGTGAGATTTGCTGAAGTTATCAGACAAACTCTTCTGAATATGAGTAGATCTCCAATTCTTCCTCTGGACAATGCACCTGCTGAAGAACCTAAGTCTGAAGATGCTCTTTTAGAAGTGGTTGTTGCTGAAGAAACTCTTGTGTCAAATCAGTCTGCTCTGATGGTTCTGAATCAAGCATCTGACTCAGTGATTCAAGAAAATGCATCTGCTATGGTTGTTGAGACTGCGTCTACATTTGCTCCTGCATCTTCTAAAGTCAAGAAAGAGAATCCAGATCTTGAAGAAAAGTTTGCTAAACTTGAAGCCAGCAACACAGAGATCAGATCTTGGATGGTTAAGCAAGAAAAGACAACAGATGAAATCAAGACATGGATGGCTAGGCAAGAAGAATCTACTTCTGAGATCACAAACCTTCTGAAGATGGAGCCCACTATAAGATCAACCTGGATCACTCTTAAAGTGGAGCCCACTTTTCCCTCATAGTTCGACAGAACCATGTTGTGGGGCTTAGTATCATCATCATATTTTCCAATTTTACTAAGTAGAAAACGAGGCATCAAGTTCATTGTTGCACCACAATCTACTAGTATCTTGTTGACAGGTACGTTCTCCACTTTTCCAGTGACATAAAGAGGCTTTAAGTGACCTTTCATAGCCTCTGTAGGGCGTTCAAAGAAAGCATTTTGTTCCTCTATGCACCCATTGTTCATAATGTAATAGCACACAGGCTTGTGTGCCATCATTTCCATCTCAGTATTTTGATCCACACCTTCTACCTCTGTGACCTAGCTGAACTCTCTAGGCATGATGGACACCATATTTACTATGAAGTCCAAGGAGGTCGTTGATTCACTGTCGAAGTTGTCAGTCATGTTCTCATCATCTTCGACTAAGCCAACTGGTTCATCCTTTAGATCCTCAAACAATTTTTGTCTTATAGGCATCTTCTCAGTGTTTCCACCTTGATTTCCAATGTTAGTACTTGACTCTCCCTGTTTTGGTCCCTGCGCTTCCCTAATGGCCTTTCGCCTGTGCTGCTCCCTTCGCCATTGAGACCTGGTCATATGGTTTTTTCCTTTGTAATTCTGAGATATATATGCTAACTTGTTAATGGTGTGGTTCTATTTTAGATACTCAAATGAGGAACCTCTTTCCACCTCAAACTTTCTCCATTTTTTCCGTCCCTGTCCTTCGACAGGTTTGACCCACTTTCCTGCAGGCACGTTTCCAACTGGTTTAAATATGTTTGGCTTAGTTGGAGTTTTTATACCCATCGAAGGGTTTTTGGGATCAAGATTCCTTGGGCCCTGGTTCTTCTTCTGCCCCCGGCTTCCATTAGTCTTTTTTATCTCCTCTACATCGTGAGCAGCCTTCTCATCAAAAATGGCGCTGCATCTGGGACACAACATTACCCCTGACCCATTCTTCTAGCAACGATGGAGGAAGTCAACAATGGTTTCCTCCTGCGTGGGGTACACCATCTTGTTAGGCTCTTCACTTGTCTCTTCGACTTTTGGATGGTGATCTCGACCATGTTGACATCAACCTTATCTTCGAGCTTCATTTTAGACAAGTGAACTTCCAGGTTTTCAGTATCTTTGGAATCTTCAATTTGACTTGCATCTTCAGTGTTGAATCTCTCAACGTTGGGGGAAGTGTTGAAGAAGTGTTCTGCTGCCATGCATATCCAATTTTCTAGCAGACAACCATCCATTTCCATCACCTTTCCCACCAGCAGCATGTTATTCTCCAATTCCTTGACCACTTGGTCTTGCACCCCAAAATTTGCCCAACCTTTTCTTGGCTTGGCTTTCGTTTCATTTCATTTTCTTCTAGCATTTCTGTATTGCATAGCATTTGTTCTTGAGACAGGGGATCGAGGTTTTCCTATGGCTCAGAATTCACCTTCAGTGCAAGCAATTAAAGCAGCGGGCTCCGGCATTTCTTTTGCCCAACGGTCAAGCGACCGATTTTATTTTGTTTTGCAGGTTATTTTTAGCCAAGAAAGAAGCGTGCAGGCTATCGTGAGCAATCTCATGGTTACAGTGTTCAAGAACACATTCCAGAAGCTTAACAGGGTTCGAAACAGCAAGAAACGGGCAAACGGGCAGGTTTCCCTCCAAAAGGCGCCAGAATTCAAATTTTTGAGGTGTTAATCGGTTAACCTATATGGTTAATCGATTAACCAATGAAAAATCAGCCCAGATTCAAAAATTCAAATGGGGTAATCGATTAACCTATATGGTTAACCGATTAACCAATGTGATTTTTGCCTCTGTACGTGATTTTTCAATGCAGAGCCATTTGGGGTCTAATTTTGGTCATTTGGAAATTCATTTTTACACTTGGGAAGGATCTAGAACCATTTTGAAATTTGGATTAGTTTTCAAATTAATTCAATTCCCTCCAAAATCCCACCCCTAATTCCATTCCAAATTTTCCAATCCACTCTCCAAACCTTGCTTTGGGTCCAAGCCAAAAGAGTACTTAAGTGATTCACTCCAAACCATAATCATCTAACTCTCATAATTCCCATTTCAAATTCAGAATTGCTCTCAATTCTCTCTCAATTTCATCACTTCCAAAACCCTCACTAAAGCTTTTCCTCCATTGAATTAATTGATTCTTCATTAGAATCCATTAATTCTTGAGCTTAAACCTTCAACTACCATCACCATTAGATCAGTTTCTCCATTCAATTTTCGTGCAAATTTAGATCTGAAATTTGAAGTGAAGTTAGAAGTGATTATTTAAAGCAATTTGGTTTAATCTTGAAGGATCCCCATCTCTACTACAAGGATTAGCTTGGATCTTGAAGTATTATGGGTTTCTTGCCTCGATCTATTCATTTCCAGCAAATCAATATCAACCGAAGCAAATCTCTGCTTAGTAGGTTGGAAATTCTCGATCCGATTATGTTTTTAGCTTAATTGCATGTTCATCATGATGATTTTCATTTTCGATTCATTTGCTGCATTTTGATTCATATGATTTGTGTTGATGTTGTTTGGATCTGTATACATGCTTTTGGAATCATGATTTTCTGATTTAATTTTGTGCATGGCTTATTATGTGATCATTGGCATGTTTGGAGAAGTGATAAACTATTGAAAAGTGATTCTGCTTTGCTGTTTTCTGCTGTTAACACAGTGTTAATCGGTTAACGCATATGGTTAACCGAATAACCAATTCAAATTTTCAGATTTTTCAAAGTTTTCACAGTGTTAATCGGTTAACGCATATGGTTAACCGGTTAACCAGTTCAAATTTTCAAATTTTTCAGACGTTAACAGTGTGTTAACCGATTAACCCTAGGGGTTAATCGATTAACATTGTACTGGCAGGCCTGTTTTGCTACTTTGTTTGATTGTTCGCATACTGTTTCACTTCGAATCTTCATAATTTGATATGATGCATTAGGAATGAAATGATTTTGGTGTTTGCCATTGTTTGTGTTCGGTTGATCATGATTTGGTCGATACTTGTACTCATTTTCCACTTGGATGCATAATTATATATGTGGTCCAAAGTGATGACTCTTTGCATGTTTATTTGTTTCCATCTATGGCTTTCCCTTCCATGTTTGCATCATTCTTGCATCGTTGTTGAGGTCAAGACGAGCTTGTGGCAGCTGCTGCCCCACACATTTTTTCCTCCCTCCCTCCATTTTAAGTGTCGTATTTTCATGTATGCCTCTTTTACTTGTGATTGAATTTACTTGGTGCTTTCTTGTGCTTCTTGCCGTGATCCCCATAGGGTTCCTAGTCCCTCCATTTAGGATGGAAGTAGGAGAGACATTAGGTGTTCAATCCAAGCTTGCTAACATTAGGATAGATGCTCCCCCTTTAATCCAAACTTTAAGACCACTTTGCATGACAACGTTCGGGCCAAGTTTCCCTTAGACCTTCTGTGCGTCTCTCTTTCTCATCTTCAAACACTCATAAAACACCTAATAAAGAATGACAAGTGTTGTACGCTACAAGCCTTAAGCTACTTGGGGAATGGTGATTGAGTGGCTTCTTCTCAATTGCCTAGAGTGTTTAGTATACACCCTTAGGGTGATATGCGACACATTCACTCCTAAGTCATAGTCTCTAGTGCAACATGAGTTACAAACCAAATTCAAAACACTTCTTCTCTGAAAAACACAAAAGCACTTCAAATCTTTTTCATCCTTCAGGATCTTAATCAAAGAAAACCTTTTCAGATAAAAGAGTTTTGTTAACTTTTAGTTCTACCGCAAACGATAACGCCTAAGTCTCTAATGGTCGAGCTGCACACACCAACTGCTAGAACTACTTGTTAACCCTACTCGGGCCTAAAAACTTTTAAACCAACATGTGGTCTTTTTAGCCCGAACTACATTTGCTCTGATATTTCATACCAGATGAAAGTACGTAGGCACAAGACGCGATGTCTTGGCGAGCAACCTTCCCCCTTTTCACCCGTAATTGGCCGAACTACGTTGACTCTGACTTTCCCATTGCACGAGGGAGTACGTAGGCACTGAGCAGTGATGCTCTGCCGAGTCCCTTCTTTTTCTTTTGACCCTTGACCTTTAGCATATATAGATAATCATCCTTTTAGATAGACAACAATGCGTGGATCTCGTCGAGTACGATGGACGTGAGGGGTGTTAATACCTTCCCCTTGCGTAACCGACTCCCGAATCCAGGACTTGGTTGTGATGACCTCGTCTTTTCCCTTTTTCGTTAGGTTTTTTCTAATCGTTTCCTTTCCCTCTCTTTGGGATAAATAACGAAAGGTGGCGACTCTTCTGTTTTCCGCCGGGTGTTTTTCGCAGTTCGACAGCTGGCGACTCTGCTGGGGACTCTGGTTCCCTATGCGAGTCAATCCTAGCGCTTGTTTATTTATTTTTGGATGTTGTATATATGTGCTTTATTTTTACTTTCCCGCATTTATCTTCAGCATCATATATCATTATTGCTGTGTTGTGGGGAGGGGAGTTCTGATGAGTGATAAGTCGGACCTGGGCTTTAGTACAAACCTAGCATTAGTAGTGGAGATTAATGGGGGACCTGCTTGCTTAGCAGGTACAGTTTCCCATGAAATTCACGCTCATACGAGATTCTCTTTGATGATTTCTTTTCTGGCCCTTAGGGCTCGAGGGGATTTTGGATCTGAGGGTTGTCGACTCTGGGGACCGATCATCTGTGATTCAGCTAAGTGAGGCCTCTTCGTGAGGTGATGATGCCAAACCAGAAATGGTGAACGTATCATCATTTCTCGAAAGTCTGTAACACTGATGAATGCATAGGATGTCGAACCTTATCAGTGGATAGGTCCATACATGTGAGAGGGATTAGGTTATGCAGGAAACCTTGACTTTCAGATTACCCGGTTCGTTACAATGTGAATTTGTGTTCCTGATATCAGTGGGTCCTATTGTCGGTACTTTGTTCTTGCTAGAGCGGAGCGCCGGTTCTTCTTGATCAACAGCACAACAATCTTGATCCCCTATTTGCATTTTCATCTGCATTTCATTAACATGTATTTGTGTTACAGGTGCATATTTCCTCCGCGATTATAGTGATCTTGTTATGAAGCCCTTGAAGAGAACAGTAGCTTACAGGTTCCCTATCCCAGATGTCAGTTCTTTGCGGGGTTTGATTGCTATGGCTGACAGGGAGGTGATGGAGGATTTTAGGCAGTCTTATGGGAGGTTGGTGAGGTTTGTCTGCAAGCCTTCAGCATATGAGATCAGTGGTGTCTATACTCTTCTGCAGTTCTATGATGCCCAGCTGAGATGCTTCGTCTTTCCTGACTATGTCCTGGCTCCTACCCTAGAGGAGTGGGACATATGGTTTTCTTTTGCCTTTTCTGGTGGAGAAAGATCAGCAGTTCGCCAAGGATGGGTGTTGGATTGTGTTTGGCGCCATTCTAGCTCTTTGTACATACGGCATTATACTGTTTCCTAATCTTCCAGACTTTGTAGATGTGGATGCTTTCTACTTGCTAGCTTCAGGGAATCCGGTACCCACACTTCTCGGAAATGTTTATCATTCTGTGCACCATAAGAATGAAAATCGAGGGGGAAAGAATGTATCTTGCTGCGTCCCTTTATTATACAGGTGGTTTGCTAGTCACATGCCCAAGACGGGTCCGCTTGTTGCTACCGCTGGTGCTTCAAAGTGGTCTGATAGGTTGATGGGTTTGTCTGCGGAGAATATCACTTGGTTTGACAGAGACATGCTTGGTACATATATTATTTATAGTTCTGGTGGATTTCCTAACGTCCCTTTGGTCGGAAGGAAAGGATGCATCAACTATAACCCTTCTTTATTGGTCAGACAGTTTAGATATGCACTGAAGGATCCTCCTAAAGAAGAGGAGATACAGGAATCTTTGTATCTCACCGGTTTATTGGAGGGCAATGCCTTAGCCAGATTAGAGCATGCTTGGAGTAGTATTCATTAGAGAGGGAAAGTAGCCTTGGGGAAGAGTAACAGTCAAGCCTATGACCCTTACCTGCCTTGGATTCATGATAGAGCTGCGAAGTTTCTGATGCCGTTTCCCTCAGCTGCACCTCTGTATCCTCTCATGATTGAGGAACCCACTACCGTAGACATTCAGAAGTACAATCAGTTGTTATTTGAGAAGGAAGAGTTGAGAAAAGCTAATGAGGAATTGGAGAAAGAAATCATACAGCTTCAAAGTGAGAAGAATGAGGTTGTTCATTCCTTCAAGAAGCAAATTGAGCTTGTAAACAAATTGGGTACGGATATGACCAAGGAGACCAATTCTAGGGAGCATTTGGGTTTGGATTTCAAGGCTGTTAATAGTGTTCTTGCTTCTAAGAAGGAATATTTGGATAGAGCTTACTTAAAGATTTTTAAGTTTGATAACTAATGGAATGCTATGCTCACCAACAACAAAGAGCGCGAAGACAAGTTGAAGCTACAGATCAGCGAGTTGAAGACGCAACTCAATGCTAAAGACGAGAAGATTGCAGCTGAGGCGTCACTCAGATGGGATAGTGAGTACAGACTGAATGAGGCTATTGCAAACTTGAAGGATTGCAGGTTGAGAGCTGATTCCAAGAGATGCAAGCTCGAGGCATGCTTTGGGGAAGGAGCTTGGGAAGATCATGTTGAGATTCTGCAACATACTGTTAGCCAACGAGAGCTACGTATTCAGGGACTGCTTGCTAGACCAGATCATCCTGAGACACGAAAGCTGCTAGAGGACTTCCGATCACGTCATCCTGATTATTTGAAGCAATTTGGTTTAATCTTGAAGGATCTCCATCTCTACTACAAGGATTAGCTTTGATCTTGAAGTATTCCGGGTTTTTTGCCTCGATCTATTCATTTCCATCAAATCAATATCAACCGAAGCAAATCTCCGCTTCTTAGGTTGGAAATTCTCGATCCGATTATGTTTTTAGCTTAATTGCATGTTCATCATGATGATTTTCATTTTTGATTGATTTGCTGCATTTTGATTCATATGATTTGTGTTGATGCTGTTTGGATCTATATACATGTTGTTGGAATCATGGTTTTCTGATTTAATTTCGTGCATGGCTTATTATGTGATCATTGGCATGTCTGGAGAAGTGATAAGCTGTTGAAAAGTGATTATGCTTTGCAGTTTTCTGCTGTCAACACATTGTTAGTCGGTTAACGCATATGGTTAACCGATTAACCAATTCAAATTTTCAGATTTTTCAAAGTTTTCAGAGTGTTAATCGGTTAACGCATATGGTTAACCGATTAACCAAATCAAATTTTCAAAATTTTCAAACGTTAACAGTGTGTTAACCGATTAACCCTGGGGGTTAACCGATTAACATTGTGCTGGCAGGCCTATTTTGCTACTTTGTTTGATTGTTCGCATACCGTTTCACTTTGAATATTCATAACCTGACCACAAGGACTTAATCCACTATAATCAAACGGATTACAATGTCAACCACTAAGAACAATTGTCTTAGTCTTCTCAAGAACTACTGACCACAACTTGGTCTTCTTAAGGAACTTTTACAATCAAATGTAAACTAAACAAGTGTTTAAAATGCTTCTAAGAAAGCTATATCACAACTGTGATTTATACACTTAAGATTAAGAACGTATGAAACTATTCAACAAAGAAATATAATTTGTATGAGAGCTTTGAGAGAGTTTTCAATGAATTTTTCAAAATACGTCAATGTTCGTCAACTATAGAAAGTCGTTGAAGGCTTGCTTTTATAGACAAAGAAGTCCAAGATGTTTCAAGCTTGAAGACCGTGTACTGCAAAGTAGCTGTAGCCTTTTGGCTTCACAAGACTTGACCTTTCCTAGAAGTAAAACATTCAGAGAAATCCTTTTTGCCTGAGTTCTTGTGTCTAGCATAAAAGAGGAAAGAGATGTTTGGAATATGCCAACGGATATAACTTTGAATAATCTTCTTCAACAAGTTTCTATTTCACAGCAATCAACATCAGAGCCTTGAGTAATCAGAGTCTTGATGTTATCAGAGTTTGCTGTATCAGAGTGTTGCAGCAAGTGTGCTTCAGCGTGAAATCAATCAGAGCAGAGTTTGGAGATCAGATCCTCGGTACTTGCAGCAAATAGTACTATCAGAGTCTTCTGAAAAACAATGCTTGAAACTCTTCATACAAAGTCTTCAACTACGCTTCAGATGCTTCTGTAGATTCTGCTTCAGATTCTTCTGTAGGCAGCGCTTAGAGTCTTCTGACGAGATGCTTCTGACGCTCAGAGTCTTGCGTAGTTCTACGTTCAGATTCATTTTTGCTTTCAGAAGAATATTAAATTTAATATCTGCAACAAAAATACTTGAACAAATTTAGTGTATATAACTTCTTAATACAAAATTTCATTAGTGTTATCATCAAAACATAGAGATATAACTGAGAACCAATCTGTGTTCTAACAATCTCCCCCTTTTTGATGATGACAAAAACATAGGAAATTTTATTCAATAAAGAGATAAATATAACTCCCCCTAAGATTATGAATCTCCCCCTGAATTGAATACTAAGAAAGAATATAAACTTCCCTTTTTGCATGAGTATTCTTTTTAGAATCAGAGCTTGATTTGGATGAAAGTTTCAGAATCAGAACCTGATTAGTTAAAACTTGATTTGGGGATCTCAGAGTTACTTTAATGAATTTTGTCAAATTTATCATTATAGTTCTTAAAGACTAAAAATTCATGTTAGTTATGATTTGATATGTCTGAATTCCATTCAGATAAAGTTTATTTGAACAGTCAGAATTTCATTTTCTCCCCCTTTTTGTCATAATCAAAAAGAAACGAATTAAAGACAAATAAAAGGAAACAGAGAGAATAGATATAATCATATGGAGAAAACATTCAGAGATTCATTCATTAAACAATTCAGATAGAAAAGACATCAGATGATAAATGCAAAACAAGTGCTTAAACATCAGATAAAACATAAAACTAAGATTGTTTGGAGAGAAGCATCTTCAGAAGGTTGGTAATTTCAGATGAAGATTGTTCTTGTTTGGACATCCATTTATCAATGTTGTCAGTCTTCTGATCTTGCCTTGCCATCCAGGATTTTATCTCAGATTGACCAGCTTCCAGCACAACAATCTTATCTGCTAAGTCTGGATTTTCTTTCTTAATTTCAGAAGAAGTAGAGGGAGCAGATTCAAAAGTAGGAGTAGGAGCAGAGTCAATATCCATTGGAGTTGCAGATTCTGGAGCCACAGATTCAGATGATTTGTCAACAATCGTCAGAGCTAAAGGATTCTCTTCCATAATGACTTCAGCAGCAGATCCTTCAATAGTCTCAGAAGTAGAAGACACTACAGAAGTTGAAGGTGCGTCCTCAAGAAGCAAAGTTGGAGATCTTTTCACATTCCATAGCATGGTTCTGGAAGTCTCAACTAATCTGATCTTCGCATCATCAGAGCAGACATTCTTCATATTTGAAGCAACAGTGTTGAATCTGGAGATGAAGCTATTCTAAATAGCATCAGAGTCATCTGAATTCATGCTTGAGAGGCATCTCTTCTTCATAGAATCTAAACTCATCCTTAATTCTTTCTTAAAATTAGCAAATAAAACATCAACATTTAGCCTAGGTTTAGGTTTAAGAAAGGCTTCCAGAGTTGATGGTTTGGGATGAACTGGTGGGGGTGGTATGGTAAAGGTTGGGATAATGAACAGAGGATGAGGTAAGAAGGTAAAGAGGGATGTTCAGATGATGAAGTAAAAGTTTTGAATCTGGATGAAGATGAAGTGGGAAACAGAAATGGTTTAAAATTTGATGCAGATGGAATGACATCAAACGGTGTAGAAGTGTAGGGGGTAAAAACAGAGTTAAGAGAAAGCATAGGTTCTGATGGAATGATATTTGGTAGTTGTTTTAGGTAGGTTTGAAGTACAGATGGTAGAATGGTTGAAGATATAGGTTTATGTGGAATGGTAGGTACAGATGGTTCTCTTCTGATATAAAAGTTTTTAAGTTTTAGACCATAAGGAAGGGGATCAGAGGGATATGGTTTAAAAGAAGTAAAGGAAGTAAACTCAAAAGTTCTGGGTTCATAGCCACGTAGAGAGGGTGGTGAGTAAACTTCTGGGTGTACATCAGATTCAGATGAATCAGATGATTCAGATGAATGACATGATGTGGAAGAAACGTCAAAGAGGGTTTTGAGGGGTTGGATATCCAGAATTTATGAATCAGGTATGAAAGGTTCAGAGGGTTGGATAGGTTCTGGTTCAGGAATTTCAAATTGAGGAATTTCTGGTTGAGGTTCTGGTTATTGTGGAGTTGGTTCTTCTGGTGGTGTTTGAACTTGAGGTTCAGATTGTTTTGGTTCAGAGGTTTTTGGTTGTTCAGATTGTTCAGAGGTAAGTGGTTTAGATGATTGTAATGGTGTGGTATCAGATGTAGTTTGTTTAGAAGAAGGAGGTGGTTGTACAGATGTTTTAGATGGTACAGAAGTGGTTTGAGTTTGAGAAGATAGAGGAACAGGAACAGAGCTAATTGTTGATGGTTCTATTGAAATTTCAGAAATAATAGGTAAGGATGATTTAGTACCTCTTTTCTTGATGTGTTTGATAGGAGCAGAAGGAGCTTCTTCAGAAGCTTTTCTTTTCTTCTTCTTTTAAGGTTCTTCAGAAGTTTTTTGCTTTTTCTGCTGTGAGCCTGCAGCTTCTTCTTCTTCTAACTCCTGTTTTCTCTGCCACTTATGTTCTGCATAGAGATCTGGCATAGGTTCACGGTTTAGAAATCCTTATGGAACTGGAAGTCCTTGTTCCATACAATATCCAACAAACTTGATCAAAACTTCCTTTGGTTCTTCTGCATAGAACGATGGAAAATTATCTACCAGAATTCTTCGTTTGCTTACTTCTTCTGTATTGAGTTTGTCATGAACAGAAGTAAGCTCATCTATTACTTTCAGCCTCTGTAAACTTTTTCAGAACTTTTCTAAGAATGGATGTAAGTTCTTCTTTCAATCCAGCCACATGCAGATGCTCCACCATACCACTCTCTGTCAGAATGTTTGAAATCAACCTACCACAAGGAATCCAATTTCTACCCTTTGCCTGTTTTGCCTTCATGTCTTCTCTGGATGCCTTGACATGATTCCAAAGATGAGAGAAAAGAAGATGAGGCGGATCTACCTTTATGCTCTGACTAAGACAGAACATGAAGTAAAACTTATCATTATTCACATAGTTAGGAGAGTTGGTAGACTTTCTGTGATGAATGCAACCCATGAAGATTTTGGCCCAGATCTTGTAATTAGGCTTCAAATCTTTGAACTTGTTAGAGGGTTCTCCAGAAGCAATCACCTCTTCATAAACAGCTTTCATATTGACACGCCCAGTCAGATGAGAAACTCCATCAGTTTCCTCATATACAATGAGTTTCCTTATAAGATCTTCAGTAATCACAATTTCTTTTCCCAGAACAGATGACACAATGAACTTGGGATAAGCATAAGCATGAACCCAGAACTCTTTTACCAAAACTGGATAAACTGGCCCAAACAGTCTATCAAAGTACTTTGTCCATCCTTGAGCATCAATGATGGAACACAGATTAAATCCATTTTCAGCCAATGAAGCAAAATCCACCAAGGATTCACACAATACTTCCAGTTTCTCAACAGGTGTGAGATTCGTTCTAACAGGTTCCTTGAAAGGAACAGCACCCAGATTGGAAGATGATACAGCTGCCATTGTTGATTGGAACTGAGCTGAGGTTGAAGATGAAGTAGCCATTGTTGAAGAAGATGAAGGTTTAGGGTTACGAACGGTTTTGGGTTTTGGGTTTTGGGTTTAGATGAAAGCAAAAGAATAAGCAGAAATGCATACAAGTGTTTGTGAGAGTGAAAAGTGTGAAATGTTGTGAGTTGTGGCATTTATAGATACAAATTAGGGCACACAAAAGGTCACACGTTCAATACGTACACATTTAGCATTTAATAAAAAGAAAATAATCATTTCAAGCATTAATGATTCTGACAATTTGGGGGGAAAACGAGAAACCAAATATTCAAAACAGTACCTCAAACGTCTTTTCAGTATTGTGCACTCCATCTTTTCAGATTCTGAGTTACACGTCTTTGCTTGCATGTGCTTCTGAAAACTCGTTGAGAAATGAAACGTTAGCCAATGTTCAGATCCTCTGAGATTTGTTAGTTCAGATACACACAAAAATAATAATTCAAGAGTTTAAATAAATGACAGATGAAATACTTCAGAGTTTTAAAAAATTTGCATCTGAGAAAGTTACTTTTGATAAATATTATTCTGGACAGAATTCCATACCAATATTTTTCAGAATAAACTTAAACCTATCTTCAGCAAGGGGTTTTGTGAAAATATTAACCCATTGATGATCTGTATCAATAAAGTCTAAGTTTATAATACCCTTCTGAACATAGTCTCTAATGAAATGATGTTTAATTTCTATATGCTTGGCTTTAGAGTGTAAAATTGGATTTTTAGACAAGCATATAGCAGAAGTATTATCACAGAATATAGAAATATTACTCTCAAAGATCTGATAATCTTCTAGCTGACTTTTCATCCAGAGCATCTGTGTGCTACATCCAGCAGCAGCAATATATTCTGCTTCTGTAGTTGATAGAGCAATTGTAGGTTGTTTCTTGTTGTACCACGAGATTAAATTTCTTCCCAGAAATTGGCAACTTCCAGAAGTACTTTTTCTTTCAACTCTGTCTCCAGCGTAATCAGCATCACAGAATCCAACTAGTTTAAATTCATCAGATTTTCTGTAACACAAACCCACATTAGTAGTACCTTTCATATACCTTAGAATCCTCTTAACAGCTGTTAAGTGTGATTCTCTAGGATCTGATTGGAATCTAGCACACAAGCATACACTGAATAAAATGTCAGTTCTAGAAGCAGTTAAGTAGAGAAGAGATCCAATCATACCTTTGTAGAGTTTCTGATCTACTTTCTTACTTACCTCTTCCTTACCAAGAGTGTTTGTTAGATGCATTAGAGTCTTTGCTAACTTACTATCAATCATGTTGAACTTGTTCAAAAGCTCTTTTACATATTTAGTCTGATGAATGTAAGTGAAATTTGGAGTTTGGTTGACTTGAATTCCCAGAAAGAATCTCAATTCTCCCATCATGCTCATCTCAAATTCAGCCTGCATACATTGAGCAAACTCCTTTCCAAGCGTAATATTTGTAGATCCAAATATAATATCATCTACATATATTTGACAAATTAATAGATCTTTCTTAAATGTTTTACAGAAGAGAGTTGTGTCCACTTTGCCTCTGATAAAAATTTTCTCCAAAAGAAAATTGCTTAATCTCCCATACCAAGCTCTGGGAGCTTGTTTTAAACCATAAAGAGATTTCTTAAGTTTAAAAACATGTTCTGGAAATTTATCACTTTCAAAACCAGGAGATTGATGAACATAGACTTCCTCTTCTATAATCCCATTTAAGAAGGCACTCTTAACATCCATTTGATATAGAGTGATGTTATTTTGTGCAGCAAAAGAAATGAGTATACGAATAGACTCTAACCTGGCCACATGAGCATAAGTCTCTATGTAGTCAATTCCTTCTTGCTGGCTATAACCTTGAGCAACTAGCCTTGCCTTATTTCTTACAACTTCTCCTTGCTCATTAAGTTTGTTTCTGAAGACCCATTTAGTTCCAATAATGTTGAATCCTTTTGGTCTTGGAACCAAATCCCAAACGTCATTTCTTGTGAATTGATTGAGCTCTTCTTGCATGGAAATTATCCACTCATTGTCTTGCAGAGCTTCATCCACATAAGTTGGTTCAATAACTGACACCAAACCAAATAATTACGCTTCAGATTATTTGAGGTAGGATCTTATTCTTATAGGGTCATCCTTCTTCCCAATGATCACATCCTCTGGGTGAAAGGCCTTGATTATGGAAGATGATCCTTTAACATTAGGTTCTTCAGAAATATTCAAATTATTCATCTGAGCAGCCAAGGGAGTTACATCTGGCGTTGCTTCTGATTCCTTCACTTGAGCCTTTTCTGCCTCTGAGACTTTAGAGTCTGTGAGAATGACTTCTCTATCTGCAGAATTATCAACCTGCTTTAGCTTTTGATTGCCAAGCTTATCATCAAATCTAACATGTATAGATTCCTCCACAATTTGTGTTTCAGTATTGTATACTCTGTAGTCTTTAGAGCGTTCAGAATACCCAAGCATGAAACACTTCTGTGCTTTAGAATCAAACTTGTTTAGATTCTCTTTAGTGTTCAACATATAACATATACATCCAAAAGGATGAAAATAAGAAATGTTGGGCTTTCTATTCCTCCACAATTCATAGGGAGTCTTCTCTAGAAGAGGTCGTACAGACACTCTGTTCTGAATATAACAAGTTGTGTTTATTGCTTCTGCCCAAAAATGCTTTGCCAGATTAGTCTCGTTGATCATGGTTTTGGCCATTTCTTGCAATGTTCTATTTTTCCTCTCTACAACTCCATTCTGCTGTGGAGTTCTAGGGCAGGAGAAATCATGAGCAATGCCATTTTCATTAAAATATTTTTCAAAATATTTGTTTTCAAATTCGACTCCATGATCACTTCTGACTTTAACAATTTTAAAATCTTTTTCATTCTGGACTTGTTTGTAGAAGTCAAAGAACACAGAATGTGACTCATCCTTAAGTTTTAGGAATTTCACCCATGTCCATCTGCTGTAGTCATCAATAATGACTAATCCATACTTCTTGCCTCTGATGGATGCAGTTTTCACTGGTCCAAACAGATCAATATGAAGTAACTCTAATGGTCTTGAGGTTGTAACAACATTTTTAGTTTTAAAAGAAGATTTAGAAAATTTTCCTTTCTGACATGCTTCACAAAAAGCATTTGATTTGAACTTCAACTTAGGAAGTCCTCTGACCAGATTGAGTTTATTAATCTGAGATATACGTCTCATATTAATATGCCCCAGTCTTCTATGCCAGACCCATTGCTCATCATTAACAGACAAAAGGCATTTTGCATTTTGAACCTTGAGTTTTGAAAGATTGATTTTGTAAATGTTGTTCTTCCTCTTTCCATTAAATAGGATTGAGCCATCCTTTTGACTAACAACTTTGCAACATTTTTGATTAAAGATTATGTCATAACCATTGTCACTTAATTGACTTATGGACAATAGATTATGTTTTAATCCTTCTACAAGTAAAACATTAGATATAGAGGGAAGGTTACCATTGCAAATAGTACCAGAGCCAATTATCTTGTCCTTCTGATTCCCTCCAAACTTGACGTCTCCTCCAGATTTAAGCTCCATGTGACGTGAGCAGCCATAGTCCAGGTACCATGATTGGCGTCTTGACTTTGCTGCTAAATACATCTGCAACAGATATTATCTTATCCTTAGGTACCCAGATCTTTTTGGGTCCTTTTGGGTTAGTTGCCTTAAAAGTTTGTCTGAACTTCTGTCTTTTTACAACAGTTTTGTTTTGACTAACTTTCGGTTTAAACACAGGAACATTCTGATCAGAACGTGTGTGTTTAATATCATTCAGATGACCAAACTTAAAATAAGAATATAAGGGAGTCTTCTTAATGATAAGTTTATCAACAGGTATTGGATTTAAATCCTTTCCAGAGGAAGATTCATATCCAATTCCCTTCCTGTTGTTCCTGCTAACTCCATAGATCATTGAAGCCATCTTGCTTCTATCTATGCTTTTAGCCAGAAACTTCTGAAAACTATAGTCATATTCTTCTAAAATATTTTTACATTTCGACTTAGTTTCAGATTCAGAGTCTTCTTGAGCTTTTTCAAAATTGTTTTTCATTTTCAAATTGTTTTCTTTGAGCTCAGCAACTTCTGACTTTAACAGACTATTCTCAGATTCAAGATTGCATTTAAGCTTCTTGCATTTGAGCTTAATCTGTTTATAGTTGTTCAGAACTTTTGATAAAACCTCAATAAGTTCTTCCCTAGAGAGATCAGAAAGTACCTCTTCTGAGTCAGATTCAGATCCAGATGTTCCTTCATCCTGATCTTCCACGCATGCCATCAGTGCCATGTTGGCACACGCTTCATCTGATTCTGATGAAGATTTAGATTCATCTGAATCATCCTGGGTTGCCATTAGAACCTTCTTCTTTTTGTCAAACTTCTTCTTTGGATTTTCCTTCAGAAGCTTTGGACATTCATTCTTGTAGTGACCAGGTTCCTTGCATTCATAGCAGACAACCTCTTTCTTTCCAGATCTTTTGTGTCTAGAGGACTCTTTGCGTTGATCTGGCTTCTTGAAGTTCTTGAACTTCTTTCCTTTATGCTTCCAGATTTTGTTGATTCTTCTGGACAGCATGGACAATTCATCTTCTTCTTCAGAAGAAGATTCTTCAGAACTTTCTTCTAAAACCTGCAAGGCTTTGGCAGATTTGTTATACTTTAAAGCAATAGACTTACCTTTTTTGGGGGGTTCGTCTTCCTCTAATTCAATCTCATGACTTCTTAGAGAGCTGATCAGTTCCTCCAATGACATCTTATTCAGATCATTAGCTAGCTTCATAGCAGTGACCATTGGTCTCTATCTGATGGGCAAACTTCTGATGATCTTCTTAACATGATCTGCAGTGGAGTAACCCTTGTCCAGAACTTTTAAGCCAGCTGTGAGAATCTGGAATCTGGAGAACATGGCTTCTACAGATTCAGATTCTTCCATTTTGAAGGCTTCATATTTCTGGATCAGCGCCAGAGCCTTAGTCTCCTTGACTTGAGAATTCCCTTCATGAGTCATCTTCAAAGATTCAAACATACCAAATGATGTTTCTCTGTTAGTAATCTTCTCATACTCAGTATGAGATATAGCATTTAGAAGTATTGTTCTAGCTTTATGATGATTCCTGAATTCCTTCTTCTGAGCTTCAGTCATGGATTTTTTGTCTATCTTTTTGCCATCCCCATCAGTGGGGTGAACATAGCCATCAATAACTAAATCCCAAAGGTCAGCATCGTATCCTAGAAAGAAACTTTCAATCCTGTCTTTCCAGTAGTCAAACTTTTCCCCATCAAACATAGGGTGTTTAGTGCTGATTCTATCTCTGTCTTCATACCTGTTGTTGTTGGATGTTGAAGCTTCAGCCATAATGTATCAACCAAAATATATATCAAGAGTTTTCTCAACTGGATCTTTTCTGTTCACGGTGAAGTGATAGCACACACAGAACCGGAGCTCTGATGCTAACTGAAGGTGAGAAAATACTTAGAAGGGGGGAGGGTTGAATAAGGGTTTTCAAAAAAAATATGGCAATAAAAACACAATGATTTTTATCCTGGTTCGTTGAACTCAACTAATCCAGTCCACCCTATCAAGAGTGATTTGCCTTTCTCCATAAGGACTTAATCCACTATAATCAAACAGATTACAATGTTAACCACTAAGAACAATTGTCTTAGTATTCTCAAGAACTACTGACCACAACTTGGTCTTCTTAAGGAACTTTTACAATCAAATGTAAACTAAACAAGTGTTTTAAATGCTTCTAACAAAGCTATATCACAACTGTGATTTATACACTTAAGATTAAGAATGTATGAAACTATTCAACAAAGAAATATAATTTGTATGAGAGCTTTGAGAGAGTTTTCAATGAATTCGTCAAAATACGTCAATGTTCGCCAACTGTAGAAAGTTGTTGAAGGCTTGCTTTTATAGACAAAGAAGTCCAAGATGTTTCAAGCTTGAAGACCGTGTACTGCAAAGTAGTTGTAGCCTTTTGTCTTCACATGACTTGACCTTTCGTAGAAGTAGAACGTTCAGAGAAATCCTTTTTTACTGAGTTCTTGTGTCTAGCATAAAAGAGGAAAGAGACGTTTGGAATATGCCAACAGATATAACTTTGAATAATCTTCTTCAACAAGTTTCTATTTCACAGCAATCAACTTCAGAGCCTTGAGTGATCAGAGTCTTGATGTTATCAGAGTTTGCTGTATCAGAGTGTTGCAGCAAGTATGCTTCAGCGTGAAATCAATCAGAGCAGAGTTTGGATATCAGATCCTCATTACTTGCAGCGAACAGTACTATCAGTCTTCTGGAAAAAAATGCTTGAAACTCTTCATACAAAGTCTTCAGCTACGCTTCAGATGCTTCTGTAGATTCTGCTTCAGATTCTTCTGTAGGCAGCGCTCAGACTCTTCTAACAAGATGCTTCTGACGCTCAGAGCCTTGCGTAGTTCTACATTCAGATTCATTTTTGTTTTCATAAGAATATTAAATTTAATATCTGCAACAAAAATACTTGAACAAATTTAGAGTATATAATTTCTTAATACAAAATTTCATTAGTGTTATCATCAAAACATAGAGATATAACTGAGAACCAATATGTGTTCTAACAAGATGGATTAAGGCAATAATATATATAGATGATAGACATAGATAATAATTTGAAAATAAAATACCAACTTAGTCATAAATTCAAATTGCAAATTGAAAACAGTACAAAGAAACTAGAAAGTACAGAATTCAAATAACATAAATGACTTAAAAAGACAACATAAAACACATAGTAAAAAAGTTTTTATGACAGATCCATGTTAGGGTCAAAGTTTGGTTGGTTTGGAAATGTTGTTTGGAGAGGTGATGGATGAGTTGGAGGGACAACCGGGTTCGAAGGATCATAGGGCGGAATGTATAAGTGAGAGTACAAATAGGAGAATTATTGATTGACGGCCTCTTGGAAGTTGTTGATCCGAGTGTTTGTTGACTCTTGAATAGCATTGTATTGGTCATTGATGGAAGTGTTGAGATTTCCAAGCCGTTGAGTCATGTAATCCATTAATTGTTGGTTACTCGGGCCATTTCTAGAAGGAAAAGGAACATCATCATCGTCTTTATTCTCTTGCTCATCATTTTCAGCCACACCTTCACCAAGGTAAACAATGGTCTTGGTTTCCGGATTGTATTTGACACCCATCCGAGAGTCCACATTTTTGATTGAGATCTTGTTAATACTTGAGTCCATGAGACACTTATCAAACCCTTCAAAGTCTACTTCAAAATGTTCCAAAATCTTTGTGATGAACCATGCATATGGCAGAAACTTGGATTTTTTGTTGATTCCACGCATGTGAACCAAGATTAAATAAGCACAACTTATTTGAGTGTCATGCTTAATAGTGTATAGAATCTGCATTTCTAGATCAGTCATAATGCAGTGGTTTCCGGCTCTTGGGAACATTATGTAAACCATAAAATAATGAAACAGCCGATCATCAATGTTAAAGATACCTGCCGACCATGAGTTTCGAGAGGGTTCCATGCCGCCTAAGGATCTGACATGTTTTGCATGGAATTCTGCTTCAGTCATACGGCCAAGACTCCAATAGAATTCTTGTTTGTTGTACGCTTTCCAAAGGTCTTCGTTTTCTTCATAGAGTCTCCCACCAGAGGTTGGAATATTCAGAATCCTACCAAGTGTTTTTGAGTGGAGTGGGATTCTTTTTCCTTGAACATATGTTACCATCTTGCCTTCTTCCATTTGTAGGTTGCTATAGAACAATATTACCAAATCTGGATAATACGGCCCGGATGAGGAAATCACAGGTTCCAATCCACATGCAATCCGGGTTTCTTGAAAAGAAAAACATTCTTTAGGGAATGATGAGAGAATACCATATTTTGGTGTTTGCACAACCTTCTTCTGAAATTACTTAGTGAACTTTTCCCTTTGTTCATCATCCAAGCGTTGAAGAACAAATGGAGTTTTTGAAGATGAAGAAGCTGGACCTTTGCCTTTGATTTGTGTTGAAATCTTCCTTTTTTAGTGAGATGCCATGAGAGAATGATGGAGGATTTGAGTTTTAGGGTTTGTGAAGGATGGTTTTTGGAAGAGATGGTTAAAAAAGGTTATGAGAAGTTGAGTTTTATAATGGTTGAGAGAAGAGATAAATTTTAATATGGGATATGAGTAGTTGAAGGTATTGATGATTAAGACTTTGGGAATATGAGAATTAATGGTCAAAGATTTTGAGACTAGGATTAAGTAGTAATGGCTAGTCATAGGTAGGTCAAAAGTGTAATGATAGGGTAGTTGGAAAGTTTAATAAATCATGGATCTATTAAATAGAAAGAGAGAAAAAACAGTTTTACAATAGGTGCAATCGATTGGCACAGTGGTGCAATCGATTGCTCTACAAAACAGAAACGAAATTTGACAAAAACTACATAGTGCAATCGATTGACACAGGGGTGCAATCGATTGCTTGCTTAGAAAATTAATAAAATTTGTAAAACTTACAGTGAGCAATCGATTGACACAAAGGTGCAATCGATTGCATGCAGTGAAATTTTGAGAAAAATGCCACATATGGAGTTCTTTCATGATTCAACGTCAGTTTCATCCAGAATTCCAAGTTCCCTTCGTATTTTGAAGAAAGGTTCCTTTTCCAAAGGCTTTGTGAATATACCGGCAAGCTGATTATGAGTATCTACAAATGTTATCTCGATATCTCCTTGAAGTACATGATCTCGCAGAAAATGATGTCGTATGTCGATGTGCTTGGTCCTTGAATGCATGACTGGATTCTTTGTTATGTTAATTGCACTTGTGTTGTCACAGCGAAGAGGAATGCTACCCAGGTCAAGTCCGTAGTCACGAAGTTGTTGCTTGAGCCAAAGTATCTGCGCACAGCAACTTCCCGCTGCTATGTACTCTGCTTCAGCCGTACTAAGTGCTACACATGCTTGCTTCTTACATGCCCATGAGACTAGTGCATTTCCCAAGATGTGACATGTTCTACTTGTGCTCTTTCTATCAGTTTTACAGCCTGCATAATCCGCGTCAGAATATCCAATTAAATTGCATATACTACCTTTAGGATACCATAAGCCGACATTTGTTGTTCCTTTGAGATACTTCATGATCCGCTTGACTGCCATCAGGTGAGACTCCTTTGGATTTGCTTGGAAGCGAGTGCAAAGACAAACACTAAACATAATGTCAGGGCGACTTGTTGTCAAGTATAGTAAGGAAACAATCATACCTCTATATTTTGTGATATCAACCGAAACACCGGATTCATATTGATCTACATATGTACCGGATCCCATAGGTGTAGATAAAGTATTGCAATTGTCCATATCAAACTACTTAATAATTCTTTGCAATATTTTGATTGATTGATAGATAAAGATCCCATTCTCGAGTTGCTTGATCTGAAGTCCAAGAAAGTAGTTCATTTTTCCATCATACACATTTCAAATTTTCCTTGCATTATGGATGAGAATTCTTCAAATAGAGCGTTCTGGAATTCTCCACCATGGTCACTTCTAATGGAGATAATTGAAAGTGACTTCTCATTCTAAATCTGTTTTACATACTTCTTGAATGCCTTGAAAGCTTCATTTTTCTGCACTAAGAAGAAAGTCCATGTATATCTATAGAAGTCATCAACAATTACTAATGCATAAACATTACCTCCAAAACTTTTTGTTCTTGACGGTCCGAAGAGATCCATGTGTAACAATTGTAGTGGCCTAGTTGTGGACACCATATTTTTAGATGTGAAAGTTGATTTGGTATGTTTCCCTTTTTGGCATGCGCTACACAATCTATCTTTGATGAATTTGATCTTTGGAAGACCAACAACTAAGTCATGTTTGATCAATTTTTTCAAATGCTCCATATGAATGTGAGCAAATCTTTTGTGCCATAACCAAGAGTCGTTGTTGTTCGCCATAAGACACTTAACCTTCAAAGATATGTTATCAAGGGAAATCATAAAAATATTATTGATTCTATTACCTTTTAACATTACCTCAGAAGTGACTTCGTTTTCTATCAAACATTCATCTTTAGTGAAGTTGATTCTGAAACCTTTGTCACAAAGATGACTAATGCTAAGTAGGTTATGCTTTAGGCCTTCTACATAAAGGACATCTTCTATGGTTATAAAAGGTGGTGCACCAATGCTGCCTACGCCAAGGATCTTTCCTTTATTTTTATCACCATAGGTTACAAATCATTTGGCCTTAAGCGTTAGATATGAAAATTTGGTAATGTCACCCGTCATATGCCTTGAACACCCACTATCAAGATACCACTAATATGAGGAGGTCTTCAAGCATACCTACAAAACAAGATTAAGTTTCATTAGGTACCCAACTTGCCTTGGGTCTTTCATAGTTAGTGCCTTTCTTGACCCACACATAATGCCGCTTTGCAACACTAAAGTTTCTAACATAACATGCATTAGGTGTATGGCCTTGATACCACAATAAAAACAAGTGGGCTCAAAATTACTCTTGTACCTAGAAGGATAAGGTTTTTTCTTATTAACAACCTTCTTCTTGGGGTATTGATGAACCACTTTAGGCTTGACCACTTTCTCTTTTGGAGGTTGCTCACTAGCTTTAACAAAGATGGTTTTGTTGGAACTTGGTTTAGAAAATTTTGGGTAACCAAGTCCACTTTAATCATTTGAAAATCTTTGTTGGCTAAGAACAGCCTCTAATCCAATTTTTCCTTTTTCATACCTTTCAAGAACTCTTTTTAATTGGACAATTTGAAAAGAAAGTGACTAACACTTTGTGCATACAAAATTCTGTTTTTGATCACTAATCAATTTCTGTTTTTCATTTTTGAAATTCTTTTCCATAGTTTCAATTTTTTCTTCTAGAGTTAAAATTTGATTCTTTTGTGATGAATTAGTTTTGTACAGAATTTTGCATTTACTCAGAAGTTCATCGATTGCCCCTTGAGCATCATCTTCATAAATTAAAAAATTATTATTAACCTTGTCGTCTTCATCATCAGAATGATGTGAGGCCATTAGTGCTAGATTTGCGCTTTGATCACTATCTGATTCTGATGAGGAGCTTATCTCGTTATCTTCCCATGCTACATGTAACGCCCATTTTAATTATTTGAGTTTCCAGTGTTATCTCATTTTTCGGCGTGCTTGGTGTGGAATTTATTTGAGGAGCTATGGTCCATAATATTAGAATAATATGATTAATAATAATAATAATAATATGATAATTAGTAGTGTTGTTGCTATTATTATTATTGTTATATTTGAAAATATTATTGGAATTTTTAATTTTTGAATAAAAGAAATGAGGATTTAATGTTAATTTGGAATTATTTGGAATTAAAAAAGGGTTTTGGGGTATTGAGGGCATAAGTGGAAAATTGGAAATGGAGAAAAGAAGAACACGAACCTGATGGAGAAAGGAAGCATAGTGAAAGAAGCTAGCAAGAGTGAGAGCACGATCAAGCAAGAGGAAGCTAGGCTGTGGATTCTTGAGGTTCCTTCATCGGAGCTGCATTTGAGGTAAAGGGGGGGATAATCGGTTAAATTTCGGTATTGCATGAATATTTGGTAGAAGGGGATTTCCCTAACCCCATTGATGAATGTTGAACTAAATACTATGTTGTGTTGTGATTCTGAATGTTGCTAGCATGAATTAATTATTGCATGTGTTGTTCGGATGAATTTGGGGTTTCCGGTAGTTTTCCGTTTTAAGTTGGAAGATGATTAATTGAGTAGAGCTGAGGTTTTACCGGATGGAATTTAGAATAGATTTTGGAGTTAAGCCTTAGAATGTTGGTTAGTCGTGTTAGAAGCTGATTTTTGGTAACATCGGGCGAGTTCGGAGAGAATTGCTGATTCTGATCAGTGAGATTTTTCTGAAATCGCAGGCATTCGTTGGGCGAATGAGGGGGCGAGCCTTCGCCAGGCGAACTGGCTAGCGAGTGCTGCCAGTAGCCTCTATTTGTGTTCGCCAGAAGTTTCGTCGGGCGAGTTCCAGCGAGTGTTCACTGCGGGGCTTCGCCAGGCAAATGGTCAGCGAGTGTTCGCTGCGGGGTTTCGCCAGGCGAATGTTGCAGCGAGCCTGATAGCAATTTGTGTTTTGCTGTTGTTCTGTGTTGATTCCTTTGTGGTTTTGGACCCTTGTAGGTCATGTTTGATTATGAGCTTATTAGTGAGCTGTGGTGAGTGTATGTATGGTGTCGGAACATGATTCTGTGATATCTATGTGATTAGGATATTTGAATTGGTGTATGTTATGATGTATGACTATGGTGATGGGTGAGACATATTTGATATATGATGATGGATCAGTAGGATCGTGTGCACCTTGTGTGCTTATGTTTGTGTGTTGTATGATAAATTGTGACCAGTAGGATCGTGTGCACCTTGTGTGCTTATGTTTGTGTGTTGTATGATAAATTGTGATCAGTAGGATCGTGTGCACCTTGTGTGCTTATGTTTGTGTGTTGTATGATGATGGATCAGTAGGATCGTGTGCACCTTGTGTGCTTGATGTGTATGTGATATATGATGAAATGGATCAGTAGGATCATGTGCACCGTGAGTGCTTGTGTTGTTGTGCATGGTGTCTGCATAGCATGTGGACGGGATGGAATCATGGCTCAGATGGAGTGTATGTGATTCACCCGTGCTCCAAATGGGGAGCGTGGACGGGAGTTGAATCGTTGCTCAAATGGAGTGTATGTGATTCACCCGTGCTGCAAGTGAGGAGCGTGGTAGGGATAGATCGTTGCTCAGATGGAGTGTATGCGATCTATCCTGAGATTGATTATATGGGCTCAGGAGGAGCGTGGTAGGGATAGATCGTTGCTCATATGGAGTGTATGCGTTCTATCCTGAGTTTGAGTCGGTACCGCATATCATTGTGTCGAGTTGCATGTGTTGCATTGTTACGTGTGTTGTGTTGGCGTGGGACAGTAGGTCCGGAGTTGCTGTATGCGAAATGATGTTTATATGTTTCTGCCTTTATTCATGTACATTAATACCGTTATATTTTGATCGTGATTTCTCACCCCTTGTTGTTGTTGTGGTCTGTGCTTCTTCGGAAGTACAGACAATCCAGGTGCATAGCTAGCTGGGGTTGTGGCGAGTCGAGTCGTAAGGATGCTCTGATACGCAACACCGGGGCTTTTGGGAGTGTTTTGTTTATTTGATGTTTTGTGTGCCCCTGTGGCGTATCTTATTGTGTTGAGATTTGAAGATGATATTTTGTGTACTTTGGGGCAGATGGCCGACTTGATATATATGATGACGACGTGTATATATATATATATATATATATATATATATATATATATATATATATATATATATATATATATATATATATATATATATATATATATATATATATATATATATATATATATATATATATATATATATATATATATATATATATATATATATATATATATATATATATATATATATATATATATATATATATATATATATATATATACATATATATACATATATATATATATATATATATATATACATATATATATATATATATATATATATACATATATATATATATATATATATACATATATATATATATACATATATATATATATATACATATATATATATATATACATATATATATATATATATATATATATATATATATATATATATATATATATATATATATATATATATATATATATATATATATATATATATATATATATATATATATATATATATATATATATATATATATATATATATATATATATATATATATATATATATATATATATATATATATATATATATATATATATATATATATATATATATATATATATATATATATATATATATATATATATATATATATATATATATATATATATATATATATATATATATATATATATATATATATATATATATATATATATATATATATATATATATATATATGTTTATGACAGATTCATTTTCGCTGCAATTTTGTTGAAAATCATTTTTAAGAAATGTTTTGTGGAATTTTGGTGAAAATGTGACATTTCGTTTTTGGTGTGGAAACTCTGATAATTGTTTATTAAATTGTTTTATTTTATTTTAGGGAACGGGGTGTTATAAGTTGGTATCAGAGCAGGTCGGTCCGTCCGGCCTAGTTGTCTTGTGTATTTGTTTAAATCCTGTATGCGGCATGTGTGTGAAAGCACTGTTGGTACATGTTGTTGTCTAACCTTGTCTGTAGAAGAGGAATGATTCCAGTGGGGGAGAAGCTTGTGTTTCTCCAGAATGCTGCAAGTGTGAAGTTGTGGCTCAGTGTGTCGAGGAACGCTCCTATAGTTTGGTAAAGATGGTTTGTACCCCATCATGATTTTCGGCTGTATTGACAAATTGAGGAACTGATCACCCTTAATCTCTTGTTAATAGCAGACGGGATTGTGTTGGATGGGATAGACGTGTCTTGCAAGCTTAGGTGGCGTGAGCAGGGAATTGTCTTGAGTTAAGCTAAGTCCTTAAGGGATTATTTTGAGGAGTCGACGTAAGACGTGTTGAGGTGTCCATGTTGATGGAAATTTTGAATGCTAAGGAAAGTGAGAAAATTGGGGTTTGTCAATTAATGGTGATTGTCCGGAAGTTTCCTGAGGAGGTAAGTGATTTACTACCGAAATGTGAAGTGAAGCGTGCACAATGACTTCGTTCTTAGAGCTAGTCCGATATTGGTGACTCCATATTGTGTGTCTGCGTTGGGAGTGGAGAAGTTGAAGAGTCAACTTGAAGACCTGCTGGAAGAGAGGTTCTTTTGTTTGAGTGTGTTACCGTGGGGTGCACCAATTTTGTTGGTTAGAAAGATATAAGGTTTTGTGAAGCTTTGGGTGAACTATGGATAAGTGATCAAGGTGACTATCAAGGATAAATGTTCGCTTCCAAGAGTTGATGATTTGATGGACCAATTGGTTAGAGGATGTGAGTTATGTGGTCATGAGATCGCGAGTAAAGTTATTGTGGTTGATATGTCGAAGATCGAAGTTGTATCTCATTGGGAGACTCTAAGGTTTGCTTTTGAGATTGGAAGTAATTGGGTTTTAAAATATTTAGAGATTGAAAGTATGTTGGATGGCCTCCTAGGTATGAAATTATTGTTGTACGTTGAATTGCGAGATTGCAGTTTTTTACAGAATCGAAATCGGGCACTCGGAGGTCAGGTAACGGTCGAAAATGGAATTTCGGACTGTTAGGTTCACCAGGTCCTTCGCCTAGCGAGTATGCTAGCGAACGGTTCCTTGCTCGCCTCTGTGTTCGCCCAGGGAAGACGTCCTGGGAAGGAGAAGGCGATTTTCATATTTTTGCCGTAACGGGAGAACCGTAACTCAGAATGACGCGCGGTTCGAAGCGTTGGAAAGCTATTACAACGTTCTATGTGATGGTGAAGTAATTACATGGAATTAAGTTATTTATTAATGAAGTGTATTTGGATGTTGTGGTAAGGACGGAAGGTACGGTTCGTGTTTCCGCCATAACTCACAACTTGTTTGTTCGTTTGGCATGGGATTTTCCTTACTTATTCGAGTGAGGCAATGGTTGTGTTAACCGGTAATATTTTAACACATTCGAAGATTATAGAGGATCATGTTGAAGATCAAGAATTTGAGTTATCATTGTTGGAGAATAAGCAGCTATATGCCACTTGAAGAGAGTTCAAGGAGTTTTGGGAGAGCTGTCAACAACTCGTGTGTTAATTTTTGATCGAGTTCGACAGGACTATTGGTTGTGTTTTGTGATGCTTTGTTGATATGATTGGGAGATATGTTAAAGGTACCTTGAAGTACATAAGAGGAATCATCTGACCAATGATTTAGAGTTGGGTGCTGTTATGATTGTGCCGGAGTTGAAGGCTTCAATCGTTTAGGCTGAGATTTGAAATGTTTGGTGATCTTAAGAGCTTAAGGTGTTTGTTTGATTTGAAAGAGTTAAATATGAGGCAGAGTATATAATTGGGACGTCTAACGGATTACGGATTTGAGTTGAATTACCATTCGGGTAAAGTGGACGCGGTAGCTGATGCAGTAAGTTGGAAATATTTGCATATGCCAATGATGATGGTGAAAAGAGTTAAAACTGATTGAGCAATTTTGTAATATGAGTTTGGTGAGTGAAGAGACTTCTTATGGAGTTAAGATTTTATTGTTAGACCTGGCTAGTGGTATTCTTGAGGAGAATCGAGAAGGTAATAGATTTGGATTGAGTTAGTGGATCAGTTGAATTTGATGAATCAGAGCCGAAGGGTCGATTTTTGGATTTGGGGAAATAGTACCACGAGGTGTTGTGATAGGGTTTGTGTTTCGGCTGTTGTTGAGTGGAGTAGGAGTACTCTTAAAGAATACATTGGGGTAGATGGAGTATCCATCCCGGTGCTATGGAGAAGTAACAGAATTTGAGTAAATTGTTTTAGTGACCGTAGATGTAGAGAGGAGTGGTTGAGGTTGAATATGCTGGTTAGAGCTTCCAAAGGTCGAAGATTGAACCTCAGAGACCGTTGAGTCTGATGCGGCCGTTGAATATTCCAGAGAGGAAATTGGGTGGTATTTTCATGAATTTGGTGTTGAGACTTACAAAGAATTGGAAAGATATAATTTTAATTTGGGTTATTGTGAGTGGATAAACTATTCTATGTTGAGGATTTATGAGTTGCATATTGAGGAAGTGGTGAAGTTGTATGAGATACAGTCGAATATTGTGTCGGATGGAAGTTTGAGGTTTATATTGAGTTTTTGGAGGAGCTTACGGGAAGCTCTGGGTACTAATTCAAAGTGGGGTTCAGCTTATCATCCGCAAACTGATGATCAGTCGGAGAGGACTATCCATTCGCTGGAGGACTTGCTGAGGGCTTGTGTGTCGGATCAAGGTGGGTCGTGGAATGGTTAATTACCGCTGATTAAGTCACCTACAATATCAATTACCATTCTAGTATCAGAATGGCGCTGTATGGGGCCTTGTGAGATAGGAAGTGTGGGACTCTCTTGAGTTGGAATGAGTTGAGCGGGAGTGTTATGTTTAGATTTGAGAAATTGTGCATGAGACGGCCGAGAAGATCAAGAGGATCCAAGAAAGGATGTGTTTTGAGAATTACGATGGTAACTGGTGTTGGTCGAGCTTCGAAGTCTCGGGAACACACTCGGTGTTTTGTTTATCTGTGTCAGAGTGGCACAGCGGAAGCGGGGGGGAAAGTAGCATGTTAGACTACTTTGCCACTATCGCTTATGAATGGCATGATGTGTTTCCTATGTCTTCGTTGGGGTAGTACATTGAATCAGATGGATGATGTGCAAGTGAGAAATAATTTGATGGTGGAGGCATTGCTAGTTTGGATTGATGAACGAGAAACAACTCCGAGGGAAAGAGATACCTTTCGTGGGAGTGGCTTGGGGAGGTGCTGCAGGAGGCAGTGTGACTTGGGAATTGGAAAGCAGGATGCGGGGAGCGTATCCAGAATTGTTTCCATCAGGTAATTTTCGAGGACGAAAATAATTAAAGTGCGGGAGAGTTGTAACGCCCATTTAATTATTTGAGTTTTCAGTGTTATTTCATTTTTCGGCATGCTTGGTGTGGAATTTATTTGAGGAGTTGTGGTCCAAAATATTAGAATAATATGATTAATAATAATAATAATAATATGATAATTAGTAGTGTTGTTGCTATTATTATTATCATTGTTATTATTATTATATTTGAAAATATTATTGGAATTATTAATTTTTGAATAAAAGAAATGAGGATTTAATATTAATTTGGAATTATTTGGAATTAAAAAGGGGTTTTGGGGTATTGAGGGCATAAGTGGAAAATTGGAAATGGAGAAAAGAAGAACACGAACCTGATGGAGAAAGGAAGCATAGTGAAAGAAGCTAGCAAGAGTGAGAGCACGATCAAGCAAGAGCAAGCAAGAGGAAGTTAGGTTGTGGATTCTTGAGGTTCCTTCATCGGAGCTGTATTTGAGGTAAGGGGGGGATAATCGGTTAAATTTTGGTATTGCATGAATATTTGGTATAAGGGGATTTCCCTAACCCCATTGATGAATGTTGAGCTAAATACTATGTTGTGTTGTGATTCTGAATGTTACTAGCATGAATTAATTATTGCATGTGTTGTTCGGATGAATTTGGGGGTTTCCGGTAGTTTTCCGTTTTAAGCCGGAAGATGATTAATTGAGTAGAGCTGAGGTTTTACCGGATGGAATTGAGAATAGATTTTGGAGTTAAGCCTTAGAATGTTGGTTAGTCGTGTTAGAAGCTGATTTTTGGTAACATCGGGCGAGTTCGGAGAGAATGGCTGATTCTGATCAGTGAGATTTTTCTGAAATCGCAGGCATTCGTTGGGCGAATGAGGGGGTGAGCCTTCGCCAGGCTTCGCCAGGAAAACTGGCTAGCGAGTGCTTCCAGTAGCCTCTATTTGTGTTTGCCAGAAGTTTCGCCGGGCAAGTTCCAGCGAGTGTTCACTGCGGGGCTTCGCCAGGCGAATGGTCAGCGAGTGTTCGCTGTGGGGTTTCGCCAAGCGAATCTGCCAGCGAGCCCGACAACAGTTTGTGTTTTGCTGCTATTCTGTGTTGATTCCTTTGTGGTTTTGGACCCTTTTTGGTCATGTTCGATTATGAGCTTATTAGTGAGCTGTGGTGAGTATATGTATGGTGTCGGAACATGATTCTGTGATATCTGTGTGATTAGGATATTTGAATTGGTGTATGTTATGATGTATGACTGTGGTGATGGGTGAGACATATTTGATATATGATGATGGATCAGTAGGATCGTGTGCACCTTATGTGCTTATGTTTGTGTGTTGTATGATAAATTGTGATCAGTAGGATCGTGTGTTCCTTGTGTGCTTATGTTTGTGTGTTGTATGATAAATTGTGATCAGTAGGATCGTGTGCACCTTGTGTGCTTATGTTTGTGTGTTGTATGATAAATTGTGATCAGTAGGATCGTGTGCACCTTGTGTGCTTATGTTTGTGTGTTGTATGATGATGGATCAGTAGGATCGTGTGCACCTTGTGTGCTTGATGTGTATGTGATATATGATGAAATGGATCAGTAGGATCGTGTGCACCGTGAGTGCTTGTGTTGTTGTGCATGGTGTCTGCATAGCATGTGGACGGGATGTAATCATGGCTCAGATGGAGCATATGTGATTCACCCGTGCTCCAAATGGGGAGCGTGGACGGGAGTTGAATCGTTGCTCAAATGGAGTGTATGCGATTCACCCGTGCTCCAAGTGGGGAGCATGGTAGGGATAGATCGTTGCTCAGATGGAGTGTATACGATCTATCCTGAGATTGATTATATGGGCTCAGGAGGAGCGTGGTAGGGATAGATCGTTGCTCAGATGGAGTGTCTGCGATCTATCCTGAGTTTGAGTCGGTACCGCATATCATTGTGTCGAGTTGCATGTGTTGCATTGTTACGTGTGTCGTGTTGGCGTGGGACAATAGGTCCGGAGTCGCTGTATGCGAAATGATGTTTATTTGTTTCTGCCTTTATTCATGTACATTAATACCGTTATATTTTGATCGTGATTTCTCACCCCTTGTTGTTGTTGTGGTCTGTGCTTCTTCGGAAGTACAGACAATCCAGGTGTGTAGCTAGCTTGGATTGTGGCGAGTCGAGTCGTAAGGATGCTCTGATACGCAACACCGGGGCTTTTGGGAGTGTTTTGTTTATTTGATGTTTTGTGTGCCCCTGTGGCGTATCTTATTGTGTTGAGATTTGAAGATGATATTTTGTGTACTTTGGGGCAGATGGCCGACTTGATCTATATGATGACGACGTGTGTGTATATATATATATATATATATATATATATATATATATATATATATATATATATATATATATATATATATATATATATATATATATATATATATATATATATATATATATATATATATATATATATATATATATATATATATATATATATATATATATATATATATATATATATATATATATATATATATATATATATATATATATATATATATATATATATATATATATATATATATATATATATATATATATATATATGTTTATGACAGATTCATTTTCGCTGCAATTTTGTTGAAAATCATTTTTAAGAAATGTTTTGTGGAATTTTGGTGAAAATGTGACATTTCGTTTTTGGTGTGGAAACTCTGATAATTGTTTATTTAATTGTTTTATTTTATTTTAGGGAACGGGGTGTTATAAGTTGGTATCAGAGCAGGTCGGTCCGTCCGGCCTAGTTGTCTTGTGTATTTGTTTAAATCCTGTATGCGGCATGTGTGTGAAAGCACTGTTGGTACATGTTGTTGTCTAACCTTGTCTGTAGAAGAGGAATGATTCCAGTGGGGGAGAAGCTTGTGTTTCTCCAGAATGCTGCAAGTGTGAAGTTGTGGCTCAGTGTGTCGAGGAACGCTCCTATAGTTTGGTAAAGATGGTTTGTACCCCATCATGATTTTCGGCTGTATTGACAAATTGAGGAACTGATCACCCTTAATCTCTTGTTAATAGCAGACGGGATTGTGTTGGATGGGATAGACGTGTCTTGCAAGCTTAGGTGGCGTGAGCAGGGAATTGTCTTGAGTTAAGCTAAGTCCTTAAGGGATTATTTTGAGGAGTCGACGTAAGACGTGTTGAGGTGTCCATGTTGATGGAAATTTTGAATGCTAAGGAAAGTGAGAAAATTGGGGTTTGTCAATTAATGGTGATTGTCCGGAAGTTTCCTGAGGAGGTAAGTGATTTACTACCGAAATGTGAAGTGAAGCGTGCACAATGACTTCGTTCTTAGAACTAGTCCGATATTGGTGACTCCATATTGTGTGTCTGCGTTGGGAGTGGAGAAGTTGAAGAGTCAACTTGAAGACCTGCTGGAAGAGAGGTTCTTTTGTTTGAGTGTGTTACCGTGGGGTGCACCAATTTTGTTGGTTAGAAAGATATAAGGTTTTGTGAAGCTTTGGGTGAACTATGGATAAGTGATCAAGGTGACTATCAAGGATAAATGTTCGCTTCCAAGAGTTGATGATTTGATGGACCAATTGGTTAGAGGATGTGAGTTATGTGGTCATGAGATCGCGAGTAAAGTTATTGTGGTTGATATGTCGAAGATCGAAGTTGTATCTCATTGGGAGACTCTAAGGTTTGCTTTTGAGATTGGAAGTAATTGGGTTTTAAAATATTTAGAGATTGAAAGTATGTTGGATGGCCTCCTAGGTATGAAATTATTGTTGTACGTTGAATTGCGAGATTGCAGTTTTTTACAGAATCGAAATCGGGCACTCGGAGGTCAGGTAACGGTCGAAAATGGAATTTCGGACTGTTAGGTTCACCAGGTCCTTCGCCTAGCGAGTATGCTAGCGAACGGTTCCTTGCTCGCCTCTGTGTTCGCCCAGGGAAGACGTCCTGGGAAGGAGAAGGCGATTTTCATATTTTTGTCGTAACGGGAGAACCGTAACTCAGAATGACGCGCGGTTCGAAGCGTTGGAAAGCTATTACAACGTTCTATGTGATGGTGAAGTAATTACATGGAATTAAGTTATTTATTAATGAAGTGTATTTGGATGTTGTGGTAAGGACGGAAGGTACGGTTCGTGTTTCCGCCATAACTCACAACTTGTTTGTTCGTTTGGCATGGGATTTTCCTTACTTATTTGAGTGAGGCAATGGTTGTGTTAACCGGTAATATTTTAACACATTCGAAGATTATAGAGGATCATGTTGAAGATCAAGAATTTTAGTTATCATTGTTGGAGAATAAGCAGCTATATGCCACTTGAAGAGAGTTCAAGGAGTTTTGGGAGAGTTGTCAACAACTCGTGTGTTAATTTTTGATCGAGTTCGACAGGACTATTGGTTGTGTTTTGTGATGCTTTGTTGATATGATTGGGAGATATGTTAAAGGTACCTTGAAGTACATAAGAGGAATCATCTGACCAATGATTTAGAGTTGGGTGCTGTTATGATTGTGCCGGAGTTGAAGGCTTCAATCGTTTAGGCTGAGATTTGAAATGTTTGGTGATCTTAAGAGCTTAAGGTGTTTGTTTGATTTGAAAGAGTTAAATATGAGGCAGAGTATATAATTGGGACGTCTAACGGATTACGGATTTGAGTTGAATTACCATTCGGGTAAAGTGGACGCGGTAGCTGATGCAGTAAGTTGGAAATATTTGCATATGCCAATGATGATGGTGAAAAGAGTTAAAACTGATTGAGCAATTTTGTAATATGAGTTTGGTGAGTGAAGAGACTTCTTATGGAGTTAAAATTTTATTGTTAGACCTGGCTAGTGGTATTCTTGAGGAGAATCGAGAAGGTAATAGATTTGGATTGAGTTAGTGGATCAGTTGAATTTGATGAATCAGAGCCGAAGGGTCGATTTTTGGATTTGGGGAAATAGTACCACGAGGTGCTGTGATAGGGTTTGTGTTTCGGCTGTTGTTGAGTGGAGTAGGAGTACTCTTAAAGAATACATTGGGGTAGATGGAGTATCCATCCCGGTGCTATGGAGAAGTAACAGGATTTGAGTAAATTGTTTTAGTGACCGTAGATGTAGAGAGGAGTGGTTGAGGTTGAATATGCTGGTTAGAGCTTCCAAAGGTCGAAGATTGAACCTCAGAGACCGTTGAGTCTGATGCGGCCGTTGAATATTCTAGAGAGGAAATCGGGTGGTATTTTCATGAATTTGGTGTTGAGACTTACAAAGAATTGGAAAGATATAATTTTAATTTGGGTTATTGTGAGTGGATAAACTATTCTATGTTGAGGATTTATGAGTTGCATATTGAGGAAGTGGTGAAGTTGTATGAGATACAGTCGAATATTGTGTCGGATGGAAGTTTGAGGTTTATATTGAGTTTTTGGAGGAGCTTACGGGAAGCTCTGGGTACTAATTCAAAGTGGGGTTCAGCTTATCATCCGCAAACTGATGATCAGTCGGAGAGGACTATCCATTCGCTGGAGGACTTGCTGAGGGCTTGTGTGTCGGATCAAGGTGGGTCGTGGAATGGTTAATTACCGCTGATTAAGTCACCTACAGTATCAGTTACCATTCTAGTATCAGAATGGCGCTGTATGGGGCCTTGTGAGATAGGAAGTGTGGGACTCTCTTGAGTTGGAATGAGTCGAGCGGGAGTGTTATGTTTAGATTTGAGAAATTGTGCATGAGACGGCCGAGAAGATCAAGAGGATCCAAGAAAGGATGTGTTTTGAGAATTACGATGGTAACTGGTGTTGGTCGAGCTTCGAAGTCTCGGGAACACACTCGGTGTTTTGTTTATCTGTGTCAGAGTGGCACAGCGGAAGCGGGGGGGGGGGGGGGGGGGGGGGGGGGGAAAGTAGCATGTTAGACTACTTTGCCACTATCGCTTATGAATGGCATGATGTGTTTCCTATGTCTTCGTTGGGGTAGTACATTGAATCAGATGGATGATGTGCAAGTGAGAAATAATTTGATGGTGGAGGCATTGCTAGTTTGGATTGATGAACGAGAAACAACTCCGAGGGAAAGAGATACCTTTCGTGGGAGTGGCTTGGGGAGGTGCTGCAGGAGGCAGTGTGACTTGGGAATTGGAAAGCAGGATGCGGGGAGCGTATCCAGAATTGTTTCCATCAGGTAATTTTCGAGGACGAAAATAATTAAAGTGCGGGAGAGTTGTAACGCCCATTTAATTATTTGAGTTTTCAGTGTTATTTCATTTTTCGGCATGCTTGGTGTGGAATTTATTTGAGGAGCTGTGGTCCAAAATATTAGAATAATATGATTAATAATAATAATAATATGATAATTAGTAGTGTTGTTGCTATTATTATTATCATTGTTATTATTATTATATTTGAAAATATTATTGGAATTATTAATTTTTGAATAAAAGAAATGAGGATTTAATATTAATTTGGAATTATTTGGAATTAAAAAGGGGTTTTGGGGTATTGAGGGCATAAGTGGAAAATTGGAAATGGAGAAAAGAAGAACACGAACCTGATGGAGAAAGGAAGCATAGTGAAAGAAGCTAGCAAGAGTGAGAGCACGATCAAGCAAGAGCAAGCAAGAGGAAGTTAGGTTGTGGATTCTTGAGGTTCCTTCATCGGAGTTGTATTTGAGGTAAGGGGGGGATAATCGGTTAAATTTTGGTATTGCATGAATATTTGGTATAAGGGGATTTCCCTAACCCCATTGATGAATGTTGAGCTAAATACTATGTTGTGTTGTGATTCTGAATGTTACTAGCATGAATTAATTATTGCATGTGTTGTTCTGATGAATTTGGGGGTTTCCGGTAGTTTTCCGTTTTAAGCCGGAAGATGATTAATTGAGTAGAGCTGAGGTTTTACCGGATGGAATTGAGAATAGATTTTGGAGTTAAGCCTTAGAATGTTGGTTAGTCGTGTTAGAAGCTGATTTTTGGTAACATCGGGCGAGTTCGGAGAGAATGGCTGATTCTGATCAGTGAGATTTTTCTGAAATCGCAGGCATTCGCTGGGCGAATGAGGGGGTGAGCCTTCGCCAGGCGAACTGGCTAGCGAGTGCTTCCAGTAGCCTCTATTTGTGTTTGCCAGAAGTTTCGCCGGGCAAGTTCCAGCGAGTGTTCACTGCGGGGCTTCGCCAGGCGAATGGTCAGCGAGTGTTCGCTGTGGGGTTTCGCCAAGCGAATCTGCCAGCGAGCCCGACAACAGTTTATGTTTTGCTGCTATTCTGTGTTGATTCCTTTGTGGTTTTGGACCCTTTTTGGTCATGTTCGATTATGAGCTTATTAGTGAGCTGTGGTGAGTGTATGTATGGTGTCGGAACATGATTCTGTGATATCTGTGTGATTAGGATATTTGAATTGGTGTATGTTATGATGTATGACTGTGGTGATGGGTGAGACATATTTGATATATGATGATGGATCAGTAGGATCGTGTGCACCTTATGTGCTTATGTTTGTGTGTTGTATGATAAATTGTGATCAGTAGGATCGTGTGTTCCTTGTGTGCTTATGTTTGTGTGTTGTATGATAAATTGTGATCAGTAGGATCGTGTGCACCTTGTGTGCTTATGTTTGTGTGTTGTATGATAAATTGTGATCAGTAGGATCGTGTGCACCTTGTGTGCTTATGTTTGTGTGTTGTATGATGATGGATCAGTAGGATCGTGTGCACCTTGTGTGCTTGATGTGTATGTGATATATGATGAAATGGATCAGTAGGATCGTGTGCACCGTGAGTGCTTGTGTTGTTGTGCATGGTGTCTGCATAGCATGTGGACGGGATGTAATCATGGCTCAGATGGAGCATATGTGATTCACCCGTGCTCCAAATGGGGAGCGTGGACGGGAGTTGAATCGTTGCTCAAATGGAGTGTATGCGATTCACCCGTGCTCCAAGTGGGGAGCATGGTAGGGATAGATCGTTGCTCAGATGGAGTGTATACGATCTATCCTGAGATTGATTATATGGGCTCAGGAGGAGCGTGGTAGGGATAGATCGTTGCTCAAATGGAGTGTATGCGATCTATCCTGAGTTTGAGTCGGTACCACATATCATTGTGTCGAGTTGCATGTGTTGCATTGTTACGTGTGTCGTGTTGGCGTGGGACAGTAGGTCCGGAGTCGCTGTATGCGAAATGATGTTTATTTGTTTCTGCCTTTATTCATGTACATTAATACCGTTATATTTTGATCGTGATTTCTCACCCCTTGTTGTTGTTGTGGTCTGTGCTTCTTCGGAAGTACAGACAATCCAGGTGCGTAGCTAGCTTGGATTGTGGCGAGTCGAGTCGTAGGAATGCTCTGATACGTAACACCGGGGCTTTTGGGATTGTTTTGTTTATTTGATGTTTTGTGTGCCCCTGTGGCGTATCTTATTGTGTTGAGATTTGAAGATGATATTTTGTGTACTTTGGGGCAGATGGCCGACTTGATGTATATGATGATGACGTGTGTGTGTATATATATATATATATATATATATATATATATATATATATATATATATATGTTTATGACAGATTCATTTTCGCTGCAATTTTGTTGAAAATCATTTTTAAGAAATGTTTTGTGGAATTTTGGTGAAAAAGTGACATCCCGTTTTTGGTGTGGAAACTCTGATAATTGTTTATTTAATTGTTTTATTTTATTTTGGGGAACGGGGTGTTACACTACATATGCTTTATTTTTCTTGAATCCCTTTTTGCTTTTAGAGACATCGTTCTTGGAGAGTTTAGGACAGTTTGGTTTGATGTGTCCTAATTTTCCACATTCATAGCATTTGACATCTTGTGTGGATGTTGACACCTCTTTCTCTTTGATTTTTGAAAACTTATTCCTTTTCATATAGTAAGAATTCCCAATATTATTTTTAGAACCAAAATATTTTCTTAACCTTTTTACAAGAAGCATGAAGTTTTCATCTTCAACCGGATCGTCTGCTTTTTCTACTTCTTTGGAATCAGCCTTTAATGTGATGCTTTTAGATTTTTTCTCATGATTCTCATGTTTCTCCAATCTCCCAAGTTCTGTTTCATATTCTTGAAGTTTTCCGAACAATGTGGCGGATGTCATCGTGGTTAGGTTTTTCTTTTCAGAAATTGTTGTCACCTTGGGCTGCCATTCTCTGGACAAAGATCTGACCACTTTAAGATTTAATTCATCATTAGTTAATGTCTTACCGAGTGCTATAAGATGATTTGTCAAGTGCACGAATCTTTTCTGCAAACCAAGAATTGATTCTACTGGCTGCATTCTGAATAACTCGTATTCTTGACTCAACGTGTTCAACCTTGATCTTTTACCTTCAATGGTTTCCTCATGTGTTTCCACTAAAGTGTCCCAGATTTCCTTTGTTGTTGTACATGTTGAGATTCGAAAGAACTCTTCCATACTTAGTGCACTTTGTAGGAGATTGATTGCCTTTTTGTCATAGAGAACCTTATTCTTATCATCGTCATCCCATGAGGCTTTGGGCTTTGTTGATCCTACACCATTAACGACCGTTGTAGGAACAAACGGACCATTTTGAACAGCATCCCAGATTTCATCTCCTTGTGCTTCTAAGTGAGCCTTCATACGACTTTTCCAGAAATCAAAGTATTCACCACAAAACAGTGGAGGCTTGTTGCTACTACCACCGTCTTTGAATACACCTTTGTTATTTGCGGAAGCCATACTGGATCGATTAGGAACATGTTACCTAAACCTGCTCTGATGCCAATTGTAAGTAAGAATTGTGCCTAAGAGGGGGGGGGTGAATTAGGTTCTTTTGAAATGTTATGGTTTTAAGAGAGTTATGTTACTTTCTTTTAGCAGAGTGATGTTATGAAAGCTTGTAAAGACAGAAAGTAAAAGAGACACAAGAAATTATAGTGGTTCCCCTCACACTCCGAGGGTACTTGTTAGCTCCTAAATTCGACGCCTCAGCTAGAAAGAAAGTATCCAGAGAAAAAGGTTGGAGAATACCTTGAATACAGGAAAATGGTCGAAAGGAGGAAGAAGCTAAGTCGAAGGACTCACCCCGAGGCCAAGGGTTCGAACGCCTACCAATGATGAATGGTGTATCGAAGTATTTGAAATTTGAATGTTAGAGGGAACGGTTTTGCTTATGGAAAATGGAGGGAGACACATGTCACCTTATGAATAATGGATCCATGCATTTAAGACAAGTGGCAGAAGGAGATTATGGTGGAAGTTATTAGAGGTTATTTTTTGTTACTATAAATAGAGTGTCTTAGACATATCCAAAGTGTGTTGTAATTTACTATTGTACAAGTTACTCTTGAAATTACTCCAAGTATCCGAGTGTAGAGAAAACGAGTATTGTAAGAGAATGTACGTGATGTAAACACACCATCTTTTAAACTTAATGCAACTTACTTGTTTTTACTTTAAGTTTTACAAAGTCTTTTATTGCCTTTATTGTCTTTACCCTTTTACTCTTTGCCTTACTCCTCTCCTTTGCTCTTCGCCCTCAATCCAAATTCACCTTTACCAACAAACTTTCTTCTCTTTTATTAGAAGCCTTATGTTACCTTCAAATTAACCCGTAGTCGAATAGATGTTCTTTTAGGATTCTATTTATCCCAACCTTATTCGAGTGTGGAACTTGGATAAAGTCTTAAAACCAAAAAAATAAATCTTTTAGCACATGTCCTAGGATCAATCTGATCGATCCTGTGAGTCACCAAAGTTAGATTTGGAAGGTCATCGGTTGTTTTCCGATTTTCAAGGGAAACAAAATGGCACGCCCAGTGGGACAGTGCTAGGAAATCTATTTTATAAAACTAAACTTATAAAAGATTATGCAGTCTTACTGGTCCTTTTTTCGTAAGAAGGTACACTTTTATGTTACTGAGAAGTGGTAAAATTACCGCTATAAACGAAGAGACGCGATCAAGACGAAGCAGTAAGAACATGGTTACGGATGTAAACCAGCCAGATAACTCCAACCAACAAGGAGACGGTTCCATCGAAGGAACAAGAGACGAGGGTGTTCCCCCTCCGATACCGTCAACCGGAGAACAAACGGTGCTTCCTGTGAGGCCAGTGCCGACGCCTTCAGCACTTGGAGTGGGATAGACAGTGGTAAGGCCTTATACTCTACCAGTGTTGGAATACATTGGTCACCAAACGTCGAATCCTCAGATTATGTTAGGAGGGAGTTCGACGTCCAGGCAGTTTGTGCCTCCTGGTTTTTCACAGTCACCTAGAAACCCCTCATATGGGATGCCCACTGCTATGATGCAAGGGCTCCAAAGTGCACCCCCTATATTTTCAGATCAGGCGATGGCTTTGCCACTACAAGGGTCGGGGTCAGGTGTGAACATGAGTCGAAACCCCTAGAGTTTAGGGTATTCGACACAAGGCCCCAGTTTGACCAATACGCCAGTTGCGGGTTTGAGACAGCAGATGGATGAAAGTAACCTACAGATGGTTCAGACGTTGTCACAAACCATGGGTGAAATATTTCAGCCATTAATCCAAAATACAACTCATACCAACCAACAATTGGCGATACAATTAACGAGATTGGCTGAATTCATGGGGGTAACTCCCTTAGCCAGAAACCAAGCCGCAATAGCGAACACCCCGCGAGATAACCTGGCGAATGTGATAGAAGTCGACGTAGGAAACCAAGGAAGGGTAGTCCCTCTGGTAGTCGAAGAGATTAGGGAAGAGCCGTTGCAAAACCAACCCCGTGGCTTGGGAGAACGAAATCCAGGAGTGGTGGTTGTGAATCGAAACCAAGATGCAGATAATGTAGTCCAACGTGTTCGTCGAAACAACATAGCCGTAGACAATAATCTAGCGGCCATGGTCGAGAGAATTATGGCCAGAAATGGGTTAAACACCAGTTTTACTAGGCCAAATTACACTTCACCCATAGTAAACTATATCCTTCAGGCAGAGTTACCTCCTAGGAAGAAAGTACCTAAATTCACTAAGTTCTCAGGAGATACGAAGGAATCCACCGTCGAACATGTGGCTCGTTACTTAATTGAGGTTGGAGAGATAGTGAACGACGAAAGCCTTAGGATAAAATACTTCCCAAGTTCTCTTACTAAGAACGCCTTCACCTGGTTCATGACGCTTCCCCCTAACACGATATGTAACTGGACCCAGTTAGAGCGTTTGTTTCATGAACAGTTCTATATGGGTCAGACTAAAATTAGTTTGAAGGAGCTAGCTAGCGTGAAACGTAAATTCTCTGAACCAATAGAGGAGTACCTTAATAGGTTCCACTTGCTTAAGGCCAGATGCTTCACGCAGGTCCCTGAACATGAGTTGGTCGAAATGGCCGCTGGCGGTCTCGACTACTCTATTAGGAAAAAATTGGACACCCAGTACCTAAGGGACATGGCCCAATTAGCCGATCGGGTTCGGCAACTCGAAAGACTCAAAGACGAAAAGGCTAAATTCAATAAAAATAAAAAGATAGCTTTTGTCGAATTCAATGATAACGTCGAAGGTCTGGGTGAAGAGTCCATGAGTTTCGACGATGGTGAAGTGGATCTTGCTTAACTCAAGCAAGGACCACCTTACTTATGCAAAGTATTAGCTCCCCCACAAGGGAAGAGTTATGTCGAATCTGAAAAGAATGATAGGTTCCCAAAGAAAACATATACCTTTGACATCACAAAATGTGATGAAATCTTCGATTTGTTAGTTAAGGATGGACAAATGATAGTGCCTCCTGGCGCCAAAATGCCATCCATAGAGCAAAGGAAGAAAAGAGGGTTTTGTAAATATCATAATTTCTTGGGTCATAAAACATCTCAATGTTTTCTTTTTAGGGACCTTGTTCAGAATGCGATCCAAGAGGGACGTCTAAAGTTCGGAGAGAAAGCTGGTGGCCAAATGAGGGTCGACTCAGATCCTCTACAGACGGCATACGCAAATTACACAGAGCCATTCGAGACTAATATGATCGAAGTTGTCAGCGGTTACAACTTCTCAATCGAAGTAATAGAGGCTGCTGGCAATCCCATAGACGAGGCGGTGATGGCGAAATTTACCATCAGTTGCAGACAGGAGAGCTGTGTCGGAATGGAAGTTGATAGTTGTGACCAGAGGGGTGAAACCAAAGGCCCAAGCAACAGGAACAATCTGGGTTGGGAGATAGTGACCAAGGAAACAGCTGATGACTTCGTTAAGATCGACGAAGCTACCAAAGGCGTGGAGTTAAGTTTGAAAAAACTTAACCTGGCCAAAGAAATTGAGATTAACATAGTTCAAATCACTCAGCATGAGGAGGTAGCGAATAGTGAGTCGAACTACCAGGAAACACACACAAGGGAAGCCTACCCAGAACAAGAGGAATCCATCATTTCTTTCCTTCACTGCTGCCAGAAAAAGGGTTCTAGTGTAATGCTTTGTCCCCGATGCAGCGCCATATTCGACAAGAAGGCTGCACAAAAATTGGAGGGGACACGAAGGTTGAAGCAAGAAAGCGAAAGGCCAAGATTCGACCCTCGAAGAGGCCTCCAGCAGAGATCTGACCCTCGCATAAGGCCTCCAATGAACAAGTCCACTAGCTTCAAACCCAATGCTGAGGCCACTGATGGAAAGTGGACGAAGCCTAATGAGAACAAACAGCAAGGGCAGAAGAGATGGAAGAATTTCGAAGTACAAAGGGGATCCTTGTTAAGCTATCGAAAAGAATTTCAGTCTTCGAAGGCTGCTCATATAGCAGAAAATTACAAAGGGAAAAATCCCATATCTCGATCCCAATGGAGACGTGAGCAGAGAAGAAGGAAGGCACATAGAGAAGGTACACACAAAGACCAACCACAGTCCAGCATCAATAATCCTATAAAGCAGAAAGGTCGAATGGAAGCTCTTGGGAAGACACCTGCAGGAAGAAAGTTGTTTCCAACACGGATGAAAGAACAAATAAAGTTGGTCGACGATGAAATGACCGATAACTTTGATGAAGATTCTGATGATACGTTGGATATTCTAGTCAACGTAGTATCAGTGATGCCCAGGGAGTTCGATAGGGTTTCAGTAGTCGAGAACTCAGACGCCTATAGGGACTAGGAAATAATGGCTCATAAGCCGGTGTGCTATTATGTAATGAACAACGGCTGCGTCGAGGAGCAAAATGCTTTCTTTAAACGACCAACGGAGGCAATGAAAATCCATCTGAAGCCTCTTTATATCACAACACAAATAGAGAAAGTCCCAGTCAACAAAATATTGGTGGACTGCGGCGCTACGGTGAACTTGATGCCGCATTTCTTGCTAAATAAAATTGGAAAAAGTGAGACAGACACCAAGCCACACAACATGGTGTTATCAAATTATGAAGGGAAGATAGGTTCGACTATGGGGATCATTCAGGTAAATGTCACGGTCGGAACCATCACCCGTCCGTCTGTCTTCATGGTGGTAGAGACCACCGCCAATTATAATCTATTACTTAGAAGAGAATGGATCCACGGAGTGGGGGCAGTACCATCGTCGATGCATCAGAGGATTGCTATCTAGCAACCAGATGGTATTGTCGAAAACATCGAAGCGGATCAGGGATACTTTAAAACACCTGTAAATCAAATTAATAGAGGACAGTTTGACAAACATTTGGCCAGTATAGGGCCATGCGAACCTGCAGACTTCGACTTTACACCTAATGACGAAGTGTATTATTCATTGTATCTGCATCCCGTCGAAGGTTTCTGATGGGACAAGGAGGTTCCAGGCGAAAGTTTACCATACCTTGGCGAACTTCCCGTAGACCCCACTGGCTGGGGAAGTGAGTTCGATGATGATGACTGAAGCCGCAGCGCTTCAAAAGATTTCGGCCTACGTGGCCTAGAGTAAACTACAAACGGCCTTGGAGGCCGCTAATAATAAAATGGTTGAAGAAGCCAATGAAAAATCCAACCAAGCAGGTCCAGTTGGGTATTTTGACCCTAAGATTCAATACGAGGGGCAAAGACTCGACGCCATATACGACGATGAGCCTTTGGGTTTCAAAAAGGACCCCCTGGCCAGCGATGTCAAAATGTTGGCGCAAGATCCACTGGAGGAAGTTGACCTGGGAGATGGAGCAATCACAAGGCCAACTTATATTAGCGCCAGCCTCGAGCCCCAACTTAGGGTCGAAATCATTCAGTTACTACGAGAGTACATGGATTGTTTTGCTTGGGACTACGACGAAATGCCAGGTCTAAAAAGAGATCTAGTCGAGCATAGGCTACCAATCAAGCCTGGCAAAAAACCAGTCAAGCAGAATCCAAGACGCTTCGCCCCTGAGATCCTCTCAAAAATAAAGGAGGAAATCGAAAGACTCCTCTGATGCAAATTCATCCGTACAACCAGGTATGTCGAATGGCTAGCAAATATTGTGCTAGTCATAAAGAAAAACGGATCGTTGAGGGTCTGTATAGACTTTAGGGATCTGAATTCAGCAACCCCTAAAGATGAGTATTCGATGCCAGTGGCAGAAATGTTAGTCGATTCAGCTGCTGGCCACGAATACCTTAGCATGATGGATGGATATTCTGGTTACAACCAGATTTTCATAGCTGAGGATGATGTTCCTAAAACAGCGTTCCGTTGCCCAGGGGCCTTAGGCACTTACGAATGGGTAGTGATGCCTTTTGGCCTAAAGAATGCTGGGGCAACGTACCAGCGGGCAATGAATTCGATTTTTCATGACTATATTGAGTCCTTTATGCAAATTTACATTGATGACATTGTGATAAAATCTGTGTCAGGAAAGGCTCATGTGGAACACCTGCGCAAATCCTTCATGAGAATGAGGAAATTTGGACTCAAGATGAATCCCCTTAAGTGCGCATTCTGTGTGCAAGCAGGAGATTTTTTGGGTTTCGTAGTCCACAAGAAGGAGATCGAAATCAACCAAAACAAAACGAAGGCCATCATGGAAGCGAAAGCGCCATCCAACAAGAAGGAACTCCAGTCCTTGCTGGGCAAAATAAATTTCCTAAGAAGGTTCATATCGAATCTCAGCGGAAAAACACAAGCTTTTTCGCCATTACTTCGAGCTACCAAGGAGAAGTTCGAATGGACGAAAGATCAGCAAGAGGCCTTCGACAAAATCAAAGACTACCTGACTCATCCTTCAGTCCTTACACCTCCATGTCGAACCAAAAACATGAGATTGTACATATCAGCATCAGACAAAACTCTAGGGAGCATGCTTGCTCAAGAGGATGAGAGCGGCGTCGAAAGGGCCATTTACTACCTTAGTAGAGTTCTAAATGATGCACAAACTAGGTATAGTGAAATAGAGAAATTATGTTTATGTTTGTATTTCTCATGTATGAAGCTGAAGCAGTATATAAAGCCAGTTGATGTTTATGTGTCTTCACATTTTGATGTTATTAAGCACATGTTGTCCAAACCTATTTTCCATAGTCGAATCGGTAAATGGGCACTAGCATTAACTGAGTATTCATTGACTTATAGACCGTTGAAAGCGGTCAAAGGACAAATAGTGGCAGACTTTATTGTCGACCATTCTATAAACGAAAATACCCTGAACTTTGTTGAACTAGAGCCTTGGAAGCTATATTTTGATGGGTCTAGTCACAAGAACGGGACAGGCATAGGTCTATTGATCATTTCGCCTGACAAAATTCCAACAAAATTCAAGTATATGGTTGAGGGCTTATGTTCTAATAATGAGGCTTAATACGAAGCTTTGATCGCCGGACTTGAAATTTTGTTAGAATTAGGGGCAACCCGAGTCGAAATAATGGGAGATTCAGAGTTGGTTGTAAAACAACTAACAAAGGAATATAAATGCGTCAAAGAAAATCTCATCATGTATTTTGTAATAGCTAACAGACTGCTCAAAAAGTTTGAATTCTATACCATTCGACACATACCGCGAATACACAATCAGATAGCCAACGACCTGGCGCAAGTTGCCTCAGGATACAAGGTCTCGAAGGAGAACTTACATGAGGCAATTGAGGCCAGAGGCAAGGTGGTGTCCGTGGGCTTAAGACCATTAGACCTAGAGATCACAAAATTTGGCTACGCCGACGAGGAAACCTTTGAGATTTTTACAGTCGAGGGTTTGTCAGACAAAGACTAGAGGAAACCTCTGGTCGAATACCTTCAGAACCCTTCATCGACTACAGAGCGAAAGATAAGATACCAAGCATTAAGCTACGTCCTGTTGGGGAATGAGTTGTTTAAGAAAACTTCCGAGGGAGTTTTACTCAAATGCCTCAGTGAATCTGAAGCATACTTAGCATTGTCCTCAGTCCATGGTGGGACATGCGAAGCGCACCAAGTGGGCCATATGATGAAATGGCTGATGTTTCGCCAGGGGATGTACTGGCCTACGATGCTGAAAGATTGCATTGAGTTCACCAAAGGTTGTCAGGAATGCCAAATTCATGCTGGCATACAGCATGTCCCAGCAAGCGAGTTGCATTCCATAGTCAAGCCATGGCCATTTAGAGGTTGGGCTTTAGACCTTATAGGAGAGATTCAACCAGCATCTTCCAAAAATCAGAAATACATTCTGGTAGGGATAGACTACTTTACCAAGTGGATTGAGGCTATACCTATGCCAAAGGTAGGCCAAGAAGATGTTATCGAATTCATCCAGAAGTATATCATCTACAGGTTTGGCCTACCAGAAACAATAACGACAGATCAAGGGTCAGTATTTACGGGTAGGAAGATGCAGGAGTTTGCTAAAGAAATGGGATTTAAACTCCTTACCTCATCACCTTACTATGCCCAGGCCAATGGTCAGGTCAAAGCGGCAAACAAAGTAATAATTGGCATGATAAAGAAACAGATTGGAAGCAAGCCTAGGAATTGGCATAAGACATTGGATCAAGTCCTATGGGCATGTCGAACACCCCCGAAGGAAGCAACCAACACTTCCCCCTATCGACTTACTTTCGGACACGATGCAGTGTTGCCAGTCGAGATACACATACAGTCAGTAAGGATTCAAAGACATCATGAAATCTCTCGAGAGGTTTACTGGGACATGATGCTTGATGAGTTAGTTGAGTTAGACGAAGAGAGAATAAAAGCTCTAGAACTCTTGAGAAGACAAAAGAGGAGAGTGGAAAAATCATATAACAAGAAGGTCAAAGCGAAGACTTTCCTGGTTGGAGATTTGGTATGGAGGGTAATCCTGCATATGGATCGAAAGGCGAAATCCCTAGGTAAATGGTCCCCGAAGTGGGAAGGACCATTCCAGGTATCGAAGGTATTCTTCAATGGGGCATATGAAGTGACAGAGCTGAGAAAGGATGAGAGAGTATTAAAAGTAAATGGCAAATATCTAAAGAAGTATAAGCCTGCACTTCGAGAGGTGAAAATATCAACAGAGTAATTATAAAAGATAAAATGAAGCCATAAATGGTAATTTAAACATGCCAAAATGGCCCAATGTCTTACAAACAAAAGAAATGGCTCGTAAAAGCCAGTATAATCTACTCTATTACAAAAGCCCAACAAATCAAAAAGGAAGATTCGCCTTCATCTTAAGGTAAGTCAACTTTTGAAGTTCGAGGCGATTGTGGCATTGAGCTTTATCTGCCCTTAGCTGGGCAACTTCAGATTCTAAACGACGGGCTTCCTTAGCATAGGTGACGGCGTGTTCAAGCTCAGCTGTTAGGGAGGTATCATCGAAAGAAGATAACTCAGTATTCCTTTTCTTAGCCTTCGCTATCTTACTACGGAGCTTTTTAATTTTCCGCTCCCAACAGGCGATGTTCGCCTCGTTAGTCAGAACCTCTTGTTTATTCTTTTCCTTGGTTTCTTCCAACTCAGCAATTTTTTCCTCAGAATCTACAACGGCGCTCCAAGCGGCAGCCTCACTTCCATCCTTCGTTTCAATCTCACCCTCAATCTGGGGCAGCAGTCGATAGTCTTTGTAAACTTGGTCGATTAGGGTATCAACCTCTCGAATAACTCTTGTAGCCTCAGGAGTAAGGGATTTAATGTCTACTTTCTGAAGGAGAGCTTTAAGGGGAAGATGGCTGGCAGGGCCCATCTGCAGGAGGGTAAAGAGATCCCCTTTGAAGATTTTTTGTTTGACCTTGTCGAGGGCACTGTCAGTTGGGGGCTTCGAGGTTTGCCCTTCAGAAGTCGAAGTGTTGAGCGTACGGCTGGAAGAACGGCTTCTCCTACTCAACAAGAGCCTGATATATTATCGAGGGTTGGAAACCTTCAACGCATCTAGTTCAGCGAGAGTCAGTTGAGTTTCGTCTGGGAAAGAGCTTGTTGGGATTATTTTTGGGATAGGAGGAACGGGAGTCCTTGCTGCTTCAACAGTTTCAGGTTCTTTGACAGAAGTATCCACAATTGGAGATTCTTTATTTTTGCTGTCTTTGATCTCATCAACATCCTCCTCCATGGCATCCCTGCTGCCTTTGTCATTAGATTCATGCAATTCAGGCTGGGGCTTAGCCTGATCCTCAATGGCTTGACTACCCTCGACAGCTGTTTCACCCATATCTACTGTCTCACCCAAAGGGGAGTTGGTCATATCAACCGGAGTTGTTTTCTCCTCTGAAGCATCGACCTCATCGTCCACTGTGATAGGATCAGCCTAAGGATGGTCATCTTCATGATCAGACCCCGTCAATCTGAGACTGCTGGGTAGTAGTCTTTGCAGGAGATGGAGGGGCTGTGAAAGAATGAGGTTTATTAATTTCGCCAAGTGAACTCACACCAGAACCCAAATCAGAAGTGGGATGATAGGTAGGCTCACCTTGGCTATTCAAGGAGTATAGCGACAGAGGAATCGCGGTGGGATTAGATCTTGAAGTACCAGCATCATCCTAGAAAAAGTAGACATTAGACAAAGATTCAACGCAAAGACCCAAGGAAAGGTGGATGAGTGACATACCTTGACAGTTTCGTCAGCAGGGCTCGAATTATCACTTTCCATAGGAACATCCGCTTGAAGCGAAGCATCCCCTACAGGAGCAGGAGTAGGTTCTGGAGGAGGATTGGTAGGTTGAGGTGTGTTGGTCACAACAAGAGCAGTAGGAGCAGGTGGAGCATCTGGAGTATCTACATCAGGAATAAGCTTTCTTTTTCGTTTCACTTGAAGACTCTCACGAGGAGACTCGTCTTCGTCATCAGAATCAAGAATAATTTGGGGAGAAGCCCTTTTCAATCTCCTTTGAGGAGTAGGTGGTTAGTCTGAAAAACAATATGAAATGGGGAGATCGAGTAAGGAGATCGAGATAGTAAAAGCTGCGGAAGGTTACCTTTTGACCTTCGTCCTTGACTTCAGTCCTGGTCGTTGGGGCAACACGTTTTGGGGCAGCTGAAAATAGATGATACTTAAAACAGTTAGCAGCAATAAAGCTCAGAGAAGGAAGTCCAAATCGAAGGGGGATGAACCTTCAAGAATGTCGGATTCGATGCGAACATCTTTGATACTGACATGAAGGTGCCCTTTAAACGTATCGAGTGTATGTTTAGTCGGAACCACCCGCTGTGCCTTGGGCTTAGACTGCTGTCGAAGAATTTTTATAGCATCCCCACAGATAAACCAATCTGGAAATGGAGGGGCAAGAGCCACGCCAAAACCAGCGGATGGCAATCGATGGATTTTTAGGGGAAAGAGTTTAAAGGCAACCTCATACCATTTCTCACGAGGAACAGAAGAGGGAATCTTAAAACTATCCAATTTTTTAGAAAAATTTTCTTTTAAGGTAACAACAGCCTCGTGGATGGTTCGACTAACATCATCTGGTTGATAGGCAGTTTCGAAATATTTCTGGAAGGCTTAGATCTCTTTGATATGAGTGGACGTATCTTTCTTGACCTTCTCCTGCACATCAATAAAAGCTTGGTCAATCAAGCGAGTAAAACCTGGAGCATCGAGAAATTCTGAAGCGTAATGCTTCGACCACCAGTCATAGAAATTTTGAGAACAAAAGTAAGAGGGTTTAAAGTGAACAGGCGTGAGGTAGGACTTGTGAGCATGGCGTGCCAGTTGCGTCATACAATCCAGAGGAGACAACACAGTAAAAGGAAGAATGACGTGTGACTTCTTATCATACAAACATTTGGGCAAGGTTTGAATCAACCCAAATTGTCTGGAAACCAAGTTAGGCTGATATACCAACAGGATGGAGTGACCTTTTACGAGGTTTAGTTTGTGGACCAGTAGGCGGGGAATGAGGAACCTCTCCCAGATCAGCTTCGACTCCTCCTCATGTTTCTTTAAGGGAGCAGGGAAGGGTCTAGTAAACCATTATGGCCCACATTTTCGTTCTGCGAAAGGAGCCATGTTCGCGGTAAACTCATGCCATTTTGTGAAAATATGAACGAAGCTAGACAAGTTGGATCGAAGGGAATGACCTTCCTCACTAGGAGTAAGTTGAGCTAGGCGAGGCCACTCAACTTCCCTCTCAGCAACTGCAGGTGAATGTTCATCAACTTCACCTTTGTTGGGAAGACTGTGCTCGAACGTGGCATTAAGCCACAGCTGAAGAAGCTAGAAGGGGCCCGACAACAGCAAGTTACTATGACTGTCAGGATCTTTCAGTTTACCTACACCTTCGCTTAAAGCTTCGTAGAGACTAGCCAGGATCATTTCACTGAGACAAATGCCTCTCTTCAAGTGCAGTTGGTTGGCCAAGACCAGATACTTTCTCGCCACCTGCAAAGATTTGGTACAAAATACACAGCGGGATAACCACATGGCCAAGAAGGCTATGTGTTCTTCATCCTCAACAGAGGTACTAGTTTAGTTGTGGTAGTGTTGGACAAAAGCTGTATAGGTGTGTTTAGTATTGGCGAAACCAATACTGTCATGACTATCGATCTCGGGATCATAAACGAGGCCATAGGTTTTTAGGCCTACAATGGCAGCTATGTCGAGTAAAGTGGGTGTCATCATCCCACAAGGAAGGTGAAAGGTTTTGTGCGTCCTATCCCAGAAGAATAAGGAGAAGGCCAACATGAGAGGGCAGTACGATGGGCCTACCTTCGACATCATAATCAGATCGTAAATCCCAGTTTCCTTCCATTCCGGGGCTTTTACCTTCTCTATTTTCGTCAGCCAGTTAAGATAGAGTTCAGAATCTTTGAAATAAGGGGTGGCCCTAAACAATCTGGCCCCATCTTGAAGATACTTAAATTCCACGTCGAAGAGGCTCAGGTTGTCAGGACCATCAGTAGAAGCTTTGTTGAAGTTTCTTTGCCCTAGGGGTTTAGTGGTTCTGTAAGAAGGAAAGAAATCTTTGATGGCGGAATAATCGAGACCGAGAGGGGGTAAAGGCCCAGACACAGCTAAAGGCCTCCCTGCAACATTAACAAGAATGATTACCTGAGATTCGTAGATGTGTCATTTTTCCTCCGTCAGGGGCTCGCGGATGAATTGTTGATTTTTTACCACCTGAGGGCCGCTCAAACTAGCAAAAGGAGGAAGTACTGGTGCAGAAGTTTGTCCCTTAGGTTGCGCTTTCTTTTTCTGATGATCAGCCATTGTTGAAAGAAATAAGAGTTGGTTGGTTGAGAGCAGAGAATTAGAGAAAAAGCAAGGAAAGTTATGGGAAGTTAGAGAAGTTGTAAGAAATGAAAACAACAAAAGAAATTACTTATGTAGTGAGTGGAAGACTGAAAGTTTCCATCATTAAGGGGCTAGAGGTAGTGGGCCACGTGTACACCTGGATGTGGAATAGTAGAGGTAGTAGCTGAAAATCACGTCCCCGAGGATTGTAGGGTGATGATGGCCCACAATTTTGTTGAGTCCCGAGAAAATAGCCATGATGATAATGACGTCATAAAACGTGCATCAAGGAGGCGGAACAGTAGCTTGCGTGTTCATAGCTATTTTTATTTTCTCTTTCATTCTCTTTCAACTTCCCAGGCTCACATTGGTGGAAAGAATATCAGATGACACCCACAGGGGCAAAGCGGCATCGAAGGTCAAATGTTGTCAAAAAATGTGCTTTTCCACGGTCGAAGTCGAAAAGACATTTTTGGGGGGCAATTTGTTAGCTCCTAAATTCGACGCCTCAGCTAGAAAGAAAGTATCCAGAGAAAAAGGTTGGAGAATACCTTGAATATAGGAAAATGGTCGAAAGGAGGAAGAAGCTAAGTCGAAGGACTCACCCCGAGGCCAAGGGTTCGACCGCCTGCCAATGATGAATGGCGTGTCGAAGTATTTGAAATTTGAATGTTGGAGGGAACGGTTTTGCTTGTGGAAAATGGAGGGAGACACGTGTCACCTTATGAATAATGGATCCATGCATTTAAGACAAGTGGCGGAAGGAGATTATGGTGGAAGTTATTAGAGGTTTTTTTTGTTACTATAAATAGAGTGTCTTAGACATATCCAAAGTGTGTTGTAATTTACTATTGTACAAGTTACTCTTGAAATTACTCCAAGTATCCGAGTGTAGAGAAAATGAGTATTGTAAGAGAATGTATGTGATGTAAACACACCATCTTTTAAACTTAATGCAATTTACTTGTTTTTACTTTAAGTTTTACAAAGTCTTTTATTGCCTTTATTGTCTTTACCCTTTTACTCTTTGCCTTACTCCTCTCCTTTGCTCTTCGCCCTCAATCCAAATTCACCTTTACCAACAAACTTTCTTCTCTTTTATTAGAAGCCTTATGTTACCTTCAAATTAAACTGTAGTCGAATAGATGTTCTTTTAGGATTCTGTTTGTCCCAACCTTATTTGAGTGTGGAACTTGGATAAAGTCTTAAAACCAAAAAATAAATCTTTTAGCACATGTCCTAGGATCAATCCGATCGATCATGTGAGTCACCAAAGTTAGATTTGGAAGATCAGCGATTATTTTCCGATTTTCAAGGGAAACAGTACTCCACTCCCCTTTCGACTCGAAAGAGATTTCACTATAGTTAGGATCAGTGTACAACTTTTTTTTCTAACCTATAGGGAGATCAAAGGCTCTTAAACACCTTTAAGATCTGAACACTAAGTGCAATGAGAACAATCCTCTCTATTGCACACACTTGCTTTCAACAATCCTGAACAGCAAGGGGAAATAAATACAATCTGATTTTTATAATGATTTGTAATAATGTATACAGTTGTTTATCAATGCTGAGATTGATCTTCTCTTTCAATGGGAAATTCCATAAGTTTCTAAGACTTATTGCTCAAGAATTTCCTTTTCAAAGGATATGAAATTTATGCAGAAAATTCTTTGTGAAAATTAATTTTTTACTTAGATGTGGAAAAATGAAAAATATGTTAAAGAGTTTTTTTGATTGAAAGAGGTTATTTGAATTTTGAAAGAGTTAGGTATTTATATTACATAAACACCTCTTGAGAAAAACATGTAAATCTCCAGAAAAATTGATGAACAGTTGTCATGTTTCAAAGAAAACATTCCACATAAATTCGATTGAAGAGATGCAATTTTTCAAAAAGATTTTTCAAAAACGTTCAGTGAGCAATCGATTGCACAAAGAGCCCAATCGATTGCACCTTCACAAAAACACTTGAAAATTTAAATTTTCAATAGAGCAATCGATTGTACCTTTCAGACCAATCGATTGCACTTCAAACCAGAAGTGAAAATTTGAGAAATTTTAAGCATGCAATCGATTGCATTAAAGCAGCAATCGATTGCTTACTGAAACAGAAGCAAAAATGAGTTAAAATATTGATCATGCAATCGATTGCTCTAAGAGTTCAATCGATTGCACTTACAAAAACTTAGAAAAATTCTCATTTAAAAAGCTTGTGTTAGTGTGAAAAGTAATGTAAACGTTTTTTTAATGATTTGAGCAATTAAGACTTAAATACTTAATGGAAGTTCTCATTATACCTTCTGAGGAAAACATCCTTAAAGTTGTGTCTTTGTCCTGATGGTGATGGTTGATCATCTTTGCCTTCTTAAGTGATTTGTCTTCATCAAAATATATGTTGATCTCTGAGAATCTTGATTTCACATGCTTGGTAACCACCAAAAGTCCACCCTATTGGCATCGTCATAAACCAAAGTCCACCTTGTTGGCACCTTCATAAAACCAATCATCTACTTGCATACACATATGCATCACATATAATTAACATGTACCATGTGCATACATAACATAATCTTTTCCTTCCTTCAACTCCCGAGTTGACATTTTGTTACTCCGAGTTGACACCTTGTTACAAATCTTGACCCCCGAGTCATTGTTATCTTTATTTTTTCCTTCAACCCCCGAGTTGATATCTTTTTGTAGTTCTCGACCCCGAGTCGATATTGTCTTTATTTTCTCGACCCCCAAGTCGATGTCGTTGTCTTTACCTTTTTCAAACCGAGTTGATAGTTATCTTAATGTTAATTTAGCCCCCAAGTTAACTTGGTGTTTTGATTTATTCTCGACCCCCGATTCAATGGTATAAATGTTCTTCTTGTTAGAACACAGATTGGTTCTTAATAATAACTCTTTGTTTTGATGATAACTGTTAGGAAATTTTATATTTAAGAATTATATACTCTAAAATTTGTTTGAGAGTTTTACTGCAGATTGAAATGAAATTAACTCTCTAGAAGCAAATCTGTATTGTATACAAGAAGTTATCCTGACTCTGAAGCGCCAGATGCATCTTACAGAAGAATCTGATTGCTCTTTACAGAAGATCCTGAGCGTAGTCTCCAGAAGGATCTGAAGCAAGAAGCTCCAGAACATTCCGAGTCAGAAGCATCTGAAGATAGTCAGAAGCATCTGAAGCTGAAGCATCTGAAGCAAAGAAGAATATTGTTTGAAGAGTTTCTCAAAGCATAAATCTACAGAAGTTTCTGAAAGTACTAACGCTGCCAAGTACTGAAGTTCTGTGTCAAATATGCTCTGATGATCAACACGCTGAAAGCACACACGCTGCAGAAGACTCTGATACAACAAAGTTCTGAATATCATTTGAAGACTCTGATCCATTCAGACTCTGAAGAACTTGCTGAAAACTGAAGAAGAAATATTCAAGAATATATCCGTTGGAGTAAATCAACGTCTCTTTCCTCTTTTGTGTTAGACACAATTACACAGACAAAAAGGATTTTTCTGTGTTATCTAATTCAAGGAAAGGTCACTTGATGTGAAGACAAAAAGGCTCAGACCTTTTTGGGACTCTCTTTTCAACGCTCAGCATCCTTGGATCAGCTGCCTATAAAAGGAAAACTTCACCACTTTCTTCAGTTACACAATTTGCTGAAAAGAAATCATATTATTCTAAGCTCTCATTATTTCATATTCTTCTTAGAATTTCTTGTACTTAAACTTAAGAGAAAAATCATTGTTGTGATAAAAGCTTTATAGAAGCATTAATACTCTTGTATTTAATTTACATTGATTGTAAAGGTTTTTCCTTGAGAGGATTCAGTTGGAATCAGTAGCTCTTGAGAAGACTAAGAACAGTTGTTCTTAGGTGTTACTATTGTAATCAGTTTGATTTAATAGTGGATTAAGTCCTTGTTGAGAAAGGCAAATCACTCTAGGAAGGGTGGACTGGAGTAGTTGTTTAAATGAACCAGGATAAAAATAATTGTGTGATTATTTTTTAAGTCTTAATCTTTCATACTTATTCAACCCCCCTTCTAAGTATTATCTCACCTTCAGTTAGCATCAGAGCTCCGGTTCTGAGTGTGCTACCACTTAACAGTGTCAGTAAAGATCCAGAGAGAAATACTTTGATATATATTTATTTGTTACAATGGCTGATAATTCAACATCCAATATTAACAATAAATATGAAGAAAGGGATAAGATCAACACCAAACCCCCAATGTTTGATGGGGAGAAATTTGACTACTGGAAAGACAGAATTGAGAGTTTTTTCCTAGAATATGATGTTGATCTATGGGATCTAGTCATAGATGGATATGTCCATCCCACAGATGGGAATGGCAAGAAGATTGACAGAAAATCTATGACAGATGCTCAGAAGAAAGATTTCAGAAATCACCACAAATCCAGGACTATATTATTGAATGCAATTTCACATACAGAGTATGAGAAAATTACAAACAGGGAAACTACTTTTGATATGTTTGAATCCCTAAAAATGACTCATGAGGGAAATTCTCAAGTTAAGGAGACAAAAGCTCTGGCTCTGATCCAGAAGTATGAGGCCTTCAAAATGGAAGACTCTGAATCTGTTGAAGCCATGTTCTCCAGATTTCAGATACTCACTGTTGGGCTGAAAGTTCTGGACAAGGGATACTCTACATCAGATCACGTAAAGAAAATCATCAGAAGTCTGCCTACCAGATGGAGACCAATGGTGACTGCCTTGAAGATGGCTAAAGATCTGAACAAGATCTCTCTAGAAGAACTCATCAGCTCACTGAGGAGCCATGAGATTGAGCTTGAGGAAGATGAACCTCAGAAGAAAGAAAAAGGTAAATCTGTTGCATTAAAATCTAACAAAACTGCTAAAGCTTTGCAGGTCATTCAAGAAAGCTCTGAAGAAGAAGATGAGTTATCCATGCTGTCCAGAAGGATCAACAGACTCTGGAAGCACAAAGGAAAGAAGTTCAACAACTTCAGAAGATCTGATAATAGAAAGGAATCTTCTGTACACAGAAGATCTGCCAAGAAAGAAGTTGTGTGCTATGAGTGCAAAGAACCTGGGCACTACAAGAATGATTGCCCCAAACTTCAGAAAGAAAACCCAAGAAAAAGTTTAACAAAGAGAAGAAGGTTCTGATGGCAACATGGGATGACTCAGATGAATCTGAATCATCTTCTGAATCAGAAGAAGAATGTGCCAATGTTGCATTGATGGCCAGCACAGAGGATCAAGAGGAAGGTACCTCAGGATATGAATCAGAATCTGAATCTGATGATGACGCAGAAGAGGTAATGGATAAACTTACCAAAGAAGAACTCATAAAAGTTTTAACAGAAGTTCTTAAAAGTTATAACAATATCAAACTCAAATACAAGAAGCTGAAAAGCAATCTTGAATCTGAGATTGATCTTCTGAAGACAGAACTTGTTGAGCAAAAAGAAATTAATCTGAAAATCAAAAATGACTTTGAAATAACTCAACAAGAATCTGAATCTGAGACTAAGTCATGTGAAAACATTTTAGAAAAATATGACTCTAGCTTTCAGAGATTTCTTACTAAGAGCATAGACAGAAGCAAGATGGTTTCCATGATCTATGGTGTTAGTAGAAACAACAGAAGAGGTATTGGATATGAATCTTCATCTGGAAGCAATCCAAAACCTGTTGACAAACTTTTCATCAAGAAGACACCTCTGTATTCTTAATTTAAATTTGGTCACTTGAATGACATTAAACACACAAGCTCTGAGAAGAATACTTATGTGTTTAAACCCAAGGCAAGTCAGAATAAACATTATGTTGAAAAACAGAAGTTTAGACAAACCTACAAACCAACTAACCCCAAAGGACCCAAGAAGATCTGGGTACCTAAAAAAAAAATAATTCCTGTTGCAGATGTTCTTAGCAGCAAGGTCAGGACACCAATCATGGTACCTGGACTCTGGATGCTCACGACACATGACAGGAGAAAAGTCTATGTTCTAAAGCCTGGAACTTAGATCTGGAGGTGACGTGAAGTTTGGAGGGAACCAGAAGGGCAAGATCATTGGATCTAGCACTATTGGAAATGGTAAACTTCCCTCTATTACTAATGTTTTACTTGTTGAAGGGTTAAAGCATAACTTATTGTCCATAAGTCAATTAAGTGACAATGGTTATGATATTACCTTTAATAAAAAATGTTGTAAAGCTATTAGTCAAAAGGATGGCTCTATCCTATTTAGTTGTAAGAGGAAAAACAACATTTATAAAATAAATCTTTCAGAACTTAAAGTTCAAAATGTTAAATGCCTCTTGTCTGTTAATGAAGAGCAATGGGTCTGGCACAGAAGATTGGGCCATATTAATATGAGACGTATATCTCAGATTAATAAACTTAATCTTGTCAGAGGACTCCCTAATCTGAAGTTCACTTCAGATGCTCTTTGTGAAGCATGCCAGAAAGGGAAGTTTTCAAAAACATCTTTCAAATTAAAAAACGTTGTTTCTACTTCTAAACCACTAGAACTACTTCATATTGATCTGTTTGGACCAGTGAAAACTGCATCCATCAGAGGCAAGAAGTATGGATTAGTCATTGTTGATGACTTTAGTAGATGGACATGGGTAAAGTTCTTAAAACACAAGGATGAGTCACATTTTGTGTTCTTTGACTTCTGCAAGCAAGTCCAGAATGAAAAGAATTTCAAAATTATAAAAGTCAGAAGTGATCATGGTGGTGAATTTGAAAATAAATATTTTGAAAAATATTTTTCTGAAAATGGCATTGCTCATTATTTTTCCTGTCCTAGAACTCCACAACAGAATGGGGTTGTAGAGAGGAAAAACAGAACTTTGCAAGAAATGTCCAGAACCATGATCAATGAGACAAATCTGGCAAAACATTTTTGGGCAGAAGCAATCAATACAGCATGTTACATTCAGAACAGAGTGTCTGTTAGACCTCTTCTGAAGAAGACTCCTTATGAACTGTGGAAGAACAAAAAGCCCAACATTTCATATTTTCATCCTTTTGGATGTATTTGCTATATGTTAAACACTAAGGAAAATCTGAGCAAGTTTGATTCCAAAGCACAGAAGTGTTTCATGCTTGGATATTCTGAACGCTCTAAAGGCTACAGAGTATACAACACTGAGACACAGATTGTGGAAGAATCCATTCATGTCAGATTTGATGATAAGCTTGGCTCTGAAAAGCCAAAGCAGGTTGATAACTCTGCAGATAGGGAAGTAGTCTTTATTGACTCTGAAGTTCCAGAAGCAGACAAAATTCAAGTGAAGGAACCAGAAGCAACTCCAGATGCTACTCCCTTAACTTCTCAGATGAATAATCTAAACATTTCTGAAGAGTCAACTATCAGAGGATCATCATCCAGAATTAAAGCTTCTCATCCAGAGGATGTCATTATTGGAAAGAAGGATGATCCCATCAGAACAAGATCCTTTCTAAGATCATCTGAAGCATCACTATTTGGACTAGTGTCAGAAATTGAACCATCTTCTGTAGAAGAAGCTCTGCAAGACAATGATTGGATTATTGTCATGCAAGAAGAGCTAAATCAATTTAGCAGAAATGATGTATGGGATCTAGTTCAAAGACCTCAAGGGTTCAATATTATTGGTACAAAATGGGTCTTCAGAAATAAACTAAATGAGAAAGGAGAAGTTGAGAGGAATAAGGCAAGGCTGGTTGCTCAAGGGTACAGTCAGCAAGGAGGTATTGATTACACTGAGACATATGCTCCAGTGGCAAGGTTAGAATCTATACGCCTTCTTATTTCCTTTGCTGCACAAAATAACATCACTCTGTATCAGATGGATGTTAAAAGTGCCTTTCTTAATGGTATTATAGAAGAAGAAGTTTATGTCCACCAACCCCCTGGTTTTGAAAATGAAAAATTTCCAGATCATGTTTTCAAATTAAAGAAATCTCTGTATGGATTAAAACAAGCTCCCAGAGCTTGGTATGAGAGATTGAGTAATTTTCTTCTGGAGAAGAATTTCATCAGAGGCAAAGTGGATACAACACTATTCTGTAAAACAATTAAGAAAGATCTTCTAATTTGCCAAATTTATGTAGATGATATTATTTTTGGATCAACAAATATTATGCTTGGAAAGGAGTTTGCTACATGTATGCAGGCAGAATTTGAAATGAGCATGATGGGAGAACTCAGATTCTTTCTAGGAATCCAAGTTAATCAAACTCCAGAGTGCACCTACATACATCAGACAAAGTATGTTAAAGAACTTCTGAAGAAATTCAACATGTCTGACAGCAAGCTGACAAAGACTCCAATGCATCCTACTAGCTCACTTGGCAAAGAAGAGGTAAGTAAGAAGGTAGACCAGAAGCTCTACAGAGGTATGATTGGCTCTCTTCTTTATCTTACTGCTTCTAGACCTGACATATTGTTCAGTGTTTGTCTGTGTGCTAGATTTCAATCAGATCCTAGAGAATCACACTTGACAGCTGTCAAGAGGATTCTAAGGTATCTGAAAGGTACTTCTAATATGGGTTTGTGTTACAGAAAATTTGATGATTTCAAATTAGTTGGATTCTGTGATGCTGACTACGCTGGAGACAGAGTGGAAAGAAAAAGTACTTCTAGAAGTTGTCAATTTCTAGGAAGAAATCTAATCTCCTGGTACAGCAAGAAGCAACCCACAATTGCACTTTCAACCACAGAGGCTGAATACATTGCTGCTGCTGGATGTAGCACGCAGTTGCTCTGGATAAAGATTCAACTAGAAGATTATCAAATTTTTGAAAGTAACATTTCTATCTTTTGTGATAATACTTCTGCTATATGTTTGTCCAAGAATCCCATTTTACATTCTAAGGCAAAACATATAGAAATTAAGCATCATTTCATCAGAGACTATGTTCAGAAGGGAATCATAAATTTAGCCTTTGTTGATACAGATCATCAATGGGCAGATATTTTTACAAAACCCCTTGTTGAAGATAGATTCAATTTTATTCTGAAAAATATTGGTATGGATTTTTGTCCAGAATGATATTTATCAGAAGCAAATTGTTACAAATGCAAAAATGCTTAAATGCTCTGAAGTATTTCTTCTGTTTGTTTATTCTATTCTGATCAATATTTCTTTTGTGAAACTCTGAACTAACAATCTTTAGAAGATCTGAACATTGGCTAACGTTTCATTTCTTAAGAGAATTCAGAACAGCATGCAAGTAAACACGTGTCACACAAAATCTGAAGAGGTGGCATGTACATAACTGAAGAGACGTTTGAGGTGAAGTTTGAATAGTAAGAATCTTGGTTTTTCCCCCAAATTGTCAGAAGCATTTAATGTTTTGAAATGATTTTTATTCTCTTCCTTTAATGCTTGTTCAAACGTGCGTTTTTCTGACTGTTGATGTGCCTAAGTGTTTTAGTATAAATACTTGTCTTGTATTCACTTTCACACTTTTCACTCTCTCAGAATTTACATGCGTTTTCATCTCCTATTTTCTCTGCATAAAAACCCAAAACCTAAGTGTTTGACTAAGCATTCTTCAATGGCGTCTTCATCATCAACAACTGCTCAGTTCCAATCTACTATGGCTGTTGTGACTTCAGAAAACTTGGGTGTTGCTCCATATTCTCCTCCCAAAAGAACACTTCTAACGCTTGTTGATAAACTGGAAGTTCTATGTGAATCTATGGTTGAGTTTGATTCTCTGGCAGATAATGGGTTTGAGTTTCGTTCCATAATTAGAGCTCAAGGATGGGTTAAGTACTTTGATAGGCTTTTTGGACCAGTTTACCCTCTCCTTGTAAAAGAATTCTGGATTCATGCATCAGTTTATCCCAAGTTCATCTTATCTTCTGTGCTGGGAAAAGAGATTATTATCACAGAGGATCTGATAAGAAGATTGATAGGATATGAAGAAACAGATGGTGTTTCCCACTTGCCAGCTGGGCGTGTGGACATGAATGAGGTTTATGAAGAAGTTATGACTGCTGGTCAAGCTTCTAACAAATTCAAAGATCTGAAGCCTGATTACAAGATCTGGGCCAAGATCTTCATGGGATGCATCCACCACAGGAAGTCAACCAATTCTCCAGACTATGTCAATAATGAACAGATCTATTTCATGTATTGCCTTAGTCAGAGCACCAAGGTAGATCTTCCATATATTCTGTTCATGCATCTGTGGAACCATATCAATGCATCTAGAGAATATGTGAAAGAGAAAGGACAGAAGATCAGAACTTGGATCCCCTTTGGAAGGTTGCTCTCAGATCTTCTTACTAAAAATGGCTTGGTAACTGCTCTGTACGTTGCTGGAGTTACAGAGGAATTAGAGTTTATAATGGGAAAACCTCTGAACGCTAAAAGTCTTTTGAGACTCAAAATTGTTGATGAACTCACTACAGCTCCTAAGAAGCTGAATATGTCTGAATTGAATAAGAGGGTTCCTGTAGATGACTTTCCTCTATTCTTTGCTGAAGAACCTAGACATATAGTGCTTATGTATATTGAGGAATGCAAGAAGGAAGGAATACCTGTTCCTACTAATGTGTTTCAGCTAGTTAAACAACCACTACCAGATGCAGGAGAAGAAGAAGTACCACTTCAGAGGAAAAGGACTCAGCCTGTAGAAGAATCTGAACCTGTCCAGAAGAAGGTCAAGATTGCTGAGAAGCCCAAGAAGCTCTTGAAGAGAAAAGATTCTGAAGAAGCTGCTTCTATACCTGCCAAGAGGATTAAAGTAAAAGGTACTAAATCATCTGAAACTTCTGCAAATCTTGTTATTAATGATTCAAATGTTAAGTCTATTCCAAAACCACCTGTTACTCAAATTACTTCTGTTACTGCCCCCAGTTCTGTTTCACCTCAAAAACAAACAACAGTTTCTGTATCAAAACCATCTCAACCCAAAATACACATCAAACACTTTGTTCCACGTCAACAACCATCAGATCCACAACCAACAGATCATCAACCATCAGAACAACCACCATCTGAAAAACAAACATCTGTTCAACAACAAACCTCAGAACATCCAGAAAACCAACCAAAAGAAGTTCAACCAGAAAAAGCCTCTGTCATTCCACCATCAAATAATCCACCTTCTGAACCTATTGCACCTGTTACTTCTGAACCTACAAAAGTAACCTCTGCTCCTGTTTCATCAGAACCACCATCCAAACAATCTGACATTCCTTCAGAACCTACCAACACTTCTGAACCTCACATCCCTGAGACATAAGTTCTTGATGTCACTCCTTTAAAAACAGTGTTTCAAGTATCTTCTACCTCTTGTACACCTACAACATCCTCCAACTCATCAGAATCAGAAATCCACCCAGATTTTCTTATCTCTCCATCTGCCAAATACTCTGAGGTAAACCTATCTGAACCTGAACCTGAACCTGAACATACCATACCTTCTAAAACTCCCATTCCAGATCCTATGCCTCCAGCTGCACCATCATCTGAGTTATTAATCCCCAGTTCCAATCCAACATCATCTGGTATATCTTGTGCCCAAGTTTCTTCTCTTTATCATAATCTATCTTATGGTTTCAAACTGAAAGATTTTTATGATAGAGTTGAACCTTCTGAACCCCTCAACCCTCTGAAACCAAAACTCAGACAGGCTCTTCCATCTGTGATTCTATCATATATTCAATCAATGACCAATGTAGGATCTTTAGCAACCATATCTGCAACCTCTGGTAAAGCTGCTGTTTCAGCTCTGCAACTTGCATCTGATAACACAGTTGCATCTGCTGAACCACCAAAATCTGTTTTCAAACCATACTCAAATGAACCTTTTGATGATGTTTACCCTCGCACAAGACCAAAACCTCATTTGCTTAATGCATTAAACATATCCCTACCTCAAAAACCAGAAATTCCTTTCATTCCATATTATCCTCCTCCTCTGATTTCCATCCAAAAATCACTTTTTCCACCAACTCCCAAACCTAAACATATAACTCTGGAAACCTTGCTTAAACCACATCCCAGACTTAATATTGATCATTTATTTCAAACTTTTTTGCAAGAAATACAGATGTCTTTAGGTACTGTTCAGAAGAAATGCTCTGAAACAATGGATGCAAATGAATCTGACATCATCTGGAAAGGATTCATCAATAGATTCAACACTGTAGCTTCAAATCTGAAGAACGTCTGTTCTGATGATGCAAAGCTCAGAGCTGAAAGGACTCTATTCTGGACTGTCAACAAAACTAGACCTCTGCTTCGTTTAGATGCTCCTCCACCTCCAACAGAATCTACTGCCAATGCATTGACTATGACTCTGGTAGAACCCTCTTCAGGATCTACAGAACCAATGGCAATTGACTCTGTTCAGGCTACAGAACCTCCAAATTCTTCATCTGAGATACAGAACATCCAGACATTGGAGCCAAGATTGCTGCTCTGGAGGCTGGACAGTCAGAGATAAAATCCTGGATGGCTAAGCAGGATAAGAAGTCTGAGGATATGACAGAATGGATGTCAAAACAAGATGAGAAGAATGAAACTATGACTAAGTGTATGTCCAAGCAAGAGCAATCCTCCTCTGAGATTACAGATCTATTGAAGATGCTTTTGTCCAAACACTCTTAGATTTTTTTTCATTCTCATGTTTTTGCATCTGTTGTTTGCATCTGAACTTTATTGCTATATCTTCTGATGTTTATCTATGTACTCTTGCTCTGATATTTTGAATGAATCAAGTTTTCTCCATTGAATTATCTTATTTATTGTTCCTTTTATTTGTCTTTTTAAAAGTTTTTACTTTTTGCTTATGACAAAAAAGGGGGAGAAAATATAGATCTGAATTGTTTAATATAACTTCACCAGAATGAATCTTCAGACATATCTATTCTATCTAACATTTAACTTGACTATTTCAGAACATTTGATAAGAACACTCTATAAAAGAAACTCTGAATCTCTCAGATCATTTGTCTATTATCAAACTCTGAATCTTATATCTGCAAGACATTCTGACCCTAAAATGTTATAAGAACAAACAAAATCTAACTCTGAAGATTACTCAAGAAAAAAAGGGAAGTTTCTATTCCTTTTTCATATTTAACTCAGGGGGAGATTCATCATCTCAGGGGGAGTTATAATTCTATATGTTCAGTTAAATAAAATTTCTGATACTTTTTGTCATCATCAAAAAGGGGGAGATTGTTAGAACACAGATTGGTTCTTAATAATAACTCTTTGTTTTGATGATAACTGTTAGGAAATTTTATATTTAAGAATTATATACTCTAAAATTTGTTTGAGAGTTTTACTGCAGATTGAAATGAAATTAACTCTCTAGAAGCAAATCTGTATTGTATACAAGAAGTTATCCTGACTCTGAAGCACCAGATGCATCTTACAGAAGAATCTGATTGCTCTTTACAGAAGATCCTGAGTGTAGTCTCCAGAAGGATCTGAAGCAAGAAGCTCCAGAACATTCTGAGTCAGAAGCATCTGAAGATAGTCAGAAGCATCTGAAGCTGAAACATCTGAAGCAAAGAAGAATATTGTTTGAAGAGTTTCTCAAAGCATAAATCTACAAAAGTTTCTGAAAGTACTAACGCTGCCAAGTACTGAAGTTCTGTGTCAAATATGCTCTGATGATCAACACGCTGAAAGCACACACGCTGCAGAAGACTCTGATACATCAAAGTTCTGAATATCATTTGAAGACTCTGATCCATTCAGACTCTGAAGAACTTGCTGAAAACTGAAGAAGAAATATTCAAGAATATATCCGTTGGAGTAAATCAACGTCTCTTTCCTCTTTTGTGCTAGACACAATTACACAGACAAAAAGGATTTTTCTGTGTTATCTAATTCAAGGAAAGGTCACTTGATGTGAAGACAAAAAGGCTCAGACCTTTTTGGGACTCTCTTTTCAACGCTCAGCATCCTTGGATCAGCTGCCTATAAAAGGAGAACTTCACCACATTCTTCAGTTACACAATTTGCTGAAAAGAAATCATATTATTCTAAGCTCTCATTATTTCATATTCTTCTTAGAATTTCTTGTACTTAAACTTAAGAGAAAAATCACTGTTGTGATAAAAGCTTTATAGAAGTATTAATACTCTTGTATTTAATTTACATTGATTGTAAAGGTTTTTCCTTGAGAGGATTCAGTTGGAATCAGTAGCTCTTGAGAAGACTAAGAACAGTTGTTCTTAGGTGTTACTATTGTAATCAGTTTGATTTAATAGTGGATTAAGTCCTTGTTGAGAAAGGCAAATCACTCTAGGAAGGGTGGACTGAAGTAGTTGTTTAAACGAACCAGGATAAAAATAATTGTGTGATTATTTTTTAAGTCTTAATCTTTCATACTTATTCAACCCCCCTTCTAAGTATTATGTCACCTTCACTTCTCGACCCTCGAGTCGATGCTATTTCCTTTACCCCTTTTCTTGACCCCCGAATCGATATTATCTTTATGTTCTCAACCCTTGAGTTGATATATTGTCTTTATTTTCTCGACCTCCGAGTTGATGTTGTTTTCTTAACCTTTTTTCGACCCTCGAGTCGATGGTGTATTTGTTCCTTCAACCCCTGAGTTGACTTGTTGTTTTGATTTATTATCGACCCTCAAGTCGATAGTATATTTGCTTTTCTCAACCCCCGAGTCGATAGCACATTTCCTCCGACAGGAGTCTTGCTCAATTATTCCCCCCACATTTGTTCTCGAGATGCTGCTTTGGTATCATGGAGAACCTTAATGGATAAGGTACTGCTTCGACAACCTGAAGAATCTCATGCTTTGGTATCATCGAAGAACCTTAGTGGATAAGGTACTGCTTCGACCAACCCGAAGAATCTCAAGCTTTGTCGAGATACTGCTTTGGTATCATCAGAGAACCTTAGTGGATAAGGTACTGCTTCGACCACCCGAAGAGTCTCATATTTTATTTAGAGATACTGTTTTAGTATCATCGAAGAACCTTAGTGGATAAGGTACTGCTTCGACCACCCGAAAAATCTCATGTTTTGTCGAGATACTGCTTTGGTATCATAAGAGAACCTTAGTGGATAAGCGACTACTTCGACCACCTAAAGAACCTCAAGTTGTTCAGATTTTGCATTCTACTATCCCATTTCTGTTATCTCTTACTTTATTCCTGCATTTCACTTTACTTTCTTGTTATATAAATTTCAGGGTCTTCTTGTATCTAATTGACTTCAACCCTAAAAATGAACGCCATGCAGTAGTACATTTTCTCGGGTTCAAGACAATTAGATATGAGAATTTGTCATACCCCAAATTTGTTCTACTTGTGTATAACTTTCATCTTTTCCATCTGCTAACCACATTCCAAAAATCCAAAATATGTGTTCCTACTCAAGGTCTTGCAAGTTCAAATCCTTTGTTTCAATGCAAGATTCAAGTTTAATACAAGCATCTATTTCCAAGCTTCAATCTATTGTCAATTTTTTTTTTTCAACTTTCATTTCTTTCCAATTCTTTCAAGTCATCATATTCAATCCTGATCAGATTCGATCCTATTTCAAAGTTCGTTTTCAAATTTCAAGTTCAAGTTTCAAGCATTTTAGTTCAAAACCAATTCAAGTATTTCAAGTTCAAGTTTCAATTCTAATTAATTTCAATTTTCAATTTACTTCAAGTTCAAATTCTTTCTAAATTAATCCTTAAACCCTTTGCTTTGTTACTTTTTTTAGGCCCATTTTCTCATCATTGTAAAACCCAGCCCATGTTACAAATTAATAAAAATATAAACAAATATATTATGAGTACACATTGGCATTAAGGTGACAGGGCAGACCTAGAAAAAGAAAAACGAAAGGGGGATGCGGCGCATCTCATCTTCATAGAAAAAAGAATGGAAAGAAGGTTCAATTCTCCTCTTCCTTTCTGTTGATTCGTGACTCTTTCACCATCCCAAACACATGCATTCATTACCTTTGTTCTCCCTTTGTCCTCAACCATACTCTGTCCGCTAGCAACGCCCCTCGAACGCCACCGTCGCACACCTTATCTTCATACCTCTATTTCGCACAACAACATCATTACGGCGACACGGCTCAAGCGACACCAACTACAACGACATTGAGTTGACCTCTCACTTCAGTAAAACCTTCAATAGCTTTACGCGGCTCACATATAAGTACATACGGTTGCTGCCATCTCCGCTTTGGTTTGTTAATCTCAACACAACAACAAGCAGCTCAACGACTCGACGATTTCGACAAGCAACACGGATCAGCAGCAACAAAGACTGAAGTTTCGTATTGGATTTTGTCAGATATAATAATGTCTATGGCAAGAAGTTAGTGGGATGGTTTGATGCAAAGAAAGTCGTTCTTTCCACATCTCTGCCAATAACAACGGTTCAACGGCGGATTAGTAGCGGGATTCGACAATTTGGTTTGAACGAAGTTGTTCCGATATTTCAGACCTTCGATGTTAAGAAGTTTGTGCTGCTACAATCAGAATATATTTATGAACTGCATCACCAGCATGAATCGTGTTACTACAAGAATCAACGGTGATGTCCTCTCTTAGTAATATTCCGGTAGATTCATTTTAGTTCTTTCGCCGTCAATGATGTTAGCCACTGAAGCAACATTTTGCAGCAATGGCAACAGCATTTTCTTTTTGCCTTCGTTTTGATTTCACACCTCTCAGCAACAATATTAACATTACGGTACCATAATAGTTATTTTTCTTTTCATGTTCCATGATTGATATGCTGATATAATGGGATTCTGGATCCAATTTGTGTTGTATTTGTACTTTGATTTCGTTGCTTCTCTGTTCATATTTTGGTATAATAACTCTGATAACAAGCATGTTCCGGTAAAGTATTGTGTTTATACTACTTGTTGTAGGATTGATTCATTTCCATTGCAATATCACTTTGGTCGTACGAGCTGCCGTATTAAATATATACCTAATTTTGATTTGAAGTGGTTAATTTTGATTGTTGATTGTGCCACAATATTGATTCTTGCTACTTTTGAGCATGGCTTGTATCCATTGTTTTTTGGATTTTCAATTTGATCCTATTATTCTGTTGACGAATGCCTTGTAACATTCCCGCATTTGTCATACATACCTTGAGTTACTTGTTTCTACACCTGTGTTTATGTATTGAAATTGAATCTGACATATGTAAATCTTAATCGTTCCATATCCATTGCTTGTTGCTTTAATTTAGATCTACAGTTTAATTTGTATTATGTTGTTCTGCCTTTATCAATTGTTGATCTTCATGGTCTGCTTGGTTTGCATTTAGTTAAATCATTGGATGAATGGTTAAGTTTATGAGTACTATATGAATATTGTTAGAATACTTGCTGTTTTTTTCTTTGGTGTATTGTTCAAGTAAGGGTCTCTTTGATGTGTTTGTAATTAAACTTGTTCTATGCCAATGATATTTTTAATCTTGATGTTTGCGGTCCAATTTTGTTTTAGAGCAGTCATTTTCGATTTCAATATGCATGCTGCAGTTTTTGTTGCTACATTTCATATTAAGGCTTGGAGTGTGAAAGTGTTGTTGCATTTTAAGCACTTGAAATTACTAGTTTCTTTTCAATATGGTGAAGGTGATAAACAGTGAACGTGTTTTGCAATAAGCTCCATTAGCATGTGCATTGCTTTCTTTAGATTTGTTAGCATTCCTAAGAGAAATAAAAGTTAATGTAATAAAAAAATTTTGTTCAACATGTTAGCAGGTTTTACAAATCCATGATGGACTTAGTTAATTACACATTATATATATCTTGCTAATTCATCTTTTCATATTTCCCTATTTGTTACGATGTATAATAATGCTACGTGAAGATTGTTGTTGCTGGCTGTTTCAAATTCATTGCCTTCTTTTAATTGGACTTTAAATTCATGGTTTCCACGCGTCTATGTCGATTGTGCCACCAAAAAATTTTACATGAAGATTGTTGTTGCTGGCTGTTTCAAATTCATTGCCTTCTTTTAATTGGACTTTAAATTCATGGTTTCCACGCGTCTATGTCGATTGTGCCACCAAAAATTTTACATATCAATCTGAATAATTCGCCGCTATGACATTCTTCATGTTGTCATAACACATAAATTGGCTTTCGAGCACATTGTGACGAATTCGATTTTATTTATTTTGTGTGTTCACTTTTATTTTCACTTTTCTTTAAAAAAATTAAATAATTTTTAAAAAAAATTAATTTAATTAACTTAATTATTTGATTTAATCAAATAATTTTGATAATTAATTTTAATTAGCCTAATTAATTGATTAACTAAATTTCAATCATTTGAACTTATTAGTCAATTTTAATTAATTTAATTACTTGATTTAAATCGAATAATTTTGATAATTAACTTGGATTAATTTAATTAAGTGATTTAATAAGCTTTGATTAATCGCTTTTGTTCATTGCCTTTGTGTTATTTTTTCCCTATTCGACAATGTATCTTGTTCCCATGATATGTAAAGATTTTATCAGTTTTTGTCTTGATTATGCTTTAGTGCATTAAACCATTTTAAAAATAAATTCTCGATCCAACGTCGAGCCACTTTCCACCTTGTAAGTCGAATGCTTTCTAAGCATCGCCATCAACCTTTTGGTCACAACATACAACATTTAAAACTTACTCCTGAGCTTTCTTACAGTGAGACCTATTTGATCAATTATTTATAGTTGATCATTTAGAAGACTAGCCCACTTTGCTAGTGCACCTGATTAAAACTCAATTTAATTACTCGTATCTTGTGACCCCAAGGCATACTTGATCCGCATATCAAGTTCCACTACCTACTTCGTAAGTTGAGCGTTTTTTCCTCGCCATCAACCTTATCTTATACCACTAGGACCTTCTTGCCATTAGTTCCAACCTTAATCGCTTCACACGCAAATTCAAACCTCGATCAACATCGAAGCATTTTATCAACTTAACTATACTTCGACCATATTTTAACAATTATGAAAAGGAAGTTGAAATGAAATCTTCGATTCCTCTTCTCAATTGTTTGAGCCCGAGGAGCCTTAAGTTCAAACAATTGTCTTCTCTAAAGATTTATATTCCAATTCTACATCAAACTATTTCGCAATTGACAAAATCAAATCTATTTTCTCAACACTTAGATGAAAGAGAGAGAAAGCCAAACCTTTAACTCACTTTCCCGATTACTTGGGCCCGAGGAGTCTTTCTTAAGCTTCGAGTAGTCGTCATCCGTCTAATTTACTGTAACTATATCAAAACTCTTTCACAATTAAGGTCGAAAAAGAGAGAGTCGAGTCTTCGATTCGCTCTCTCAATTACTTGGCCCGATGAGCCTTTCTTAAGCTTCAAGTAATCGTCACCTCTAATAAAACATCCAACACATCAAAATCTAATTTCTCTCCCACGTGCGATCGAAACATTCAAATACACTAATTCCTCACCCTCGCGCGATCCATAACTCAAAAACTTTTCAAAAGAACATTGGTTAGTCCCTTCTTCTGCGCATATGAACTAGTGCTTCAACTATTAAGAACCAATCTGTGTTCTAACAATTGTTAGAACACAGATTGGTTCTTAATAATACCTCTATGTTTTGATGATAACTATTATGAAATTTTGTAGTTAAGAATTATGTACTCTAAAATTTGCTTAAGAATGTTTGCTGCAGATATTAAAGTAAATATCACTCCAGAAGCAAATCAGATCTGAACATAAGAAATATGCAAGGCTCTGAAGTGTCAGATGCAACCATTAGAAGATTCTGGACGCTGTCATCAGAAGTTCCAAAAGAATCTGAAGCAAGTCAGAAGCATTTGAACCAATGAAGAATTCTGTATGAAGAGTTTTCAAGAATAGTTAATTCAGAAGACTCTGAGAGTACTAACGCTGTCAGTACTGAGGATCTGACCCAAAACTCTGCTCTGAACTTATACACGCTAAAAGCACACTTGCTGCAAAGACTCTGATTCAGCAAAACTCTGATCAACATCAGAAGGCTCTGATCAACTTAGACTCTGATGATTCTTGCTGAAAATTGTTGAAGAAGAATTCAAAGATTATGTCCGTTGGAATATCCAAACGACTCTTTCCTTATTTATGCTAGACACAAGAACACAGACAAAACGAATTTCTCTGTGCTTTCTTCTTCTAGGAAAGGTCACTTGATGTGAAGACAAAAAGGGCTCAGACCTTTTAGTACACATTTCTCAACGTGAAAAAACTCTTGGATCACTGTGCCTATAAAAGAAAGTCTCCACTCATCTTCTTCAGTTGACGAAATACTTGAAAAGAATTCATTATCAAAGCTATCATACAACTCATATATTCTTGCTAGAATTAATTCTTTGTTCTTAATCTTAAGTGAAAAATCACAGTTGTGATAAAGCTTTATTAGAAGCATCTTAACACTTGTATTTGTTATTACATTTGATTGTAAGAAAACCTTAAGAAGATCCAGTTAGGATCAGTAGTTCTTGAGAAGACTTTGTACAGTTGTTCTTAGTGCTTACTATTGTAATCAGTTGATTAAATAGTGGACTAAGTCCTTGATTGAGAAAGGCAAATCACTCTAGAAAGGGTGGACTGGAGTAGTTGAGTTCAACGAACCAGGATAAAAATACTTGAGTTTTTTTACTTCTAAGTTTTTATCTTCATACTTATTCAACCCCCCTTCTAAGTATTTTCTCACCTTCAGTTGGCATCAGAGCTTCGGTTCTGTGTGTGCTACCACCTCACAGTGACAGAAAAGATCCAGTGAGAAAAACTTTGATATATATTTGGTTGTTACTATGGCTGATACTTCAATATCTAACATTAACAACAAATAAGAAGAAAGGGACATAATCAACACTAAACCCCCTATGTTTGATGGGGAGAAATTTGAATATTGGAAAGACAGGATTGAAAGTTTTTTCCTTGGTTATGATGCTGATTTATGGGATTTGGTCATAGATGGATATGTTCATCCCATTGATGGGAATGGCAAGAAAGTAGATAGAAAATCTATGACAGAAGTCCAAAAGAAGGAATTTAGAAATCACCACAAGGCTAGAACAATATTGTTAAATGCAATATCTCACACTGAGTATGAAAAGATCACAAATAGAGAAACTGCATTTGACATGTTTGAGTCCTTAAAGATGACTTATGAGGGAAACTCTCAAGTCAAGGAAACAAAGGCTCTGGCTCTAATTCAGAAGTATGAAGCCTTCAAGATGGAAGAAGCTGAATCTGTTGAAGCTATGTTCTCCAGATTTCAAATACTTAGAGCTGGACTAAAGGTTATGGATAAAGGATACTCTACTGCTGATCATGTGAAAAAGATCATCAGAAGCTTACCTACCAGATGGAGACTGCGCTGAAAATGGCTAAAGACCTGAACAAGATTTCCTTGGAGGAACTAATCAGTTCACTGAGGAGTCATGAAATTGAACTTGAGGAAGATGAACCACAAAAGAAAGGTAAATCAATTGCCTTAAAATCTAATAAATCTGCTAAAGCATTGCAGGTAATAGAGGAAAGCTCTGAAGAATCCTCATCTGAAGATGAAGATGAACTATCCATGATGTCCAGAAGAATAAACAAACTCTGGAAGCATAAAGGAAAGAAGTTCAGAAACTTCAGGATGCCTGACCAAAGAAAAGAATCTTCTAAACACAGAAGATCTGACAAAAAGGAGGTTGTCTGCTACGAATGTAAGGAACCTGGGCATTACAAAAATGAATGTCCAAAGTTGTTGAAAGAAAAGCCTAAAAGAAAATCTGATAAGAAGAAGAAGGTTCTAATGGCAACCTGGGATGATTCAGATACATCTGAATCTAAATCTGAGTCAGAAGAGGAATGTGCCAACGTAGCATTGATGGCAGACATAGAAGATCAGGAGGAAGGAATTTCAGGATCTGACTCTGACTCTGAATCTGACTCTGACGCTGAAGAGGTAATGGCTAAACTCACTAAAGATGAACTTATCAAAGTGTTATCAGAAGTTCTGAAGAGCTATAACAATATTAAGCTCAAATACAAGAAGCGTCAAAGCAATCTTGTATCTGAGAATAATATTCTCAAATCAGAAGTAGCTGAGCTAAATGAAAAGAACTTAAGATTGAAAAATGATTCTGAATTAGCTCAACAAGACTCTGATTCTGAAACTGAGTCTGAATGCAAAAATATTTTGGAAAAATATGATTACAGCTTTCAGAAGTTTCTTTCTAAAAGCATAGACAGAAGCAAAATGGCTTCTATGATATATGGAGTTAGCAGAAATAACAGAAAAGGAATTGGATATAAATCTTCCTCTGGAAAGGATTTGAATCCAAAACATGTTGATAAAATTATTATCAAGAAGACTCCTTTATATTCCCACTTTAAATTTGGTCACTTGAATGATATTGAACACACTCGTTCTGAAAATAACATTCATGTGTTTAAATATAAGGCTAGTCAGAATAAACCTTATGTTGAAAAACAGAAGTTTAGACAAACCTTCAGAACAACTAACCCAAAAGGACCCAAGAAGATCTGGGTACCTAAAAGTAAAATAATTCCTGTTGCAGATGTTCTTAGCAGCAAGGTCAGGACGCCAATCATGGTACCTGGACTCTGGATGCTCGCGACACATGACAGGAGAAAGGTCTATGTTCCAAAGTCTGGAGCTTAGATCTGGAGGTGATGTGAAATTTGGAGGGAATCAGAAGGGCAAGATCATTGGATCTGGAACTATTGGAAATGGTAAACTTCCCTCTATTACTAATGTTTTACTTGTAGAAGGATTAAAGCATAATCTATTGTCCATAAGTCAATTAAGTGACAATGGTTATGACATAACCTTTAATCAAAAATGTTGTAAAGCTATTAGTCAAAAGGATGGCTCAATCCTATTTAGTGGAAAGAGGAAGAACAACATTTATAAAATAAACCTTTCAGAACTTAAGGTACAGAATGTTAAATGTCTCTTATCTGTTAATGAGGAGCAATGGGTCTGGCACAGAAGATTGGGGCATATTAATATGAGACATATATCTCAGATTAATAAACTTAATCTTGTCAGAGGACTTCCTAATCTGAAGTTCACTTCAGATGCTCTTTGTGAAGCATGTCAAAAAGGGAAGTTTTCAAAATCATCTTTTAAATCAAAAAATGTTGTTTCTACTTCCAGACCACTAGAATTACTTCATATTGATCTGTTTGGACCAGTGAAAACTGCATCCATCAGAGGCAAGAAGTATGGATTAGTCATTATTGATGACTATAGTAGATGGACATGGGTAAAGTTCTTAAAACACAAGGATGAGTCACATTCTGTGTTCTTTGACTTCTGCAAACAAGTCCAGAATGAAAAAGATTTCAAAATTATAAAAGTCAGAAGTGATCATGGTGGTGAATTTGAAAACAAATATTTTGAAAAATATTTTAATGAAAATGGCATTGCTCGTGATTTTTCCTGTCCTAGAACTCCACAACAAAATGGAGTTGTAGAGAGGAAAAATAGAACTCTGCAAGAAATGGCCAGAACCATGATCAATGAGACTAATCTGGCAAAGCACTTTTGGGTAGAAGCAATCAACACAGCCTGTTACATTCAGAACATAGTGTCTGTAAGACCTCTTTTGGAGAAGACTCCCTATGAACTGTGAAAGAACAGAAAGCCCAACATTTCATATTTTCATCCTTTTGGATGTATTTGCTATATGTTGAATACTATAGAAAATCTGAACAAGTTTGATTCTAAAGCACATAAGTGTTTCATGCTTGGCTATTCTGAACGCTCTAAAGGCTACAGAGTATACAATACTGAGACACAAATTGTGGAAGAATCTATTCATGTTAGATTTGATGATAAGCTTGGCATTAAAAAGCCAAAGCAGTTTGAAAACTCTGCAGATAGAGAAGTAGTCTTCACAGACTCTGAAAGGCTCAGAGGCAGACAAAGCTCAAGTGAAGGAACCAGAAGCAACGCCAGATGCAATTCCTTTGACTTCTCAGATGAACAACTTAAACATTTCTGAAGAATCAACTGTTAGAGGATCATCTTCCAGAATCAAAGCTTCTCATCCAGAGAATGTTATCATTGGAAAGAAGGATGACCCTATCAGAACAAGATCCTTCCTCAGATCATCTGAAGCATCATTATTTGGATTGGTGTCAGTAATTGAACCAACTTCTGTAGATGAAGCTCTGCAAGACAATGATTGGATTATTGCCATGCAAGAAGAGCTAAATCAGTTCACCAGAAATGATGTGTGGGATTTAGCTCTAAGACCAAAAGGATTCAACATAATTGGAACTAAATGGGTCTTCAGAAATAAGCTTAATTAGAAAGGAGAAGTTGAAAGAAATAAGGCAAGGCTTGTTGCTCAAGGGTACAGTCAACAAGAAGGTATTGATTACACTGAAACTTATGCTCCAGTGGCAAGGTTAGAATCTATACGCCTTCTTATTTCATTTGCTGCACAATATAACATCACTCTATATCATATGGATGTTAAAAGTGCCTTTCTAAATGGTATTATAGAAGAAGAAGTTTATGTTCACCAGCCTCCTGGTTTTGAGAGTGAAAAATTCCCAGAATATGTTTTCAAACTAAAGAAATCTCTGTATGGTTTAAAACAAGCTCCCAGAGCTTGGTATGAGAGATTAAGCAATTTTCTTCTGGAGAAAAATTTCATCAGAGGCAAAGTAGACACAACACTCTTTTGTAAAACATTTAAGAAAGATCTTCTAATTTGTCAAATATATGTGGATGATATCATATTTGGATCTACCAATACTATGCTGGGAAAGGAGTTTGCTCAATGTATGCAGGTAGAATTTGAAATGAGCATGATGGGAGAATTGAGATTCTTTCTGGGCATTCAAGTCAACCAAACTCCAGAGTGCACTTACATTCATCAGACCAAATATGTTAAAGAACTTCTGAAGAAATTTAACATGACTGATAGTAAGATGGCAAAGACTCCCATGCATCCAACTAGTTCACTAGGCAAGGAAGAGGTAAGTAAGAAAGTAGATCAGAAACTCTACAGAGGTATGATAGGATCTCTTCTCTACTTAACTGCTTCTAGACCTGACATTTTGTTCAGTGTATGCTTGTGTGCAAGATTCTAATCAGATCCTAGAGAATCACACTTAACAGCTGTTAAGAGGATTCTAAGGTATCTAAAAGGTACTTCTAATGTGGGTTTGTGTTACAGAAAATCTGATGATTTCAAATTAGTTGGATTCTGTGATGCTGATTACGCTGGAGACATAGTGGAAAGAAAAAGTACTTCTGGAAGTTGCCAATTTCTAGGAAGAAATCTAATCTCTTTGTACAACAAGAAGCAACCCACAATTGCACCACCAACTATAGAGGCAGAATATATTGCTGCTGCTGGATGTAGCACGCAGATGCTCTGGATGAAAAGTCAGCTAGAAGACTATCAGATATTTGAAAGTAACATTTCTATATTCTGTGATAATACTTCTGCTATATGTTTGTCTAAAAACCCCATTTTACACTCTAAGGCAAAACATATAGAAATTAAGCATCATTTCATCAGAGACTATGTTCAGAAGGGAATTATAAACTTAGCCTTTGTTGATACAGATCATCAATGGGCAGATATTTTCACAAAACCCCTTGTTGAAGATAGATTCAAATTTATTCTGAAAAATATTGGTATGGATTTGTGTCCAGAATAATATTTGTCAGAAGCAAATTTTACAGATGATAAATGTTTATCACTCTGAAGTATTTCATTCTGTTGCTTATTAGATTTATGTTTATTTGTGTGTATCTGAACTAACCAATCTCAGAGGATCTGAACGTTGGTTAACGTTTCATTTCTCAAGAGAATTCAGAAGCACATGCAAGCAAACACGTGTCACTCTAAATCTGCAAAGATGGCGTGTACACTACTGAAGAGACGTTTGAGGTATGGTTTGAATAGTGAAAATCTTGATTTTCCCCCCAATTTTTCAGAATCAATTAATGCTTGAAATGATTTTTATTCTCTTTCATTAATTGACATTAATTGTTGTGAGTAAACGTGCTTTGATTGTCTGTTTGTATGCCTAATTGTTTTCTATAAATACCACATCTCTCACCACTTTCACACTTTTCACAACTCAAGCAAGTTTATGCATTTCTGTCTTCTTTTCTCTCTTCACAAAAACCCTAAAACTTTGTCAAAATCATCTTCAATGGCAACCTCATCTTCTACAGCAGCTCAGTTTCAATCAACCATGGCTGCAGTTACTTCTGCAAATATGGGTGTGGTTCCATACACGACACCTAAAAGGACTTTGTTAACTCCTGTTGACAAACTTGAAGTTCTCTGTGAATCAATGGTGGAATTTGATTCATTAGCTGAAAATGGATTTGAATTTCGTTCAATAGTTGATGCTTAAGGCTGGGTAAAATACTTTGACAGATTATTTGGACCAGTTTAACCTCATCTGGTGAAAGAATTATGGATACATGCTTCTGTATACCCCAAATTCATCTTGTCTTTTGTTCTGGGTAAGGAGATTATAATTACAGAAGATCTAATCAGGAAACTCATAGGATATGAGGAGACTGATGGAGTATCTCATCTGCCAGCTGGGCGTGTAGACATGGAAGAAGTTTATGAGGAAGTCATGACTGCTGGACAAGCCTCTAACAAGTTTAAAGATCTGAAGCCTGACTACAAAATCTGGGCAAAGATTTTCATGGGATGCACTCATCACAGAAAATCTACAAATTCTCCAGACTATGTGAATAATGAACAGCTCTACTTCATGTACTGTTTAAGTCAGAGCACCAAGGTAGATCTTCCTTACATTCTGTTCATGCACTTATGGAATCATATTAATGCTTCAAGAGAATCTGTAAAAGATAAGGGTCAGAAGATCAGAACATGGATTCCCTTTGGAAGGTTAATTTCAGATATTCTGACAGAAAATGAACTGGTGACTGCTCTGTATGCTGCTGGAGTCAAGGAGGAACTTGAATCTATTGTTGGGAAACCTCTGAATGCCAAGAGTCTTCAGAGACTAAAAATTGTAGAGGAACTCACATCAGCACCCAAGAAGCTGAATATCTCTGAACTTAGTCAGAAGCGAATCCCAGTTGAAAAATACCCACTGTTCTGTGCTGAAGAACCACGGGAAATAATTGTAAGGTATATCGATTCTTACAAGGCAGGTGGAACCCCAGTTCCTGCAGATATTCTGAAAAGAGCAAGGGAACCAATGCCTGATGGAGGAAATGAGAACACAAGGAAAAGAGGTCAATCAGAAGCAGAAGCAGTGGCTGTTCAGAAGAAGCCCAAAGTTGCTGACAAGCCTCAGAAGCTGATCAAGAGGAAAGCATCTAGAGACGCTCCCTCTGTTCCCACAAAGCGTATCAAGATTAAAGGTACCAAATCTTCTGTATCCTCTTTCAATAATATTGTTTTAAATGAATCAACATTCAAGTCTATTCCAAAACCACCTCCTACTCAGAAACAATCTGTTCCTGCTCCATCTCATATTTCTGTTCCTTCCCCACAAAAATCATCTGATCCTGTTTCCACCACTCCTATAAAATCTTCTACTAATCAATCATCTACACCAACACCAACACCAACAATACCAGCAAATCAAACTCCACCACCTATAACAAAACTAACAGAACAATATGAACAACAACAACAACCAGAAAAACAATTTGAACAACAACAACAGAACAATCTGAACAACAACAATAACAACCAGAAAAACAATCTGAACAACAACAACAACCAGAAAAACATATCTGAACCTATTGCATCTGCACAAGTTCTTTCTGAACCTATACAATCTAATCAAGTGGCATCTGATCCACCTACATCTGATCCACCTACATCTGATCCACCTACATCTGCTCCACCTACATCAGAACCACCTACATCTAAACCTCCATCAAAACTTTCCGAGAATCCATCAGAATCAACCAACCCATCTGAAACCAATATCCCTGAGACAGAGGTTCTAAACGTTACACCTCTCAAAACTGTTTTTGAAGTGTCCTCCACGTCTTACACTCCAACCACATCCTCAAATTCATCAGAATCTGATATACACCCAGATTTTCTGATATCTCCCTCTCACAGAGACTCTGAAGTTAACCAACCAGAACCACCTGTGTCTTCTGAAATTCTCATTCCCAATCCTACCCCAACATCTAAGCCAAGGACATCTGAGTGTGTACCCTCTGCTTCGTGTAAACTGTTTTCATCTAACAAACTTCCCTCTGGTTTCAAATTCAAAAATTTCTACACCAGAATTGAACTATCTGACACTATCACTCCTCTTAAACCCAAACTTACCATCATTCTACCATCTGTTCTTCAAACGTATATTAAAGAACTGCCAGAAGTGATTTCATCAGAACCTATTTTATCTGATAAATCTGCATTCACTCCTTACTCTGATACCCCATTTGATGTTGTTTCCTATGCATCAAATGCAAAACCATATCTGTTGAATGCTTTAACCAGATCAAAACCTGACAATTCATCTGATCTTCCATTCATACCCTTCTACCCTCGTCCTCTGATCACCATTCCAAAATTCACCATTCCACCTTCACCCCAACCCAAACCAATCACATTGGAAACTTTTCTAAACCCAAAACCTAGGTTGAATGTTGATAATTTATTTACAAGTTTTTTGAAAGAAATAGAGATGTATTTAGGCTCTGTACAGAGGAAGTGTTCATCAATAATGGATGCAAATGAATCTGATGCCATTTGGAATGGCTTCATAAACAGATTCAATACTGTAGCATCAAATCTGAAGAACGTATGTTCTGATGATGCGAAGCTCAGATTTGCTGAAACTGCTAGAAGTTTGTTCTGAACTGTTAAAAGATCTGCACCATTGCTTCTTAAAGATGCTCCTTCATCATCAGAAGAGAATACTGAATCTGCATCTGAAGACAACCCTCTGGCTATGACTCTTGTAGAACATCCCTCTGGATCTGCTGCTCTTGACACCAAATCCCCTATGGAAATTGACTCTGCTCATGCTTCAGAATCTATCCCACCTTCTTCATCTGAGATCAAGAAAGAATATCCAGATCTTGAAGATAAGATTGCAGTTCTGGAAGCTGGTCAATCAGAGATTAAGTCATGGATGGCTAAGCAAGATAAGAAGTCTGAAGACATGGCTTAGTGGATGTCCAAACAAGATCAGAAGAATGAAACCATGGCTAAGTGGATGTCAAAACAAGAACAATCCTCTTCTGAGATCATTGATCTATTGAAGATGATTTTGTCAAAACAATCTTAGTTTATTTTTTTTCTGATGTTTGCATCTGATGTTTGCACAAGTACTTGAATATTTTCTGATGTTTGTACTTTTCGGCTCTGAATGAATGAATGTCTCAATGTTTTCTCTACATGATTTATCTCGTTTGTTTTTCCTTTTATTTGTCTTTTAAAAGATCTTACTTTTTGCTTATGACAAAAAAGGGGGAGAAAATAGATCTGAACTGTTTAATTAAACTCTACCAGAATGAAACTTCAGACATATCAATTTTATCTAACATAATATCTGAGTATTTCAGAACATTTGATAAGTATACTCTTTAAAAGAAACTCTGAGACTCCCAGATCATATTTCACTTATCAGACTCTGACTCTGAAACATGCAAGATCAAATGGTTAGAACAATCAAGCTCTAATTCTGAAAAGAATACTCAAGACAAAAAGGGGAGTTTCTATTCCTTATTAATATTCAATTCAGGGGGAGATTCATCATCTCAGGGGGAGTTATAATTATTCTCTTTACAATTAAACAAAATTTCTGATGTTTTTGTCATCATCAAAAAGGGGGAGATTGTTAGAACACAGATTGGTTCTTAATAATATCTCTATGTTTTGAGGATAATTATTATGAAATTTTGTAGTTAAGAATTATGTACTCTAAAATTTGCTTAAGAATGTTTGCTGCAGATATTAAAGTAAATATCACTCCAGAAGCAAATCAGATCTGAACATAAGAAATATGCAAGGCTCTGAAGTGTCAGATGCAACCATTAGAAGATTCTGGACGCTGTCATCAGAAGTTCCAAAAGAATCTGAAGCAAGTCAGAAGCATCTGAACCAATGAAGAATTCTTTATGAAGAGTTTTCAAGAATAGTTAATTCAGAAGACTCTGAGAGTACTAACGCTGTCAGTACTGAGGATCTGACCCAAAACTCTGCTCTGAACTTATACACGCTAAAAGCACACTTGCTGCAAAGACTCTGATTCAGCAAAACTCTAATCAACATCAGAAGGCACTGATCAACTTAGACTCTGATGATTATTGCTGAAAATTATTGAAGAAGAATTCAAAGATTATGTCCGTTGGAATATCCAAACGACTCTTTCCTTATTTATGCTAGACACAAGAACACAGACAAAACGGATTTCTCTGTGCTTTCTTCTTCTAGGAAAGGTCACTTGATGTGAAAACAAAAAGGGCTCAGACCTTTTGGTACACACTTCTCAACATGAAAAAACTCTTGGATCACTGTGCCTATAAAAGAAAGTCTCCACTCATCTTCTTTAGTTGACGAAATACTTGAAAAGAATTCATTATCAAAACTCTCATACAACTCATATATTCTTGCTAGAATTAATTCTTTGTTCTTAATCTTAAGTGAAAAATCACAGTTGTGATAAAGCTTTATTAGAAGCATCTTAACACTTGTATTTGTTATTACATTTGATTGTAAGAAAACCTTAAGAAGATCCAGTTAGGATCAGTAGTTCTTGAGAAGATTTTGAACAGTTGTTCTTAGTGCTTACTATTGTAATCAGTTGATTAAATAGTGGATTAAGTCCTTGATTGAGAAAGGCAAATCACTCTAGAAAGGGTGGACTGGAGTAGTTGAGTTCAACGAATCAGGATAAAAATACTTGAGTTTTTTTTACTTCTAAGTTTTTATCTTCATACTTATTCAACCCCCCTTCTAAGTATTTTCTCACCTTCATCAACCTCCCTTAGCGAGCAGACAAATCAATGTTTAGTAGTTAGAATGCGACCTAAACACTCGTTCACTTTAAACATAAACCAACCAACCATAGTCTTCCGAACTACAATTGTTATGACTTCCTCATTGCACCATGAAGGTATATAGGAATAGGATTGTGAGATCCTAGCGTGCTACCTTTTCTTTTTTAACCTCAAACCTTTCAACCATAGTCCCACGAACTATGACGCTCTAACTTTCCCATTACACGAGGGAGTACGTAGGCACAAGGGCTCCAATCCTTGGCGAGCACCCTATCTAAAACCACTCATTTTTCCTTTAGAAACGAATCTTTTTGGAAGATCATAAACAAACCTAGCTAACTCTTTTCACGAATCAAATCAAGAGGTTCCCATTGAGTACAACAGACGTAGAGGGTGCTAATACCTTCCCTCTTGTGTAATCGACTCTCGAACCTAAAATTTGGTTGCGACGACCATGTTCTTATCTCTTAAAGGTTTTACCGATATTTTCCTATTCCTTCTTTGGAATGAATAATGTTCGATGGCGACTCTGTTCGAACATTTTTTCCGCGTCCATCACGAGGATCGTATTTTTTGAGGTACGACACCAAGCATGGATATTAGGGTTCCAACATGGTCTTGAACAAAGTGAAAACATCAAAAGGTTCACAAAAACAAACATGTATATAAAGGCATTTTCAAGATAAAGTTAAAATATTTAGGAGCACATAAACATGGTATAATCAACACAAAGACATATGTACATATCAAAGTGGTATAAACATGGAAGGAAAACCATATGTTAAGGCAAATTATCAAGCAAAAAGTCTCATGGTATGGACAAAGTTCAACATACATTTACATGTAAACATATACTTGAAAATACATTAAAACCAAGTAAGAACAAGGATCTACAAATTCATATCCTTATTTAAGGTTCATATAAGATATATATGGTTGAAACAATGTATTATGAGCAAGAAAAGGCAATGTATCATTCAAAAGATTCAAAAGAAGTCTTAAGAAAACCCTAAAAATACCATACACTTTAAGCACTCATAAATGTAAAAAAAAATAATTATTTTTTATGTTTTCTTTTTACAAATATAAAACTAGACATTATCATGAACAATTTTCAAAAAGAATGGATTCAAAATGATAAAAAATGAGAAAGTTATGATAGTTTGAAATTGTGAAGAAAAGTAGGAAAATAAAGTGATAAAAATAATGGAAAGGGTCCTCATGGGTGTTGAACCCAGGTTCCCTCACCTACAGGTCAAACAATTAGCCAACCCAACCACACGCGCGTGTCGAATAAGAATTGAAATAAGATATTATATGTGGTTCTCAATTAAAAAACCTAAAAAATAAAAAGAACTGGGGTGAAGGGGATCGAACCCCAGTTCTGGTGGTACAAGGTTACATAGGGCGCGCAGGTTTAACCACTGGGGTGGTGATACATCCGTGTATCAAACCACACCCATTAATCGATAAGGGTGGACATATGCTAGTGACATGTACAAAGGTGCCATGGCTATGGCTGGCTGGGCAAAACTCAGGTTTGTGTCCATTTGCAAAAGGCACCATAACTTACTCATTTCTTAATGAAATTAAGTGAAATAAAAATGAAACTTGCTTGAAATTCCATGAGGATCACAGTGGTGGTGTTAGTTTTAGCTAAAGGTGTCTCTATTTTAAAACCCGATATTGGTTCTTAAAAGGACATGGTTTTGAAATTTCTATGATATATCATCATACAGTTAATAATAGTGTCACAAAATGGTTCAAACACAACATAAATAACATATATGATATTATCATGATCAATGTACATCAAAGCAAAGCATATTTCTTAAAGGTCAAGTTCTTTGAAAGCTTACCTCCTGAAGCTCCCTTGCAAATTTTCAAGAAACTTGCTACAAAAGTAAACCAATGCTTTTGAAACCTCCAATACACCTTATAGAAGCCTCTTGGATGCTTAGAACCAAAGGGAAACCTCTAGAACAGAATCTGGCTCCTTCTTGTAAAATGTGTCAAAAGTGGCCAAAATGGAAACTCTACCAAATGGTGTTACACTTGAGAAACTATTATTGGGACAATATAAGCATATTATTTAGAGAGTATGTGGAGTGTTGGATGATTTTGAAATGGATATAATCAAGACATGGCTTTGAAAATGCAAAAAGTCAAAGATATGAGGTTTTGACAGTTGAATTTCTGATTTTGGTGGTTTGGGATGAAGATGAAGGTTTGGACACCTTAAAGGGATGATTTTTGATGTGTTTGAATGGTTGTTTGAGTGGTTTAAGCTCTGAGATGATAAATTCGGTTTCTCTACTTTTGAACTATGTAACTTTGAAACAAGAGAGGAAATGTGAGAAAACAACCTTTGATATTGTTTTGGTGTATTTGAATGGATGAAAAATGACCTCTATTTATAGGATAACTGATTTGTTTTGAATGAATAGTGTAGGATGAGGGAGAATTCTATTGTCCAATGGATATAGCCATGTGGCTTTAACTTAAATGCTAAGGTACCATTAGTCTTCTACAACATGACTAGAATCTTGACTTAATTGGCATTTTGCAGGTTTGAACACTCATTGTTTTTAACATATCTGAATTGGTGTGGCTCATTTCATGCCAATTTAATGTTTCACATAAATGCACAAAAACAAACTTGACTTCATGGCCTTGCAATGATGATTCTCACATGATAAGAGATAGAATCCTTGACTTATGGTTCAAAGTTGAAGATATTATGTGATTCAACAAGATTCTTTCTGACCTTAGAGGATGACAAGGCTTGTAGAGTCACAAAATCTATTTTAAAAATCGTGTGATGCAAGTAAACATGAAAACTGTCTTGAAAAATCAGTTTGATCAAGGCATGTTGTTAAATCCATAACTTCTTGCTCAAGCATTATCAATAGATGTTCATGTACTTGTTGGAAAGCTGAGATATCCTACTTTAACTTTGATGTTCATAATTGGTATTGATTCAATTTGGATCATTGTGAAAAATTCCTTTAAATTTGGCTAAAACACAAAACAGATTCTGCCTAAAAAATTTCTATATGTCAAGGTTCAAAAAGTCTTGAAATTCTAACTTCATGGCTTCATATCTCAAAATCTATGCATTTTTTGGGAATCCACCATGAGTGACAAAGTTGTAGTATGTAACAAGCTCTTCAATTTGATCTTTGGGTCCAAAAAAATGGTTGCTTGGTTTGGAAGTTATGACTTTGCAAAGTAGGGCAAAAATCAATGTTTTTCATGACTTAAAAATTTTTCTAAGTTTTCTAAGGTTGTCCTCTTTACAAGTCATCTTACTTTTCTTGATTTTTCTTGATCAATCATGATAAAAATCACAAATTAGCATTTTTCTTGACTTGAAAAGGGCATGGTTGACCAAAAACTCAAAACGTCAAACTTGATTTTGAACATAATTGACTTTTTGTATAAGATAAATCTTGAACTTTGTGATCCTTTATGAGATCAAATCCTTAGGATAAACTAAACATCATGTATGGATTCAAAGTTTTTTTTTAATATCTTGAGTCATGTTCTAAGGTTTGAGATCATGTCTTGATCAAAAGTCAAAGGCATAGTTGACTTTTCATCAAAACCCTAGCTTGTGGTCCAGATGAATTTGAATCTTTGTTTTGCTTATGAATCAAGTTCTTTGGATCAATCCAATTATATGAATGAGCCCATATTATGTATTTGAGGTCCTTGAAACATATTTTGAGGTATTGGATCATGCCTTGCTCCAAAAGTCAACCCAGGGACTGAATTAGGCCAAAACCCTAATTTTGGTGCACTGATGATCTTGATTCTTGTTGATTTTGAAATGAGACAATTTTGTACTTGACTATTGATGGATGGGAATTCTTGATCTTTATGGATGGATGGGAGACTTGATAGGTTGAAGATCATGCTTATCCTTGACTGACCCTTTGCCTAAATACTTTTATGAGGCTCAAAACCCTAATTTGCAATCACAAACGAAACAAGGAAGAAACTTTGTATATATAAATAGGTTAGTGATGCATAAAGGTATATTCATATGATATGCAAATGACGTAGGATCTTAGGGTCAAAATTTAGGGTATGAAAAATGCCCCTATTTAATCTTTTTGGACCTGATGGTATGAATGATGAAGATATTCAGACGTTCAAGGTAAAAGAGGATTATATATCAGAATACTCGGAGTTTTGACTGCAAGTGTAAATGATATGATAACTTGAACAGTGACAAATTTCCAATGTTGGAATATCTTTATCCATCTTCTTTTACTAAGTAATTCTACTTAGAAAAGGGTAAAACTTCCCCTCGGTCTTGGTCTTCAGCCACAAAACTGGTTTCAGTTTCTTGAAATAAACTTCCCCTCGATCCTGGTCTTCCCGTGGAACTGGTCTCAGTTTCTTGAAATAAACTTCCCCTCGATAATGGTCTTCAACCACATAACTGGTTTTAATTTCTTCTTATCAAGTATTTTTCTTGACAAGGTTTAAGCAGACAATCTTCTGAAAAGATGATCACTCGTTGGACTAATAACTTTGTCAGGGATCTTCGATGTGATGCAGGCTAATTATCTTATAGGATAAATTTCGAAATCTGTGAGGGTCTTCATCAAACTTCTCGCTGGAATTGAGAAGATGCCATTTGATGGAAATAGGCTTCATCATACTTCTCTTCGAGGCTTCTTCAGGAGATGCCATAGGATGAGCAAAGATCTGATAGCAGACTTACTGGGGAATGCTACAAAATATGATGTAGAGGTTCGCATCTGTTGAGATGTCACTTTCTTGGAAATATTTCATCATATTTCCCTTCGAGGCGTCTTCGGAGAGATGCCATAAGATGAAAGACAATTTTGAGGTGTTGATGACTTTATTGAAAGAGGGACAAACTTCTTGGGAAGAGATTGCCATTTGCTGATCCACTTGGAATTTTGGGACAAAAACAATCTTCTTTAAAAGATCGTCACTTTTTTGGTCAGGTGTAGATTCCAACGATGAATAAACTTATCTTTGAATGAGATAGACAAAATGTTCTGAAAGAGACCGCCATCTGTCAATTGACAGATACATCTTGGGAGATGTAATGTCCTTGCTACCAAGAGATTTTGCTAAAAAGCTTTCACTAGGGATATTCCTTTACCCGGGAAAGCAAATTGTGTCTTTACTAGGGAAAAGTAAGGTTTTAATGGACGTCCTTCTCCCTTAAAGGTTCAAGTTATCAAAATGGTCAAGGACCGATTTTAATCCAGAGAGACTGTGTAAAAGAAGATGCTTCCAGATGGGGAATGAACCCAAATATGAGTATTTTATCCTATCCAAGATTGGAAAGGAGAACTAAAGTGAAACTTCCACGAGGATCAAACTCAGTGGGGATTTAGAAAGAATGTACATTTTCTGCTTAAAGTTGACAACTCTATTGGAGAGGTGGAATCACTCGGGGGTAAACACAACTAAAGTGAATGACGTAACTTATGCATTATGAAAATGAATATGAATTGATTATGCATGATGTATGAATGAATGTTATACGTATGCTAACAAAACAGACACAACACACAAACTTGTGATGAACAAAATCGGATACTCGGCCAGTCTGGGGAATAGATGCATCATTGGTGTTTTAAATCGTAAAAACCTGTCTAAGGAATATATACATCACTAGTGTTTTAAATGGTAAAAACCTATCGGGGAAAAAGAACCAGATCTTATCTATTTGAGGTAATGATTTGCCATTCGAGATATTTGCGTGATTGGTCGCGAGAGCATTTGATTTTGCATTTCGAGGTTTTAATAAATCTTGGAGAAGCTGTTTTTATTCCTTATTATGTTCATGAATCAAAGGAAACTGCCATCTTCATTTTAAGAGTAAATTCATTTTTTTTCAAGAATAGAAATCAAATAAAAATGTCATTTTGCAAGGTAGAATAAAAGTGAGAATTACAAACAAAAAGCACAAAGGCTCAAATTTTCATTAATAGGATGGTAGTCAGCCAAATGCGTGATTCCATAGGGCATTACAAAGTTAGAAAATGGAAATTTAACGGGAAAGGGCTACATCGAAACATAATGACCACTATCCTTTTAACAACTTTGTATTCCAAATGTTCTTGAGCTTTCGCTGAAAGTTACTTGATCGATGGTTCTTTGACAAATGACGTTTTCCTGAGATGATCCAATCTTTTTAGACGCAGTTACTTGCCATAAACCCCTTACTTTAGCCTAAATTGGTTTTTTTTTTCAGTTTTCAATCCACCGAGATAATAATTTTTTGCTTCGTTTTATGTCTCTAATATTTCCATGGACCGTCCTTTCGAGTTTTCAGTCCACCGATACGCTCTTTTTTGCCTAAGTTGCCCTTTCAGGTTTTTAACTTAGCGAGCTGTTTTTTTTAGGCGAAGTATTTCTTGATTGCATCGTCATTTGTAGGTCGAGTGAACTCTTCACCATCCATAGTTGTGAGTATTAAGGCACCACCTGAGAAGGCTTTCTTAACAACATATGGGCCATCATAATTTAGAGTCCATTTGTCCCTGGAGTCGTTGAGGAAAATGAGATCTTTTTGAGTATGAGGTTGCCTTCTCTGAATACCCGAGATCGAACCTTTTTGCCAAAAGCTTTCTTCATTCTGTGTTGATATAACTGACCGTGGCATAAAGCTGTTATTCTCTTTTCTTTGATTAGATTAAGTTCATCGTATCTGCTTTGATACCATTCATCTTATGCTAGCTTGGCTTCCATCAAGACTCTCATTGATTGGATCTCCACCTCTATGGGGAGTACTGCTTCCATGTCATATATTAAAGAGAAAGGGGTTGCCCTTGTTGAAGTGCGAACAGATGTGTGATATCCATGAAGGGAAAACAAAAGCATTGCGTTCCAATCCTTGTAAGTCACGACCATTTTCTGAATGATCTTCTTAATATTTTTGTTAGCTTCTTCAACTGATCCATTCATCTTTGGCCGGTAGGGCGACGAGTTATCGTGTTCAATTTTGAATTTAGCACATAATTCTTTCATTATTTTGTTATTTAGGTTCGATCCATTGTCAGTAACGATCTGGCTTGGGACACCATAACGACATAAGATTGTTCTTGATAAATCGGACCACCACTTTCCTGGTTACATTGGTGTATGATACTGCTTCAACCCACTTGGTGAAATAATCAATGGCCACTAGGATGAAACAATTTCCATTTGAAGCTTTGGGTTCAATCTTGCCGATCATGCCGATTCCCCGTATGGAAAAAAGCCATGGAGAAGAAAGAACTTTGAGAAAAGTCGGAGCCACATGAATTTTGTTGGTGTAAATCTGACATTTGTGACACATCCTCATGTACTTATAGTAATCGGATTTCATTGTCAGTCAATAATATCCTGCTCTTAGAATTTTTCTTGACATTGTATGTCCATTGGCATGAGTGCCAAATGATCCCTCATGAATTTCTTCTATTAGTATGTTTGCTTCGTGTCTATCCACACACCTGAGCAAAACCATGTCGAAGTTTCTTTTGTAGATAACATCATTGTTCAGGAAGAAGTTACCAGCCAGTCTTCTGAGAGTCTTCCTGTATTTTATGCATGCCCCAGGCGGGTATTTTTGTCTTTGAAGGAAGCACTTGATGTCATGATACCATGGTTTGTCATCAATGATTGACTCTATTGAGAATACGTAAGCGGACCTATCAAGGTGCATTATGTCAATCTTGGGTAAGTCGTTCCATCGATTCACACTAATCATCGAGGATAGAGTAGCAAGTGCATCAGCCATATTGTTTTCTTCATGAGGAATGTGATGAAAATCAATTATGTCGAAGAAAGGTAACAATCTTCTTGCGTAGTCTTTGTAAGGAATTAAACCATGTTGATGTGTGTCATATTCTCCTTTGATCTGATTTATAACCAAAGCAGAGTCTTCATACACATCCAAATTCTTTATCCTTAAGTCAATAGCTTCTTTGATACCCATGATGCAAGCTTCATATTCAGCTTTATTGTTTAAACAATTGAATGCCAACCTAGCGGTGAAAGGAATATGGGTACCTTGAGATGTAACAATGATTGTTCCAATTCCGTTTCCATAGGCGTTGACAGCTCCATCGAATATTAGTCCCCATCGGGATTCTGGCTCTGGCCCTTCGTCTGGTAATGTTTCATCGCAGTCTTTCATCTTTAGGTACATCACATCCTCATCTGGGAAGTCAGATATGATTGATCCATTATCGTCAATTGGTTGGTGAGCCAGGTGATCGGCAAGAATACTTCCTTTGATGGCTTTCTGAGCATGGTACTCTATGTCGTATTATGATAACAACATCTGCCAATGGGCAATTCTTCCTGTTAAAGCAGGTTTCACGAAGAAATACTTGATCGAATCCATTTCGGATATTAACTAAGTGGTATGATAAATCGTATACTAGAAAACATGTTTAGCAGCCCAAGCTAAAGCACAATAGTTTTTTTCGAGCATAGCGTGTCGAGTTTCACAATCTGTGAATTTCTTGCTAAAGTAGTAAATGGTGTATTCTTTTTGTCCTATTTTGTCTTGTTGACCCAACATACATCCCATGGGATCTTCTAGGACTGTTAAGTAGATGATCATGGGTCTTCCTTCCATTAGAGGAGACAAAATAGGTGGATTAAGCAGATATTCATTGATACTTTCAAAAGCTTTCTGGTAGTCTTCCGTCCATACACAGCCTTGATCCTTTCAGAGGAGCTTGAAAATTGGTGCGCATGTTGCTGTCATGAGAAATATGAATCTTGAGATGTAATTTAGGCGTCCTAAAAATCATCTTACTTGCTTTTCTGTTCTGGCTGAAGGCATTTCTTGAATAGCCTTGACTTTGTCAGGATCAACTTCAATTCCTTTCTGGCTGACAATGAATCCTAAAAGATTTCCTGAGCGAACACCAAATGTACATTTACTGGGATTCAAGTGGAGTTTGTATTTTCTCAGACGCTTGAATAGTTTTGGCAAATCATCCACATGTTCTTCTTCTATTTCAGACTTAGCAATCATGTCGTCCACATACACTTCAATTTCTTTGTGTATCATGTCATGAAATAGAGTTGTCATTGTCCTTTGATAAGTTGCGCCTACATTCTTTAATTCAAACAGAATCACTTTGTAGCAAAAGGTTCCCTAGGGTGTAGTGAATAAAGTTTTCTCCATATCTTCTGGGGCTATTTTGATTTGATTATATCCTGAGAATCCATCCATGAAGGAAAAGACTTTGAACTTTGCAGTGCTATCAATCAACATATCAATGTGTGGTAAAGGAAAGTCGTCCTTTGGACTAGCTGTGTTTAGATCCCTGTAGTCCACACACATTCTTACTTTTCCATCCTTCTTGAGAATATGTATTATGTTGGCTAGCCATTGAGGATATTTTGACGTGGCAAGGAAACTTGCATCGATATGCTTTTGGACTTCTTCTTTGATCTTGATGGCCATATCTAGGTAAGTCCTTCTCAAATTTTGTTTGACTGGCAAACATTCTGGTTTTAATGGCAAATGATGCTCTACAATTTTGGTATCCGACCCTGGCGTATCTTGATAGGAACAAGCAAACACATATGGAAATTCTTTGAGAAGTTTTATCATACTTTCTTTAACAGTTGTATTACACAGTGCTCCAATCTTAACTTCTTTCCTTCCTTCTTCTGAACCCAAATTGACCGTTTCCAACGGCTCTTTATGGGGTTGAATAGAATTTTCCTCTTGTCTGAGTAGTCGAGAGATCTCATCCAGAATTTCTTTGTCATCTTCTTCTTCAGCTTCAAATATCGGGAACTCAAAGTTGAGAGAAGGCATTGGATCATATATTTCAACGAGGTTCTTAACAATTAATCTGCACAATGTGATTGATGATTCCTTTTTTAGAAAAGACAGAAAAATGCAAGTGGTGTGCAGTGTATTTTTGAAAATGTTTGTTACTTTTGTATGTTTTAGGATTACCATTTTCTGAAAAAGCAAAAAGCAAAAACAACAAGAAATGCGGGAATTCAGAATGACATCTTTATTTATTACTTGTCGATTCTTGAAACACAAGCTCTATTAAACAAAACTCATCTGCCTTGGGCAAGGCAGAAAGGAAATATTTACAAGAGACCATGCCCTATAAAACATCCTTTCACCCGGGCAAGGTGAGAGGTCAAAATAAAGACGAGGCATTTAATTTAAGATGTGAATAACATTCGGGACATCAACAATTATCCAATTGTGACAAACTCCCCTGTGGGTTACAAAGTCTGGTACTTTCCTTCCGGGATTGTCTTCGGTAATGACACTAACTTCTGGCGAGGTTGGATCACTAGAGTCTTCCCATGTAGAGTTATTAGCAGAGAAATGTTTTGTTGCTTTTTCACATGTATCTTCTTGATCAGGAGGATCTCCCCATCCAATTGGTTGGATGTCTACAAACAAGATACGAGAGCTTTTAGGGGCAATATACTTGTTGCACCCCAAAATTTGCCCAACATTTCTTCACCTAGCTTATGTTTCATTTCATTCACATTAGCATTATCATTTGCATTTCATTGACATGTATGCAGGAGATCAAGAGGTATGATTACCAATTAAGAGCTATACAAGACTGTAAGGCTAGCTAAGAAGGTTATTCAAGTGTTCAAGGGTTGATATCCTTGTCAGAGAAGTTAAAAGATCCTCAGAGAGAGTGATTGAAGCCAAGTGTGTAGGTCTCCTAACTTAAGAGTTGTGGGAAGCCATCAGATGATTCTGAGGTCATGGAGATGGATTTGAGGTCTTGAGAGAGCTCATGAGAAGTATTGAAGATCACTTTGAGGCCTAGACAGGTCATTGTGTAAGATTAAGAAGACTCAGCCATGAGTGGTGCAATTAGGGTTTGACTGGTTCAACCCTAAGTCAACTGATGATTTGAAGAAGGTTGAGACTTAATTAAAGAGCCATGTGATCATGGATTGATACATTGATATGTTATAAGGATGATTACAAGGTCAACTCATCATGATTGAAGAGTTTGAGAAGTTTCAGGCTAGGGTTTCTAAGACTTGACAGTGTAAAATCCCCTAGTTTGACCCCTGACTGCAAGACTATTTAACTCAAGATATGATCTTCATCTCATCTTGACACCAACATGATTATTGTAGAGCATGATCTTAGCTTTAATTTTAGTACTAGAAGTCCTTGATAGGGTTTATAGAACTCAAGTTATGAGCCAGACAAGTTACAAGTCATCTGAGGCATGTGAATTTGGAGCTTGAAAGTTACCCAACTTGCATGAAACTTTTTCCCTAGGAGGATGATTCCTATGAACTTTTGGTCAACATGAATATTGTTCCTTATCCTCTTAGCTTTCCATAGAGTGCTAGAAGTCCATGATTTGATTTGTAGAACTCAAGTTATGGCTTTGACAAGTCAAGGGTATTTTGGGTATTTGGGCATTACAGATCATTTTGAACCATAAGTCAATTTCACCATCTTGCAAGCCTCAAATGAATTTTTGTTCAACATGAAAGTTGTTCAAAATGATGTTTTTAGCTTTTCTAAGTATCAAGTGTCCATTGATTTGGATTATATCAAGCATTGGTGGAAGAAAGTTCATATAAAAGCCATTTTAATGAATTAAAATGAGAAAATTCAAAACAATTGAGAATAACATGTTTTCAAGTCAAATTTGTAGTCAATTTGAATGGAATTGATGTTTTAGAGAGATTGGCATTATTACATTTTTGGTTTAAAGTCCATAACATGGCCATTTGGAAGGTTGCTTCACAAATAAGAAACATATCCCATATACTCCATAAGTTGAAATCAAGGGAGGGAAACTACTTCAATACACTCCATAAGGCTTAAGTGAATCATTTTGGATGAACTTGGAGTATGAATAAAGCTTCAAGGCACATATCCACATTGAAAATTTTGAAGGAAGATGAAAATCCAAAACTCATGAATGGGCTTGGTTTGGGCTTCCAACCCATTGAAACAGATCATAAATAGGATTTAGAACAGAATTGGAAGCTTCTAGTGCTCATTTTCGTGGAGAATCCATTGGAGAGAAGTGGAGAAAGAAGCTTGAAGTTGAAATTTCATTTTGGAGTTCAAGAGCATATCAAAGCAAATTGAGGATTGCATCACCTTCATCAAGCATCTTGGAGTGAATCTGCACTTTTGTGGAAACTGAATCGTGCAAGAACCATCTCTGTTGCAAGCTCAAACACAGGTTGGTGAATTTCTTGATTACTCATAATTTAGGCAGTGTTAGATAGCATTTCATAGGTGGTTAGGATCAGGATGAAGTGTAGTTGGATTTAGGATGATCAATTGCATGATTAGAGACAATTTAGGTTGGATACCATTTTCGGTTGAGATTGTGATTTCAAGTTCCTTGCGTTTTTAGAGCGAATAAGTGGTATGGTTAGATTGCTGGTGAAATTCTGGACAAGATTCATGTAGGGATCGTGGCGAATGGTGGTCTGTAGAGAGACTTAGGGTTGTGCAGGGTGACCGGAAAAGCCACCGGCGGTGGCCATGGCTGCGCGCGAGTCTTGTTTGCTTGCAGAGATTTAAAATGAGGAAGATGAAATCTTCACCATCCATTCGCATTGAAACATTGACTTGGTCTCTCCATCCAAGCGCTCTCGTTGCGCCACCTACCCCCTCCCTCAACGCAGCGTTTTACTTATTAGTTCTCAGGCTTGTGAGTTTTCGCTACGAGAAAGCGAGTTCGATACCTCGCGTGAGCACTTTTTCTTTTATTTTTCTGAACTGAAGTGAACATGAGAATTAACAAAGCATTGGGCCTTAGTCTCTCTTGCTATCCCCACCCCTCTCTCCAGGCTCAATGGGATTTACAAGGAAATTTAGTTGCTCAACGCACCCGCTCCCTGGTTATTTCCCTTGAACTGAATTGATATTCAGATGGGCCTTGGCGCCCAGTTGCTATCCTCAACTCCCTTTTGCTGGGCCCAAGCGCCTTCAACTGACTTTAGTTGCTGACTGCACCCCTCATCCATTTCTTTTTAATTTTGTTTTCCTTTTAATTTTTGTTTGCATGATTGTTTGATTTTAATTCTCAAAAAATAGTAAAACTTGATATTAAATCTTAATAAAAATTGTAGATACAATTTAAAATGTTTAGAATGTTGTCATGATTTTATTTTTCATTTTTCTTGCATTTTCATTTTATTGCATTTATTTTAGTTTAACATGTGTTTAATGTTGAAATATTGATGTTGTGATCTTGTCAATTTTCTTTCTCCCTAATGGTTCTGAATTTGATTCTGATTTTTTGTATGCTGTTGGAGTACACATTGATATTGTCTTGTGATTTTTATCATAATTTTTTAGATGATTTTGAATGAGGTTTTCGTATGCTTGTTTAGGAGTGTTCATGATTGAACCCCTTTGAGATACCTTGAGCTTTAGGTTTAGGTGGAACCTTTTAGACTTAGGTTTACTTTCTGATTTTTGGATTAGAACATGTGGATACATGTAGGATGATATGATATTTTTCCTAGAATTTTCAGGAGTAATTTTCAACTAGTGCCCCCTTTTACAAAGTAACTTCAAATTAGGTGATCCAAACTTAGAGAGTTTCATAGATTAACATTGTAAGTAGCCATTAGATGATTTTAAATAATGTAGTCCTTTCTTGATAGATTGGTAAGTAGGTAGAGATCTCCTTAGAACTTTTCCATAGCCTTGATAGAGCTTTTGATGCCCCTAGCTTAGGTGAACCTTGTAGCTAGTTTGTAGGGTTTCTCTGGAGTGTTGTGTTGCCTCCTATCCCCTATGATTTCTTCCTTGGGCTTTGCCCTACATTCCTTATTCAAGTCTTGAATAGGATCCCTCCTGGGAGAGCCTAATCCTTCCTTTGGTTGGATTCTGTGCATTCCTCAGGAGGTTGAGCCTTGGATTGATATTCTTGGCATGGTATATTCCCTTGGTTTATATACTGTCATCCATCTCAAAGTCCTGGTCTTAGGATCCCTCTTGTGAGAGCCTAATCCTTCCCTTGGTTGGATTCTGTGCATTCCTCAACAGGTTGAGCCTGAGATGGACATCCAGTGTTGATACACTACAATCAGTTACCCTTAGATTGATATCCAGGACTAATACCCAGTCTTTTCTGTCCTATTGACATTGGATCCCTCTTGTGAGAGCCTAATCCTTCCTTTGGTTGGATTCTGTGCATTCCTTAAGAGGTTGAGCCCATGATGGACTTTGGTATTGATATACCTCTAACCTAATGCAGCCTGGAATGACTTCCTTGTTGCTAATTATGGTTTCTCTCCCTTGTTTGATTTGCTTGATGCATTAGAATAAGTTCATGTTTAGATTCTTATAAGCTAGGAGCATGATTGCATTAGAGGTGGAGTTGCTCCCTCTGCTTGTATTTTTACTGTATGGCTTTGCTTGCTGGTATTCGGTAGAGCTCCGCTCCCTTGCCTGTGTGGTCTGTGGTTTGCTTGATGGCATTCTATTTTCTTCTATTATTTTTGCAGTTATTCATACTTGGCTTGAGGTTGAGATGAGCTTGTGGAGGCTGATGCCCCACACACATTTCCTCCCTCACTTGTATTGCATGCATTTTACAGTCGTTTACTGTTTACTATTTAAGCTGATGCTTTATCTGTTTCTGTTTACCGTGGCATGATCCCCTAGGAATCTCACTTCCTTTGATAAGGAAGTGATGATTAGAAATTTAGGTTGAAACCTATGCATGATAACTTCTAGGAGATCCCTGTTTCAAACTTCAACCATAGGATGAATCCTTGGCATGACAACATTAGGACTTGATAGTCTCCCCTTAGTCGAGCCTGTTTTCTCTTCTCATCTCAAACAAACAGTAAAAAACGTAATAAAGGCAAGTTAGTACAAGCGCGTTACGAGCCTTAAGCTACTTGGGTAATGATGATTGAGCGACCTCCTCTCAATCGTCTAGAATGTTTAGTATACGTCCTTTGGACGATATGCGACGCATTCGCTCCTAAGTCATAGTCTCTAGTGTTGTACAAACTACAGACAACCATAAAAAACAGCTCTTCCGTAAAAGACAGAAAACAAACTTCAAACCTTTTTGCCCTGTGGGCCCATAATTCAAAGGAAGCTTTTCTGAAGAAAAGAGCGTCGTCAACTCCCAGTTCTACCGCAAATGGTAATGCCTAAGTCTCCAAGGGTCAAGCTGCATACACCAAACTGCTGGAATTGTTTGTTAACCCTACTCGAAAAAACAGATGAATCTGAATTCCCGTAATCCGTATTATCCCGAACTACGTAAGCTCTGATCTCTCAAGCCTGTTGAGAGTACGTAGGCACAATACTGACGTATTGGCGAGCCACCTTCCCCGTAACCCGTAGTTAATTGAACTACGTTGACTCTAATTTCTCATTCTCTGATGAGAATACGTAGGTAAAAAGTGCGACGCTTTGCCGAGTCATTTTCTTTTCTTTTCAGACCAGCCTTGATAGGTAGATAGTTAAATAAACCCGCCAGATAAACACAACAAGCGTGGATCCCATCGAGTACGATGGACGTGAGGGGTGCTAATACCTTCCCCTTGCGTAACCGACTCCCGAACCCAGACAATGGTTGCGATGATCTTGTCTTATACCTTTTCGTCAGGTTTTTCCGATCGTTTCCTTTCCCGTTCTGAGGGATAAATAACGAAAGGTGGCGACTCTTCTGTTTTGCCGACACCTTATTTTCGTGGTAGCGACAGCTGGCGACTCTGCTAGGGAATTCGATAGTTTCCTGGGGATCCAACGTCCCTTATGCGAGTCAATCTGGGGATCCAACGTCCCCTGCGAGAGTCAATCCTAGCGCTTGTATGTTTACTTGTTGGGTTGTGTTTATTTATCGCATTTTATTTCCCGCATTTTATTTTTCAGTATGATATGATTATCTGTGCTGTTGTGGGAGGGGCATTCTGATGAGTGAGAAGCCAGACCCAGGCTTGAGAGCTACATAGTATTAGAATGGGTTAGTGGAGGACGTGCTTGCTTTGCGTGCATCATTTCCCATGTAATCCACACTCAGACGAGGTTCTCTTTGATGGCTTCCTATCGGTCCTTTGGACTCGAGGGGTTGTCGGATCTGAGGATTGTCGACTCTGGGAACCGATCATTTGGAATTCAGCTAAGTGAGGCCGCTTCAAGAGATGATGATGCCACACCTCCTGGGTATCGTATCATCGTTTCTTGAAAGTTTGTGACGATTATGACCGCATAGGATGCCGAACCTTTTCCGTGATTAGGTCCATACCTGTGAGCAGGGTCGGGTTTGTTGCAGGAAACCTTAACTTTCAGACTACCTGGTTTTCTTGACAGTGAATCAGTTTTGTTGGTATCAGAGGTTCTCATCATCAGATATGTGTTTGTTCTTGACAGAGCAGATTTATGGTCTGGTATCAGGGGTTCTTCTCATCAGAGATATGTTTGTTCTTGACAGAGCAGTGTTGTGGTTTCGTTGATACAGAGCCTTCATCTCCTCAACAACACATTCATCTTGATCTCCTGCTGCATGATTGCATTTTTCATTGTTTGCATCCTCATTTGCATATCATTAACGTGTGTCTGTGTTGCAGGTGCATATTTCTCCCCTGGTTCTAGTGATCTTGATCCTCATGGTAGATATGGCATCTCTAAAGAAGACTGTGGCTTACAAGCTACCAACACCTGACATCCGAGAGTTACGGATTTTGATTTCTTTGGCTGATAAGACAGTGATGGAGAGTTTCAAAAAGAGTTATGGGAGACTTCTAGGTATTGTGTATAAGCTTCCTACGTACGAGTTGAATGGCCTCTATGCTCTGCTACAGTTTTACGACCCACAACTCAGATGCTTTGTGTTTCCAGACTATGTCCTAGCTCCGACCTTGGAGGAGTACTCTGACCTGTTGGGGGTGCCCTTGTTAAATCAAATGCCTTATTACCGTGTTGAGGGTGAACCTAAATTGAGTAAGTTGACTGACGCTCTTCATGTAGATGAGTCTGAGTTGAAAGGAATGGCATTCAGAAAGATTGGAGTTCATGGTTTCCCTTTGCCTTTCCTGATGGAAAAGGCCCGAAAGTTTGCCAAGAAGGGTCGCTGGGATGTATTCAATGCCTTCTTAGCCCTTTGCATTTATGAGATCGTGCTATTCCCAAGTCATCCAGACTTCATAAGCATGGATGCTTGCCATATTTTTGCTTTCGGAAATCCAGTGCCCACTCTCCTCGGAGACGTCTACCACTCAGTCCACAGCAAGAACGAAAACAGAAAGGGGAAGAACGTGGCCTGTTGTGCTCCTTTACTGTATAAGTGGTTTGCTAGCCATCTTCCTAAGTCAGGGCCGTTCATTGATTCTGCTGAGTCTTCACCTTGGTCTGCACGTTTGATGGGTTTGACTGCTGACAATATTATCTGGTTTGATAGAGATCTACTAGGCAAAGATATTGTACATAGCTGCTGTGGCTTTCCTAACATCCCCCTGGTCGGAAGGAATGGATGTATCAACTACAATCCCTCTCTGCTAGTACGACAATTTGGGTATGCACTACGAGGTCCTCCTGAAGAGGAAGAGATACAGGAATCTCTGTGTCGTACCCTAAATTTGTCCTACTTATAAATTACCTTCCACTTGTATGCCCAGTCACTAAAATTGACCAGAAAATCCAAAAAAGTGTTACTTCCATCATAAGATTAAGTTGAATTGGATCAGGTTTCGCTCGAGGTTCTTTAAGTCAAGAATAAGTGCAATATATGTTGAAGTTCATTGGTTCTTACTTAATTTTCTAGTCAGACGAGGGTTGATCAAAAGGAAAATGGCTTTTGCGAGATCATTGGACCAATATAGGGGATTCAAATGCAAAAGGTGATTAAGTTATTTCTTTGAGTCAAGCCATGGTTGAATTTGCGTTAGGTTGATTTTAAGTCATGTGATCAAATCATTCAAAGTAGAACTAACTTGTGTTCAAGCTAAATAGTCAAAATTTGTTTCAAGTTTTTAAACTTTGTGATCAAAATGTCGAGTTAGTATTAGAAGATCGAGCAAGGGTGCAAATGGTGCATTTAAATCACGAAAAAGCAAAATTGCTACACAAAAGAAAAGAGAAAACCAATGTTAAGTCATATTTTGTTTCACATATACATTTGCATCAACAAAATAAAAGCCCATTCCAATATCTTTACCAATTACAAAGGGGGTTAATTCCAACTAGGGAAGTTTATGTTCTTGTACATAACTTTTCTATTTATTACAAAGGTAATAAAATGTGCATGCTACATATGGATATCAGGATATCAAGTCACAATATTATTATGTTATATGCTATGGGAAACTTCACACCATGCATCAGCTTCCATGTCCCCGTAAAATCACAAATACTCATTTCAAGATCCAAATGGAATTGATAGTAACAAGTATCCGTACATCATCATTAAAAAAAAAGGGGATTATTATTACAACAGGTTTTAAATACATAGTCCATGATGACCATCAAAGTTTCTTCATGTTTTCTTTACTAAGCTTGGACCAACTCCTTCACCAGGTCATGTTTTCCTCCCAAATTCCATCACCATCATGAATCTGCAAAAATCCCGCAGCCCCAACTTCGGCAGCAGGTCTGTGTAATGAACCATAGCAGTGTGTCACCTATTCCCAAGTTGCAGCAGACCTGTAAAAAAAACAGAGATGAGACAAAATTCCCAATAGCACAAAAATCTGCAAATATACACAAACCACTCGTACACACCACCAACTGACCTACAACTTGCACAAGAGGACAAAAGAGGGACAAGTTCAGAAGATGATTCACTAAATTGGCTAAACATAAAGAAATTTCACAAGCACGACACCCACCTCATGCTCACGACACACCACTTGCAGCCAGCAACAGATGTAATAATCTTTATGCAGAAAAATCACCACCCTGCAGTACCAGTTTACAGCCAGAAATTAAAAAATAAGTTCTTGGTTAATACATTTCAACAACCAAGAGGCAACGCGATCATCAGGTACTACACAAATGAAAACTGTCTTCCGACCTTCATTCCACTCACCATACTTGCCAAATTGAAGAAAACAGAGCAATACAAAGACCACATCGGCATCGTCCCGTACATTACGCAAAAGTTGCTTTCACAAAACTCCAAAATATCACAGCCATGTATTGTGTATGACCTGCACATACTTGACACAAGCTCACCAAGCCAAACGCTCACGAATCTTCACCAAGACAAGGAAAATTGTTATCCTACCTGCATAATAGAAAATAAGTCCAGCTACTTCAGTCCCTTAAAAGTTGCAGCAAAAAACATTATTGCAAGAAACCACAAATTCCAAACAGGTTAAGCCATATGCTACAACTGACCTACAAAAGCAACAATTTTAGTAAGACCCACAAATTACCTTCATTTATCCACAAAAGGACAACATACGTAGCAGGCCATACCAAACCACTACTTGCAACTGCTACACAAACCCACACTGGACAACAACTCTGCACAGCCAGCCCTACAAAACCTGGAACAGCAGAAGAAGCAGAAACAACAATTACAATATCAGCCACTCCACACCTCAACAGGTTGTGCAATCCGCAGCAGGTCCCACCAACACATATTTTGTGAGTCCCTTATTTTGCAGCAATAAAAATAGTCAGTACATAAGAAAAAGAATCACAAACCTCACAGCCAGGTACACATCAAAACTTGTGTGATACCACAATGAAAGTGCTTATCATTTACAACCTGTAGGGTGAAACAAAAGGGGATCAAAACCTAGCTGTCTGGGGCCTTTTGCTTGAACCTGAGACCTTCTTGAATTTGCCTCCCAAAAACCCTCTCTTCATAACAAAATCCCACTGAAAAATCAATGAACAACGAGAAACCCTTTCTCTCTTTCTTGAACTTCTTCCTATACCTTCAACAACTTTCGTAAACCTTTATCAAACATTTCACTGAAACCCTCATCATTTCTCTAACCCTTGTAATCTTCATTCTCCTTCAATAACAATAAACCTAAACAACCCTTTCTTCTTGATAAAACAATACAAACCAAAATCTCACTCTTTTTTTTCTTCCTCGAAAATCATCTTCAGAAATCTCACTCCATCAACAACACCAAACTTCAACACCAACCACTTAAACTTCCACCAAACCGAAACCTTCTTTAATCTTCAACTCCTCCTTCATCAACAACATAGAACTAACCCATCCTCCACCTTCAACGACCCAGTTCACCCATCGAACCACAATGTCACCCTGAAATACACCATTGTTTCCACTCAACCTTCTTTTAAAACCCAGAAACACGATCTTCACAATCGACCTGAAATAGAGAAAGCGGAGATGAAGCGATTCACAACCAAGATAAAAATTAAAACCTGAATGAACTGAGACAGAAAGTCGAACACATTTGGGAAAAACTCAAATCGATCTAGAACGAGAGGAGGTTGAAGGCTGATCTGTTTATTTTTTCCAATATTATTTTGACGATAATGATGGAGATTGTCGTTGTTTCACATGGTCTTCTCCTGTTGATTTGCTTTTTTCCCAATTTACTTTTTTTCACAGTATTTTTTGATCAGAAAGTTATTTGTTTCATTTAATCATTTTCCCCTTTTGTTTTTGGAAGTGTTTCGCTGAGAAGGGTTTCAGCCTATTGGTTCGCTACCATTTTACGGATGATGGGTCCACGTGGCCTATATGATTCCATATTCTGTTAAAACCAAACTCTCCTCTGCATACCCTCTGTTTTTTATAAACCCCTGTTTCTTTAGAAAATTGTAACATTTTTTTTATATATATTAACATATCTTTTGTAGATTAATTTGTATAATATATTTTCAACTTTTCTTTTAGATTTCTTTTTATATTTATATATTTCCCTAACCTTTAATTTCTTTTAGACTTTTTCTTAGAGGTTAGATTTTATTTTTATTTGTTATTGGGCATTTTATTTCACTTTCTTCCTTTTTTTGGTCGATGACGATACCCCAAAGTTATTTTTCTGTCAAATTATTGATGAAGAATAACAAACCCGAGACCAACTTTTTTAAACTTTTCATTTTTTATTTTTCATCGTTTTTATCCATTTTATTCATTATTCATATTATCATATTTATCTTACTATATATTATTATTATCATATTTATTCATTCTCACTCACCCATATTTGAAAATACCTAATAAATTATCGAAACTCCTAAAAGCCAAATTGGTGGACTGTTGGATCTTTGGTCATTTGCATGTGTCCTAATTTTAAGTCGTGCCCGACTTTGCTCAAGGCGTAGTTTAGGACACAAATGCACACACACGGCTTTCTCTTGGGCTACCTGACAATGAGACCCCTTTATTTCGTGCAATCCCGTGTAACTTACATGTACCCCTCTCCCATTCTGATGTATGTTTCGCATTTCTTTGATTATTAGTTTATCTCCTAGGAGCACCCATAGGGACTAGAGCAGATCAAACTATTTTCAAACTAATTCTCAATTCGTCATCGAACCATTTTCAAACCCTTGTAAGTCGAGGGCTCATACGTATTCGCCATCAACCTATTACACAATTTGACCCTTGATGCGTAAGTCAAGTCGGTCTCTTTTTTCAAACCATTTCATTTCCAACATGCTTTGCACGCGATAGTGAGTCAAACCCTTGATCCAACGTCAAGAGGATTTTTGAAACAAACTATCAATCAAATAACAACTATTCAATCATTTTCAACGTGTAAAGAGTGGGTTCAAGTCTTTGAGCTTGCTTTCAATTGTTTGGATGCGAGTTATCTTATTCGTGTGTGAGAAATTGACGCTTTTAAATAACATTAATAACTCGACATCGTTCAACTATTTCCAAGTCAAACAACTTTCTTTTTACGATGAAAAAGAGAGGGTTCCAAGTCTTTGGTTCGCTCTCCCGACTACTTGGGTCTGAGAAGCCTTTCTTAAACTTCAAGTAGTCGTCATCCGATCAACCTCAACCATTCAAACAACCTTCTTTTGCGATGAAAAAGAGAGTGTTCCAAGTCTTTGGTTCGCTTTCCCGATTACTTGGGGTCTGAGAAGTCTTTCTTAAGCCTCAAGTAATCGTCATCAATTCAACTCCACCCTTTAAAACACAACCTTATTCTTCAAGATGAAAAAGAGAGAGTTCCAAGTCTTTGGTTCACTCTCCCGATTACTTGGGTCCGAGAAGTCTTTCTTAAGCTTCAAGTAATTGTCATCTGTACCCACCTTCAAACTAATTCAAACCCGTTTCTTTCGTGGTCGTTACCACGAACTACGACTGCTCTGATTCTTTATTCATTCTTGAATATAAGATACGTAGGCACAAGATTGCGATGATCTTGGCGAGCACAATCCCCTCCATCTTCCATTTCCCCCTTCCTTTCCCGTAGTCGAACTACGACGCTTTGATTTCTCATTCTCGTCCGAATGAGCATACGTAGGTACAAGGGACCCAATCCTTGGCGAGCACCCTATCCTCTAACCATCCCCTTTCCCCTAGCGTCTTTATTCCCTTTATAGTATCCTTTAGCATTTAGTAGTGAGAAGAGAAGAATTAAGTGTAGCTAACATCCATCACAACTCGAATTAAGAGGTTCCCGTTGAGTACAACGGACGTGAGGGGGGATAATACCTTCCCCTCGCGTAACCGACTCCCGAACCCAGGAATATGGTTGCGACGGCCGTGTTCCTTCCGCGTCTATGAGGTTTTCTCGATATTTTCCTCTCCCGTCTATTAGGGAAAAATAAAGTTCGGTGGCGACTCAGTCGAACCGCATTTCCACGCCTTTCGCGCGAGGGTCGTATGTTCGAAATGAATTTTCGAGGTGCGACAGGTGGCGACTCTGCTGGGGACTATTGCTCCATGCAAAAGAGAGTCGAGCCTATCTTAGTTTGAGTTGTTAGCTTGTTGTCTTTTATTTTCTTCTCGCTTTCTATTTGTATCCTTATCTTGGTTACTTGTGCTTATGGCATTGTGGGGTTTTTCTGCTTATGGTTATTTTGTGAGATAGCTCTACACCCGAGTCCGAGTATAACCCTAGGATTAGGATGGTGGTTGTGTAATGGAGACTTGCATGGAGTCTTTCACGTTAAGTTGAAGCGAAAACACCGCTTGAAGTAGATTCCTTGGAGATGTTGTTGTTGTGGTGAGTCTTTGCCATGACAATAATGTTTTCGAGTTTGAATCGTTGATCCCAAGGACCATAAACCATTTTATCCATGGTGGTTGGTAGTGTTAATTCTTTGTGAATTAATACGAACGCCCCAATCAGATGAGATCCCTTGAACGTATTACTTTCTTACAGTAATATTTTCAACCTCGATCTATGACTCTGAGAACCTTTTCTAGAATCCGTGTGTCGATGGTTGTGTAGTTGATGCCTCCGAGAAGTCTTTCTCGCGTGGAAGATACGAGAACCTCACCTAGAGGAGATTCTTTTAAGGATATTACCGTCGTGATGAGGCTTTGTCATGGCAGTAATATCTTTGAAAGATGTCCATGACTCTAGGCACCTACCCGTTTTAGAATCCTACCCGTGGGGGTTTTCTTTGAGCAGTGACTATGATCCTTGAACCGTTCACCTGGCTAATCTCAGAATTGTTTGAATTTGTGATCCTGTGATCTTGGATCTTGCATCTTGTATTACATATCATTTTCATTGCATCTCATTTGTTGTGCATCTTGCATTCTCCTTCCTTCAGCAGTTTCTCATGTTTCTCTTTCCTTCATATCCAGTAAATCAAGCTGAGTCCTCGACACCAGTACGCAACTAGAGCCAATACAAGACGAATGATGGAGCAGATTCAGCAGGAGCAAGCTACCTTCAGGGAAGAGTTGGATTCTATGAAAGGAAAGATCGACCAGATCCTCGAAGCCATCCTCGTGGCCAGAAGAGAGGAAGAACAGCGTGAAGCCGCTGCTGTCGTCAACAACAATGGTCAAGGACAAGGGTCTACTGCCATCCCTTTAGTTCCAATTCCAAATCCTCATGGGACGCCATTGAACTTCAATAACGCAACCGAAGGGAACACTTCTCATCCAACCCCAGCGCCCGGAGTTACCATTGGAGCTATCCCGCAGGCCCAGCCTACTGCTGTGCAAATCCCAGTTCCTCATATCGAAGATACTCTGATGGATCAGTATGACGACGTTCAGAACTATCATGCTGCTATCCCCATTGCCAGTCCCGTTGCTGCTCAGGATTCTGAAGCCATGAAGATGTGCCGAGATCTAGCCGAGAAACTCCGAGCCATGGAGGGGCACAGTTCAAATTCTTTCAGTGCTTTGGAATTATGCTTGGTGCCTGATGTTGTCATTCCTCCCAAGTTCAAAGTGCCGGAATTTTCGAAGTACAAAGGTTTCAGTTGTCCAAACATTCATCTGAAGATGTATTGTCGCAAGATGGCTGCTTATGCCAGAGACGAAAAGCTCATGATTCATTGCTTCCAAGATAGTTTGTATGGGGCATCACTCGAATGGTATATGCAGCTGGAATGTAACAGTGTGCGCACTTGGGCCGAGCTAGCCGATGCATTTGTCAAGTAGTATAAGTACAACACAGATCTTACTCCGAATCGTACTCAGCTTCAGAGTATGAATCAGAAGGACAACGAATCCTTCAAGGAGTACGCGCAACGATGGAGAGAGCTAGCCGCAAGGGTTCATCCACCTCTTGTTGACCGTGAGCTGATTGACATTTTCATGGGTACCTTGCAAGGCCAGTACTACGAAAAGCTGATCGGTAGTGTCTCCGCTGGATTCTCTGACTTGGTAATCGTCGGTGAGAGAATTGAAGAAGGGCTGAAGAGTGGAAAGATACCAGGAGGTTCTAACAGCCAGGCCAATGCCAAAAAGCCTTTCAACGGATACAAGAAGAAAGAGGGTGAAACAAATGCCATCTCTTTGCAAAAAGGGCAAGCTTCTCAACAAGCTCCCGCTCCTATGCCTTATCAAGTTCCCTATTATCAGTATCCGTATGTTGCTGCTGCGCAATGTGCTCCAATGCCTTATCAGCCAGCTGTTCAAGCAGTGCAAGCTCAGATGCCACAGCAACAGGCTCCTCAGCAACAGGCCTAAAACCAGCAAGGATATCAGTATCCTCCTCAGCAACAGCAGATGCAAGCTGCTCAACAACAACAAGGTGCTCGCCAACAGCGTCAGCAGAGGACGTGGACGCCTGATAGAGTATTTGATCGCCTGCCAATTACATATGCTAGTATATTTGCTCAGTTGATGGAGAAAAAGGCTATTGTTCCGAGAGATTTGGCTCCCCCAACTATCATTCCTGCCGACTACGATGCAAATGCTCATTGTGAGTTTCATAAGGGCGCTCCAGGTCACACCATTGAGGACTGCAGGGCTTTCAAGCACAAGATCCAAGACATGATCGACAAGGATGCTATCAACTTTAATGGAAAGTCCCCAAACGTCATCAACAATCCGATGCCACCAGTCAACTAGTGCCAACATCAGATCGATTCCAGTCAAGTCCATTCTCTGAAGAAGGCCGTCATGCTGCCATTTAATCTTTCGCATTTCTTATATTTTGTCTTTGTGTGTCTAAGTACTGTATGCTTTGAACAATCGCCATTCGTATCTGGTTTCATTAATGTATCGTTTATGCATGTTTTGAGTTAGTTATGTCGTATTCACTCATTTTTCACTTACCGCTGACACGTTTATTCACTCCACTCTATTCACTGTTGTTTAGCATGATTTGAGGGAGGATGATGAGAACGAGATACCCATAATTGCAAACCGTATGCTTTCAGACAGAATCTCGTCAATGATGTACAGGCATTGCTTCAATCCCCCAAACACTGGAGATATAAGGAGTTAATCCCTAGTAAACCACTTCGAGCCTAGAAGTAGTAGTTTCCTTTGGATATTCAAACCTTTACACTCAACTTGGGGCAGGGTAGTGTTCAGTCAATTCAACTCCGCACTCGAATCAACAAGCAATGACCCATGCTATGGCAGTCACAACCTTCCCAAAAATAAAAAATAAAAAATCCTGCTAAGTCAAACACCTTAGAGGGGACTTAGGCAAAATCAAGGCAATCCCGATGGACCTGACAAGCAAAGTCAATCCATGCAAAAGGTAGGGATCAAAAACAAAAGCAAAAGAGGACCCCGAAACCCTCAACAAAAACAAAATAATATTCAGTGGCCCCCAAATCAAAAGGGGCACTGACATCCATCAAAAAACCAAAATAAGGTGACTGCCACGACGAGCAAACCTTGAATCATCAAGTTTATACCGTCAAGACAAGTGTAGAATTAACTGAGCATAGGACTGAAGATCATTAAGAAGAATGGGTGGGTATAAATCATACTTTGAGCCTAGCATCCTTTGTTTCATAACTGTGAACTAGACCACATTACAACCCTCGAAAGACCTAATTGAGGCGAGGTTTATTCTGAAAGCATACTATTGCGAGGTTGCGTAACCTGACTCCTCACATGATTTCTAATCATCAGCATTGGTGTCATTTCTCTTGATATATCTTTCACACCAATCAAAATCAGCATAATGTTTGAGATAATTCGTCTCACTACCACGACACTCTCAATACATGAAACACTTTTTCAAAAATTACATTGAACTTTGCATTAATATTACCATTTATGAATGTACGATTTTAATTGCAAATCAGTGCTAGGTATTCAAGGACATCTCAATAAGGGGCAGTCAGGGAGGAACCTGGCTTTCAGTGGCGTACACGAGGCAAGATTATTTCAGAGCCCATAGGCTGGGGCAAATCATTCAACAGCTCGAGCAGGGGCAAGCCATTAACAAGTTCCGACTGGGGGCAAGACCAGGTCGTCTTGACCATCAAGCAGAGTTGCAACCTTCTCTGAAGCAAATTCACAACGAATCACCAATAACCCAGACTTGGGGCATCAAGGACATCTTCTGCTCCAATCATGGCGTCTTCAACAAACTACGTGTCGAGGAAGTCAATCCCTCCCACCACCCGAAGTCCAATCCGCATTGGCAACTACCAAAAATCCACCATGCTGACGTCTCCCTGCATTTCCAATTACCTGTCTGCAATCATATGCATCATACGCATCACATTCGACCTCATAAGCATCCTGCATCATATGCATACTCCAATCATACCATACTTCCCTAGCTCTTGCATCTCCGTGCGTCAGCATTTGCATTTGCACTTCTACTCGTATGGAATATCATTTATCATCCAGTATTCATATATGCAAGTCAAGGTCCAGGATCAATCTTGAAGATTTCCAATACCGTCATCAGCCCGGTCAGGGGCATCCTCCACAAAGGTCGTGGATTTCTCCCACGAATATCAGGAGCTTCAATGCAATCATCAGCCCAGTTGGGGGCAATCCTCTGTAATTGTGGGTTTCTCCCACCAAAATTCGAAGTTATTCAAAGCAAGATTCAGCTCAGTCAGGGGCATTTTTCAAAGACCATGGGCGTCTTCCATGACGTATTTCAACCTTGTGGTTGATCAGATTTTCAAATCAACATTCAGCCCAGTCAGGGGCATCCCATTCAAGACCGTGGGCGTTCCCCACGAAGTTGTTCAACCTTTTGTTGGGAAAATCCAAGAGTTTCAGTGCAAGATTCAGCCCGAGCAGGGGCATCTCTAGCAAATCCGTGAGCGCTCCTCATGAAGTTGTTCAACCTTTTGTTGAGCAAGACAAGACATCAAGACAAACTCAGCCCAGTCAGGGGCATCCTCTTCAGAATTCATGGGCGTAACCATGAAATCATTTCAACAAAACTATGATCTCTGAGAAAAACGGTGGGCGTACCCCGTTGTTTCATTTCAATCCAATCTTCCTCTTGGGTGTTTCCCAATGAGTTGTATCCAGCAAGCGTGACCGTTGTCAATTGCCTTACTATCATCCTTTTGGTGATAGTCGAACCTCGTCAGTTCAACCTAGCCTGCATCCTTTTGGTGTGGATAACCTTCAATTTATGTTGTCCTATCATCCTTTTGGTGGTAGAAGCCGGTGTGAGTTTCGCTCCGTCATCCTTTTGGTGGGGGGGTCTGTCATAGTCATTAATGATAGATTGTGCGATATTGTTTTGTGTGAGTTTCGCTCCGTCATCCTTTTGGTGGGGGGTCTATCATAGTCATTAATGATAGATTGGGCGATAGTTTGTTTATGTTTCGCTCCGTCATCCTTTTGGTGGGGGGTCTATCATAGTCATTAATGATAGATTGTGCGATAGTTTGTTTGTAGTTCGCTCCATCATCCTTTTGGTGGGGGGTCTATCATAGTCATTAATGATAGATTATGCGATAGTTTGTTTGTGTTTCGCTCCGTCATCCTTTTGGTGGGGGGTCTAACATAGTCATTAATGATAGATTGTGCGATGGTTTGTTTGTGTTTCGCTCCGTCATCCTTTTGGTGGGGGTCTATCATAGTCATTAATGATAGATTGTGCGATATTGTTTGTATTTCGCTCCGTCATCCTTTTGGTGGGGGGTCTATCATAGTCATTAATGATAGATTGTGCGATATTGTTTATGTTCCGCTCAATCATCCTTTTGGTGGGGGGTCTATCATAGTCATTAATGATAGATTGTGCGATATTGTTTGGCGTGTGTTTCACTCCGTCATCCTTTTGGTGGGGGGTCTATCATAGTCATTAATGATAGATTGTGAGATATTGTTTGTGTTTCGCTCCGTCATCCTTTTGGTGGGGGGTCTATCATAGTCATTAATGATAGATTGTGCGATATTGTTTGTGTTTCGCTCCGTCATCCTTTTGGTGGGGGGTCTATCATAGTCATTAATGATAGATTGTGCGATATTGTTTGTGTTTCGCTCCGTCATCCTTTTGGTGGAGGGTCTATCATAGTCATTAATGATAGATTGTGCAATATGGTTTGTGTTTTGCTCCGTCATCCTTGTGGTGGTGGGTCTGTCATAGTCATTAATGTCAGATTTTGCGAATGTGTTTTGCTCTTTCACCCTTTTGGTGGCAGTAGCCGTGTGTTTTGTCCCATCATCCTTTTGGTGATGTGGACCTTTTTTGCCAGTTATTTACAGTTGGTTCAGAGGTTTACCTCATCCGACATTCCAATCCCCGAGCATCTTTTTTCTTTTCGGACAAATTCAGGGTTTTCTTTATATCTAACTGTCTCGTACTTTGAAAGAATGAACTCCATAGTATTTCATCTTACAAGTATCAAGCCAATTAGATAGGGGCATCTGTCGTACCCTAAATTTGTCCTACTTATAAATTACCTTTCACTTGTATGCCTAGTCACTAAAATTGACCAGAAAATCCAAAAAAGTGTTACTTCCATCATAAGATTAAGTTGAATTGGATCAGGTTTCGCTCGAGGTTCTTTAAGTCAAGAATAAGTGCAATATATGTTGAAGTTCATTGGTTCTTACTTAATTTGCTAGTCAGACGAGGGTTGATCAAAAGGAAAATGGGTTTTGCGAGATCATTGGACCAATATAGGGGATTCAAATGCAAAAGGTGATTAAGTTATTTCTTTGAGTCAAGCCATGGTTGAATTTGCGTTAGGTTGATTTTAAGTCATGTGATCAAATCATTCAAAGTAGAACTAACTTGTGTTCAAGCCAAATAGTCAAAATTTGTTTCAAGTTTTTAAACTTTGTGATCAAAATGCCGAGTTAGTATTAGAAGATCGAGCAAGGGTGCAAATGGTGCATTTAAATCACGAAAAAGCAAAATTGCTACACAAAAGAAAAGAGAAAACCAATGTTAAGTATATATTTTGTTTCACATATACATTTGCATCAACAAAATAAAAGCCCATTCCAATATCTTTACCAATTACAAAGGGGGTTAATTCCAACTAGGGAGGTTTATGTTCTTGTACATAACTTTTCTATTTATTACAAAGGTAATAAAATGTGCATGCTACATATGGATATCAGGATATCAAGTCACAATATTATTATGTTATATGCTATGGGAAACTTCACACCACGCATCAGTTTCCATGTCCTCGTAAAATCACAAATACTCATTTCAAGGTCCAAATGGAATTGATAGTAACAAGTATCCGTACATCATCATTAAATAAAAGGGATTATTATTACAACAGGTTTTAAATACATAGTCCATGATGACCATCAAAGTTTCTTCATGTTTTCTTTACTAAGCTTGGACCAACTCCTTCACCAGGTCATGTTTTCCTCCCAAATTCCATCACCATCATGAATCTGCAAAAATCCTGCAGCCCCAACTTTGGCAGCAGGTCTGTGTAATGAACCATAGCAGTGTGTCACCTATTCCCAAGTTGCAGCAGACCTGTAAAAAAAACAGAGATGAGACAGAATTCCCAATACCACAAAAATCTACAAATATACACAAACCACTCGTACACACCACCAACTGACCTACAACTTGCACAAGAGGACAAAAGAGGGACAAGTTCAGAAGATGATTCACTAAATTGGCTAAACATAAAGCAATTTCACAAGCACGGCACCCACCTCATGCTCACGACACACCACTTACAGCCAGCAACAGATGTAATAATCTTTATGCAGAAAAATCACCACCCTACAGTACCAGTTTACAACCAGAAATTAAAAAATAAGTTCTTGGTTAATACATTTCAACAACCAAAAGGCAACACGATCATCAGGTACTACAAAAATGAAAACTATCTTCCGACCTTCATTCCACTCACCATACTTGCCAAATTGAAGAAAACAGAGCAATACAAAGACCGCGGCGGCATCGTCCCGTACATTACGCAAAAGTTGCTTTCACAAAATTCCAAAATATCACAGCCATGTATTGTGTATGACCTGCACATACTTGACACAGGCTCACCAAGCCAAACGCTCACGAATCTTCACCAAGACAAGGAAAATTGTTATCCTACCTGCATAATAGAAAATAAGTCCAGCTACTTCAGTCCCATAAAAGTTGCAGCAAAAAACATTATTGCAAGAAACCACAAATTCCAAACAGGTTAAGCCATATGCTACAACTGACCTACAAAAGCAACAATTTTAGTACGACCCACAAATTACCTTCATTTATCCACAAAAGGACAACATACGTAGCAGGCCATACCAAACCACTACTTGCAACTGCTACACAAACCCCACACCGGACAACAACTCTGCACAGCCAGCCCTACAAAACCTACAACAACAGAAGAAGCAGAAATAACAATTACAATATCAGCCACTCCACACCTCAACAGGTTGTGCAATCCGCAGCAGGTCCCACCAACACATATTTTGTGAGTCCCTTATTTTGCAGCAATAAAAATAGTTAGTACATAAGAAAAAGAATCACAAACCTCACAGCCAGGTACACATCAAAACTTGTGTGATACCACAATGAAAGTGCTTATCATTTATAACCAGTAGGGTGAAATAAAAGGGGATCAAAACCTAGCTGTCTGGGGCCTTTTGCTTGAACCCTGAGACCTTCTCGAAGTTTCCTCCCAAAAACCCTCTCTTCATAACAAAATCCCACTGAAAAATCACTGAACAACGAGAAACCCTTTCTCTCTTTCTTGAACTTCTTCCTATACCTTCAACAACTTTCGTAAACCTTCATCAAACATTTCACTGAAACCCTCATCATTCCTCTAACCCTTGTAATCTTCATTCTCCTTCAATAACAATAAACCTAAACAACCCTTTCTTTTTGATAAAACAATACAAACCAAAATCTCACTCTTTTTTTTCTTCCTCGAAAATCATCTTCAGAAATCTCACTCCATCAACAACACCAAACTTCAACACCAACCCCTTAAACTTCCACCAAACCGAAATCTTCTTTAATCTTCGACTCCTCCTTCATCAACAACATAGAACTAACCCATCCTCCACCTTAAACGACCCAGTTCACCCATCGAACCACAACGTCACCCTGAAATACACCATTGTTTCCACTCAACCTTCTTTTAAAACCCAGAAACACGATCTTCACAATCGACCTGAAATAGAGAAAGCGGAGATGAAGCGATTCACAACCAAGATCAAAATTAAAACCTGAATGAACTGAGACGGAAAGTCAAACACGTTTGGGCAAAACTCAAATCGATCTAGAACGAGAGGAGGTTGGAGGCCGATCTGCTTATTTTTTCCAATGTTATTTTGACGATAATGATGGAGATTGTCATTGTTTCACATGGTCTTCTCCTGTTGATTTGATTTTTTCCCAATTTACTTTTTTTCACAGTATTTGTTGATCAGAAAGTTATTTGTTTCATTTAATCATTTTCCCCTTTTGTTTTTGGAAGTGTTTCGCTGAGAAGGGTTTCACCCATTGGTTCGCTACCATTTTACAGATGATGGGTCCACGTGGCCTATATGATTCCATATTCTGTTAAAACCAAACTCTCCTCTGCATACCCTCTGTTTTTTATAAACCCCTGTTTCTATAGAAAATTGTAACATTTTTTTTTATATATATTAACATATCTTTTGTAGATTAATTTGTATAATATATTTTCAACTTTTCTTTTAGATTTCTTTTTATATTTATATATTTCCCTAACCTTTAATTTCTTTTAGACTTTTTCTTAGAGGTTAGATTTTATTTTTATTTATTATTGGGCATTTTATTTCACTTTCTTCCTCTTTTTTGGTCGATGACGATACCCCAAAGTTATTTTTCTGTCAAATTATTGATGAAGAATAACAAACCCGAGACCAACTTTTTTAAACTTTTCATTTTTTATTTTTCATCGTTTTTATCCATTTTATTCATTATTCATATTATCATATTTATCTTACTATATATTATTATTATTATCATATTTATTCATTCTCACTCACCCATATTTGAAAATACCTAATAAATTATCGAAACTCCTAAAAGCCAAATTGGTGGACTGTTGGATCTTTGGTCATTTGCAGGTATCCTAATTTTAAGTCGTGCTCGACTTTGCTCAAGGCGTAGTTTAGGACACAAATGCACACACACACGGCTTTCTCTTGGGCTACCTGACAATGAGACCCCTTTATTTCGTGCAATCCCGTGTAACTTACATGTACCCCTCTCCCATTCTGATGTATGTTTCGCATTTCTTTGATTATTAGTTTATCTCCTAGGAGCACCCATAGGGACTAGAGCGGATCAAACTATTTTCAAACTAATTCTCGATTCGTCATTGAACCATTTTCCAACCCTTGTAAGTCGAGGGCTCATACGCATTCGCCATCAACCTATTACACAATTTGACCCTTGATGCGTAAGTCAAGTCGGTCTCTTTTTTCAAACCATTTCATCTCCAACACGCTTTGCACGCGATAGTGAGTCAAACCCTTGATCCAACGTCAAGAGGATTTTCGAAACAAATTATCAATCAACTAACAACTATTCAATCCTTTTCAAGGTGTAAAGAGTGGGTTCAAGTCTTTGAGCTTGCTTTCGATTGTTTGGATGCGAGTTATCTTATTCGTGTGTGAGCAATTGACGCTTTTAAATAACATTAACAACTCGACATCGTTCAAATATTTCCAACTCAAACAACTTTCTTTTTACGATGAAAAAAGAGGGTTCCAAGTCTTTGGTTCGCTCTCCCGACTACTTGGGTCTGAGAAGCCTTTCTTAAACTTCAAGTAGTCGTCATCCGATCAACCTCAACCATTCAAACAACCTTCTTTTGCGATGAAAAAGAGAGTGTTCCAAGTCTTTGGTTCGCTTTCCCGATTACTTGGGGTCTGAGAAGTCTTTCTTAAGCCTCAAGTAATCGTCATCAATTCAACTCCACCCTTTAAAACACAACCTTATTCTTCAAGATGAAAAAGAGAGAGTTCCAAGTCTTTGGTTCACTCTCCCGATTACTTGGGTCCGAGAAGTCTTTCTTAAGCTTCAAGTAATTGTCATATGTACCCACCTTCAAACCAATTCAAACTCGTTTCTTTCGTGGTCGTTACCACGAACTACGACTGCTCTGATTCTTTATTCATTCTTGAATATAAGATACGTAGGCACAAGATTGCGATGATCTTGGCGAGCACAATCCCCTCCATCTTCCATTTCCCCCTTCCTTTCCCGTAGTCGAACTACGACGCTTTGATTTCTCATTCTCGTCCGAATGAGCATACGTAGGCACAAGGGACCCAATCCTTGGCGAGCACCCTATCCTCTAACCATCCCCTTTCCCCTAGCGTCTTTATTCCCTTTATAGTATCCTTTAGCATTTAGTACTGAGAAGAGAAGAATTAAGTGTAGCTAACATCCATCACAACTCGAATTAAGAGGTTCCCGTTGAGTGCAACGGACGTGAGGGGGGCTAATACCTTCCCCTCGCGTAACCGACTCCCGAACCCAGGAATATGGTTGCGACGGCCGTGTTCCTTCTGCGTCTATGAGGTTTTCTCGATATTTTCCTCTCCCGTCTATTCGGGAAAAATAAAGTTCGGTGGCGACTCTGTCGAACCGCATTTCCGCGCCTTTCGCGCGAGGGTCATATGTTTGAAATGAATTTTCGAGGTGCGACACTTTGTATCTCACAGGGTTGCTTGAAGGCGACACTTTGGTCAAGGTACAAAATGCTTGGAGCAAAATTCACCGAAAGGGGAAAGTCTTGCTAGGAAAAAGCAACAACAAAGCCTTTGATTTGTATGTGGCTTGGGTTCGAGAAAGAGCCGCCAAGTTTCTAATGTCGTTTCCTACTGTGGAACCATTGTATCCTCCCGTGTACAAAGAGCCTACCACAGTTGATATTCAGAAATTCAACCAGGTACTCCAAGAGAAGGAAGAGCTCCGAAAAGCCAACGAAGAGTTGGAGAAAGAGATCGCTTAGCTCCGGAGTGAGAAGAGTGAAGCTGTTTATACCTGCAAGAAGCAAACTGAGATGATCAATCATCTGGGCGCTAATTTGACCAAAGAAACTGATGCTATGGAACATTTGGGGTTGGATCTGAAGTCAGTACATGACGTGTTGACCACCAAGAAACAAGATTTGGACAGAGTATACCGGAAATTAACCCAATACGAGAAGGTCTGGAGCAGCACCCTAGCCAAATACAAAGAACGGGAAGAAAAGCTGAAGCAGCAAGTAGCCGAGCTAGAAGCTCAGATTATGGTGAAAGACAAGAAGATAGAGGCTGAAGCCTCACTGCGACGAGACGTCCAGTATAGATTGGTTGAAGCCAAGGCAAACCTGATGGATTGCCAACTTCGGGCTGACGCTAAGAGGAGTAAAGTCGAGAACCATTCTGAAGAAGGTGTTTCCAGGAGCGTTGCCGAGAACCTCCCAGATAACATCGGGCAGAGGGACCTGCTAATCCAGGGTTTGCTTACTCAGCCAGATCATCCCGCTACAAAGAAGTTGTTAGAAGATTTTCGTGCCCGTGGCCGCACCTGATCTTTTTGTATTTTCTTTGTACATTTTATGCATTGATATGCTGATCACCGCCAGGTCTGTTGGTTGGGGTCATACCTTGTTGCTTCAGTTGTATGCGATTACAGTTGTACGCTACCCGAGCGGGCTTTTCAGATGAATATATGAGGATTTTTGTTCCATGATTGGATGATAGACTTTATTTGTCTTAGAAACTAGGATCGGGGGGGGGGGGGGGGGGGGGGGAATCTCCCCAAGGCACAGACACACGTTTGCATTTGCATGACGAGCACCTGGTCATTTTTTCTAACCCTTTGTGTACACAGGTTGTTCTAGGATTGATTGAAGACCGATCCACCAATACTTGACCAGAGCGAATCAAGCTAGAGCAATGGAACAAGTGCAGACTGACATCCAAGAACTCCGAGAGAGGATGGACCGCTTCATGGAGCTCATGCAAGTGGTCGCTAATGGCCAAGACCAGCTCAGAACATTGGTCCAACCTCTGATATCAAGGGTTGACAGCAATGGTGTGCTTCATGGTGGGAGCGTTCCAGTCCCTCCACCTGTTAAAACTCCTCAGGGTGGCATCCCCATGACCAGAGGTAATGGAAGTGGTAACGGCAATGTGATCACTAACATCGGGCCCAATGGTAATACGACTGGTGTCGATAACGGAAACTTTGAGGCTAATGGCAATACTGGGCTAGGCAACGGCAACGCAGGTGCTGGAAATCTGTATGGGCCTAATGCTACTGGATTTGCTGCTGGCAATGGCGTTCAGCCATGGCTAGAAGATCACCAAGAAGATTTGTTCTCACAGAGGAATGCTGAGGGAGAACTGACTGTTGAGGCACGTCTGAGGTTTAAAGCGCTCGAGGACAAAATGAAGAGTTTTGAGAACCAGAACACTATGGGTGTCAACATGACTAAACTGGGATTGATTTCTGATTTCAAGGTGCCTCCTAAATTCAAGGTACCCGACTATGAGAAATACAAGGGCACCACTTGCCCTCGTGTCCACTTAAGGTCATACTACCGAAAGATGTCCGCTCACTCTGAAGACGAGAAGCTGCTGATGCACTTCTTTCAGGATAGCTTGTCCGGGCCATCCTTGGAATGGTATATGGGTTTGGAACCCACCAGTGTGCGTACATGGAAAGAACTTGCTGAGGCCTTTGTACACCATTATCAGTATAATAGTGACTTGGCTCCGAACCGAGTTCAACTGCAGAACTTGTCACAGAAGAACAATGAGAGGTTCAAAGAATACGCCTAGCGATGGCGTGAATTAGCAGCTAGAGTTCAGCCGCCGATGGTTGAACAAGAGCTTGTTGAGATGTTTGTAGCCACTCTCCCGGGGGTATATTACGAGAAATTGGTCAGTGGTATGTCAGGGAGTTTCTCCGATCTTATCATTAATGGCGAGCACGTTGAAAATGGGATCAAATTGGGGAAAATTCAAGGTGTTGATCTATCCTCAGCTGGAGGAGGAAAGAAACCATACAGTAACAAAAGGTGTGAAGGAGAGACGAGCGCAGTGTCCAACGCTCGGAGGAAAGGTAAGGGCCAGTGCCAGCAAGTGGCTAGCATAACCATCCCTGCAGTTCAACAACCCCAGCCGCAGCAGCAGCAACCAAATCAGCAAGGGTACAGAAGGTATCAGAACAGGGCACCTCTGGCAAATCGTCACCTTGAGACGCTACCCATGTCTTATGCTCAGTTACTACAAACTCTGCTTCAGTTACAGCTAGTCCAGAAAAGAACCCTGGCTCCCTTGACAGGGGCACCTCCTCAGGGTTATGATGCGAATGCAACCTGTGATTTTCACTCAGGGGCACCTGGCCATACGATAGAAAACTGTAAGGCCTTCAAGCACAAGGTGCAAGATATGGTGGATGCTAAGATCATCAATTTCTCAGATAATGTGTCGAATGTCACAAAGAACCCTATGCCGAACCATAGGGGAGGTGGGGTGAATGCCATTATTGAAGAAGAGAACTTAGATTTATTGACTGATGTCAAGGATCTGAAGACACCGCTCAGCTTCGTTAAAGCCAAGCTGATGAAGAGAGGATTCTTTCCGGGTTGCGGAGAATTGTGTATGGGTTGTGCGACTCGTCCTGATGGCTGTGAACAGTTGATAGTGGGGATTCAGAGTCTGATAACCGAAGGAATCTTGCAGTTTAGCCGAAGGGCCGAATATGGATCTGGACAGGTAATGCTGAAACAGGATGATGAGGTTGCCACCATCACCATCCCTCGCAAGACAATAACCATTTCTGCGCCCAGGCCGCCCATAATTACCATCACAAAAGCTGGGCCGATACCTTTTGAAAGCACCAACGCTGTCCTGTGGCACTATGGGGCAGACGTCTACTGTAACGGACAAAAGTTGGAACTGGAACCATCTGGGCAGTCTGTGGATAACCTAGTGGGAACTGGCGGGATCACACGTAGCGGAAGAGTATTTGCTCCACCTGAGATTGTGGTTGACAAAGCAGACAAAGCTGAGAAAACTGACAAGGGAAAGAGTAAAGTCGTTGAGGAAACCCCTCGTGGGGTAGAGAAGGACTTACTTGTAAAGGACGCTGAAGAGTTCATGAGGTTGATCAAGAAGAGTGATTACAAGATCGTTGATCACCTCCATCAAACACCTTCGAAAATCTCCATTCTGAATTTGTTGCTGTGTTCTGAGGCACATCGCAACGCACTGTTAAAGGTTTTGAATGCCACGTATGTACCGCAGGAAATCTCGGTCAACCAGTTGGAAGGGGTAGTAGCCCACGTGAATGCTGGAAACGGGTTAGGGTTCACTGACCTGGAGCTGATGCCGAAGGGAAGAAACCATAACAGCGCCCTGCACATCTCGATAGAGTGTAGGGGAACAGTGATGTCCCATGTGTTGGTGGACACTGGGTCATCGCTCAATGTTCTCTCGAAGAAGGCATTGATGAAGCTAGACACGAGAGGATTGATTTGCACACCCAGTGATCTGGTTGTGAAGGCTTTCGATGTGACCAAACATCATGTCTTTGGAGAGGTAACTCTGCCAATCCAAGTTGGGCCGGAAACGTTCGACGCAGTCTTCTACATCATGGACATCATGCCAGCCTATAGCTGTCTGTTAGGCCGGCCATGGATCCATTCTGCTGGTGTTGTGACCTCCACGTTGCACCAGAAGCTCAAGTATGCTGTCGGGGGCAACATTGTAACTGTCTATGGCGAAGAAGATATAATGGTGAGCCATTTGTCGTCCTTTAAATATGTTGAGATGGATGGGGAGATCCACGAAACCCTATGTCAAGCATTCGAAGTTGTTAAGGTCAAAGACGTGACTCCAGTAATGATTGAGAAACCAGAGATGACTCTCTCTTCCTTCAAGGAAGCCCGGGCCGTTGTTCAAGCCGGATCTACCCCGGGCTGGGGGCAAGTTCTAGAAATACCTAACAAACAGGACAAGTTTGGGTTAGGATACTCTCCTACGGCTGAAGCTTCCTCTTCTCACAGTGCGTCGCGAGGTAAAGGGCCGATCCAGTTTACAAGTGGCGGGGTGATATTTGAAAGTGTCAACGCAGTGTCTGAAGACGGCGAAGACAGCGATTGCGACCTGGACTTCTGGATCCAGCCAAGCGAACCAGGCCAAAGCCTCAACAACTGGTTCATCAGGGATACCATCCAAGTGACAGGCAAAGAGATCCACATCGCAGATGACATCGACTCTGGACCTTCTACGACTCACTTCGACTTCGATTGCCCGATCTATCAAGCCAAAGAAGAGATTAATGAAGACGAAGACCTTCCCGAAGAGTTGGCCCGCTTGTTGAAACAAGAAGAGAAAGTTATTCTGCCTCACGAGGAAGAGATTGAGATTGTGAATCTGGGTTCTGAAGAACTTGTCAGGAACGTCAGGATAGGGGCTGCATTGTGGAGTGATGTCAAGCAGAGATTAGTCGAGATGCTTCGAGAGTATAGTGACATCTTTGCTTGGTCATACGAAGATATGCCCGGACTTGATACTGACATTGTGGTCCATCACTTGCCGCTGCAAGAAGATTGTCCTCCCGTTAAGCAGAAGCTTAGAAGGACGCGACCGGATATGGCCATTAAGATCAAAGAAGAAGTGCAAAAGCAGCTTGATGCTGGCTTCTTAGCGGTCACTACTTACCCTCCGTGGGTCGCCAACATAGTGCCTGTACCGAAGAAGGACGGTAAGGTGCGAATGTGCGTCGATTATCGGGATTTGAATAGGGCGAGCCCTAAAGATGATTTCCCGCTCCCTCATATTGATGTGTTGGTCGACAATACAGCCCAGTTCTCCGTATTTTCGTTCATGGATGGCTTCTCCGGCTACAATCAGATCAAGATGGCGCCGGAGGACATGGAGAAAACTACGTTTATTACACCCTGGGGAACATTTTGCTACAAGGTAATGCCTTTCGGTCTGAAGAACGCAGGGGCCACTTACCAACGAGCAATGGTTACTTTATTTCATGACATGATTCACCATGAGATTGAAGTCTATGTTGATGACATGATTGCGAAGTCCCAAACAGAGGAGGGACATCTGGTCAATTTGCTGAAGCTTTTTGAGAGGCTCAGGAAATTTAGGTTGAGGCTGAATCCTAACAAATGTACTTTCGGAGTACGGTCTGGAAAAATACTGGGGTTTATCGTGAGTGAAAGAGGCATTGAGGTTGATCCTGCAAAGATAAAAGCAATACAAGAAATGCCAGCGCCAAAAACCGAGAAAGAAGTTCGTGGTTTCCTGGGAAGAATAAACTACATTGCAAGGTTTATTTCTCAGCTCACGGCCACGTGCGAACCGATGTTCAAACTACTGAAGAAAGATCAGGCGATTATCTGGAACGAGGATTACCAGAAGGTATTTGATAAGATAAAACAGTATCTGCAGGAACCTCCCATCTTGATACCCCCAGTGGCCGGAAGACCCTTAATCATGTACTTGACAGTTCTTGAGAATAGTATGGGTTGTGTTCTCGGTCAGCACGACGAGACGGGTAGAAAGGAGCATGCCATTTATTATTTGAGTAAAAATTTCACAGACTGTGAATCCCGTTACTCAATGCTGGAGAAGACGTGTTGCGCACTCGCCTGGGCTGCCAAACATTTACGACAATACATGCTCAATCACACCACCATGCTAATTTCGAAGATGGATCCGATCAAGTACGTCTTCGAGAAACAAGCGCTTTCGGGCAGGATTTCCAGATGGCAAATGGTGTTGACGGAATATGACATTCAGTATGTTTCCCAAAAGGCCATCAAGGGAAGCGTATTGTCTGAATACCTTGCCGAACAGCCGATCGAAGATTATCAACCGATGAAATTTGAATTCCTTGATGAGGATATCATGTTTCTCAAGGTGAAGGATTGTGATGAACCGTTGCCCGACGAGGGTCCAGATAGGAAATCCCAGTGGAAATTGATATTTGACGGGGCGGTTAATTCTTACGGAAGTGGCATTGGGGCGATCATCACGACTCCCCATGGATCCCACATCCTATTCACCGCTAGACTGACGTTTCCGGTCACCAATAATGAAGCAGAGTACGAAGCATGCATCATGGGTCTAGAAGAAGCAATTGATTTAAGAATCAAGAACCTAGATGTATATGGTGACTCAGCACTTGTGATCAACCAGATTAAAGGGGAGTGGGAGACTCGTCAATCAAATATTGTGCCGTACATGAATTATGCCAGAAGGCTGCTTCCGTTCTTTGATCGAGTGGAACTCCATCATGTGCCCAGAGCTGAAAATCAGATGGCTGATGCCTTAGCCACGTTGGCTTTGATGTATAAATTCAATTTTTGGAATGAAGCTCCAAGAATTGTCCTTTCTCGTCTTGATAGACCTGCATTCGTCTTTGCGATCGAGGAAGCCTCCGATGGCAATCCATGGTTCCATGACATCCAGAACTTCCTTATGACTAAGGAGTATCCTGCGGGAGCGTCAACCCAGGATAAGAAGACTCTGAGGAGGCTGTCTGGAAATTTCTATCTCAATCCTGATGGAGTCTTGTATAAAAGAAACCACGATCTCGTGCTACTCAGATGTGTAGATGAGAAAGAAGCGAGTATGCTCATGGAAGAAGTCCATGAAGGCACATTTGGTACGCACGCCGGCGGGCATGCCATGACGAGAAAGATCCTGAGAGCAGGATATTACTGGCTGACGATGGAATCAGATTGCTTTAAATTCACGAAGAGACGTCATAAATGCCAGATTTATGCTGATAAAATTCATGTGCCGCCGTGCCCGTTAAATGTCATGTCATCCCCGTGGCCGTTCTCCATGTGGGGCATCGACATGATAGGCAAGATCGAGCCCACTGCATCTAACGGTCATCGCTTCATTTTAGTAGCCATCGACTACTTCACCAAGTGGGTGGAGGCAGCCTCATATGCTAATGTGACCAAGCAGGTGGTGGCTAAATTCATAAAGAGGGACATCATCTGTCGTTAAGGAATTCCCGAGCGGATCATTACTGATAATGGTTCGAATCTGTATAACAAGATGATGAAGGAGTTATGCCAAAGTTTCAAGATTGAACACCACAACTCATCTCCTTACCGGCCGAAGATGAATGGCGCGGTTGAAGCAGCCAATAAAAACATTAAGAAGATTGTATAGAAGATGGTTATGACCTATAAAGATTGGCATGAGATGTTGCCATTTGCATTGCACGGTTATCGTACGACAGTACGTACATCAACCGGGGCAACTCCTTTCTCACTGGTGTACGGTATGGAAGCGGTCCTACCATTAGAAGTTGAGATTCCTTCTTTACGAGGCAAAATGGATTAAGAACCGACTAAACCAACTCAGCCTGATGGACGAGAAGAGATTAGCATCGATTACATATGGTCGTCTGTACCAGAGCCGAATGAAGAAAGCTTATGATAAGAAAGTGCGTCCTAGAAGCTTTCAGACGGGTGATCTCGTCCTGAAGAAGATTCTTCCTCCACACTCCGATCACAGGGGCAAGTGGACTCCCAATTACGAAGGTCCGTACGTCGTCAGCAAGGTCTTCTCGGGAGGAGCCTTGTTGTTATCCACAATGGACGGTGAAGATTTTGCATCCCCGGTGAACGCGGACGCAGTTAAAAAATACTTTGCTTAAAAACGACCCGCTGGAAAGAAAAAGAATATCCAGGCAAAAATGGGGCATCCCGACGAACCATAAAAAAGGAAAAAAGGTTCGGGCAAAAGTTAGGGATATAAATGAAAAAATGTACACCCGCAAAGTCGAAAACCTGGAAGGGCGACTTTGGCAAAAAAGGGTATCCCGGTGAATCGAAAACCCAAAAGAGCGATTCAGGCAAAAGTTAGGGATTTGAAAAAGCAAATGACCGCGTTCCGTGTATGGACTTTCATTGTTTAGTGGTTTGGAAGACCTGAGCGCCGTTTATCTGAATCAATCTCTTCTAAAGCTGAAGCATCGGAGAAGTATCGAAGTCGAGTGGGTCATAGAGGGATCAACTCATGGTGTTCTTCTACGCCACATTGCCGACATTTATGTATATACTGATGTATATTTATGTTTTTATACCTGCGCAGCTTCCTTATTCCAGGAGCTTGCATCTGTTGTAAAACACTTTTGCCCATTCAGGGGTCCGTTATTAATAAACATATACTATTCAACAATTCTGTTTGCTTGTTTAGCATTTATCTGTTTTGTTTGCGAAAAAGAACGCCGATGTTTTTGATAAAATGCGCATACATAAACTTACTGGCCTAGGCCACTAATTGTTGAAACATTGAATTACTTGAACATTGTCGCAGGATGATAACCTCGATAGGTCCCTTTGAGAAGGGTATCTTGTCTATTTTGTTTTGTGTTGTTGCATGTATAGCATATTCCAGGCAGTACGCTGTATGTGTTCCCGAGCAGGATGATTCCTTCTTCCCCAGCAAGTTCAGCAGTGTTTCCCCACCGAGTCTGAATAGAGACTGTGAGCATTGATATGTCTCCCCAAGCAGAGAAGATTCTCCCCAACCAGATGCATCCTGAGGAAGGGTCATCATCTCCCCAGCTGAGTCAGGCGCTGAAGTGTATGTTCATCCCCAACACTGGGTTGATGTGCAGTTTTCTCATGAAAGACTATCCGCAAGTGTACAACTTTCGATAGCTCAGACTGAAGTCTCCAGTGGAATTGAGATTCCCCACAGAGTTGTATTCTCCCTGGAAAGCAGAATGATTCCTTGTTCCCCAGCCGAGTTGGCAGTTCCCCAAGAGAGCCGAGTCCTTGGAAGCCGTTCAGGCCATGATTGGTTTTCCCCAATAGAGAGTGTTGAATAGCTGATGCTACTTCCCCATCAGAGTCAGTGTCTCCAAGAAGTTTTGTCGCGAAGGTCGTGCAGTTTATTTATGAGATTGACATCGTTTTCCTCAGCAGTTGTGGTTCGTATACCCAGTTGAGCAGGTCCAGGTTCTTGTAGAACTTTGTTCCCCTACAGCAGTCGACTGAAGATCATTTCCCCAAGCGGAGTCCAATTGAGATTGGTGTGACTTCTTCTCCTCGGCAGGATGATTCCTCCTCTCCACCAGAGTGGTTCTTTCTCCTTGACAGGAGGATTTTCCCTTCAGCATTTATTTTGCTGATGGGGTCGTAGCATTTTGCATGATTGCATAACATTTACCCTAAAAAATGCGTAGCATTTCCACCGTGTGGAGCATTGCGCCATTGTCAAAGCACATGCATATGAAACATGAGCTAGGTCGTTACCGTTCTTGTTTTACAGGTGTCCTCCGCAGAATGGTTTGCTCAAGATGATTCTTGAATTCTCCAGCGAAGTTGTTTACTTAAGATGATTCTTAAAATCCCCAGTGAAGTCGCCAGAGTTGGTTGCTCAAGTTGATGCTTAGAGTCCCCGGAAGAGTATTTGCGCAGGATGATTCCTGAAATCTCCAGCAGAATTATTGGTTCAGGATGATTCTTGAAACCCCCAGCAAAGTTGTTTGCTCAGGATGATTCCTGAAATCTCCGGCAGAGTAGTTGTCCAAGGTGATTCTTAAAGTCCCCGACGAAGTTATTTGTCCAAGATGATTCTTGAAGTCCCCAGCGGATATATTTGTCCAAGATGATTCTTGAAGTCCTCAGCAGAGTTGATTCATCCAGGATGATTTCTGGATCCCTAAAGCAGAGTTACTAGATAGTTCTCCAGAATCCCCAGCGGAGATGTGTCATCCCCAACAGGTTTTTGAACAGAGAAGTTGAGATTTCCTTGAAGACTTAATGATTGAAATCCGGCAGTAGTGCCAAACTACCAAGACTTACTGATGAAGTCTGACTGCGACGTCGAAGCAGTTCTCTAAGCTGATACAGAGTGCCTGATGGCAAAAGATTGTGTATCCTTAGTGGTTCCTGATTGATTAAGGATTCCATTTGAAGACTTACTGACGAAGTCCAACTGTGATGTCGACACAGTTCTCTCAGCTGATGCAGAGTGCCTGATGGCAGAAGTTTGGATATCCCTATGTGGTTCATGATTGACCGAGGATTCTATTTCAGACTTACTGACGAAGCCCGGCTGACGCCCGAAAATTTCTTTGAATGCCCGATGGCATGACTAACTTGATTGTTAAAAAGTTCCTAATGACCTGATGAGTCCCGAGGAATCCTTCTGTCACAGTGTCGCAGAATGCTTGACGGCAATACCAGCTATGTATCACCGGTTACCGAGTGACCAGTGATCCCTTGATGACTTGAGGAAGAAGCTGCAGCGAAATCTGATAATCATCCCGACGGAGATTTGAGAGTAACCATTCACCAGTTACCGAATGACCGGTGATCCCTTATTGACTTTCTGATGAAGTTCTACGAAGATGTTGTCGATGTGCCTAGCGACACGATGAGTCCATAGGTGACGATAAGGAATTTTTTCTGCAGTGGCGCAGAATGCCTGACGGTAAAATCAGCCATATTTCACCAGTTACCGAGTAACCGGTGATCCCTTATTGACTTACTGATGAAGTCCGACAAAGATGTCGTCGACGTTCCTAGCGACATGATGAGTCCATAGGCGACGATAAGGAATTCTTCTGCTATGACGCAGGATGCCTAACAGCACGATCAACCATCCATTACCAGTTACCGTGTAACTGGTGATCCCTTGATAACTTGAGGACGAAGATCTACAGCAAAATCAGATGATCATCCTGATGGAGATTTGAGATTAGACCCTTCGCCGGTCACCGTGTGACCAATTCCCCAGCAGAGTTGTCGTGCAACTGTCATGCTCAGTCTTTGAAGATGTTCCTACCCATCAGAATCCGTTTACCTGTACGGTTAGCAGATCGCCAGTTACCGTGTAACCAGTGATCCCTCGATGGTCTGAGGACGCAATGATATCAGATAAATCAGAGAATCATCCTGACGGAGGTTCAGATCAGTATCTCTCCAGCTAGTTGCCGTGCAACTATTATTTCAGTTTCCGAAGAATTGTTCCCATCAGAGTACCGTGTACTTGTGCAGTTGGCAAATTTTCGGGTTTGTTGGTATTCAACCGCCTTTTACCTTGATTGGTTGAGAGCCGTTCGCTTCTCACCCAGTCAGGTCCAAGCCGTTTGAATAGGGGCAGCTGTTGCACCCCAAAATTTGCCCAACATTTCTTCACCTAGCTTATGTTTCATTTCATTCACATTAGCATTGTCATTTGCATTTCATTGACATGTGTGCAGGAGATCAAGAGGTATGATTACCAATCAAGGGCTACACAAGGCTATGAAGCTAGCTAAGAAGGTTATGCAGGTGCTCAAGGGTTGATATCCTTGTCAGAGAAGTTAAAAGATCCTCAGAAAGAGTGGTTGAAACCAAGAGTGTGTAGGTCTCCTAACTTGAGAGTTGTGGGAAACCATCAGATGATTCTGAGGTCATGGAGATGGATTTGAGGTCTTGAGAGAGCTCATGAGAAGTGTTGAAGATCACTTTGAGGCCTAGACAGGTCATTGTGTAAGATTAAGAAGACTCATCCATGAGTGGTGCAATTAGGGTTTGACTGGTTCAACCCTAAGTCAACTGATGATTTGAAGAAGGTTGAGACTTAATTCAAGAGCCATGTGATCATGGATTGATACATTGAGATGTTATAAGGATGATTCCAAAGTCAACTCATCATGATTGAAGAGTTTGAGAAGTTTCAGGCTAGGGTTTCTAAGACTTGACAGTGTAAAATCCCCTAGTTTGACCCCTGATTGCAAGACTATTTAACTCAAGATATGATCTTTATCTCATCTTGACCCCAACATTATTGTTGTAGATAATGATCTTAGCTTTAATTTGAGTAATATAAGTCCTTGATAGGGTTTATAGAACGCAAGTTATGAGCCAGACAAGTTACAAGTCATCTGAGGCATGTGAATTTGGAGCTTGAAAGTTACCCAACTTGCATGAAACCTTTTCCCTAGGAGGATGATTCCTATGAACTTTTGGTCAACATGAATATTGTTCCTTATCCTCTTAGCTTTCCATAGAGTGCTAGAAGTCCATGATTGGATTTGTAGAACTCAGGTTATGGCTTTGACAAGTCAAGGGTATTTTGGGTATTTGGGCATTACAGGTCATTTTGAACCATAAGTCAATTTCACCATCTTGCAAGCCTCAAATGAATTTTTTTTCAACATGAAAGTTGTTCAAAATGATGTTTTTAGCTTGTCTAAGTATCAAGTGTTCATTGATATGGATTATATCAAGCATTGGTGGAAGAAAGTTCATATAAAAGCCATTTTAATGAATTAAAATGAGAAAATTCAAAACAATTGAGAATAACATGTTTTCAAGTCAAATTTGTAGTCAATTTGAATGGAATTGATGTTCCAGAGAGATTGGCATTATTACATTTTTGGTTTGAAGTCCATAACATGGCCATTTGGAAGGTTGCTTCACAAATAAGAAACATATCCCATATACTCCATAAGTTGAAATCAAGGGAGGGAAACCACTTCAATACACTCCATAAGGCTTAAGTGAATCATTTTGGATGAACTTGGAGTATGAAAAAATCTTGAAGGAACATATCCACATTGAAAATTTTGAAGGAAGATCAAAATCCAAAACTCATGAATGAGCTTGGTTTGGGCCTCCAACCCATTGAAACAGATCATAAATAGGATTTAGAACAGAATTGGAAGCTTCTAGTGCTCATTTTCGTGGAGAATCCATTGGAGAGAAGTGGAGAAAGAAGCTTGAAGTTGAAATTTTATTTTGGAGTTCAAGAGCATATCAAAGCAAATTGAGGATTGCATCACCTTCATCAAGCATCTTGGAGTGAATCTGCACTTTTGTGGAAACTGAATCATGCAAGAACCATCTCTGTTGCAAGCTCAAACACAGGTTAGTGAATTTCTTGATTACTCATAATTTAGGCAGTGTCAGATAGCATTTCATAGGTGGTTAGGATCAGGATGAAGTGTAGTTGGATTTAGGATGATCAATTGCATGATTAGAGACAATTTAGGTTGGATACCATTTTCGGTTGAGATTGTGATTTCAAGATCCTTGCGTTTTTAAAGCGAATAAGTGGTATGGTTAGATTGCTGGTGAAATTCTGGACAAGATTCATGTAAGGATCGTGGCGAATGGTGGTCTGTAGAGAGACTTAGGGTTGTGCAGGGTGACCGGAAAAGCCACCGGCGGTGGCCATGGCTGCGCGCGAGTCTTGTTTGCTTGCAGAGATTTAAAATGAGGAAGATGAAATCTTCACCATCCATTCGCGTTGAAACATTGACTTGGTCTCTCCATCCAAGCGCTCTCGTTGCGCCACCAACCCCCCCTCTCAACGCATCGTTTTACTTATTAGTTCTCAGGCTTGTGAGTTTTTGCTACGTACACCAAGAGAAAGAGAGTTCCATACCTCGCGTGAGCACTTTTTCTTTTATTTTTATGAACTGAAGTGAACATGAGAATTAACAAAGCGTTGGGCCTTAGTCTCTCTTGCTATCCCCACCCCTCTCTCCAGGCCCAATGAGATTTACAAGGCAATTTAGTTGCTCAACGCACCCCCTCCCTGGTTATTTCCCTTGAACTGAATTGATATTCAGATGGGCCTTGGCGCCCTGTTGCTATCCTCACCTCCCTTTTGCTGGGCCCAAGCGCCTTCAACTGACTTTAGTTGCTGACTGCACCCCTCATCCATTTCTTTTTAATTTTGTTTTCCTTTTAATTTTTGTTTGCATGATTGTTTGATTTTAATTCTCAAAAAATAGTAAAACTTGATATTAAATCTTAATAAAAATTGTAGATACAATTTAAAATTTTTAGAATGTTGTCATGATTTTATTTTCCATTTTTCATGCATTTTTATTTTATTGCATTTATTTTAGTTTAACATGTGTTTAATGTTGAAATATTGATGTTGTGATCTTGTCAATTTTCTTTCTCCCTCATGGTTCTGAATTTGATTCTGATTTTTTGTATGCTGTTGGAGTACAAATTGATATTGTCTTGTGATTTTTATCATAATTTTTTAGATGATTTTGAATGAGGTTTTCGTATGCTTGTTTAGGAATGTTCATGATTGAACCCCTTTGAGATACCTTGAGCTTTAGGTTTACTTTCTGATTTTTGGATTAGAACATGTGGATACATGTAGGATGATATGATATTTTTCCTAGAATTTTCAGGAGTAATTTTCAACTAGTGCTCCCTTTTACAAAGTAACTTCAAATTAGGTGATCCAAACTTAGAGAGTTTCATAGATTAACATTGTAAGTAGCCATTAGATGATTCTAAATAATGTAGTCCTTTCTTGATAGATTGGTAAGTAGGTAGAGATCTCCTTAGAACTTTGCCATAGCCTTGATAGAGCTTTTGATGCCCCTAGCTTAGGTGAACCTTGTAGCTAGTTTGTAGGGTTTCTCTGGAGTGTTGTGTTGCCTCCTGTCCCCTATGATTTCTTCCTTGGGCTTTGCCCTACATTCCTTATTCAAGTCTTAAAGAGGATCCCTCCTGGGAGAGCCTAATCCTTCCTTTGGTTGGATTCTGTGCATTCCTCAGGAGGTTGAGCCTTGAATTGACATTCCCCAGTATAGTACATTTCTTTGGTTTGTACTATCTTTATCCTTCAAGTCTTGATGAGGAGCCCTCCTGGGAGAGCCTAATCCTTCCTTTGGTTGGATTCTGTGCATTCCTCAGGAGGTTGAGCCTTGGATTGATATTCTTGGCATGGTATATTCCCTTGGTTTATATACTGTCATCCATCTCAAAGTCCTGTTCTTAGGATCCCTCTTGTGAGAGCCTAATCCCTTCCCTTGGTTGGATTCTGTGCATTCCTCAACAGGTTGAGCCTGAGATGGACATCCAGTGTTGATACACTACAATCAGTTACCCTTAGATTGATATCTAGGACTAATACCCAGTCTTTTCTGTCCTATTGACATAGGATCCCTCTTGTGAGAGCCTAATCCTTCCTTTGGTTGGATTCTGTGCATTCCTTAAGAGGTTGAGCCCATGATGGACTCTGGTATTAATATACCTCTAACCTAATGCATCCTGGAATGACTTCCTTGTTGCTCATTATGGTTTCTCTCCCTTGTTTGATTTGCTTGATGCATTAGAATAAGTTCATGTTTAGATTCTTATAAGCTAGGAGCATGATTGCATTAGAGGTAGAGTTGCTCCCTCTGCTTGTATTTTTACTGTATGGCTTTGCTTGCTGGTATTCGGTAGAGCTCCGCTCCCTTGCCTGTGTGGTCTGTGGTTTGCTTGATGGCATTCTATTTTCTTCTATTATTTTTGCAGTTATTCATACTTGGCTTGAGGTTGAGATGAGCTTGTGGAGGCTGATGCCCCACACACATTTTCTCCCTCACTTGCATTGCATGCATTTTACAGTCGTTTACTGTTTACTGTTTAAGATGATGCTTTATCTGTTTCTGTTTACCCTGGCATGATCCCCTAGGAATCTCACTTCCTTTGATAAGGAAGTGATGATTAGAACTTTAGGTTGAAACCTATGCATGATAACGTCTAGGAAATCCCTGTTTCAAACTTCAACCATAGGATGAATCCTTGGCATGACAGCATTAGGACTTGATAGTCTCCCCTTAGTTGAGATTGTTTTCTCTTCTCATCTCAAACAAACAGTAAAAAACGTAATAAAGGCACGTTAGTACAAGCGTGTTATGAGCCTTAAGCTACTTGGGTAATGATGATTGAGCGACCTCCTCTCAATCGTCTAGAATGTTTAGTATACGTCCTTTGGACGATATGCGACGCATTCGCTCCTAAGTCATAGTCTCTAGTGTTGTACAAACTATAGACAACCATAAAAAACAATTCTTCCGTAAAAGACAAAAAACAAACTTCAAACCTTTTTGCCCTGTGGGCCCATAATTCAAAGGAAGCTTTTTTGAAGAAAAGAGCGTCGTTAACTCCCAGTTCTACCGCAAACACTAATGCCTAAGTCTCCAAGGGTCGAGCTGCATACACCAAACTGCTAGAATTGTTTGTTAACCCTACTCGAAAGAATAGAGGAATCTGAATTCCCGTAATCCGTATTATCCCGAACTACGTAAGCTCTGATCTCTCAAGCCTGTTGAGAGTACGTAGGCACAATACTGACGTATTGGCGAGCCACCTTCCCCGTAACCCGTAGTTAGTCGAACTACGTTGACTCTGATTTCTCATTCTCTGATGAGAATACGTAGGCATAAAGTGTGACGCTTTGCCGAGTCATTTTCTTTTCTTTTCAGACCAGCCTTGATAGGTAGATAGTTAAATAAACCCGTCAGATAAACACAACAAGCGTGGATCCCATCGAGTACGATGGACGTGAGGGGTGCTAATACCTTCCCCTTGCGTAACCGACTCCTGAACCCAAACAATGGTTGCGATGACCTTGTCTTATACCTTTTCGTCAGGTTTTTCCGATCGTTTCCTTTCCCGTTCCGAGGGATAAATAACGAAAGGTGGCGACTCTTCTGTTTTGCCGGCACCTTATTTTCGCGGTAGCGACAATACTTCACTAGGAAATCAAACTCTCCGCTTGGCTGTCCCAAGGTATCCCGAGTTTCTGAGGGGTTGTCTTCCTCAATGACATTGGCTTCAGGTAGTGTAAAGTTAAAAAATTATTGTCCGACAGTTCTTGCGACCTCATTAAGACAATGATTGACATATTCATAATTTTTTAGATAAGGCATCCATTTTTCCGAAGGAGTAGATGAATCTTTTTCAGGGTTATCTGAAAACTATGTATTCTCGGACTGGCTTTGATATCCTAGATTTTCTATGTTAGGTTCCCAAAATAGGTAAATCATCCATGGGATCATCTAAGCTGTAGTCAAAGCTATCTTTCATCAGAGTATCAGTTTCTAATGAATTGGGAGGAGCACGACATTCTTCAGTGTTGTAATCTCCGTAAATCATCTCGACATCTGATTTCGGTATATATCTGGCGTTTTGTTGTGGATAGAAAAATGGTATCTACGTCTCTTCTTGTGATATATAACCTTCATTGTTGAAATATGATTTCCATTATTCATATGGATCGGAAGAAATGTCTTTAAAGTCATTTCCCTCAATAGTGTGGACCTCTTGGGAAGTAGGATGGAGGAAACCTCCGATATAGAAGAAATCTTGAATAGGGCGAAAAGCTTCGTCCTTCTTTGTAGTATTGGTACATGCTGGTGTAAAACCGAGACCCTTCCTTGTTTTGTTATCGGTAGGAATCACAAATTGTTCCCATCTTTTAGTGGTACCGTTTTCCACTATCCAAACGACGTCTTGATAGGAGGAAATAAATGCTCCTTTTTCTTGATTGCCTTTGTTTCTCACAGAAAGTGCCTGGAATTGAGTTCCAATGATCTCTTCTGGTTCCACATAGGAGAACGGTGATAGATTCCTCACGATTAAAGCTCGTTCTCCACATATTGTGACCAACTTGTTGTTCTTTACAAACTTCATCTTCTGGTGAAGTGTTGAGGTGACTGATCATGCTTCATGGATCCATTACTTGGAAGGTGATTTGAAAAGTATAAGGACCAATAGTTATGGGAAGGTCAACTTCGCCAATAACTGTCTTTTTAGATCTGTCAAAATCTTTGACTATGATCTCGCTACCTCTCATTGGAGTGCCTTGAAAAGATAATCACACAATAGTTGATTTCGGCATGACATTTAGGGATGAACCAGTGTCTACCAGTACACTTGCTAGAGCACCGTCCTCGTAGTTGATGGTGATATTGAGTGCCATGTTATGATTTTTACCCTCTTCCAAGAGCTCTTCTTCACTGAAGCCTAAGTTATTACAGGTTGTGATGTTAGCAACAATGTTATCGAACTGATTAATTGTTACGTCTTGTTCCACGAAAGCTTATTCCAGAACCTTTTGTAGAGCTTCCCTATGAGCTTCTGAACTCAGTAGAAGAGATAATACAGATATCCAAGAAGGAGTATGAAATAACTGATCCACAATATTGTATTCACTTTTTTGGATTAGTTTTAAAATCTCATCATTTTTCTTTATGCTCTATGCCATTTAATTAACCTATCTACTTATCGGGGATTTCAATTTGGGGTTGCTTATCCCCAGCAATTTCTTCAACCCCCTTGTTGAATACCCGACCACTTCGGGTGACCGGTTTATATCAGTGATGTTGACAATGGATGGGAGTTGAACTTCCTTTCCATCTTCTATCATGGTGGCATTATACTTATAAGGAATGGCTTTTTCTAATTCGTATGGTACTGGACCTGGCAAGCAAATGACCAAATTTGTCACATTGCTCTTACTGCTGTCATAGGTGACCTCTATTGGTTCCAGTTTAGGGATATCAGGAGTTTTTCCACTATTGAAAGGGATCTCCAAGCGCTTTGGTTCACTGAGAAGGGGAATTATGGTGAAGACATCTTCATCAATTCCGTAGTTAATGCATTCTCTTTCATTAAAGACTGTGATGGTCCTTTGGTCTAACAGTCCTTGAATCTCATTTTAGATGTGGAGGCAACCATATCAGCTTCTGCAAGTTAAATGATCACGGCGATTTGGACCAAAGTAGTTAAGTCCACACAAGAATTTGTGAAATTTGATCAATGATGTCTCAATGTTTTTGACGTCATGAACGACATACTGCCCTGGGCAATCTTGCACCATATTAATTGACTGATAATCCCTCATTCTGTTTGGTAGGATCTCTCCTCGGTCGACCTGATTTTGGAGAGCTACTCATACGAGATATAATCCCTGTTCATTTTCTAAACATATCCCGCATCGTTCCTAATTGTGGGGAGGTACTCGACTGTATCCACTATAAATGCAATGCATCTTTACCAAGTCTATTTCCAATAAGCGAATGTCACATCTTTCGTGTCTACTTTGGCCTTCATCAGCTACATTGACTTAATGAGTCTCTGTGTTCTGGTATATTGGGAACCACTAGTGATCTAATAAGTGTTGAAGAGTTCTTTGCACGAGCGCGCAACCTTGGTCATTCTCGAAGCAATATTTATAATCTCGATAGTTGTCTGATGCTAAAAAGCCAATTCTAACTTGTCTAGCGTGTAATTCTACCAAACTCGTGTTCATTAGGCGAATGTCGAAGATTTGAATTTTGTTTGGACATTCATCAATCATGTTGATCCGATAATTTTTTCTTCCGTGATATTCTCGAATCCATCCTAGATCCATTTGACATTGGAGATCTTCTTGCACAAAAGATCATCCTTGATTATCTTTTGAACAAATTGAGCAGGCGTTGTAGTCGTGAAATGGCAGATGATAATGTTGGCTTTGTCTGGAGTGCATTTCCACCAAGTTTACATTCATTAAGAGGATGTCAAAATTTTGAACAATGCCTGGGTATTCATAAACTATGTTTACTCCGCGAATTCTGTGATCTTGGATCCAACCCAGATCCATCTACTCTTGAAGGGCTGCCTGAACAATGTTGCACCCTGGGTTATTCTTGGAACAAATGTTGCACTGATGATAGTTGTGAGGTGGCATATGGCCATATCCACTTTGTCTGCAATGCATCTTAACCAGATTTGTGTTAAGTAAGCGCACATCATGAATTTGATAACTATTGCCAGTGTGAATCAAGTTTACAGAAACCTTCTCATGTTGCGGTAATGGATTCTTTTGAACATTTAGATTAGTGTCCTTGAAAGAAAATTCCATTCTTTATAAGTTTTTGTACGTCGAGTTTAAAACTGAAACAATTCTCGATGTTATGCCCCGGTGCTCCTTGATGATAAACATATAATTGGTCAGCCTTGAACCAATAGGGGTATTTTCGAGAACGACAAGAGGAGTCCTGGTTTGAATGTGTCCTTTCTCTAGCAAAATTAGGAATAGCTCTGCATATGGAATTGGTATAGGATCAAACCCTGGTAACTTTGAGATATGATTGTTGTTGTATTGCGGGAGAGCCTGCTGAAGAGGCTATTGCTGCCTTTGCTAATATTATGGTTGTTGAATTTGCTGATTTTGAGAAATCTGTGGTTGATATGTCGAAACTCGCATTGAGTTGATAACAGGAGATATCGTTGTTACCTGTCGAGGTTGGTATCTTTGTCTTTATTTACCCTATGTGATGGTGTTGATATCTTGCTCTTTCTTCTTCTGGAAAGCGCTTCTGTACCTCTTGTTACTATTGGAGGGTTCTGCATCCTTGACCAATCGACCTTCACGAACTGCTTCCTCAAGGCGCACTCCCATGTTCACCATCTCGGTGAAGCCACTAGGCGCACTTGCGACCATTAGATCATAATAGAAAGAGCTCAAAGTTTCCAAAAATATTTTTTTCATCTCCTTCCCCTCAAGCGGAGGACAAATCTGGGCGGCAATTTCACGCCATCTCTGAGCGTATTCTTTGAAACTTTCTTTATCCTTTTGAGCCATAGATCTGAGTTGATCCCTGTCAGGTGCCATATCTAAATTGTACTTGTATTGCTGAAAAAAAGCTGCTCCAAGATCTCTGAAGGTACCGATGTTAGTACGGTTTAACCCCATGTACCATTTGAGTGCGGCACCAGTTAAACTATCTTGAGAGTAGTGGATCAGTAACTGTTGATTTTCCGTCGGGTAGACATCTTCTAAGCGTATATCACTAAGTGACTTTGAGGGCAGGAATTTCCTTTGTACTTTTCAAAGTCAGGCACCTTGAACTTATGTGGTATTTTGACATTTGGGACTAAGTAGAGATCGACAACATCTTTCCCAAACAAGTCATGTCCGTGAATGGCATGAAGTTCTTCATGCATTTCCAAGAACTATTCCTATAATTCATTCATTCTTTCATATACTTCTATATCCTTGCTTGGAGTGACATGAAAGATTTTTTCTTCTAGAATGGTATGTACCACAACTTGTGGTATAGTCATTATTGTTGCGGCTCTTGGCTCTTATGTGATCTGAAGTTTGTAACCTTCAGGTATATAAATCTCTATTGTAGCTATTGCATCTTGATTTACCTGAAGTTTGTAACCTCCAGGTCTGGAGAATTCGGCCGTAGTTTCTGGGTCTTCAGTGACTGGAGGTATATATCCTTTAGGCACAAAATTGAAAGGCATTCCCCAGGGGAAACCTTTAGGCATGTTGTACTGAGGAAGACTGACGGGTACCTTAAACATTGGTGCAGACACAATTTCTAAGATCACAGTTCTTTGAGATGGCTAATTCTGAGCTGCTGCTAGTGATTCAATCATGACGTTGAGTCTTTCTAGACTTTCTTTTAGAGTATTAACTTCCTCTCTTAGTTCTCTGTTTTCTTCCTTAAGATAGTCCATTTTCTTCTAATGATTTGCCCGAGTATTGTATGAATGAGATAGTGTGACTATAAAGTGCGATAAATGTGTAAGTTTTTTATGAAAGAAACGTGTGAAATGTTAGAATGATGCATGATGTGAAAAAAATGCAAATGCTCTCCCCCTTTTTTTAAAAATAACTCTTAACATTTATGTTATAAATATCGTACAACAATGAAAACTTTTTATTAAATTCAAAGGAGTACAATATCTTACAGAGAAAAGTTCATTACTTTACAAAGTGAAGGAAGGAAAAGTAGGCCTATGAATCCTAAGGAATCCTTGACGAAGGTCCAAATGCTTGTTGCCGACTTCTTTTCTTTCTCTTTGATTAGAATTCTTTTTCCGCCCCTCTTGATTTTCTACAACATGTTGCTCTAGTATCTCAATCAGAGAAAAAATTTCTTTTAGTAGTTCTTGAATCTTTATGCACTTCAAGATGACAATTTGATACTTGTTCCTCCAAGAGTTCTTTTCACTTTGAGATTTATTAAAAGTGATCTGAAGCTTCTCTATGTCGTTCATGAAATAGAGGATAGATTCATTTAGGGGAAATACTTCTTGACAAGGGTAAGGCATCTTTAGCTTGATGGCTCTAGTTTGTACATTGGAGATAAGGCTCCACAGAGATGTAGTTTGGTTTTCCCAGAGATTCTCTTCCTTTCCTATGAATATGATGCCAGGCATGCATAATTTCTTCCTTAAATGTTCTGTCATTTTCACCTTCCTTGAAGAAAAGACCTTCCAAATGAATGTTATATGGTATGTACTTCATAGGGTAATTAAGTTGTCGACGAGCTAAAACTGGGTGGTAGTTAATCCCTTCTTTAGTACCAATGAGGGGTACATTAGGAAAATTTCCACAACTGTCAATGATTTTTTTTCTGTCATAGACCCTGTTGTACCAATCTGTGTCAGAGTGAGTAAGAGACATCTTTTATGACCATCACATACCATGTTTGAGATCCCAGAAAGCAGTAGATTCGGGAAAGTGAGAAATAAACCATTTGTAGAGTAATGGTACACAACATGTAATCATCCCTCCATTGTACAAATTCCTTAGATGCATTAAGTGGTAAGTATCTGCAAGCGAAGTTGGGACTGGATTCCCAATTAAAAATATCTTAATAGCGTTAGTGTCGACAAAGTTATCAATGTTGGGAAAGAGAAATAATCTGTAGATGAGTAGAACAAAGATATCCTTGAAAGCAAACATGTTTCCTATACTGGCAAAGCATAGGGATTTCTCCATCAAGAATTTAGCTGGTAGACTTTGAATTCCTCCCTTGGTGATCATGTGAGCTTTGATATCTGACATTTCTAAAGAGCTATCCTTTGAAATGGTTTGATCTTTGGGTATTTCTTCCAAGCCAGAGAAAGGATCTTGATCAGTGATAGGAAAATCAATCAACTGAGAGTATTCTTCCAATGTTGGTGTGAGCTGATAGTCTAGAAATGTGAAGCAGTGGTATACTAGATCATAGAATTGAACCAACATAGATAGGACTCCTTCCACCATGTTGACTTTTAAAAGAGACAAAAGTACTCAACCTTCTCAATCTTCTTAGGTCTTCTAGTTTTGGACTTTTGAAGGTGTACTTCTGAAATTTTCTTCAACCAAAATTCATAGCACAATTTTTGAGAGATTTGAAATTTTTTGATGAATGCATGAATGCATGAATTCTGCAAACCCAAGTATATGAAAACATGGGTTCAAGGTTTCATCGTCACGAGCATGGAGCCATGGACCTACCCATCCCTAAGGTATGTACTAGGGTTCAATTTTTGTACCTGTAGAACGGGTTCTAACAAAGGTTCCTAAAATCATTGACCCCTCTTTAAGATATTACCGGCAAACTGATTGACTCATGAGAGCTGTAATATCCCCCAGATGGATCTCATTCGAGTGTAGCATCGCGTATTAACTATTTTTGATAGTTACTGCACTACGTCCTAAAGTGGCCGAATGGTTAGCTGTTTACTAATCCTCAATTTCACGGGTTCCCAATGGAAAAAGTAATGTATTCACGACTTGCTTGCTCAACATCAGTAATTCCAAAAGGGTACCTCTACTGATTTGGTGGGCTTTCAAGTTAGCTTGGTCGGGAATCAATCCCTATAAGCTTCCTTGACTCACCACATGCGTATTAATCACATTCCCAGATAAAAGCAATTTAAATAAGTATGGCAATTAAGCAGATAGTATGATGGAGAACAACAAATGATATCAAATAAGCAAATGAAATAGTAAAATATATACAAGGCTTAACCCTCTTAGGGGATGGGAAAGTATGTCCCCAGTGAAGTCGCCATTTTTCTGTAGCTCCGATTCTCGTGACGCAACCACTACCGCATTTTGTGCTACTTTCGAATTTATAATATTTATCCTATGATGCTTAAAAAGAAGGGGAAGAAATCTAAACTAACCTTGCGTGCAGGTGTTTTCCCTACAAATGCAAAGAGATATGAAATCGGGGGTTGGTTATACAAAGGGAAACTATTAACACCCTGAGTATCTATAGTAATTTATAGGAACCTTGATCGTATATTTCTACTGTTGAATTACTTGCTTGCTTTGGTTTGTCTGCTGTTTTAATTGGGAAGGTTTCTCCTTTGTGAAAATTGAGGGAGTGTTTTTGTTTGGTGTTTCTATGGTTTTCTATTGTTTTTGGAAGGTATCGGGACTTAAGGGTTTTTTAATAGTGTGCTCGCTAAGATCTCACAATCTTATGCCTACATATTCTCAAAAAGGAAATTGAGAAATCAGAGCGTTCATAGTTCCTCCTAATCTATGGGAGGAAAAAATTTGTTTTGTATCTTGTTTAAAGCCCAAGATGATAAAGCTAAAAAGAGTGTTGGAAAGATTTAACAAATTGTCATCTTTAAGGGAGATATCTCACCTATTCACTACAATTATATGAGAATGATGTCATAAGGGAAGAAAGCTTTGAACTTACTATGTTTAAGCAATGCTACTTTTTCCTTTATTAATTCTTTACATACTAAGAGAGGGACCTTGACTTGGATATAGGATTGACAAGTGTGTCACTTACATCAGTTAGATGAAATAATTTTTTTTACCCATGATAAGAGAGTGACCCCATCTTGGATTTTGAATCAACAATTGTGCCACTTACATCACTTATATGGAAAAAGAGTTTTTAATGTTTGATTTAAATTGTAGTGACTAGAAGAGATGTCTTCCTACAGAGATGACTCAAAGTCTCATATGTGAGGAGATTAATTTATGTATCTTGATTGAAGCCCAAGATGTGAAGCTAAAAGATTGAAAAATGACTCAACCGGGGAGTTTTACCTGTCTTGTACAAAGCCTAAGATTGAGGTTGACTGACTGGAGAAATTATTTGTTATAAAAAAGTATGAAAGGAGGCTAATGACTGTTGAGGAAATTTGAAGAGAATGACTCAATACTGAGGATTTGACTGAATCTTTTTAGGGACTTTTATTTGTATCCTGTACAAAGCCCGGGATGAATAAGGCTAAAAGAATTTATTTGTAACTTATACAAATCTCGGGATGATGAGGCTAAAAGAACTTATTTGCATAAATTACTAAGACTTGACTTATGCTTTTGAGAAGCTTGAGGGTCATTGTATGAAGTCCATGAGAAGGTTGTGGGGAACAAAATGAGACTTCCTAAGTCTCCTTGTATGAAGCCCAAGAGGAAGCTATCTTGCTGGGGGGAATTCTTTATATGATTCCCAAGAGGAGGCAATGATGCTTATATATGGCCCAAGAGGAGGCAATGATGCTTATATATGGCCCAAGAGGAGGCAAGGGAACTAGTTGTTTGAACTAAGTTGTGATTGAAGGGATCCTATTATTTGAACTATGTATAAACTAAGGATGTTGTAAATGTCAAGAGAAACTTAAAAAAATATGAACAAACATGATTGAAGATTCACAAGTATAGAAATGTTTTAATTTATGGAAGATTGCGCATCTTTAGGGTTTGATGTATTGAATATTTTATTTGTGTGTTTTATCCTATCCAAAAAGATGTTGGGTCTTAACTATAAGCAAAGACCCAAGAGAGTTTAAAAGTTGAATGTCAATATGGTTGTGCTTGATGAAACTTGAAGATTTGAGTTTTGAAAGATTGAAAGCTTTGAGAAATTAAAGAAAGTTTTAAGAAGAGGGAAGGGACTTACACTCTAATAGAGGCCCAAGATTTATTCTATGTACAAAGGTGTTGGGTCTTACACTCTAAGTAGAGGCCCATAACTTATTCTATGTACAAAGGTATTGGGTCTTCACTCTAAGCAAAGTCCCAAGATTTATTGAAAAGAAAAGAAAAGGTGGCGGGTCTTACACTCTAGCAGAGGCCCAAGGGAGTTTGAAAATGTAATGGGTCTTACACTCTTGACAAAGGCCCAAGATTTAAAAATGTGAAAAGATGATGTGAACTTCGAAGAGATATATTTATCATGTTAAGAGTTTATGAAGGAAATATTTGAACATTTAAACATAGATACAAGTTGATAACAACCAAGCTTGGATATTAAGGTTCAAACATGGTCTTGAACAAAGTGGAAACATCACAAAGGTTCACAGAAACAAACATGTATATAAAGGAATTTTAAAGATAAAGTTAAAGTGTTTAGGATCACATAAACATGTTATACTCAACACAAAGGCATATTTACATATCAAAATGGCATAAACATGGAAAGAAGACGATATGTTAAGGCAAAATATCAAGCAAAAAGTCTCATGGTATGGACAAAGTTCAACATACATTTACATGTAAACATATACTTGAAAATACATTAAAACCTAGTAAGAACAAGGATATACAAATTCATAACCTCATTTAAGGTACATATAAGATATATATGGTTAAAATAATGTATTGTGAGCAAGAAAAGGCAATTTATCATTCAAAAGATTCAAAAGAAGTCTTAAGAAAACCCTAAAAATACCACAATTTAAGCACTCATAAATGTGAGAAAAATAGTTATTTTTGATGTTTTCTTTTTACAAATATAAAATAGACATTATCACGAACAATTTTAAAAAAGAATGGATTCAAAATGATAAAAAATGAGAAAGTTATGATAGTTTGAAATTGTGAAGAAAAGCAGGAAAACAAAGTGATAAGAAATAATGGAAAGGGTCCCCATGGGTGTTGAACCCAGGTTCCCTCACCTACAAGTCAAAACATTGCCCAACCCAACAACACACGCATGGTGACTAATAATGAAAATGATATTATATGTGGTTCTAAATAAAAAAAACTAAAAAATAAAAAGAACTGGGGCGAGGGGGATTCGAACCCCAATTCTTGTGGTACATGGTTACACAGGGCGCGCAGGTTTAACCACTGGGGTGGTGATAAATATGTGTATCAAACCACACCCATTAATTGATAAGGGTGTTTCACTACGTGAAAAATGACACAGAGTTGCCATCGGATTTTATTTATCCCAAGGAGAGAAAGGGAAATAGCGATAAAACCTTTAGGGAAAAGAGCATGGTCATCGCAACCAAGTCTTAGGGTTCGGGAGTCGGTTATACGAGGGGAAGATATTAGCACCCCTCGCATCCACCCTACTCGATGGGAACCTTCTAGGTTTTTTCACTTGAGTGGGTGTTCTTAATCTAAAAGTTTGCTTGTTTTTAAAAAGAAAGAGGGGTGCTAATACCTTCGCCTCGTATAACCGACTCCCGAACCCTAAGAATTGGTTGCGATGACCATGCTCTTTTCCCTAAAGGTTTTATCGCTATTTCACTTTCCCTCCTTGGGATAAATAAAATCCGGTGGCGACTCTGTGTCATTTTTCGTGTAGCGACATCTGGCGACTCTGCCGGGGAAGACTTTTCCTAAGCGAGTCAAGCCTAACCTAGGTTCTTTCGAGTGTTTGGATCCTTTCTTTTTATTTGCTTGTTTATCACTTTCCGTTATTATTCAACTGTATCTCACCATATGTGGTTTCATTCGCTGTGGTATGGGTTGGTTACTTTGGTGGAAAACTTAAGGGAAAGACTCTATACCCGAGTCTAGAGTGTTAAAATTGAGATAGGAGAGGTTGAGTAGTATGGGCTTCCGAGATGCTCATCTCGTGATAGTCGATACAAAAACCTCACTTAGAGTAGATTCTTTTGAGAATGATGACAGTCGTCAAGCTCTTGGCGTGTTTGATCAATGTTTTCTTGGGAATCCATTACTCTAAGGACCTTTTAGATCCCTAAACCATTGGCCAACTAAGGTTGATGGTCACGTAGCATGGGTCCTCGAGAAGCTCTTCTCGTATGGATCGATACGAAAACCTCATTCAGAAGAGACTTTCTTGATGGGGTTGTTGTCTGGAAATGACTGACATATGCAACAAACAGTCAAGGAAATCCATGACTCTGAAATCCTTGTCTAGAACCCAGTGTCGATGTGTCTCGTAGTATGGGTCCCCGAGAAACTCTTCTCGCGTGGTTCGATATGAGGACCTCACCCAAAAGAGGTTCATGTGATGGAGTCGTCATCCGACATGTTCATATCATGTATGAGGAACAGTCATATGAACCCATGACTTTGGGATCCCTTTTAAACCATAGATCATGCCGTGTGAGAACCTATTTACAAAGCAGTCAGTATCGGCCATATCCATACCTCGGACTTATGAACCCATGTGCTCAATTTCCATTTATGCATCTATTCATACATACATAATTCATAAAAACAAAGCTCTTAGTGTCTTGTTCTTATTGCAGATATAAGCATTTTTCAAAAGCAATCATGATGAATGTGAATCTAGGGACGATGACGCTAAACAAGAAGACCGACAGAAAAAGTACTTTCACTTTCAAATACAAAGATCCTTCAATTGACAGTTTGAAAGCTCTAAGTGCCAAGATCACTCCTATCAAGCACAAAAAAATTCAATCTTCTTATGGGAGAATTTTATATTTGTTGATAGAGAAGATAGAGTTTGAAGCCCTCACAGCCTTGGCTCAGTACTATGACACTTCACTCCGTTGTTTCACCTTTGCTGATTGTCAAATAGCTCCCACTTTGGAAGAATTCGAGAAGATTCTGAACCTCTCCATCAAAGATCGTAAACCTTTTTCGAAGCTCGAAGAAGAATTCACTTTGAAGAAAGTGGTTTCTGCCTTAGGGATTCCCACAGGAGACGTGATAACCAATTGGGCACCCAAAGGAGCTAGGGGATTCTCGAGGAAATTCTTAGAAGAACAAGCTTGGAAGTATGCCAAAGAAGAGAAATGGGAAATATGTGGTTCATTTTTGGCACTCTTGGTCTATGGAATTGTGATGTTTCCAAATGGGGAAAATTTTGTGGACGAAGTGGTTGTGGAAATTTTCTTGACCAAGAACCCCGTGCCTTTCCTCCTAGGTCACAATACATTATTTTAACCATATATATCTTATATGAACCTTAAATGAGGTTATGAATTTGTATATCCTTGTTCTTACTAGGTTTTAATGTATTTTCAAGTATATGTTTACATGTAAATGTATGTTGAACTTTGTCCATACCATGAGACTTTTTGCTTGATATTTTGCCTTAACATATCGTCTTCTTTCCATGTTTATGCCACTTTGATATGTAAATATGCCTTTGTGTTGAGTATAACATGTTTATGTGATCCTAAACACTTTAACTTTATCTTTAAAATTAAAGGCTGCGAAGATCAATTAGCTCGTGAACTATTGGAAAAGGAGAATGCGCAGCGAGATTTCGTACAAGCAGAGTACCAATTGGGTAGAGTTATTAAGGAAATCAGAAGACTGAAAGATGGAATCTATGATGAGTTATACCTAGAGCTGTAAGATAGTTGCCACTATTGGGAAGAAAGTTGTCGTCAAGCGGAAGCGTTGTACTTCAAAGAGATGACATCATCAACAATCTCCAAATTCTCTATGCAGAGTAGAAGAACAAATTTGTGAACTTAGCGGGATTCTCCGACTTTGTGCTCCAGCAAATCCCTGAAAAATTGAAGGTGCCTGATCAAGTGATAACTCCTGAAAACACTCATGTCCCTGTGTTCGACTTTGTGAAGTTTTGCAAGGAAACAATGGGAGAGCTTGTTACAGATCTAGAGGCAGTTCGAAGAGCCCAAGGAGTCACCTTTAGAGTTGATTTGTAATTTGTTTAAGAAGTGTATCTCTTGTATTTTGTATTTGAACTTGGCCTCGAGCCTTAATGAAATGAAAGTTTTTGTCTCTTCTGATTGATTGCAATGGAAATGTTTATATTCTTAATAATAACTAACAAGGTTACTAAGAGCTTTATGCATAACATATTTGTTTCATATGCATTCATATATCATTCCGCATTTCACAAAACAAAATCAAAACTTACAAAAAACTTGACCTCCATTCGCAGTAAATAAGCTGACTTCTCGACATCCCTACTACACTCGTGGCAAGCAAAGATTACTAATGGATCAAATTGAGCAGAATCAAGCCGCTTTTAGGGAAGAGATGACCCAAATGAAGACTCATATGGGCCAGTTGATGGAAGTCATTCAGGCTATGGCTAGAGGACAAGAAGAGATGAGACAAGCTGTGGAGAGAAATGATACCAACGCTCCAATTCCTGCTACTGCGAGCTCAAATCCCACTCCCATTGGTGCCACTCCTGCAAGTGCAATTCCCGCTCCTGGTGGCACAATCCCTACTCCTGCTGGCGCAGGCACAATCCCTACTCCTGGTGGTGGCGTGGTTCCCCCTCCAATCCACTTTGATGATCACGAAGGTTTCTACAACCCTCACGACGACTTGGCTGTAGACACTTCCGGAGCACCAACTACTGATCTAGAAAAGAAAGTACTCGTCTTACAAGAGACAATCAAAGGGCTATAAGGCCCAAGCACTTTTGGGTTAGATGCTGCGGATATGTGTTTGGTACCCGGTGTTAAGATTCCACTCAAGTTCAAAGTCCCCGACTTTGAAAAATACAAAGGGACCAGCTGTCCCCGAACCCACATCCGGTAATATTGTAGGAAGATGGCTGCCTATTCCGACGATGAAAAGCTACTAATGCATTTCTTTCAAGATAGCCTCAGTGGGGCATCCCTTGAATGGTACATGCAGTTGGAAGGTACGTATATCAAGACATGGAAAGAGGTAGCCGAGGCATTTTTGAAACACTACCAATACAATTCTGACATGGCGCCTAATCGCACACAACTCCAAAGTTTGACCCAGAAATCTGGTGAAGCGTTCAAAGACTATGCACAAAGATGGAGGGACTTAGCTGCTAGAGTCCAACCTCCTCTTCTTGAAAGAGAATTGACAAATATGTTCACGGGGACTCTTCAAGGTCCTTTCCTAGAATGCTTTACTGGATGCACATCCTCTGTATTCTCGGATTTAGTTATGGCTGGTGAGAGAATCGAGAACATGATAAATATTGGGAAGATTCAGAATGCTGATGGAGTTTCTGGCGGATCAAAGAAGCCTTACTAAGGTTTTGCAAGGAAAAGAGAAGGGGAAACGAGCGCTGCCTTGATGGATAAGGGGAAAGCCAAAGCATACCAAGGCTCTTATCATCATGTGGCCGCTATTACTCCAAGTCAACCTCTCTCCATACCTGCAAGTCAACCGGCTGTTCAAGTTCCCTACCAACAATAACATCAAAGCTATTATCAGGGTCCGCCAAGGCAAAGGAGACCTGAGAAAAAGTTTGATCCTATTCCAACAACTTATGCTAGGTTGCTTCCATTATTACTTAAAGGATCTTTGGTACAGTTGAGAGAAATGAAGGCTCCCCCAGCTATCCTACCTCCCGGCTATGATGCAAATGCCCGTTGCGAATTCCATTATGGAGCTCCCGGACATAATATCGAAAATTATAAAGCCTTGAAGTACGTGGTACAAGATCTCATTAATTTGAAAGCCATCAATTTCACCAAGAACACTCCCAATGTGACTAACAATCCAATGTCAAACCATGCTACAAACATGGTTGAAGAGTCAAAAGGGAAGAAGTTGGTGTCGAAAGTTGACAAGATGAAGACCCCCTTTGCAGTTGTTAAAGAACAATTGCTAATGAAGAATATTATCCCAAGATGTATCGAGGATTGTCAATGTTGTTTGGAAGATCCCCAAAGCTATCATGAATTGAAGATGGGCATACAAAAGTTGTTAGATCAAGGCGTCATATTGGTGGAACAAATATCAAATGCTGAAGAAGTGGCAACTCTTGATATCCCCTATGATCCGATGGAAATTACTTATGATGAAGAACTGTTGAATAATCCGTATGGTCAAAATCGCGTACCACTGACAATTTCGTATGAGCCACCTCGCGTGCCTCTAACAATTCCATGTGATGAAGATTAGCATCCTGTCCAAATTCTGCTGCAAATTCCATATGATGTTGTATCACTAACAATTCCATGTGATCAGCCTCGTGCGCCTTTGGAAATCCCTTGTGATTATGATTGGCATTCTGTTCAGACCCCATATAATCAAGTTCGTGAACTATTGCAGATACTGTACGATCAAGTAGAGATTCCACTATCTCCGCCTTCACTCGCACCATTAGTGATATCTACATCTTCTCCTTTCCCTTTTAAGAGCACCAAGGTTGTCCCTTGGAAGTATGAGCCAACTGTTTACATTAATGGGCAGAAGGTGGAGGAGGATGTTGTAAAAGCTGATAACTCTATAGAGAACATGGTTGGAACAGGTGGAGTAACTAGAAGTGGGAGGATTTTTGCGCCCATACCGCCACCAAACAGTACAAATGAGAAGCAGCCAACAATTGAGCAGGGGCAAACTTCTACTCAAAAAGGAAATTCCAGTGAAGACGTTGAAGAATTTCTATGAATCATCTGAAAAAGTGATTATAGGGTGGTTGACCAGCTCAACCAAACACCTTCTAAGATTTCCATGTTATCGCTACTAATGTGTTCCCCTGCCCATCAGGAGTCATTGATAAAGTTTTTAAAGACTGCTCATGTTCCCCAGGAAATATCTGTTGTACAATTCGAAGGAGTTGTGTCAAACATTGCCTCCGCGCATATTCTAAGCTTCAATGATGGAGAATTGCCCCCGAGGGGAAGAATCATAATAAAGCTCTGCACATTTCTATCGAATGCGTTGATTTCGTTTTGTCAAGGGTGTTGGTAGATACTAGATCATCTTTAAATGTCTTGCCAAAGAATTCTTTGGCCAAGCTGACCATCGAAGGATTGATGATGAAACCCAGTTCAGTGATAGTAAAAGCTTTTGATGGAGCAAGAAGGACTGTGATGGGGGAAGTTAATCTCCCTATCAAAATAGGACCTCACACTTTCATTATCACATTCTATGTGATGGATATCTACCCAGTGTATAGTTGTTTTCTAGGTCGTCCTTGGATTCATGCAACCGGTGCTGTAACATCCACTCTTCACCAAAGACTAAAGTTCATGGTTAACAATCAGCTTGTTGTCATTGAGGGAGAAGAGGATATGCTAGTAAGTCATATGTCCTCATTTCTCTATGTTGAAGTGGAAGATGAAGTTCATGATATTCCTTTTCAAGCGTTCTATGTGATAAGTGTGGAAATGATTCCTGTTAAGAAAGAGGAGAAGAATTCAAAAAGGTCTAGATCCCCCATGGTTACTTGGAAGGACGCAAAGACTGTAATTGAGGCCGGTCACCCTGAAGGTTGGGGAAGAGTATTGGAGTTACCTATTAATAAGAACAGAGTTGGTTTGGGTTACCCTGGCAATCACAAAGTTCAGAAGAAGACAATCGTTGACAAAGGCAAAGGGTTCATTCCTCCGCTTGCCTTCATTAGTGGTGGACATATGGTAGATGATCAGGTAACCTATGCGGAGGTTGAAGATGATGCACTGAATGAAGTCTACATGGTGTGCACAAGAGCACCGAATCAACAACTCAATAATTGGACTGTCGTGGAGATACCGGAGATCACCTTTGTCGAAGAGTAATTTTCCTTGTTTGCTTTCAAATCCTATGCTCTGCCCAAGGCATAAGGATTATTTTGTAGGGCCCCCCGTGTTTTCAATTAATATTTATCATGAATGAAATGAACCTTTTGAATTCAATTGTGTTCCATGTCTTTCTTTTTTATTTTTGCATAAATAAATGGCAATGTTTTCTTGCATTTTCCTTTTTTTCTTCATCTTCTCAAATAAAGCCTAAAATCACCAATCATGCATATGTACCTCAGATTCCATTGATAACGATACTGCTACGGTTCCATATGACTTCGATAACCCAATCTACCACACTGATGAGGATTGTGAGGAAGATTGTGAGCTCCCCAAAGAGTTAGCCAGACTATTGAAACAAGAATCAAAGATCATCCAACCGCATCAAGATTCAGTGGAAGTTGTCAATCTTGGAACCGAAAAGGATAAGAAAGAAGTCAAGGTAGGCGCTTCCCTAGAAGAGAATGTGAAGAGAAGACTGATCGAGCTCCTACATGCGCATGCAAATGTGTTTGCTTGGTCATACCAAGACATGCCTGGATTGGATTCAGACATCGTGGTGCATAAATTGCCGCTCAAGGAAGATTTTTCGCCTGTAAAGCAGAAGATGAGACGAACTCGACTCGATATGGCCCTTAAGATTAAGGAAGAAGTGCAAAAGTAGCTTGATGTCGGATTCTTGGCAGTATCAAAATACCCTCAATGGGTCGCCAATATTGTACCTGTGCCCAAAAAAGGCGGAAAAGTGCAGATGTGCGTTGACTACAAAGACCTAAATAGAGCCAGCCCAAAAGATGACTTTCCGCTGCCGCATATTGATGTGTTAGTGGATAATACAACTCAATTCTCTGTGTTCTCTTTCATGGATGGTTTCTCCGGATACAACCAGATTAAAATGGCTCCAGAGGATATGGAGAAGACTACCTTCATTACCCCTTGGGGAACCTTCTGCTATAAGGTTATGCCATTTGGTCTAAAGAATGCTGGTGCGACATATCAACGAGCAATGGTGACTCTCTTTCATGATATGATTCATAAAGAGATTGAAGTCTACGTCGATGATATGATTGCAAAATCCCAAATTGAAGAGGAACATCTCATCCACTTGGAAAAGTTATTTAAAAGGATAAGAAAGTTCAGGCTAAGGCTCAATCCGAATAAATGTATCTTTGGGGTAAGATTTGGTAAATTGCTAGGTTTTATCGTGAGCCAAAAAGGAATTGAAGTCGATCCTGACAAAGTAAAGCTATCCAAGATATGCCAGCTCCAAGAACAGAGAAGGAGGTTCGTAGTTTCTTAGGGAGATTAAACTACATTGCCAGATTCATATCTCACCTAACAGCCACCTGTGAGCCAATATTCAAGTTGCTTCGCAAAGATCAAGCAATCGTGTGGAATGACAATTTCCAAAAAGCATTTGAGAAAATAAAGGAGTATTTACAAGAGCCACCGATCTTGATGCCTCCCGTGCCAGGAATACCTCTCATCATGTACTTGACCGTTCTGGAAGGATCCATGGGATGTGTGTTGGGGCAACATGATGAAACGGGTAGAAAGGAGCATGTTATTTACTACTTAAGCAAAAAGTTCACCGACTGTGAAACGAGATAATCAATGTTGGAAAAGACATGTTGTACGCTCGCATGGGCTGCCAAACTCTTAAGGCAATATATGTAGACCCATACCACATTGTTGATATCAAAGATGGATCCAGTCAAGTACATCTTCGAAAAGCCTGCTCTCACCGGACGAGTAGCCCGTTGGCAAATGGTAGTGACAGAATATGGCATCCAGTACATCTCACAAAAAGCTATCAAAGGGAGTGTGTTGTCTAAATATCTTTCCCACTAACCTATGGAAGATTACCAACCCATGCATTTTGACTTCCCTGATGAAGATATCATGTTTGTCATAGACTATGAAACATTAAGCCCAGACGAAGGACCCAAACCAGGATCGCGATGGACGCTTGTGTTCGATGGCGCCGCAAATGCTCAAGGCAATGGAATATGGGCAATCATCACATCCCCTACTGGTTTCCATATCCCATTCACCGCAAGGTTATGTTTCAAATGCACCAACAATATGGCTGAATATGAAGCATGTATCTTCGGAATCGAAGCCGCCATTGATCACGGAATCAAGATTTTGGAAGTGTATGGGGACTCGGCTCTAGTCATCAGTCAAGTCAGAGGCGACTGGGAAGCACGCGAAAGCAAACTAATTCCATATCGAGATCACGTCTTGAAGTTAATCTCATACTTTGATGAGATTACTTTCAATCACATTCCTAGAGAAAGCAATCAATTAGCAGACGCTCTTGCCATGTTGTCGTCCATGTTCAAAGTCAAATGGAAAAATGAGGCACCCGCTATCCGCATTGAATATCTTGATGAGCCTGCCCACTGTCTGGAAGCAGAGTTAACAACTGATGATCAACCTTGGTTCTATGATATCAAAAGGTATCTAGAAAGGCAAGAGTATCCAGAAAACGTTTCCATCACAGACAAGAAGTATTTAAGAAGGCTTTCGTCCAAATTCTTCTTAAGCGGAGGTGTGCTTTACAAGCGAAACTATGACTCGGTCTTGCTCAGGTGCGTGGATAGACACGAAGCCGATCAAATCATAAATGAAATCCATGAAGGCTCTTTTGGTACACATACTAGTGGACAACCGATGGTTAAGAAGATTTTGAGGGCTGGTTATTATTGGTTGACGATGGAAACTGATTGCTATCGTCACGTGCAAACATGCCACAAATGTCAAATCTATGTAGATAAGATACATATGCCGCCAGTTCCTCTAAATGTCTTTACATCGCCTTGGCCCTTCGCCATGTGGGGCATAGATATGATTGGACGCATTAAGAAAACTGCTTCAAACGGTCATCGTTTCATCTTATTGGCCATTGGCTACTTCACTAAATGGGTGGAAGCCGCGTCTTATGCCAATGTCACCAAACAAGTGGTCACTCGCTTTATCAAGAAAGAAATCATTTGTCGTTATGGGGTCCCAAATAAAATCATTACTGACAATGGTTCAAACCTCCATAACAAGATGATGAAGGAATTGTGTGAAAGTTTCAAGATCAAGCATCACAACTCATCACCATATCACCCAAAGATGAATGGCGCTGTTGAGGCAGCGAACAAAAACATCAAGAAGGTTGTTCAGAAAATGGTGAAAACATACAAAGATTGGCACGAAATGCTACCATTTGCTTTGCATGGCTACCGCACTTCAGTGTGCACTTCCACTGGGGCAACTTCATTTTCTCTTGTATACAACATGGATGCGGTACTCCCCGTCGAAGTAGAAATTCCTTCCTTGAGAATTTTGACCGATGTCAAGCTCGACGAAGCAGAATGGGTGCAGGAAAAATTTGATCAACTTAATCTCATTGATGAAAAGCGCATGACAGCCATCTGTCATGGCCAGCTTTACCAAAAGCGGTTGAAAAGGGTGTTTGACAAGAAATTTCTCCCCCGAGATTTCGAAGTAGGAGACTTGGTATTGAGAAAGATTCTGCCAATCCACACAGACCCAAGGGGCAAATGGGCACCTAACTATGAGGGTCCATATATTGTGAAGAAGGTTTTCTCTGGAGGAACCTTGATATTATCCAACATGGACGGTAAAGATCTGTCATCTCCTGTAAACGTAGACGCAGTCAAAAAATACTACGCTTGAAAGCAAACCCGGTGGACAACAAAAAGAAAAGTCCAGGAACAAATTAGGGTTAAAATAAAAAAATAATAATACCCGATAAGTTGAAAACCCTTAGGGGCAACTTAGTTAAGATAAAGGGTATCGTGGTAGACTGAAAACTCGAAAGGGCGGTCTAGGCCAAAGTTAGGGATCTTAAAAGAGAAAAACTGCAATCTGCGAAGAGTCTGTGAACTCCTCACCAGAATAAAGAGAGCTACACACGGGAAAGATCAATCCAAACATCTTCTTTAGAGGCAATGTACGAGAAGCTTCAAGTCCATAAGGATCATAGCAGAATTGAAACTCAATGGAAATCTGATCTTTATTTTCTCATTGCCATTGTACTTTTTGTCATATTTTGCAATTACCTCTTTTAGGAATTGTATCCTTATGTAAAATTACCCATTTATGGGCCACTTTATCAGCAATAAAATCTTTCTCACCAATTTATGCTTCACTTTTTTTTACTTTTTATGTTTGTTTGCAAAAGTGGAATTTTCATTCTTAATAAATATTGCATTGAGAATTATGGGATGACAATAATAACAAAAGAAAGCATAGAATTGCTCTCCGATCAAGGTGTATGAAAGATAAATGCGATCTCTAATAGGCGCATGTGTACACGAAGCATCGTCTGATCATAAAGTTCACCGGAACTCAACCAAGTCAGGGGAAACCCAAATGACCAGCACAACTTGTCTGATACGACCTTCTGGAGATGATTCAAATTTTGTCACGAGGATGTTGGGAAGTCAAACTTGACGCCCCAAACCAGAGCTCAATCACTTGGCATAAATCATCACCCCTAACCTCCATGTCCTTACATTTTTGCATGCATACCGCATCATTACATGCGCTTAGCCAGTCATCCTCGAAGACGTGAGTTCTTATGAAAGTCCTGTCCGGATTCTAACATGGTACTTAACCCCTTAATTCACTGACCTTTTATATGTCTTTTCAAGCCTGTTGCATGAGATATTCTCCCACCTTACCTTTCGTAAGGGATTTCATTGCCTTTCACGTGAAATCTTCCCTTCGCTTTCTTTTTGTAAGCGTTTCTTCGCTGTCTTTTACATGCGACAAAAATTTGTTTTGGGTATCTTCGATCAATTTGGACGCTTGATGCCTATGTGGCCAAGAACTGAATGGTCACCATACTTAAAGAATGTCATCTCCACCGTTGTGCCTGTGAGGTCAAATGATGTCCTAATACCCTATACAAGTTTCCTCTACCTTTTGCAAGAGGATGGTTATTGCCCTCAACTTATCTTTTGTGAGTCTTTCCGTGTCTCTTTCACGAAGTATCTCCACCTTGCCTTTCGCAACATATTCAACTTACCTTTAGTAAAACCTACCGTGCCTTTTGTACAGGTTCTTGTCAGCTTACCTTTTGTAAGTATCCTCTCTACCTTTTGTAGAAGAAAATTTTCTCCTAACCTTTTGTTTAGGAGTCTTTTCTACTTTTCATAGAAGAAAATATGATCGTCCTCTCCTGAGGGAGTTTCCTATCTACCTTTTGTAAAATGAATTATCACCAAACCTTTTGTTCTGGAGTCCTCTTTAACTTTTGTAGAAGGAACTTTTTCTCCTAACCTTTTGTTCTGGAGTCCTTTCTGCAGTTACAGAAGGAAATACGATCATATTCTCCCAATGGAGTCTCCTCTATTTGATGTAGAAGGAGTTACCATGTCTTAAAACCTTTTGTTTTGGAGTCCTCTCTACCTTTTGTAGAAGGAATATTTTTCCTAACTTTTTTGTTCAGGAGTTCTCTCTACCTTTTGTAGAAGGAATATTTCTCCTAACCTTTTGTTCAGGAGTCCTCTTTACCTTTTGTAGAAGGAAACATTTTCTCCAAACCTTTTGTTCAGGAGTCCTCCTTACCTTTTGTGAGAGGAAAACCAATGTTTACTCTAGAGTTCTCTCTACCTTTCGTAGAAGGAATATCTCACATTTCCATATTTTTAGAGTCCTCTCTACCTTTCATAGAAGGAATATCTCATAGTCGTTTATTTTAGAGTCCTCTCTACCTTTCGTAGAAGGAATATCTCATATATCAATATTTTAGAGTCCTCTCTATCTTTCGTAGAAGTAATATCTCACATTTCTATGTCTCTTGAGTCCTCTCTACTATTCGTAGAAGGAATATCTCACATTTCTATATCTCTTGAGTCCTCTCTATCTTTTGTAGAACAAATATCTCTTGGCCAATTATGATTCCCTATTACGAGGTGTCTCCCCTTCTGGCTGACAAGGCACTCATGTTCATTCAGCATTACATCTCAAGCATATCATCATATCCCCCTTAACCCTTCCTCACTAACAGACACCTCCTTCAAGCCATCTCACTGACTGTCTACTTTCATCCCACACCTCTCTAGTTGAAAATCCCGGGTATTCTAGTATTTAATTCTCTTCTACCATGAATGTTCGAGCACCTTTATCCTCCAGACATTCAGGTCCAAGAGGATTAAATAGAAGCAGCTGTCACACCCTCATTTTCACCTTTAGCCTTTTATACCCTACATTTTGTCATATCATACATCGTTCTATTGCATATCGAGCATGGGGGTTCACAAGGTAAGGATTGGGTTGGTTCTTTGTTTTCCCTTCCAAATAAGATATTTTGCCTATCATTGGACTACATGGATGAAAAGATACATCATCAAAGATACTCCATTGGGTCAAGTATGAGTCCAATTTGAGGTGGTCACCCAAAGATTAAGAACAGTGCAATTCAGGATCCCCGATTAGGGTTTCTAATTAGGAAAAGTCAACTGTAGTTTGACTTTTGATTAAAAAGGTGTTTTAATGATGGAATCATGGTCCATGAAGCTCATATGGCTTAATGAAGCCCACTCAAGAAGTTTCAAGACCTCAGGAGACCCAGAAGAACAACGGTCAATCCGATAGTTATCGATCATTTTGTTGACCAAAAAGTCAACTCTTCAACCATAAGGAATTTGACCTCAAGGTGTGAAGCAAAAATGTTCCTAATAACATATTACACATATCCATGAAGTTTCATGACCATTGGATCATGTATTGAGGAGTAATCGAAAAAGTCAGGAATTAGGATTTTGAAAGGGGCAAGACCGTAACTTCCTAACCACACTTCCAATTGAGGTGGTTCAAAGCTTGTTGGAAAGGTCTTGGCAAGCCTTACAAAAGTCTCACACTGGTCCATGTTCAAAAAATGCATAGATTTAGAGTTATGATAAAATTCATCACAAGAGGGAGAAAACACTTAAAAAAATTCCAAGTTTCGGGCCTTTTTAGGCATGTTTTCAGCCAACTTTGAGGAGTTTTTTTGACTTAGTTCCACTTGGAATCTGAAGATCATGAAAACATGAAAGTTGTAGAGCTCCATGAGGGATTTCTAAAAAGTACTAGAACTCCTCCATAGCCCTTGTTAGTGGAGAGTTCTGAATCCAGCAAGTTGGGGTCTCAACACTTGAGTGCACCATTTCCACTTTGTCACAAATCCACTTTTCAGCCACTTGAATCATTCTAAACCATTTGATAAAAATTTAATCTGATAATTAGAGGGAATCATGAGTAGAAATGCAGAAGAGGTGAAGGCTTGAAAGGCTTGACAAGATTGGTAAATCAAGTTGCCATTATTTTATTCAAAAGTCAAAGAGGAAAGAGAAACTTCTCAATGGAAATCTGCAGCTGCAGCCTCCCTACACTCTATCCTCACTTCAGTCGCCTCCATGACCCTTATGCCACTTTATTTATGCATCACATTGAGCCAAGGAGTTGAGGGTGCAGCTGTACCAAGTCTTGGACAAATTTTCTTCCAAAATGTCCCTCCAAGACCAAAATGCCAAATCTGCCCCAAACCCCTCTCATGGCCTATAAATAGAGGCTTCCTTCCACTCTTTTAGACACCAGATCCATCCAAAACACGAGGAACACACAACTCTCACTCTTTCCCTCTTTGCTTGAAAGTGAAGAAATTCACAAAATCACCAAAAATGACCACTTTGCATTTTTGAAACCATCATAAAAACCATATACACAAACCTAAAATCACCATTTGAAGCTATTCCAATAGTTAGTTTTATCAAAAAAACCTTGAATAAAAAATTCAACCTTCATGCCACCAAGTTTGACTTTTATGCACATTTCATGCCAAATCACTACTCAAGCCATTTTCCATCATCACAACACTTTGAACACCTTCCATTATAGTCATACTAACTGTCCAAAACCTTAAAAAACCACTGGAAATCCCTTTTCTCAAACTGTCCTCAAAAATCACTTGTTGCTTCAAAAGGAAGAAAACTCAAGGTTTGCTCAAAGGAAAGGGGAATACTTTGCTCTTGCTGCTAGCTGGCTTTTGGAGGTCTACAAGAGGTAGCTGACCTCTAACTCTTGCTTTCTCTCTGTCGCAACTGCGAAAAACACCCGGCGGAAAATAGAAGAGTCGCTACCATTTGTTATTTATCCCAAAGTGAGGGAAAGGAAACGATCAGAGAAAACCTAACGGAAAGGGAAACGACAAGGTCATCGCAACCAAGTCCTGGATATGGGAGTCGGTTACGCAAGGGGAAGGTGTGAGCACCCCTCACGTCCGTCGTACTCGACGGGATTCACGCTTGTGGTCTATCTAAGGGTGTGTTTAATCTATCTATGTTACAGGCTCACAGGACAAAAAGAAAAGAAAAGATACTCGGTAAAGCATCGCCTCTCTGTGCCTACGTATTCCCTCGTGCAATGGGAAAGTCAGAGTCAACGTAGTTCGGCAAACTACGGGTGAAAGGAGAAGGTTGCTCGCCAAGACATCACAGTCTTGTGCCTACGTATCCTCATCTGGTATGAGAAATTAGAGCAAACGTAGTTCAGGCTAACAAGAACACCGGTTGGTTCAACTGTTTTTTATCCGAGTAGGGTTAAACCTTCGTTCTAGCAGTTAGGGACAATGACTGTTTGCGGTAGAACCAAAGCTTAACAATGCTCTTTTTTATGAAAAAGGTTTTCCAACTAATCCCGAAGGAAAAAGTTTGATGTTTTGTTTTGTGTTTTTTAGTGAAGTGAATTAATTCGGTTAGTGATTCACGTTGCACTAAAGACTATGACATAGGAACAAATGCGTCACATATCGCCCCCAAACGGGACGTACACTAAACACTCTAGACAAGCGAGAGGAGACCCCTCACTCATCATTCCTCATGTGCTTAAGGCTCGTAGCACACAACGTTCGTCATATTTATTAGATGAATTAGCATGTTTTGAGATGAGAAGAGAGACACACGGAAGGTTTAAGGGAAACTCGGTCCTAATGTTGTCATGCAAAGTAGATCTAAAGTTTGGATTAAAGAGGGGAAATCTACCCTAATATTAGCATGCATGGTTTGAACCTAATCTCTACCATAATCCATCTTGAACAAGAAAGACTAGAAGTCTTAAGGGGACATGGCAAAGGAAGACAAAAGAAGAAGAAGAATCAATCAAAAGTAAGAGATGCAAACATGCAATGCAACACACAAGCAAAGGGAGGAAAAAGTGTGGGGTAAATGCCTCCACAAGCACATCTCTACTTTTATTAATGCAAGAAAGAAGCTGCAAAAAGAAATGCACACAAAGCAAAGAAATGCAAGAAGGCAACCAAACATGCGAAAGCAAGCACCAAAGAGAATGGATGGGAGAAGCAAACTTCTACGACCATCGACCATCAACCATTGGAGAAAAGTGGGAGGAAAAGAAGTGCGGGGCAACAGCCGCCACAAGCGCATCTCGACCACTCGATTCTCACACTCAAGCAAAACAAAAGAAACCGCACATCACTTCGAACAACATATACGAGAGTATGCATCCAAATGGAAAGCAAGCACACGTGTCGATGAAATCACAATTACATAATCACGAACAACGACATATATCCAAAACATCTCACTCCTAATGCATTGCACTGATCCATGATGATTCGAAGTGACACGGTACCGAAACAAGCATGAAAAACAGCAAAAACAAGCCTGCTGAAGCAGTGTAAATCGATTAACCACTGAAAAACAACTGCAGAATTGAAAATTTGATTTGGTTAATCGATTAACACCAGACGTTAATCGATTAACACTTCTCCAACAGCAGAAAACAACAACAGAAAATCACTTTTTAGCAACTTATCACTTAAGCAAACATCTACATGATCTCATAAACAATTGTGCACAAAATTAAACCAGCAAACAGCGATCTAAACAAGATGTAAACGCATCTAAACAACACCATCACAATTCATATGAATCAACATGAATCAAATCAATCAAAAATGAAGATCAACATGATTATGCAAAATAAGCTCAAAATGCAATGGATCTAGAATTCCAACCTTCGAAGCGGAGAATTGTTTCAGTTAATGTTGATTTACTTCGAACGTGTAGATCTAAACAAGAAATCCGGAATACTTCAAGATCCAAGCTAATTCTTGTAATAGAAGTGATGATCAACCAAAATCAAGCCAAATTACTCCAAATAATCACTTCTAGATCCACTTCAAAATTCATATCTGATCGCGACTTTCTATGTCTAATACAACTTAACTGCAAGTGCACAGTCTATCGCATAGTAATAAAAGATATCGATCCCACAGGGACTCGTAATCAAACTAGTGTTCTCGGGAGTTACTATGTTTAGCTAGGTCGATAATATTTAAGGGAATAATTTTTGTCACTAAAGGGAACTAAAAACGTTACTTGAATTATAATTACGAGAATCGATATGCAATAATTATGTTCTTCGGGGATTTGACAAGTTACCGGTATATAAAATATTTTTCAGAATTTATTTAAGAAGAAAATAGTGATCTAAAGACTTTCGTCTCACGATGGTTGTTGACGCTAGTCGCAACTCTAAGGCGGAACGTACGCTGTCGCTATCCCGTTCGGGATTAAAATCGCTTTTTGGAAATCTCTAAGTTCTAATCTATTTTAAAGTGCTTTCGCTGTTATTAAAACAAATGCCTAGTGTTTACTATCTGGTCTTAGCCGCAGTTGTCGCTTGTTGGTTCGTACCTTAATTAATTTCCCACTGTCGTGGCAAAACTACTTTTAAATAAGTTCTCGCTGTCGCGACGAACGTTTATTCAGTAAATAAGTTTAAACACTCAGACCATAAACAACTTTTGAAAAAGAAAGTTCTCAACCGGTTATTATCAAATCTCGTCTGAATTATTATTACATATCGATTACTCTGGTTTAGCTAGACATGGATTTGGGAAAGGTAAAACATAAATAAAAGCAGAAACTTAGAACATTCATATTACTGAGAATTAAAGTTACAATTAACGAAATAATAAAAAAACCTGTAACGTATCCAATTGGCTTTTGGCCAAATCCCAACGATGTCGGCAGGATTGTGTCTTCAAACCAATAGAGCGCACAAATGAATATTGTAGAAAATGGAATACAGGAATAAGAAAAGGAAACAAAAACAAAAAGAATGAAACTAAATTTTTGCTCTGGAAAATAATTTGGGCAGCACTTCGTTATCTGAATGCGGCTCCCTTTCTCAGCTCCCCTCCTTCCCCTTTTATAGAGGTAAAATGCTAACGGTTGTAATTTGAAGAAGGTGGACTTGGAGTCAGAAAAATTAGGGAGTAGTGGTCCATTATTTGGGACTTGGAACTGGTATTTGCACGTTTAATTGAAGCTTTGCGTTTTTGCCTGCATGACGGTCGTCATGGTGTGTGACGGTCGTCACCCGTGTGACGGTCGTCATGGCTGTGTGACGGTCGTCACAGCAGAAAAATGCGCATTCTGTGTTTTTCATGTTCTTTTCATCTAGTTTTCGTCCATATTTCATCTGTAATTGCTTCTTTTCTTCGTATTGCTTTGTTTGGACATGATCTTCGAATACCTGCAAAATATCAGACAAATAACATGGAAAAAACCCAAAATCGGATTGAAACCAGTCAAACATTAGTTGAATTATGCGTCAATATATATATATGATTTCGCGTTATCAAACTCCCCTAAGCTTGAATCTTTGCTTGTCCTCAAGTAAAACAGGAAAAAGTCGGCAAGCACGAGGCAGCTTCCTCATTCAGAAAGTTGGGAAAAACCGGGATTCTGAATAGGAACAAAACGAGTACGGTGACGACACTGGACTATAAGTCTTCGAAGGTCTCCTTTTTATGCAAATCGGTCCCAATCACGCTACTGCAGCTCGGTATCAAGGTTCTCGCGTCAAGTTTACCCTGTTTGTTCTAGCGCAATCACATTAAGCCCGTTGTCCATACACTTTCATGACAAGTCAACCTGTTAGTGAATATGATCTCATTGCTGTTTTGGTCTTTTCATTGCTCATAAGCTTATTCTATTGATTTTTCAATGAGTTTTTGTACCGTTGGGCTAAATGCTCGGGTGAGGAGCACCTAACTTAGAGGGAACATGTCTCTATACTTGGGATATATGGCTTTCTTTTCATGATTTTTCATCTTTTTGGAGATCATACACTTATTTGCATTGGTCGCTCGCTTAGAAGTGTTTAGGATGGTGCTGACTGCTTGTATAAACTACTTGGGGCTGAGTTTGCGTAGAAACTTGAAACTTTGGTACACGTAGGTAGTGAAACCGACTCGCATAAACCGGAGGTCTAAGGTGTCAGGACGGTACTGGTTTTGTTAGAATTTTCGTCTCGGAGTTTCAAAACTTGGTTTGAACTTTGGCGCATTCTCGTGATGCTTTTGCTTTTGAGGAACGACTGAAAAATTTTGTTTATGTCGAATAAAGTGGGGATATTTGCGTAACGGAAGAAGATATATAAAAGAGCTTTTATTTTCTAAAATGGGAAAATGTTTGAATTGAAATTGAAATTACTGAATTAAAAGTACAAGGGAATGGGAAATAAACGCTCTGCTCCCACACTATCTCAATTAATGTCCCCACTGATTTGAAAGAATGCGAGAGGGAAATACAAGGGAAATGAAAATACAGGAAACGGAAAATATAGTAAACAAATAAGGAAAGAAATAACTAATCACGGCCTCTGCCTCGGTCGCGTCCTCTGTCTCGTCCTCTACCTCTGGCTTGGTCGACTCGGGCCTCAAAGTTCAGTGCTCCGGTGTGATAGACATAATCTCGGAGTCCTTCGAACTGCAAGGTAAGATTCGCCAAGTTCTCAGTGATGGTTTCCTGGCCAGTTTGGAGCTGTTGCATCGTGGTTCGATGCCAAGCTTCGAACTGCTCTGCTCGCTGATTCTGTTGCTGCATCATAGCGAGTATTTGTGCTTGTTGGTCGAGGGATCGGCAGAGGTCTTCTTCAGAGTAGTCGGACTCCGGACGATGGCGGCGGCGACGGTAGGATGTGCCTTTAGAAGGAAGTGGTTGTGATGCCTCCGGTTTCTTAGTTCTGTCCAACTCATCTTGCATTTCGTCACCAGAACCTTGGGTGTTGGTTTGAGTTGGGGCAGCGGTAGTAGCAGGGGCATTGAGGTCAAAAAGCCAGTTGGCACGATCCTTTGGGTGCATCCGGGTACGTGACGGCATGATGATACTTCTGACAGTTTTGCCACGTACGACCGGGTGGTACTTTCCATCGGCCCTGGAACGGATGAGGTGAGAAGCTCTGCAATGGTCGGTGTCGAGAAATACCGAGGGAATCGTATGGAGATTCTGGAGTTGGTTGTCGAGGTTCAGCCCAAGTGCAATGGAGGTAACAATCCCGCCAAAGTAAAATGGCTTAGAGTCCCGGTTACAGTTGGCCTGAATGTGGGCCAGGAGGAACGGAGCGGCGTTGATGGGCTCGGAATTGAACACGCAGCGGAGAAAGAAGAGTTCTTTAGAGTTCACCTTATGGTTGCTATCCCTTGCGAAGATGGTGTTGCTCAGTGCTCGGTGGAAATACCGGATGGTCGGGTTGTGGATGTGTGTTGCATGCAGAGAATCCCAGCCGTCGGCATTGATTCCGGTCAATTGGTACCAGAGCGCAAAGGCTTCATGCTGAAACTGTTCGGTAATGCGGCAGTGAGCATCGTCGCCGCGAGGGAAATGTAGGATGTCGGCAATCTGGTTTTGATTCAGTTGGTAGTTCGTGCCGAACATACGGAAGCAGGCGGCGCCGGAATGTTGGTTGAGGTCGCCGCTGGAAGTGAAGTAACTGAACAAACTGAGGAACTCAAGGGTGAGTTGTTCGTAGGTCGGCTGCGGATTTGTGCACAGATGCCAAATGCCGGCTCTTTGGAGCATCCAAGTGACGCCGTCAAGGAGGCCGAGCTCCGTGAGGGATGGTATGTGCGGATAATGGGTCGGCTGTAGCGACCGTTGATGGAAGGTGATATAGTTTGCTCTCTGTTTCTCGCCGGAGTCGCCGTCGCTGAACACGATATTGCTGAGGTCTGGGGTTTCCTTGTTTCTGGCCATGGTTGGAGGATGCTGGGGAAATGGGGATTAAGTTGGTTCTGTGGAATGAAAAATGTCACAGAAGTGGATTAGGAAGTTGAAATGGGAGTTGGGATTATATGTAGCAAGGAGGGAAAACGAAAGTTGGAAGTGGGGTTTGAGTGTGTGATGATTGGAAGTTGAATAGATGGGAGTGGGGGAGAAAACGCAACCTCTGTTATAGCAGATAACAGTTTTGGACTCGTGACGATCGTCACACATCTGTGACGGTCGTCACCCGTGTGACGGGCGTCAGGCTTCTGTGACGGTCGTCACACCAGCAAAATCTGCAGAACGCAGAATTTTGCTATAGGGGTGCTCTTGTCATGGTTTTAAGGTGTATAATTGATATGGCAATGTATTAAATCGGCCAAGAAACATATGATAACATAAAAACAGAATAAAGGAAATTGAAATAGCATGTAATTAAAATGATTGTTTGTAATGTAATACATAAGGGAAATTAAACAATGTGAAAATCAAAATAATTGAAAACGGACGAAAAACAGAAAAAATTAAACTAAACTAAAGCTAAAATTTCAGTCTTTTTGTGCCTTCAATTCGTCAAACTTCCGGGCGTAGTAGTCGAGCTGGTCACAAACTAAGTCCATGAAGACTACGAGTTCGCTGTGTATGCTTGTGATGTCTTCTCTTACGGTGGTCAGGGCTGCGTCGACGTTGTCTAATCGGTTCAGAACAATATCCATTTTGTCTGTGGTTTCCTCAGGAATGGGCTCAGGATAGGCGTTGTAATGCGGAGGGGTCTCAGGGTCTACCTCAGCTTCGGATACAGCATCCTCATAGTACATATAATCATGTGCTTCAGAGATATGATCACTGTCGTACATGTAGTTCTGTGGTGTTGATTGAGGTGAAGGAGGTCCCATAGGCTCATCCAATTCATAAACCCAATTGTCCTTGTTATGGATACTTGTCATCTGATGATTTGGCAATGTGAATAGCTGGACGGGTTTTTCATTGATAAGGTACTCGTAAGGTCCAGGTCCCATGGTTCTTAAAATGCGCCTGTTAAAGCAAAACTGGATATTCATGGGTCAGATGGTGCCAAAACTAGTGCTTGCATTTAGGTGGAATCTAAGGCCAAGCTCGTGGGCAATCATTGTCACGAGGCCTCCTATTAAAATAGGTGATTGTGGTTCCTGAGTGAGGCGTAGGAAGGATCTCATCATGAAAGGTATGGCATTCACTGTACGGCCCTGAGAAGCACATAACATGATAAATAACTCTTCTTTAGATATTGTAGTAATATTTTCTTCTTTACCGAAAAGGGTGTGAGCTAGGATCTTATGAAAGTATCTGAAAGCGGGGTTATGAATCTCATCGTTATACATGCCATTTGGGTCAGGGTAATAGTCGCCTGTGATTCTACCCCAGAACTGGTTGAGTTCAAAATCAAGATCGTCATCTTCGGCACTGATGAACACATGTGGTCCGCTAGGAAATCCTAGGAGGTTAGCTAGTGACATACGGCTATGGGTTTGGTCCATTCCAAACATCCTGAAGGTGATCATCTCTGTGTTTGATCCAAAACCATAGTTGGGTAAGTACCTGAAGGAACTAAGGAATTCGTAGGTGAGGTCCTTATAGGTAGCAAAACGGGTTTTCAAGGAGGTGTTCTCCCAGCCTAGTTGATTAAACAGGAATTGAATGCTATCAGTAATTCCTAGTTTCTCCATGGTAGACTTATCATAATACAGTGTTAAGATTATGTCTCTCTTAATTAATGCTTCAAATCTTGCCTTTTGAGCTAATCCTCGAAAATGAACATTTGTGAAGTCGTACGCGGCCATACTCGCAGGTTAGTCGGAGAAAAACAGGAGGAAGGTTTTGAAGGCTTTTAAAATCCTGAAAAGTTTAAAACAGAAATTTGAAGTCAGAATTTTTAGAAACAAAAGGTGGTAAAAAACAAAATTTAAATAAAAGAGAAAAATAAAATAAAATAAAATAAAGTAAAAATAGTAGCAATTTTAAGTTTAGAATTTTTGTTAAAATTTCAAAGTGAGATTTCAAATAAAAATGAAAATGAAATACAGTAAAGAGGGAGATACGGGAAAATTTGGTTGCCTCCCATTAAGCGTTGTTTTTAACGTCTAAAGCCTGACGATAGCTTGGTGACAAGCTATTCGGGTGTTTGAGCAGGAAGCTCGAGCAATGTTATACTGCTGACTTGAGGGCTGTTTTCGTTCTTATTATAATGTTTTAGACGTTGCCCGTTTACGATAAACGGTGCATTCGTCTTATCAGTAATTTCAACAGCTCCACTTTGAAGTACTTTAGTCACTTCAAAAGGTCCAGACCACCTAGATTTTAGTTTACCTGGGAAGAGTTTTAATCTTGAATTAAATAGAAGTACGATGTCTCCCACGCTGAATTGTTTCTTGACTGAACGTTTATCATGTCATCTCTTAGTTCGTTCTTTGTAGATACGGGCATTTTCGTAAGCGTCCAATCTAAGTTCTTCTAATTCGTGTAAGTTCAAGATTCGTTTCTCTCCTGCCTCAGTGTAGTTGAAATTAAGTGTCGTAATGGCCCAGAAGGCTTTATGCTCTAATTCTACAGGGAGATGACAGGATTTACCGTAAACTAATTTGTAGGGTGTAGTACCTATTGGTGTCTTAAAAGCAGTCCTATAAGCCCATAAAGCTTCATTTAGCTTTGATGACCAATCTTTACTTGAGGTAGCACAGTCTTTTCCAATTTTTGTTTTATTTCCCTGTTCGAGACCTCTACTTGTCCGCTAGTTTGCGGATGATAAGGTGTGGCTACTCGGTGTCGGACTTCATATTTAGAAAGAAGTTTATCAAAGATTCGCGATATGAAGTGTGATCCGCCGTCACTAATGACGAGTCTGGGTACACCGAATCTAGGAAAGATTGTGTTTTTGAAGAGTTTGATTACTACTCGTGCCTCATTTGTTGGAGCAGCAATGGCTTCTATCCATTTAGACACATAGTCTACAGCGACGAGTATGTAGTTATTACCAAAAGAAGACGGGAATGATCCCATGAAATCTATTCCCCATACGTCAAAGATTCCTACCTCTAAGATTCCTTTCTGAGGCATTTCATCGCGTCGTGAGATGTTGCCCGTTCGTTGGCATCGATCACATTTTAGCATAGCGATGTGAACGTCTTTCCAGAGGTTAGGCCAGAATAAGCCGGCTTGGAGAATCTTAGCGCACGTCTTGGATGTACTGGCATGACCACCATATGGTGCTGAATGGCATTGGGAAATGATATTTTCTATTTCTTCCTCTGGGATACAGCGACGGTATATGTTGTCGGCCCCTCTCTTGAAGAGTAGAGGTTCGTCCCAATAATAGTGTTTCAGATCGTGGAAGAATTTATTCTTTTGCTGATAAGTGAGATCCGGTGGAAGCACGCCTGCAGCTAGGTAGTTAACGATGTCAGCATACCAAGGTAATGTGACTTGGGCATAGACGGCTTCTACGGCTTTTTCGAGTTCTGGATCTTCCGAGATTAAGTTAGGCATGTCACTTTCTAATTTGGCTATCAGATGTTCGTACGGAAAATCGTCATTTATCGGTACTGGTTCATGTTTGATGCCTTCTATTCGGGATAAGTGATCTGCAACAACGTTCTCGGTTCCTTTCTTATCTTTGATTTCTAAGTCAAACTCTTGTAATAATAGGATCCATCTCAATAATCTTGGTTTGGCATCCTTTTTGCTTATTAGGTACCTAATGGCAGCGTGGTCTGTGTATATGATAATTTTTGCTCCTACTAAGTAAGAACGGAATTTGTCAAGCGCAAATATAACTGCTAGAAGTTCCTTTTCTGTTGTAGCATAGTTCATTTGGGCAGGATCTAAGGTTCTACTGGCGTAGTAGATGGCATGGAGCTTCTTATCCTTCCTTTGTCCTAGAACTGCGCCTACAGCATAATCACTCGCATCGCACATGATTTCGAACGGTAGTCGCCAATCGGGTGGTTGCATAATCGGTGCGGTGATAAGGGTTGATTTTAATGTTTCGAATGCTTTTAGACAGTCGTCTTCAAAGACGAACTCAACATCTTTCATCAACAGGCCGGTCAAAGGTTTTGTGATTTTTGAAAAATCTTTTATAAATCTTCGGTAGAAACCGGCATGTCCTAGAAAACTCCGTATTTCTCGTACGGATTTTGGAGGTTGGAGGTCTTTTATAATCTCTATTTTAGCTTTGTCGACCTCAATTCCTTTATTTGATATGACATGTCCTAGAACTATTCCTTGTCGGACCATAAAATGGCATTTTTCCCAATTTAGGACGAGGTTCACTTTTACACAACGTTCTAATACCATTTCTAAGTTTTGTAAGCATCCTTCGAAACTTTGTCCACATACTGAGAAATCGTCCATAAATACTTCCATGATGTCGTCTATGAAATCTGCGAAGATTGCCATCATGCATCTTTGGAAGGTTGCTGGAGCATTACAAAGTCCGAACGGCATTCGGCGGTAAGCAAAAGTACCATAAGGACATGTGAATGTAGTCTTTTCTTGGTCATCAGGATGAATGGGAATTTGGAAAAATCCTGAATAGCCATCTAGATAGCAGAAATATGAATGTTTGGCTAATCCTTCCAACATTTGGTCTATGAAGGGTAAGGGGAAGTGATCTTTTCGTGTGACTTTGTTAAGCTTTTTATAATCAATGCACATCCTGCTTCCAGTCACGACTCTTTTTGTTATTGATTCGCCTTTTTCGTTCTTAACTACTGTGACTCCTCCTTTCTTAGGTATGACATGAACTGGGCTAACCCATTCACTATCGGAGATTGGATAGATGATTCCTGCATCTAGCAATTTCTTTACTTCATCTCTGACTACAGTGCTTAGGATGGGGTTCAGTCTCCTCTGATGCTCTCTAGAGGTTTTACAGTCTTCCTCTATTGTAATTCGATGCATACAGATCGAAGGGCTTATACCTTTTAGATTGCTTATGTTATAGCCTAACACTGTGGGGTACTTCTTTAGGACTTCTAATAGCTTTACGGTTTCTAGTTGTCCTAAGTCGGCGTTGACTATCACTGGTCTTTTTAGTTCATCGTCTAGGAATTCATATCTAAGGTTTTTGGGTAGTGTTTTAAGTTCTAAAGATGGGTTCTTCGGACCTGGCATATGGTTTGGGGTTAGTGCTAAGCTTTCGCTTAGACTGTCGTCTTTATACGGTTTACGCCAATCATCGTCTTCAGAAATATCAGGTATTTGAATCTTTATTATTTCTGAATACGTGGTCTCTTCATTTTCAAGTTCTCTTATGCATTCGTCAATTACATCTACTAAATAGCAGGTATCGTCTATGGCTGGTGCTTGTAAGAACTTGGTGAGAATGAACTCTATCTTTTCTTCTTCTACTTTGAATGTTAGCCTTCCTTTCTTCACGTCTATAATAGCTCCGGCTGTAGCTAGGAACGGTCTTCCTAGGATAATTGGGGTAACAGAGTCCTCTTTGATGTCCATGATTATGAAGTTGGTTGGGATGTAGAATTGTCCTATGCGTACTGGAACGTTTTCCAGTATTCCAACGGGATATTTTACTGATCGGTCAGCCAATTGTACGGACATTTTAGTTGGTCTTAAGTCTCCCATATTCAGCTTTTTGCATATAGATAAAGGCATAACACTGATACTGGCTCCTAAATCGCATAGAGCTTTGTCTATTATGAACTTTCCTATGACGCAGGGTATGGAGAAACTACCTGGGTCTTTTAATTTAGGAGGCATGCGGTTTTGAATAATAGCGCTACACTCTACAGTAAGTGTAACTGTTTCGTTATCCTCGATCTTTCTCTTATTTGACAGGATTTCTTTAAGAAATTTAGCGTATGACGGCATTTGAGTGATCGCTTCTGTAAAAGGAATAGCGATACTCAACTGCTTAAGGAGCTCTACAAATTTCTTAAATTGTCCTGAAGTTTTGGAGTTTATTAGTCTTTGAGGATAAGGGATAGGTGGTTTATATGGCGCTGGAGGTGCTTGCGTTTTTTCACTTGCGGTGTCCTCCTTCTCGTTGTCTTCCTTCTTCTCTAACTCGGATTCCTTTTCTGCTTGTTCAGTTGGCTTTTGTTGCATGGCTGAGTTTTCGGTTCTCAGATCGATCGGTTCGTCCAATTCTTTTCCGCTTCTTAATATGACAGCATTTGCTTGACCTTTTGGATTTTGTTCGGGTTGTCCAGGAAATGTGCCTGCGGGTGCAGCAGCAGAGGCTTGTTGTTGAGCCACTTGTGATATCTGTGTTTCTAGCATTTTGTTGTGGGTGGCTAAAGCGTCTACTTTTCCGGTCAGCTGTTTAATTTGCTCGCTAGTGTGTATGTTTTGATTTAGGAATTCTTTGTTTGTTTGAGCTTGAGTTGCTATGAATTTTTCCATCATCAACTCGAGGTTTGATTTCCTAGGTGCAGTCTGAGCAGCAGCTGGTTTCTGATATCCTGGCGGAGCAGCAGGCATCTGCAATGCATTATCGCTTTTGTAAGAAAAGTTTGGATGATTTCGCCAACCTGGGTTGTAGGTATTTGCGTAAGGATTTCCTTGAGCATAATTTACTTGGTCTGGCGGGATTCCGGCCAGCAATGGACATTCGGGCGCATTATGAGTGGTGATTCCGCATAACTCACAGTTTGGAGTTACGGCAGCGACTGTTGCAGTGGTGTTAACGGTCAGACTGTCAACTTTCTGTGCTAGAGCATCTACTTTAGCGTTGAACTTTTCAAGGCTGCTGATCTCGTACATCCCACCTTTCGCTGCGGGTTTCTCTGCTGGAATGCGTTCACCTCCCCATTGGAAGGGTTCTGAGACATCTTTTCGATTAGCTGATAGGCTTCGTCGTATGGCTTATCCATAAGTGCACCGCCCGCGGCGGCGTCTACCGTTAATCTGGTGTTGTATAAAAGCCCATTATAGAAAGTATGGATCGTCACCCAGTCTTCTAGACCGTGGTGAGGACATGTTCTCATCATATCTTTGAATCGTTCCCATGCTTCGTAAAGAGATTCAGTATCTTTTTGTCGAAATCCGTTGATTTGAGCTCTAAGCATAGCAGTTTTGCTTGGCGGAAAATATCTTGCTAAGAAGACGTTCTTCAACTGTCCCACGTCGTGACGGAGTTGGATGGTAAGGATTGTAACCATGTCCACGCTCTATCTCTAAGAGAGAAAGGGAAAAGACGAAGTCTTATTGCGTCTGGAGTTACTCCATTTGCTTTCACTGTGTCTGCGTATTGAACAAACTTCGTTAAATGTTCGTTTGGATCCTCAGTTCCATTTCCTGAGAATTGGTTTTGTTGTACAGCTGACAGCAATGACGGTTTCAGCTCAAAATCGTTTCGAGTAATAGTTGGGGCAGCAATGCTACTTCTAGGCTCCATCTGAGAGGGTGTAGCATATGCCTTCAGCGGTTTGTTTTGAGGTCCTTCAGCCATCTTTGATTCTTCTTCGGATTTGGGAATGTGAGTGAGAGGATCGGGAATGTTATGTTTTTGTTGGTATTCAATGATGCGACTTCTTAAATGTAAGAAGCGCTCTAGTTCTGCGACTGACGGTTTTAAGATATCGCCTTGTGGGCGATTACTTGGCATACAATCGACAGAACCAGTAAAGGGAAAATAAAATTGTTAACCTAGTCTATACGGCGTAACAGAAGGTTACACTATTGACTAAACGGGTCCCCGACAACGGCGCCAAAAACTTGATCGCGACTTTCTATGTCTAATACAACTTAACTGCAAGTGCACAGTCTATCGCGTAGTAATAAAAGATATCGATCCCACAGGGACTCGTAATCAAACTAGTGTTCTTGGGAGTTACTATGTTTAACTAGGTCGATAATGTTTAAGAGCATAATTTCTGTCACTAAAGGGAACTAAAAACGTTACTTGAATTATAATTACGCGAATCGATATGCAATAATTATGTTCTTCGGGGATTTGACAAGTTACCGGTATATAAAATATTTTTCAAAATTTATTTAAGAAGAAAATAGTGATCTAAAGACTTTCGTCTCACGATGGTTGTTGACGCTAGTCGCAACTCTAAGGCGGAACGTACGCTGTCGCTATCCCGTTCGGGGTTAAAATTGCTTTTTGGAAATCTCTAAGTTCTAATCTATTTTAAAGTGCTTTCGCTGTTATTAAAACAAATGCCTAGTGTTTACTATCTGGTCTTAGCCGCAGCTGTCGCTTGTTGGTTCGTACCTTAATTAATTTCCCACTGTCGTGGCAAAACTACTTTTAAATAAGTTCTCGCTGTCGCGACGAACGTTTATTCAGTAAATAAGTTTAAACACTCATAGCATAAACAACTTTTGAAAAAGAAAGTTCTCAACCGGTTATTATCAAATCCCGTCTAAATTATTATTATATATCGATTACTCTGGTTTAGCTAGACATGGATTTGGGAAAGGTAAAACATAAATAAAAGCAGAAACTTAGAACATTCATATTACTGAGAATTAAAGTTACAATTAACGAAATAATAAAAAAACCTGTAACGTATCCAATTGGCTTTTGGCCAAATCCCAACGATGTCGGCAGGATTGTGTCTTCAAACCAATAGAGCGCACAAATGAATATTGTAGAAAATGGAATACAGGAATAAGGAAAGGAAACAAAAACAAAAAGAATGAAACTAAATTTTTGCTCTGGAAAATAATTTGGGCAGCACTTCGTTATATGAATGCGGCTCCCTTTCTCAGCTTCCCTCCTTCCCCTTTTATAGAGGTAAAATGCTAACGGTTGTAATTTGAAGAAGGTGGACTTGGAGTCAGAAAAATTAGGGATTAGTGGTCCATTATTTGGGACTTGGAACTGGTATTTGCACGTTTAATTGAAGCTTTGCGTTTTTGCCTGCATGACGGTCGTCAAGGTGTGTGACGGTTGTCACCCGTGTGACGGTCGTCATGGCTGTGTGACGGTCGTCACAGCAGCAAAATGCGCATTCTGTGTTTTTCATGTTGTTTTCATCTGGTTTTCGTCCATATTTCATCTGTAATTGCTTCTTTTCTTCGTATTGCTTTGTTTGGACAAGATCTTCGAATACCTGCAAAATATCAGACAAATAACATGGAAAAAATCCGAAATCGGATTGAAACCAGTCAAACATTAGTTGAATTATGCGTCAATATATATATACGGTTTCGCGTTATCAATATCCAAGCTTGCACGGAAATAAAATGGAAAAATGGAGATGATGAGGATGATGGATGAAGGTTTGAGCTCAAGAATTCATTGATTCCAATGGAGAATCAAGGAATTCTAATGGAAGAGAGCTTTGGTGAAGGTTTTGGAAAATGGAAAGTTGAGAGAAACTTGCGAGAATTCAGATGAATTCTGAAAACGAATGAAATTATGAAGATTAGATGTGTGAGGTTTGGAGTAAACCAATTAAATACCCCTTAGGTTTGGATCCAAATGAGAGGTTTGGAATGTGATTTGTGAAATTTGGTTTGGAATGAGGAATGGGAGTTTGGAGGGAAAATGAAATTAACCAAAATTCAAGATGGTTCTAGATCCTTCCCAAGGTGTAAAATTGAATTTCCAAGTGATAAAAATTGGACCCCAAAGTGACCCCCTTTGAAAATTCACGTGCAGAGGCAAAATCTGCACTAGTTAATCGATTAACAATTTGGGTTAATCGATTAACACTGTTAAAAATTCAAATCTGGCCTGATTTTGATTTGGTTAATCGATTAACACATTCGGTTAATCGATTAACACCTTCAAAATTTTGAATTTGACGCCTTTTGGAGGCAGCTTCTGAAACTTGCTCTTGAATATCATAACCATGAAGATGCTTGAGATAGCCTGAATGCTGCTTTCTGAGCTGAAAATACCCTGCAAAATAAAATAAAATTGGTCGCCCGACCGCTGGGCAAAATAAATGCCAGAGCCTCTGATGCTCGCTGTTCAGGTTCATGCACTGAGATGAAAACTGAATCACAGGAAAATCTTGATCCCGTGTCTCAAGAATGAATGTTATTCAAATGCAGAAATGCGAAAGTGCAAAGAAACAAAAGTCAGATGCTGCTAAAATGGAAAGGCAAATTTTGGGGTGCTACAGCTGCCCTTATTCAAACAACTTGGATCTGAAGGGATGAAAAGCATCCGCTTTCAAACATTCAAGATATAAGGTGATTGAATATAAAAGAACCCGGAAATTTGCACCATGCGGGGATGCCAAAGAGCGAATACCAACCAAGAGTTGGAATACGACACGCTGGGGGATAACAATCCAATACGAACAAAATTTCATCCAAAAGATACCAACCAAGAGTTGGGATAACAATCAAAGGATACCAACCAAGAGTTGGGATAACGAACAGAGGATATCAACCAAAAGTTAGGATACAACCAAAGATACCAACCAAGAGTTGGGATAACGACTCCCACAAGATACCAACCAAGAGTTGGGATAACGACCCTGCTGTGGAACAAAAGAGAAAATTAACCAAGCAGCCTTGTGGCGACTTCATTGGGGAAAGAGTAGACTAACCAGACGACTCTGGATGGGATAAACATCCATCCCAAGATATCATCCAAAAGACGGGATAATACTTACTCTCCAGGGATAACAACCAAGCACTACCAACCAAGAGTTGGAATCACCACAACACTAACCGAAATTTAAATGGCGAGGCGACTTCGTTGGGGAAGTATGCTGACCAAAAGTCAGAATCATCAACCAGGAAACCAAGGTTACCAACCAAGAGTCGGAATAATGTCAACAAGACAACCAAAACGGATATTACGACCTTGCTGGGGAATCAAAGACTACCAACCAAAAGTTGGGATAACGTCAACCAAACCTTACCAGGCAAAAGTTGGGACAACAATTCCGCTGAGGAATAGAGGAGGACTAGCAACCAAAAGTAGGAATAACAAATCCAGGAAAGGAAAACTGCCAACCAAAAGTCAAAATAACAGCAACACGAGAAGACTACCAACCAAAAGTTGGGATAACATCCAATCAAGCGACAGACTACCAACCAAAAGTTGGGATAACAACTGCAGGGGATAACATCCAACCAAAAGTTGGGAAACAAGACTACTAACCAAAAGTTAGGATCATTATGAAAATATTATCATCGACCAAAAATCTGAACAAAAGCTACTAACCAAGAGTTAGGATGCCAGGATGAATCCTCATCGACCAAAAGTTGGAACAAGAGCTACTAACCAAAAGTTAGGATCGCCGGGGATGCTAAATGAAGCTGACTCCACAACAGAAGACTACCAACTAAAAGTTGGGATGATCATCCAGAACTACCAACCAAGAGTTGGAATAAAAGGCTACTAACCAAAAGTTATAATAGAAGCTACTAACCAAGAGTTAGAATAGAAGCTACCAACCAAGAGTTAGAATTGCCAACCATGCTAAATGAAAACGAGCTGACCACAACAAAGGTTACCAACCAAAAGTTAGAATCCCCGATTTTGCTGAGGAAAATAAGGATTAACCACCAAAAGTGGGAATAACATCCAAACACCAATGGGTCACCAACCAAGAGCCGGAATGAAACAAAGATTACCAACCAAGAGTCTGAATAAGGACTCTGCATAGGGAATCGAAGATTACCAACCAAAAGTTGGAAAAACGCACCCAGAACAGGCATGGAATGGAACCAATCCGACTAACCCAGCAAAGACATCCTCGATAAGAGAAGTTTACACCAACGGCTCTGCCAAGGAACATTGATTCAACCACCACTCTGTTGGGGGGAAGTATCTGGCCAACAGACTCGACCAGGGAAGACAACACTCGCAAGCGACTCACCTGGGGAGAACAAAGACATTTAACCAAATGACCCAGCTGAAGAAGAAGACGTTTGACCAAACGAATGACTAGGAACAATCCACCAACATGAATAACCCAAAGATCCACCCTGACACGGATAACACGAAAACCTCTTGAATCAAACAACCTCTGCTGAAAAGGCATCCGGTCCTAAAGATACCAATCCTGGCTTATGCTTCAATGCATATGTTTGAAAATTGCACAATGCTCCATATGAAATGGAAATGCTACGCATTTGGGAGGATGCTATGCAAAAATGCAAATGCAAAGGAACCACCCCAGCAACATAAATGCTGGAGAGAAGCGACCAATTATGCCGGGGAGAAATAGGACGTGCTGAGTATGATCTGACTCATACTAGGGAACAAACAAGCCATGGATGACCTCCTTGTAAAGCACCTCCCGGATACCACCGTTCTAAAACGAACAAAAATCTACTCCGCTGGGAATCAAAACTCTGCTGAGGAAAATGCCCTGGATGGCTTCCTAGAAAACATCTCTTGTGGGGATCAAATGCTTAGGCTGGGGAAACGCCCGGAACAGCCTTCCAACACTCTGGGGAATAAACACACTCAACCAGGGAGAACTGTTCAGAATACGACCCTACCGGGAAGTAAAGTAAACTGTTGGGAAGTAGCTTCATTCTGCTTGGAAAGAAATTCCACCCTACTGGAGAATATCAGATACTTTTACTGAGAACTCCACTCTACCGAGAAATGGATCACGCTTCGCTTAAACATCCGTCACGTCGAGGGAATCAACACTGAACTCTGCTCGAGGAAGAGACCCTGAATATCGATACTACCGGGAAAACACCAGAAAGTCGACTCCGTTAGGGAGAGGGCGTAGAAAACGTTGCCTCTACTGGAGAATAATACGCTGAGAACAAACCCACCCAGTCGGGGGTTAGCCTTTGCAGGGAGACGAAACCCCATTCCGCTGGAGATTCACTACACACCTATGCTGGTGATACCTGACCTGATAGTGAGACTCTGTGGGTAAGACAAAATCTCTGTTAGGGGAGAAATGGATCTGTATTATAACTTCAATGTCGTGGAGGAACACATCTGCTGGGGAGAGCGGACATCCTGCAATAAAACAAAAGAATGCACGCACGCGAAATGGTTACCTCAGTTACCATTCATGACACTTACCACGCGATCCAAGTCATTTGCTTTCACTATGCTCTGTAAAGCCTCATGTTTTCACTTGCAGTGTTTATCAAAATATTGGACGTTTTTGCAAACAAAACAGTGAAAGTAAAACAAGAAATGAAAAGCTCTTTGACTGAAGTGAATACTTTATTGATAAAAGGCCTGTAAATAGGCAAATTACAATTCGGATGCAATTCCTAAAAAGAGGCAATTGCGTAAAAGCAAAAGAATATATAAAAATGTTGGCAACATGGAAACAGACAACCACCATGTGTCGATTCGGCTATGACCTGTATGTCTTTGATGTGCCCCGTGTTTCGCCTTCTGAAAAGACTGACTGGACTAATTCCTTTCCTTCGGGATAACTGCTCGTAAGCTTACAGATCGAATGCATACCGTAGTAGTTTTCTTTCAAATCCCTAACTTTTTCCTAGATCTACCTTTCGGGTTTTCAATCCACCGGGATACCCATTTTTTCCAAAGTCGTCTTTTCAGGTTTTCAACTTTGCGGGTTTACATCTTTCCTTTTTGTCCTTAATTTTTCCCGAACCTTCTCTTTTTATGGTTCGCCGGGATGCCCCATTTTTTCTTAGACTTTTCTTTTTCCGTCCAGCGAGTCTCTTTAAGCAAAGTATTTTTTAACCACGTCTGCGGTCACAGGGGACGAAAAATCTTCACCATCCATGGTAGATAGTAATAAGGCTCCGCCAGAGAAAACCTTTCTTACCACATACGGACCTTCATAGTTAGGATCCATTTTCCCCTGTGATCTGTCTAAGGAGGAAGGATCCTTTTCAACACCAAATTACCCGTCTGGAAGCACCAAGGACGCAATTTCTTATCAAAGGCTTTCTTCATCCTACTCTGGTACACCTGGCCATGAGCAATAGTCGCCAGTCTCTTCTCGTCAATCAAGCTCAGCTGATTCAACCTGGTTTTCACCCACTCAGCTTCGTCAAGCTTTACATCTGACAATACCCTTAAAGAAGGAATCTCAACTTCCAATGGCAGAACTGCTTCCGTATCATACACCAGTGAGAAAGGAGTTGCCCCGGTTGATATACGCACCGAAGTACGATAACCGTGAAGAGAAAAGGGCAACATCTCGTGCCAATCCTTATAGGTTACTACCATCTTCTGCACGATCTTCTTGATATTCTTGTTAGCTGCCTCAACAGCGCCATTCATCTTTGGACGATATGGAGAAGAATCGTGATGCTCAATCTTGAAGTTCTGACACAGTTCCTTCACCATTTTGTTATTCAAATTTGAACCATTATCAGTAATGATTCTCTCAAGAATCCCATTGTCGCTTATGCGAAAATAAGGTGCCGGCACAACAGAAGAGTCGCCACCTTTCGTTATTTATCCCTCAGAACGGGAAAGGAAACGATCAGAAAAACCTAACGAAAAAGGGTAAGACAAGGTCGTCGCAACCATTGTCTGGGTTCGGGAGTCGGTTATGCAAGGGGAAGGTATTAGCACCCCTCACGTCCGTCGTACTCGACGGGATCCACGCTTGTTGTGTTTACTTGGACGGGTTGTCTTTATCTATCTACCTATCAAGGCTGGCTCAAAAAGAAAAGAAAAATGACTCGGCAAAGTGTCGCACTTTATGCCTACGTATTCTCATCGGAGAACGAGAAATCAGAGTCAACATAGTTCGACCTACAACGGGTTATAGGGGGAGGTAGCTCGCCAATACATCAGTATTGTGCCTACATACTCTCAACAGGTATGAGAGATCAGAGCTTACGTAGTTCGGGAAACTACGGTTTATTTCCTGTCTTTTACGAAAGAAGTGTTTTTTATTGTGTTTGCAATTTCAATCGCACTAAAGACTATGACCTGAGAGTGAATGCGTCGCATGTCACCCAAAGGGTACCATACTAAACATCCAGACTGTGGAAAAGAAACTCTCCCACAATCCTTTCTCAGATAGCTTAAGGCTCGTAACGTACGAAGGAAATCATTCATGATTATTGTATCTTAAACTGTTTTGAGATGAGAAGAGAACAGGCCCAACTAGGAGGGAGACTATTAAGTCCTACTGTTGTCATGCCAAGGATTCATCCTATGGTTGATGTTTGAACAGGGAACTCCTAGAAGTTGTCATGCATAGGTTTCAACCTAAAGTTCTATCATCAATTCCTCATCAAAGGAAATGAGAGTCCTAAGGGATCATGTCAATGATACACCAAAACAGACAAAGCATCAGCTTAAACTATAAAATGCATGCAATGCAAGTGAGGGAGGAAATGTGTGTGGGGCTTCAGCCTCCACAAGCTCATCTCAACCTCAAGCCAGAATGAATAACAGTAATCATACTAAAAGATAAAACACGCTATCAAGCAAATTACAGTAAACTGCAATCATACAGAAGAAATGAAATAAGATGCCATCAGGCAAACCAAACCACATGGGCAAGGGAGCAGGGCTCTACCGAATACCCGCAAGCAAAGCCACACAGTAACAGTACAAGTAGAGGGAGCAACTCAACCTCTAGTGCAATCATGCTCCTAGATTCTACCTAGTCTAGATATGAATTTATTCTAATGCATCAAGCAAGTCAAACAAAACACATCAATACAGAGAAGAAAACAGAAAAGAAAGCAGATCAACTCCTCTCTCAACTCCAAGCTTCAGCTCTTCCAACAGCAACTCAGTCTTCAGACTTCAATCACTCTTGACAAATATCAATCTCCTTTTCCAGGTTTCAACCCTTCAACATAAGTTTCAACTTATCTTCTTCTTTAAGCTTCAGCTCCTTAATCAGTTCCACCTTCAGGTTTCACTGTTAACCACAAGTATCAACTTGATTCCTTCAGGATCTTCAAGCTTCAGCTCTTCAGAATCAATCTCAATTGAATCCACTTCCTAAGTATCAACTTAGTCTTCAAGCTCTCAAGCTCTTCTTGCTTTACCAGTCTCAACTTGGTCTTCTCTTACTGCAAGCTTCAGCTACTCAGGGTAATCTTTGATCACTTAGAAGTATCAACTTCATCCTTCAGTCTTCAAGCCTCAGCTCTTCATTAAGTCTTTACTGGATCTTCATTGGGTCTTCAAGTATCAACTTGCTCTTGTTCTTCAAGCTTCAGCTGGAATGGCACTGCTCAAGGACTCATCCTCTTCCACATTCTTCAATGAAGTCTTCATCTTCACGCTCCCTCTCAACATCTCTCAAGATACTCAAACCAGAGGAAATCACTTAACTGGATAAGCTAGGGTGTTAAACTGCTTATTGACCACCAAAGGTGACCTATAAGGGTTTAACATCAGGAGAATGGTCCCCTCAAAAGTTCTACTTCCTAGGTACCATCACTTATCCCTCCCAAGGAGAGAGGTGAATACCATGGAAGGACTTTGAATCATAGGGAGGAATGGAGGTGAAAGATACCATCCATGTTTAAGAAAGAAGTTAACTAGGTCTAAACTCTTCCTAATTCCTAACCCTAAAACAACAACAAAACAAATAAGATTCTCAAGCTCTCAAGCTCCTTCTTCAATCTCCAAGTCTTCTACTATGCTCCTCAATGCTCCTCAAAGCAAGACCAAGCTCTCCAAGCCCACAAAGCAAAGCAATCAAAAATACAAACCCACAAGGGCAACACAAACAATCATCACTTACAAAAATCAATCAAAAATAGTATACTACTATTTAAAATCTAACATAATTTCTAGGGGATCCTATATACCTACCCTTAATACCCTATATGTCCCAATACCTATCTTGACTTAGAAACCCAAAATTCTAGTGTTATTGTGGACCTATGTTAAGGATTGACCTAATTCTACACAACCTAATGTCATCTAATCAAAACTAACCTAAAATTCATCACAAAATTATGGAATAAATCCAGAGGGGAGATAAAGTCCTAATCTAACTATCCTAAAAAGAATGACCTAAAAATATGAAGGGAACTAGCTAAAAAAAATTCTACAAATCTATGCATCAACATAAAAGAATTAAAAAGCTATTAAAAGAGAAAATACACAAAAAATATTAAAAATGCATGAAATGCAAATATTTTTATTTGACAATTTTATAGACATGAACATGAAATGGGAGAAAAAATCCCCATGCAAAAATCATTAATTTTCTATTTATTATGATTTTTTCAAAGATTGAAATAAAATGGAGAAAAAGAAATTAAAATGTAAAAACTGTGGTGTAACTAGCAATGATATGTAGTGTATATGGATGATGGGCCCAGAATAGGGGTGTAAACAGAAATGCGCTTAAGCCCCTATTAACTCAGAAAAACAAAATAAAATCATAAAGAAAAAAGAAAAAGATGCGGTGCGTTTAGTAAGCAGAATCAGTTCAAAACACAATTGGGCTCGTGAGGGTGGTGTGGATAGTGATTAAAACACTTAGGCCCAGCATCTCCGTTTAATGAAACGGAGTGTTTCATTCTTTCTCAGACTTTCCCTCTTAATGCTGAGGTTCAATCGTGGCCACTGGATCTGGATGTGGTCAATGAGTCCAACATAATCTGACGGATAAGGGATCATCTTCAACCTTCAGCTAGGGTTTGGAGGGAAAAACTCCATGACCAGAGTTTCAAACTTCAAGCTTCTACCAACTCGGGTTCCCTTGTTTCTTCATCAAAATTTACAATTCAAAACACTAACATGCTCCAAATTCAATGCCAAACACGCCTATAGCCTTAGATTTTATTGAAATGGTCTCTATCTTAAAACCCGATAGTAGATCCAAGAAATGGTAAAACCTTAACTTCAATAATTCTTGGATTTCTTGGTACTAAAATGATCACCACACTTCACTGGTGAAAATAAGCTATCAAACTTGTATTCTTCCTCACTATATCTCGAGTTCTTGCTCAACAAAGTAATGATGTCCATAACTCAACCTTCATCAAATACTCTCAAAACTTCCAGAATTCATCTCTTATTGGTCTCTAACAGTTCTAACCTAACCATTCTACCTAAAGATGCATAAATTATGGTGTAGGGTGAATTTTGCAAACCTGATATTTCTTGATTCACAGATGGTGTAAACCTTCACTGCAAGCCTTCAAACTCTTCAGAATCGATCCTTGAATGATGATCTTGCTACTGTTTGCAAAAGTTTTGATGGAGAATGCTTGAATCTCAGCATTCGATGGTGACTTGCAATCTTGAAAATCCAAATGCCAATTCTTAAAATCTCCATGGTTTTGCTCTCAAATTGATCTGCACAGCTTCACTATAATCAGAGGAATGTGTTTAGATTGAAAGAATGGATGGAATTGAATCAGAATGTGGATTTTGCTTTCAACTTGCAATGGAAGCAAGTGAAATGGCCAACTCTCTCTTCTCTCAAATCTTACACCAACCTTGCATCTGAGCAAGTTCTATACATTATATAGAGTGGTTTAGAATCATCTAGAACCATCTAGAACCATCCCATGAGAAATTGGGATTCTCATGTCATGAGTTTATGATTTCAACTCATCTCATGCCTTATCTCATGCCAAGCCTCTTGCAGCAACCAATTCTGACTTGAAATTATCCTTATATGAGATATAGGATATGTTGAGATGCATAGCTAGCTTGTTCCTTACCTTTCCTTATGTTTTGCTTTTGAACCTTAAGATGCAAGCAACCAATTTCCAAAGCAGCCCCATGATCTAGGCTTCAAATCAAAATTGTGGCTGAACCATTGTTTTTAGAATGTCTTTTAGAGTCAAAATGACCTATTATATGCCATGGTTTGGATGTTTAACTTGGGATTTCCAATTTCCAACTTGAACTCATTTAACTTATGCCTCCATTTTAGGTCATTTTTATCACTTTTTGCTACAAGCCTTTCCAACATCTCATGACCTCCCTACTAGCCTTAAAACATCATTCTAAGCAAGTTTGATGTTGAAGATTTTTCCATTTGAAGCTTGGAAATAGGAGATATGGCCTTATGCTTGAAATGACCTATAATATCCAAATGACCAAAATGCCCTTGACTTGTCAAAGCCATAACTTTAGTTCTACAAATCCTATCAAGGACTTCTAGTACTCTCTAGAAATCTAAGAAGATGAGGAAAAACATTCATGTTAACCAAAAGCTCATAGGAATCATCCTTCTTGGGCAAAAGTTGGATGCAAGTTGGGTGACTTTCAAGGACCCAGATTCACATACCTCAGATGACCTGTGACTTTCCAAAGTCATAACTTGAGCTCTACAAATCCTATCAAGGACTTCTAGTACTCAAATTAAAGCTAAGAGAAATCTCTACAACATTAATGTTGGGGGTAAGATGAGATGACAATCACATCTTGAGCTAAACTGCCTTGAAGATAGGGATCAAACTAGGGGATTTTACACTGTCGAGCCTTAGAAACCCTAGCTTGAAACTTCTCAAACTCTTCAATCATGATGAGTTGATCTAGGAATCATCCTTATAGCATCTCAATGCATCAATCCATGATCACATGTCTCTTAGATTAGGTCTCAACCCTCTCCAAATCATCAGTTGACCTAGGGTTGACCCAGTCAAACCCTAATTCCACCACTCATGGCTGAGTCTTCTGAATCCTTGTACAATGACCTCTCTAGGCTTCATGATGGCTTTCAAAACATCTCATAAGCTCTCTCAAATCTTTAAGCCCATCCTCATAGCCTCAGAATCATCTGAGGAGCCCCCACAACTCTCAAGTTATGAGGCACACACCCTTGGTTTCAACCAATCTTTCTGAGGATCTCTTAACTTCTCTGACAAAGGTATTAACCCTTGAACACTTGAGTAACCTTCTTTTCTAGCTTCCAAGTCTTGTATAACTCTTGCTGGGTAGTCATACCTCTTGATCTACTGCACACATATCAATGAGATGCAGATGATAATGCTAGTGAACACAAGCTAGGTAAATAAATGTTTGTCAAATTTTGGGGTGCAACAGCTGCCCCTATTCAAATGGCTTGAACCTGACTGGGTGAGGAGCGAACGGCTCTCAGCCAATCAAGGTGCGAGACGGTTGAATACCGATAAACCCGGAAATTTGCCAACTGCACAAGTACACGGTACTCTAGCGGGAACAAATCTTCGAGAACTGAAATAATAGCTGCACGGCAACTAGCTGGAGAATTGGTCACACTGTAACCGGTAGTACATGGTCGATCATGCCATCAGGCATCACGATTCCTCGGGACTCATCAGGTCAACCATCAGTTTGATCATGCCATCAGGCATTCAAAGAAAACTGTCGGGCATCAGCCGGACTTCATCAGGTCAACAATCATGTTGATCATGCCATCAGGCATTCGAAGAAAACTGTCGGGCATCAGCCGGGCTTCATCAGCAAGTTGGGAATAGAATTCTTGGTCAATCATGAACCAATTGGGAATATCCACCTCTGCCATCAGGCACTCTGCATCAGCTGAGAGAACTGCTTCGTTAACACGGTCAGACTTCAATCATGAAGTCTTCAAGGGAAGTTTCAACTTCGCTGCTCAGAAACCTGCTGGGGATGACGCATCTCCGCTGGGGATTCTGGAGAACTATCAAGTAACTCCGCTTCGGGGATCCAGAAATCATTCTGGATGAATCAACTCTGCTGAGGACTTCAAGAATCATCTTGGACAAATAACTCCGCCGGGGACTTCAAGAATCATCTTGAACCGATAACCATGCTGGAGCTTTCAGGAATCATCCTGAGAAAACACTCTGCCGGGGACTCTAAGTATCAACTTGAGCAACCACTCTAGCGACTGCACTGGGGGTCTTAAGAATCATCTTAAGCAAACGACCCTGCTGGGGAATTCAAGAATCATCTTGAACCGAAGACTTCGCTGGGGACTTCGAGAATCATCTTGAGCAAGCGACTTCGTTGGGGAGAACTTCAGAAATCATCCTGAGCACTCAATTCTGCGGCGGAACACCTGCAAAACAAGAACGGTAACAACCTAGATCATGTTTATTATGCGTATGCTTCGGCAATGGCGCAATGCTCCACACAGTGGAAATGCTATGCGTTTATGGTAAATGCTATGCAGTCATGCAAAATGATGCAATCCTGTCAACAAAATAAATGCTGAAGGGAGAATCCTCCTGTCAAGGAGAAAGAACTACTCAGATAGAGGAATCATCCTGCTGAGGAGCACAAGGTCACGCCAATCTCAATTGGACTCCACAGGGGACACAACTTCAGTTGACTGCTGCGGGGGAAACAACTTCAGTTGCCTGCTGCAGGGGAACGAAGCTCTACGAGAACCTGGACCTGCTGAGGGAAAGCGATGTCAATCGCGGGAATAAACTGCACGGCCTTCATGGCTACTTCTCTGGAGATAACGACTTCGGTGGGGAAACACAGCATCAGCTATTCCAACACGCTACTAGGGAAAACCAATCATGGCTTGAGCAGCTTCCAAGGATTCGGCTCTCTTGGGTATCTGCAAACTCGGCTGAGGAAGGAGAAATCATTCTGCTTGCCGGGGAGAGTACGACTCTGCGGGGGAATCTCAATTCCGCTGGGGAAGAAGGAATCATCCGACTTCGGGGGAGAGTACGACTCTGGTGGGGAATCTCAATTCCGCTGGAGACTTCAGTCTTGCACCATCAGTTGCTGCACACTTCAGTGAACGAATAGTTTCCTACGAGACCTGCACTTGTGACCCGGTGCTAGGGGATGAACACGCGCTTCGGCGCCTGACTCAGCTGAGGAGATGACGTTCCTTCAGGGCGCATCTGGTTGGGGAGAGAATCTTCTCGGCCCGGGGAGACATATCAATGCTCACTATCTCTTGTTCTTCAGACTCTGCGGGGAGAGGCTGCTGAACTTTGCTGGAGAAGGAGGAATCATCCTGCTTGGGGATACGCACGGCGCACTGTCTGGAATATGCTACACCTGTAACAACACAAACAAACAGACAAGATACCCTTTTCAAAGGGACCTATCAAGGTTATCATCTTGTGACAATGTTTAAGCAATTCATTGTTTCAACAATCAGTGGCCTAGGCCAGTAAGTTTATGTATGTGCATTTTATCAAAAACATCGGCGTTCTTTTTCGCGAACAAAACAGATAAATGCTAAACAGGCAAACAGAATTGCTGAATAGTATGCATTTTATTGATAACGAACCCCTGGATGGGTAAAAATGTTTTACAACAGACGCAAGCTCCTGGAATGAGGAAGCCGCGCAAAAATAAACATAAATATACATCAGTATATACAAATGTCGGCAACGAGGCGTAGATGAACACCATGAGTTGATCCCTCTATGACCCACTCGACTTCGATACTTCTCCGACGCTTCAGCTTCGGAAGAGATTGATTCAGATAAACGGCCCTCAGGTCTTCCAAACCACTAAACAAAGAAAGTCCACACGCGGAACGCAGTCATTTGCTTTTCAAATCCCTAACTTTTGCGTGAACCGCCCTTTGCGGGTTTTCAGTTCACCGGGATGCCCTTTTTTGCCAAAGTCGCCCATCCGGGTTTTCGACTTTGCGGGTGTACATTTTTTCAATTTATATCCCTAATATTTGCCCGAACCTTTTTCCTTTTTTATGGTTCGCCGGGATGCCCCATTTTTGCCTGGACTCTCTTTTTTTTTTGTCCAGCGGGTCGCTTTCAAGCAAAGTATTTTTTAACTACGTCCGCATTCACCAGGGATGCAAAATCTTCACCATCCATCGTGGATAACAACAAATCTCCTCCCGAGAAGACCTTGCTGACGACGTACGGACCTTCGTAATTGGGAGTCCACTTGCCCCGGTGATCGGAGTGTGGAGGAAGAATCTTCTTCAGGACGAGATCACCCGTCTGAAAGCTTCTAGGACGCACCTTCTTATCATAAGCTTTCTTCATTCGACTTTGGTACAGACGACCAAACGCAATCGATGCTAACCTCTTCTCGTCCATCAGGCTGAGTTGGTTCAGTCGGTTCGTAATCCATTCTGCCTCGTCGAGTTTCACATCAACCAAAACTCGTAAAGAAGGGATCTCCACTTCTAACGGTAGGACTGCTTCCATACCGTACACCAAGGACAAAGGAGTTGCCCCGGTCGACGTACATACCGTCGTACGATAACCGTGCAATGCAAATGGCAGCATCTCGTGCCAATCTTTGTAGGTCACAACCATCTTCTGAATAATCTTCTTTATGTTCTTGTTGACCGCTTCAACGGCGCCATTCATCTTCGGCCGGTAAGGAGATGAGTTGTGGTGTTCAATCTTGAAATTCTGGCACAGCTCCTTCATCATCTTGTTATTTAGATTCGAACCATTATCAGTAATGATCCGCTCGGGAATTCCGTAACGACAAATGATGTCCCTCTTTATGAATTTAGACACCACCTGCTTGGTCACATTAGCATACGAGGCTGCCTCCACCCACTTGGTGAAGTAGTCGATGGCTACTAGAATGAAGCGATGACCGTTAGATGCAGTGGGCTCGATCTTGCCTATCATGTCGATGCCCCACATGGAGAACGACCACGGGGAGGACATGACATTTAACGGGCACGGCGGCACATGAACTTTATCAGCATAAATCTGGCATTTATGACATCTCTTCGCGAATTTAAAGCAATCTGATTCCATCGTCAGCCAGTAGTATCCTGCTCTCAGGATCTTTCTCGTCATAGCATGCCCGCCGGCGTGCGTACCAAATGTGCCTTCATGGACTTCTTCCATGAGCATACTCGCCTCTTTCTCATCTACACATCTGAGTAGCACGAGATCATGGTTTCTTTTATACAACACTCCATCAGGATTGAGATAAAAATTCCCAGACAGCCTCCTCAGAGTCTTCTTATCCTGGGTTGACGCACCCGCAGGATACTCCTTAGTCATAAGGAAAGTCTGGATGTCATGGAACCATGGCTTGCCGTCGGCGGCTTCCTCGATTGCAAAGACAAATGCAGGTCTATCAAGACGAGAAAGGACAATTCTTAGAGCCTCATTCCAAAAATTGACTTTATACATTGAAGCCAACGTGGCTAAGGCATCAACCATCTGATTCTCGGCCCTGGCATAATTCATGTACGGCACCAAATTCGATTGGCGAGTCTCCCACTCCCCTTTAATCTGGTTGATCACGAGCGCTGAGTCACCATATACGTCTAGGTTTTTGATTCTCAAATCAATTGCTTCTTCTAGACCCATGATGCATGCTTCGTACTCCGCCTCATTATTGGTGACTGAAAACGTCAGTCTCACAGTGAACGGGATGTGGGATCCGTGGGGAGTCGTGATGATCGCCCCTATGCCACTTCCGTAAGAATTAACCGCCCCGTCGAATATCAATTTCCACTGGGATTTCCTATTCGGCCCCTCGTCGGGCAACGGCTCATCGCAGTCCTTCGCTTTGAGAAACATGATATCCTCATCAGGGAATTCAAATTTCATCGACTGGTAATCCTCGATCGGCTGTTCGGCAAGGTAATCAGACAATACGCTTCCCTTGATGGATTTCTGGGAAACGTACTGAATATCATATTCCGTTAACACCATTTGCCATCTGGCAATCCTGCCCGAAAGAGCCTGCTTCTCGAAGACGTACTTGATCGGATCCATCTTCGAAATTAGCATGGTGGTGTGATTGAGCATGTACTGTCGTAAATGTTTGGCAGCCCAGGCTAGTGCACAACACGTCTTCTCTAGCATCGAGTAGCGAGATTCACAGTCAGTGAACTTTTTACTCAAGTAGTAAATGGCATGCTCCTTTCTGCCTGTCTCGTCGTGCTGACCGAGAACACACCCCATACTATTCTCAAGAACTGTCAAGTACATGATTAGCGGCCGTCCAGCCACTGGGGGTATCAAGAATGGAGGTTCCTGAAGATACTGCTTTATCTTGTCAAATGCCTTCTGGCAATCCTCATTCCAGGTAATCGCCTGATCTTTCTTTAAAAGCTTGAACATCGGTTCACACGTGGCCGTGAGCTGAGAGATAAACCTTGCAATGTAGTTTATTCTGCCCAAGAAACCACGAACTTCTTTTTCTGTTTTTGGCACTGGCATTTCTTGTATGGCTTTTATTTTCGCAAGATCAACCTCGATGCCTCTTTCGCTCACTATAAACCCCAGTAACTTTCCGGACCGTACTCCGAAAGTACACTTGTTAGGATTCAGCCTCAATCTGAACTTCCTAAGCCTCTCAAAAAGCTTCAGCAAATTGACCAGATGTCCCTCCTCCGTTTGGGACTTCGAAATCATGTCATCAACATAAACTTCAATCTCATGATGAATCATGTCATGAAACAAAGTAACCATCGCTCGTTGGTAAGTGGCCCCTGCGTTCTTCAGACCGAAAGACATTACCTTGTAGCAAAATGTTCCCCAGGGAGTGATAAACGTCGTTTTCTCCATGTCCTCCGGCGCCATCTTGATCTGGTTGTAACCGGAGAAGCCATCCATGAATGAAAACACGGAGAACTGGGTTGTATTGTCGACCAACACATTGATATGAGGCAGCAGGAAATCGTCTTTAGGGCTCGCCCTATTCAAATCCCGATAATCGACGCACATGCGTACCTTACCGTCCTTCTTCGGTACAGGCACTATGTTGGCGACCCACGGAGGGTAAGTAGTGACCGCTAAGAAGCCAGCATCAAGCTGTTTCTGCACTTCTTCTTTGATCTTAACGGTCATATCTGGTCGCATCCTTCTAAGCTTCTGCTTAACGGGAGGACAATCTTCTTGCAATGGCAAGTGGTGGACCACGATGTCAGTGTTAAGTCCGGGCATATCTTCGTATGACCAAGCAAAGATGTCACTATACTCTCTTAGCATCTCGACCAATCTCTGCTTGACATCACTCTGCAACGCAGCCCCTATCCTGACGTTTCTGACGAGTTCTTCAGAACCCAGATTCACGATCTCGATTTCCTCTTCATGAGGCAGAATAACTTTCTCCTCTTGTTTCAACAAGCGGGCCAACTCTTCAGGAAGGTCTTCGTCTTCATCAATCTCTTCTTCGGCTTGATAGATCGGGCAATCGAAGTCGAAGTGAGCCGTAGAAGGTCCAGAGTCGATGTCATCTGTTATGTGGATCCTGCAATAACAAGGGTTAAGTTTAAAACAAGGATGTGCAGGTTAGCACAAACCCCATTGCCATTTTATTGTTTTTCAAAACAAATACAAAACAGGAATAACAGAGATCACAATATTTAAATACGAAGAAAACGCCTTTGATTTATTAACAAATTGCATGTACATAATCCAACAAGGCCCTGACAATAAAACCATTATGCCCCGGGTAGGACATAGGGTTGTACAATGATTGGAAAAAGTAAATCATTACTCTTCGCTTGTCATCTGGATGATATCCTTGACGGACCAATTGTTGAGGCTCTCGCCTGGCTTGCTTGGCTAGATCCAAGAGTCGAGGTCACAGTTGCTCTCTCCGCTGTCTTCAGACACCGCGTTGATGCTTTCGAAAATCACTCTGCCACTGGTAAACTGGATCGGCCCTTTACCTCGAGACGCACTGCTAGACGAAGAAGAAGCTTCAGCTCCAGGAGAATATCCCAACCCAAACTTATCTTGCTTGTTGGGTATCTCCAAAATTCGCCCCCAGCCTGGGGTAGATCCGGCTTGGACAACGGCCCGAGCTTCCTTGAACGAGGTGAGAGTCATCTCTGGCTTTTCTGTGATTACAGGAGCTACGTCCTTCATTTTGACAGCTTCGAACGCTTGGCACAGAGTCTCATGGATTTCGCCATCCATTTCCACATACTTGAAGGATGACAAATGGCTCACCATTATGTCTTCCTCGCCACACACGGTTACGATGCTTCCCCCGACAGCATATTTGAGCTTTTGGTGCAACGTGGAGGTCACGGCACCAGCAGCATGGATCCACGGCCGGCCCAAGAGGCAACTGTAGGCAGGCATGATGTCCATAATATAAAAGACCGCGTCGAACGTTTCCGGACCGACTTGGATTGGCAGGGTTACCTCCCCGAAAACGTGGCGTTTAGTCCCGTCGAACGCCTTCACAACCAGATCACTGGGTGTGCAGATCACTCCCCGAGTATCTAACTTCATTAATGCCTTCTTCGGAAGAACATTAAGCGACGAACCCGTGTCCACCAGCACGTGCGACATAATCGTGCCCCTACACTCTATCGAGATGTGCAAGGCGTTATTGTGATTCCTCCCTTTTGGCGTCAGCTCCAGGTCTGTGAACCCTAGCCCATTCCCAGCATTAACATGGGCTATAACCTCTTCTAGCTGATTTACCGATACTTCTTGCGGTACATAAGTGGCGTTCAACACCTTCAGCAGCGCATTGCGGTGTGCTTCAGAACACATCAACAAGTTGAGAATGGAAATCTTCGAGGGCGTCTGATGGAGATGATCTACAATCTTGTAGTCACTCTTTTTAATCAACCGCATGAACTCCTCGGTATCTTTAACAAGCAAGTCTTTTTCTACCCCACACGGGGCCTCTTCGACGACTTTACTTTTACCTTTATCGGCCGCATCAGCTCTGACCGCTTTATCCGCCACGACCTCGTGTGGTGCAAACACTCTTCCGCTGTGAGTAATACCACTGACTCCCGCAAGGTTCTCCACAGTCGACCCATACGGTTCTAGCTCCAACCTCTATCCGTTGCAGTAGACTTCAGCCCCATAATGCCACGGAACAGCGTTAGTGCTCTCGAAAGGTATCGGCTCAGCTCGGGTGATGGTAATTATGGGCGGTCTGGGCGCAGAAATGGTTATCGGCCGGCGAGGGATGGTGATGGTGGCGACTTCATCGGCCTGCTTCAGCACTACCTCTCCTGATCCACTTTCAGCCCTCCGGCTAAACTGCAAAATCCCTTCAGTCATCAGACTTTGAATTCCTTCTACCAACTGCTCACATCCATCAGAATGTGTGGCACAATCCATACATAGTTCTCCGCAACCTGGAAAGAACCCTCTTTTCAGCAACTTAGCTTTAACGAAGCTAAGCGGCGTCTTCATATCTTTGACGTCAGTCAACAAATCTGCACTCTCTTCCTCGATAATGGCGTTCACACCACCTCCCCTATGATTCGGCATAGGATTCTTCGTGATATTGGGCACATTATCGGAGAAGTTGATGATCTTGGCATCCACCATGTCCTGCACCTTATGCTTGAAGGCTTTGCAGTTCTCGATTGTGTGGCCTGGTGCCCCTGAGTGGAACTCACAAGTGGCATTTGCGTCGTACCCTGGCGGAGGTGCCCCTGTCAAGGGAGCTATCGTCCTCTTCTGGATCAACTGTAGCTGAAGCAAAGTGTGCAAGAGTTGCGCGTACGACATGGGCGGTGCCTCGAAGTGACGGTTTTCCAAAGATGCCCGATTCTGATACTTTCTATATCCCTGTTGATTCGGTTGCTGCTGCTGTTGCGGAGCTGCCGGGATATTTATACTGGCCACTTGCTGGTGAGGACCTTTACCCTTCCTTCGAGCGTTGGTCACGGCGCTCGCTTCTCCTTCCCGTCTTTTGCCAACATAAGGTTTCTTTCCACCTCCTCCAGCTGAGGATGACTCACCTTGAATTTTCCCGATCTTGATCCCATTCTCGACGTGCTCGCCCATGATAATGAGATCTGAGAACTTCCCAGACATACCGCTGACTAAATTTTCATAGTAAACCCCTGGGAGGGTGGCTACAAACATCTGCACGAGCTCACGGTCAACCATCGGCGGCTGAACCCTGGCTGCCAACTCACGCCACCGCTGGGCGTATTCCTTAAACCCTTCATTGTTCCTCTGCGACAGGTTCTGCAGCTGGACTCGGTTCGGGGCCAAGTCGCTATTGTACTGGTAATGGTGCACAAATGCTTCAGCAAGATCCTTCCATGTGCGCACACTAGTGGGCTCCAGACCCATGTACCACTCAAGGGATGGCCCGGAAAGACTGTCTTGGAAGAAGTGCATCAGCAACTTCTCATCCTCGGAGTAAGCAGACATCTTCCTGTAATACGATCTCAGGTGGACACGAGGGCAAGTGGTGCCCTTATACTTCTCAAAGTCCGGTACCTTGAACTTGGGAGGCACCTTGAAGTCAGCAATTAATCCCAGCTTGGACATATCAACGCCCAAAGTATTCTGATTCTCGATATCTCTCATTTTATCTTCCAGTGCCTTGAATCTAAGCCGCGCTTCAGCATTCAGCTCCCCTTCAGCACCTCTCTGAGAGAACACATCATCCTGACGATCCTCAAGCCATGGCTGAGGCACAAACAGATTCCCGACGCCTGCATTGCTGTTGCCTGGCCCGATATTGACATTAGCTCCCAGACTCCCATTACCGACGCCCGTCGCATTGAGTCCGATGTTGGCCATCACATTGCCATTAGCACTGTCGTTGCCCCCGGTCACGGGAACACCATTCTGCGGAGTTTCAACTGGTGGAGGAGTAGGCACAATCCCCCCATGGAGTACGCCGTTGCTATCAACCCTGGAAATCAAAGGCTGAACCAAAGTTCTGAGCTGATCCTGGCCATTGGCGACCGCTTGCATGAGCTCCATGAAGCGATCCATCCTTTCGCGGAGCTCCTGAACATCAGTTTGCACTTGCTCCATGATCCTGGTCTGATTAGCTCTAGTCGGATAGCGGTGAATCGGTCTCTGATCAATCCTGGAACCACCTGAATCGACCTGGGAAACCTGAAAAAAACCTGTGACAACCTGTGAAACACAAAAGGGTTAGGAAAAACAACAAAGTGCTCGTCATGCATATGCTTCATGCAAATGCATGCGTGTGTCTGTGTGTTAGGGAGATCCCCCCGATCCTAGTGCCTGAGTGCCAGTGCTGATAATAAGAAGAAGTCCGAGTCCAATCATGGAAACAACAATCTCATATATAAAGAAAGCCTATCAAGGCAGTACATAGCATCAGCGAGTACAAGATGAATCGACAGCGTGACCTCAGCCAACAAGCCTGGTAATGGTCAGCATACAACAATGATCAAAACAAAAGGAATACAAATAGTCAAGTACGGCCACGGACGCAATACCCTTCTAAAAACTCCTTCGTTTCTGGATGACCAGGCAGAGTGAGCAACCCCTCGACGAGTAGCTCCCTTTGCACGATGGTGTACTGAAGACCTTCGACCGAACCTTCCCATGCTCCTTCGCCGAAGCAATCTTCTAACTTCCGCTTCTTGGACTCAAACGTCAGCTTGCGCTCCTTCAGGTTAGCGAGAGCTTTGTTGAGCTGGCCTTCGGCGGCGTATCTGCGAGCGGTTTCCTCATCAAACCTCTTCTCACTATCCTTCACCTGGGCTTCCAGCTTGGAGATCTGTAGCATCAGCTTATCCTCCCGCTCTTTCCTGGTGGCCAGGGAAGCCTTCCAGTGCTGGTTGAACTTGGATATCCTCCGATATGCCTCATCCAAGTGCTGCTTTTTCGTAGCCAGTACGTCGTTGACAGCTTTAAAGTCTTGACCCATGCGCTCACGCTCGGCTATCTGCTTAGTCAGGTATGTACCCAGCTGGTTCACCAGCTCTGTCTGCCTTTTGAAGGAATGAACGACTTCGTTCCTCTCGCTTCGGAGCTGAGCCAATTCTTTCTCCAGTTCTTCATTCGCCCGTTTCAATTCATCTCGCTCAACTAACACCTGATTATGCTGCTGAATGGGCACAGTGGTAGGCTCTTCAATCATTGGAGGGCTTTCTGGCTTGGCATGAGGAAACGGCATCCCTATAGCATTTGCCCTGGATCTGATCCAAGTCACATACGGAGGGTAGGCTTGGTTGTTGCTTTTTCCCAGCAATGGCTTTCCTTGCTTACTGATACCATTCCAGGCGCGTTGAAGCTTGGACAACAGATCCCCCTCTAGAAGACCAGTGAGGTACAGAGATTCCTGCACCTCTTCATCCTTCGGCGGAGCTCTCAAAGCATACGCGAACTGTCGAACCAGCAACGATGGATTGTAGTTTATATAGCCCTTCCTGCCTATCAAAGGCACATTTGGAAACCCGCTGCAACTGAAGATCACCTCAGTACCCAACCTATCTCTGTCGAACCAGTCAATATCCTCTGCATATAAACTCATCAGACGCTCAGACCACTCAGCTGTGACTGCGGACGAGACAAAAGGACCCCTCTTGGGCAGATGACTATCAAGCCATTTATAAAGCAAGGGCACACAGCATGAGACATTCTTGCCCCTCCTGTTCTCGTTTTTGTAGTGGATAGAATGGTAGACATCTCCTATCAAGGTAGGGACTGGATTCCCTGAAGCAAAGATGTGAAACGCATCAAAGTCCACAAAATCGGGCGTATTGGGGAACAGGATGATGTCATATATGCATAGAGCAAGGATGGCATTGAACGCGACCCAACATCCGTCCTTAGCGCACTGCTGAGCCTTACCCAGTAGAAACTGCAAGGAGAACCCGGGAACCTTGTTCCAACTAGTCAGTACCAACTCGGAGGCGTCTAGGTGAAGTGAAGGAGCTAAACCAGCCAGATCAGGCTCAGCATCCATATGAACAAAAGGCATCTGCCTCTTGACAGGCACCCCTAACAAATCAGCATACTCTTCCAGTGTGGGTGCGAGAACAAAATCTTGGAAAGTGAAACATCTCAACGGAGGGTTGTAGAACTGCAGCAGAGCGTGCAACCCATTCACCTCGAACGCAGAAGGTTTATGAACCAAACTGAGCAACCTGCCGTAAGATTTTCTGAACTCATCCCTCACAGAATCATCTGCTAAAGCTATCAAACCAGTCAACTTAACCACATCAGGGGCAGGGAACTTGTAAGCCACAGTCTTCCTCAGATAACCCATAACAATATAATAGGAGGCAAGAAATCTTGGATCGGGGAAAACGGTACCTGCAACACAGACACACGTTAATGAAATGCAAATGTATGCAAAATAATGTAAAATGCAATCATGCAACAGGAGATCAGGGCAACTGTGCTGTGGAGATTCTGTATCAACAAAACCATAATCTTGCTCTATCAAGAACAACCACTGCATCTGATAAGGAGAAAAACCCTGGTATCGGACCACGAATCTGCTCTGTCAAGAACAAATGTCTGATAATAAGGACCTCTGATGTAGGACCAAGAAATCTGCTCTGTCAAGAACAAACATACATCTGCTGATGAGATCTTCAGACCCCAATCAAAAATCTGCTCTATCAAGAACAAACATACATCTGCTGATGAGATCTTCAGACCCCAATCAAAAATCTGTTCTATCAAGAACAAACATACATCTGCTAACAAGATCCTCTGATCTACACCTGCTCTATCAAGAACAAATACGTCTAATGATAAGATCCTCTGATCCAACAAAACTGATTCACTGTCAAGAAAACCAGGTGGTTTGAAGGTCAAAGTTTCCTGCAATAAACCCAACCCTGCTCACAGGTATGGACCTAGACTGACTCAAGTTCGGCATCCTATGCGGTCATCAGTGTCACAGGCTTTCAAGAGAGATGATACGATACCCAGAAGGTGTGGCATCATCATCTCTTGAAGCGGCCTCACTTAGCTGAATCACAAGTGATCGGTCCCCAGAGTCGACAATCCTCGGGTCAGACAACTTGTCGAGCCCTAAGGGCCAGGCAAGAAGCATCAAAGAGAATCTCGTCCGAGCGCAGATTTCACGGCTAGCTGGTGCGAGCTAAGCAAGCAGGCTAACCACTACTCTCTACTTCTAAGTCAATATGCACTCAAGCCCAGGTCCGGCTTCTCACTCATCAGAATGCCCCTCCCACAACAGCACAGATAATCATATCACACTGAAAATAAAATGCGGGAAATAAAATGCGATAAATAAATGCAACCCAACAGGTAATCATACAAGCGCTAGGATTGACTCTCGCAGGGGAACCGGAGAACCAGAGATTCTGGGTTCGGTCCCCAGCAGAGTCGCCAGCTGTCGCTTACGCGAAAATAAGGTGCCGGCACATCAGAAGAGTCGCCACCTTTCGTTATTTATCCCTCAGAACGGGAAAGGAAACGATCGGAAAAACCTAACGAAAAAGGGTAAGACAAGGTCGTCGCAACCATTGTCTGGGTTCGGGAGTCGGTTACGCAAGGGGAAGGTATTAGCACCCCTCACGTCCGTCGTACTCGACGGGATCCACGCTTGTTGTGTTTACTTGGACGGGTTGTCTTTATCTATCTACCTATCAAGGCTGGCTCAAAAAGAAAAGAAAAATGACTCGGCAAAGCGTCGCACTTTATGCCTACGTATTCTCATCGGAGAACGAGAAATCAGAGTCAACGTAGTTCGACCTACGACGGGTTATGGGGGGAGGTAGCTCGCCAATACATCAGTATTGTGCCTACATACTCTCAACAGGTATGAGAGATCAGAGCTTACGTAGTTCGGGAAACTACGGTTTATTTCCTGTCTTTTACGAAAGAAGTGTTTTTTATTGTGTTTGCAATTTCAATCGCACTAAAGATTATGACCTGAGAGTGAATGTTTCGCATGTCACCCAAAGGGTACCATACTAAACATCCAGACTGTGGAAAAGAAACTCTCCCACAATCCTTTCTCAGATAGCTTAAGGCTCGTAACGTACGAAGGAAATCATTCATGATTACTGTATCTTAAACTGTTTTGAGATGAGAAGAGAACAGGCCCAACTAGGAGGGAGACTATCAAGTCCTACTGTTGTCATGCCAAGGATTCATCCTATGGTTGATGTTTGAACAGGGAACTCCTAGAAGTTGTCATGCATAGGTTTCAACCTAAAGTTCTATCATCAATTCCTCATCAAAGGAAATGAGAGTCCTAAGGGATCATGTCAATGATACACCAAAACAGACAAAGCATCAGCTTAAACTGTAAAATGCATGCAATGCAAGTGAGGGAGGAAATGTGTGTGGGGCTTCAGCCTCCACAAGCTCATCTCAACCTCAAGCCAGAATGAATAACAGTAATCATACTGAAAGATAAAACACACTATCAAGCAAAATACAGTAAACTGCAATCATACAGAAGAAATGAAATAAGATGCCATCAGGCAAACCAAACCACATGGGCAAGGGAGCAGGGCTCTACCGAATACCCGCAAGCAAAGCCACACAGTAACAGTACAAGCAGAGGGAGCAACTCAACCTCTAGTGCAATCATGCTCCTAGATTCTACCTAGTCTAGATATGAACTTATTCTAATGCATCAAGCAAGTCAAACAAAACACATCAATACAGAGAAGAAAACAGAAAAGAAAGCAAATCAACTCCTCTCTCAACTCCAAGCTTCAGCTCTTCCAACAACAACTCAGTCTTCAGACTTCAATCACTCTTGACAAATATCAATCTGCTTTTCCAGGTTTCAACCCTTCAACATAAGTTTCAACTTATCTTCTTCTTCAAGCTTCAGCTCCTTAATCAGTTCCACCTTCAGGTTTCACTGTTAACCACAAGTATCAACTTGATTCCTTCAGGATCTTCAAGCTTCAGCTCTTCAGAATCAATCTCAATTGAATCCTCTTCCTAAGTATCAACTTAGTCTTCAAGCTCTCAAGCTCTTCTTGCTTTACCAGTCTCAACTTGGTCTTCTCTTACTGCAAGCTTCAGCTACTCAGGGTAATCTTTGATCACTTAGAAGTATCAACTTCATCCTTCAGTCTTCAAGCCTCAGCTCTTCATTCAGTCTTTACTGGATCTTCATTGGGTCTTCAAGTATCAACTTGCTCTTGTTCTTCAAGCTTCAGCTGGAATGGCACTGCTCAAGGACTCATCCTCTTCCACATTCTTCAATGAAGTCTTCATCTTCACACTCCCTCTCAACATCTCTCAAGATACTCAAACCAGAGGAAATCACTTAACTGGATAAGCTAGGGTGTTAAACTGCTTATTGACCACCAAAGGTGACCTATAAGGGTTTAACATCAGGAGAATGGTCCCCTCAAAAGTTCTACTTCCTAGGTACCATCACTTATCCCTCCCAAGGAGAGAGGCGAATACCATGGAAGGACTTTGAATCATAGGGAGGAATGGAGGTGAAAGATACCATCCATGTTTAAGAAAGAAGTTAACTAGGTCTAAACTCTTCCTAATTCCTAACCCTAAAACAACAACAAAACACATAAGATTCTCAAGCTCTAAAGCTCCTTCTTCAATCTCCAAGTCTTCTACTATGCTCCTCAATGCTCCTCAAAGCAAGACCAAGCTCTCCAAGCCCACAAAGCAAAGAAAACAAAAATACAAACCCACAAGGGCAACACAAACAATCATCACTTACAAAAATCAATCAAAAATAGTATACTACTATATTAAAATCTAACATAATTTCTAGGGGATCCTATATACCTACCCTTAATACCCTATATGTCCCAGTACCTATCTTGACTTAGAAACCCAAAATTCTAGTGTTATTGTGGACCTATGTTAAGGATTGACCTAATTCTACACAACCTAATATCATCTAATCAAAACTAACCTAAAATTCATCACAAAATTATGGAATAAATCTATAGGGGAGCTAAAGTCCTAATCTAACTATCCTAAAAAGAATGGCCTAAAAATATGAAGGGAACTAGCTAAAAAAAATTCTACAAATCTATGCATCAACATAAAAGAATTAAAAAGCTATTAAAAGAGAAAATACACAAAAAATATTTAAAATGCATGAAATGCAAATATATTTATTTGACAATTTTCCTGATATGAACATGAAATGGGATAAAAAATCCCAATGCAAAAAATCATTAATTTTCTATTTATTATGATTTTTTCAAAGATTGAAATAAAATGGAGAAAAAGGAATTAAAATGTAAAAACTGTGGTGTAACTAGCAATGATATGTAGTGTATATGGATGATGGGCCCAGAATTGGGGTGTAAACAGAAATGCGCTTAAGCCCATATTAATTCAGAAAAACAAAATAAAATCATAAAGAAAAAAGAAAAAGATGCGGTGCGTTTAGTAAGCAGAATCAGTTCAAAACACAATTGGGCTCGTGAGGGTGGTGTGGATAGTGATTAAAACACTTAGGCCCAGCATCTCCGTTTAATGAAACGAAGCGTTTCATTCTTTCTCAGACTTTCCCTCTTAATGCTGAGGTTCAATCGTGGCCACTGGATCTGGATGTGGTCAATGAGTCCAACATGATCTGACGGATAAGGGATCATCTTCAACCTTCAGCTAGGGTTTGGAGGGAAAAACTCCATGACCAGAGTTTCAAACTTCAAGCTTCTACCAACTCGGGTTCCCTTGTTTCTTCATTAAAATTTACAATTCAAAACACTAACATGCTCCAAATTCAATGCCGAACACGCCTATGGCCTTAGATTTTATTGAAATGGTCTCTATCTTAAAACCCGATAGTAGATCCAAGAAATGGTAAAACCTCAACTTCAATAATTCTTGGATTTCTTGGTACTAAAATGATCACCATACTTCACTGGTGAAAATAAGCTATCAAACTTGTATTCTTCCTCACTATATCTCGAGTTCTTGCTCAACAAAGTAATGATGTCCATAACTCAACCTTCATCAAATACTCTCAAAACTTCCAGAATTCATCTCCTATTGGTCTCTAACAGTTCTAACCTAACCATTCTACCTAAAGATGCATAAATTATGGTGTAGGGTGAATTTTGCAAACGTGCTATTTCTTGATTCACAGATGGTGTAAACCTTCACTGCAAGCCTTCAAACTCTTCAGAATCGATCCTTGAATGATGATCTTGCTACTGTTTGAAAAAGTTTTGATGGAGAATGCTTGAATCTCAGCATTCGATGGTGACTTGCAATCTTGAAAATCCAAATGCCAATTCTTCAAATCTCCATGGTTTTGCTCTCAAATTGATCTGCACAGCTTCACTATGATCAGAGGAATGTGTTTAGATTGAAAGAATGGATGGAATTGAATCAAAATGTGGATTTTGCTTTGAACTTGCAATGGAAGCAAGTGAAATGGCCAACTCTCTCTTCTCTCAAATCTTACACCAACCTTGCATCTGAGCAAGTTCTATACATTATATAGAGTGGTTTAGAATCATCTAGAACCATCTGGAACCATCCCATGAGAAATTGGGATTCTCATGTCATGAGTTTATGATTTCAACTCATCTCATGCCTTATCTCATGCCAAGCCTCTTGCAGCAACCAATTCTAACTTGAAATTATCCTTATATGAGATATAGGATATGTTAAGATGCATAGCTAGCTTGTTCCTTACCTTTCCTTATGTTTTGCATTTGAACCTTAAGATGCAAGCAACCAATTTCCAAAGCAGCCCCATGATCTAGGCTTCAAATCAAAATTGTGGCTGAACCATTGTTTTTAGAATGTCTTTTAGAGTCAAAAGGACCTATTATATGCAATGGTTTGGATGTGTAACTTGGGATTTCCAATTTCCAACTTCCAACTTGAACTCATTTAACTTATGCCTCCATTTTAGGTCATTTTTATCACTTTTTACTACAAGCATTTTCAACAGCTCATGACCTCCCTACTAGCCTTAAAACATCATTCTAAGCAAGTTTGATGTTGAAGATTTTTCCATTTGAAGCATGGAAATAGGAGATATGGCCTTATGCTTGAAATGATCTATAATATCCAAATGACCAAAATGCCCTTGACTTGTCAAAGCCATAACTTGAGTTCTACAAATCCTATCAAGGACTTATAGTACTCTCTAGAAAGCTAAGAAGATGAGGAACAACATTCATGTTGGCCAAAAGCTCATAGGAATCATCCTTCTTGGGCAAAAGTTGGATGCAAGTTGGGTGACTTTCAAGGACCCAGATTCACATACCTCAGATGACCTGTGACTTGCCAAAGTCATAACTTGAGCTCTACAAATCCTATCAAGGACTTCTAGTACTCAAATTAAAGATACGATCAAGCTCTACAACATTCATGTTGGGGGTAAGATGAGATGACAATCACATCTTGAGCTAAACTGCCTTGAAGATAGGGATCAAACTAGGGGATTTTACACTGTCGAGCCTTAGAAACCCTAGCTTGAAACTTCTCAAACTCTTCAATCATGATGAGTTGATCTAGGAATCATCCTTATAGCATCTCAATGCATCAATACATGATCACCTGTCTCTTGGATTAGGTCTCAACCCTCTCCAAATCATCAGTTGACCTAGGGTTGACCCAGTCAAACCCTAATTCCACCACTCATGGCTGAGTCTTCTGAATCCTTGTACAATGACCTCTCTAGGCTTCATGATGGCTTTCAAGACATCTCATAAGCTCTCTCAAAGCTTTAAGCCCATCCTCATAGCCTCAGAATCATCTGAGGAGCCCCCACAACTCTCAAGTTATGAGGCACACACCCTTGGTTTCAACCAATCTTTCTGAGGATCTCTTAACTTCTCTGACAAAGGTATCAACCCTTGAACACTTGAGTAACCTTCTTGTCTAGCTTCCAAGTCTTGTATAACTCTTGTTGGGTAGTCATACCTCTTGATCTACTGCACACATATCAATGAGATGCAGATGATAATGCTAGTGAACACAAGTTAGGTAAATAAATGTTGGTCAAATTTTGGGGTGCAACACCCATAACGACAAATGATGTCCTTCTTTATGAATCAGGTGACCACTTATTTCGTTACATTAGCGTAGGACGCTGCTTCTACCCACTTTGTAAAGTAATCAATCGCAACTAGAATAAAGTGATACCCATTAGAAGCATTCGGCTCAATCTTTTTGATCATATCGACTCCCCACATAGAAAAAGGCCAAGGAGACGTTAACACATTCAAAGGATCCGGTGGCACATGCACCTTATTCGCATAAATCTGGCATTTATGACATTTTCTGGCGTATTTGAAGCAATCGGATTCCATAGTCATCCAATAATACCCAACTCTCAACAATTTTCTAGCCATTGCATGTCCATTGGCATGAGTACCGAAAGAACCCTCGTGGACTTCCTCCATCAATAGGTTTGCTTCAATTTCATCAGCACAGCTCAGCAAGACCATGTCGAAATTTCTCTTGTAGAGCACATCGTCTTTGTTCAGACAAAAGTTATCGGATAACCTCCTCAAGGTCTTCTTATCTTTGCTGGATGCCCTAGATGGGTAATCCCGAGTCTTGAGAAAATGCTTGATATCAAAATACCAAGGCTTTCCATCTGATGCTTTCTCAATTGCAAATATAAAAGCAGGTCCATCAAGACGCATAATGGTGATGGCTGGAGCTTCATTCCAAAAATTCACTTTGTACATCGAAGATAGCATGGCCAAGGCATCTTCCATCTGATTCTCGACTCTTGGCACATGATGGAACTCGATTCTATCAAAGAACGACAACAATCTCCTTGCATAATCCCTGTAAGGCACCAGGTTGGCCTGACGAGTTTCCCACTCTCCTTTGATTTGGTTAACGACTAACATTGAGTCACCGTACACATCCAGATTCTTGACCCTCATATCAACGGCCTCTTCTAAACCCATAATGCACGCTTCGTACTCGGCTTCATTATTGGTGCAGGCGAAAGTCAATCGGGCATTGAACAGTATATGAGAACCGTGAGGAGTAGTAATAACAGCCCTGATTCCATTGCCATATGAATTAACCGCTCTGTCGAAAACCAGTTTCCATTGAGATCCAATCTCAGGACCCTCGTCAGGTAAAGGCTCATCACAGTCTTTCATCTTGAAAAACATGACGTCTTCATCTGGAAAATCAAACTTCATCGGCTGATAATCCTCAATTGGCTGTTCCGCGAGATATTCCGACAGAACGCTTCCCTTAATGGCTTTTTGGGAAACATACTGAATATCGTACTCTGTTAAAACCCTGTGCCATCGGGAAATCCTTCCGGAGAGTTCTTGTTTTTCAAAGACGTACTTGATCGGATCAATCTTCGAAATCAACAGGGTTGTGTGGTTTAACATGTACTATCTCAAACGCTTAGCGGCCCAAGCGAGTGCACAACATGTTTTTCCAGCATCGAGTATCTTGACTCACAATCAGTGAACTTCTTACTCAGATAGTATATGGCATGCTCTTTTCTACCCGACTCATCTTGTTGACCGAGCACACGTCCCATTTAATTCTCAAGAACTGTGAGATACATAATCAATGGTCTCCCTGCAACTGGAGGCATGAGTATTGGAGGTTCCTGCAGATATTCTTTTATTCTTTTGAACGCTTTCTGGCAATTTTCATTCCACCTGAACGTTTGATCTTTTCTTAGCAATTTGAATATTGGTTCACAAGTGGCTGTAAGATGAGATATAAACCTTGCAATGTAGTTCAATCTCCCTAGGAAACCACGAACCTCCTTTTCCGCTCTCGGCTCAAGCATACCTTGTATAGCTTTTATTTTGGCAGGATCTACCTCAATACCCTTTTCACTGACAATGAAACCCAATAACTTTCCAGATCTCACCCCGAAGGTGCACTTGTTAGGATTCAACCTCACCTTGAACTTCCTCAACCTTTCGAACAATTTCAGAAGATCGACCAGATGTTCTTCCTCCGTCTGTGACTTTGCAATCATGTTATCAACATAGACTTCAACCTCATGATGAATCATATCATGAAATAAAGTGACCATTGCCTGCTGATAAGTTTCCCCCGCATTCTTCAATCCAAAGGGCATTACTTTATAGCAAAAAGTCTCCCATGGTGTGATGAAAGTAGTTTTCTCCATGTCCTCTGGGGCCATCTTGATTTGGTTATACCTAAAGAAGCCATCCATGAATGAAAACACAGAATATTGAGCGGTGTTATCAACCAACACATCGATATGGGGGAGAGGGAAATCGTCTTTCAGGCTCTCTTTATTCAGATCTCGGTAATCGACGCACATCCAGACCTTTCCATCTTTCTTAGGAACATGAACGATATTAGCAACCCACGGAAGGTAATCCGCGATAGCAAGAAACCTAGGATTCAACTGCTTCTGAACCTCTTCTTTGATCTTGAGTGCCATGTCAGGCCTTGTTCGTCTCAACTTCTGCTTGACTGGCAGACATTCTTCTCTGAGAGGTAACCGGTGTACCACAATATCTGTATCCAGCCCAGGCATGTCTTGGTAAGACCAAGCAAAGATATCCTTATACTCACAGAGCATTTCAACCAATCTTCTCTTGACACTGTCTTCCAATGCAGCCCCTACTTTAACCTCTTTCTTACCATCCTCGGTGCCATCCTCGGTGCCCAGATTGAAGATCTCAATATCCTCCTGATGAGGCACAATGACCCTTTCCTCCTGCTTGAGAAGCCTGGCTAACTCTTCGGGTAGTTCACAGTCTTCATCAGTCTCTTCTTCAGCATGATAAATGGGATTATCAAAGTCATACGAAGTCATAGCCGAACATGAATCGATGACATCTTCTAGAAAAGACCTGCATTATGATGTTATGTTTATTATGCGATGCAACAAACAAAACACATTGCCATTTTTCTGTTTAATATAAATGCAAAACAAAAAAAAAGACAGACAGGGATCACAATATTTGAATGTGAAAACGTCCTTTATTAAATGATAAAGTGAAAATAACAAGAGGCCCCATAAATTGGGTCACTACATCTTGAGCAGAACGTAGGATTGAACATAATCAAAACAATGAACATTACTCTGTAGTAGTAACATGAATGACTTCTTCGGTAGTCCAGTTGCACAGCTTCTGGCCAGGAGTACATGGATGAATCCAAGCATCCACATCGCAGTCACTATCACCTTCATCATCTCTAACAACATGAATCCAATCAAGTATCACGCCACTGCTGGTGAATTGCACAGGTCCCCTGAACCTCGGAACGCTTTGAGAAGAACTTGAGGATTTGTATCCCAGTCCGAACTTGTCCTGCTTGACGGGAACATTAAGAACTTGGCCCCACTTCTGCGATGAACCGGATTCTACGATAGCACGAGCTTCCTTGAGTGATGACATCGAAACCTCTGGGCTCTTGGCTTCTATAGGAGACTTCCCCTGAATCTGAACTGTTTCAAACGCCTGGCAGAGTGTTTCATGGATCTCCCCATCCACTTCCACGTACTTGAAGGATGACAAATGGTTAACCATAATATCCTCTTCACCGCATACCGTGACTATCTTCCCTTCCACCATATAATTTAACTTTTGATGCAACGTTGAGGTGACTGCCCCTGCAGCGTGTATCCAGGGTCGGCCAAGCAAACAGCTGTATGCTGGCTGGATATCCATAATGTAGAAAGTTGCATCAAAGATCTCTGGTCCTATCTGAATAAGCAATGTGATCTCCCCAAACACTGATCTCTTGGATCCATCGAAAGCCCTCACGACCAAATCACTTGGTGTGCATATCAAACCTTGAATGTCCAACTTCATCAACGCCTTCTTTGGAAGCACATTGAGGGATGATCCTGTATCAACCAGGACATGTGACATCAGAGGCCATCTATATTCCAAGGATATATGCAAAGCACGGTTATGGTTCCTCCGGGTAGGAGTCAGATCCAAATAAGTAAAGTCGAGACCATTACCGGCGTTTACATGAGCTATTACCCCCTCAAACTGATTAACATAAATCTCTTGGGGTATGTACACTGCATTCAAGATTTTCAATAGATCGTTGCGGTGCGCCTCCGAACACAACAATAATGACAGGATAGAAATCTTCGAAGGAGTCTGATTTAAGTGATCCACGATCTTGTAGTCACTTTTTTGAATAAGTCTCATAAATTCCTCTGCATCCTTCAAAAGATCATCAGCACCGACCTGTGGTCGGACATTCTCTTCAATCACAGCCTTACGTTTACCTTTGTCATTCTTATCAATGTTAGCTCCTAGTGGAGAAAAGACCCTACCACTTCTAGTGATACCTCCGACCCCAACTATATTCTCAACCGACAAACTTCCATTTGTAGACGCTGTTCATTCCTACCTTTGCCCATTATAGAACACCTCTCCCCCATAATTCCATGGGATAGCTCTAGCGTTCTCCTATGGCACAGGTCCAGGTACAATAATGATAATCGGAGCTGGCCTAGCAGGCGCCAACAATATTAATTGTCCGGTATGGAATGGAGATCGTAGAAACTTCGCTTCCATCATTACTCACTTTATTCTCAGCATCTTCTTTCATAACTCTATCAAATTGCAAACAACCCTCATCCATCATTCTCTGAATACCCTTTCTCAAAAGATCGCAACCCTTAGGCTGCACTTCACACTCTGAGCAGTCAAGAGAACAACCTGGAAACACCCTTTTTTTCAATAAACTAGCCTTCACGAAGCCCAACGAAGTCTTCAAATTCCCAACATTCGTTACCAGATTTAGCTTCTCCCCCTCGATAATGGCATTGGCTCCTGCCGCCCCATGATTCGGCATCGGGTTTTGATTCACATTGGACCCATCGTTGGTGAAGTTGATAGCTTTGGAATCAAGCAGATCCTGGACTTTGTGCTTGAAGGCTTTGCAATGGTCAATATCATGGCCTAGGGCGCCTGAGTGAAAACCACAATGAGCATTCGCATCGTAACCAGGAGGCGGTATACCAGTGAGAGGATCCAGATTCCTCTTCTAAACTAATTGTAACTGCAGTAGATGTTGTAACAACTGAGAATACGACATCGGAGGACTCTCAAACTGTCTATCAGGCATTATGCGTCTAGCAGCATAAGGTCGCGGAACATTGACTTGTTGCTGAACTGTGGCCAGGATATTTACCGTTGCAACTTGTTGATGATGACGGGACTGAGCTCTACCTTTACCCTTGTGAGAAATAGTGTCTGCATCCCCTTCCCTTCTCTTGGGATTCGCTGAATATGGTTTCTTTGTTCCTCCCGAAGAGGATCCACCACCATTTGGAATCTTTCCATACTTAATTCCACTTTCGAATCTCTCACCAGCAATTACCAAATCCGAAAACCCTGCAGACATGCAGCCTATCAACTTCTCAAAGTACACGCCATACAACGAAGCCATGAACAGGTCAATCAACTCCCTTTCGAGCATAGGGGGATGTACCCTCGCAGCTAGATCCCGCCACCTCTGAGCGTATTCCTTGAAGCTCTCAGTACTTTTCTGCGACAAGCTCTGTAATTGTATCCTGTTTGGGGCCAAATCACTATTATACTGATAGTGACACACAAAAGCTTCGGCCAAATATCTCTAGTTGCGGATATGAGTTCTCTCAAGTCCCATATACCACTCCAAAGACGCCCCTGCCAGACTGTCTTGGAAAAAATGCATTAGCAGCTTTTCATCATTGGAGTAAACAGACATCTTCCTGAAATACGCCCGAATATGCACTCTTGGATAGGTCGTCCCTTTATATTTGTCAAAATCGGGCACCTTGAATTTGGGAGGAATCCTGACTCCAGGAAATAGACCAAGATCAGACATATCAAGGCCCAAAGAGTTCTGATTCTCAAAAGATTTCATCTTCTCCTCGATCAGTTTAATCCTTCGGTCAGCTTCAGTCGGTAAACCACCCTCCATATCTCTCATGGAAAACACATCATCCTGGTTATCTTCCCAATGAGGGCCAGCAGCCCCGTGCACAGCGCACACACTTCCATTACCAACAACATTACCATTCTCATTCGCAACTCCTCCACCAGGAGGTACGAAAACAGTAGGGATACCCTGTGGGATAGATCCACCGATTGGTGGAGGAATAACACCAACTCCTCCGTGCAAAACGCCCTCTTCATCAACCCGTGCTATCAACGGTTGGACCAAAGTTCTTAACTGTTCCTGCCCACTAGCAACAGTCTGCATCAACTCCATGAATTGAGCCATGCGAGCCCTGACTTCTGGCAAATTCAGCCTGTACTTGATCCATTACTCTTTGCTGATTCCCTCGAGTTGAATACCTGTGGAAACTGAACTCCTCAATCCTGTTACTACGAAGAAAACCAAGCAGAGTTAAGAATAGAAGCCACTGAGAACACATGTGAGGAAAATGAAAATGCAAGATGCAAAATGCAAACATGTCTATGTATGCACAGGGAGATCTCCCCCTTGATTCCGGTTTCAATAAACAAGAACGACAGAGATGGATAAGAACACCATAACAAATCTTCTTATATATCAGGTAAAGCTGAGACAATACAATGACCAATGAGAAATATCCGCATATAAATATGTATTGATCTCATCCAACATCCCTGGTGATGATCAAGATATAAAAAACAAAGAAACTACAAAAGATAAACCCCCTAGTAACCATTCTCTTTGCCCCAGGCCTGAGCCTCCCTAAGCATAGTCCTCGTATCTGGATGATTTGGACTATCAATCAACTCTCTGATGAGGGTGCCCCTTTTGCGTATCACATCCCGGAGATAGTGACAATGATCCTCCCAAGCATCTTCGCCAAAGGCATCTTCAAGCCGGGGTTTCTTCACCTCTGCTCGAATCTTGAACTCTTCAAGTGCTGATAAATTTTCCTGGTACTTCTGCTCGATCGTGCATCTGCGGAACGATTCTGTCAATACCTCTTTCTCCTTATCCTTGAGTTGCGCCTTCAGATTATCAACCTGAATACAAAGCTGATCTTCTCTACTCTTGTTACTAGTCACAGTAGCATTCCACTGTTTCTCGAACTTGGATATCTTCGGATGTGCTCTGTCTAAATCCTCCTTCTTACTCTTCAGAACGCTACAAGTGCTTTTCAGATCAAGACCGACTTGCTTCCGTGCTTGTACCTGATCAGCAAGTTCTTTTTCCAACTTGGTCAATACTTCTAACTTCGTCTTGTCCAAATAAACAGCTTCACCCTTATCATGTTTCAGCTGACTGATCTCCTGTTTCAACTCTTCATTCTCTTTGCACAGCTCTTCCATCTCGGCCCAAAGCTTGTTATATCTCAGGATGTCAACGATTGTAGGCAGCTCAATGACTAAGGGATACAGTGGTGCTTCAACAAGAAATGGCAGTAGTACCTCTCCAACTCTCTTCTGAATCCATTCCAAGTAGGGATCATAGGCTCTACAATCTCCTTTGCCTAAAGAAAGCTTTCCATTCTTGTGAATTTTACCCCAAGCGTCCACGAATTTGGCCAAGATACAAGGATCAGCTACATCTGTGAAGTACAGAGATTACTGCACTTCTTCTTCTTTTGAAGGTCCTCTCAAAGCATAACCAAACTATCTGACGGCCAGAGAAGGATTATAGTTGATGCCGTCTTTCCTCCCTATCAAGGGCACATTAGGAAAACTACCACAACTAAAGATAAGCTCGCGACCCAGCAGGTATCGGTTGAACCAGACGATATTCTTTTCTGTTAAACCCATAAGCCTCTTTTACCATTCAGACGAATTCCTTAAATCCACAAAAGCTCCAGAGCGAGGAAGGTGATCAACAAACCATTTATGCAACAGCGGTGCACAACAAGAAACCATATTTCCTCTTCTTTTCTCGTTCTTGTAATGTACTGAATGATACAAATCTCCCAGAAGAGTAGGTATGGGGTTCCCGGAAGAAAAGATATGAAAAGCATCAAAATCCACAAAGTCCGGTACATTGGGAAACAACACAACGCCATAGACACACAGAGCCAAGATAGCACTGAAAACCACCCAACAACCCTTTCCAGCATACTCTCGGGCTTTGTTCACCAAGAAAGATAAAGTAAAGCCGAAAACTCCATTTCTGTTGATAACATGGTCTACCAAGTCAGAGGCGCTCAAACAAAGAGCAGCGGATAACTTCTCAAGATTAGGTTCTTCTTCGGAACTGAAGAATGGCACCTTATTTAGGATCGGAACACTTAAGATAAAGGCGAATTCTTCCAAAGTCGGAGCCAACACATAGTTTGGGAATATGAAACAGCGCAGTGGCGGATCATAAAACTAATAGGGTATGAATAGCTGCATACTCATAGCTCGTGATCTACGGGAAAGATTCAGAATACCCCCATAATCTTCCCTGAAGGTTGCAAGAACACCAGGATCAGCTAGGGAAATCAGACCAAATAAAGGTCCTAACTCAGGTACAGGAAACTTGTACACAACAATCCTCTTTCTGCTTGCTTCCATCTCTACAGAAGACCAGTACCAGAATCAAGGGAAAGACAAGAACCTGTAACACACACAAACATGCCATGTTAAATGCAGGATGATTATGCAGATGCAAACATGGGATCAAGGTATCCAATGCTCAGATTTGTTGTTGTGCCGTTGACTGAACTCAACCAGAGCTTCGCTCTAATCAGAACACTGAGATAATAGAAAACCAGAGTACTCAAGATCAAAAGTCCGCACTAGCAAGAAAACCAGGGTTGGTTGAAGGCCAAGTTTCCTGCAAAACCTATCCCCCCTCACATGTGGGTTCTAGTCTTGAAAGGTACATTATCCTATGCGGTTGGTCAGCGTCATAGACTTTCGAGGAACGATGATACGTTCACCATTTCTGGTTTGGCATCATAGTTAAACGAAGCGGCCTCACTTAGCTGACTTCCCAAATGAACGGTCTCCAGAGTAGACAGTCTCTCTAAGTTAATATTCCCTCAACTGCACCAGATGCGCAGGATAGAATATTTCTAAAAAAAACCTCGTCTGAACGTGAATTTGGCACGAGCTATTGCATGGCCAAACGCCACATAAGCTCCCGCTACTCTCCATACTAATCCTGTGTGTATACTCAAGCCCAGGTTCAGCTTATCTCTTAATAGAACAACCCACAGCACAACAGTAGCAAAATGCAAATGCAATAATATACAACAGATAATGTACATAAAGCAAAAATAACTGCACAACAGTAAACACCCAAAGACGCAACGGGCAAGCGCTAGGATTGACTCGCATAGGGAACAAGAGATCCCAAGCAGAGTCGCCAACTGTCGAAACTGCTAAAAACACCCAGCGGAAAACAGAAAAGTTGCCACCGTTTGTTATTTATCCCAAAGCGAGGGAAAGGAAACGATCCGAGAAAACCTAATAGAAAGGGAAAAGACAAGGTCATCGCAACCAAGTCCTGGATTCAGGAGTCGGCTACGCAAGGGGGAGGTGTGAGCACCCCTCACGTCCATCGTACTCGACGGGAACCATGCTTGTTGTCTATCTAAGGGTGTGTTTAATCTATCTATGCTACAGGCTCACGGGACAAAAATAAAAGAAAAGAGACTCGGCAGAGCATCACCGCTCTGTGCCTACGTATTCCCTCGTGCAATGGGAAAGTCAGAGTCAACGTAGTTCGGCAAACTACGGGTGAAAGGGGAAGGTTGCTCACCAATACATCGCAGTCTTGTGCCTACGTATCCTCATATGGTATGAGAAATCAGAGCAAACGTAGTTCAGGCTAACAAGAACACCGGTTGGTTCAACTGTTTTTTATCCGAGTAGGGTTAAACCTTCGTTCTAGCAGTTAGGGACAATGCCTGTTTGCGGTAGAACCAAAGCTTAACAACACTCTTTTTTATGAAAAAGATTTTCCAATTAATCCCGAAGGGAAAAGTTTGATGTTTTGTTTTATGTTTTTTAGTGAAGTGAATTAATTCGGTTTGTGATTCACGTTGCACTAAAGACTATGACATAGGAACAAATGCATTACATATCGCCCCCAAACGGGACGTACACTAAACACTCTAGACAAGCGAGAGGAGACCCCTCACTCATCATTCCCCATGTGCTTAAGGCTCGTAGCGCACAATGTTCGTCATATTTATTAGATGAATTAGCATGTTTTGAGATGAGAAGAGAGACGCACAAAAGGTCTATGGGAAACTCGGTCCTAATGTTGTCATGCAAAGTGGACCTAAAGTTTGGATTAAAGAGGGGAAATATACCCTAATATTAGCATGCATGGTTTGAACCTAAAATGTCTACCATAATCCATCTTGAGCAAGAAAGATTAGAAGTCTTAAGGGGAGATGGTAAAGGAAGACAAAAGAAGAAGAACAATCAATCACAAGTAAGAGATGCAAACATGCAATGCAACACACAAGCAAAGGGAGGAAAAAGTATGGGGTAAATACCTCCACAAGCATATCTCGACCTTTATTAATGCAAGAAAGAAGCTGCAAAAAGAAATGCACATAAAGCAAAGAAATGCAAGAAGGCAAGCAAACATACGAAAGCAAGCACCAAAGAGAATGGATGGGAGAAACGAACTCCTACGACCATCAGTCATCAACCATCGGAGAAAAGTGGGAGGAAAAGAAGTGCGGGGCAGTAGCCGCCACAAGCGCATCTCGACCACTCGTTTCTCACACTCAAGCAAAACAAAAGAATCCGCACATCACTTCGAACAACATATACGAGAGTATGCATCCAAGTGGAAAGCAAGCACGTGTGTCGTGAAATCACGATTACATAATCACGAACAACGACATATATCCAAAACATCTCACTCCTAATGCATCGCACTGATCCATGATGATTCGAAGTGAAACGGTACCGAAACAAGCATGAAAAAAACAAAAACAGGCCTGCTGGAGCAGTGTTAATCGATTAACACCAGATGTTAATCGATTAACCATTGAAAAACGCCTGCAGAATTGAAAATTTGATCTGGTTAATCGATTAACACCAGACGTTAATCGATTAACACTGCTCCAACAGTAGAAAACAACAACAGAAAAGCACTTTTTAGCAACTTATCACTTAAGCAAACATCCACATGATCTCATAAACAATTGTGCATGAAATTAAACCAGCAAACAGCGATCTAAACAAGATGTAACCACATATAAACAACACCATCACAATTCATATGAATCAACATGAATCAAATCAATCAAAAATGAAGATCAACATGATTATGCAAAATAAGCTCAAAATGCAATGGATATAGAATTACAACCTTCGAAGTGGAGAATTGCTTCGGTTAATGTTGATTTACTTCGAACGTGTAAGTCTAAACAAGAAATCTAGAATACTTCAAGATCCAAGCCAACTCTTGTAATAGAAGTGATGATCAACCAAAATCAAGCCAAATTACTCCAAATAATCACTTCTAGATCAACTTCAAAATTCATATCCAAGCTTGCACGAAAATCAAATGAAAAAATGGAGATGATGAGGATGATGGATGAAGGTTTGAGCTCAAGAATTCATTGATTCCAATGGAGAATCAAGGAATTATAATGGAAGAGAGCTTTGGTGAAGGTTTTGGAAAATGGAAAGTTGAGAGAAACTTGAGAGAATTCAGATGAATTCTGAAAACGAATGAAATTATGAAGATTAGATGTGTGAGGTTTGGAGTAAACCAATTAAATACCCCTTAGGTTTGGATCCAAATGAAAGGTTTGGAATGTGGTTTGTGAAATTTAGTTTGGAATGAGGAATGGGAGTTTGGAGGGAAAATGAAATTAACCAAAATTCAAGATGGTTCTAGATCCTTCCCAAGGTGTAAAATTGAACTTCCAAGTGATCAAAATTGGACCCCAAAGTGACCCCCTTTGAAAATTCACGTGCAGAGGCAAAATCTGCACTGGTTAATCGATTAACACTGTTAAAAATTCAAATCTGACCTGATTTTGATTTGGTTAATCGATTAACACATTTGGTTAATCGATTAACACCTTCGAAATTTTGAATTTGGCGCCTTTTGGAGAGAAATCTGCACATTTGCCCGTTTTCAGCCGTTCTGAGCTCTGTTCAGCTTCTGAAACTTGCTCTTGAGTATCATAATCATTAAGATGCTTGAGATAGCCTGAATGCTGTTTTCTGAGCTGAAAATATCCTGTAAAATAAAATAAAATCGGTCGCCCGACCGTTGGGCAAAATAAATGCCAGAGCCTCTGATGTTCGCTGTTCAGGTTCATGCACTGAGATGAAAACTGAACCACAGGAAAACCTTGATCTCGTGTCTCAAGAACGAATGCTATGCAAATGCAGAAATGCGAAAGTGCAAAGAAACAAAAGCCAGATGCTGCTAAAACAGAAAGGCAAATTTTGGGATGCTACACTCTCATATATGCATAATCCAAAACTGTTAAACATGAGTTACATATACTTGCTGTCATGAACTTGTGAAACATTTTTAGTGCATTTTTATCATTGTTGTTTAGCATTGATGTGTTAAGGTTACATTTGCTGATTTTGGCTTTCATAATAAAACTTGTGTTTGGTGCTAGCTTGAAGTTTTTAACTGCCACTTAAAGCATTGACTTGATATTTTTATGTCAAGTTCATTAATGTACAACATACTCTTGATAAATTGCAAACTGTTTTGTTAGAGTTAGAGGTGCTATTTAACTGTGAACTCTTGTTAGAATGTACAAATATTATTGAAGCATGTGATGCATTGTGGATCAACATTGTTATGCTTTGGTTCTGTTAGGAATCATCATGAGTTTGTCAAACTCATGTGCTAATGGGTGTGTGACTGTCACTAGGGCAATATGGTTAGGTTGTTACTTTTTATAAGAGTACAAGAACTGTTGAAATGTATTGGTGCATTGAGGATTGATGTTGTAACTTTAAAATCTTGATCATTTGGTGTCTAAATCTAGTTAGAAATTGGATCTGTCAAAAACCTTGTGCATTTGTTGTAATGTCATTAGTAGTATGCATGTTATTACTTTTATAAAAGTAGTGTGTTAATTACATGGAGGGTTTGTGTTGTTGACATTGTTATGCCAAGTGTATGTCCATTAGTATCCAAACTGTTTTAAGGAACTGTTAGCATGAGGGGGGCTCAGTTTAGTTCTTCAATCTTAACTTTATGATGGTAGACGTTTCCCTTTTGGCAAAGACTTGACTTTGTTCCTATTTATTGCATAATTATAGCTTGTTTCATGGACTGTCATAAGGGTTACTTTTAGGGATGTTGCTTAGTTTGTGTGGTTCTTTTTACATCAAGATGTATCATTCAAAGCTTACCATTATTAAGATTTGGGGCTGTTTAAGAGTACTTTGTTTAGGGACTATTGACAAAATGTTTGAAGCTAGATTTTATCAGGCCATGGTAAGATATTCAAGTTGTTAGCTCTTTGTAATGACATCCTATGCATTATAATAGCAGTGGTTAGTTCTGCTCAGTCTTAGGTAAGTTCCTTCAAGGCTTTGAGGTTAGGAGGTTAGCCTTATGTTGTTTAATTTAGAATTGAGGTTTAGTATGGTGAGTGGTATTCATAACTGCTATTAGAGCAGAGTTGGTTAACTCATAGTTGTTGCTAAAAGTATATTTCACATGATAAGAGTTTGCTTATTGTTGATTTCCATCTGAGGAGTGTGGTTTAAGTTGGAGTTAGATAGCAGTTGGAGGGATGTCATGAGGGTTTAGGTTTGTTGTGCTTCACTTCTGTTTAGTGTCTTTAGGCTGTTCAGTTTGAGTTTGTTTGGTTCATGTTGGAACTCATTGGTTGCTGTTATCATTAGGGGATTGTTGGTGTTCTAGTTAGTATGTTTGAATTTGGATTGGTAGGACTCAATAAGTTTTCCCTACTATTGTGCCAGTTCTGTTGGAATTCATGACAGGTTGGTTTCTTTCTCAAGCCTTGTTGACATATTGGGCCTGCTGCCTAGATTGATGGAGGGGTTTGTCAACCAAGAACTCTCCTCAGATTTCCTTTTAAATCTTTTAGAATCCACTTGGGATAGGCTTGTGGTACATGTCTATGTTTCTGTCAAAGCAGTTGAATGTTTGTTTGGGTACATTAATGATAGCCTCTGTGCTGTCAAGTTCAAGTTGCCGTTGCAATTTATTTTATGCTGAGTCATTTGTTTACTTACAGTCTAGGTTGGCAAGCACTGTTTTGCCTTTGAGTTTGTTTGCTTTCACATTGTCTATTTCAAAATGCTTGTTGAACCTTTGCTGCTTTGGGAGGATCCTTTGTTACAAATGTATTGAGTTTGGTTTGTATTCACAAAAGTCATATCCTTCCTCAGTAGGATTATGAGATCTGTTGCTTAAAGTCATCATAAGAAGCAGGCCTATGTTTGGTGTTTTAAATCTTTCTTTTGGTGATCACCTTGTGCTGGTTTGGTTATGTTCATAATTAACCAACCACTCACATTTTGGCTCTGATGCATTCTGAACAAACTTTCTGTTGAGACACATTCCATATCACATTTAGAATTTGCTCAAACCATCTCCTACCATTAATTACATCAGTTTGTAAACTTTAGACTCAAAATGCATCTCAATATCCTTCATTGCATGACCAATCGTGTTTTCAGCTAGGAGGATCTTTTTTAAATATGGTTGATACCATTGCAAACCTCATGAAAAATCAAGTGGTTTTGACTTTAATTTTGTTAAATTTGGTTAAGATTTGAAGATTTTGGAACCAAATCGTTTTTGATGTTTCACTTGGTTTTGGCCATGAGATTGCCCAGAAAAACACCCTTTAGGTATTTGATTTAATGGGGTGGCTTGATACAATGGATGTATCATCACCCTAGTGTTAATTGCCTTGCTCATAAGTACTTTGTAATGCGCGTGAACCTGTGTTCGACCCTCAGTGAGGGCATTTTTTGCCATTTTATTGATTTTCCAAGTATTTGGTATTTTTACTTGTTTTTCCATTACCTTTCATGCGCGTGAAAGTGGTTGGTTTGGCATGATTTTGAGCCTATGACCCCAAGGTCTTGGGTTCAAGCCTTGGGTGAGGCATTTCTTATTTTTTAGCACATGGTTTTATTTAATTTCATTTAATTTCAATTAATCATAACTCCTTCATTTTTAATCCTTTTTGGGTGATTCTTTTTTCTAAATTCTCATATTAATGTGTATTTTCACATAACGCTCAAAGAATTCTAAAATTATTATTTTATAAACACTTTGCATTAGGAGGAAATTGCAATTTGTTTTAGGGTTTATCGAGCCATTTCAACCTTGTAAGACGATTGCCTTGTGCATCGCCATCGACCTTGTTCGCATCACTTCAAATATTTTTACCAACAATAAAACCCTTGATCCAACATCAAGAGGTGCTTTTTTCTTATAAAAATCCAAAAATACAATAAATATGTGATTAGGGTTATACACCATGGACTTTAAGGTGGTGGAGAAGGAATGAGAATGGAACCCTCCTACACTCGTTCCAAATGTTTTAAATACAAGGCGCTCAACTTGGTTATTCGAAACATTCATCTATATCCAAAGTCTTTTGTGTAATCCTAATCAAGAACAATTTCTCTTAAAAAACCTAAAAATAACATCAACTCATCAAACTTTTTTTCACCTTAGGGCATCAATCCGAAAACCCTTTTTCAAGGTATAAAAACAACCAACAAACAACCATTTCACAAGCCTCCGAACTACGGAGCTCTGATTCTTCACTTCTTTTAAGTGAGGATACGTAGGCATAAGGGCCACAATCCTTGGCGAGCACTATAATAAAAAAACAACCCCTCTTTCTTTTTAAAAACAAGCAAACTTTTAGATTAAGAACACCCACTCAAGCGAAACAACCTAGAAGGTTCCCATCGAGTACAATGGATGCGAGGGGTGCTAATACCTTCCCCTCTTATAACCGACTCCCGAACCCTAAGACTTGGTTGCGATGACCATGCTCTTTTCCCTAAAGGTTTTATCGCTATTTCTCTTTCCCTCTTTGGGATAAATAAAATCCGGTGGCGACTCTGTGTCATTTTTCGCGTAGCGACAGGGTGGACATATCCTAGTCACCTGAACAAAGGCGCCATGGCTATGGCTGGGGAAAACTCAAGTTTGTGTCCATTTGCAAAAGGCACCATAACTTACTCATTTCTTAATAAAATTAAGTGAAATAAAAATGAAACTTGCTTGAAATTCCATAAGGATCACAGTGGTGGTGTTAGTTTTAGCTAAAGGTGTCTCTATTTTAAAACCCGATAGTGGTTCTTGAAAGGACATGGTTTTGCAAGTTCTATGCTATATCATCATACAATTAATAATAGTGTCACAAAATGGTCCAAACACAACATAAATAACATATATGAAATTATCATGATCAATGTACATCAAAGTAAAGCATATTTCTTAAAGTTCAAGTTCTTTGGAAGCTTACCTCATGAAGCTCCCGTGCAAATTTTCAAGAAACTTGCAACAAAAGTAAACCAATGCTTTTGAAACCTCCAATGCACCTTATAGAAGCCTCTTGGATGCTTAGAACCAAAGGGAAACCTCTAGAACATAATTTGGTTCCTTCTTGCAAAATGTGTCAAAAGTGGCCAAAATGGAAACTCTACCAAATGGTGTCACACTTGAGAAACTATTATTGGGACAGTTTAAAGATATTATTTAGAGAGTATGTGGAGTGTTGGATGATTTTGAAATGGATAGAATCAAGACATGGCTTTGAAAATGCAAAAAGTCAAAGATATGAGGTTTTGACAATTGACTTTCTGATTTTGGTGGTTTGGGATGAAGATGAAGGTTTGGACACCTTCAAGGGATAATTTTTGATGTGTTTGGGTGGTTGTTTGAGTGGTTTAATCTCTGAGATGAGACATTCAATTTCTCTACTTTTGAACTATGTAACTTTGAAACAAGAGAGGAAATGTGAGAAAACAAGCTTTGGTATTGTTTTGGTGTATTTGAATTGATGCAAAACGTCCTCTATTTACAGGAGAACTGATTTATTTGGATGAATAGTGTAGGATGATGGAGCATGCTATTCTCCAATGGATATAGGCATGTAGTTTTAACTTAAATGCTAAGGTACCATTACTCTTATATAACATGACTAGAATGTTGACTCAATTTGAATTTTACAGGTTTGAACACTCATTGTTTTTGAACATATTTGAACTAGCGTGACTCATTTCATGCCAATTCAATGTTTTACAAAAATGCACAATATCAAACTTGCGTTCATGGCCTTGCAATGATGATTCTCACATGCTAAGAGATAGAATCTTTAACTTATGGTTCAAACTTGAAGATATTATGTGATTCAACAAGATTCTTTCTGACCATAGAGGATGACAAGGCTTGTAAAGTCACCAAATCTGTTTTGAATATCGTATGATGCAAGTAAAAATGAAAATTGTCTTAAAAAATCAGTCTGATCAAGGCATGTTGTTAAATCCATAACTTCTTGCTCATGCATGATCAATGGATGTTCTTGTACTTGTAGGAAAGCTGAGATATCCTACTTTAACTTTGATGTTCATAATTGGTCTTTATATAATTTGGATCATTGTGGAAAATGCCCTTAAAGTTGGCTAAAACACAAAATAGATTATGCCTAAAAGTTTTCTAAGTGTCAAGGTTTAAAAAGTCTTGAAACCCTAAATTCATGGCTTCATATCTCAAAATCTATGCATTTTTTGGGAATGCACCCTGTCGCAACGCGAAAAACAACCGGCAAAAAATAGAGTCGCTACCGAATGTTATTTATCCCAGCAGGGGAAAGGAAACGATCGAAGAAACCTTAAAAGGGAGAAGACATGGTCTCGCAACCAAATCCTGGGTCAGGAGTCGATTACGCAAGAGGAAGGTGTTATCACCCCTCGCGTCCGTTATACTCAACGGGATCCACTCTTATTATTCTAGTTAAAGGGTGTGTTTATCTAAAGCTATACTTGCTAATGGAAACTATAGGGATAAAAACCAAAGGAGACTCGATAGGACTTTGCAATCCTATGCCTACGTATTCCCTCATACAATGGGAAAGTCAGAGTCAATGTAGTTCGGAGGACTACGGATTAATGGAGGGATTGTGATCGCCAAGACATCATCGTCTTATGCTTACGTATCCTCATTCAAAACAGAATGAGGAAGTTAGAGCAGTCATAGTTCGACCTACCAAGGTTGTTTGGTGTCTTTTATGAGCGATGCTAAGTTCATGTTCCAGCAGTTAGGGTCGATGCCTGTTTGCGGTAGAACAGAGGTAAGATATCCTTTCTGAAAGAAGGTATGGAAGGAAAACTCAAAGGACAAAATGGTTTGAATTTGTTCAAGGATTTTACAAAAGTGGATTAACTTTGTTCGTGACGTGTATCGCACTAAAGTCTATGACATAGGATCGAATACTTTGCGCTAACGATCCAAAGGTCTCGTGCATAAAGTACCCTAAGATGAGGTTAGGAATGCATCCACTCATCTTTTCCTATGTGCTTAAGATTCGTGACGCACTTTACACATCATCTTTATTAGGTGTTTTATTTAATTTGAGATGAGAAGAAAGACTCTAAGAAGAATCTATGGGGGACTTAACCCTAGAAGTTATCATGCAAAATTTGAATCCTAAAATCTACTCTAATTCAATTTGTCGGAGACTTTATTGAATTGAGAACCTAAGGGACTTAACCCTTTCTTTCTCATTATGCTTTTCTCTCTCTCTCTCTCTCGAACCACCCTCTCTCTTCGCCCCGTCTCGTTCTCCTTTTGCCGTCCATTCTCTTTCTCAATCTCCCTCTCGCTTGCCTCATTCCCCCGTTCTCTTCGAACAAAAGCTTTAATAGCTACAACAGGCTCCGCCACGCCACGACTTCGAGTTGGCGGTGGCAGAGAAGACTTCACGATGTTATTCGTTTGCCTCTCTCCACTCTTACCTCGCTCACTCCTAAATTTCATGCGATTAAGTTGTGAGCATCAAACTCTTCAAATCCGGGAAAATTCGAACGATATGGCAAAATGAAGAAATTACGAGAATGGAAAGGAAAGTACCAGCAACAATGCGAAACATAAGGTATAAATTCGAATCCTTCTTTCTTTAATTTCCAACTACCGCAATCGCTGTTGTGAGTCGTATCTTCTCTCCAATGCGTGTGTATGCTTTTTATGATGATCCGAGCGTGAAAATATGTCCCCTTTCTATGAATGTGTTTGTGGTGATTTATAGGCATATGCCAATTAAATTTCTGATTTGGAAATAAATGCATAGGATTTCCGCTGTAGCTTGTCTTTGGAGTAAAATGTCATGGCCCGATTTTCATGATGATTTGCGATTGAACTTGCTAATTTTGTTTTGGAAAGATATGATGCTTTTGATTTCTCTTATTGTTTTCGCTGGTTTCTGCTTCTATCAAATTAATTGAAAGGAATGAATTAAGCTGTGATTTGGTGATTGATGAAATATTCACATTAATTCCATGATTCATCACCCCTAATTACGACGATTATGACTTCGTTTTTAAATGCTTTTGTTTATCCATTACATCACAATATCCATTACATTTCTGCTGCAAACCTGGGCTAAGACCCTTTGAAGATCGTAAGAACTCGGGGAGTCAACTCATGCAAGAATGGTGAGTCCATTGTATTAGAGCCTTTGCCACGAATTTTCGTTATGCTCTAACAAGTTCCTATTTTTTTCAATGATAATCATAATTGCATAGTTTGTCTAGAACTGAACTTTTTGTGAATAACATCGGTAAGCACATTCTCCTATCACGCCTCGTGACACTTTTTAGTTTTAATTTGCATATGTTCTTGAATTAGTGACTGCCACTAATGAAAGAATTGTTTTGTGGATGTTGATGGTTTTTGGGTCATGATTTGCAGAGGATGTTCACAAATTCAATATCGACCCTCATGGCCTCGCAAGCATTTGATGGTGCACAGAATTCGTGTCACAAAGGTACTTCATCTTCCTTAGTTGATGCTTGATTTCACTGTAGGTAATTATTAATTGCACAGTACAAAAATCATGTCTTCTAAAATTCTGACTGATTGTCACTTCCAAACGTACTGATCAATTTTATCAGGTGATTCGGGAAGGAATTATTTTTAGTTGCTGCTGGCATCGGCGAGTTATAATATTCACTCTCGCCATGATGATAAGGAACTATTATTTGCAGGGAAAGCAACTTACATCAAACTTTCAAGTGTAGTATGGTTAATGAGTTCAGACCATCAAATTCAGTAAGTACCAAGTGAGGCAATTCAATTGGTAGACTTGTTAGATTTAAAACTTGAATAAAGATTGGTCATGATGCCTAAGAATTAACAACAATTTCCTTTGAATTTCAAGTGATTATTCACAACCGGAAAGGTGCGACTGTTTGAGTTTTGGCGCCCCAGACAAACCAGGAAGGTTCTTCAACTTTTGCACATACTTAGGTCTATTGCCTTTAAATTCATAAGAAGACGCTCAAGGTTGCTATGCGACAAACAAGTCGAAATGAGCTTCTCAGTGCGAACAGGTTTTGGAAGAGGCTTCGAGGGATATCCGTTTCATTAAAGGTATGCCAATTTGTCAAAATATAGCTGACAAATTCCAAAAAGATGCATTGTGCCCAAGTTCTTATTGCCTTTGGGGATATGGCAGTAGGTTTGCAAGTGAATAAACTTTGTGATGCAACATATTACTAAAATGAAATTCTTATGGTTAATTTATGAGTCTCTTATGTTGTAACCATTTCCAGGATTTGGAATGCATTAGTTGGCTTTTTCTTCTTGACGAAGTTTCTAACCCACTCCTTTTAACTTTTGTGAACTTCACCATGTTTTTGCAATGGTGCTTTTTGGAGTTATTTAGTGACCGTTTTCTATGGTGTTGTGGACAGGTTGTGTGCTCAACGAGTGGCCGCACCGCTTCATGTTCATGCATGAATTGAAGGTGATGCTTGAGCTTGGATGAGAAGTGGAAATGCATGATGTTAGCAAGTAGTTTTAGGTCTAGGTTTAATTCATACCAAAACTGCACAAGTATTTTCTCAAAAGGGGGTCACGGTATCTGTAGGAGGCATAACTCCTTGTCTTGATATCTCACCATCAATCTAGTATGTGCCTCAATGTTAGGTTCACAACAAACTGATGTAACTAATATATGTCTATTAGGTGTTATGAATATGTGCGATAAATGTCCATCATGAGACAAATCCATATTGCAAAATTATTTGGAGAATTAGATAATGATATTTATACCTCACTTGTTGCTATCTAAAATGCCGCAGGTTACTATTCCTTGCCACCATAATGCATAATTGATCCATGTGTTCTAAAAAGAAATGGTGATGAAGTGGTTGAGGCTTGTTAAAAGACCTCACACTTTAACTTGTTCATTTTTCCATTCCTAACTAAAATTTTGCAACATTTGAATTCATAATCATGAACCGATTGAATTCTATCAAAGGAAGTTAAAATTTTCAATTTGAACTTTAGACTCAATCTTCCCAGAAATTCTTGAAATCCACAAGTTTATCATATTTGAATCAAATCCAAAAACTTCACGCCAATCTATTTGAACAATTTTGAACTCCAAACATCAAATGACAATCCACCAAGATTCAAAGAAAACCATCTTGCATCACAAGTAATGAACACTTGAATAGAAAACAATGTCCCGAATATCACAGATCCTTATGTCTGGTATATCTTGACATAATAGTAATTTCTTAAAGAATCCTTTGATGGTAAATAGGAAAAGAAGCCATAGCATAAGAACCTTGGTATTCAATTGACCAGGCTAAAGTTCCATGAGTAAGAAACCCTAATCTTCTCGAGGTATTCACTGAGGCTTTTGAGAAATACTGAAAAGGACGACCTTGTATCTTGAGGGAGAGCAGCCTTATGGTTTTCTTAGAGATCCATTGTGCATATAGATTCACACCCTGATTTCATAATACTTTGATGCAATCCTAAACTCTTGATGATGTTGAGAAGCCTTGAAGAATATAACATTGTGACACAAAAACATGCCCATGACGATGATAGTTCCAAAACCCTAGTTCCACCATCCAGGAAAGTAATTGAATTAATCTTTAATGAAATAGAAACCATAAACCAATAGAAAACCATAATCCTTCAGAAGGCCTTGATCCCAAACCTAAGGATATTATGCAAATGAGTGCGAGTGCATGGCCTAACAGGAGATGTAAACGAATGCGAAGCGAAAACCAAAAAGGGAGGGCAAATTTTCGGGTGCAACAACTGCCCCTATTCAATAACCTTTAAACCTGAAAGTATGATAGCAGACGCTTTCAAACGTTCAAGGTAGAAGGGGATTGAATACCAAAAGAACCATAAAATTTGCAATCTGCAAAAGGGGGAAACGACTCTGCTGAGGTATAAAAACATGGAGCGAACACGGACGGGTGTCTAAAATCAATATGGATGAATTATTGAAGCAGAATGAAACAAACATGGACAAGTTTTGAAGAACACGACGAGTGTCTAAGATTAATACAGACGAGTGTTGAAGAGCACGACGAGTGTTTAAAAATCTATGATCAATATAGATGAGTATCGAAACAAACACAGACAAGTGTTGAAAAATCACGATGAGTTTTTAGGATCATACGCACGAAGTATTGATGGAATGAATCGAACACGGACTGTCGCAACTGCGAAAAACACCCGGCAGAAAACAAAAGAGTCGCCACCGTTCGTTATTTATCCCAAAAGAGAGGGAAAGGAAACGAGCGAAGAAAACCTGACGAAAACGGGAAAAGATAAGGTCATCGCAACCATATCTTGGGTTCGGGAGTCGGTTACGCAAGGGGAAGGTATGAGCAGCCCTCACGTCTGTCGTACTCGACGGGATCCACACTTGTTATCTATCTAAGGGTGTGTTTAATCTATCTACGCTACAGGCTCACAGGACAAAAGAAAAAGAAAAGAGACTCGGCAGAGCATCGCCGCTCTGTGCCTACATACTCCCTCATGCAATGGGAAAGTCAGAGTCAACGTAGTTCGGCTAACTACGGGTAAAAGGTGGGGAAGTTTGCTCGCCAAGACATTGTCGTCTTGTGCCTACGTATCCTCATTTGGTATGAGGAATCAGAGCAAACGTAGTTCAGGCGAACAAGAACATCGGTTGGTTCAAATGTTTTAACCGAGTAGGGTTAAACCTTCGTTCTAGCAGTTAGGGACAATGCCTGTTTGCGGTAGAACCAAAGCTTAACAACACTCTTTTTTATGAAAAAGGTTTTCCCAATTAATCCCGAAGGAAAAAGTTTGATGTTTTGTTTTGTGTTTTTTAGTGAAGTGAATTAATTCGGTTTGTGATTCACGTTGCACTAAAGATTATGAAATAGGAACGAATGCGTCGCATATCGCCCCCAAACGGGACGTACACTAAACACTCTAGACAAGCGAGAGGAGACCCCTCACTCATCATTCCCCATGTGCTTAAGGCTCGTAGCGTACAACGTTCATCGTATTTATTAGATGAATTAGCATGTTTTGAGATGAGAAGAGAGACACACGGAAGGTCTAAGGGGAACCCGGTCCTAATGTTGTCATGCAAAGTGGACCTAAAGTTTGGATTAAAGAGGGGAAAATCTACCCTAATGTTGGCATGCATGGTTTGAACCTAATGTCTATCATAATCCATCTTGAACAAGAAAGATTAGAAGTCCTAAGGGAACATGGCAAAAGACCAAGAAAAGCACAAGATAAATTCAATCACAAGTGAGAGATGCAAACATGGAAAATAAACATGCAAAGAGGGAGGAAAATAATGTGGGGCAGCAGCCGCCACAAGCGCGTCTCGACCTCTTGAAAGCAAGCAAAGAACGCAATGCAAAAGAGAAATGATGAGATGAAATGGGAGAAGCGAACTCCTACGACCACCAACCATCAATCATAGGAGAAAAGTGGGAGGAAAAGAAGTGCGGGGAAGAAGCCACCACAAGCGCATCTCGACCACTCGATTCTCACACTCAAGCAAAACAAAAGAAAACGCACATCACTTCGAACAAAATATACGAGAGTATGCATACAAGTGGAAAGCAAGCACGCGTGTCGATGAAATCACGATTAAACAATCACGAACAGTGACATATATCCAAAACATCTCACTCCTAATGCATCACACTGATCCATGATGATTCAAAGTGAAACGGTACCGAAACAAGCATGAAAACAACAAAATAAGCCTGTTGGAGCAGTGTTAATCGATTAACACCAGATGTTAATCGATTAACCATTGAAAAACGCTTGAAAAACTGAATATTTGATCTGGTTAATCGATTAACACCATATGTTAATCATCCACATGAACTTGTAAACAAATGTGCACGAAATTAAACCAAAAAACAGTGATCTAAACAAGATGTAAACACATTTAAACAACACCATCACTATTCATATTGATCAAGAATCAATCAAATCAATCAAAAATAAAGATCAACATGATTATGCAAAATAAGCTCAAAAATGCAATGGATCTAGAATTCCAACCTTCGAAGCGGAGAATTGCTTCAGTTAATGTTGACTTACTTTGAACGTGTAGATCTAAGCAAGAAATCCAGAATACTTCAAGATCCAAGCCAATTCTTGTAATAGAAGTGATGATCAACCAAAGTTAAGCCAAATTACTCCAAATAGTCACTTCCAACACCACTTCAAAATTCAGATCCAAGTTTGCACGAAAATTGAATGAAGAAATTGATTCAATGAGGATGATGGATGAAGGTTTGAGCTCAAGAATTCATTGATTCCAATGAAGAATCAAGGAATTCTAATGGAAGAGAGCTTTGGTGAAGGTTTTGGAAAATGGAAAGTTGAGAGAAACTTGAGAGAATTGAGATGAATTCTGAAAATGAGAATGAAATTATGAAGATTAGATGTGTGAAGTTTGGAATGTGGTTTGTGAAGTTTGGTTTAGAATGAGGAATGGGAGTTTGGAGGGAAAATGAAATTAAGCAAAATTCAAGATGGTTCTAGATCCTTCCTAAGTGTAAAATTGAACTTCCAAGTGATCAAAATTGGACCCCAAAGTGACCCCCTTTGAAAATTCACGTGCAGAGGAAAAACCTGCACTGGTTAATCGATTAACAATTTGGGTTAATCAATTAACACTGTCAAAAATTAAAATCTGGACTGATTTTGACTTGGTTAATCGATTAACACCTTCAAAAATTTGAATTTGGCGCCTTTTGGAGGGATATCTGCACATTTGCCCGTTTCCAGCCGTTCTGAGCTCTGTTCAGCTTCTGAAACTTGCTCTTGAATATCATAACAATGAAAATGCTTCAGATAGCCTGAATTCTGCTTTCTGAGCTGAAAATAACCTGCAAAAAAAAATAAAATCGGTCGCCCGACCGCTGGGAAAAATAAATACCAGAGCCTCTGATGCTCGCTGTTCAGGTTCATGCACTGAGATGAAAACTGAGCCACGGGAAAACCTTGATCCCCTATCTCAAGAACAAATGCTATGCAAATATAGAAATGCGAAAATGCAAAGAAACAAAAGCCAAATGCTGCTAAAACGGAAAGGTAAATTTTGGGGTGCTACAGCTGCCCTTATTCAAACAACTTGGACCTGAAGGGAGGAAAAGCATCCGCTTTCAAACATTCAAGGTATAAGGTGATTGAATACAAAAGAACCCGAAAATTTGCACCCTGCAAGGATGCCAAACAGTGAATACCAACCAAGAGTTAGAATACGACACGCTGGGGATAACGATCCAATACGATCTGAACTTCATCCAAAAGATACCAACCAAGAGTTGGGATAACAATCAAAGGATACCAACCAAAAGTTGGGATAGAAAACCAAAGGATACCAACTAAAAGTTGGGATAACAAACCCTGAATACCAACCAAGAGTTGGGATGAAACAACCAACAGATACATACCAAGAGTTGGGATAACAATTGAAGGGTACCAACCAAAAGTTGGAATAACAAACAGAGAACACCGACCAAGAGTTGGGATAACAAACCTTGGATACCAACCAAAATTTGGAATAACTCTCCCACAAGATACCAAACAAGAGTTAGGATAACGACCCTGCTGGGGAACAAAAGAGAAAATTAACCAAACAGCCTTGTGGCGACTTCACTGGGGAAATAGTAGACTAACCAGACGACTCTGCACGTGATAAACATCCATCCAAAGATAATAATTGAACAATACCACCCAAAAGATGGGATAAAGGTTACTCTCCAGGGAAACAACCAAACGCTACCAACCAAGAGTTGGAATCACCACAACACCAACCGAAATTTAAATGGCGAGGCGACTTCGCTGGGGAGGTATACTGACTAAAAGTCGGAATCATCAACCAGGAAACACAGGTTATCAACCAAGAGTCGGAATAACGTCAACAAGCCGACCAAACTGGATATTACCAACCAAAAGTTGGGATCAGACTCCCACTGGGGAACCAAAGACTACCAACCAAAAGTTGGAAAACAAATAGACGACCAAGCTGGGTATTGCCAACCAAAAGTTGGAACAACACTCAACAAGCGAAAGACCACCAACCAAAAGTTGGAATAACGACTGCAAGGGATACAATCCAACCAAAAGTTGGGAAGCAAGATTACTAACCAAAAATTAGGGTCACTATGAAAAGATCACCATCGACCAAAAGTCGGAACAAGAGCTACTAACCAAGAGTTAGGGTTTCCAGGAAAAAAATCCTCATCGACCAAAAGTCGGAACAAGAGCTTCTAACCAAGAGTTAGGATTGCCAGGCTACTAACCAAGAGTTAGAATAGAAGCTACTAACCAAGAGTTAGAATTGCCGACCATACTAAATGAAAATGAGCAACCACAACAAAGGTTACCAACCAAAAGTTAGACTCCTCGACTTTGCTGAGGAAAATAAGAATTAACCAACAAAAGTTGGAATAACATCCAAACGCCAATGAGTCACCAACCAAAAGTTGGAATGAAACCAAGATTACCAACCAAGAGTTGGAATAAGGACTCTGCAGAGGGAATCAAAGATTATCAACCAAAAGTTGGAATTACACATCCCAGAAATTACCAACCAAAAGTTGGAATAACGCACCCAATCCGATTAACCAAGCAAAGACATCCTCGATAAGAGAAGTTTACACAAACGGCTCTGCCAAGGAACATTGGTTCAACCACCACTCTGTTGGGGGAAATATTTGACCAACAAACTCGACCAGGGAAGACAACACCCGCAAGCAACTCACCTGGGGAGAACGAAGACATTTAACCAAACGACCCAGCTGAAGAAGAAGACGTTTGACCAAACGACTAAATAGGAATAATCCACTAACATGAATAACCCAAAGATCCACCCTGACACGGATAACACGAAAATCCCTTGAATCAAACAGCCTCTGCTGAAAAGACAACCAGTCTCAAAGGTACCAATCCTGGCTTATGTTTCAATGCATATGTTTGGAAATGGCGCAATGCTCCATACGAAATGGAAATGCTACACATTTGGGAGGATTCTATGCAAAAATGAAAATGCAAAGGGACCACCCCAACAACATAAATGCTGGAGAGAAGCGACCAATTCTGCCAGGAGAAATAGGACGCGCCGAGTACAAACAGACTCATGTTGGGGAGCGAACAAGCCTTGTATGACCTCTTTGTAAAGCACCTCTCGGATACAACCGTTCTAAAGAGAACAAAAATCTACTTCGCTGGGAATCAAAACTCTGTTGAGGAAAATGCCCTGGATGGCTTCCCAGAAAACAACTCTTATAGGGATCAAATGCCTAGGCTGGGGAAACGCCTGAAATAGCCTTCCAACACTCTGGGGAATAAACACACTCAACCGGGGAGAACCGTTTTGAATACGACCCTACCGGGAAGTAAAGTAAACTTTTGGGAAATAGCTCCACTCTGCTTGGAAAGAAATTCCACCCTCCTGGAGAATACCGAATACTTCTACTGAGAACTCTACTCTACCGAGAAATGGATCACGCTTCGCCTAAACATCTGTCACGTCGAGGGAATCAGCATTGAACTCTGCTCGAGGAAGAAACCCTGAATACCGATACTACCGGAAAAACACTAGAAAGTCGACTCCGTTGGGGAGAGGGGGTCGAAAACATTGCTTCCACTGGAGAATAATACGCTGAGAACAAACCCACCCTGCCGGGGGTTAGCCTTTGTTGGGAGACGAAACCCTATTCCGCTGGAGATTCTCTACACACCTCCGCTGACGATACCTGACCTGATAGTGAGACTCTGTGGGTAAGACAAAATCTCTTCTAGGGGAGAAATAAATCTGTATTATAATTTCAATGTCGTGGAGGAACACATCTGCTGGGGAGAGCTGCCATCTTGCAATAAAACAAAAGAATGTACACATGCGAAATGGTTACCTCAGTTACCATTCATGACACTTACCACGCGAGCAAAGTCATTTGCTTTCGTTACGCTCTGTAAAGCCTCCTGTTTTCACCTGCAATATTTATCAAAATATCAGACGTTTTTGCAAACAAAATAGTAAAAGTAAAATAAGAAAGGGAAAGCTCTTTGACTGAAGTGAATACTTTATTCATAAAAGGCCTGTAAATAGGCAAATTACAATTCGGATGCAATTCCTGAAAAGAGGCAATTGCGTAAAAGAAAAAGAATATATACAAATGTCGATAACATGGAAACAGACAACCACCATGTGTCGATTCAGCTATGACTTGTATGTCTTCGACGTGCCCCGTGTTTTGCCTTCTGAAAAAACTGATTGGACTGATTCCTTTCCTTCGGGATAACTGCTCGTAAGCTCACAGATCGAACACAGACCACCGTCGTTTACTTTCAAATCCCTAACTTTGGCCTGGATCGCCCTTTCGGGTTTTCAATCCACCGGGATACCTATTTTTACCAAAGTCTCCTTTTCAGGTTTTCAACTTTGCGGGTTTACATCTTTCCTTTTTGTCCCTAACTTTTGCCCGAACCTTCTATTTTTATGGTTCGCCGGGATGCCCCATTTTTTCCTGGACTTTTCTTTTTCTGTCCAGCGTGTCTCTTTAAGCAAAGTATTTTTTAACCACGTCTGCATTCACAGGGGACGAAAAATCTTCACCATCCATGGTAGATAGTAATAAGGCTCCACTAGAGAAAACCTTTCTTACCACATACGGGCCTTCATAGTTAGGAGTCCATTTTCCCTGTGATCTGTCTGAGGAGGAAGGATCCTTTTCAACACCAAATTACCCGTCTGGAAGCACCGAGGACGCACTTTTTGATCAAAGGCTTTCTTCATCCTACTCTGGTACACCCAACCATGAGCTATTCGAATCTCTTCTCGTCAATCAAGCTCAGCTGATTCAACTTGGTTTGCACCCACTCAGCTTCGTCAAGCTTTGCATTCGACAATACCCTTAAAGAAGGAATCTCAAATTCCAATGGTAGGACTGCTTCTGTACCATACACCAGTGAGAAAGGAGTTGCCCCGATTGATGTACGCATCGAAGTACGATAACCGTGAAGAGCAAAGGGCAACATCTCGTGCCAGTCCTTATAGGTTACTACTATCTTCTGCATAATCTTTTTGATATTCTTATTAGCTGCCTCAACAGTGCCATTCATCTTCGGAGAAGAATTGTGATGCTAAATCTTGAAACTCTGACACAGTTCCTTCATCATTTTGTTATTCAAATTTGAACCATTATCAGTAATGATTCTCTCAGGAATTCCATAACGACAAATGATGTCCTTCTTTATGAATCGGGCTACCACCTGTTTCGTGACATTGGCATAGGACGCTGCTTCTACCCACTTCGTAAAGTAATCAATCGCAACCAGAATGAAGCGATGTCCATAGAAGCAGTCGATTCAATATTTCCGATCACACTGATTCCCTACATAGCAAAAGGCCAAGGAGACGTTAACACATTCAAAGGAGCCGGTGGCACATGCACTTTATCCGCAGAAATATGGCATTTATGGCATTTTCTGGCGTATTTGAAGCAAGCAAATTCCATAGTCATCCAATAATACCCAGCTCTCAACAATTTTCTAGCCATTGCATGTCCGTTGGTATGAGTACCAAAAGAACCCTCGTGGACTTCCTCCATCAACAGGTTTGCTTCAGGTTCATCAACACAGTGCATCAAGATCATGTCGAAATTTCTCCTATAGAGCACATCGTCTTTGGTCAGATAAAAGTTACCAGCTAACCTCCTCAAGGTCCTCTTATCTTTGTTGGATGCCCCAGATGGGTATTCCTGAGTCTTGAGAAAATGCTTGATATCAAAATACCAAGGCTTTCCATCTGATGCTTTCTCAATTGCAAACACAAAAGAAGGTCTATCAAGACGTATAATGGTGATGGCTGGAGCTTCATTCCAGAAATTCACTTTGTACATCGAAGATAGCGTGGCCAAGGCATCTGCCATCTAATTCTAGTGCCTTGGCACATGATGAAACTCAATTCTATCAAAGAACGACAACAATCTCCTTGAATAATCCCTGTAAGGCACCAGGTTGGCCTGACGAGTTTCCCACTCTCCTTTGATTTGGTTAACGACTAACGCTGAGTCACTGTACACATCCAGATTCTTGATCCTCATATCAACAGCCTCTTCTAAACCCATAATGCATACTTCATACTCGGCTTTATTATTGCTGCAGGCGAAAGTCAATCAGGCAGTGAACGATATATGAGAACCGTGAGGAGTAGTAATAATAGCCCCGATCCCATTGCCATATGCATTAACCGCTCCCTCAAAAACCAGTTTCCACTGAGATCCAATCTCAAGACCCTCGTCAGGTAACGGCTCATCACAGTCTTTCATCTTCAAAAACATGACGTCTTCATCTGGAAAATCAAACTTCATCAGCTGATAATCCTCAATTGGCTGTTCCGCGAGATATTCCGACAGAACGCTTCCCTTAATGGCTTTCTAGGAAACATACTGAATATCGTACTCTGTTAAAACCATTTGCCATCGGGAAATCCTTCCGGAGAGTGCTTGTTTTTTAAAGACGTGCTTGATCAGATCCATCTTCGAAATCAACAGGGTTGTGTGGTTTAACATGTACTGTCTCAAACGCTTAGCGGCCCAAGCGAGTGCACAACATGTTTTTTCCAGCATCGAGTATCTTGAGTCACAATCAGTGAATTTCTTACTCAGATAGTAGATGGCATGCTCTTTTCTACCCGTCTCGTCTTGCTGACCGAGCATACATCCCATTGAATTCTCAAGAACCGTGAGATACATGATCAGTGGTCTCCCTGCAACTGGAGGCATGAGTATTGGAGGTTCCTGCAGATATTCTTTTATTATTTCGAACGCTTTTTGGCAATTTTCATTCCACCTGACCGTTTGATCTTTTCTTAGCAATTTGAATATTGGTTCACAAGTGGCTGTAAGATGAGATATAAACCTTGCAATGTAGTTCAATCTCCCCAGGAAACCACGAACCTCCTTTTCCGTTCTCGGCTCAGGCATATCTTGTATAGCTTTTATTTTGGCAGGATCTACCTCAATACCCTTTTCACTAACAATGAAAACCATTAACTTTCCAGATCTCACCCCGAAGGTGCACTTGTTAGGATTCAGGCTCAGCTTGAACTTCCTCAACCTTTCGAACATTTTCAGAAGATCGACTAGATGTCCTTCCTCCGTCTGTGACTTTGCAATCATGTCATCAACGTAGACTTCAACCTCATGATGAATCATATCATGAAACAAAGTGACTATTGCCCGCTGATAAGTTTCCCCTGCATTTTTCAATCCAAAAGGCATCACCTTGTAGCAAAAAGTCCCCCATGGTGTGATGAAAGTAGTTTTCTCCATGTCTTCTGGGGCCATCTTGACTTGGTTATACCCAGAGAAGCCATCCATGAATGAAAACACATAATACTGAGTAGTGTTACCAACCAACACATCGATATAGGGGAGCGGGAAATCGTCTTTTAAACCCGCTTTATTTAGATCTCGGTAATCGACGTACATCCAGACCTTTCCATCTTTCTTAGGAACAGGAACGATATTAGCGACCCATGGAGGGTAATTTGTGACAACAAGAAACCCAACATTCAACTGCTTCTGAACCTCTTCTTTGATCTTGACTGCCATGTCAGGCCTTGTTCGTCTCAACTTCTGCTTGACTGGAAGACATTCTTCTCTGAGAGGTAACCGGTGTACCACAATATCTGTATCCAGCCCAGGCATGTCTTGGTAAGACCAAGCGAAGATATCCTTATACTCACAGAGCATTTCAACCAATATTCTCTTGACATTGTCTTCCAATGCAACCCCTACTTTAACCTCTTTCTTATCATCCTCGGTTCCCAGATTGATAATCTCAATATCCTCCTGATGAGGCACAATGACCCTTTCCTCCTGCTTGAGAAGCCTGGCTAACTCCTCGGGTAGTTCACAGTCTTCGTCAGTCTCTTCTTCAGCTTGATAAATGGGATTATCAAAGTCATACGAAGTCATAGCTGAACCTGAATCGATGGCATCTGATAGAAAAGACCTGCATGATGATGTTATGTTTATTATGTGATGTAACAAACAAAACACTTTGCCATTTTTCTGTTTAATATAAATGCAAAACAAAAACAAGACAAATAGGGATCACAATATTTGAATGCGAAAACGTCCTTTATTTAACGATAAAAGGGAAAATAACAAGAGGCCCCACAAATTGGGTCACTACGCCTTGGGCAGAATGTATGACTGAACATAATCAAAACAATGAACATTAATCTGTGGCAGTAACATGAATGACTTCTTCGGTAGTCCAATTGCACAGCTTCTGGTCTGGAGTACATGGACGAATTCAAGCATCCATATCACAGTCACTGTCACCTTCATTATCTCCAACGGCATTAATCCTGTCAAATATCACACCACTGCTGGTGAATTGCACAGGTCCCCTGAACCTCAGAATGCTTTGAGAAGAACTAGAGGGTTTGTATCCTAGGCCGAACTTGTCCTTCTTGACAGGAACATTAAGAACTTGGCCTCACTTCTGCGATGAACCAGATTCTACGATAGCACGAGCTTCCTTGAGCGATGACATCGAAAGCTCTGGGCTCTTGGCCTCCACAGAAGACATCCCTTGAATCTGAACTATTTCAAACGCCTGGAAGAGTGTTTCGTGGATCTCCCCATAATATCCTCTTCCCCGCATACCGTGGCTATCTTCCCTTTCACTATATACTTTAACTTTTGATGCAACGTTGAGGTGACTGCCCCTGCAGCGTGTATCCAGGGTCGGCCAAGAAAACAACTGTATGCTGGTTGGATATCCATAATGTAAAAAGTTGCATCAAAGATCTCTTTTCCTATTTGAATAAGCAACGTGATCTCCCCAAACACTAATCTCTTATATCCATCGAAAGCCCTCACGACCAAATCACTTGGCGTGCATATCAAACCTTTAATGTCCAACTTCATCAACGCCTTCTTTGGAAGCACATTGAGGGATGATCCTGTATCAACCAGGACATGCAACATCAAAGACCCTCTACATTCCAAGGATATATGAAAAGCTTGGTTATGGTTCCTCCGAGCAGGAGTCAGATCCAAATCATTAAAACCGAGACCATTACCGATGTTCACATGAGCTACTACCCCTCCAACTAGTTAACAGAAATCTCCTGGGGTACGTACGCTGCATTCAAGATTTTCAATAGAGCGTTGTGGTGCGTCTCCGAACACAACAATAATGACAGGGTAGAAATCTTCGAAGGAGTCTGATTTAAGTGATCCACAATCTTGTAGTCACTTTTTCGAATGAGTCTCATAAATTCCTCTGCGTCCTTCGAAAGATCATCAGCACCGACCCGTGGTTGGACATTCTCTTTAATCAAAACCTTTCTTTTCCCTTTGTCATTCTTATCAACATTAACCTCCGGTGGTGAAAAGACCCTACCACTTCTAGTGATCCCTCCGGCACCAACTATATTCTCAACCGACGAACTTCCATCTATAGACGCTGTCCATTCCTGCCTTTGCCCATTACAGAACACCTCTCCCCCATAATTCCATGGGATAGCTCTAGTGCTGTTGTATGGCACAGGTCCAGGTACAGTAATGACAACTGGAGTTGGCCTAGCAGGCGCTGAAATATTGATTGTCCGGTATGGAATGGAGATCGTAGCAACTTCGATTCTATCATTACTCACTTTATTCTCAGCATCTTCTTTCACAACTTTATCAAATTGCAAATAGCCTTCATCCATCATTCTCTGAATACCCTTTCTCAAAAGATCGCAACCCTCAGGTTGTACTTCACACTCTGAGCAGCCAAGAGAACAAACTGGAAACACCCCCTTTTTCAACAAACTGACCTTCACGAAGCGCAGCGGAGTCTTCAAATCCCCAACATCCGTTACCAGATTTAGCTTCTCCCCCTCGATAATGGCATTTGCTCCTACCACCCCATGATTCGGCATCAGGTTTTAATTCACATTGGGCCCATCGTTGGTGAAGTTGATAGCTTTGGAATCCAGCAGATCCTGGACTTTATGCTTGAAGGCTTTGCAATGGTCAATATCATGGCCCAGGGCGCCTGAGTGAAAATCACAATGAGAAATCGCATCGTAACCAGGAGGTGGTGTACCAGTGAGAGGAGACAGAGTACTCTTCTGAACCAATTGTAATTGCAACAGATGTTGTAACAACTGAGAATACGGCATCGGAGGATTCTCGAACTGTCTATCAGGCATTCTGCGTCTAGCAGCATAAGGTCACGGAACGTTGACTCGTTGCTGAGTTGTGGCCAGGATATCTACCGTAGCAACTTGTTGATGATAACGGAACTGAGCTCTACCTTTACCCTTGTGAGAAATAGCATTCGCGTTCCCTTCCCTTCTCTTCTCTTGGGGTTCGCTGGATATGGTTTCTTTGTTCCTCCCGAAGAGGATCCACCACCATTTGGAATCTTTCCAGACTTAATTACACTTTCAACTCTCTCGCTAGCAATTACCAGATCCGAAAACCCTGCAGACATACAGCCTATCAACTTCTCAAAGTACACAGCAGGCAGCGAAGCCATGAACAAGTCGATCAACTCCGTTTCGACCAAAGGGGGTTGTACCCTCGCAGCTAGATCTCGCCACCTATGGGCGTATTCCTTGAAGCTTTCAGTACTTTTCTGCGACAAGCTCTGTAATTGAACCCTGTTTAGGGAGAAATCACTATTATACTGGTAGTGACGCACAAAAGCTTCGGCCAATTCTCTTCAGCTGCGGATATGAGTTCTCTCAAGTCCCAATACCACTCCAAAGACGCCCATGCCAAACTGTCTTGGAAAAAAATGCATTAGCAGCTTTTCATCATTGGAGTAAGCAGACATCTTTCTGAAATATGCCCGAATATGCACTCTTGGACAGGTCGTCCCTTTATATTTGTCAAAATCGGGCACCTTGAATTTGGGAGGAATCCTGACTCCAGGAACTAGACCAAGATCGGACATATCAAGGGCCAAAGAGTTCTGATTCTCAAAAGATTTCATCTTCTCCTCGATCTGTTTAAACCTTTGGTCAGCTCCAGTCGGTAAACCACCCTCCATATCTCTCATGGAAAACACATCATCCTGGTTATCTTCCCAATGAGGGCCAGCAGCCCCGTGCACAGCGCACACACTTCCATTACCAGCAACATCACCATTCTCATTTGCAGCTCCTCCGCCAGGAGGTACGAAAACAGTAGGGATACCCTGTGGGATAGATCCACCGATTGGTGGAGGAATAACACCAGCTCCTCCATGCAAAATGCCCTCTTCGTCAACCCGTGCTATCAACGGCTGGACCAAAGTTCTTAACTGTTCCTTCCCACTAGCAACAGTCTGCATCAACTCCATGAATTGAGCCGTGCGAGCCCTGACTTCTTTCAAATTCAGCCTGTACTTGATCCATTACTCTTTGCTGATTCCCTCGAGTTGAATACCTGTGGAAACTGAACTCCTCAATCCTGTTACTACGAAGAAAACCAAGTAGAGTTAAGAACAGAAGGCCACTGAGAACACCTACGATGCAAATGAAAATGCAAGATGCAAAATGCAAACATGTCAATGTATGTACAGGGAGATCTCCCCCTTGATTCCAGTTTCAATAATTAAGAACAACAGAGATGGATAAGAACACCACAATAAATCTTCTCATATATCAAGTAAAGCTGAGATAACACAATGACCAATGAGAAATATCCACATACAAAGATACACTGATCTCATCCAACATCCCTGGTGATGATCAAGATATAAAAGCAAAGAAACTACAAAAGATAAATCCCCTAGTAACCATGCTCTTTGCCCCATGCCTGAGCCTCCCTAAGCATCATCCTCGTATTTGGATGATTTGATCTATCAATCAACTCTCTGATGAGGGTGTCCCTTTTGCGTATCACATCCCAGAGATAGTGACAATGGTCCTCCCAAGCATCTTCGCCGAAGGCATCTTCAAGCCTGGGTTTATTCACCTCTGCTCGAATCTTGAACTCTTCAAGTGCTGATAAATTTTACTGGTACTTCTGATCGATCGTACATCTGCGGGACTATTCTGTCAATACCTCTTTCTCCTTATCTTTGAGTTGCGTCTTCAGCTTATCAACTTAAATATGAAGTTGGTCCTCCCTATTCTTGTTGGCAGTCACAGTAGCATTCCACTGTTTCTCAAACTTGGATATCTTCAGATACGCTCTGTCTAAATCCTCCTTCTTGCTCTTCAGAACACTACAAGTGTTTTTCAGATCAAGACCGACTTGCTTTCGTGTTTGTACCTGATCAACAAGTTCTTTCTCCAACTTGGTCAATACTTCTGACTTCGTCTTGGCCAAATAAACAGCTTCACCCTTATCATGCTTCGGCTGACTGATTTATTGTTTCAACTCTTCATTCTCTTTGCGCAACTCTTCCTTCTCTTCCCAAAGCTTGTTATATCTCATGATGTCGACGGTTGTAGATGGCTCAATGACTAAGAGATACAGTGGTGTTTCAACAGGAAACAACAGTAGTAATCTCCAACTCTCTTCTGAATCCATTCCATGTAGGGATCATAAGCTCTACAATCTCCTTTGCCTACAAAAATCTTTCCCTTCTTGTGAATTTTACCCCAAGCGTCCACGAATCTGGCCGAGATACAAGGATCAGCTACACCTGTCAAGTACAGAGATTCCTGCACTTCTTCTTCTTTTGGAGGTCCTCTCAAAGCATAACTAAACTGCCTGACAGCCAGAGAAGGATTATAATTGATGTCGCCTTTCCTCCCTATCAGGGGCACATTAGGAAAGCTACCATAACTAAAGATAAGCTCGCGATCCAGCAGGTCTCGGTTGAACCAGACGATATTCTTTTCTGTTAAACCCATAAGCCTCTTTGACCATTCAGACGAATTCATCAAATCCACAAAAGCTCCAGAGCGAGGAAGGTGATCAACAAACTACTTATGCAACAACGATGCACAACAAGAAACCATCTTTCCTCTTCTTTTCTCGTTCTTGTAGTGTACCGAATGATACAAATCTCCCAGAAGAGTAGGTACGGGGTTCCCGGAAGCGAAGATATGAAAAGCATCAAAATACACAAAGTCCGGTACATTGGGAAACAACACAATGCCATAGACACACAGAGCCAAGATAACACTGAAAACCACCCAACAACCCTTTCCAGCATACTCTCGGGCTTTGTCCACCAAGAAAGATAAAGTAAATCCGGAAACTCCGTTTCTGCTGATAACATGGTCTACCAAGTCAGAGGCGCTCAAAGAAAGAGCGGCAAATAACTTCTCAAAATTAGGTTCTTCTTCGGAACTGAAGAATGGCACCTTATTTAGGATTGGAACACCTAAGATGAAGGCGAATTCTTCCAAAGTTGGAGCCAACACATAGCCTAGGAATGTGAAACAGTGCAGTGGCGGATCATAAAATTGTAACAGGGTATGAATAACTCCATACTCATAGCTCGCGATCTTAAGGACAAGATTCAGAATACCCCCATAGTCTTCCCTGAAGGTTGCAAGAACACCAGGATCAGCCAGGGAAATCAGACTAAATAAAGGTCCTAACTCAGGTGCAGGAAACTTGTACACAATAATCCTCTTTCTGCTCACTTCCATCTCTACAGAAGTCCAGTACCAGAATCAAGGGAAAGACAAGAACGTATAACACACACAAACATTCCATGTTAAATGCAGGATGATTATGCAGATGCAAACATGGGATCAAGGTATCCAATGCTCAAATATGTTGTTGTGCCGTTGACTGAACTCAACCAGAGCTCCGCTCTAATCAGAACACCGATATAATAGAAAACTAGAGTACTCAGGATCAAAAGTCCACACTGGCAAGAAAACCAGGGTTGGTTGAAGGCCAAGTTTCTTGCAAAAACCATCCCCCCTCACATATGGGTTCTAGTCTTGAAATGTACGACATCCTATGCGGGTGGTCAGCGTCACAGACTTTTAGGAAACGATGATACGTTCACCATTTCTGGTTTGGCATCATAGTTAAACAAAGCGGCCTCACTTATCTGACTTTCCAAATGAACGGTCTCCAGAGTCGACAGTCTCTCTAAGTCAATATTCCCTCAACTGCACCAGATGCGCAGGATAGAATATCTCCAAAGAAAAACCTCGTCTGAACGTGAATTTCGCACGAGCTATTGCATGGCTAAACACCACACAAGCTCCCGCTACTCTCCACCCTAATCTTGTGTGTATACTCAAGCCTGGGTTCGACTTATCTCTCAATGGAGCAACCCCACAACACGGCAGCAGCAAAATGCAAATGCAATAATATACAACAGATAATGTACATAAAGCAAAAATAACTGCACAACAGTAAACACCCAAAGACGCAACAGACAAGCGCTAGGATTGACTGGCAAGGGAACCAAGGTCGCCAGCAGAGTCGTCAGCTGTCGCAACTGCGAAAAATACCCGGCGGAAAACAGAAGAGTCGCCACCGTTCGTTATTTATCCCAAAAGAGAGGGAAAGGAAACGAGCGAAGAAAACCTGACGAAAACGGGAAAAGACAAGGTCATCGCAACCATATCTCGGGTTCTGGAGTCGGTTACGCAAGGGGAAGGTATGAGCACCCCTCACGTCCGTCGTACTCGACGGGATCCACGCTTGTTGTCTATCCAAGGGTGTGTTTAACCTATCTACGATACAGGCTCACAGGACAAAAGGAAAAGAAAAGAGACTCGGCAGAGCATCGTCGCTATGTGCCTACGTACTCCCTCATGCAATGGGAAAGTCAGAGTCAACGTAGTTCAGCTAACTACGGGTGAAAGGTGGGGAAGGTTGCTCGCCAAGACATTGCTGTCTTGTGCCTACGTATCCTCATATGGTATGAGAAATCATAGCAAACGTAGTTTGGGCGAACAAGAACACCGGTTGGTTCAAATGTTTTAACCGAGTAAGGTTAAACCTTCGTTCTAGCAGTTAGGGGCAATGCCTGTTTGTGGTAGAACCAAAGCTTAACAACACTTTTTTTTATGAAAAAGGTTTTCCCAATTAATCCCGAAGTAAAAAATTTGATGTTTTGTTTTGTGTTTTTTAGTGAAGTGAATTAATTCGGTTTGTGATTTACGTTGCACTAAAGACTATGAAATAGGAACAAATGTGTCACATATCGCCCCCAAACGGGACGTACACTAAACACTTTAGACAAGCGAGAGGAGACCCCTCACTCATCATTCCCCACGTGCTTAAGGCTCGTAGCGTACAATGTTCATCGTATTTATTAGATGAATTAGCATGTTTTGAGATGAGAAGAGTGACGCACGGAAGGTCTAAGGGGAATTCGGTCCTAATGTTGTTCACGATTAAACAATCACGAACAACAACATATATTCAAAACATCTCACTCCTAATGCATCACACTGATCCATGATGATTAGAAGTGAAACGGTGCTGAAAAAAGCATGAAAAACAGCAAAAACAGGCCTGCTGGAGCAATGTTAATCGATTAACACCAGATGTTAATCGATTAACCACTGAAAAACGCTTGAAAAACTGAATATTTGATCTGTTTAATCGATTAACACCATATGTTAATCGATTAATACTGCTCCAACAGTAGAAAACAGCAACAAAAAAGCACTTTTCAGCAACTTATCAATTAAGCAATCATCCACATGAACTTGTAAACAAATGTGCACGAAATTAAACCAAAAAACAGTGATCTAAATAAGATGTAAACACATCTAAACAGCACCATCACTATTGATATTGATCAAGAATCAACCAAATCAATCAAAAATAAAGATCAACATGATTATGCAAAATAAGCTAAAAAATGCAATGGATCTAGAATTTCAACCTTCGAAGCGGAGAATTGCTTCAGTTAATGTTGATTTACTTTGAACGTGTAGATCTAAGCAAGAAATCCGGAATACTTCAAGATCCAAGCCAATTCTTGTAATAGAAGTGATGATCAACCAAAATTAAGCCAAATTACTCCAAATAATCACTTCCAACACCACTTCAAAATTCAGATCCAAGTTTGCACGAAAATTGAATGAAGAAATTGATTCAATTAGGATGATGGATGAAGGTTTGAGCTCAAGAATTCATTGATTCCAATGAAGAATCAAGGAATTCTAATGGAAGAGAGCTTTGGTGAAGGTTTTGGAAAATGGAAAGTTGAGAGAAACTTGAGAGAATTGAGATGAATTCTGAAAATGAGAATGAAATTATGAAGATTAGATGTGTGAGGTTTGGAATGTGGTTTGTGAAGTTTGGTTTGGAATGAGGAATGGGTGTTTGGAGGGAAAATCAAATTAACCAAAATTCAAGATGGTTCTAGATCCTTCCTAAGTGTAAAATTGAACTTCCAAGTGATCAAAATTGGACCCCAAAGTGACCCCTTTGAAAATTCACGTGCAAAGGAAAAACCTGCACTGGTTAATCAATTAACAATTTGGGTTAATCGATTAACACTATCAAAAATTCAAATCTGGACTGATTTTGACTTGGTTAATCGATTAACACATTTGGTTAATCGATTAACACCTTCAAAAATTTGAATTTGACGCCTTTTGGAGGGAAATCTGCACATTTGCCCGTTTCCAGCCGTTCTAAGCTCTGTTCAGCTTCTGAAACTTGCTCTTGAATATCATAACCATGAAAATGCTTGAGATAGCCTGAATGCTACTTTCTGAGCTGAAAATACCCTACAAAATAAAATAAAATTGGTCGCACGACCGCTGGGCAAAATAAATGCCAGAGCCTCCGATGCTCGCTGTTCAGGTTCATGCAATGAGATGAAAACTGAGCCACGGGAAAACCTTGATCCCCTGTCTCAAGAACGAATGCTATGAAAATGCAGAAATGCGAAAATGCAAAGAAATAAAACCCAGATGCTGCTAAAACGGAAAGGCAAATTTTGGGGTGCTACACGGACGAGTGTCTAAAATCTAAGATTAATACGGACGATTATTGTTGAAAACTGAAACAATTACGATGAGGGTTGAAGAGCACGACAGGTGTTTAAAAATCTATGATCAATACGGAAGAGTATTGATGAAACTAAAATAAACATGGATGAGTGTCGAAGGATCACGGACGAGTGTCTACAGTTCTAAGATCAATACGAACGAGTATTGATGAAGCTGAAATGAACACGGACGAGTGACGAAGGATCACAGATGAGTTTCTATAATTCCAAGATTAATACGGACGAGTATTGACGAATCTGAAACAAACATGGATGAGTGTCGAAGGATTATAGACGAGTGTCTGCAATTCTAAGATCAATACAGACGAGTATTGATGAAGCTGAAACGAACATAGACGGGTGGCGAAGGATCACAGACGAGTGTCTACAATTCTAAGATCAATACGGACGAGTACTGACAAAGCTGAAACAAACACGAACGAGTGTCGAAGGATCACGGACGAGTGTGTCGCTTGCGCGAAAATAAGGTGCCGGCACAATAGAAGAGTTGCCACCTTTCGTTATTTATCCCTCAGAGCGGGAAAGGAAATGATCGGAAAAACCTTACGAAAAAGGGTAAGACAAGGTCGTCGCAACCGTTGTCTGGATTCGGGAGTCGGTTACGCAAGGGGAAGGTATTAGCACCCCTCACGTCCGTCGTACTCGACGGGATCCTCGCTTGTTGTGTTTACTTGGACAGGTTGGTTTTATTCTATCTACCTATCAAGGCTGGCTCAAAAAGAAAAAAAAATGACTCGGCAAAGCGTCGCGCTTTATGCCTACGTATTCTCATCAGAGAATGAGAAATCAGAGTCAATGTAGTTCGGCCTACGACGGGTTATGGGGGAAGGTAGCTCGCCAAGACATCGCCATCTTGTGCCTACGTACTCTCAACAGGTATGAGAGATCAGAGCTCACGTAGTTCGGGAAACTACGGTTTATTTCCTGTCTTTTACGAAAGAAGTGTTTTTTATTGTGTTTGCGATTTCAATCACACTAGAGACTATGACCTGAGAGTGAATGCGTCGCATGTCACCCAAAGGGTACCATACTAAACATCCAGACTATGGAAAAGAAACTCTCCCACAATCCTTTCTCAAATAGCTTAAGGCTCGTAACGTACAAAAGAAATCATTCATGATTACTGTATCTTAAACTGTTTTGAGACGAGAAGAGAACAGGCCCAACTAGGAGGGAGACTATCAAGTCCTACTGTTGTCATGCCATGGATTCGTCCTATGGTTGAGGTTTGAACAGGGAACTTATAGAAGTTGTCATGCATAGGTTTCAACCTAAAATTCTATCATCAATTCCTTATCAAAGGAAATGAGAGTCCTAAGGGATCATGTCAATGATACACCAAAACAGACAAAGCATCAGCTTAACAGTAAAATGCATGCAATGCAAGTGAGGGAGGAAATGTGTGTGGGGCATCAGCCTCCACAAGCTCATCTCAACCTCAAGCCAGAATGGATAACAGTAATCATACTGAAATATAAACAACATGATATCAAGCAAGAACAGTAAACTGCAATCATACAGAAAGAAATGAAATAAAATGCCATCAAGCAAACAACCCACATGGGCAAGGGAGCTGGGCTCTACCGAATACCCGCAAGCAAAGCCACACAGTAACAATACAAGCAGAGGGAGCAACTCAACCTCTAGTGTAATCATGCTCCTAGATTCTACTTATTCTAGATATGAACTTATCTAATGCATCAAACAAGTCAAACAAAACACATCAATACAACAAAGAAAGGAAAGCAGATCAACTTCTCTCTCAACTCCAAGCTTCAGCTTTTCCAACAGCAATACAGTCTTCAGACTTCAATCACTCTTGACAAATATCAATTGCTTTTCCAAGTTTCAACCCTTCAACATAAGTTTCAACTTATCTTCTCCCTTAAGCTTCAGCTTCTTGATCAGCTCCACCTTCAGGCTTCACTATCAATCATAAGTATCAACTTGGCTCCTTCAGGATCTCCAGGTATCAAAGTAAGTATCAACTTCCTTTGTTCTTCAAGCTTCAGCTCTTCAGAATCAATCTCAATCACTTAGAAGTGTCAACTTCATCCTTCAGTCTTTACTTCATCTTCAGGGGTCTTCAAGTATCAACTTGCTCTTGTTGCTCTTCAAGCTTCGGCTGGAATGGCAATGCTCAAGGATTCATCCTCTTCTACACTATTCAATGAAGTCTTCATCTTCACACTCAAGCTCAACATTACTCAGGATAATCAAACCAGAGGAAATCACTTACTGGATAAGCTTGGGGGATATTGAACTGCTTATTGACCACCAAAGGTGACCTATAAGGACTCAACATCAAAGGAATGGTTCCCTCAAAAGTTCTCTTCCTAGGTACCTCACTTATCCCTCCAAAGGAGAGAGGTGTATACCAGGGAAGGACTTTGAATCATAGGGAGGAATGGAGGTGAAAGATACCATCCATGTTTAAGAAAGAAGTTAACTAGGTCTAAACTCTTCCTAATCCCTAGCCCTAAAACAATCAACAAAACAAATAAGATCAAGCTCTCAAGCTCCTCAATGCATCTTCAAATCTTCTACTATGCTCCTCAATGCTCCTTAGGACAATACCAAGCTCTCCAAGCCCACAAAGCAAAGCAAACAACAATACAAGCCCACAAGGGCAACACAAACAATCATCAACTACAAAAATCATGTAAAAATAGTATACTACTATATTAAATCCTAATATAATTTCTAAGGGATCCTACATACCTACCCTTAATGCCCTATATGTCCCATATCCTAAATTGTCCTAAAAACCCAAAATTCTAATGTTATTATGGACCTATGTTGAAGTTTGACCTACTTCTACACAACCTAATGTCATCTAATCAAAACTATCCTAAAATTCATCACAAAATTATGGAATAAATCCAGGGGGAAGCTAAAGCTTATATCTAACTATCCTAAAAAGAATGGTCTAAAAATGTTAAGGGAACTACCCAAACAAAATTCTACAAATTCATGGATCAACATAAAAGAAATAAAATGCAATAAAAGTAGAAAATACACAAAAAATATCAAAATGCATGAAAGGAAAATATTTTTATTTGACAATTTTCTAGACATGAATATGAAATGGGAGCAAAAATTCCCATTTAAAAATCATTAATTTTCAAATTGATATGATTTTTCCAAGATTGAAATGAAATGGAAGAAAAATAAAATGAAAATATGAAGCTGGGGTGCAGGAAGTAACCAACTATAGTTCATTACGCGCATGGGCCCAGAATGGGGGGTACAAAAAGTAAGGCGCGCTGGGCCCAACTCACTCAGAAAATCAATTAATAAATCATACAGAAAATGAAAAATAAACGGTGCAAATAGTCATGGTTTTCAGTTCAAAATTGATTGGGCCTCGTGAACGGGGTGTGGGAAGCAATCCAGCCCAAAGTTCCTTTTAATGAAACGCAACGTTTCATCGTGTTTCAGAATTCCCTCCCAAACTAAATTGAATCGTGCCCGTTGGATTGTTTCTCAGGTCAATGGTCAGCTCCCCATCCAATGGTCATGAGCTCATCTTCAACCTCCAGCTAGGGTTCCAAGGAGACTCCATGAAAATGCAGAGCTTCAAGCTCTTTCTTCCTCAAACACGAACTCCCTCAATTCCTCATGGAAAATGGAAATTCAAGACCCTATCCTGCCTAGAATTTTATGCTGAATCCATCCCTGCTCTCAAAATCAACTGAAACTTCCTCTAACTTGAAACACGATCCAAGATCCAAAATGTACTCAGTCATCAATCTTACAAATTCTTACAACTAGCTACCTCAGATCACTCACCAACTCACACTGAATGATTCTTGATGTCTAGTTCATCCTATATCTCAATATAACACGAGTTCTTGGTCATCAAAGAAATGGGGTCCATAATTCAATCCTCACCAATTGATCCCTAACTCTCCAAAATCCATATCTTATTGGTCTCTAACATTTCTACACTAACAAATTAATCTAATTATGCCTAAAACATGGTGTAGGGAAGAATTTGCAAACCTGGTTAATCTTGATGAACAGATGATGAAATCCACCAATTCAGACCTTGAAACTCTTCAGAAAGTTTCCCTAGATGCCAATCTTGCTACTGTTTGCAACAATTTTGATGGAGGAAGCCTCAATCTCAGAATTTGATTCTGACTTGCCACCTTGAAATTTCAATCGCCAACTCTTCAATTCACCATGGATTTGATCTCAATTCAATCTGCACAGCTTCACTATGATGTATGGAATGTGTTTGAATGGAAAGAATGAATGGAAATGAAGAAGAATGAAGAAATGAAACTTGACTTGCAATGGAAGATTCTTGATCTCACTCTCTCTTCTCTGCACCAATTCTCACCAACCTTGCATCTGAGAAAGTTATACATGTTATATAGAGTGGTTTAGAATCATCTAGAACCATCTAGGACCATCCAATGAGTATTTGAACTTCTCATGTCATGACATTTTAATTTCAATTCTCCTTATGTGCTATCTCATGCCAAGCCTCTTGTAACCTTTGATTCTGACTTGAAATTCTCCCCATATGATATTTATGATGTGTTACAATGCCTAACCAACTTGCTTATTGAGTTTTCTTGAGTTTTGCTTTGGTACCTTAATATGCAAGTAAGCCATTTCCAAGGCATCCCTATGATCTAAGCCCCAAATCAAAATTGTGGCTGAACCATTGTTCTTAGAATGTCCTTTGGAGTCAAAATGACCTATTATATGACATGGTTTGGATGTACAACTTGTGATTTCCAATTTTCAATTTCACCTTAATTAACTTATGCCTCCATTTTAGGCCATTTTCATCACTTTTTGATACAAACCCTTTCAACATCTCATGACCTCCCTACTAGCCTTAAAACATCATTCTAAGCAAGTTTGATGTTGAAGATTTTTCCATTTGAAGCTTGGAAATAGGAGATATGGCCTTATGCTTGAAATGACCTATAACCTCCAAATGACCAAAATACCCTTGACTTGTCAAAGCCATAAGTTGAGTTCTACAAATCCTATCAAGGAATTATAGTACTCTCTAGAAAGTTAAGAAGATTATCTACAACATTCATGTTGACCAAGAGTTCATAGGAATCATCCTACTAGGGAAAAAGTTGGATGCAAGTTGGGTGACTTTCAAAGACCTAGATTCACATACCTCAGATGACCTGTAATTTGTCAAAGTCATAACTTGAGCTCTACAAATCCTATCAAGGACTTCTAGCACTAAAATTAAATCTAAGAACAAGCTCTACAACATTCATGTTGTGGGGAATATGAGATGACAACCACACCATGAGCTAAACTGCCTTGAAGATAGGGATCAAACTAGGGGATTTTACACTGTCAATCCTTAGAAACCCTAGCTTAAAACTTCTCAAACTCCTCAATCATGATGAGTTGGTCTAGGAATCATCCTTATAACATCTCAATACATCATTCCATGATCACATGGCTCTTGGATTAGGTCTCAACCTTCTCCAAATCATCAGTTGACCTAGGGTTGACCCAGTCAAACCCTAATTCCACCACTCATGGCTGAATCTTCTGAATTCTTGTACAATGACCTCTCTAGGCTTCATGATGGCTTTCAAGACATCTCATAAACTTTCTCAAAGCTTCAAGTCCATCCTCATAGTCTCAGAATCATCTGAGGAGCACCCACAACTCTCAATTTATGAGACACACAACCTTGGTTTCAACCAATTCCTCTGAGGGTCTCTTGAGTTCTCTGACAAAGGTATCAACCTTTGAACACTTGAACAAACTTCTTGGCTTTCTTCATAGCCTCATATAACTCTTGCTAGGTAATCATACCTCTTGACCTACTGCCCACATATCAATGAGATGCAAATGATGAATACAATGAACCACAAACTTGGTAAATAAATGTTGGTCAAATTTTGGGGTGCAACAGCTGCCCCTATTCAAACGGCTTGAACCTGACTGGGTGAGGCGAACGACTCTCAGCCAATCAAGGTGCGAGACGGTTGAATACCGATAAACCTGGAAATTTGCCAACTGCATAAGCACACGGTACTCTGGTGGGAACAGATCTTCGAACACTGAAATAATAGCTACACGGCAACTAGCTGGAGGCATACTGATCTGAACCTTGTCGTCAGTTATCCACATTAAATTCCTCTGATATTGTCATCAGACACCGGACATCGCCGTCAGGCATTCATGAAGATAAAGCGTCTGACATCGTCGTCGGATAACCAAAACACCCAACATCGCCGCTGGAGAACTAAAGAATCTGACATCGCCGTCGGACAACAAACATCCAACATCGCCGTTGGAGAACTAAATCACCTGACATCGCCGTCGGAAACATCCAACCTCGCCGCTGGGAAACTAAATCACCTGACATCGCCGCCAGAAACAAACATCCAACATCGCCGCTGGAGAACTAAATCACCTGACATCGCCGCCAGAAACAAACATCCAACATCGCCGTTGGAGAACTAAATCACCTGACATCGCCGCTAGAAACAAACATCCAACATCGCCGCTGGAGAACTAAATCACCTGACATCGCCGCCAGAAACAAACATCCAACATCGCCGCTGGAGAACTAACTCACTTGACATCGCCGCCAGAAACAAACATCCAACATCGCCGCTGGAGCTACAAACTCACCTGACATCGCCGCCAGAAACAAACATCCAACATCGCCGCTGGAGAACTAACTCACTTGACATCGCCGCCAGAAACAAACATCCACCATCGCCGCTGGAGCTGTAAAGGGTCTGACATCGCCGTCAACCACACATAACTCTGAGAAACACCCGACATCGCCGTCAAGTACTCAACATAATCTGACTTCGCCGTCAACTCTCAACATCGTCTGACCTCGCCGTCAGGGTGAAGAAACTTCATTGGGGAATTGGTCACACGGTAACTGGTAATACCTAGTCGATCATGCCATCAGGCATTCAAAGAACACTGTCGGGCATCAGCCGGACTTTAATCATCAGGTTGATCATGCCATCAGGCATTCAAAGAAATTGTCGGGCATCAGCCGGACTTCAACCATCAGGTTGATCGTGCCATCAGGCATCCAAAGAAATCTGTCGGGCATCAGCCGGACTTCAACCATCAGGTTGATCATGCCGTCAGGCATTCAAAGACATCTGTCGGGCATCAGCCGGACTTCAACCATCAGGTTGATTATGCCACCAGGCATCCAAGGAAATTGTCGGGCATCAGCCGGACTTCATCAGCAAGTCGGGCATAGAATTCTTGGTCAATCATGAGCCAACTGGGAACATCTAAACCTCTGCCATCATGCACTCTGCATCAGCTGAGAGAACTGCTTCATTAACACGGTCCGACTTCAATCATGGAGTCTTCAAGGGAGGTTTCAACTTCGCCGTTAGAAACCTGCTGGGGATGACGCATCGCCGCTGGGGATTCTTGAGGACTATCAAGTAACTCCGCTTCGGGAATCCAAAAATCATTCTGGGTGAATCAACTCTGCTGAGGACTTCAAGAATCATCTTGGACAAATAACTCTGCCGGGGACTTCAAGAATCATCTTGAACTGATAACCATTCTGGAGATTTCAGGAATCATCCTGAGCGAACACTCTGTTGGGGATTTCAGGAATCGTCCTGGGCAACCTTTACTGGGGACTCTAAGCATCAGCTCGAGCAACCAACTCTGGAGACTGCACGGGGTACTTAAGAATCATCTTAAGCAAACGACCCTGCTGAGGAATTCAAGAATCATCTTGAACCGAAGGTTCGCTGGGGATCTCGAGAATCATCTTGAGCAAGCGGCTTCGTTGGGGAGAATGTTAGGAATCATCCTGAGCAATCAATTCTGCGGCGGAACACCTGCAAGACAAGAACGGTAGCAACCTAGATCATGCTTATTATGCATATGCTTCGGCAATGGCACAATGCTCCACACGGTGGAAATGCTATGCGTTTATGATGAATGATATGCAATCATGCACAATGATGCGATCCCGTCAGCAAAATATTTGCCGAGGGGAGAATCCTCCTGTCAAGGAGAAAGAACTACTCAGATAGAGGAATCATCCTGCTGAGGAGAACATGGTCCCGCCAATATCAATTGGACTCCGCAGGGGACGCAACTTCAGTTGACTGTTGCGGGGGAAACAACTTCAGTTGATTGCTGCAGGGGAACGAAGCTCTACGAGAACCAGGACCTGCTGAGGGAAAGCGATGTCAATCGCGGGAATGACCTGCGTGGCCTTCTCGGCTACTTCTCTGGAGATAACGGCTATATGGGGAAACAACTTCAGTTGATCAACACTCCACTGGGGAAAACCAATCATGGCTTGAGCAGCTTCCAAGGATTCGGCTTTCTTGGGGTGTCTGCAAACTCGGTTGGGGAAGAGGAAATCATTCTGCTTCGCTGGAGAGAGTACGACTCTGCGGGGGAATTTCAATTCCACTGGAGACTTCAGTCTGGACTATCAGTTGCTGCACACTTCAGTGAACGAACATTTCTATGAAACCTGCACTTGTGACCCGGTGCTGGGGGATGGACACGAGCTTCGGCGCCCGGCTCAGCTGAGGTGATGACGCTCCTTCAGGATGCATCAGCTTGGGGAGAGAATCATCTCTGCTTGGGGAGACATATCAATGCTCACGATCTCGCGTTCAGACTCTGCGGGGAGAGGCTACTGAACTCTGCTGGAGAAAGAGGAATCATCCTGCTTCAGGGATGCGCACGGCGCACTGTCTGGAATATGCTACACCTGTAACAACACAAAAAAACAGACGAGATACCCTTCTCAAAGGGACCTATCAAGGTTATTATCTCGTGACAACATTCAAGTATTTAATTGTTTCAACAATCGATGGCCTAGGCCAGTAAGTTTATGTATGCGCATTTTATCAAAAACATCGGCGTTCTTTTTCGCAAACAAAACAGATAAATGCTAAACAGGCAAACAGAATTGCTGAATAATGTGCATTTTATTGATAACGAACCCCTGAATGGGTAAAAATGTTTTACAACAGATGCGAGCTCCTGGAATGAGGAAGTCGCGCAAGAATAAAACATAAATATACATCAGTATATACAAATGTCGGCAACGAGGCGTAGACGAACACCATGAGTTGATCCCTCTATAACCCACTCGACTTCGATACTTCTCCGACGCTTCAGCTTCGGAAGAGATTGATTCAGATGAACGGCCCTCAGGTCCTCCAAACCACTAAACAAAGAAAGTCCACACGCGGAACGCAGTCATTTGCTTTTTCAAATCCCTAACTTTTGCGTGAACCGCCCTTTGCGGGTTTTCAGTTCACCGGGATACCCTTTTTTGCCGAAGCTGCCCAGTGTAGGTTTTCAACTTCGCAGGTGTACCTTTTTCAATTTATATCCCTAATTTTTGCCCGAACCTTTTTATTTTGTTTTTTGGTTCGCCGGGATGCCCTTTTTTTGCCTGGACTCTCTTTTTTTGTCCAGCGGGTCGCTTTCAAGCAAAGTATTTTTTAACTGCGTCCGCGTTCACCGGGGATGCAAAATCTTCACCATCCATCATGGATAACAACAACGCTCCTCCCGAGAAGACCTTGCTGACGACGTACGGACCTTCGTAATTCGGAGTCCACTTGCCCCGGTGATCGGAGTGTGGAGGAAGAATCTTCTTCAGGACGAGATCACCCGTCTGAAAGCTTCTAGGACGCACCTTCTTATCATAAGCTTTCTTCATTCGGCTTTGGTACAGACGACCAAACGCAATCGATACTAACCTCTTCTCGTCCATCAGGCTGAGTTGGTTCAGTCGGTTTGTAATCCATTCTGCCTCGTCGAGTTTCACATCAACCAAAACTCGCAAAGAAGGGATCTCCACTTCTAACGGTAGGACAGCTTCCATACCGTACACTAAGGAGAAAGGAGTTGCCCCGGTTGACGTACGGACCGTCATACAATAACCGTGCAGGGCGAACGACAACATCTCGTGCCAATCTTTGTAGGTCACAACCATCTTCTAAACAATCTTCTTTATGTTCTTGTTGGCTGCTTCAACGGCGTCATTCATCTTCGGCCGGTAAGGAGATGAGTTGTGGTGTTCAATCTTGAAACTTTGGCACAGCTCCTTCATCATCTTGTTATTCAGATTCGAACCATTATCAGTAATGATCCGCTCGGGAATTCCGTAACGACAGATGATATCCCTCTTTATGAATTTAGCCACTACCTGCTTGGTCACATTAGCATACGAGGCTGCCTCCACCCACTTGGTGAAGTAGTCGATAGCTACCAGAATGAAGCGATGACCGTTAGATGCAGTAGGCTCGATCTTGCCTATCATGTCGATGCCCCACATGGAGAACGGCCACGGGGAGGACATGACATTCAACGGGCACGGCGGCACATGAACTTTATCAGCATAAATCTGGCACTTATGACATCTCTTCGCGAATCTGAAGCAATCCGACTCCATCGTCAGCCAATAGTATCCTACTCTCAGGATCTTTCTCGTCATAGCATGCCCGCCGGCGTGCGTACCAAATGTGCCTTCATGGACTTCTTCCATGAGCATACTCGCCTCTTTCTCATCTACACATCTGAGTAGCACGAGATCGTGGTTTCTCTTATACAGAACTCCATCAGGATTGAGATAAAAGTTTCCAGACAGCCTCCTCAGAGTCTTCTTATCCTGGGTTGACGCACCCGCAGGATACTCCTTAGTCATAAGGAAAGTCTGGATGTCATGGAACCATGGCTTGCCGTCGGCGGCTTCCTCGATCGCAAAGACAAATGCAGGTCTATCAAGATGCGAAAGGACAATTCTTGGAGCCTCATTCCAAAAATTGACTTTATACATTGAAGCCAACGTGGCTAAGGCATCAACCATCTGATTTTCAGCCCTGGGCACATGATGGAGTTCCACTCGATCAAAGAACGGAAGTAGCCTTCTGGCATAATTCATGTATGGCACCAAATTCGATTGACGAGTCTCCCACTCCCCTTTAATTTGGTTGATCACAAGAGCTGAGTCACCATATACGTCTAGATTCTTGATTCTCAAATCAATTGCCTCTTCTAGACCCATGATGCATGCTTCGTACTCCGCCTCATTATTGGTGACTGGAAACGTCAGTCTCGCAGTAAACGGGATGTGGGATCCGTGGGGAGTCGTGATGATAGCCCCGATGCCACTTCCATAGGAATTAACCGCCCCATCGAATATCAATTTCCACTGGGATTTCCTATCTGGCCCATCGTCGGGCAACGGCTCATCGCAATCCTTCGCTTTGAGAAACATAATATCCTCGTCAGGGAATTCAAATTTCATTGGCTGGTAATCCTCGATAGGCTGTTCGGCGAGGTAATCAGACAATACGCTTCCCTTGATGGCCTTCTGGGAAACGTACTGAATATCATATTCCGTTAACACCATTTGCCATCTGGCAATCCTGCCCGAAAGAGCCTGTTTCTCGAAGACGTACTTGATCAGATCCATCTTCAAAATTAGCATAGTGGTGTGGTTGAGCATGTACTGTCGTAGACGTTTGGCAGCCCAGGCTAGTGCGCAACACGTCTTCTCCAGCATCGAGTAGCGAGATTCACAATCAGTGAACTTTTTACTCAAGTAGTAATTGGCATGCTCCTTTCTGCCCGTCTCGTCGTGCTGACCGAGAACACACCCCATACTGTTCTCAAGGACTGTCAAGTACATGATTAATGGCCGTCCAGCCACTGGGGGTATCAAGATTGGAGGTTCTTGAAGATACTGCTTTATCTTATCGAACGCCTTCTGGCAATCCTCATTCCAAGTAATCGCCTAATCTTTCTTTAAAAGCTTGAACATCGGTTCACAAGTGGTCGTGAGCTGAGAGATAAACCTTGCAATGTAGTTTATTCTGCCCAAGAAACCACGAACTTCTTTTTCTGTTTTCGGCGCTGGCATTTCTTAAATGGCTTTTATCTTTGCAGGATCAACCTCGATGCCTCGTTCACTCACGATAAACCCCAGTAACTTTCCGGACCGCACTCCGAAAGTGCATTTGTTAGGATTCAGCCTCAACCTGAACTTCCTAAGCCTCTCAAAAAGCTTCAATAAGTTGACCAGATGCTCTTCCTCCATTTGGGACTTCGCAATCATGTCATCAACATAGACCTCGATCTCATGATGAATCATGTCATGAAACAAAGTTACCATTGCTCGTTGGTAAGTGGCCCCTGCGTTCTTCAGACCGAAGGGCATTACCTTATAGCAAAATGTTCCCCAGGGGGTGATAAACGTCGTTTTCTCCATGTCCCCCGGCGCCATCCTGATCTGATTGTAACCGGAGAAGCTATCCATGAACGAAAACACGGAGAACTGGGCTGTGTTGTCGACCAACACATCGATATGAGGCAGCGGGAAATCATCTTTAGGGCTCGCCCTATTCAAATCCCGATAATCGACGCACATGCGTACCTTACCGTCCTTCTTCGGTACATGCACTATGTTGGCAACCCACGGAGGGTAAGTGGTGACCGCTAAGAAGCCAGCATCAAGCTGTTTCTGCACTTCTTCTTTGATCTTAACGGCCATATCTGGTCTTGTCCTCCTAAGCTTCTGCTTAACGGGAGGGCAATCTTCTCGCAGCGGCAAGTGGTGGACCACGATGTCCGTGTCAAGTCCGGGCATGTCTTCGTATGACCAAGCAAAGACGTCACTATACTCTCTTAGCATCTCGACCAATCTCTGCTTGACATCATTCTGCAATGCGGCCCCTATCCTGACATTTCTGACGAGCTCTTCAGAACCCAGGTTCACGATTTCGATCTCCTCTTCGTGAGGCAGAATAACCTTTTCCTCTTGTTTCAACAAGCGGGCCAACTCTTCAGGAAGGTCTTCGTCTTCATCAATCTCTTCTTCGGCTTGATAGATCGGGCAATCGAAGTCGAAGTGAGTCGTAGAAGGTCCAGAGTCGATGTCATCTGTTATGTGGATCCTGCAATAACAAGGGTTAAGTTTAAAGCAAGAATATGCAGGTCAGCACAAACCCCATTGCCATTTTGTTGTTTTTCAAAACAAATATAAAACAGGAATAACAGAGATCACAATATTTGAATACGAAGAAAACGCCTTTGATTTATTAACAAAATGCATGTACATAATCCAACAAGGCCCTGACAATAAAACCGCTATGCCCCGGGTAGGACATAGGGTTGTACAATGATTGGAAAAAGTAAGTCATTACTCTTCACTTGTCATCGGGATGATATCCTTGATGGTCCAATTGTTGAGGCCCTCGCCCGGCTTGCTTGGCTGAATCCAAGAGTCGAGATCACAATCGCTATCCCCGCTGTCTTCATACGCCGCGTTGATGCTTTCGAAAATCACTCCGCCACTGGTAAATAGGATCGGCCCCTTACCCCGTGACGCGCTGCTAGACGAAGAAGTGGAAGCTTCAGCTCCGGGAGAATACCCCAATCCAAACTTATCCTGCTTGTTGGGTATCTCCAAAATATGCCCCCAGCCTGGGGTAGATCCAGCTTGGACGACGACCCGAGCTTCTTTGAATGAGGAGAGATTCATCTCTGGCCTCCCTGTGACTACAGGAGCTACTTCTTTCACCTCGACGGCTTCAAATTCCTGGCAGAGAGTTTCATGGATTTCGCCATCCATTTCAACATACTTAAAGGATGACAAATGGCTCACCATTATATCCTCCTCGCCATACACGGTTACTATGCTTCCCCCGACAGCATATTTGAGCTTTTGGTGCAACGTGGAGGTCACGACACCAGTAGCATGGATCCATGGCCGGCCCAAGAGGCAACTGTAGGCAGGCATGATGTCCATGATATAAAAGAACGCGTCGAACGTTTCCGGCCCGACTTGGATCGGCAGGGTCACCTCCCCGAAAACGTGGCGTTTAGTTCCGTCGAACGCCTTCACCACCAGATCACTGGGTGTGCAAAGCACTCCGCGAGTGTCCAACTTCATTAATGCCTTCTTCGGAAGAACATTAAGCGACGAACCCGTGTCTACCAGCACGTGCGACATGATTGTGCCCCTACACTCTATTGAGATGTGCAGGGCGCTATTGTGATTTCTCCCTTTTGGCGTCAGCTCTAAGTCTGTGAAACCTAGCCCATTGCCAGCATTAACGTGGGCTACTACCTCTTCTAGCTGATTCACTGATATCTCTTGCGGTACGTAGGCAGCGTTCAATACTTTTAGTAACGCGTTGTGGTGCGCTTCAGAACACAGCAACAGGTTGAGAATAGAAATCTTCGAAGGCTTCTGATGGAGGTGGTCTACAATCTTGTAGTCGCTCTTTTTGATCAACCGCATACACTCCTCGGCATCTTTGACCAGAAAATCTTTCTCTACCCCACACGGGACCTCTTCGACGACTTTGCTTTTCCCTTTATCAGCCGCATCAGCTCTGACCACTTTATCTGCCACGACCTCTGGCGGTGCAAACACTCTTCCGCTACGGGTAATACCACTGATTCCTGCGAGATTCTCCACAGTCGACCCGTACGGCTCCAGCTCCAACTTTTGTCCGTTGCAATAGACTTCAGCCCCGTAATGCCACGGAACAGCGTTAGTGCTCTCGAATGGTATCGGCCCAGCTTTGGTAATAGTGATTGTAGGCGGTCTGGGCGCGGAAATGGTTATTGGCTGGCGAGGGATGGTGATGGTGGCGACTTCATCGGCCTGCTTCAACACTACCTCTCCTAATACACTTTCATCCTTTCGGCTGAACTGTAGAATCCCCTCAGTCATCAGACTTTGAATTCCTTCTACCAACTGCTCACATCCATCAGAATGCGTGGCACAGTCCATGCATAGTTCTCCGCACCTTGGAAAGAACCCTTTTTTCAACAACTTAGCTTTAACGAAGCTAAGCGGCGTCTTTAGGTCTCTGACATCAGTCAACAGATCTGCACTCTCTTCTTCGATAATGGCGTTCACTCCGCCTCCCCTATGATTCGACATAGGATTCTTCGTGACATTGGGCACATTATCGGAGAAGTTGATGATCTTGGCATCTATCAGGTCCTGCACCTTGTGCTTAAAGGCTTTGCAGTTCTCGATTGTGTGGCCAGGCGCCCCTGAATGGAAATCGCAAGTGGCATTTGCATCGTACCCTGGTGGAGGTGCCCCTGTCAAGGGAGCCATCGTCCTCTTCTGGACCAACTGAAGTTGAAGCAAAGTCTGCAAGAGTTGCGCGTACGACATGGGCGGTGCCTCGAAGTGACGGTTTGCCAAAGGTGCCCGATTCTGGTACTTTCTATATCCCTGCTGATTCGGTTGCTGCTGCTGCTGCGGTTGCGGAGCCGCTGGGATATTTATACTGGCTACCTGCTGCTGAGGGCCTTTGCCCTTCCTTCGAGCGTTGGTCACAGCGCTCGCATCTCCTTCTCGCCTTTTACCAGCATAAGGTTTCTTTCCACCTCCTCCCGCCGAGGATGACTCACCTTGAATTTTCCCGATCTTGATTCCATTCTCGACGTGCTCACCCATGATAATGAGAGCTGAGAACGTCCCAGACATACCGCTGACTAACTTTTCATATTAAACCCCTGGGAGGGTAGCTACAAACATCTGCACGAGCTCGCGTTCAACCATCGGCGGCTGAACCCGGGCTGCCAACTCACGCCACCGCTGGGCGTACTCCTTAAACCCTTCATTATTCCTCTGCGACAGGTTCTGGAGCTGGACTCGGTTCGGGGCCAAGTCGCTATTGTACTGGTAGTGGTGCACAAACGCTTCAGCGAGATCTTTCCATGTGCGCACGCTAGTGGGCTCCAGACCCATGTACCACTCGAGGGATGGCCCGGAAAGACTGTCTTGGAAGTGCATCAACAACTTCTCGTCTTCGGAATAAGCAGACATCTTCCTATAGTACGATCTCAGGTGGACACGAGGGCAAGTGGTGCCCTTATACTTCTCAAAGTCAGGCACCCTGAACTTAGGAGGTACCTTGAAATCAACAATTAATCCCAGCTTGGACATATCAACGCCCAAAGTATTCTGATTCTCGATATCTCTCATTTTATCTTCAAGTGCTTTGAATCTGAGCCGCGCTTCAGCATTCAGCTCCCCCTCAGCACCCCTTTGAGAGAACACATCATCCTGATGATCCTCAAGCCATGGTTGAGGCACCAACAGATTCCCGATGCCTGCATTGCCGTTGCCCGGCCCGATGTTGACATTAGCTCCCAGACTCCCATTGCCGACGCCCGTCGTATTGAGTCCGATGTTGGCCATCACATTGCCATTAGCACTGCCATTGCCCCCGGCCACGGGGACACCATTCTGTGGAGTATCAACTGGTGGAGGAGTAGGCACAGCCCCGCCATGGAGTATGCCATTACTATCAACCTTGGAGATCAAAGGCTGAACCAAAGTCCTGAGCTGGTCCTGGCCATTGGCGACCACTTGCATAAGTTCCATGAAGCGATCCATCCTCTCGCGGAGCTCCTGAACATCTGTCTGCACTTGATCCATGATCCTGGTCTGATTAGCTCTAGTTGGATAACGGTGAATTAGTCTCTGATCAATCTTGGAACCACCGGAAACAGCCCGGGACAACCTGTAAACCTGAAAAAGCTGTAAACACTAAAGGGTTAGGAAAAACAACAAAATGCTCGCCATGCAAATGCTTCATACAAATGCATGCGTGTGTCTGTGTGTTTGGGAGATCTCCCCCGATCCTAGTGCCTGAGTGCTAGTGCTGATAATAATAAGAAGAAGAAGTCCGAGCCCAATCATGGAAACAACAATCTCATATATAAAGAAAGCCTATCAAGGCAGTACATAGCATCAGCGAGTACAAGATGAATCAACAGCGTGACCTCAGCCAACAAGCCTGGTGATGGTCAGTATACAACAATGATCAAAACAAAAGGAATACAAATAGTCAAGTACGGCCACGGGCGCGATACTCTTCTAACAACTCCTTCGTCTCTGGATGATCTGGCAGAGTGAGCAACCCCTCGACGAGTAATTCTCTCTGCACAATGGTATACCGAAGTCCTTCGATCGAACCTTCCCATGCTCCTTCGCCGAAGCAATCTTCTAATTTCCGCTTCTTGGACTCAAACGTCAGCTTGCGCTCCTTCAGGTTAGCGAGAGCTTTGTTGAGCTGGCCTTCGGCGGCGTATCTGCGGGCGGTTTCTTCATCAAACCTCTTTTCACTGTCCTTCACCTGGGCTTCCAGCTTGGAGATCTGCAGCATCAGCTTATCCTCCCGCTCTTTCCTGGTGGCCAGGGAAGCCTTCCAGTGCTGGTTGAACCTGGATATCCTCCGATATGCCTCGTCCAAGTGCTGCTTCTTCGTAGCCAATACGTCGTTGACAGCTTTGAAGTCTCGACCCATGCGTTTACGCTCGGCTATCTGCTTAGTCAGGTCTGTACCCAGCTGGTTCACCAACTCTGTCTGCCTTTTGAAAGAGTGAACGGCTTCGTTCCTCTCACTTCGGAGCTGAGCCAATTCCTTCTCCAGTTCCTCATTTTCCCGATTCAATTCATCCCGCTCGGCTAACACCTGATTATGCTGCTGAATGGGCACAGTAGTAGGCTCTTCGATCATTGGAGGGTTTTCTGGCTTGGCATGAGGAAACGGCGTCCCTATAGCATCGGCCTTGGCTCTGATCCAAGTCAAATACGGAGGGTAGGCTTGACTGTTGCTTTTTCCCAGCAATGGCTTCCCTCGCTTACTGATACCATTCCACGCGCGCTGAAGCTTGGACAACAGATCCCCCTCTAGAGTACCAGTGAGGTACAGAGATTCCTGTACCTCTTCATCCTTCGGCGGAGTTCTCAAAGCATACGCGAACTGGCGGACCAACAACGACGGATTGTAGTTTATACAGCCCTTCCTGCCTATCAGAGGCACATTTGGAAACCCGCCGCAACTGAAGATCACCTCAGTACCTAACCTATCTCTGTCGAACCAGTCAATATCCTCTGCAGATAAACTCATCAGACGCTCAGGTCACTCAGCTGTGGCTGCGGACAAGACAAAAGGACCCCTCTTGGGCAGATGACTATCAAGCCATTTGTAAAGCAAGGGTACGCAGCATGAGACATTCTTGCCCCTCCTGTTTTCATTTTTGTAGTGGACTGAGTGATAGACATCTCCTATCAAGGTAGGGACTGGATTCCCTGAAGCGAAGATCTGAAACGCATCAAAGTCTACAAAATCGGGCATGTTGGGGAACAGGCTGATGCCATATATGCATAAAGCGAGGATGGCATTGAATGCGCCCCAACGTCCATCCTTGGCACACTGCTGAGCCTTAACCACCAGAAACTGCAAGGAGAACCCAGGAACCTTGTTCCAACTAGTCAATACTAACTCGGAGGCATCCATGTGAAGTGAAGGAGCTAACCCAGCCAGATCAGGCTCAACATCCATGTGGACAAAAGGCATCTGCCTCTTGATAGGCACCCCTAGCAAATCAACATATTCTTCCAGCGTGGGTGCGAGAACAAAGTCCTGAAAAGTGAAACATCTCAGCGGTGGGTCGTAGAACTGCAGCAGAGCATGCAACCCATTCAACTCGAACACAGAAGGCTTACAAACCAAACTGAGCAACATGCCATAAGATTTTCTGAACTCATCCCTCACAGAATCATCTGCTAGAACTATCAAACCAGTCAGCTTAACCACATCGGGGACAGGAAACTTGTAAGCCACGGTCATCCTCAGAGAACCCATAACAATACAATAGGAGGCAAGAAATCCTGGATCAGGGAAAACGGTACCTGCAACACAGACACACGTTAATGAAATGCAAATGAATATGCAAACTAATGCAAAATGCAGTCATGCAATAGGAGATCCAGGCAACTGGTGCTGTGGAGATTCTGTATCAACAAAACCATAATCTTGCTCTATCAAGAACAACCACTGCATCTAAAAATAAGAGAACCCCGGTGTAGGACCACAAATCTGATTTGTCAAGACCAACCATCTGATAGGACCACATACATAGGATCATAATCCTGCTCTGTCAAGAACAAGTGTCTGATGATAAGGACCTCTGATGTAGGACCGAGAAATATCTGCTGATGAGGTCTTCAGACCCCAATCAAAAATCTGCTCTATCAAGAACAAACATATAGCTGCTGACGAGATCTTCAGACCCAAATCAAAAATCTGCTCTATCAAGAACAAACAACATCTGCTGATAAGATCCTCTGATCAAAACCTGCTCTATCAAGAACATACATACACCTGATGATAAGATCCTCTGATCAAAACCTGCTCTATCAAGAACATACATACACCTGATGATAAGATCCTCTGATCAAAACCTGCTCTATCAAGAACAGACATACACCTGATGATAAGATCCTCTGATCAAAACCTGCTATATCAAGAACAGACATACACCTGATGATAAGATCCTCTGATCAAAACCTGCTCTATCAAGAACAGACAAATCTGCAACTGAGGAACCCTGGTACCAACAAAACTGATTCACTGTCAAGAAAACCAGGTAGTCTGAAGGTCAAGGTTTCCTGCAATAAACCCAACCCTGCTCACAGGTATGGACCTAAACTGACTCAAGTTCGGCATCCTATGCGTTCATCAGCGTCACAGACATTCAAGAGGGGTGATACGATACCCAGAAGGTGTGGCATCACCAGCTCATGAAACGGCCTCACTCGGATGAATCACAAATGATCGGTCCCCAGAGTCGACAATCTACCAAACCAGCAACCGTCTCAACCCAAGGGGTTGAAAGAGAAGCCAACCGGATGAACCTCGTCTGAGCGTGGATTTCATGAGACACTAGTGCCTGCAAAGCAAGCACGCGCCCACTAATTTCCACAACTAATTCTATGGTGCACTCAAGCCTGGGTCTGGCTTCTCACTCATCAGAACTCCCATCCCACAACAACATAGATAATCATATTATACTGAAAATAAAATGCGGGAAATAAAGTGCAAGAAGTAAAATCCGATAAATAAACACAACCCAACAAGTAAACATACAAGCGTTAGGATTGACTCTCGCAGGGAACTGTTGGAAGTCCCCAGCAGAGTCGCCAGCTGTCGCTTGCGCGAAAATAAGGTGCCGGCACAACAGAAGAGTCGCCACCTTTCGTTATTTATCCCTCGGAGCGGGAAAGGAAACGATCGGAAAAACCTTACGAAAAAGGGTAAGACAAGGTCGTCGCAACCGTTGTCTGGATTCGGGAGTCGGTTATGCAAGGGGAAGGTATTAGCACCCCTCACGTCCGTCGTACTCGACGGGATCCTCGCTTGTTGTGTTTACTTGGACGGGTTGGTTTTATTCTATCTACCTATCAAGGCTGGCTCAAAAAGAAAAGAAAATGACTCGGCAAAGCGTCGCGCTTTATGCCGTATTCTCATCAGAGAATGAGAAATCAGAGTCAACGTAGTTCGGCCTACGACGGGTTATGGGGGAAGGTAGCTCGCCAAGACATCGCCATCTTGTGCCTACGTACTCTCAACAGGTATGAGAGATCAGAGCTCACGTAGTTCGGGAAACTACGGTTTATTTCCTGTCTTTTACGAAAGAAGTGTTTTTTATTGTGTTTGCGATTTCAATCACACTAGAGACTATGACCTGAGAGTGAATGCGTCGCATGTCACCCAAAGGGTACCATACTAAACATCCAGACTGTGGAAAAGAAACTCTCCCACAATCCTTTCTCAGATAGCTTAAGGCTCGTAACGTACGAAAGAAATCATTCATGATTACTGTATCTTAAACTGTTTTGAGACGACAAGAGAACAAGCCCAACTAGGAGGGAGACTATCAAGTCCTACTGTTGTCATGCCATGGATTCGTCCTATGGTTGAGGTTTGAACAGGGAACTCCTAGAAGTTGTCATGCATAGGTTTCAACCTAAAATTCTATCATCAATTCCTTATTAAAGGAAATGAGATTCCTAAGGGATCATGTCAATGATACACCAAAATAGACAAAGCATCAGCTTAACAGTAAAATGCATGCAATGCAAGTGAGGGAGGAAATGTGTGTGGGGCATCAGCCTCCACAAGCTCATCTCAACCTCAAGCCAGAATGGATAACAGTAATCATACTGAAATATAAACAACATGCTATCAAGCAAGAACAGTAAACTGCAATCATACAGAAAGAAATGAAATAAAATGCCATCAGGAAAACAACCCACATGGGCAAGGGAGCTGGGCTCTAACGAATACCCGCAAGCAAAGCCACACAGTAACAATACAAGCAGAGGGAGCAACTCAACCTCTAGTGCAATCATGCTCCTAGATTCTACTTATTCTAGATATGAACTTATTCTAATGCATCAAACAAGTCAAACAAAACACATCAATACAACAAAGAAAGGAAAGAAGATCAACTTCTCTCTCAACTCCAAGCTTCAGCTTTTCCAACAGCAATGCAATCTTCAGACTTCAATCACTCTTGACAAATATCAATTGCTTTTCCAGGTTTCAACCCTTCAACATAAGTTTCAACTTATCTTCTCCTTTAAGCTTCAGCTTCTTGATCAGCTCCACCTTCAGGCTTCACTATCAATCATAAGTATCAACTTGGCTCCTTCAGGATCTCCAGGTATCAAAGTAAGTATCAACTTCCTTTGTTCTTCAAGCTTCAGCTCTTCAGAATCAATCTCAATCACTTAGAAGTGTCAACTTCATCCTTCAGTCTTTACTTCATCTTCAGGGGTCTTCAAGTATCAACTTGCTCTTGTTGCTCTTCAAGCTTCGGCTGGAATGGCAATGCTCAAGGATTCATCCTCTTCTACACTATTCAATGAAGTCTTCATCTTCACACTCAAGCTCAACATTACTCAGGATAATCAAACCAGAGGAAATCACTTATTGGATAAGCTTGGGGGATATTGAACTGCTTATTGACCACCAAAGGTGACCTATAAGGACTCAACATCAAAGGAATGGTTCCCTCAAAAGTTCTACTTCCTAGGTACCTCACTTATCCCTCCAAAGGAGAGAGGTGTATACCAGGGAAGGACTTTGAATCATAGGGAGGAATGGAGGTGAAAGATACCATCCATGTTTAAGAAAGAAGTTAACTAGGTCTAAACTCTTCCTAATCCCTAGCCCTAAAACAATCAACAAAACAAATAAGATCAAGCTCTCAAGCTCCTCAATGCATCTTCAAATCTTCTACTATGCTCCTCAATGCTCCTTAGGACAATACCAAGCTCTCCAAGCCCACAAAGCAAAGCAAACAACAATACAAGCCCACAAGGGCAACACAAACAATCATCAACTACAAAAATCATGTAAAAATAGTATACTACTATATTAAATCCTAATATAATTTCTAAGGGATCCTACATACCTACCCTTAATGCCCTATATGTCCCATATCCTAAATTGTCCTAAAAACCCAAAATTCTAATGTTATTATGGACCTATGTTGAAGTTTGACCTACTTCTACACAACCTAATGTCATCTAATCAAAACTATCCTAAAATTCATCACAAAATTATGGAATAAATCCAGGGGGAAGCTAAAGCTTATATCTAACTATCCTAAAAAGAATGGTCTAAAAATGTTAAGGGAACTACCCAAACAAAATTCTACAAATTCATGGATCAACATAAAAGAAATAAAATGCAATAAAAGTAGAAAATACACAAAAAATATCAAAATGCATGAAAGGAAAATATTTTTATTTGACAATTTTCTAGACATGAATATGAAATGGGAGCGAAAATTCCCATTTAAAAATCATTAATTTTCAAATTGATATGATTTTTCCAAGATTGAAATGAAATGGAAGAAAAATAAAATGAAAATATGAAGCTGGGGTGCAGGAAGTAACCAACTATAGTTCATTACGCACATGGGCCCAGAATGGGGGGTACAAAAAGTAAGGCGCGCTGGGCCCAACTCACTCAGAAAATCAATTAATAAATCATACAGAAAATGAAAAATAAACGGTGCAAATAGTCATGGTTTTCAGTTCAAAATTGATTGGGCCTCGTGAAGGGGGTGTGGGAAGCAATCCAGCCCAAAGTTCCTTTTAATGAAACGCAACGTTTCATCGTGTTTCAGAATTCCCTCCCAAACTAAATTGAATCGTGCCCGTTGGATTGTTTCTCAGGTCAATGGTCAGCTCCCCATCCAATGGTCATGAGCTCATCTTCAACCTCCAGCTAGGGTTCCAAGGAGACTCCATGAAAATGCAGAGCTTCAAGCTCTTTCTTCCTCAAACACGAACTCCCTCAATTCCTTATGGAAAATGGAAATTCAAGACCCTATCCTGCCTAGAATTTTATGTTGAATCCATCCCTGCTCTCAAAATCAACTGAAACTTCCTCTAACTTGAAACACGATCCAAGATCCAAAATGTACTCAGTCATCACTCTTACCAATTCTTGCAACTAGCTACCTCAGATCACTCACCAACTCACACTGAATTATTCTTGATGTCTAGTTCATCCTATATATCAATATAACACGAGTTCTTGGTCATCAAAGAAATGGGGTCCATAATTCAATCCTCACCAATTGATCCCTAACTCTCCAAAATCCATCTCTTATTGGTCTCTAACATTTCTACACTAACAAATTAATCTAATTATGCCTAAAACATGGTGTAGGGAAGAATTTGCAAACCTGGTTAATCTTGATGAATAAATGATGAAATCCACCAATTCAGACCTTGAAACTCTTCAGAAAGTTTCCCTAGATGCCAATCTTGCTACTGTTTGCAACAATTTTGATGGAGGAAGCCTCAATCTCAGAATTTGATTCTGACTTGCCACCTTGAAATTTCAATCACCAACTCTTCAATTCACCATGGATTTGATCTCAATTCAATCTGCACAGCTTCACTATGATGTATGGAATGTGTTTGAATGGAAAGAATGAATGAAAATGAAGAAGAATGAAGAAATGAAACTTGACTTGCAATGGAAGATTCTTGATCTCACTCTCTCTTCTCTGCACCAATTCTCACCAACCTTGCATCTGAGCAAGTTATACATGTTATATAGAGTGGTTTAGAATCATCTAGAACCATCTAGGACCATCCAATGAGTATTTGAACTTCTCATGTCATGACATTTTGATTTCAATTCTCCTTATGTGCTATCTCATGCCAAGCCTCTTGTAACCTTTGATTCTGACTTGAAATTCTCCCCATATGAGATTTATGATGTGTTACAATGCCTAACCAACTTGCTTATTGAGTTTTCTTGAGTTTTGCTTTGGTACCTTAATATGCAAGTAAGCCATTTCCAAGGCAGCCCTATGATCTAAGCCCCAAATCAAAATTGTGGCTGAACCATTGTTCTTAGAATGTCCTTTGGATTCAAAATGACCTATTATATGACATGGTTTGGATGTACAACTTGTGATTTCCAATTTTCAATTTCACCTTAATTAACTTATGCCTCCATTTTAGGCCATTTTCATCACTTTTTGATACAAGCCCTTTCAACATCTCATGACCTCCCTACTAGCCTTAAAACATCATTCTAAGCAAGTTTGATGTTGAAGATTTTTCCATTTGAAGTTGGAAAATAGGAGATATGGCCTTATGCTTGAAATGACCTATAACCTCCAAATGACCAAAATACCCTTGACTTGTCAAAGCCATAAGTTGAGTTCTACAAATCCTATCAAGGACTTATAGTACTCTCTAGAAAGCTAAGAATATTCTCTACAACATTCATGTTTACCAAGAGTTCATAGGAATCATCTTACTATGGAAAAAGTTGGATGCAAGTTGGGTGACTTTCAAAGACCCAGATTCACATACCTCAGATGACCTGTAATTTGTCAAAGTCATAACTTGAGCTCTACAAATCCTATCAAGGACTTCTAGCACTAAAATTAAATCTAAGAACAAGCTCTACAACATTCATGTTGTGGGGAAGATGAGATGACAACCACACCATGAGCTAAACTGCCTTGAAGATAGGGATCAAACTAGGGGATTTTACACTGTCAATCCTTAGAAACCCTAGCTTAAAACTTCTCAAACTCCTCAATCATGATGAGTTTGTCTAGGAATCATCCTTATAACATCTCAATACATCATTCCATGATCACATGGCTCTTGGATTAGGTCTCAACCTTCTCCAAATCATCAGTTGACCTAGGGTTGACCCAGTCAAACCCTAATTCCACCACTCATGGCTGAATCTTCTGAATTCTTGTACAATGACCTCTCTAGGCTTCATGATGGCTTTCAAGACATCTCATAAGCTTTCTCAAAGCTTCAAGTCCATCCTCATAGTCTCCGAATCATCTGAGGAGCACCCACAACTCTCAATTTATGAGACACACAACCTTGGTTTCAACCAATTCCTCTGAGGATCTCTTGAGTTCTCTGACAAAGGTATCAACCTTTGAACACTTGAACAAACTTCTTGGCTTTCTTCATAGCCTCATATAACTCTTGCTAGGTAATCATACCTCTTGACCTACTGCCCACATATCAATGAGATGCAGATGATGAATACAATGAACCACAAACTTGGTAAATAAATGTTGGTCAAATTTTGGGGTGCAACAGAGTGTATAAAAATCTAAGATCAATACAAACGAGTATTGATGAAACAAAAACAAAAACGGACGAGTGTTGAAAGATCACGACGAGTGTCTAAAATTCTAAGGTCAATACGAATGAGTATTGATGAAACTGAAATAAACACGGACGAGTTTCGAAGGATCATAGATGAGTGTCTATAGTTCTAAGATTAATACAGATGAGTATTGATGAAGCTTAAACGAAGACGGACGAGTGTCGAAGGATTACGGCCGAATGTATACAATTCTAAGATTAATACAAACGAGTATTGATGAAGCTGAAATAAACATAGACGAGTGTCAAAGGATCATAGACAAGTGCCTACAATTCTAAGATCAATACGGACGAGTATTGACAATGCTGAAACAAACACGGACGAGTGTCGAAGGATCACAGACGAGTCTCTACAATTCTAAGATCAATACGAACGAGTATTGACGAAGCTGAAACAAACACTGACGAGTATTGAAGGATCACGAATGAGTGTTTACTATTCTAAGATCAATACATATGAGTATTGGCAAAGCTGAAACAAACACGGACGAGTGTCAAAGGATAACAGACGAGTGTCTACAATTATAAGATCAATTCGAACGAGTATTGACGAGAATTAAAGGAATACAAGCGGGTATTGAATGTACACAGACGAGTGTTGAGTGTACACGGACGAGTGTCTATGATCGATACGGATGAAGTTTTGATAAATAAAAAATAAACACGGATGAGCGTCAAAGATATCGAGATTTACGCATCTAGCACCTTAGCGATGGATGAAAGAGCCAAGAATTAATTACTAAACGAATATGAGGGGATAATAGAATCCTAGACAGACGACCTTGCTAGGGGACGATGATCAAAGGGTAAGATTGACGGATCTACTATCCTAAAGATTGGTTAGAGCGTCTGCTTAGGGATAAAGTTAAACGACATCTCCTAAGATACACCATTTTTTGTTGGGGAAGGGTTTGGAAAAAAAGAGGGTGTCAAACCTAGCTTATGCTTCGAATGCATGTTTGTAATCTTCCATGGCGTAATGCTTCATACGAATGGAAATTCTACAAATTATGAGGATGTAATGTAATGATGCTTAAGATAAGCAAAAGGACATTTCACCGAGAGAAGTGCTGCAAAACTGAAACTGAATCCGCTGAGAATGACAAGCTGAACTGTCTTTGGGGTCATAACCAACTTGAACTTCCGCTTCAAGAGAACGTATGTGCAGTAGACGACTGTTGGGGAAATAACACCATAATTCTAATCTTTCAAAACTCTGCGGGAAAATTACCCCCTCCGTCGAGAAACTACCAATGACGAGTAGGCCTTAACCTGCTGAAAATGCCAACCACCTGGCCTTGAACTACGAAGAATGATGACCTTGCTATGGAAGTATCGTAAGAACCAAATTTTTGGGGAGAATACGAAACCATGAGACTCTCCGTTGGGGAAACTACACTTCCTGATCTTGATGAGGAACACATATACCAATACTCTGTGGGAAGAGAAACTCTATTGGGGAAGGGAGAGGTCAAACGAGCCCCATGTTGGGGATACAAACATGCTCGACGAGCACCATGATACCCTCTACACCTTGTTTGAGGACTTGAACTCTTGCTGGAGAAAAACAACAAAATCCAACCATGGCTGGGGGAGGAAGACTTCTGGAATCCCGCTGGGGAGGATAATAAGAAATTTCATAGTGTTCTGCTGAGGACGGTAAGACCTTGGTGATCTCTGTCAAGGAGGGAAACTCTATTAGGGATACCACATGTTAGCTATCAACATGAATCCTGCAGACGTGATGTGAAAAATTGTGCCCCGGTATGGCATGACCTATAAAGGAACCTTCCTCAAGAGATATTATAAAAATTTGAAGTACTCTGCCCCAGTATGTATTCTGGAGATGTAACTCTGATTAACCGTCCTCTAGAGAGGATAACTCCTTGTGCTCTTGAAGCGGCTTTCCTAGTACAAGCCTTATAATAATTCTTCCCCTATCTGATTGATCTTCGATAGATTCATAGAATCTCGACATGATTGCCCCAAATTAAATGAACTTTGGAGAGATTTCTCGACGTGACTGCCTCAGATTTGGAAACTTTTGAGCAAATTGTTGGAAGAACCGGTACATGACAAAGTTTCTTGGATACATGTCCCTCAATAAAACTCTCCAGGAATTTCCTCTCGGTAAAGTTAGAGTTTTCGACTGATGCCCATTATGTACACTTCATTGGAGTCAAATACATGTATGTAAGCAGAAAACATTTATTCTGAGAATGATAATTCAAATGAAACACATATGCTTATCTTGAAAATTTTATTGAAAATATATCGCTAAACCTTGTGAACGAGTCACTATATGAAATGCGACACTGATTTTTGAATGAAAGACATTATGCACAATGCGGTACCAACCAAAATCTTTTAGCACAACTCGTGGGAGTTAAGAATGTTGTTTCGTGGAAGTATTCCTTCGGGATGAACCTTGCCTTAATTAGAACTTTTGAGGGTTGTAACGTGGCCTGGTTCATGGTCCGAGAAAAAAAGAATATAAGGCTCAAAGTTTTGTTTTAACCCACCCATTCTCCTTGATGTTCTCCAGTCCTACATTCAACTAATTTGGCACAGGCGCTCACTTTTCAAAAGGTTATTGAATGGTAGAAGCAATGGTTAAGGAACCGACAAGGTTTTTTTTTTTGAAGTGGCGGTCACCCCTTTTGTCTCTGGTGTTTTGTAGTCACACAACTTGTTCTCGCTCGAGGATTTTTTCTTTTGTAATCCTTTTCGCTTTTCACATTTTTCATTCTTTTGTTCGTTTTCCCTAATTTTTTCTTGGACCAAATTTTATTGATTTTGAAGTCCACCGGGATTTCCTAACTTTTGCCTAAGTCGTTTGTTTTCAAGTTATCGACTTAACGGACTTTTCTTCCTTTTTCTTTATACTTTGAATAAATCGTGTGACACTAGTTTGTCTAACTTGTTTGAAAGAGTTGTGACTGCCTCATTCCTTGCAATAAGGGATAACCATTATGGTTTCACGTCTTTGATCCCCTGATGAGTGAGGAAAGAAAGGTGGTTGATCGTGAGATGCACACTCCTTTTGAAACTTGAACGCCTGATCAAACTAACTGACGACTACCCTGCCCCTAGGTTTGTGAAGGTTTTTTGTATGAAAAGAAACTCCTACTTCTAGGCTCAACGGGGTTAGCGAGGGTCTATCTCCTTTATATCTTTGGTGTTTGGGAATTTGAAACAATGCCTGTACATAATCAGCCAGGTTCTATTCCAAAAGCATACAACTAGAAAGTTTGCGTTTTTACTTCATCATCCTCCCTCGAAGAGTTTAAGCAAGAAAATGGGTATTGTAGTGCGTATAAATATTTTTATGAGTTAACACGAATGAATTACTTCAAGAAAATCATACTCATTGCATTAAGATTATCATTCAAAACCAAATAAGTTCTACATGAAAACAATGCTTTAACAAACAATGAAAAGTACAAATGAAAAATGCAGTAAAGAAACTCAAGATTGCCGTTGTCGAGGAGGCTTGACTCCGTCTAGACTAATTGCTTCTGACGATGTCTTTGCAGTATGAATATTCACTTGGGGGACTTTAATTGATATGTAAATCGTTTGTTGTGAAAGTGATAACCCTTGAGTTAATCAGGTCTTTCACCTAATGCTTCAGAGCTCTACAATCTTCAATTGAATGGCCAGATGCCTCTGGATGGAACTCACATTTTACAGTTGCATCATAACCCAGCGACAGCTGGGCAGGAGCATCGAAACTCCTTAACTAAATTAATTGATGTTTGAGAAGCTCAAGAAATAACTGTGCATACAACATGTGGATGGCATCAAGCTGCCTTTTAGGCTTCTTTGGCTTTTGTCGTTTCTTCTGGGCATGGTTCCGATTTAGGCGCCCAACCTGTCCATGCACTTTCCTCTTTAGATCTAGCCAAGGAACAAGCAATAGTTGTGGACATGGATATTTTGGCACCCAATATTATGGAGTAGGCCTCTGTCCTAAGGTTGACCCTAGAGGAAGGAAGGTAACACCTATCTCTTTTGCAAAAGCTGGAGTAGGATCACCCTGTGTGAACTCGATAGCCTTTGAATCAATGGGTTCTTGGACCTTGTATTTAAACCTCGCACATTCTTCGATGTTATGACCGGGTTCCCCATAATGGAAATCGTACCTAGAATTGACATTATACCTCGAAGGAAGCTTTGTGGGAGGAGGTCCCAAAGTAACGAGCTTAATTAGCTGAAGTTTGAGCAGGTATTGAAATAAATGTGCATACGACATCAGAATAGGATCAAACTTCTTCACGGGTTTCCTTAGCCTTGGTTCATACCCTCTATCTCTAGGATTCTCTTGGGAATTAGGAAACGGCTATTTACGGGAAAGTTCTGGAACCTCAGGTTGCAGATGAGATTCACGAGGTGGCTCCTGATTTGGTAGAGATCCTACAGGAGAGGGAGGAGCAACTACATCTGTTGCAACCTCAAGCATAAGATTGTCTTCTTTTCTCAACACCGATCTCAAGACTTCCATAACCAAACTAACCTGAGTCTTCAGTTGGTGGACTTCCTCTCTCAATAGTTTCTGATCCTGGGACAATGCTTGTATGTCCACCATGAATTTCGCCATATGGCTTTTGATTTCCATCAATTCTGCTTGCATCTGTTCCATGATCAAATTCTAGCTGCTTTGAGTAGGATACCGCTGAGAAAAGTCAAGTTTGTGATTTGATGAAAACCAGATCAGGATAAGAATGACTAGCCTTGAACACATGGTATGCACATGATTATGAAAATGCAATACCAATGACATGTTCGATCATTTCCAGGGGTAATATACACCTTGATTCATGTTTTAACAACAATAAACACGAGAGATGGATAGAACAATGGAAAACATAATTATATAATAGTAGGGAACTCAGAAGAACACCGGATAAACCTCCATTGTCTTGAAGATTGGCTTTTACGATAGATGTGCTCAAATAAAGAGCATCAGCAATAGCTTCAGGAGCGAGAACCTCCATAGATTCATGGAAGGGTACATGATTCTTGACTGGGATATCCAATATAAGCGGGAATTCCTCCAAAGTAAGGGCTAACTGATAATCTCTTAACGCAAAGCACCCTAGAGAAGGATCATGTAATTGTGGTAATGTATGAATATATATTCTTTCATATTCTACAATGGTATGGAGCATACCCAAGATCTTCCTATAGTTTTCCTCGAATGACTATAAATTACTCTTTTGTAGCTAGCAATATCATTCCTATCAGTGTCCACTTCTGTAGATCTTCAACAACTAGAATCAAGGATAAGATACAAACCCTGGAAATAAATAGACATGAATGTTAAAATGCAGATATGATGCAATGCAAATGCAAAGACACAGGATTAAGGTTGCCACATATTCCGAATAATTGCTATGCTACTGATGGAATAGGTTCAACACTCTGCTTTGACGAGAATACCAGGATACCAAAATGTCATAACACCATAATACCAGAAGTCAAGAATTCCATAACATAAGTCCATAATACCAGGTCCTTAAGAAAATCAGAAGACCGAGTAGGTTGAAGCTTAAGGTTTCCTGCAAAAACACATCCCCTCTCACATGCGGGTTCTAGTCTTGGAAAAAAACATCTTAGCAGGTCCTTAGTATCACGGGCTCTCAGGCCGAGAAATGATGATACGTTCACCATTTCTGGTTTGGCATAATCATCCATTGAGGAGGCCTCAACTGATTTCCCATGAATGGTCTCCAGAGTCATAGGCTCCCAAAGGAATACTCTGGCTACTGTATAAACATACAAGGTAGAGCATCTCCAAAGAAAACATCGTCTGAATGCGAACTCAAGTCAACAATACGTGTTAAATGCCATGCAAGTTAACAAGAGCCCTCTCTAATCCTATGTGTGCACTCAAGCCTGGGTAATGGGATTATCTATCATAAAATTAACTACCCCCCATAACACAACAACAAGAGAATAGTATGACAGTAATAAGCAAATGAATGCAAGAAAAGACAATAAAAGTAATAAATAAATCAAGGACAAACACCCAATGAAAAAGAAACAGACAAGCGCTAGGATTAACTCTCGTAGGGAAGCAGGGTCCCCAGCAAAGTCACCAGCTATCGCAACGTGAAAAACAATTGGGGGAAAAACAGAGTCACCACCGAACATTATTTATCCCAACGGGGGAAAGGAAACAATCGAAGAAACCTCAAAAGGGAGAAGACATGGTCTCACAACCAAATCCTAAGTTCGGGAGTCGATTACGCGAGAGGAAGGTGTTAGCACCCCTCACATTCGTTGTACTCAATGGGATCCACTCTTGTTGTTCTAATCAAATGGTGTGTTTATCTAAAGCTATACTTGCTAATGGAAACTACAGGGATAAAAACCAAGGGAGACTTGATAGGACTTTGCAATCCAATGCCTATGTATTCCCTCGTGCAATGGGAAAGTCAGAGTCAACGTAGTTCGGAGGACTACGGGTGAATGGGGGATTGTGCTCGCCTAGACATCACCATCTTGTGCCTACGTATCCTCATTCGGACGAGAATGAGGAAGTCAGAGCAGTCATAGTTTGACCTACCACGGTTGGTTGGTGTCTTTTATGAGTGATGTTAAGTTCATGTTCCAGCATTTAGGGTCGATGCCTATTTGCGGTAGAACGGAGGTAACATGTCCTTTCTGAAAGAAGGTTTGGAAGGAAATCCAGAAGGACAAAATGGTTTGAATTTGTTCGAAGATTTTAAAGAAGTGTATTAACTTTGTTCGTGACGTGTATCGCACTAAAGTCTATGATATAGGATTGAATGCTTTGTGCTAACGATCCAAACGTCTCGTGCACAAAGTACCCTAAGATGAGGTTAGAAATTCATCCGCTCATCTTTTACTATGTGCTTAAGGCTCGTGACGCACTTTACACATCATCTTTATTAGGTGTTTTATTTGATTTGAGATGAGAAGAAAGACTCAAAGCAGGATCTATGGGGGCTTAACCCTAGAAGTTATCGTGAAAAATTTGAATCCTAAAATCTACTCTGATTCAATTTGTCGGAGACATTGTTGAATTGAGAACATACGAAATATGGCGAATCAAAAGTACGCATTAAGCTAGGTTAATAGCCATCACAACTTCACGAGAAAATTGACAATGATTGGTCAAGGTTGAACTCAAAATTAATTAAACCTTTAATTATGATTCATTAGAATTTCAATTAATCAATTAAAAGTTTAATTAATCCAAATTAAAGGCTTACTTAATATAAAAAAAACTAGTAATTGAATCACAAGTCCATGTTAATATTTTGTTAAGAAAAAAAAATAAAGAAAATAATGAATCAATGAAGGGTGAGAAACAAAATCATGGGTCGTGAAGTTTTTCTTAAAAAAAACAAATCAATATGGGCTAAGATTTGAAGCCCAATCGATTTTTTATGTGGAGAGTGTTAAAAACAAAAACAAAAAAGCTTGTTCAATATGAGAAGTAACAGAACCATCAGCATACCACAATCCCTCTTGCTCAAAACCCTTTCTTTCTCATTATGCTTCTCTCTCTCTCTCTCTCTCTCTCTCTCTCTCTCTCTCTCTCTCTCTCTCTCTCTCTCTCTCTCTCTCTCTCTCTCTCTCTCTCTCTCTCTCACTCACTCACTCACGAACCACCCTCTCTCTTTGTTGCGTCTCGTTCTCCCTTCGTCGTCCATTCTCTTTCTCAATCTCCCTCTCGCTTGCCTCATTCCCCCGTTCTCTTCGAGCAAAAGCTTCAACAACTACAACAAGCTCCGCCACGCCACGTCTCGTTCTCCCTTCGCCGTCCATTCTCTTTCACGATGTTATTCGTTTGCCTCCCTCCACTCTTACCTCGCTCTAGGGGTGCTCATGGATGGTTAATGTCCATAACCATAAATAATCCATATGTTATAACTGGTTATTAAAACGAATTCTCATAACCAGTTTTTATCTTTTAAAATGATTATAAATCGGTTATATCCATAACCAATTTTATAATTAATTTTATTTTAAAATTGATTTTTTCAAAATCATAATATTTTTTTTAAAAAAATATTGATGTTAAAAAAAAAACAATAGTTATTTTAAAATTTTAAAAATAAATAATTTTTTGGAAAATTTTCTTATTTACTGAAAAAAATTAAAACAATATTTTTTTTAAAAAAAAAATTAATTAATTTTTTTCAAAATAAAAATATTTTTTTTAAAAAAAAATTTTCAAAATATTTTTTTAATTAAAAAAATTGACTAATTTGGTTTTTATTTTGGATATGGATGCCCAAATTATGGATTTGGTTAAAACCATATTAAAAATATATCCAAAATATGGATTTGGTTAAAACCATACTAATAAAAATTAACCGGATTTAGATATGGATATGGATTATTTAAATAACCGGTTTATTTGAGCACCCCTATCTCGCTCACTCCTCAATTTCATGCGATTAAGTCTCGAGCATCGAATTCTTCTAATCCGGAAAAATTCGAACGATACGGCGAAATAACGAGAATGGAAAGGAAAGTACCTGCAACAATGCGAAACATAAGGTATAAATTCAAATCCTTCTTTCTTTAATTTCCACCTACCGCAATCGCTATTGTGAGTCGTATCTTCTCTACAATGTGTGTGTATGCTTTTTCTGATGATCTGAGCGTGAAAATCTGTCCCCTTTCTGTGAATGTGTTTGTGGTGATTTATAGGCATATGCCAATTAAATTTATGATTTGGAAATAAATGCATAGGATTTCTGCCGTAGCTTGTCTTGGGAGTAAAATATCATGGCCTGATTTTCACGATGATTTGCGATTGAACTTGCTACTTTTATTTTGGAAAGATATGATGCTTTTGATTTCCGCTGGTTTCTGCTTCTATCAAATTAATTGAAAGGAATGAACTGAGTTGTGATTTGGTGATTGATGAAATATTCACATTAATTCCTTGATTCATCGCCTCTAATTACGACGATTTTGTTTCCGTTTTTGAATGCTTTTGTTTATCCATTACAGCATAATATCCAATGCATCTCTGTTGCAAACCTGGGCTAAGACCCTTTGAAGATCGTAAGAACTCGAAGAGTCCACTCGTGCAAGAATGGCGAGTCCATTGTATTAGAGCCTTCGCCAGGAATTTTCGTTATGCTCTAACAGGTTCCTATTTTTTTCAATGATAATAATAATTGCATAGTTCGTCTACAACTGAACTTTTCATGAATAACATCGGTAAGCACATTCTCCTATCACGCCTCGTGACACTTTTTAGTTTTAATTTGCATATGTTCTTGAATTAGTGACTGCCGCTAATGAAAGAATTGTTTTATGGATGTTGATGGTTTTTGGATCATGATTTGCAGAGGATGTTCACAGAGTCAATATCGGCCCTCATGGCCTCGCAAGCATTCGATGGTGCACATAATTTATGTCACAAAGTTACTTCATCTTCCTTAGTTGATGCTTGATTTCACTGTGGGTAATTATTAATTGCACAGTACAAAAATCCACGTCTTCTATAATTCCGACTGTTTGTCACTTCCAAATGTACTGATCAATTTTATCAGGTGATTCGGAAAGGAATTTTTTTAGCTGCTACAGGCATCGACAAGTTATAATCTTCACTCTCGCCATGATGATAAGGAACTAATATTTGCATGGAAAGCAACTTACATCAAACTTTCAAGTGTAGTACAGTTAATGAGTTCAGACCATCAAATTCAGTAAGTGCCAAGTGAGGCAATTCAATTGGTAGACTTGTTTGATTTAAACCTTGAATAAAACTTCATCACTATCCTTAACCTGATTCGTGTTACTTGATTGAACAATCTGTTCAAGAGGATTTTTAAGTTGTTTCTCCTTTCATATGGTGGAATTTTCAACTTCTTTGTTGAACACACGACCACTTCGGGTGACTCGGCCCATATCGACGATTTTGAGAATGGACGGCAGGGGCATTTCCTTCCTATCATACCCCAAATTTATCCTACTTGTATATAACCTTCACCTGTACATCCATCCACTAACCTTTATTCAACCAAAAGAAAAATATATGTATGGTTATTGCTCAGGGTATCACAATGATGAATTGAATTGAACTGAGGTTCACTTGAGGCTATCAGGGCAGTTGTGTGTGTATTGATTGAATTTTATATGGTTCTTACTTAATCTCGGTCAGACAAGAGTTTGGTTTCAAGATCAAGGCCTGGTGTCGCTTCCGCGAAAATAAGGTGCCGGCAAAACAGAAGAGTCGCCACCTTTCGTTATTTATCCCTCAGAACGGGAAAGGAAACGATTGGAAAAACCTGACGAAAAGGTATAAGACAAGGTCATCACAACCGTTGTCTGGGTTCGGGAGTCGGTTACGCAAGGGAAAGGTATTAGCACCCCTCACGTCCGTCGTACTCGACGGGGTCCACGCTTGTTGTGTTTACTGGACGAGTTGGTTTATCTATCTACCTATCAAGGCTGGCTTAAACAGAAAAGAAAAATGACTCGGCAAAGCGTCGCACTTTATGCCTACATATTCTCATCAGAGAATGAGAAATCAAAGTCAATGTAGTTCGACCTACTACGGGTTACAGGGAAGGTGGCTCGCCAATACGTCAGTATTGTGCCTACGTACTCTCAACATGTATGAGAGATCAAAGCTTACGTAGTTCGGGCTAATACGGATTACCGGGATTCAGATTCATCTGTTTTATCGAGTAGGGTTAAACAGTAGTTCCAACAGTTAGGGACAAAGCCTGTTTGCGGTGGCGCTGACGTTTAACGACACTCTTTTCTTCAGAAAAGCTTTCCTTTGGATTATGGGCCCACGGGGCAAAAAGGTTTGAAGTTTGTTTTCTGTCTTTTACGAAAGAACTGTTTTTTTATTGTGTTTGCAATTTCAATCGCACTAAAGACTATGACCTAAGAGTGAATGCGTCGCATGTCACCCAAAGGGTGCCATACTAAACATCCAGACTGTTGGAAAGAAGCTCTCCAACAATCCTTTCTCAGATAGCTTAAGGCTCGTAACGTACGAAAGAAATCATTCATGATTACTGTATCTTAAGCTATTTTGAGATGAGAAGAGAACAGGCTCAACTAAAGGGAGACTATCAAGTCCTACTGTTGTCATGCCAAGGATTCATCCTATGGTTGAGGTTTGAAACAGGGAACTCCTAGAAGTTATCATGCATAGGTTTCAACCTAAAGTTCTATCATCACTTCCTTATCAAAGGAAGTGAGATTCCTAAGGGATCATGTCAATGATAACCAGAAACAGATAAAGCATCAACTTAAACAGTAAACAAATATACAGTAAAATGCATGCCATGCAAGTGAGGGAGGAAACGTGTGTGGGGCAGCAACCTCCACAAGCTCATCTCAACCTCAAGCCAGATATGAATAATTGCAATCATACAGAGGAAATAACATGCTATCAAGCAAGATAGAATAACAACTGCAATCATACAGTAAAAATAAAATGCTATCAAGCAAACAGAAACCACATGGGCAAGGGAGCAGGGCTCTACCGAATACCCGCAAGCAAAGCCATTCAGTAACAATACATGCAGAGGGAGCAACTCAACCTCTAGTGCAATCATGCTCCTAGCTTAAAGTCAGTCTAGATATGAACTTATTCTAATGCATCAAGCAAGTCAAACAAGGCACATCAGTACAGAAAAGAAAACAGACAAGAAAGAAACAGATCAACCCCTCTTTCAACTCCAAGCTTCAGCTCTTCTGACAGCGATCCAGTCTTCAGACTTCAACCACCCTTCAAGGCTATCATCTTCCATGACAAGTATCAACTTCCTTCTCCAGGGTTTCAGCCCATCAACATAAGTTTCAACTTATTCTGTTTCTTCAAGCCTCAGCTTTTCAGTCAATTCCACCCTCAGGCTTCACTCCTAACTACAAGTATCCACTTGATCTCTTCAGGCTCTCAAAGCATCAATGTAAGTATCAACTCATCCTTTATTCCTCAAGCCTCAGCTCTACACTCAATCTCAATTGAATCCTCTTCATAAGTATCAATTTAGTCTTCAAGCTCCAGCTCTCTTTGCTTTACCAGTATCAACTTGGTCTTCTTCCCCTACAAGCTTCAGCTTCTCAGAGTAGTCTTCAATCACATGGAAGTGTCAACTTCATCCTTCAATGCTTTTTCAAGCTTCAGCTCTACATTTAATCTCCATTGGATCTTCTTCACAAGCATCAACTTGTTCCTCTTGCTCTTCAAGCTTCAGCTGCAATGGCAATGCTCAAGGAATCATCCTCTTCCACACTCTTCAATGAAGTCCTCATCTTCAAACTCAAGTCCAACATCTTTCAAGATACTCAAACCAGAAGACAATTGATTTAACAGAATGAGTGGAAATGATAAACAACTTATTGACAACCAAAGGAAGCCTGTAAGGGTTCATCATTATGAGAGACTGGTTCCCTCAAAGTTCTACTTCCCAGATAAAGCCACTCATCCCTCCAAAGGAGGGATGTGAATATCTTATAAGGACTTTTAGTCATTGGGAGGAATGGAAGCACAAGATGCTTTCCATATTTGTGAAAGAAATCATCTAATTATAAGGCTCTCCCTATGTCTCCTATCTCCTAAATCTGCATCAGACACCTTCAGGCACAAGCAACTCCAAGCTCCAAGCAACTTCAAGCATCCTCAACTTGTCTTCAATCTCAACCAAAGGCAAACAAAGCAAAACCCTAATCTAAGGGGACTAAAGAAGTTAATCTAGTTGGTTAGTAAGTTAGGATCACCTAAAACCTAGTACTAAAGTTAATCCTAACTAAAATACTAAAACCAATTGTCAAATACTACAAAAATAACTATGGGAACCTAGGTCAATCATGACTCTACCATATGAATTCCAGAGATCAAATCATCAAATAAGACCTAGAAATAAATTCTACACTATAAGGTACTAAACCTAAACCCTAAAAGGAAGCACCTAAAGCTCAATCTAGAAAACACACCTATTTTCATCACAAAAATGTGAGAAAAATGCTATGGGAGCATACTTGTCTAAACTAATCACACACAAAAAATCAGGATCAAAATCATCACCACATGATCACACAAAATTCCACAAGATTAAGTATCAAACATAACTATTTTAATATCAATTAAAATATAAAATTCCCATAAAAATCAGAAAATGCATGAACTAAAAATATTTTTTATTTAAAAAATACTAGACTCAATCATGGGTATAATGCAAAAAGAATGGGATTAATTGCATCATTTTTCAATTTTATATGATTTAATCAATAACCATGAACAAAATGAAAAATAAAAGAAAATCCAAATAAACTAGACAAATGCACGGTGCAAGTAGTAACCAGAATCAGTTCACATAATGGATTGGGCCATGGGGGGGTGCTGATATCAATCTTTTCACTAAGCCCAGAACCACAAATAAATGAAACGCTGCGTTCCATTAACTCAGATCCTTCACAAATTGAAATTAAAACGTGGCCGTTGGATGAGGGTCCTAGTCCAAGTCAAACCTTGATCTGATGGCTATCAAGTCATCTTCTCCAATTCAAACCTCTGAAACTCGCGCGCAGCTCCGGCCACTGCCGGTGGTGCTCCGGTCACCATTCCACAACCCTAGTTCAACATAGAGTCCACCATAGGCCACGATCCCTTAATGAAACATGTCCCAAATTCCCTCACGAATTCATTCATGCCCTTAATTCTCTTTGAAACCTCAAGATTCACCATAACCAACTTTCAACCGAAAATGGTAACATCCTAAATTGGTCACTAATTCTCAAATTAACTATCTGAAAACCTTCCTACACCGTTCTACAATGCATCTAACACCCTAATTCATCTTGATTCTACCTAATTCATGCTGGAGGAAGAAAGTTACTAACCTGAAAATTCTTGATGAACAGATGCACTAAATCTTCAAATCAAGCTCTACAACCTTCCAGACACGATCAATGGATCATTCTCTTGCTTCTGTATGCAATAGAACTGGTTGAAAACTCCTGAAACTTGAAACCCAATGGTGAGTTGCAGGTGGAAAAATATGATCTCAAGAACACCAATCAGCCATGAATTCCCTTGGATTATGATCTGGAATCAATCTCTAGCATCCATGGAAGAAGTTGCAATCAAGAAAATGGATGGAAAGTGAAGAAATTGGTGAAACCGAATTCCGTTGCAAGCTATGCAATTTCAATCTCAATCTATGCTCTCTCCTTCAATCATCACCAACCTTTCATCTGAACCTCTTCTACTCAATATATAGAACATGTATGAGTGATCTAGAACCCTCTAGATCCTTCTAATGAGAGTTTCAATCTCTCATGTCATGAGATTTTCAATCACATATCATGGTATGCATAACTCTGCAAACAGCTTGAAACCAACCTCATTCACTTCCAATTTCTCTCCTAGTGACATTTTGAAAGTGTTTGGCTTGCAAGGGATCTTGCTCATGCCTTGAATTTGAGTTTTGCAAATGTTACTTATGATGTAAGTAACTACTTTTCAAAGCAAGTCCACAAATTAGACCTCAACTCAAAAATGTGGCTAAACCAATTTTCTTAAAATGTTTTTTAGAGTCAAAATGATATATTACATGCCTTGGTTTGGATGTGTAGATTGAAAATATCAATTTCCAACTTTGGTTTATTTAACTTATACCCTCATTTTAGGTCATTTTTGCAACTTTGAGCTACAAGCATTTACAACATCTCATGACTTCCTTACTAGCCTTAAAACATCATTTTGAACAAGTTTGATGTTGAACATTTTTCCATTTGAAGCTTGGAAATAGGAGTTATGGCCTTATGCTTGCAATGACCTGTAATTTCCAAATGACCAAAATGCCCTTGACTTGTCAAAGCCATAACTTGAGTTCTACAAATCCTATAAAGGACTTCTAGTACTCTCTAGAAAGCTAATAGGATAAGGAACAACATTAATGTTGACCAAGAGTTCATAGGAATCATCCTTCTAGGGCAAAAGTTTGATGCAAGTTGGGTAACTTTCAAGCCCCCAAATCCACAGACCTCAGATGACTTGTAACTTGTCAAAGTCATAACATGAGTTCTACAAATCCTATCAAGGACTTCTAGTACTCAAATTAAAGCTAAGATCAAGCTATACAACATTCAGGTTGGGGGCAATATGAGATCACCATCACATCTTGAGCTAAACTGCCTTGAAGATAGGGGTCAAACTAGGGGATTTTACACTGTCAAGCCTTAGAAACCCTAGCTTGCAACTTCTCAAATTCTTCAATCATGATGAGTTGACCTAGGAATCATCCTTATAGCATCTCAATGCATCAATCCATGATCACATGGATCTTGGATTAGGTCTCAACCCTCTCCAAATCCTCAGTTGACCTAGGGTTGACCCAGTCAAACCCTAATTATACCACTCATGGCTGAGTCTTCTTAATCTTGTACAATGACCTATCTAGGCCTCATGATGGCTTTCAAGATATCTCATAAGCTCTCTCAAGGCTTCAAGTCCACATTCCTGGCTTCAGAACCATCTGAGGAGCTCCCACAACTCTCAAGTTAGGAGGCACACACTCTTCGTTTCAACCACTCTCTCTGAGGATCTTTTCACTTCTCTGACAAGGATATCAACCCTTGAACACTTGAATAAGCTTCTTAGCTAGATTCACAGTCTTGCATAATCCTTGATTGGTAATCATACCTCTTGATCTCCTGCACACATGTCAATGAAATGCAAATGATAATGCTAATGTGGATGAAATGAAACATAAGCCAGGTAAAGAAAAGTTGGGAAAATTTTGGGGTGCAACAGCTGCCCCTATTCAAGCGGCTTGAACCTGACTGGGTGAGAAGCGAACGACTCTCAACCAATCAAGGTGCGAGACGGTTGAATACCGACAAACCCGGAAATTTGCCAACTGCACAAGTACACGGTACTCTGATGGGAACAAATCTTCGAAAACTGAAATATTAGCTGCACGACAACTAGCTGGGGGATTGGTCACACGGTAACCAGTGATACACGATTGATCATGCCGTCAGGCATCAAGATTCCTCGGGACTTATCAGATCAACAATCAAGTTAACCACGCCATCGGGAATTCAAAGAAATTTTCAAGCATCAGCCGGACTTCGTCAGTAAGTCGGGAATAGAATTCTCAGTCGATCATGAACCAATTGGGGAATATCCAAACTTCTGCCATCAGGCACTCCGCATCAGCTGGGAGAACTGCTTCGTCAATACGGTTGGACTTCAATCATCAAGTCTTCAGGGGAAGTTTCAACTTTGCTGTTCGGAAACCTGCTGGGGATGACGCATCTCCGCTGGGGATTCTGGAGAACTATCAAGTCACTCTGCTTCGGGGTCCATAAATCATTCTGGGTGAATCATCTCTGCTGAGGAAATCAAGAATCATCTTGAACAAATAACTCCGCGGGGACTTCAAGAATCATCCTGAACCAATAACTCTACTGGAGATTTCGGGAATCATCCTGAGCAAACGCTCTGCTGGGGGCTCTAGGCATCAACTTGAGCAACCCACTCTGGCAATTTCACTGGGGATTTTAAGAATCATCTTAAGCACACAACTTCGCTGGAGAATTCAAGAATCATCTTGGGCAAGCGACATTGCTGGGGGAATTCAAGAATCATCTTGAGCAAGCGGCTCTGCGGAGGAACACCTGCAAAACAAGAACGGTAACGACCTAGCTCATGTTTCATATGCGTATGCTTTGATAACGGAGCAATGCTCCACACGGTGGAAATGCTACGCGTTTATGATAAATGCTATGCAATCATGCAAAATGCTGCGATCCCGTCAGCAAAATAAATGCTGAAGGGAGAATCCTCTTGTCAAGGAGAAAGAACCACTCTGGTGGGGGAAGGAATCATCCTGCCACGGAGAAAAGGTCACACCAGTCTCAATCGGACTCCGCATGGGGCAGCAAACTTCAGTTGACCGCTGCAGGGGAACGAAGCTCTACGAGAACCCAGACCTGCTGAGGAAAGCGATGTCAATCGCAGAAACAAACTGCACGGCATTCACAGCCAGAGTTTTCCTAGAGGTAACGACTCCGGCGGGGAAATATAGCATCAGCTATTCAACACTCTACTGGGGACAACCAATCATGGCCCGAACGCCTTCCAAGGACTCGGCTCTCTTGGGGATCTGCAAACTCGGCTGGGGAAGAAGGAATCACCCTGCTTGCTGGGGAGAGTACGACTCTGTGGGGAATTTCAATTCTGCTGAAGACTTCAGTCTGGAACTTCCACTTGCTGCACACTTCAGTATACGACTCAACTAGGGAGATGACGACCCTTCGGGATGTATCTGGTTGGGGAGAGAATCTTCTCTGCCTGGGGAGACATATCAATGCCTTACGATCTCACGTTCAGACTCTGCGGGGAAAGGCGGCTGAACTTCGCTGGAGAAGAAGGAATCATCCTTCTTGGGGACGCGTACAACGTACTATCTGGTATATGCTACACCTGCAAAAACACAAACAAACAGACGAGATACCCTTCTCAAAGGGGCCTATCAAGATTATCATCTTGTGACAATGTTCAAGTAATTCATTGTTTCAACAATCAGTGGCCTAGGCCAGTAAGTTTATGTATGCGCATTTTATCAAAAACATCGGTGTTCTTTTTCGCAAACAAAATAGATAAATGCTAAACAGACAAACAGAATTGCTGAATAGTATACATTTTATTGATAACGAACCCCTGAATGGGTAAAAATGTTTTACAACAGAGGCAAGCTCCTGGAATGAGGAAACTGCGCAAAAATAAAACATAAATATACATCAGTATATACAAATGTCGGCAACGAGGCGTAGACGAACACCATGAGTTGATCCCTCTATGACTCACTCGACTTCGATACTTCTCCGACGCTTCAGCTTCAGAAGAGATTGATTCAGATAAACGGCCCTCAGGTCCTCCAAACCACTAAACAAAGAAAGTCCATACGCGAAACGCAGTCATTTGCTTTTTCAAATCCCTAACTTTTGCCTGAATCGCCCTTCCGGGTTTTCGATTCACCGGGATACCTTTTTTTGCCAAAGTCGCCCATCCGGGTTTTCGACTTTGCGGGTGTACATTTTTTCAATTTATATCCCTAATTTTTTCCCGAACCCTTTTCCTTTTTTATGGTTCGCCGGGATGCCCCTTTTTTTGCCTGGATGCTCTTTTTCTTTCCAGCGGGTCGTTTTTAAGCAAAGTATTTTTTAACTGCGTCCGCGTTCACCGGGGATGCAAAATCTTCACCATCCATCGTGGATAACAACAAAGCTTCTCCCGAGAAGACCTTGCTGACGACGTACAGACCTTCGTAATTGGGAGTCCACTTGCCCCGGTGATCGGAGTGTGGAGGAAGAATCTTCTTCAGGACGAGATCACCCGTTTGAAAGCTTCTAGGACGCACCTTCTTATCATAAGCTTTCTTCATTCGGCTTTGGTACAGACGACCATACGCAATCGATGCTAACCTCTTCTCGTCCATCAGGCTGAGTTGGTTTAGTCGGTTCTTAATCCATTCTGCCTCATTGAGTTTTACGTCAACCAAAACTCGCAAAGAAGGGATCTCCACTTCTAACGGCAGGACAACCTCCATACCGCACACCAAGGAGAAAGGAGTTGCCCTGGTTGACGTACGTACTGTCGTACGATAACCGTGCAATGCAAATGGCAGCATCTCGTGCCAATCCTTGTAGGTCACAACCATCTTCTGAACGATCTTCTTAATGTTCTTATTGGCCGCTTCAACGGCGCCATTCATCTTCGGCCGGTAAGGAGATGAGTTGTGGTGTTCAATCTTGAAACTCTGGCACAGCTCCTTCATCATCTTGTTATTCAGATTCGAACCATTATCAGTAATGATCCGCTCGGGAATTCCGTAACGACAAATGATATCCCTCTTTATGAATTTAGCCACCACCTGCTTGGTCACATTAGCGTACGAGACTGCCTCCACCTACTTGGTGAAGTAGTCGATAGCTACTAGAATGAAGCGATGACCGTTAGATGCAGTGGGCTCGATCTTGCCTATCATGTCGATGCCCCACATGGAGAACGGCCACGGGGAGGACATGACATTCAACGGGCACGGCGGCACATGAACTTTATCAGCATAAATCTGGCATTTATGACATCTCTTCGCGAATTTAAAGCAATCCGATTCCATCGTCAGCCAGTAATATCCTGCTCTCAGGATCTTTCTCGTCATAGCATGCCCGCCGGCGTGCATACCAAATGTGCCTTCATGGACTTCTTCCATGAGCATACTCGCCTCTTTCTCATCTACACATCTGAGTAGCACGAGATCGTGGTTTCTTTTGTATAAAACTCCATCAGGATTGAGATAAAAATTTCCAAACAGCCTCCTCAGAGTCTTCTTATCCTGGGTTGACGCTCCCGCGGGATACTCCTTAGTCATAAGGAAGGTCTGGATATCATGGAACCATGGCTTGCCATCGGCGGCTTCCTCGATCGCAAAGACGAATGCCGGTCTATCAAGACGAGAAATGACAATCCTTGGAGCTTCATTCCAAAAATTGACCTTATACATCGAAGCCAATGTGGCTAAGGCATCAGCCATCTGATTTTCAGCTCTGGGCACATGATGGAGTTCCACTCGATCAAAGAACGGAAGCAGCCTTCTGGCATAGTTCATGTACGGCACCAAATTCGATTGACGAGTCTCCCACTCCCCTTTAATCTGGTTAATCACAAGCGCTGAGTCACCATATACATCTAGGTTCTTGATTCTCAAATCAATTGCTGCTTCTAGACCCATGATGCATGCTTCGTACTCCGCTTCATTATTGGTGACCGGAAACGTCAGTCTCCCAGTGAACGGGATGTGGGATCCGTGGGGAGTCGTGATGATCGCCCTAATGCCACTTCCATAAGAATTAACCGCCCCGTCAAATATCAATTTCCACTGGGATTTCCGGTCTGGCCCCTCGTCGGGCAACGGTTCATCGCAATCTTTCGCTTTGAGAAACATGATATCCTCATCAGAGAATTCAAATTTCATCGGCTGATAATCCTCGATCGGCTGTTCGGCAAGGTACTCAGACAATACGCTTCCCTTGATGGCCTTCTGGGAAACATACTAAATGTCATATTCTGTCAACACCATTTGCCATCTGAAAATTCTGCTCGAAAGCGCTTGCTTCTCGAAGATGTACTTGATCGGATCCATCTTCGAAATTAGCATGGTTGTGTGATTGAGCATATATTGTTGTAAACGTTTGGCAGCCCAGGCTAGTGCACAACACGTTTTCTCCAGCATCGAGTAACGAGATTCACAGTCTGTGAACTTTTTACTCAAGTAGTAAATGGCATGCTCCTTTCTGCCCGTCTCGTCGTGCTGACCGAGAACACACCCCATACTATTCTCAAGAACTGTCAAGTACATGATTAAGGGTCGTCCAGCCACTGGCGGAATCAAGATTAGAGGTTCCTACAGATACTGTTTTATCTTATCAAATGCCTTATGGTAATCGTCGTTCCAGATAATCGCCTGATCTTTTTTCAGCAGTTTGAACATCGGTTCACACGTGGCCGTGAGCTGAGAAATAAACCTTGCAATGTAGTTTATTCTGCCCAGGAAACCACGAACTTATTTTTCTGTTTTTGGCGCTGGCATCTCTTGTATTGCTTTTATCTTCGCAGGATCAACCTCGATGCCTCTTTCACTCACGATAAACCCCAGTAGTTTTCCAGACCGTACTCTGAAAGTACACTTGTTAGGATTCAGCCTCAACCTGAACTTCCTAAGCCTCTCAAAAAGCTTCAGCAAATTGACCAGATGTCCCTCCTCCGTTTGGGACTTCGCAATCATGTCATCAACATAGGCTTCAATCTCATGATGAATCATATCATGAAACAAAGTAACCATTGCTCGTTGGTAAGTGGCCCCTGCGTTCTTCAGACCGAAGGGCATTACCTTGTAGCAAAATGTTCCCCAAGGTGTGATAAACGTAGTTTTCTCCATGTCCTCCGGCGCCATCTTGATCTGATTGTAACCGGAGAAGCCATCCATGAATGAAAATACGGAGAACTGGGCTGTATTTTCGACCAACACATCAATATGAGGGAGCGGGAAATCATCTTTAGGGCTCGTCCTATTCAAATCCCGATAATCGACGCACATTCGTACCTTACCGTCCTTCTTCAGTACATGCACTATGTTGGCGACCCACGGAGGGTAAGTAGTGACCGCTAAGAAGCCAGCATCAAGCTGCTTTTGCACTTCTTCTTTGATCTTAAAGGCCATATCTGGTCGCGTCCTCCTAAGCTTCTGCTTAACGGGGGGACAATCTTCTCACAGCGGCAAGTGGTGGACCATGATGTCCGTGTCAAGTCCGGGCATATCTTCGTATGACCAAGCAAAGACGTCACTATACTCTCTTAGCATCTCAACCAATCTCTGCTTGACATCACTCTGCAATGCAGCCCCTATCCTGACGTTCCTGATAAGTTCTTCAGAACCCAGATTCACAATCTCGATCTCCTCTTCGTGAGGCAGAATAACTTTCTCTTCTTGTTTCAACAAGCGGGCCAACTCTTCAGGAAGGTCTTCGTCTTCACCAATCTCTTCTTCGGCTTGATAGATCGGGCAATCGAAGTCGAAGTGAGTCGTAGAAGGTCCAGAGTCGATGTCATCTGTTATGTGGATCCTACAATAACAAGGGTTAAGCTTAAAACAAGGATATGCAGGTTAGCACAAACCCCATTGCCATTTTATTGTTTTTCAAAACAAATATAAAACAGGAATAACAGGGATCACAACATTTGAATACGAAGAAAAACGCCTTTTAATTTATTGATAAAATGCATGTAAATAATCAAACAAGGCCCTGACAATAAAACCGCTATGCCCCGCGTAGGACATAGGGTTGTACAATGATTGGAAAAAGTAAATCATTACTCTTCGCTTGTCATCTGGATGATATCCTTGACGGACCAGTTGTTGAGGATCTTGCCTGGCTTGCTTGGCTGGATCCAAGAGTCTAAGTCACAGTCGCTATCTCCGCTGTCTTCAGACATCGCATTGACGCTTTCAAATATCACCCCGCCGCTGGTAAACTGGATCGGCCCTTTACCTCGCGACGCACTGCTAGAAGAGGAGGCTTCATCTCCAGGGGAATATCCCAACCTAAACTTGTCTTGCTTGTTAGGTATCTCCAAAATTCGCCCCCAGCCTGGGGTAGATCCGGCTTGAACAACGGCTCGGGCTTCCTTGAAGGAAGAGAGAGTCATCTCTGGCTTTTCAGTGACTATAGGAGCTACGTCGTTGACTTTAACAGCTTCGAATGCTTGGCATAGGGTTTCGTGGATTTCCCTATCCATCTCAACGTACTTGAAGGACGACAAATGGCTCACCATTATGTCTTCCTCGCCACATACAGTCACAATGCTACCTCCGACAGCATACTTGAGCTTCTGGTGCAATGTGGAGGTCACGGCACCTGCGGAATGGATCCATGGCCGGCCCAAGAGACAGCTGTAGGCAGGCATGATGCCCATAATATAAAAGACCGCATCGAATGTTTCCGGCCCGACTTGGATTGGCAGGGTCACTTCCCCGAAAACATGGCGTTTGGTTCCATCGAACGCTTTCACAACCAGATCACTGGGTGTGCAAATCACTCCGCGAGTATCTAACTTCATTAATGCCTTCTTCGGAAGAACATTGAGCGATGACCCTGTGTCTACCAACACGTGAGACATAATCGTTCCCCTACACTCTATCGAGATGTGCAGGGCGCTATTGTGGTTCCTCCCCTTCGGCGTCAGCTTTAGGTCAGTGAACCCTAACCCATTTCCAGCATTTACATGGGCTACGACCTCTTCCAGCTGGTTTACCGATATTTCCTGCGGTACATACGCGGCGTTCAACACCTTCAGCAGCGCGTTGCGGTGTGCCTCAGAACACAGCAACAGATTCAGGATGGAAATCTTCGAGGGTGTCTGATGGAGATTATCCACGATCTTGTAGTCACTCTTTTTAATCAACCTCATAAATTCCTCGGCGTCTTTAACAAGTAAGTCTTTTTCTACCCCACGAGGGATCTCTTCAACGACTTTACTTTTACCTTTATCAGTTGCATCAGCTCTGTCCGCTTTGTCCGCCACGACCTCAGGTGGTGCAAACACTCTTCCGCTGCGAGTAATTCCGCTAACGCCCGCTAGGTTCTCCACAGACGACCCAAACGGTTCTAGTTCCAACTTCTGTCCGTTGCAGTAGACCTCAGCCCCATAATGCCATGGGACAGCATTAGTGCTTTCGAATGGTATTGGCCCAGCTTTGGTGATGGTAATCGTGGGCGGCCTGGGTGCAGAAATAGTTATCGTTTGGCAAGGGATGGTGATGGTGACAACCTCATCATCTTGCTTCAACATTACCTCTCCCGATCCACATTCGGCCCTTCGGCTAAACTGTAGGATTCCCTTAGTCATCAGACTTTGAATCCCCTCTAGCAACTGTTCACATCCATCAGGACTTGTCGCACAGCCCATACACAACTCTCCGCAACCTGGAAAGAAACCTCTTTTCATCAGCTTAGCTTTAACGAAGCTAAGCGGTGTCTTCAGATCTCTGACGTCAGTCAACAAATCCAAACTCTCGTCTTCAATAATGGCATTTACTCCACCTCCCCTATGATTCGGCATAGGGTTCTTCGTGACGTTTGGCACATTATCTGAGAAGTTGATCATCTTGGCGTCCACCATGTCCTACACCTTGTGCTTGAAGGCTTTGCAATTCTCTATTGTGTGGCCTGGTGCCCCTGAGTGAAACTCACAAGTTGCATTCGCGTCATAACCTGGCGGAGGTGCCCCTGTCAAGGGAGCCAGGGTTCTCTTTTGGATCAACTGTAGCTGAAGTAAAGTCTGCAATAGTTGAGCGTAGGACATGGGCGGTGTCTCGAGGTGACGACTCGACAGAGGTGCCCTGTTCTGATACTTTCGGTACCCTTGTTGACTCGGTTGCTGCTACTGTTGTGGCTGCTGCGGCTGTTGAACTGCCGGGATAGTTATGCTGGCCACCTGTTGGTGAGGGCCCATACCCTTCCTTCGAGCGTTGGTCATGGCGCTTGTTTCTCCTTCCCGTCTTTTGCCACTATAAGGTTTCTTTCTGCCTCCAGCTGAGGATGAATCACCTTGAATTTTCCCCAGTTTGATCCCATTTTTGATGTGCTCGCCCGTGATAATGAGATCTGAGAAGGTTCCGGACATACCGCTGACCAACTTCTCATAATAAACCCCTGGGAGGGTGGCTACAAACATTTGCACAAGCTCACGTTAAACCATCGGCGGATGAACCCTGGCTGCCAATTCACGCCACCGCTGGGCGTATTCCTTGAACCCTTCGTTATTCCTTTGTGACAAATTCTGCAGTTGGACTCGGTTCGGAGCCAAGTCTCTGTTATATTGGTAGTGGTGCACGAATGCTTCAGCAAGGTCCTTCCACGTGCGCACACTGGTAGGCTCCAGACTCATGTACCATTCGAGGGAGGGTCCGGACAGACTGTCCTGAAAGAAGTGCATCAGCAACTTCTCGTCCTCAGAATGAGCGGACATTTTTCTGTAATATGATCTCAGGTGGACGCGAGGGCAAGTGGTGCCCTTGTACTTTTCAAAGTTGGGTACCTTGAACTTGGGAGGCACCTTGAAATCAGCAATCAGTCCCAACTTAGACATATCAATGCCCAGGGTGTTCTGGTTCTCGATATTTCTCATCTTATCCTCGAGTGCCTTGAACCTAAGTCGTGCTTCAGTAGTCAGCTCCCCTTCAGCACCTCTCTGAGAGAACACATCGTCTTGACGGTCTTCTAACCATGGCTGGGGCCCGAACAGATTCCCAACACCCGCATTGCCGTTGCCTAGCCCAGCATTGACGTTAGCTTCAAAATTCCCATTACCGACGCCCGTCGATTACCATTGAGTCCCATGTTAGCTATCACATTGCCGTTGGCACTGCCGTTCCCCCCGGTCACGGGGACGCCATTCTAAGGAGTTTCAACTGGTGGAGGGGTAGGCACGGTCCCATCATGGAGTACGCCATTGCTATCAACCCTTGAAATCAGAGGCTGAACCAAGGTTCTGAGCTGATCCTGGCCATTGGCGACCGCTTGCATGAGCTCCATGAAGCGGTCCATTCTTTCGCGGAGTTCTTGAACATCAGTTTGCACTTGCTCCATGATTCTGGTTTGATTTGCTCTGGTCGGATAGCGGTGGATAGGTCTCTGATCAATCCTGGAATAACCTGAAACAACCTGAAAACACAAGAGGGTTAGGAAAAACGACAAAGTGCTCGTTATGCAAATGCTTCATGCAAATGCAAACGTGTGTCTGTGCGTTAGGGAGATTTCCCCCGATCCTAGTGCCTGAGTGCCAGTGCTGATAATAAGAAGTCCAAGTCCAGTCATGGAAATAACATCTCATATATAGAAAGAAAGCCCATCAAGGCGGTACACAAGGTCAGTGAGTACAAGATGAATCAATAGCATGACCTCAACCAACAAGCCTGGTGATGGTCAGCATACAACAATGATCAAAACAAAAGGAACACAAATAGTCAAGCACGACCACGGGCGCGAAACTCTTCTAACAACCCCTTCGTTTCTGGATGATTAGGCCGAGTGAGTAACCCTTCGACGAGTAACTCCCTCTGCATAATGGTGTACTGAAGACCTTCGACCGAATCTTCCCATGCTCCTTCGCCGAAACAATCTTCTAGCTTCCGCTTCTTGGATGCAAACATCAGCTTGCGCTCCTTCAGGTTAGCAAGAGCTTTGTTGAGCTAGCCTTCGGCGGCATATTTGCGAGCGGTTTCTTCATCAAACCTCTTCTCACTAGCCTTCAACTGGGCTTTCAGCTTGGAGATCTGCTGCATCAGCTTATCCTCCCGCTCTTTCCTGTTGGCTAGGGTGGACTTCCAATGCTGGTTAAACTTGGATATCCTCCAATATGCTTCGTCCAAGTGTTGCTTCTTCGTGGCCAGCACATCGTTGACAGCTTTGAAGTCTCGACCCATGCGCTCGCGCTCAGCTATCTGCTTAGTCAAATCTTTCCCCAACTGGTTCACCAGCTCGGTCTGCCTCTTGAAGGAATGAACGGCTTCGTTTCTCTCACTCCTGAGTTGAACCAGTTCTTTCTCCAGTTTTTCATTTGCCTTTTTCAGCTCATCTCTATTGCACCCTAAAATTTGACCAACCGGTGCCACTTTCGGGTCTATGCTTCGACGCATTTTCGCATTCGCATTTGCATACTGCATATAGTGCATTTCTTCAATCATGGTGATTTTATCGGGATTACAGCCCTGCTGTCGCTTTTCGGGTATCTCAGACCGGTTCGGATAATCGGAATTTATTTTTGGGAAGTCGCGCACTTCCTGGGTGTTTTCAGTTCGCAGTGATTTTTGAGATTTTTGGTGTCCGGGTTACTGTTTTGCTTCGATCTGGTCTCGCGCTCTCTTTTATGTTGGTTATTTGCCTTTGTTTGCATTTTTTTTAGGGATTTAATAGCCTTTTGTAGATTTTAAATAGGCTTCATAGATTTTTCAGAATTTAAATAGATTTTTTTTAATATTTTTAATAGCTTTAAATCTTTTTAAGAATTTTATAGAGTTTTTAATAGGTTTTAATAGTTTTTTTTATATAGTTTTAATAGAATAATAGAATTTCTTTTAAATAAATAGTATAGATTTTAGTAGAAATTTAATAGAAATAATAGAAATTATTAGAGTTTTTATTTTTATTGGTTTAGAGATTAGTGGAATTGTTAGAGAATTATTAGAGTTTTTCTATTGTCATTAGTCTAGTGATTAGCATAGATTAGATGTTAATTTCCTTTTAATAGAGTTTAATTAGGGTTTTATTATTTTGGTTAGATTTTAATTAGAGTTTATCAGGATTAATTAGATTAGGTTAATTTTCATTTAAGATTTAATTGCAGTTTTTAAGTTTAGTTAGAGTTAATTAGGCTTAACCATTAGTTAATTAGTTAATTAGGTTTTCATTTAGTCTTTAATTAGCTTTCTTAATTGAGTTTAAGTCATTTTAATTCAGATTTTTAGGGTCATTTTCGTGGGCCCATTTCGGAGTTTGGAGGCCCAATATTCCAGTCCCATTTCAGTCCAATGCCACATGTCACACTATAAAGCAGGCCACGCGTGCTCAGGAAAAGAGGCCACCTCATTTTCATTATTCACCCACACGCTGACACATCATTTTCCAGACTCTCTCAGAATCACACACGCGTACTACACTAACTCTCTCTCTCTCACGCATGCTTCACACTTGGCACCACCTAACCCTCACCGGTTGCATGGCCGGCGGCCATGCAACCACCGTCCCTAACCACCTCCGGTAACCCCTAACCTACTCCGGCCACCACAACCGTTCGCCGGAAAATCCAAACTCGCCGGAAAAAGCCAAATCCACCGGAAAATTGAATTAACCGTGAATCTTCATCTTTCACCTCTCGTCTCCGTCCTCTGATCAACATCATCATCAACATCGATGATCATATTTTTCCAGAATGCTCAACAAGGTTCTTCACCAAGCTTCAACATCACCAGAAAATTGCCAGAAACGCGAAGAACGCTTTCATCGCAAATCAACAACAATCTTCAACATTTCCAACAAATCTCCAGATTCGCACCTTCGTTCATCAATTGGTTTCCAGATCAAGAACATGCACTCATATCTCCAGGTTTTCTTTATATTTCCTTCAAGAGATACTCACGATGTTCATCGTTATCTTCAAGATCTGCGAAGATCTTTGAAGATCCTCATCTGCGGCGCCTTAATCATTTCCAGAAAGATCACCAATCTCCAATCTTCGCCAACATCATCACCGATCTGACTTCTTCAGTTCCCAGATCATCATCGCATGTGCATCGTTTGTTAGCAAACATCAATTTCATCAGCGAACCTCCAAGAACATATAACAAAGGAACTTCAAAGCTCATCGATGAAGGCGGCTTCAAGAACATCCAAGCGTAAATCTCTGTCCATCTTCGTGAGTTTTCTTTTTCTTCAAATATCATCACCGCTTGAACTTCGTCAAGGATATGGATCATGAGTGTCTTCAAGAATTCCCGCGGAGATTAGTATACCGTGAATCAGCTTGCGTCAATAGTGTGGTTAGGGTTACTCCATCGTTGATTAATAGAATCTGAGCATTTTATTGAGGTGAGAACAAGGAAGGTTGTTTGAACGGCGAGTTGAGTTTGTGAAAAGAATGTTTAAGATGAGTGAAAGAGGCGGAGGAGAGAATGGTGAGAACGAATGGAAGTGGCGCAGCTTGTTGGTAGTGAACAGTGGAACAAAATTGGGAGTCACCTAGGGTTTTTTTACTGATGTTAGCAATGTGGATAACGGACTCGTGTTGGCTTGGGCCTCTCAAGCCCAACGAAGTTTCGTGGACATGCACCACCGTTCTTTGGTTTACACCCCTCCCCCGTGTGTGTTTGTTGGAGTGGGCTGGGCCCTGTTGGATTCTTACCAACATGCACCCTCCGTTTTTCTCAATTCACCCCCCCCTTTTCCTTGTTTTTTCTGAATTACTTGGTGGGCTGGGCCCAATCTCCTGTGTTTTACTACTGTACCCCCCTGGCTGCTGTTTAAGCCTCCCTTGTATTTTTCTGTATTTTTTATTATTTCTTTTTTCTTTTCTTTTATTTAGAGATTTAGGACAAAAAGGGGAAAAAGATATATGAAAAAAAGGATATATGAGGAAAAGAATATTGAAAAAACAAAGAGAAAAAAAAAGAATAGAAGAAAAAATAGTAAAAAAAGAGTATAAAAATATTACTTCGTAGATTCAATATTTTTTAGAATAGATATTTTCTTCATAGGAGTTTATTTTACACTTTTAGAGGTAGTTTAGAAGTCCACTTGTTAAGGTACTATTTTCCATTTGATTTTTTCCAGGATAGTTGGATAGTTTTTTAGGAGTTTATTTTTCCAGTATTCAATCATTGTAATCATTTTCAGAATATTAATAAAACGATATTTGAGCTGTGGTCCCGAAAGTAGCCGAACTACAGCTGCTCTGATTTCTCGTACCAGGCGAGAATATGTAGGCATAGGATGCGATATCCTAGCGAGCACACTAACAACTAACCTTTGGTTCTCTCGCTGCTGTGCGATCGAGACTTTCCCGCTGACGACTGACGTTATCCCTTTCTCTTGCCCGAGTGCATTTGAGACCAGACCGTAGCTTTAATTCCCATAGGTTCCCGTACCTGTAAAACCAGTTTGATATCTCACTCCTGTGTGAGAACACCCAGTTTAGACGTAGTTAGCCTGAACTACGTAAGCTCTGATCTTCCATGCCGTGTGGAAGTACGTAGGCACAAGACGCGAGGTCTTGGTGAGCCAAATTCCCCGTAGTCCCGAACTACGTTGACTCTGACTTTCTCTCTTCAGAATACGTAGGCATAGAGTGCGACGCTCTATCGAGTCAATTCCCTTCCGTATAGATTTAGCAGTCGTAGATAGATTGTTTTGCATCCTTTAGACAAACCAAGCAAGCGTGGATCCCGTCGAGTACGACGGACGTGAGGGGTGCTAATACCTTCCCCTTGCGTAACCGACTCCCGAATCCAGGTTTTGGTTGCGATGACCATACCTTTCCCGTTTTTTGCGAGGTTTACTTCGAGCGTTTCCTTTCCCTCCGTTGGGATAAATAACGCACGGTGGCGACTCTTCTGTCAGCCGACGCTGATTTTCGCAGTAGCGACAGCTGGCGACTCTGCTGGGGACCCAATGTCCCCTGGCTGCTAAGGACTGCGATAGTTCCTTATGCATGTGGGATCCAACGTCCCCTAAGAGAGTCAATCCTAGCGCTTGTTTGCTTGCCTTTTGGGTGTTTATTTTTTCATCGCTATTATCTGTTGCTGTTGTGCTGGGGAGGGTGATACTTTGAGTGATAGCCGGACCTGGGCTGCTTGAGTATGCATTTAGACATAGTTGTGGAGATTAGTGGGTGAACCTGTTTGCTGAGCAGGCAAGAGTTCCCCACGAAATTCACGCTCAGACGAGGTTCTCTCCGAGGTGCTTCTTTCCGATCCTGAGGATCTGAGGGGAGTCCAGACGTGAGGATTGTCGACTCTGGGGACCGATCAATTGGAAGTCAGCTAAGTGAGGCCTCTTCATGAGATGATGGTGCCACTCCTTCTGGGAATCGTACCGTCGCTTATGAAAGTCTGTGACGCTGATGACCGCATAGAATGCCGTGCCTTAGGTCGATACCCGTGAGTGGGGTTTTTTTTGCGAGAAACTTGACTTCCAGCCTACCCGCTATCTTGGCGTTCTCTTTTAGAGAGAACGTACTCCGTCAGCTGTGCAGCAGCATTTAGAGCGTGTTATGGGGGCTGTGGTCCCGTGTTTGCCGCATTGCATTGCATTTGCATAAGCATCTTTGCATCATATTGCATAGCATTTCTCCAGTTAGCCAGAGTTCTGATCCAGCCTTTGTTTCCTGAAGGTGAGTACCCGGAGTTTGGATTGAGCAACTGTTGATTGTCAGAAGACGACCAGGGGGTTGGAGCAGACTTGAGCAGATTTGAGAATCAAGCAGTGTAGTCAGTTAAAGGTAATTGATAGCTATGTCTGAAGGCAATTTCCAGTCTCCTAACACCTTGACAGGGTTTACTATGACGTCCAACCATCGTTATGATTCTATGGAAGACTTCCCGCAAGCGAACAACGTTACTGCAGACCAAGTTGTACAGCCTACTGTTGAGAACCGAGATCGACATGAGCAGTTTGTTGCCCGAAATGAACGTCCTCCTCCTGTTAACAATCAAGGTGTTGTTTTCCCTGAGAGGAATCCACGCAGAGGTATCCCGGTAGCCAGGACTGTAAACTCAAGAACTCTTGAAGGTGATAGAAGGTTCCGAGTATTGGAAGAAAGAGTTAAAGCGTTGAAGGTCAAAGATGTTGTTAACCTGAATGCTGCAGACATGTGTTTGGTCCCTGACTTGGTGTTGCCTTATAAGTTCAAAGTGCCGAAATTTGAAAAGTACACGGGAGATAGCTGTCAGAAGCAACATTTGATGATGTTCTGTCGAAGGATGACTTCGTTTGTGCGAGATGACAAATTGATGATCCATTGCTTTCAGTATAGTCTGACTGGGGCATCTTTGAGGTGGTATATGCAGTTAGAGAGTAATCAGATTCGATCATGGGTGGATTTAGCCAGAGCTTTCCTCAAGCAGTACGATTACAACCTGGAAATGGCTCCTAGTCTCGTACATCTGCAAGAATTATCTCGGGCGGAGAATGAATCATTCAGAGGGTATGTGCAAAGATGGAAAGAATTGGCTGCTAGTGTTCAACCACCACTTCAGGAAAGAGAAATGGTTGACCTCTTCTTGGGTACTCTGAAAGGACATTATTATGACAAATTGTTCGGTTGTACAAGCTTTGTGGGCCTGATGAGAATGGGGGAGCTTGTTGAGAGAGGACTCAAGAGTGGAAAGCTTCGAGATGCTCCTTATATCCCAGTTGATAAAAATGAGTTAGTTGTCAGGGAAGAAGGAAATGACATCGTCTTAGAATCTCTAGCATCTCAGGATCGGTTTTCAGACATTTCAAGTCAACGGTCATCCTGTCGTCGATTGTGTCAGCACGCCCAACGAAGACAAAGGAAACCTGAAAGGCAGTTTACTCAGCTACCGGTGTCGTACAGTCAATTGTTGCCAGATCTGGTCAGAAGTGGATTGATAGTGCCGAAAGAGACTAATCCAGTGATTCCACCATATCCTCCAGGTTTTGATGCCAGCGCCCGCTGTGAGTACCATGTTGGGGCACAGGGACATTCAACAAATGATTGTAAGGTGCTTAGAAGCCAGGTTCAGGATCTGTTAGACTCTAACCGGATTTTCATCGCGCCCCAGGGTTTTGTTCAGATTAACGATTCTCTGTCATCCAGTTGTGTGGGTTCGTCAGTTAATGTCATGGAAGACTCCACGGGAAGTGTGTGTTCTGAAGAATGTCAAACGGAGAGTTCAGTTGAATATGGGAGAAGTTTCTAGAGGTTTTTGTGCCGGGTGTCGCATCTGTTTTCTCTGCCTAACCCGTTTAGCTTTTGTGCATTGTTGTTTGCTGACCATCACCAGGATTGTTGGCTGGGGTCATTGTATTCGTACTCATTCGTGCTTACGTGCTGCTTTTGTTGGTTGTACATGTGTGGGAGGTGTTCGTCTGGGTGCTTATAGCTTGAGTTTCTCTTTGTCTTGTCTTGAATATGTGTTTGCTTTCTGCATTGCATTATCATTTAACAGGTACATCAGAACCGTGGGTCTTATTTCCTCATCGTCCAGTTTGTTGCAGGAGTTCCTTCAGAGATATGGAACAGAATCAGGCTGAATTGATTGAAGTCCGAAGCCAGCTGGGGCAGATGATGAGAGACATGCAAGAGATGCGTCTGGAGCAGAAGATCCTCAAAGAGGAAAATAGTCAGCTGAAGACCCAAATGAGCTTGATCATGGAAGTAGTCAAGAATGTGCTTAGGAAAGAGGGTGATCAGCTATTTGAAGCCACAGTGAAGGAGCTCGTGCCACCTGTGCCTAGGGAACCTGAGCTTAACGAACGTGTTGACAGACATCAGCAAGTACAACAAAGGGTACATCCGGCTCAACAAAGGATTCAAGAGGGGAGGCCAAAGAGGGTATTTGAGGCGCCACCTTCAACGTATGCTGAGCTCTTTCAGACTTTATTGAGGTTTAAAATGGTTGAAAAGAGAACGTTGGACCCACCCACAGGAGCGCTTCCTTATGGGTACGATACCAGTAAGCAATGTGAATTTCATTCTGGGGCACTCGGACACGACATCGAGAGTTGTCATGCTTTTAAGCACAATGTTCAAGACCTGATTGACTCAAAAGATATTGAATTCACGCCAAGCGGTGTAGCTGTACGTATTAGTCCTATCCTAGTTGATGCTAAGATGATGGATGTTTCTAAAGCTGCAGTAGGTCAGAAACGTATCCTGGACTCCATGGTGTCAGAATCTCCATGCCCACAACTGTTGCCTATTCCTGGGGCAGATCTGAGAAAGAAAATGGCTAAGTATAAGGAGTGCCTTAATCAGTACGGTGGAAGTCAAGAAACTGATGTTGTATTTGCTACGAAGGTTGTTCAACAGTCAACCCGGTACCAGCGACAACAGCAACGACCTCAACAGCAGCAAAGGCAACAACATCCCAATCAGCGAAGAGCTCAAAATCAGAGGCCGGTGAGGGTATTTAATGTGCCTCCGATGCCATATGCCGAACTTCTTCAGGTGTTGCTACGATTACAGTTGGTTGAGAAGAGGAAGTTAGCCCTGCTGACAGGTACGCCTCCAACAAGGTATGATATCAATGAGCACTGTGATTTCCATTCAGGAGCACCGGGGCACAACATTGAAGATTGTCTGGCCTTCAAGCACAAGGTGCAGGACCTACTTGATAGTGCAGCAATCAACTTCGGGCAGGAAGGGCCCAAAATCATCTGAATGAGGAGGAAGGGCTCTATAATTTGGTTGGGTCGCTGAAGGCAGATCAGGACAACATCGAGTTGCCTCTAATAACTGATTGTGAAGATGGCTGGTTCAGCAGCAGGACAAATGTGAAAGCCCGGTTCTCGGAAGCTGGCATTTTTCTTTGTTTTATCTTGTCATTTCTTTACGTTTGTAGTTTCTTTCCTGTTTAAATTGCAATCTTGTTCGTAAAACTTGTTGTTTTCATTCAATTGATGATAATGAAATAAATATGCATGTTTTGATTAAATCCATTCGTGTTCACTAATTGTTTTTACAAATGTCCAATGCTTGGTTAAGAAGGATCTGAGGAGGATGACGAAAATGAACAACATGCAACTTCCGATATTGTATGCTTTTGAGATAAAACTGGCTGATGATGTACAAGCATTGTTTCAAATCCCTAAACACCGGTGATATAAGGAAGATAATCCCTTGCCAACCCCTTTGAGCCTAGTAGTAGGAGTTCTTTCTGAAAACGAAAAAACCTCCATCTTTAACCTGGGGCAGGGTAGGTGTTAGCTAATTTGGCCGAGCGTTCAAGTTGCAAAAGGAGTGTCCGTTCGAGGATCAATCACACCTCTAGAGGTCGTGCTTAAAAAACCACAATGGTTAAATCAAGGGTGAGACAGTCACATTATTCTCCAATGAGTCAGGCAACCAGTGTCACACGACTTGTTCGGAAAAAAAAGGAATCAAAAGCCCGCTAAGTCAAAACTTCAAAACAAATGACTTAGGCAAAAAGGAGGGCATCCCGCTGGACTTAAAAAATCAAAAGAAACTCCAAAGAGTCAGTCCAGGCAAAAGTTAGGGATACGAAGAGGAAAAAGATGAAAGGAAAAAAAAATCCTCGGACAAATACGAGTCGTGTGACCCTAAGTGTCAAAGACGAAGAGTGAGTAACTGTCACTCCAAAAACTCATGGTTTCTCGAACTATCACTCCTATCTTTCAGCCTCTGAGAGGTGAGCGCTAAGGTCAAATTAGCTGAACGTAGGATGGGAGAACATCAAGGAGAATGGGTGGGTTAAAATAAACTTTGAGCCTTTATCCTTTCCTTCAAAACCGTGAACCTGACCACGTTATAACCTTCAAAAGTCCTAATTGAGGCAGGTTTGTTTCGAAAGCATACTTCGGTAAAGATTGCGTCGAAACTGACTCCTAAAAGGGTTCTTCTTACCATGTTGGTACTGATGCTGATATTCTTAATAAATGTTTTGTGCATCATATGCCATAAACTGTTTTTTCCTTTTCCCAGTGAACAGATTGGATGTCAAAGCTGTCATATGCGTTGCATTAGTATATCTTGCATGCATAACAACTTGTTTTACTTGTGAGTAAGCGCTTGACAGCAGGAAAGTTTTCTACAATGGAAGGTATGGTCAGGATAGAATACAGAACGCCCGAATGTTCCGCAAGCCAGGGCAAGCTACATCCAGTGATCCCCAGTCAGGTCAGCCTTTCGAAGTCAGTTATCCTGGGGCAATCAGGTTGAGATTCGGTAAATATCTCGTAGTCAGGGGCACTACTCTGAATCAGATAATCAGGGGCAAAGTCATTGCAGTCAGGGGCAGGCCATCTTAAGAGCGCAGAAGTTATTCTTTATTCGGGAAGCATTTGATGTGAAGTATCTCTCAGAAGTTCAGAATGCTGGGGCATTTCATATCAGACCATCAGGGTACAGATTTGCAGATTTCTTTTTGAGGAGCATCACCACAGAGGTCCCGCAGGCCGGGGCATATCAGAAGCGAAGGGATTGTTCTTCTCCGTATCATCAGAGTTATTCAGAGCTATTCGAACAGATTCGCCCAATTTTTGAGTGCGAGACGAATGTCGAGAAGTTGTAGTACTATCCCTTGACCCTTCAACCAGAAGACTGTGTATTCAGACAGAATGTTTTCCAGCGTCAGTTGTACCTGACCCATCACAGATAGCCTAAAAGCCCAAATCCATGTTGGCGGTCACTGTGAGGCCCATCCGTGTTGGCGCATCAGTTTCCAAATCCAATCTTCATCAGTATGCAGGAAGACTCCGTCTATTTTCTCCAGCAAAGTCCAATTTTTCATTGGCGCGAGTAAGCTATCCCCAGAGGAGTCCAATCATACTTGGCACATATGTCATTCCTCAGCGGAGTTGATTTCACTTTTCCAGCATTTATTTTGCTGGAATAATTCTATGATATCCGGTTTATCCCCAGCGGAGTTGGCTTCGTCTTCAGCATTTATTTTGTTGAAGTGGTTTTCTGTACCCGACTTTCTCCAGCAGCCCGAGCCTGCATTAGCATATTGCATACATCATCATATTTGCATCATACTTGCATTTCATTTTCAAAATGCGTAGCATTTCCATCCTAAATGGAGCATTACGCCCTAGAAAGATTCAAACATACGCATATGCATGCGAAGCATAAGCCAGGTTTTCTATCAGCCTCATATGGCGCGCGAATTACTCTGTGATCAGTTCAGTGGCATTCATCCAGTAGCAGTGTTCAGGCAATTCAGCAGTTTATTCGTATTTCAGATCATACAACAGTTATGCTTTGATCAATCAGTCATTTGGTATCGATAGACTTTTCTTCTCGTCAATTCATATTGACGATGTGTTCCTCCAATAAAGTGGATTTCTCCGTCTATCATTAGACGTCTTGAGTTCGAATATGGCTTTCTTTCCGTCTATCAGTAGACGATGTGAAGTTTCGGTTAATTTTCCAGTGGGGTTTCAAGATGGGGTTTCTCTAAGTGGTTTTCTTTCCGTCTATCAGTAGACGATGTGAAGTTTCGGTTGATTTTTTCAGTGGGGTTTCAAGATGGGGTTTCTCTAGCAAGTGGTGTTCTTTCCGTCTGTCAGTAGACGATGTGAAGTTTCAGGTGATTTTTCAGCGGGTTTCTTATCGTCAGATCATACGGATGGTGTGTTTCCCCAGCGAGTCTTCTCCGGATATCTTTAGATGTTGAGAGGTTTCAAAGCGATCTTTCGGATAGTGGTTCTCTTTCTGTTTATTGGATGAGGTGACATTTCAAGAGGGATTTTCTGACCGTCAATCCTTAGTGACGTCGAGGCTCTTTGAAGAATGTTCGATTTTCCTGATTGTCGATTCTTATTGACGACATGGCTCTTCGAAGGTGGTTTTCTTCCCGTCGGTCCTTACTGATGATGTGGCCCCTTTAAGGATTTGTTCTTTCCTTCAATTCCCGTAGACGAAAGGATTCTGAAATTTGAGGGATGGTGTTGAAGTGCGTATGGGTGTCTTTCCGTCTATCCTTAGACGATGTGAGTATGGATTATGGGTGTCTTTCCGTCTATCCTTAGACGATGTGAGTATGGATTTTGGGTGTCTTTCCGTCTATCCTTAGACGATGTGAGTATGGATTATGGGTGTCTTTCCGTCTATCCTTAGACGATGTGAGTATGGATTTTGGGTGTCTTTCCGTCTATCCTTAGACGATGTGAGTATGGATTTTGGGTGTCTTTCCGTCTATCCTTAGACGATGTGAGTATGGATTATGGGTGTCTTTCCGTCCATCCTTAGACGATGTGAGTATGGATTTTGGGTGTCTTTCCGTCTATCCTTAGACGATGTGAGTATGGATCAGGGTGTCTTTCCGTCTATCCTTAGACGATGTGAGTATTGATTTTTTCCTTCGGGAGGGGTGTCTTTCCGTCTATCCTTAGACGATGTGAGTATGGATTTTGGGTGTCTTTCCATCTATCCTTAGACGATGTGAGTATTGTTTTTTTCCTTCGGGATGGGTGTCTTTCCGTCTATCCTTAGACTATGTGAGTATGGATTTTGGGTGTCTTTCCGTCTATCCTTAGACGATGTGAGTATGGATTTTGGGTGTCTTTCCGTCTATCCTTAGACGATGTGAGTATGGATTTTGAGTGTCTTTCCGTCTATCCTTAGACGATGTGAGTATGGATTATGGGTGTCTTTCCGTCTATCCTTAGACGATGTGAGTATGGATTTGGGGTGTCTTCCGTCTATCCTTAGACGATGTGAGTATGGATTTTGGGTGTCTTTCCGTCTATCCTTAGACGATGTGAGTATGGATTATGGGTGTCTTTCCGTCCATCCTTAGACGATGTGAGTATGGATTTTGGGTGTCTTTCCGTCTATCCTTAGACGATGTGAGTATGGATCAGGGTGTCTTTCCATCTATCCTTAGACGATGTGAGTATTGTTTTTTTCCTTCGGGATGGGTGTCTTTCCGTCTATCTTTAGACGATGTGAGTATTGATTTTTCCTTTGGGATGGGTGTCTTTCCGTCTATCTTTAGAAGATGTGAGTATTGATTTTTCCTTCGGGATGGGTGTCTTTCCGTCTATCTTTAGACGATGTGAGTATCGAATTTTTCCTTCGGGATGGGTGTCTTTTCGTCTATCCTTAGACGATGTGAGTATTGAATATTTCCTTCGGGAGGGGTGTCTTTCTGTCTATCCTTAGACGATGTGAGTATTGATTTTTCCTTCGGGATGGGTGTCTTCCCGTCTAGCTTTAGACGATGTGAGTATATTTCTCTTCCTGTCTATCAGTATCAGGTGTTGTTGCAACCCTCGGGTTTGTTATCTGTGGTATCACGCGGGTAACTGGCGTTAAAATCAGGAGTTCTTTCCCAGATGATTGATCAGTTTGTTGCCGTGACGACTGGACTTGGTTTTCTGGATTTTATTCCCTAAGCAGTTTTACAGTATATTCTCACGGTTGGCAAATTTTCGGGTTTATTGGTATTCAACCGTCTCGTACCTCTGAATGTTTGAAGGCTGCGCGCTCTTCAACCCTTCAGGTCCAAGTCGCTTGAATAGGGGCAGCTGTTGCACCCTAAAATTTGACCAACCGGTGCCACTTTCGGGTTTATGCTTCGACGCATTTTCGCATTCGCATTTGCATACTGCATATAGTGTATTTCTTCAATCATGGTGATTTTATCGGGATTACAGCCCTGCTGTCGCTTTTCGGGTATCTCAGACTGGTTCGGATAATCGGAATTTATTTTTGGGAAGTCGCGCACTTCCTGGGTGTTTTCAGTTCGCAGTGATTTTTGAGATTTTTGGTGTCTGGGTTACTGTTTTGCTTCGATCTGGTCTCGCGCTCTCTTTTATGTTGGTTATTTGCCTTTGTTTGCATTTTTTTAGGGATTTAATAGCCTTTTGTAGATTTTAAATAGGCTTCATAGATTTTTCAGAATTTAAATAGATTTTTTTTAATATTTTTAATAGCTTTAAATCTTTTTTAGAATTTTATAGAGTTTTTAATAGGTTTTAATAGTTTTTTTTATATAGTTTTAATAGAATAATAGAATTTCTTTTAAATAAATAGTATAGATTTTAGTAGAAATTTAATAGAAATAATAGAAATTATTAGAGTTTTTATTTTTATTGGTTTAGAGATTAGTGGAATTGTTAGAGAATTATTAGAGTTTTTCTATTGTCATTAGTCTAGTGATTAGCATAGATTAGATGTTAATTTCCTTTTAATAGAGTTTAATTAGGGTTTTATTATTTTGGTTAGATTTTAATTAGAGTTTATCAGGATTAATTAGATTAGGTTAATTTTCATTTAAGATTTAATTGCAGTTTTTAAGTTTAGTTAGAGTTAATTAGGCTTAACCATTAGTTAATTAGTTAATTAGGTTTTCATTTAGTCTTTAATTAGCTTTCTTAATTGAGTTTAAGTCATTTTAATTCAGATTTTTAGGGTCATTTTCGTGGGCCCATTTCGGAGTTTGGAGGCCCAATATTCCAGTCTCATTTCAGTCCAATGCCACATGTCACACTATAAAGCAGGCCACGCGTGCTCAGGAAAAGAGGCCACCTCATTTTCATTATTCACCCACACGCTGACACATCATTTTCCAGACTCTCTCAGAATCACACACGCGTACTACACTAACTCTCTCTCTCACGCATGCTTCACACTTGGCACCACCTAACCCTCACCGGTTGCATGGCCGGCGGCCATGCAACCACCGTCCCTAACCATCTCCGGTAACCCCTAACCTACTCCGGCCACCACAACCGTTCGCCGGAAAATCCAAACTCGCCGGAAAAAGCCAAATCCACCGGAAAATTGAATTAACCATGAATCTTTATCTTTCTCCTCTCGTCTCCGTCCTCTGATCAACATCATCATCAACATCGATGATCATATTTTTCCAGAATGCTCAACAAGGTTCTTCACCAAGCTTCAACATCACCAGAAAATTGCCAGAAACGCGAAGAACGCTTTCATCGCAAATCAACAACAATCTTCAACATTTCCAACAAATCTCCAGATTCGCACCTTCGTTCATCAATTGGTTTCTAGATCAAGAACATGCACTCATATCTCCAGGTTTTCTTTATATTTCCTTCAAGAGCTACTCACGATGTTCATCGTTATCTTCAAGATCTGCGAAGATCTTTGAAGATCCTCATCTGTGGCGCCTTAATCATTTCCAGAAAGATCACCAATCTCCAATCTTCGCCAACATCATCACCGATCTGACTTCTTCAGCTCCCAGATCATCATCGCATGTGCATCGTTTGTTAGCAAACATCAATTTCATCAGCGAACCTCCAAGAACATATAACAAAGGAACTTCAAAGCTCATCGATGAAGGCGACTTCAAGAACATCCAAGCGTAAATCTCTGTCCATCTTCGTGAGTTTTCTTTTTCTTCAAATATCATCACCGCTTGAACTTCGTCAAGGATATGGATCATGAGTGTCTTCAAGAATTCCCGCGGAGATTAGTATACCGTGAATCAGCTTGCGTCAATAGTGTGGTTAGGGTTACTCCATCGTTGATTAATAGAATCTGAGCATTTTATTGAGGTGAGAACAAGGAAGGTTGTTTGAACGGCGAGTTGAGTTTGTGAAAAGAATGTTTAAGATGAGTGAAAGAGGCGGAGGAGAGAATGGTGAGAACGAATGGAAGCGGCGCAGCTTGTTGGTAGTGAACAGTGGAACAAAATTGGGAGTCACCTAGGGTTTTTTACTGATGTTAGCAATGTGGATAACGGACTCGTGTTGGCTTGGGCCTCTCAAGCCCAACGAAGTTTCGTGGACATGCACCACCGTTCTTTGGTTTACACCCCTCCCCCCGTGTGTGTTTGTTGGAGTGGGCTGGGCCCTGTTGGATTCTTACCAACATGCACCCTCCGTTTTTCTCAATTCACCCCCCCTTTCCTTGTTTTTTCTGAATTACTTGGTGGGCTGGGCCCAATCTCCTGTGTTTTACTGCTGTACCCCCTGGATGCTGTTTAAGCCTCCCTTGTATTTTTCTGTATTTTTTATTATTTCTTTTTTCTTTTCTTTTATTTAGAGATTTAGGACAAAAAGGGGAAAAAGATATATGAAAAAAAGGATATATGAGGAAAAGAATATTGAAAAAACAAAGAGAAAAAAAAAAAGAATAGAAGAAAAAATAGTAAAAAAAGAGTATAAAAATATTACTTCGTAGATTCAATATTTTTTAGAATAGATATTTTCTTCATAGGAGTTTATTTTACACTTTTAGAGGTAGTTTAGAAGTCCACTTGTTAAGGGACTATTTTCCATTTGATTTTTTCCAGGATAGTTGGATAGTTTTTTAGGAGTTTATTTTTCCAATATTCAATCATTGTAATCATTTTCAGAATATTAATAAAACGAGATTTGAGTTGTGGTCCCGAAAGTAGCCGAACTACAGCTGCTCTGATTTCTCATACCAGACGAGAATATGTAGGCATAGGATGCAATATCCTAGCGAGCACACTAACAACTAACCTTTGGTTCTCTCGCTGCTGTGCGATCGAGACTTTCCCACTGACGACTGACGTTATCCCTTTCTCTTGCCTGAGTGCATTTGAGACCAGACCGTAGCTTTAATTCCCATAGGTTCCCGTACCTGTAAAACCAGTTTGATATCTCACTCCTGTGTGAGAACACCCAGTTTAGACGTAGTTAGCCTGAACTACGTAAGCTCTGATCTTCCATGCCGTGTGGAAGTACGTAGGCACAAGACGCGAGGTCTTGGTGAGCCAAATTCCCCGTAGTCCCGAACTACGTTGACTCTGACTTTCTCTCTTCAGAATACGTAGGCATAGAGTGTGACGCTCTATCGAGTCAATTCCCTTCCGTATAGATTTAGCAGCCGTAGATAGATTGTTTTGCATCCTTTAGACAAACCAAGCAAGCGTGGATCCAATCGAGTACGACGGACGTGAGGGGTGCTAATACCTTCCCCTTGCGTAACCGACTCCCGAATCCAGGTTTTGGTTGCGATGACCATACCTTTCCCATTTTTTGCGAGGTTTACTTCGAGCGATTCCTTTCCCTCTGTTGGGATAAATAACGCACGGTGGCGACTCTTCTGTCAGCCGGCGCCGATTTTCGCAGTAGCGACAATCTCTCTCGGCTAACACCTGATTATGCTGTTGAATAGGCACAGTGGTAGGCTCTTCAATCACTGGAGGGCTTTCCGGCTTGGCAGGAGGAAACAGCATCCCTATAGCATCTGCTCTGGCTCTGATCCAAGTCACGTACGGAGCGTAGGCCCGGCTATTGCTTTTCCCCAGCAATGGTTTTCCCCTCTTACTGATACCATTCCAAGCGCGCTGAAGCTTAGATAACATATCCCCTTCTAGAAGACCAGTGACGTACAGAGATTCCTGTACCTCTTCATCCTTCGGCGAGGTCCTCAAAGCGTAAGCAAACTGTCGGACCAACAAAGACAGATTATAGTTTATACAACCCTTCCTGCCTATCAAAGGCACGTTCGGAAACTCGCTACAGCTGAAGATAATCTCGGTACCCAACCTATCTCTGTCAAACCAGTCAATATCCTCTGCCGATAGACTCATTAAACGCTCGGACCACTCAGCTGTGGCTGCAGACGAAACAAAGGGACTCCTCTTGGGTAGATGACTATCAAGCCATTTATAAAGCAGGGGTACGCAACACGAGACATTCTTGCCCCTTCTGTTCTCGTTTTTGTAGTGGACGGAATGGTAGACATCTCCTACCAAGGTAGGGACTGGATTCCCTGAAGCAAAGATGTGGAAGGCGTCGAAGTCCACAAAGTCAGGCATATTGGGGAACAGAATGATGCCATATATGCACAGAGCGAGAATGGCGTTGAACATGACCCAACATCCGTCTTTGGCGCACTGCTGAGCCTTTCCCACTAAGAACTGCAACGAGAAACCGGGAACCTTGTTCCAACTAGACAATACCAACTCGGAGGCATCCAGATGAAGTGACGGAGCTAGACTAGCCAAATTAGGCTCAGCATCCATATGAACAAAAGGCATCTGCCTCTTGATAGGCACACCTAACAAATCAATATACTCCTCTAGTGTGGGTGCGAGAATGAAATCCTGGAAAGTAAAGCTTCTCAACTGAGGATCGTAGAACTGCAGCAGAGCGTGCAACCCATTCAACTCGCACGCAGAAGGTTTACGAACCAAACTGAGCAATTTGCCGTAAGATTTTCTGAACTCATCTCTCACAGTATCATCTGCTAAAGCAATCAAACCAGTCAGCTGAACAACATCAGGGGCAGGAAGCTTGTAAGCCACGGTCTTCCTCAGAGAACCCATAATAGCTCAGTAGGAGGCAAGAAATCCTGGATCGGGGAAACGGTACCTGCAACACAGACACACGTTAATGAAATGCAAATGAGTATGCAAAACAATGTAAAATGCAATCATGCAGCAGGAGATCAAGGCAACTGTGTTGTTGAGATTCTGTATCAACAAAACCATAATCCTGCTCTATCAAGAACAACCACTATCTCTGATAAGAAGAAAACCCTGGTATCGGACCACAAATCTGCTCTGTCAAGAACACACACACATAGGACCATAAATTTGCTCTGTCAAGAACAAACATCTGATAATAAGGGCCTCTGATGCAGGACCAAAACTCTGCTCTGTCAAGAACAAACATCTGATAATAAGGACCCCTGATACAGGACCAAAACTCTGCTCTGTCAAGAACAAACATATATCTGCAGATGAGATCCTCAGACCCCAATTACAAACCTGCTCTATCAAGAAAAAATACACATCTGATGATAAGATCCTCTGATCCCAATAAAAAACCTGCTCTATCAAGAACAACCATATATCTGGTGATGAGAACCTCCGGTACCAACAAAACTGATCCACTATCAAGAAAACCAGGTAGTCTGAAGGTTAAAGTTTCCTGCAACAAACCTAACCCTGCTCACAGGTATGGACCTAAACTGACTTAAGTTCGGCATCCTATGTGGTCATCAGCGTCACAGACATTCAAGAGGGGTGATACGATACCCAGAAGGTGTGGCATCACCAGCTCATGAAGCGGCCTCACTCGGCTGAATCCCAAATGATCGGTCCCCAGAGTCGACAATCCTCCAAACCAACAACCCCCTCAACCCAAAGGGTTGAAAAAGAAGTCAACTGGGAGAACCTCGTCTGAGCGTGGATTTCATGAGACACTAGTGCTTGCCAAGCAAGCACGCGCCCACTAATTTCCACAACTAATGCTATGTTCACTCAAGCCTGGGTCTGGCTTCTCACTCATCAGAATGCCCCTCCCACAACATCACAGATAATCATATCATACTGAAAATAAAGTGCGGGAAATAAAATGCGATAAATAAACACACCCAACAAATAATCATACAAGCGCTAGGATTAACTCTCGTAGGGGACGTCGGATCCCCAAACTAACTTGCACAAGGGACGTTGGATCCCAGGAAACTATCAAGTCCCCAGCAGAGTCGCCAGCTGTCACTTCCGCGAAAATAAGGTGCCAGCAAAATAGAAGAGTCACCACCTTTTCTTATTTATCCCTCAGAACAGGAAAGGAAACGATCGGAAAAACCTGACGAAAAAGGTATAAGACAAGGTCATCGCAACCGTTGTCTGGGTTCGGGAGTCGGTTACGCAAGGGGAAGGTATTAGCACCCCTCACGTCCGTCGTACTCGACGGGATCCACGATTGTTGTGTTTACTGGACGAGTTGGTTTATCTATCTAACAGGTATGAGAGATCAGAGCTTACGTAGTTCGGGCTAATACGGATTACAGGGATTCAGATTCATCTGTTTTATCGAGTAGGGTTAAACAGCAGTTCCAGCAGTTAGGGACAAAGCCTGTTTGCGGTGGCGCTGACGTTTAACGACACTCTTTTCTTCAGAAAAGATTTCCTTTGGATTATGGGCCCACGGGGCAAAAAGGTTTGAAGTTTGTTTTCTGTCTTTTACGAAAGAACTGTTTTTTATTGTGTTTGCAATTTCAATCGCACTAAAGACTATGACCTGAGAGTGAATGCGTCGCATGTCACCCAAAGGGTGCCATACTAAACATCCAGACTGTTGGAAAGAAGCTCTCCAACATTCCTTTCTCAGATAGCTTAAGGCTCGTAACGTACGAAAGAATCATTCATGATTACTGTATCTTAAGCTGTTTTGAGATGAGAAGAGAACAGGCTCAACTAAAGGAGACTATCAAGTCCTACTGTTGTCATGCCAAGGATTCATCCTATGGTTGAGGTTTGAAACAGGGAACTCCTAGAAGTTATCATGCATAGGTTTCAACCAAAAGTTCTATCATCACTTCCTTATCAAAGGAAGTGAGATTCCTAAGGGATCATGTCAATGATAACCAGAAACAGATAAAGCATCAGCTTAAACAGTAAACAGATATACAGTAAAATGCATGCCATGCAAGTGAGGGAGGAAATGTGTGTGGGACAGCAGCCTCCACAAGCTCATCTCAACCTCAAGCCAGATATGAATAACTGCAATCATATAGAGGAAATAACATGCTATCAAGCAAGATAGAATAACAACTGCAATCATACAGTAAAAATAAAATGCTATCAAGCAAACAGAAACCACATGGGCAAGGGAGCAGGGCTCTACCGAATACCCGCAAGCAAAGCCATACAGTAACAATACAAGCAGAGGGAGCAACTTAACCTCTAGTGCAATCATGCTCCTAGCTTAAAGTCAGTCTAGATATGAACTTATTCTAATGCATCAAGCAAGTCAAACAAGGCACATCAGTACAGAAAAGAAAACAGACAAGAAAGAAACAGATCAACCCCTCTTTCAATTCCAAGCTTCAGCTCTTCTGACAGCAATCCAGTCTTCAGACTTCAACCACCCTTCAAGGCTATCATCTTCCATGACAAGTATCAACTTGCTTCTCCAGGGTTTCAGCCCATCAACATAAGTTTCAACTTATTCTCTTTCTTCAAGCCTCAACTTTTCAGTCAATTCCACCCTCAGGCTTCACTCCTAACTACAAGTATCCACTTGATCTCTTCAGGCTCTCAAAGCATCAATGTAAGTATCAACTCATCCTTTATTCCTCAAGCCTCAGCTCTACACTCAATCTCAATTGAATCCTCTTCATAAGTATCAATTTAGTCTTCAAGCTTCAGCTCTCTTTGCTTTACTAGTATCAACTTGGTCTTCTTCCCCTACAAGCTTCAGCTTCTCAGAGTAGTCTTCAATCACATGGAAGTGTCAACTTCTTCCTTCAATGCTTTTTCAAGCTTCAGCTCTACATTTAATCTCCATTGGATCTTCTTCACAAGCATCAACTTGTTCCTCTTGCTCTTCAAGCTTCAGCTGCAATGGCAATGCTCAAGGAATCATCCTCTTCCACACTCTTCAATGAAGTCCTCATCTTCAAACTCAAGTCCAACATCTTTCAAGATACTCAAACCAGAAGACAATTGATTTAACAGAATGAGTGGAAATGATAAACAACTTATTGACAACCAAAGGAAGCCTGTAAGGGTTCATCATTATGAGAGACTGGTTCCCTCAAAGTTCTACTTCCCAGATAAAGCCACTCATCCCTCCAAAAGAGGGATGTGAATATCTTAGAAGGACTTTTAGTCATTGGGAGGAATGGAAGCACAAGATGCTTTCCATATTTGTGAAAGAAATCATCTAATTATAAGGCTCTCCCTATGTCTCCTATCTCCTAAATCTGCATCAGACACCTTCAGGCACAAGCAACTCCAAGCTCCAAGAAACTTCAAGCAACTTCAAGCATCCTCAACTTGTCTTCAATCTCAACCAAAGGCAAACAAAGGAAAACCCTAATCTAAGGGGACTAAAGAAGTTAATCTAGTTGGTTAGTAAGTTAGGATCACCTAAAACCTAGTACTAAAGTTAATCCTAACTAAAATACTAAAACCAATTGTAAAATCCTACAAAAATAACTATGGGAACCTAGGTCAATCATGACTCTACCATATGAATTCCAGAGATCAAATCATCAAATAAGACCTAGAAATAAATTATACAATATAAGGTACTAAACCTAAACCCTAAAAGGAAGCACCTAAAGCTCAATCTAGAAAACACACCTATTTTCATCACAAAAATGTGAGAAAAATGCTATGGGAGCATACATGTCTAAACTAATCACACACAAAAAATCAGGATCAAAATCATCACCACATGATCACACAAAATTCCACAAGATTAAGTATCAAACATAACTATTTTAATATCAATTAAAATAAAATTCCCATAAAAATCAGAAAATGCATGAACTAAAAAGATTTTTTATTTAAAAAATACTAGACTCAATCATGGGTATAATGCAAAAAGAATGGGATTAATTGGATCATTTTTCAATTTTATATGATTTAATCAATAACCATGAACAAAATGAAAAATAAAAGAAAATCCAAATAAACTAGACAAATGCACGGTGCAAGTAGTAACCATAATCAGTTCACATAATGGATTGGGCCATGGGGGGGGGGTGCTGATATCAATCTTTTCACTAAGCCCATAACCACAAATAAATGAAACACTGCGTTCCATTAACTCAGATCCTTCACAAATTGAAATTAAAACGTGGCCGTTGGATGAGGGTCCTAGTCCAAGTCAAACCTTGATCTGATGGCTATCAAGTCATCTTCTCCAATTCAAACCTCTGAAACTCGCGCGCAGCTCCGGCCACCACCGGTGGTGCTCCGGTCACCATTCCACAACCCTAGTTCAACATAGAGTCCACCATAGGCCACGATCCCTTAATGAAACATGTCCCAAATTCCCTCACGAATTCATTCATGCCCTTAATTCTCTCTGAAACCTCAAGATTCACCATAACCAACTTTCATCCGAAAATGGTAATATCCTAAATTGGTCACTAATTCTCAAATTAACTATCTGAAAACCTTCCTACACCGTTCTACAATGCATCTAACACCCTAATTCATCTTGATTCTACCTAATTCATGCTGGAGGAAGAAAGTTACTAACCTGAAAATTCTTGATGAACAGATGCACTAAATCTTCAAATCAAGCTCTACAACCTTCCAGACACGATCAATGGATCATTCCCTTGCTTCTGTATGCAATAGAACTGGTTGAAAACTCCTGAAACTTGAAACCCGATGGTGAGTTGCAGGTGGAAAAATATGATCTCAAGAACACCAATCAGCCACGAATTCCCTTGGATTATGATCTGGAATCAATCTCTAGCATCCATGGAAGAAGTTGCAATCAAGAAAATGGATGGAAAGTGAAGAAATTGGTGAAACCGAATTCAGTTGCAAGCTATGCAATTTCAATCTCAATCTATGCTCTCTCCTTCAATCATCACCAACCTTTCATCTGAACCTCTTTTACTCAATATATAGAACATGTATGAGTGATCTAGAACCCTCTAGATCCTTCTAATGAGAGTTTCAATCTCTCATGTCATGAGATTTTCAATCACATATCATGGTATGCATAACTCTGCAAACAGCTTGAAACCAACCTCATTCACTTCCAATTTCTCTCCTAGTGACATTTTGGAAGTGTTTGGCTTGCAAGGGATCTTGCTCATGCCTTGAATTTGAGTTTTGCAAATGTTACTTATGATGTAAGTAACTACTTTTCAAAGCAAGTCCACAAATTAGACCTCAACTCAAAAATGTGGCTAAACCAATGTTCTTAAAATTTTTTTTAGAGTCAAAATGATATATTACATGCCTTGGTTTGGATGTGTAGATTGAAAATATCAATTTCCAACTTTGGTTTATTTAACTTATACCCTCATTTTAGGTCATTTTTGCAACTTTGAGCTACAAGCATTTCCAACATATCATGACCTCCTTACTAGCCTTAAAACATCATTTTTAACAAGTTTGATGTTGAACATTTTTCCATTTGAAGCTTGGAAATAGGAGTTATGGCCTTATGCTTGCAATGACCTGTAATTTCCAAATGACCAAAATGCCCTTGACTTGTCAAAGCCATAACTTGAGTTCTACAAATCCTATTAAGGACTTCTAGTACTCTCTAGAAAGCTAAGAGGATAAGGAACAACATTCATGTTGACCAAGAGTTCATAGGAATCATCCTTCTAGGGCAAAAGTTTGATGCAAGTTGGGTAACTTTCAAGCCCCCAAATCCACAGACCTCAGATGACATGTAACTTGTCAAAGTCATAACTTGAGTTCTACAAATCCTATCAAGGACTTATAGTACTCAAATTAAAGCTAAGATCAATCTCTACAACATTCATGTTGGGGGCAAGATGCGATGACTGTAACACCCCCTTCTATACCCCAGATAAATGCATATAAAACATTAAAGCATATACAAATTCATCAGAGTAAAAGTTTTAGAATAAGGTATAAAAGAAGAATGTCACAACTTCACCAATAAAACACTTTAACATTTCGCTCTATAAAATATGTAACATTTTCAAAAGTAAGCGAAAGATCAAATCATTTAAGCAGTTCCAAAATATTAATTCAAATGCACATAAGTCATCCAGATTAATACAACATATCAGTTAGATTACAAAACCACATCAGCTGATACATCGCAATGTATCACAAAAGAATGACTATACTAGTCTAACTACCCGGTGTTACATATCAGAGCAGCAGACTCAAAAGAATGAAGACTAATCTTCACAAAAGGACTCCAACATCCTAATCTGCAATGCCTCATAGAGCATTATAAAACAGCAGAAGGGTGAGAAACATAACCATAATAATCAAAGCATAAGATTACGTATATATAGGTATCATATAACACATATTTACATTTCTCACCACACTTTATTCTCACAATCATAATCATATCACATTCACATATATCAACATTGTGAATAACCACAAGCACATCCCTTCATGCTTGACTTCACAATCATTCACAAGCACATATGTACCACAACAATATTATGCAACGTGACTCAACATATTCAATGCAACTCAATGCTATGCGGTACCGACTCTCGTTATCTTTTCTCGGTTTTTACTTTAAACCGGGTCCACCCTTCTAGACCGATAACTCGTTATCATTTTTCGGTTTTTACTTTAAACCGGGTCCACCCTTCTAGACCGATAACTCGTTATCATTTTTCGGTTGTTACTTTAAACCGGGTCCACCCTTCTAGACCGATAACAACCAAGCCCGTCCCCTAGGCTTCAAACCCACCCTTCTAGGTTTGGGACAAGCCACTAGTTTCCACGAAACTAACAGACATTGCCTCTTGACTGAATGATGCATGTACAATCAACCAATCACAATAAATGCACTTAAGACCGTTCCCGCGTCTTAATCCCATGCATTCGAATAATTCACCCCTTCGAGAATTTCATTATGATTGCACATACAACATATATCAAACATTTATCAATGTATTCATTTCACACATCATCATATTCAACAACAATGCACACATATCACATATGTTCCCATGCATTCTCACAACAATCGCATACATATATGCACTCACAATTCATTAGACGATACACATACATTCCTCATTGTATTCCCATGTATCTCTAATTATCACAACAATCAAGGTATTCACATCGCAATACCAATCATACAATTATAAGATACGCACACATATTCAAAATGTTCTCATGCATACTCATTACATAATTGTACACAACAATCAAACATTCACAACTCATCAATTAATACACACATAATCATCATTATGTTCTTATGTATTTTAACCGATTGCAATTAATCATTCATATCACAACTCTAGGATTCACGCCCGAAGGCTACCCATAGCAAATGTTATCATAATAGTTCACATACTCATTCATAACATAGAAGTATAAACATATACGAATCAACCAAACAATCCCCATTTGGATAACACAGCAAAGAAAATATACTGCCACATTCGCCTTCATTCGCCTGGCGAACCCTCGCAGCGAACCTTCGCTAGGCTTCGCCTGGCGAGACTTCCCAGCGAACCCAAGTCAGGAGCTACTGACTTCATTCGCCACCATTCGCCGGCACCTTCGCTGGGCGAACCTTCGCTATCCAACTTCGCCTGGCGAACCCACCAGCGAAGTCTACTGGGACTTAATTATAATTATTCGCCAACATTCGCTAAGCTTCGCCTGGCGAAGCTTCGCCTTCGCTCGCCTGGCGAGAGCCAGCGAACCTGCGCAGAACAGAACCCCATTCTGTTCCTCCTTCACCAATCCATCATCAACCCTCTCTTACACATCCAAATCAGTACAAACAACATCAATACATGTTACCCGACCATTCTACGGCATTATTGCTCGATTTCAACCGATTAAATCATCAATCTACCGATTATCCAACATTTTGCCCTAAATGGAAAGTGATGGAAACTCCACTAAAACCCTAACCCAACATACATAACATCATACAATGATCAAATAGAAACATTTCTCACCCTTACCTCGATTAATCGGAGCTTTGATGTTGGTTCTTGACGATTTCCACCTTTCCTCTTCTTCTCTTCTCTTTCTCTCCTTTCTTCTTCTTTCCTCTTTCTTTCCAAAATGTTTTCTATCTTTCTTTTCTTTTCTTTCTCTCTTATATATATTTCCTTCATTTTCCTTCCTTCCAATTTCCTTCTCAATTCTCTATTAATCCCAATTAATAAAAATTAATTTCCAACATTAATAAAATCCCACTAAATCAATTAATTACTATAATTAATTATTTAATGAAATTTGGGCTGTTACAACCCTCCCCCACTTTAGGAATTTTCGTCCTCGAAAATGTTACCTGATTCAAACAGTTCTGGATAAGACTCCTTCATCCGACTCTCAAGCTCCCAAGTAACATTTCCACCAGCCGGTCCTCCCCAAGCGACCTTTACTAAAGCAATCTCTTTACCTCGAAGCTGCTTCAATTTCCGATCCTCAATCCGCATAGGTGATGTCTCAACAGTCAAGTTATCTCTTACCTGCACATCATCTATTTGGACTACATGAGACGGATCCGCAATGTATTTCCTCAACTGAGATACATGGAATACGTCGTGAAGATTAGCAAGCGACGGTGGTAAAGCCACACGATAGGCCACCTCTCCTATCCTTTGCAAAATCTGATAAGGACCAATGAAACGCGGCGACAACTTGCGCGACTTCAGTGCCCTACCAACACCTGTCATCGGAGTGACTCGAAGAAACACATAATCTCCCTCTTGAAATTCAAGTGCCTTCCTCCTCTTGTCATAATAACTCTTCTGACGACTCTGAGCAACTCTCATCTTCTCTTGAATCATCTTGATCTTATCAGTAGTCTGTTGAACTAACTCGGGTCCAACAACCGAACTCTCTCCGGACTCGAACCAACACAATGGTGTCCTACACCGCCTACCATACAACGCCTCAAATGGTGCCATACCAATACTCGAATGGAAACTGTTGTTGTAGGTAAACTCAATCAAAGGCAAGTAGCTGTCCCAAGCTCCTCCTTTTTCCAATACACAAGCTCTCAAAAGATCTTCAAGCGACTGAATCGTCCTCTCCGTCTGACCATCAGTCTGCGGATGATAAGCTGAACTCAAACGCAACTTAGTACCCAAAGCACTCTGCAGGCTTTCCCAAAATCTCGAAGTAAACCGCGGATCTCTATCCGAAACAATACTCAGCGGAATACCATGCAGGCACACAATCCTTTCAATATACAACTTAGCCAACTTCTCCAAAGGGTAATCCATACGCATAGGAATAAAGTGAGCAGATTTAGTCAACCTATCCACGATAACCCAAATAGCCTCAAAATTACTCGGCGTCCTCGGCAAACCCGATACAAAATCCATGGAGATACTATCCCATTTCCACTCAGGAATAAACAACGGCTTCATCAAACCCGATGGCTTCTGATGCTCAATCTTCGACTTCTGGCAAGTCAAACAAGAATACACAAATTCCGCGATATCTTTCTTCATACTAGGCCACCAGAATACTTTCCTCAAATCCTGATACATCTTAGTAGCACCCGGATGAATACTCACTCCGCTACGATGTCCTTCCTCAAGGATGCTCTTCTTAAGCTCAACCATGTTCGGAACACAAACTCGATCCCGACATCTCATAATACCATTCTCATCAATCCGAAAATCACCACCATGGCCTTGGTTGATTAAAGTCAACCGATCAACTAAGCTCAAATCCGATTTTTGTCCTTCTCGAATTTCATCCAAAATACCACTTGTAAGCTTTAACATACCCAACTTAAATCCAAAAGAAGTCTTCTCACATACCAAACTCAAATCCCGAAATTGCTCGACCAATTCTAACTCTTTCACCATCAATGCCGACATATGCAATGATTTCCGACTCAATGCATCCGCTACTACATTCGCTTTACCCGGATGGTAGTTCAAGCCAAAATCAAAATCCTTCAAAAGTTCAAGCCATCTTCTTTGTCTTGCATTCAATTCCTTTTGATCAAAAAGATACCTCAAACTCTTGTGGTCACTAAACACTTCAAATCTTGCGCCAAATAGATAATGCCTCCAAAGTTTCAACACGAACACAACGGCGGCCAACTCTAAGTCATGCGTCGGATAATTCTTCTCATGCACTTTGAGTTGCCTCGAAGCATAAGCCACAACTTGATTATTCTGCATCAACACACCTCCTAAACCCATCAAATAAGCATCACAATACACAACGAATGGTTCTTCCGGATTTGGCAGAATCAAAACAGGGGCTGTCGTCAACCTTCGCTTAAGTTCTTGAAAACTCGCTTCACACTTGGCGTCCCAAACAAAGGCTTGACCTTTCCTAGTCAACTGCGTCAACGGCAACGATAACTTAGCAAATCCTTCAATAAACTTCCGATAATAACCGGCTAAGCCAAGAAAACTTCTGATCTCAAAAACTGACTTCGGAGTCTCCCATTGCGACACCGCTTCAACTTTCGACGGATCAACCGTAACACCATTACTCGAGATCACATGACCAAGGAAACTAACTTCCTTCAACCAAAACTCACACTTAGAAAGCTTCGCGAACAACTGCTTCTCTCTCAGCACAGATAACACAATCTTCAGATGCTCGGCATGCTCTCCTTCGCTCTTCGAATAAACCAAGATGTCGTCGATAAACACCACCACAAACTTATCCAAATAAGGATGGAAAATCCTATTCATGTACTCCATAAATACACCTGGTGCATTAGTCACACCAAATGGCATAACGGAATACTCATAGTGTCCATACCTCGTCCGAAAGGCCGTCTTCTGAATATCCTCAGCTTTCACACGGATCTGATGATACCCAGATCTCAAATCAATCTTGCTGAACACGCTTGCACCAACCAACTGATCCATCAGATCATCAATCCTTGGAAGTGGATACTTATTCTTAATAGTCACCTTGTTCAACTGTCTGTAATCCACACAGAGCCTCATAGAACCCTCTTTCTTCTTAACCAATAACACCGGTGCACCCCAAGGTGACACGCTCGGACGAATAAACCTCTTTTCAAGCAAATCCTCAAGTTGACTCTTCAACTCTTTTAACTCTGAGGCCGACATACGATATGGAGCCATCGATATCGGACTAGTTCCAGGAATCAAATCTATCGAAAACTCCACTTCTCGCTCCGGCGGTAAATCCTTTATCTCTTCAGGGAATACTTCCGGAAAATCTCTAACAATGGGCAAACCATCAATCTCTTCACTCTCACCAGTCCTCAAAGTTGCCATAAGCATAAATACCTTAGCCCCATCTTGCACCGATTCTTTCACTTGTTTCTTCGTCATAAACAAATCTCTTTCAACATCCGAATCGGGAAAAATAACCGTTTTGTCAAAACAGTTAATATACACACGATTGAATTTTAACCAATTCATTCCAAGAATGACATCCAGTTGATCCAAATGAAGACACACTAAATCAATCCCAAAATCTTTACCGAAAATACTCAACGGGCAATTCAAGCAAACATACGGTGTAGTTACCGAACCCATAACAGGAGTATCAATAACCATACCGCCACCAATCACAGACAACTCAAGATTCAACCTTCTAACACAATCCAAGGAAATAAAAGAATGCGTAGCTCCGGTATCAATTATAGCGATCAAAGGTATACCATTAATAAAACACGTACCTCTGATCAATCGATCGTCGCTAGCAGTCTCAGATCCAGATAGAGCGAACACTTTCCCGCTCCCTTGATTCTTCTTCGGCTTATCGCACTTAGTACTGATGTGCCCTTGCTCACCACAGTTATAGCAAGTAACACCCGCACCGTTTCTGCACTCAAGAGCCTTGTGGCCTGGCTTGCCACACTTAAAACATGCCTTCTCAACACTTTTGCATTCGGGAGCACGATGTCCCGCTTCACCGCACCTATAACATCTCACCGGAGTAGAAACTCCCCCACTTGGCCTCTTGCCATAACCCGTTCTCTGCCTCCCTTTGCCTGCAGGAGTCACATAAGGTTTTCCTCTGAATTGACCTTTTGCTTTCTTATCACTTAGGCTCTTGTAGTGACTAGACCTAGCCCTACTGTCTTCGTCATAAATTCTGCTCTTGTTAACCAACTCAGAAAACCGTCTGATTTCCTGGTATCCAATAGCTTGTCTAATCTCGGGTCTCAAACCGTTTACAAACTTGAGGCACTTAGACCTCTCAGCATTACCAGTATTATAGTGAGGACAAAATTTGATCAACTCCTCAAATTTCGCCGCATACTCAGCAACCGTCGAATTACCTTGCTTCAACTCAAGAAATTCGATCTCTTTCTTCCCCCGCACATCCTCTGGAAAATACTTCTCCAGAAAGGTTTCTCTAAACAAATCCCAAGTAATCACAATATCATCTTCCTTGAATCTTTGGCGAGCATTACCCCACCAATCTTCAGCTTCTTCTTCGAGCATATGAGTCCCAAACTGCACCTTCTGTGCATCCGAGCAATTCATAACTCGAAAAATCTTTTCCACAGCTTTCAACCAAATTTGTGCCTGGTCCGGTTCATGAGTTCCCTTGAAGACCGGAGGGTTATTCTTTTGGAATTTCCCCAAAGCACGGAATCCATCATCAGCATGATTCCTCTCATTCACATTGGCCGGAGGATTCTGCCCAATTGCCCCCGCCAATCTCGTCAATGCCTCCGCAATCGCTTCGTCGTTCCTTCCTGCAACCATCTTACTAATTCCAGCAACAGAACCACGTAAGAACAACCAATATTGATAATGCAACACACGCATATCAATAACACACAGGGAAAAACACTCTAACAACTTGGCCGGACGGACCGACCTGCTCTGATACCACTATTGTAACACCCCCTTCTATACCCCAGATAAATGCATATAAAACATTAAAGCATATACAAATTCATCAGAGTAAAAGTTTTAGAATAAGGTATAAAAGAAGAATGTCACAACTTCACCAATAAAACACTTTAACATTTCGCTCTATAAAATATGTAACATTTTCAAAAGTAAGCGGAAGATCAAATCATTTAAGCAGTTCCAAAATATTAATTCAAATGCACATAAGTCATCCAGATTAATACATCATATCAGTTAGATTACAAAACCACATCAGCTGATACATCGCAATGTATCACAAAAGAATGACTATACTAGTCTAACTACCCGGTGTTACATATCAGAGCAGCAGACTCAAAAGAATGAAGACTAATCTTCACAAAAGGACTCCAGCATCCTAATCTGCAATGCCTCATAGAGTATTATAAAACAGCAGAAGGGTGAGAAACATAACCATAATAATCAAAGCATAAGATTACGTATATATAAGTATCATATAACACATATTCACATTTCTCACCACACTTTATTCTCACAATCATAATCATATCACATTCACATATATCAACATTGTGAATAACCACAAGCACATCCCTTCATGCTTGACTTCACAATCATTCACAAGCACATATGTACCACAACAATATTATGCAATGTGACTCAACATATTCAATGCAACTCAATGCTATGCGGTACCGACTCTCGTTATCTTTTCTCGGTTTTTACTTTAAATCGGGTCCACCCTTCTAGACCGATAACTCGTTATCATTTTTCGGTTTTTACTTTAAACCGGGTCCACCCTTCTAGACCGATAACTCGTTATCATTTTTCGGTTTTTACTTTAAACCGGGTCCACCCTTCTAGACCGATAACAACCAAGCCCGTCCCCTAGGCTTCAAACCCACCCTTCTAGGTTTGGGACAAGCCACTAGTTTCCACGAAACTAACAGACATTGCCTCTTGACTGAATGATGCATGTACAATCAACCAATCACAATAAATGCACTTAAGACCGTTCCCGCGTCTTAATCCCATGCATTCGAATAATTCACCCCTTCGAGAATTTCATTATGATTGCACATACAACATATATCAAACATTTATCAATGTATTCATTTCACACATCATCATATTCAACAACAATGCACACATATCACATATATTCCCATGCATTCTCACAACAATCGCATACATATATGCACTCACAATTCATTAGACGATACACATACATTCCTCATTGTATTCCCATGTATCTCTAATTATCACAACAATAAAGGTATTCACATTGCAATACCAATCATACAATTATAAGATACGCACACATATTCAAAATGTTCTCATGCATACTCATTACATAATTGTACACAACAATCAAACATTCACAACTCATCAATTAATACACACATAATCATCATTATGTTCTTATGTATTTTAACCGATTGCAATTAATCATTCATATCACAACTCTAGGATTCACGCCCGAAGGCTACCCACAGCAAATGTTATCATAATAGTTCACATACTCATTCATAAGATAGAAGTATAAACATATACGAATCAACCAAACAATCCCCATTTGGATAACACAGCAAAGAAAATATACTGCCACATTCGCCTTCATTCGCCTGGCGAACACTCGCAGCGAACCTTCGCTAGGCTTCGCCTGGCGAGACTTCCCAGCGAACCCAAGTCAGGAGCTACTGACTTCATTCGCCACCATTCGCCGGCACCTTCGCTGGGCGAACCTTCGCTATCCAACTTCGCCTGGCGAACCCACCAGCGAAGTCTACTGGGACTTAATTATAATTATTCGCCAACATTCGCTAAGCTTCGCCTGGCGAAGCTTCGCCTTCGCTCGCCTGGCGAGAGCCAGCGAACCTGCGCAGAACAGAACCCCATTCTGTTCCTCCTTCACCAATCCATCATCAACCCTCTCTTACACATCCAAATCAGTACAAACAACATCAATACATGTTACCCGACCATTCTACGACATTATTGCTCGATTTCAACCGATTAAATCATCAATCTACCGATTATCCAACATTTTGCCCTAAATGGAAAGTGATGGAAACTCCACTAAAACCCTAACCCAACATACATAACATCATACAATGATCAAATAGAAACATTTCTCACCCTTACCTCGATTAATCGGAGCTTTGATGTTGGTTCTTGATGATTTCCACCTTTCCTCTTCTTCTCTTCTCTTTCTCTCCTTTCTTCTTCTTTCCTCTTTCTTTCCAAAATGTTTTCTATCTTTCTTTTCTTTTCTTTCTCTCTTATATATATTTCCTTCATTTTCCTTCCTTCCAATTTCCTTCTCAATTCTCTATTAATCCCAATTAATAAAAATTAATTTCCAACATTAATAAAATCCCACTAAATCAATTAATTACTATAATTAATTATTTAATGAAATTTGGGCTGTTACAATGACCATCACATCTTGAGCTAAACTGCCTTGAAGATAGGGGTCAAACTAGGGGATTTTACACTGTCAAGCCTTAGAAACCCTAGCTTGCAACTTCTCAAATTCTTCAATCATGATGAGTTGACCTAGGAATCATCCTTATATAATCTCAATGCATCAATCCATGATCACATGGCTCTTGGATTAGGTCTCAACCCTCTCCATATCATCAGTTGACCTAGGGTTGACCCAATCAAACCCTAATTATACCACTCATGGCTAAGTCTTCTTAATCTTGTACAATGACCTATCTAGGCCTCATGATGGATTTCAAGACATCTCATAAGCTCTCTCAAGGCTTCAAGTCCACATTCCTGGCTTCAGAACCATCTGAGGAGCTCCCACAACTCTCAAGTTAGGAGGCACACACTCTTGGTTTCAACCACTCTCTCTGAGGATCTTTTCACTTCTCTGACAAGGATATCAACCCTTGAACACTTGAATAAGCTTCTTAGCTAGCTTCACAGTCTTGCATAATCCTTGATTGGTAATCATACCTCTTGATCTCCTGCACACATGTCAATGAAATGCAAATGATAATGCTAATGTGGATGAAATGAAACATAAGCCAGGTAAAGAAAAGTTGGGCAAATTTTGGGGCGCAACACCTGGATATGACTGATTTAAGTGGTGTGGGTATGAGTTTTCAATTAGGGTTTATACCTATTTAAGTTGTCTGTGTGAGTCAGGTTATCAGGATGTGCCTAATTCAGATGTTTAATGATTGAGAATTGTCAAAATTCAGTTTGGTGCCAAGTTAAGTCATTTGATTGGAGTCAATTTACAGAGCTTTCAAGAGTTAAGACATTTGGTCAATGTTTTAAATCCTGATCATGGGATTCAAGTGTTTGTCATTAGTTCAAGGAGATTTCAAGCTTGCAATTCAGTCCAAGATTAGTTCAAGATGGATTCATTTGGTTTCGGTGTTATTCATCAGGAATTGAATCAGGATTTCAAGTCTTTTCGGATTTGGTTCAAGATATTGAAAAGTGGTTTCAAGTTTGGTCTTTGGTTAAGTCAAGAAAACCATTTATTCAAAGTTCGTTTCACTTTTTAGCCATTTCTTAAATTAAATCAAGACATAGTCAAATTCAAAAGATTGATTCATGTCAAGTTCAATTGTAAAAATAAAACACATGGAGATGTGAGGGTGTGTCAATAATACTCAGGTTCAATTATGTAAGTGCTCTTGATTGGCTGCATTTTGTGGCAAAACATTAGAGTTTGCATGTATGTCGTAATGAATGTTAAGACATACATAATGATGTGTGTGCAGGGTAAGTTAACTATAAGTTAAGCTGAATGTCATATAGAATGTCATGACACTAACCGTATGACATCCAGCGGGCAGGTTAGTTTTTCTGGTATCTAGAAATCAGGAAACAAATCAGGAGCTAAAGCTGAAAGACAAGAGCCATTTGAGAAGCCCTAAAGCGAAACAAATGCTCCTGAATTAAAAGGCAAGCGTGCAGATGACTGAAGAGTAGGGTTTGTTATGATTAAACCTAACTGTGCGCATCAAGGCCCAAAGGACTGACCGCTCTATAAATATCAGAAGGAGCAATTCTAGCAGTAAGGATTTTGAAAGGAGCATAGAGAGTGCATATTACAGAGTCCTTGTGAGTGAAGAAGGTTGTTCTTCACGTGAGTATTGTGAGTGAAGAAAGTGTGTTCTTCACGTGTGTATTGAGTCTTAGGAATACTTGTTTACCAAGCAACTGCCTGCTGCATTGGTTAGGTAGATTCTAAGTTGTGTCTCACTCAAAGCTTTTAAGCAAGAGTGTGTGTGTCCCTTGATCAAAGCTTTAAAGCAAGATCAAGGTCTGTATGAAGTGTTTCTTCTTCTTTACTTTGAAACTATAATTGGATATCATTGTGGTGTGATTGAGGGGGAGTGACTGTGAATACTCAGGTCTAGAGTGTCTCTAGGTTGAAGTGTCATTGGGCAGAGATTAAGTGATAAGTGCAAACTGGTTGTTTGACTTTGAATTGATTCTGCTAATAGTGAATTTCCTCCCTGGCTTGGTAGCCCCCAGATGTAGGTGTTGTTGACACTGAACTGGGTGAACAATTGTTGTGTTATTTACTGCTTTTGCTTACAGTTTAATTAGTTAGTACAGTAGTCAATGTCACAGTGGATGTTATAACTTTGGAAATAACATCCATCGTGTGCTTGCCAGAATTTCAATTGGCATCAGAGCAGGCACCCTGCCTGTTTATTCTGGGTGTGATCTAGGAAAATAAATTCTGGTACTATGGATAAAGATATTGGATTCACTAATAGACCTCCAATTCTGGATGGTTCTAATTATGATTATTGGAAACCTAGGATGATTGCATTCCTAAAATCCTTAGACAACAAGGCTTGGAGAGCTACAAACTCTGACTGGGAACATCCTGTGAAGACTGACAAGGATGGAGTAGATGTGTTAATTCCTGAAGAGGAATGAAACAAAGAGCAAGAGGCCTTAGCTCTTGGGAACTCTAAAGCATTGAATGCACTCTTCAATGGTATAGACAAAAACATCTTCAGACTGGTACACCACTGTGAACTAGCAAAGGATATTTGGGACACTCTCAAAACTACTCATGAGGGAACTTCCAAGGTCAAATTGTCAAGACTTCAAATGCTGACCACCAAATTTGAAGGATTGAGAATGAAGGAAGATGAGACCATTCATGAGTTTTACATGAATGTTCTTGAACTTGCAAACACCTCAGAAGCCTTGGGAGAAAAGATGGTTGAAGAGAAGCTTGTAAGGAAGATTATCAGGTCCTTACCTAAGAGGTTTGCCATGAAGGTCACAACCATTGAAGAAGCCTAAGACATATGCAACATGAAAGTGGATGAACTCATAGGTTCTCTCCAAACATTTGAGATGGGCATGTGTGATCAACCTGTAGAGAAAAAGAGCAAAAGCATAGCTCTTGTCTCAAACACTACTGAGGATTCAGAAGAAGAGGGTAGTGAAAAAGAGGAGAATTTGTCAGAAGCAATAGCCTTGCTTGGAAGACAATTTAATAAACTGATCAAAAGGATAGATCATAAGTCAAAGCCCTATGCCAAGAACACTTCTTCTGACAGCAGCAGAAAGAGTAACTCTGAGGAGAACTCTAACCAAGGCAAAGGAGTTCAATGCCATGAGTATGAGGGATATAGACACATTAGAAAGGAATGTCCCACATGCCTCGAAAAGAAGGGAAAAGGAAGGTCACATGGTCTGATGAAGATTCAGAAAGTGGATCAGAAGGAGAATCTTCCAAACACGTCACTGTTTTAAACAATGTATGTATATATGATGGGGAGTCAAGTGAAGATGAATTAACTTATGATGAACTAGCAGATTCATACAAAAAGCTACACATCAGAAGTACTGAATTATATCAACAAGGAGAGCACCAGAAGAAGTGCATAATGGAATTAGAGGCTGAAAAGATAGAGCAACTGGCAACAATACACTCACTCAAAAGTGAGGTCAACTTGTTGGAATCCAAAATGGAGCAGATGGAAAAATCCATAAGGATGCTAAACCCTGGGACTGACACCCTAGAAGAAATCCTGCAGAGTGGTCAGAGTTCAGGAAATAGGTCTGGACTGGGATTTGTTGATAGACAAAATCCTGCTTTGAAACTCAAGAGACTGAAACCTGAGATTCAGAAGGTAAAGAGGATGTCACGACCAATGTCACAACATCCACCACACAGAAACTGGAACCAAGTTAAAAGTAGATTCCAAGGGTATAGATGTTACCACTGTGGAAAACTTGGTCATATCAAATTTGTGTGTTTCTGGCTGCATGGATTTCCTAGTCATCCTCATCAAAGGAAATCTAAACAAAGAGCTCATATCAAAAGGCAACATCAAGCAAAACCTAAGAAGGATGCTCCTAACAAGCAAAGATACTGGGTTGCCAAGAATATGGCTTTCGTAACTCACACCTCTCTAATGATGCCAACCTAATAGGACTGGTACTTTGATAGTGGCTGCTCCAGACATATGACTGGAATTGAGGATCACTTGATAAAACTCAAACCTCACTCATCCAGTCATGTAACCTTTGGTGATGGAGCTAGAGGAAAAATCACAGGTGTTGGACAACTTGACAGTCTTAAAGCCCAAAATTGAAGGATGTCTTGCTGGTTAAAGGACTGAATGTTAACCTAATAAGCATAAGTCAGCTATGTGATCAAGGTTTAAAAGTCCATTTTTCAAAGGATAAGTGTGTGGTTGTCAATGAAGAAGATGAGGAAGAAATGAGGGGAACTAGATCCAAGAATAATTATTACCTATGGGAGCCCAGAAGTAACATAACTAGATTGATCAATAAAGAAAATAAGGACCAACTATGGCTAGAGAAAGGAAGACAGCCTCTAAAGATAGAAAGGACCAGGTCCAACACATCAACAAGTGGATCTTCAAAGGATGCTTCAGAAAGAAGGATAGGATGTAAGAAACATATTGTGGGGAAGTAAGCCAAGAAGGGATGCCCAAATATTGGACATCAGGGAAAGCTAGATAGGCTATATTGGAACCTGATGGAGTCCATGGAAGCTGCCCTGCATAAAGAAAGCAATGTCACTCCAGATTTCATGACCTTGTTTTGTGACTTCAAGAGTACCATCCAAACAAGCTCTAATGATTTCAAGGGATACATACTCAGGGGTAAAGTGTGTAAATGGCAAGAGGGTTGTGCTAAACCTGGTGATTATGGCTGAAATAGTGCTGACATAGCTTCAAGAAGTGTCAAGGAGTCTCAATTTAAAAGGTCTCTACTAAAATTGAGGTCCTCCAAAAATGATGAGTTATAGCAATTAATAATAAAAGGGAATTACTTTTTGAAATTAAATCATTTAATGATAAATCAAAAAGGTAAGTTCCCTCCTATTGGGAAATTGTACCCCATTACCACTTATACGATACAACCTCTCCATTCTTGGTGCCATCACAAACTATTAAGCTTCCATACCTTGTCCAACTAGCACAAAAAATATCTTCTCCCTCAATCAACTTCCCTAAAAATGTCACAACATTCTAAACCATCCTCAGCCAAAAGAATGACCGAGAACGATGCTGATTCCAACCCTAATGAAGTGCTTGAAATAGCTCCACTAAGAATGATGACACCTGAAGGATTATTGGTGAAGGAACCTAAAATGCTGCATGCAAAATGACCCAAAGACCTTGTCTCAGGTCAGGTCCCTCCTGCTGCTACATATGATGACCAAAATAGAGAGGAAGCGAGAAGAACACACCTTAAAATTGCAGATATGGTGGCTAGCGCACTCAACATACCCACACCATCCAACAATAAGGGGACTGATACTAACCAGGAGAATCAAGCTGATGTCTCTCACAATGTCAAAACATTGAAAGACCCTACACTAGAAGGGAAGAACAAAGATAACGATGCTAAAAAAATGGGTGATGATATTCAAGGCACCAAAAATTCTGAGTTGGTAGACCTAGATGAATATTCTGACAATGACCTCATAGAAAAGATCAATTCGGGCATAGCCAAAAGGCTGATGACAAGGAAAGGGAAAAAGGTGACTGACCAAAGCTCCCTCAAGAAAAAGGTTGTTGAGAAGACTGGTGAGCAAGACATCTGCATAAAAAGGCTGTTGAGAAGACTGCTGAGCAAGACATCTCCACTAGGAAGGCTGGAACAAAGAGGACTCAAGTTGGACCCTCCAAAGGGTGGAGCAAAGTAACCACCAAAAAGAGGAAGATTGAATCTAGTAGAGAACCAGAGACAGATTCTGATGTTGCTATTGATGTCACTGACATCCAATCTAAGAAGAAATTGGATTATGGAACTTACACCTTTGATCAGACTAAGAGGCATGCTGGTAGCTATAGCATAAAAGGGCCCATAACATTTCCTTCGCTCATTTGTGGAATTATGTTAGCATAATTCCCAAATATCCTCAAGACCAGTGATGTAGCTAGCAAAAGAGAAACTCCCTTAGCCTTCCATCACAAGTTGTTTCAAGGAACCCATGTTCCAGACATTGCCATGACTTCCACTAAGACATCCAAAACGGGTCCCAAAACCAGAAAAGTTGAAGTAATGGCAATAATCAAAGAAACATGCAAGGAATTGGATGCAAGGAAGCAAACTCTTGAAAAACTGCTAAGGTCTCTAGAGCAAGATGAGGATGCTGATCTCACTGATGATGATGGTACAAAGGAAGATGATGGTTAAGAAGCTGGCTCAGAGGAAGCTGCTGACAGCTCATAGGAAGATACTGATGGTGCAGAAGAAAGCTCTGAAGAATTTGAGGAGGACAGGTCCAGCTCAGCTGAAGAAAAAGATTAATGTCTAAGCCTGCTATTGACCACTGAGTTAGTGCAGGAAGAGGTGCTACTGTTGTTTTGTGTTGATTATTTTTGGTTAGCCTTCTATAGGAATTGTTTGACAATCTGTATTTGTGATGCTCTCTATGAGCATTTTGTTTAATGTGCCCCTAACAATTGTAATGTTACAATTTTTTATATGTGTTAAGTCCTTAGTTGGATCTTAATTTGTGGCTAAAAAGGGGGAGAGAAAGATAGTAACAGCATGTGGAGGAACAGGTGGTGTGCAGAACAGGTGGGCTAGCATATGTGCTATTGTGTGCACATGGTATAATCATGCTTGCAGGTGTGAACACAGGTGCTGCTGAGGAGATATGTGATAACAGCTGTCTAGTGTTGTTAGTAATGTGTTATGTGTGTGAATTCCTATGTTGTCTAGTGGTTGTTATAACTGATTGGTTGATTGTGGATGTTGCTAACCCTGTGTGATCCTAGAAGGTGTTTAGGAGTTGTGTGTGTCTGCAGGATAGTAGCAGGGTGTGCTGTGCATCTCTTCAGGGGGAGTAACAAAGGTGTGTGTGCTTCAGGGTGTATGTCATCCTGAATGTCATAACATCCATAGCAGACTCGATGAATATGTGTGACTACAGAGTGTGCAGGTTAAGGGCTCAGCTGGCAAGGTGCATCAGTTGAGGGGGAGTAACCTAGTATGTTACTCAGCAAAGTTTGACATCTGTAGTGGTAACTAACAGATGGTCAACAAGGTGAGTTATAACAGTGAGAGCTAACTGTGAGGACTCTGAGAGTGGTTTGAGCTAGTAACTTTCCTGCATGACAGGGCACATGATAAGTCTTCTGCTGTGTGTAAACTCTGATATGTTAAACAGGGTGTTTTAGCCAAAAATTTGCCAAAGGGGGAGTTTGTAAGTGCTCTTGATTGGCTGCATTTTGTGGAAAAACATTAGAGTTTGCATGTATGTCATAATGAATGTTAAGACATACATAATGATGTGTGTTTAGGGTAAGTTAACTATAAGTTAAGCTGAATGTCATACAGAATGTCATGACACAGACCGTATGACATCCAGCGGGCAGGTTAGTTTTTCTGGTATCTAGAAATCAGGAGCTCAAGCTGAAAGACAGGAGACATTTGAGAAGCCCTAAAGCGAAACAAATTCTCCTGAATTAAAAGGAAAGCGTGTAGATGACTGAGGAGTATGGTTTGTTATTATTAAACCTAACTGTGTGCATCAAGGCCCAAAGGACTGACTGCTCTATAAATATCAGAAAGAGCAATCCCAGCAGTAAGGATTTTGACAGGAGCATAGAGAGTGCATATTAAAGAGTCCTTGTGAGTGAAGAAGGTTGTTCTTCACGTGAGTATTGTGAGTGAAGAAAGTGTGTTCTTCACGTGTGTATTGAGTCTTAGGAATACTTGTTTACCAAGAAACTGTCTGCTGCATTGGTTAGGTAGATTCTAAGTTGTGTCTCACTCAAAGCTTTTAAGCAAGAGTGTGCGTGTCCCTTGATCAAAGCTTTGAAGCAAGATCAAGGTCTGTATGAAGTGTTTCTTCTTCTTTACTCTGAAACTGTAATTGGATATCACTGTGGTGTGATTGAGGGGGAGTGAGTGGGAATACTCAGGTCTAGAGTGTCTCTAGGTTGAAGGGTCATTGGGTAGAGATTAAGTGAGAAGTGCAAACTGGTTGTTTGACTTTGAATTCATTCTGCTAATAGTGAATTTCCTCCCTGGCTTGGTAGCCCCCAGATGTAGGTATTGTTAAAACTGGACTGGGTGAACAATTGTTGTGTTATTTACTGCCTTTGCTTACAGTTTAATTAGTTAGTACAGTAGTCAATGTCATAGTGGATGCTATAACTTTGGAAATAACATCCATCGTGTGCTTGCCAGAATTTCAAATTACAAAGTTTTTAAAGCCCATTGTCCATTTTTTCAAGCCCATTTCATTCACAAAATGTATATAAATACAAGTTTATACCATTTTTTCTTGCCAAGGCCCATTGTCCTTCCAAAGTCCATAACAATAAAGTCCATACATTTTCTATTACATTCCAAAAGCCCAATACCACATGGCTAAAAAAAATTGCAAAAAATAAAAGAAAATATGTGATGTCATTTGCAAATGAACATTCCAAATTTGGAAAATGTTGCAACCATCCATGAGCCAAATATGTGCTATGCTGCAAAAAAACATTTGTGGACCTGAAAGAAACGCACCAGTTGCTGTCATATGAACCTACAGGCAAACAAATACATTGACTAATTCTTCACACCACTCACAGACATCATGTGAAAAAAGCCATAAAGTGCATAACCAATTTTCAGTCATGAGCCAAACTACGGGCTCCACGAAATACGCGACCAACCTTTCAAAGCATGCACTGCAAAAAATAGAATTTCTTATCCAAAAAATAAGTTGTCTCACGAGCTATTTTCACATACAAGTAACAAAACCAATACACAAACCCGTTACGCCCGGAAAATTGTTCCGTATATCCACGTTATGATTATTGGCAGCTCGCATTCTCCTTTCAAATTGATTCCACAAACCGTCTCCAAACTTCCTATAAAATAAATTTCTCTCCCTTTCATTTGAGGAGGCAACAAACACCCAAAACCTTCGAACCATTCCATACTTTTCCCTAGACCTCCTTCTTCCCCTTCTACCAACCCTAACCCAAATCAAACCCACTCCAATCTAAACCAAATTCAAACCCAAAATCAGGAACTATAAAAGAAGAATAGTGATTCAAAACACACAAACCAAAGCATATCAAAGCAGAGGGAGATGAATTAAACAAATGGGTTGAGGTTCAAGCACTAACCTGAGACGAATTAGCGAGAAAGTGAGACTGAGGTCGAGCCAAACATAAGGAGAAGGTCATTTCACACAAGGAGGTTGGAATATTTGATTTGTTCCTCATGACTCGTTTAAAAAGCGCAATCTCCTCAACAAACTCCTGCTCCTTTGCCTTATCAAGTCCCTTATTTTCAATATTTGTATGTTGCTGCTGCACAATAAACTCAAATGCCTTATCAGCCAGTTGTTCATGCTCCAATGCTTCAGCAACAGTCCTAAAATCATCAAGGGTGTCAGTATCCTCCTCAGCATCAACAACAACGAGCTGCTCAACAACAGCAAGCAAGAAAGTCAGATAAAGTCTTTGATCGTCTGCCAATGACATATGCTAATATCTTTGCTCAATTGTTGGAAAAAAGAGCCATTACTCTGAGAGACCTAGCTCCCCCGACTATCATTCCTCTCGATTATGATGCAAACGCTCATTGCTAGTTTCATAAGGGAGCTTCAGGGCATACAATCGAGAATTGCAGAGCTTTCAAACATAAAATTCAAGACCTAATTGATAAGAGTGCTCTCAACTTCAATGGGAAAACTCCAAAATGTCAAAAACAACCCGATGCCGCCGCCGAGCTACAACCAACATCAGGTCAAGTCAAGTCAAGTTCATCTCCCCGAAGAAGGCAGTCTTGTTTCCATTTCATCTATTGCATTCTTGTATTTTGTCTTTATTTTTTTTTAAGTAATGTATGCTTTAAACATTGCCATTCGTATTTGGTTTTATTAATGTAGTGATTATGCATGTTTTGAATTAATTATGTCGTATTCACTCATTTATTCCATTTTTATCACAAGCACAAACACATATTTTGTCCACTTCACACTCTTTATCAACTGTTGTTTAGCATGATTGGAAGGAGGATGATGACAACGAAATACTCATAATTGCAAACCATATGCTTTCAGACAGAATCTCGTCGATGATGTACAAGCATTGTTTCAAGTTCCCCAAACACTGGAGAGACAAGGAGTTAGTCCCTAGTTAACCACTTCGAGACTAGAAGTAGCAGTTTCCTTCGTATATTCAAACCTTACATTCAACCTGGGGCAGGGTAGTGTTCAGTTAATCCAACTACGTACCTGAATCACAAAATAAAAATTCAAAAGGCATGACGGTTGTTCTTCAATAACCTATGACTTGGCAGTCACAACCCTCCAAAAAAATCAAAAAAATCAAAAGTCTTTCGAGACCTCAAAGGAGACTTAGGAAAAAATCAAGGCTATCCCAATGGATATGACAAGCGAAATCAGTCCATGCAAAAATTAGGGATAAAAAAAAATCAAAAGAGGCCCTCAAACCCTCAACAAAAATAAAATAAGATCCAATTACCACCATGCCAAAGTCAAAAGGTCACTGGCATCCATCAAAGCAAAATAAGGTGACTGCCATTTAGAGCATACCTTGAATTATCATGCTTACACCGTCAACCCTTTCGGAAGATAAACATGTGCATAATTAATTGAACATAGGACTGGAGATCATCGTGAAGAAGGGCTGGGTAAGAATCATACTTTGAGCCTAATATTCTTTGTTTCATAAAACTGTGAACCATACCACGTTACAACCCTCAAAAGACCTAATTAAGACGAGGTTTATTTCGAAAGCATACTATTACAAGGTTGCGTAAGCTGACTCCTCACATATATGCTAATCATCAGCATTAGTGTCATTATCCTTGCTATATCTTTCACACACTAAGCAAAATTAGCACAACATTTGGACTAACGGTCCATTCACCTCACACTATCACGACACTTCAATAAATGACACTTTTCCAAAACTTGGATGCACTTTGCATTAAGATTACCATTTGTGAATGTAAAATTTTAATTGCAAATCAGTGCTAGACATCCAAGACACTCCAACAAGGGGCAATCAAAGAAGGACTTGAACTTTTAGTGGCTGACACAAAGCAAGGCTACCTTAAAATCCGCAGGCTGGGGCAAATCTTTCAACAACTCAATTAGGGGTAATCCATCTCAGAGCACGTCAAAGCTTAGCTTCCACAGATCAGAACTGGTTAATTAGGGGCAGACCATTACCATGTTCAGACAGGGGAAAGACCAGGTCATCCTGACCATCAAGCAAAATTATGGTCTTCTCTGAAGCAGGTTCACAAAAAATACCAAGGGATCATATTTGGGGCATCCAGAACATCTTCATCTGCTTCGTTCATGGCGTCTTCAACGAACTCCGTGTTGAGAAAATCAAACTCTCCCACCACCCAAAGTCTAATTCGCATTGGCAACTACCAGAAATCCACCATGCTGGCACCTTCATATCTAATCACCTTTCAACAATCATACGCATTGAATTCGACATCATAAACATCATTTGCATCATATGCATACAAAACCAATCATACTTCCCCAACACTTGCATCTCCGCGCATCAACATTTGCATTTGCATTTCCATTCGATATGGAGCATCATTACCAACATCAAGCATTCATATATGCAGATCAAGATCCAAGATTAATCTCGGGATTCCAAGATGATCTTCAGCCCAGTCAGGGGCATTTTATTCAAGACCACGGGTGTTCCCCACAAAGTTGTATCAACCTTTTGTTGATCAAGCAAGGCATTCAATAGCCTAGCCAGGGGCATTCTCTTTAGATCTGTGGACGTTCCTCACAAAGTTGTTCAACCTTTTGTTGTTTAAAGCAACCTTCAGCCTAGCCAGGCGCATCTTCCGAATCCATGGGCGTTCCCCACAAAGTTTTTCAAATCTTTTGTTGATCAAGACAAGATATAAAACACAACTCAGCCCAGTCAGGGGCATCATCTCCAAAATTCATGAGCGTTCCTCATGAAGTTATTTCAACCTTTTGTTTTCAAAGTTGTGATATCCAAGCAAGTTAGTGGGTATTCCTCATTGAATTGTGATCTTTAACCTTTTGTTGATAAATTTGGCATCCCCAGCTCATCTAGTGACATTTCTTCGTGTCAGTGGGCGTTCCTCGTTGATTTGTTTCAATCCACCTTTCCTCTTGGGTGTTCCCTAGTGAGTTATCTCCTTTCAACCTTTTGTTAACAAGGATTATGTTCCTCGGTGACCTTCTTTGCTTCAACCTTTTGTTGATGTCTCAAATAAGCCTCACTCAAGCTTGACCTTTTGTCAATTGTCTTACTATCATTCTTTTGGTGATAGCCAAACCTTGTTAATCCAACCTGACCTGCATCCTTTTGGTGTTGGTGACCCTCAAATTTCAGAAGTTCTCTATCATCCTTTTGGCTATAGACCCATCATCCTTTTGGTGTCAGGATCGTGTGCGTGTGTTATTCTATCATCCTTTTGGTGATATATCTGTCATACTTTTGGTGTCGGAAGTGTGTTAACTAACATCCTTTTGGTGATAGGTCTATCATCCTTTTGGTTCCAGATTGTGTGTGTGTTCTCTATCAACCTTTTGATAATAGGTCTACCATCCTTTTGGTGCCAGATTGTGCGAGTGTTAACTATCATCCTTTTGGTGATAGGTCTGTCATCCTTTTGGTGTCAGATAGGTGTGTGTGAGTTCTCTATCATCCTTTTAGTGATAGATCCTGCATCCTTTTGGTGTCAGGATTGTGCATGTGAGTTCATTATCATTCTTTTGGTGATAGGTCTGTCATCCTTTTGCTGCCAAATTATGTGCGTATATTCTCTATAATCCTTTTGGTGATGGACCCTACATCGTTTTGGTGTTGGGATTGTGTGCGTGAGTAACTATCATCCTTTTGGTGATAGGTCTGTCATCCTTTTGGTGCTTGATTGTGTACGTATGTTCTGTATCATCCTTTTGGTGATGGACCCTGCATCCTTTTGGTGTTGGGATTGTGTGCATTAGTAACTATCATCCTTTTGGTGATAAGTCTGTCATCCTTTTGGTGTTAGACATGTGTGTGTGAGTTCTCTATCATCCATTTGGTGATAAACCCTGCATTCTTTTGGTGTCGGGATTGTGTGTGTGAGTTCACTATCATCCTTTTGGTGATAGGTCTGTCATCCTTTTGGTGCCAAATTGTGTATGTGTGTTCTCTATCATCCTTTTGGTGATAGATTCATCCTCCTTTTGGTGTCGGAAGTGTGTTAACTATCATCCTTTTGATGATAGACCCTGCATCCTTTTGGTGTTGGGATTGTGTGCGTGAGTTTACTATCATCCTTTTGGTGATACGCATGTCATCCTTTTGGTGTCAGTTTGGCTCTGTTATCATCCTTTTGGTGATAACGACCTTCGCAAGTTACTCGGTATTCCACTTCCCAAATACTTTCTTTCTTTTCGGACAAATTCGGAGTCTTCTTCATATCTAACTGACTTCTACCTTGAAAGAATGAATGTCGTAGTAGTTCATCTTACTAGGTTTAAGACAATTAGATAGGGGCATTTGTCATACCCCAAATTTGTCCTACTTGTATATAACTTTCACCTGTACATCCATCCACTAACCTTTATTTGACAAAAAAATCAAAAACATATATGTGTGGCTGTTGCTCAGGGCATCACAATGATGAATCGAATTGAATTGAGGTTCACTTGAGGCTATCAGGGTAGTTATATATATATTGATTGAATTTTATATGGTTCTTACTCAATCTTGGTCAGACAAGAGTTTGGTTTCAAGATCAAGGCCTGGATATGACTGATTCAAGTGGCGTGGGTCTGAGTTTTCAATTAGGGTTTATACTTATTTAAGTTGTCTGTGTGAGTCAGGTTATTAGGTTGTGCCTAATTCAGATGTTTAATGATTGAGAATTTTCAGAATTCAGTTTGGTGCCAAGTTAAGTCATTTGATTGGAGTCAAGTTGCAGAGCTTTCAAGAGTTAAGACATTTGGTCGATGTTTTAAATCCTGATCATGGGATTCAAGTGTTTTTCATTAGTTCAAGGAGATTTCAAGCTTGCAATTCAGTCCAAGAATAGTTCAAGATGGATTCATTTGTTTTTGGTGTTATTCATCAGGAGTCGATTCAGGGTTTCAAGTCTTTCCTGATTTGGTTCAAGATGTTGAAAAGTGGTTTCAAGGTTGGTCTTTGGTTAAGTCAAGAAAACCATTTATTCAAAATTCGATTCACTTCTTAGTCAAATTCAAAAGATTGATTCACGTCGAGTTCAAATGCAAAAATAAAAAACATGGAGATGTGAGGGCGTGTCAATAATATTCGGGTTCAATTACAAAGTTTTCAAAGTCCATTGTCCATTTTTTTCAAGCCCATTTCATTCACAAAAATATATAAATACAAGTTTATACCATTTTTTCTTGCCAAGTCCCATTGTCCTTCCAAAGTCCATAACAATAAAGTCCATACATTTTCTATTACATTCCAAAATCCCAATACTACATGGTCAAAAAATTGCAAAAAAAAAAGAGAAAACAAGTGATGTCATTTGCAAATGAACATTCCAAATTTGCAAAATGTTGCAGCCATCCATGAGCCAAATTTATGCTATGCCGTAAAATGAAATTTATGGACATGAAAGAAATGCACCAGCTGCTGTCATATGAACCTACAACCAAACAAATACATTGACTAATTCTTCACACCACTCACAGACATCATGTGCAAAAAACCATAAAGTACATACCAATTTTCAGTCACGAGCCAAGCTACGGGTTCCACAATGTTAGTTCCATGACTCTATGATTGTCCATAGTTCTATGATTGGCTAAAATTTTGGTAAAACATGGTTCTGCACTAATGTTAAGAAGGATGTCATTACCAATGTCATGACATTGCTGTCTGGCATAGAAGGAGCTGATGACAATACTGTTGTCATGTGTTTTAAACAGGATGTCATTATCAATGTCATGACATTGCTATCTGGTGCAGCAGGAGCTGATGACAGAACTGCTGTCATGGATGTCATACTGAATGTCATGACATCGCTGTCTGGTACAGCAGGTGTTGTTGTTTTATCACTTGACAGAAGTGCTTTGGATATACCTCATCAGTATGTGTAGGCCAAAGTGATTCATTAGGAACAAAGTGCAGATTTAATTGGTGTTCATAAAAAGGATCTTTGAGACTTTTTAGGAAACTATAATATGCTTGTTTCTACTGTTGTGAAGAAGATTCTGCAGGAGTGCTCAACAGGGGGATTTTGGTCAGCTAAGAACAAAGTGTGTTGGATGTCATGCTGGATGTTATATGACATCAAGCGTATGACATCAGAGGCGCGTGCTTAGGTTTACTATTATATTGCAAGAGAAAACTCAGGCTATACTTCAGGAAACCTGTTATGGCTCCTTAGTTATCTCAGGCGAGATTCTAGTCAGGGCTGGGCATAACATGAAGCAACTGTGACCTAATTTGACAGCAGCTTGAATTGTGGAAATTAGTTTTACTTTGTTAAACCTAATTTGAAGCAGCTGTGACCCAGTCTGCAGTACTATTTAAGGAGGAGCAGAAGCAAGGGAAAATCAAGCACTCACAATAGGAAAAACTTAAGTATGGAATTAAGGTTTAGGGCTTTGAGAGTCTTTTGTGTGTGACCTTGTAAGTCACCCTTTTTATCTTTGGATGCATTGTGGTAGACATGTTTAGGTTGTTATTAGTACAATGCTAATTGTTCACTCAAAGCTTTTAAGCAAGAATGTATGTGTGAGTGAAGAAGTTATGTTCTTCACGTGTGTTTAGTGTCTTAGGATGCTTGTGAGCCAAGCAATCATCTGTTGTATGATTGCATTGGACTAGTGTGTATGAATTGTTGTGTTTATTGTGTCACTCAAAGCTTTTAAGCTAGAGTGTTGTGTCTCTTGATTTAAAGTTGTTAAGCTAAATCATGATTTGTTTGAAGTGTGACTTCATGATTATTTTGTAACCTTGAATTGGTTAATATCACTGCGGTGATTGAGGGTGAGTGAGTGGGTATACTCAGGTCTAGTGGTCTCTATGCTGAAGTGTCATTGGGTAGGTCTTAAGTGAAGAGTGCAAACGGGTTGTTTGACTCTGAATTAATATTACTAATAGTGAATTTCCTCCCTGGCTTGGTAGCCCCCAGATGTAGGTGTGGTTGCACCAAACTGGGTAAATAATTCATTGTGTTATTTATCTTTTTGAATTTACAATTCTGCACAATTTAAATGGTTAGATAAATAGTCTGTCAGCCTGCTGATGTCACAACAGACGCCATGACATTGGTCATGACATTGGTACAATTTAAAGTAATTTAAATTGGTCATGGTATGTCCTCGTCCTTGTTGAGCAGAGATCAATGTTCTTGGGACATATGAGATCTGCATACCAGAATTTCAATCGGTATCAGAGCAGGCATCCTGTCTGTTTTGGATGAGATATTGGGAGATACTTTTTGGTGGTTTAAACAAGGAGAAGTTGTAGCTGATTTGCTGATCTTGCTAAATGTTTGAGCTACTGCTTATAAGGAGAAATGTGTGTTGTGTATCTGCTGTTGTGCCCTCTAATATAGGAGCTCCCATGATCTGTTGTATGTTCTAACATCTTGTTTAGGGCATGTTAAATATGTCCTTTTGGTGGTTTCGCTGCATATTTTTCTGATGAAAGAACTCTGGTAGCCCTGGGAGAAGATTGGCTTATATACAGTTTGATGTATGGCTATGCCTGGGCTGCTCTGTTGTGTATTACAAGTTGTTGAAGGCTGGTTAGAGAAGATAATTGAAGGTGATTTATTTTCACCACTCATGACTTGCAAGGGCTCTATTGGCGAGGAAGTCATAGGCATGTTGAGTCAAGGGTGTCAGACTTGATGTTTCGGCCTTGGTATTCCTAAAGGTGTGTGGAGTTAAGATCAATTGCTATTTGTGAACTACACACATATTTAATTGGTTATCCATCAAGTTCAAGATTGCTGAAGAGAAGGACTTATCATAAGGGTTTAAGATTCATTCCCTAATATCAGTTGTTGCACAAGCATCAGGCCCTTGATCTGCTTTGCCTACTTCAAGGATCTGATGTTCAACTAGATGTTGAGACATTCCATCAGCAGAGATTGTGCAGAAGTCTGTTAGGATCTGCCTTTATTCTAGGAAGTTTCTTGGCAAGAAACTAAGACTAGAATGTAGTACTGATGGAAGTAAAGATGAAGACATTCGTCTTAGATCAGTTTATTAGAGTGCAACAGGTGTGTTCTAGCCTCTACTAGAAGCATCTGATCTCTATCTAGAAAGGTTCCTGGCAAGAAACTGGTCTAGAAGATGGAGTTGGTGATAGCTCAGCTTGGGCCAGTCTATTTCTTATCTAAGTGCATAGGAGCATGTGACCTGGCACATCTTGGAGGTCAAGGACAAGTGGCAGTTATCTTTGACTTTGTGAAGAAGTCTCTACTTAAGGACAGCGGGAATCCTTGTGTAAAGATTTCTTTTGTGACCCTTCCTCATTGAAGAATCAAGCCTTGGAACGTTTGGTTTCTCCTAAGAGGAGTTCCTGAAGCAAATGCATTTCAAGCAATGTGTTGTGATGGAGGTTGCCTTCTCAAACTCAAGTCTATGTACTCCTTCTAATAGAGTGATAGAATGAAAGCCTGAAACCTTTAGCAGGATGTCTGATCAGATGTTGTGACATCAAGCAGAAACTTCAGGTCCAAGCCTTGGTGTTTCCAAGATGCCTTGTTTTGGAGCAAGTAGAATATGTAACTTGAAGATCAAGGTTGCTTGGCAGAAGACCTTCTAGAGCTCTGAAAGATGTTGAGTAATCAAACGGTGGCATTTGGTTATTTTAGTAGTGTGCTTGGAGAAAACTACTCTTGTGCAGAAGGGTAGCTATTTGAAGACCAAAGGAGGTTCTGCTTTTGTGCATATCTTGGAGCCTATGAAGGATGAGTGCCTTATTTGTGGAGAAGTGTGCAAAGTTTATTGTCTCTATGTTCTTTGGAGTTCTCATTGGTGGAAATGTGCTCTCTGATGAGTGGATTACTATTCAGATAGTAAGTCCAAGTGGTTAGTGTATCAAGAACCATTATGAATGGTGTCTGTGATTAGGATGCCCTAACTGATGTTAGAACATCATTTTGATTGCTGAACTTGAAATTCAGATTATGGAAGATGATAGTCACTAGTTGGATTAGAAGTGTTCTAAACTTATCATACGGGAGAATGATGGGGAAAGAATCTCTTGGATTATGAGGTGTCAATCTTGTTCTCTAACTCAGGCTGAGGTCAGAATTCCCTTGGAGAAATGGTTCTTTTGCTTCAAGTAACTCTAGTAAGAAGTGGAGCAGTTTGGTACCTTCCCACTGTATGAGCATCTTGGGTGTTTCTTGGAGCAGTGTTTATAGAAGATAGGGGGAGAGCTTCTATCTGATGGGTGTACTAGTTGTTGTGGTTCAAGCAGTAAGTGAATGCGTTCAGCAGGTGTGTTGAAAAAGGAGTGAGCTCTTGAAGACATGAAGATGAGTCTTATGTTTTCCATTCGCGTGCTTCTGGAAATAGAGCACTAGTTATCCTTGATATGGGGAGGTATACTTCTATCTAGGATATGTTGCTGCAATAGTACAGTTATTTCTCAAGATTGTTTGTGGGTTCAAGTAGTTGGTGAGTGTATGCCTCTAGGAGGGTGGAATGTCATACCAGATGTTGTGACATTGTGTTACTGCTCTAGCTCATGGTCAACCTGACAGTGTTTTGTTTTGTCATTGGGTATCAATGGATCAAGTCAGAGTTTTGGGCCTCTATCCAAGTGCTTTGTCTTGTATTTGTATGGATAACATCATCAGCTTTGATTCTGTGCACATGTGTTTCCATGTGCTTGGGTTCTCTCTTTTAGGGGGAGCACTGAGTGTGCATGACAGGGGGAGTTGTGTACCTGGCTGATGTGTAGCTGCATTGCTTGTGTTGACATTATGCTGATATGGAGCTATGTACAACATTGGTTTTTGTCTGGGAGAATTTATTTTTCTCTACAGAATACTTTTGTGTCTCAAATTGGGGATTTAAAATCAATTGCTACTTGGCAAGTATTTAAGTGATTATCCTTTAATTGGTGATGTCAAAAGTGTCACTTCTGAAGGTGCAGCTTCAGACAAGGCAAGAACTCAAGATTCAATGACAATGTTCATGGTAAAGCCATGTGGAATTGATTATGTGAATCATGGTGTATGGTTGCTTGTCATGAAGATGGTCATGGTGAAGAATCATTCTATTGATGGAGCTGTACAAGAGGAGATGTAGTCCATGCCTTGGTGCTTACAGTCTGACTGGTTGATGAAGAAATTATGTTTTAAGGTGCTTAAGAATAATTTTTGTAATGTCAGACAGGGCTACTGAACATTGTGTCTCTAAGAAAGCTTCATGAGAGGTTATTTCTCTCTATGATGTTCTGGTGTTTGATCTGGTAAGTTGCTGCTGATGTGCTCTTCTGAGACCTTCGTGTGCATGACATCTTTCCTATCCAAGAAGTTATGACAACTTGTGAGGATGCGTTAGCCCATGGTGTATTCTCAAGGAGCTGTGATTGAGTGTGTTCAGCAGGGGGGTTTAAGACTTGGTCCATGGATTATTGCTACAGTGGTGCAGTCTTCATATTGATGGGGATCAAGCAGTTTGTGTATCTCTTGAGAGATAGTGAGATGACTGGATGTTTGGACACCATGTGCAGTATGTACATTTACTCCAATTTTTGACTAAACCAAGGGGGAGTAAAGTGTTGTTATCTACTACTACTGCTAAGCAAAGTGCTGATTGTGTAGTTGCTTGCTGAATACAACTATTAAGAGGGAGCATGATCGTTTGTTTGTGAGAAGACTACTGCTGCTAACCTGATGTCATGTAGTTGCTTGCTGAATATAACTATTAAGGGAGAGCATGATAGTTTGTTTGTGAGAAGACTACTACTGCTAACCTGATGTCTGTTTGGTTGTTTTACCCAAAATTTGCCAAAGGGGAGGATTGTTAGTTCCATGACTCTATCATTGTCCATGGTTCTATGATTGGCTAAAATTTTGGTAAAACATGGTTCTACACTAATTTTAAGAAGGATGTCATTACCAATGTCATGACATTGCTGTCTGGCACAGAAGGAGCTGATGATAGTACTGCTGTCATGTGTTTTAAACAGGATGTCATTACCAATGTCATGACATTGTTGTCTGGTGCAGCAGGAGCTGATGACAGAACTGTTGTCATGTGTTTTAAATAGGATGTCATTACCAATGTCATGACATCGCTGTCTGGTGCAGCAGGAGCTGATGACAGAACTGCTGTCATGGATGTCATATTGAATGTCATGACATCGCTGTCTGGTACAGCAGGTGCTGCTGGTTTATCACTTGACAGAAGTGCTTTGGATATACCTCATCAGTATGTTCAGGCCAAAGTGATCCATTAGGAACAAAGTGCAGATTTAATTGGTTTTCATAAAAAGGATCTTTAAGACTTTTTAGGAAACTATAATATGCTTGTTTCTACTGCTGTGAAGAAGATTCTGCAGGAGTGCTCAGCAGGAGGAGTTTGGTCAGCTAAGAACAAAGTGTGTTGGATGTCATGCTGGATGTTATATGACATCAAGCGTATGACATTAGGGGTGCATGTTTAGGTTTACTGTTATATTGCAAGAGGAAACTCAGGCTATTCTTCAGGAAACCTGTCATGGCTCCTTAGTTATCTCAGGCGAGATTCTAGTCAGGGTTGGGCATAACATGAAGCAATTGTGACCTAATTTGACAGCACCTTGAATTGTGGAAATTAGTTTTACTTTGTTAAACCTAATGTTTGTTACTTGTGACCATCCCAAGCCCAGTCTGCAGTACTATTTAAGGATGAGCATAAGCAAGGGAAAATCAAGCACTCACAACAAGAAAAACTTGAGTGTAGAATTAAGGTTTAGGGCTTTAAGAGTCTTTTGTGTGTGACCTTGTTAGTCACCCTTTGTATCTTTGGATGCATTGTGGTAGACATGTTTAGGCTGTTATTATTACAGTGCTAATTGTTCACTCAAATCTTTTAAGCAAGAGTGTATGTGTGAGTGAAGAAGTTCTGTTCTTCACGTGTGTTTAATGTCTTAGGATGCTTGTGAGCCAAGCAATCATCTTCTGTATGATTGCATTGGACTAGTGTGTATGAACTGTTGTATTCATTGTGTCACTCAAAGCTTTTAAGCTAGAGTGTTGTGTCTCTTGATTTAAAGCTGTTAAGCTAAATCAAGATTTGTTTGAAGTGTGACTTCATGATTCTTTTGTAACCTTGAATTGGTTAATATCACTGCGGTGATTGAGGGGGAGTGAGTGGGTATACTCAGGTCTAGTGGTCTCTAGGCTGATGTGTCATTGGGAGGTCTTAAGTGAAAAGTGCAAATGGGTTATTTGACTCTGAATTAATCTACTAATAGTGAATTTCCTCCCTGGCTTGGTAGCCCCTAGATGTAGGTGAGGTTATACCAAATTGGGTAAACAATTCATTGTGTTATTTATCTTTCTACATTTACAATTCGGCACAATTTAAATGGTTAGATAAATAGTCTGTCAGCCTGCTGATGTCACAACAAACGCCATGACATTGGTACAATTTAAAGTAATTTAAATTGGTCATGGTCCGTCCTCGTCCTTGTTAAGCAGAGATCAATGTTCTTGGGACATATGAGATCTGCATACCATAATTTCACACAAAATACGCGACCCACCTTTCAAAGCCTGCACTGCAAAAAACAAAATTTCTCATCCAAAAAATAAGTTGTCTCGCGAGCTATTTTCACACACAAGTAACAAAACCAATACACAAACCCGTTATGCTCAAAAAATTGTTCCGTCCATCCACGTTATGATTATTGGCAGGTCGCATTCTCCTTTCGAATTGATTCCACAAACCGTCTCCAAACTTCCTATAAAATAAATCTCTCTCCCTTTCATTTGAGGAGGCAGTAAATACCCAAAACCTTCAACCATTCCATACACTTCCCTAGACCTCCTTCTTCCCCTTCAACCAACCCTAACCCAAATTAAACCCACTCCAATCTAAACCAAATTCAAACCCAGAATCAGGAATTATAGAAGAATAAGAGTGATTCAAAACACACAAACCAAACTAGATCAAAATAGAGGGAGGTGAATTAAACAAATGGGTTGAGGTTCAAGCACAAACCTGAGACGAATAGCGAGAGAGTGAGACTGAGGTCGAGCCAAACAGAAGGGGAAGTTCGTTTCGCGCAAGGAGGTTGGAATATTTGATTTGTTCTTTATGACTCGTTTAGATTGCTAGGTTGTTGTTGTTCTTGTCTTTTAAAAAAATAAAAATGATGTTGAATCTGATGGCAACCGTGTACCATGGTTGCGTCTTACTTTTGGGTTTTTTCTTATCTTCAATTTTGTTTCAGATAGAAATTGTGTTGATCCCAATTTGTTTTAAAATAGTAAATGATCATATCATTCTTATTTAACCTGTTTTTGTAATAACGAGATAGGATTACCTGATGATGGGTTTTAGACGACTCAAATGATTCTTTGATCCACTTTCGTTTTTGACCGTACGATTTTTGGAGTGGGTGATGGGCTCATGAGCCCACATGATCCCACCTAGTTCCCACCTCCATTTCAATTTTCACCCCTCTCTTTTTAGTTTTTTTTTTTTAAATTAATTTTATGCTTTAAGTTTTTCTTAACATTTTATTTTCCTTTTTTTAAAGAAAAATTATTAATATGATTTTGACTAGTTTCTTATGTTTCCTCAACTTCTTAAGCTTCCTCAATTAATTTCTACTTCCTTTTTTTATTTCATTTTGATTTTTATTTATGGTATATGAACATCTAAATAATCATGGATTATCGATTCACTAATAAAAATCTATGACTAAGATTAGACCCTTGTTCTTCAATTTTATTTCATAGTAACTTTGATTTTATCTTAATTTCGATTCCATCTCCTTTTCATGAATGTTGATTTATTGAGGTTGTTAACCTTCATTATTTCAAATATGTAGAAAATGACCATTGAGATCATTTTCTATACTTTGGGATCGCGATAGGTTACCTTCGATTAATCGAACAAAGTTTGTGATTAAGACGAGACCGTTCGCTTTTCTGTCCGTTCGCTTTTCTGTCCGTGTGACACAATTGCGCGACCTCCCATAGTTTGGTCTTCGTCATGGATCGAGCTACGACGGTTTAGTGTTATATTTCGTCCCGATTCAATTCATATCAACTAACGAATAACTTTAATTTCCGTCAATATACTCTTGTTTTATTTTCAATTAATATATATTGATTTTATTATTTTATTCATATAATTGTTAATATTATCTTGATTATACTACTGTGGATATTATCTTGATTATATTGTTATATATCTTTCCATATTATTCACATTGTTCATATCATATTCATATTGTTCATATCTCATTCACATTATTCGAAAACACACTAATAACTATCGAAACCTAAAAGCCTAAACTGGTGGACTGTTGGTTACTTTTCCAAGAAACAGAACTTTGACTTTGTACATAAAACCTAACTTAGAGCTTTTATCCGACTCTTGCTCAAGGCTTAATTTAGGGCACTTCACACACACACACGACTTCCTCTTGGGCTACCTAACAATGAGACCTTTTATTTCGTGCAATCCCGTGTAACTTACATGTATCCCGCTCCCACTCCGATGTACGCATTCGTATTTGTTTTGAGTGTGGTTTATCTTCTAGGAGAACCCCTAGGGACTAGTGTAGACTAAACTGTTTTAAACTAATTCTTGATTCATCATCGATCCATTTTCAAACACCCCTCGTAAGTCAATTTCTCGTACGTATTTTGATTCAACCTATCGCGCACACTCGTACATTTCATCATGGTTTCGTTATTAGGAGCACCCTTAGGGACTATTATCGTTTCTCACAACCAAACTCTCGATTCGTCGTTGAGTCGGTTTCACTTTCAAATCAATTTCCTTTCCAACACGTCTTTGCATGCTAATACAATCAAACCCTTGATCCATGTCAAGTGGATTTTCAATCAAATTATTAAAACAACTAACAACTATCTAACTCTTTTCAAGGTGAAAAAGAGAGGGATTGAGCCATTGACCTCTCTTTAGTTGTTTGTATGCGAGTTCTCTTAGTCGCGTGTGATCCATTTACGCCTCTAAAACATTTTCAACTCGACAATAGTCACTTATCTTCCAACCCTCATCATTCAAAACACTAATCAAACACAACTTATTTTCAAGATGAAAAAGAGAGAGAGAGAGAGAGAGAGAGAGAGAGAGAGAGAGAGAGAGAGAGAGAGAGAGAGAGAGAGAGAGAGAGAGAGAGAGAGAGTCACCCCTTTGACTCACTCTCTCGATTACTTGGGCCCGAGGAGCCTTTGTTAAGCTTCGAGTAATCGTCATTCGTACCAAACTTCAACACATTAACCCCATCTTTTTGTGGTTGTCTCCACGAACTACGAACTAGGCACAAAATTGCGATGATCTTGGAGAGCTACCTTTCATCCATCTTCCATTTCCCCATATCCTTTCCCGTAGTCGAACTACAACAGCTCTGATTTCTCATTGTTGTCCGATTGAGCATAGGTAGGCACAAGGCCCCAATTCTTGGCGAGCACCCTATTCTCAAACCACCCTTTTCTCCTTTAGCATCATTTCCTTTTATCTTACCGTTTCACATTTATCATTGAGAAGAACACAAATAAGCTTAGCTAACGTTCATCACAATTCGAATTAAGAGAACCTCGTTGAGTACAATGGATGTGAGGGATGCTAATACCTTCCCCTTGCGTAACCGAATCCCAAACCCAGAACGTGGTTGCGAATACCATCGTTCTTATTCGTCTTTTAAAAGGTTTTCTTGCTATTTTCCTTTCCCATATTTTTGGGATAAATAAAGTTCGGTGGCAACTATGTCGAACTGCATTCTGCGCCTTTTGCGGGAGGGTCGTTTTTTCGAAAGATTATTATTTTCCGAGATGCGACACTTCCCATTTTCAACCATGGTGGCACCGTACTTGTAAGGTATGCCTTTCTCAGATTGGTACTGAATTGGACCTAGTAAATAAATGACCAAAGGAGTCACGATGGTCTTTTGACTATATTAGGTGATCTCTATTAGTTCAAGCTTTGGAACATTACAAATCCTTCTACTGTCAAAAGGAACTTCCATACGTTCAGGTTCATTAAATTGAGGAATAATGGTATAAACATCCTCATTAGCTACATCATTAATGGGTTCTCTTTCATAGAGGACTGTGATGGTTCTTTGGTCTAACAACCCTTGAATCTCATTTTGGATGAGAAGACAACCACGTCGGCTTCTGCGACACTTTCTGCAAGTTGCATGATCATGATGATTGGGACCAAAGTAATCAAATTTACACAAGCATTTGTGAAATTTGACTAGTGACTCCCTGATATATTTAATGTCATAAATTGTGTACTCCCCTAGACAACCTTGTACCATATTGATTGGTTGGTATGGCCTCATTCGGTATCCCTGGATCCAACCTTGGTCCATTTGTTCTTGTAGAGCTGCTTGTACAAAGTAGCATTCTTGATTATTTACAAAACAAACTTTGCATGTTGAATAATCATGTGGATCCACAAGACCCCACCTGTTATGTCCTTCATGCATTTTTACCATGTTTCTCCTTAATAAGCAGACATCATAGATCTTATAGCTACCCGGGCATCTATAGACCATGTTGATGGAAGCTCCTCCATGTTGAGGTAGAGGGTTTATCTAAAATTTGGATTAGAGTCCTTGAAAGATAAAATTCCATTCTTGATAAGTCTTTGAATATCAGCTTTGAAACTAAAACAATTCTCAATACCATGATCAGGTGCTCCTTGATGATATGGGTAAAACCGGTTAGCTTTGAACCAATAAGGAGGATATTTTGGGAGAACAGGAGGAGACTTTGTTTGAATATGGTCTTTTGCCAACAATACTGGAAACAACTCTGTGTATGTCATTGGTATAGGATCGAACCAGGTGACCTTTGAACATGATTGTTGTTGTTTTTGTATTGCGGGCGAGCCTGTTGTAGAGGTTGTTGTTGCCTTTGCTGATATTGTGGTTATTGCTGCTGATGTTGATGCTGAGTTTGATGACTTTGGTTTTGAGAATTTTGCGGCTGGTAAGCCGGAGCTAGTGCTGAGTTGATAATAGGACACACATTTTCTACTTGTCATGGTTGATATCTTTGTCTTGACTGGCTTTGTAACATAGTGTTGACATCTTATTCCTTTTTCTTTTGGAACCTACTTCCATGTCTTTTAGACGATTTTGCTTCTTTGGTCAACCTTCCCTCTCGGACTGCTTCCTCCAGTCGCACTCCCATGTTTACCATTTTGGTAATGTCATTAGGTGAACTGGAAATCATACGACTTCTCACCATCTCTGAGCATACGGAGTTTTCAAGTAAATCTTTATCATTTCCTTATCTTTGATGGGAGGACAAATTTGGGCAGCGACTTCTCACCGTCTCTGAGCATACTCTTTGAAAGTTTCTTTTTCCCAAATAAGTCTTGTCCTTGGAGAACCTTAATCTCTTTTTGCATATTCAAGAACAGATCTTAGAATTCATCCCATCTTTCATCTACTCCCGTAGTTTCACTTGGTGGAGGATGGAATATTTGTTCCTCAATGTATGTAGTAGTATGTACCATGAGAGGTGGTATTGACATGACTGTTGTAACTTTTGAAGCTTTAGGAACTGGAGGTTTGTAACCCTCTAGTATAAAGTTGAAAGGAATGCCCCAAGGATAGCCGGGAGGTATAGTGTATTGTGGAGCAGCAACAGATGTGACAGTGATGGGTGTGAAGATGATTTTAGAGATGACAGTCCTTTAAATCGGAGTTGACGGTTAATTCTAAGCAGCCGTCAAAGCTTATATCGTGCTACTGAGCCTTTCTATATCGTCCTTTGGAACAATGGCCTCATCTCTAAGCTCCTTGCTTTCTTGTTCAAGTCTGTTCATCTTCTTCTGATGGCTTTCTCAAGTATTGTATGGATGAGACAGTTTGGCTTCAAAGTGAGAACATGTGTAAGTTTCTGGTAAGGCAAAAATGCTTGTGTGATGTATGATATGCAGATATGCAAATGACTTTTTTTACAAGGAACTCTAACAACTATGTTGTAAATATCATAAAATGATAACAATTTGGATAACTGAAAAGGTCTAATTTTATTTAATGTATTTAAAAGATTACAATAATGAAAGGACAACTTCAAAAGATCCAAAACAAAGGTGACAAAGCTAAGCACACAGGTCTTGAGGAAATCTTGTTGATGAAGATCTAGCCTGATGTTGTTGATTCTTCTTCTACCTTTTTAGTCGTATATTTTCCATTGTAAGTTGTTTGATGATCTTTTTCAAAGCGCCTGAGGTAGGAGGAATATGACCAGAGAAAAATAAATTCTCTTGTTCTGCTTCTCTTTCCACAACATGCTGCTTCAAGATTTCTCAGCCCTTGCAGTGTGAAACTTATCTTTCCAAGTGTCTCTTTCTAGCTTCATCCTGGTCAAGAGTTATTGATACTCCTCCCTATTCTCAATAGGGATTGTAGAGGATAAATCAATGAAAGGTTGTGAAGGCTTCTCAAGAGGATAAGGCATCTTGGGTTCACAAGCTCTGGTACTGACCCATTGAGTGTAGGGCTTGAAAGCAAAACAATTTTTATTTTCTAGGTGACTTTTTCTATTTTTATGAATGGTGTGCCAAGCCTTTATGACTGCCTTTTTCAAATCTGGATTTCCACCGTCATTAAGGTAGAAGAAAACTGACACCAAGAAACGGCTAGGTCTGTATTTCATTGGGTACCCAAACAGACGTCTTGCAAGAGAGGGGTTGTAATTAATCCCTCCACGTATACCAAGAAGGAGTATATTAGGGAATTCTCCACAATTGTCAATGATAACTCCTTTGTCATAAGCTGGGTCATACCAATTCATATTAGTATCAGTAAGAGACATAAGACTCTGAGACCATCTGAGTTTATCTTGATTTTCAGCAAAGAGTTGGTTCTCGACAAGTGTGATTTGAACCATCTATACAAAAAGGTGCACAACACATGATTGTTCCACTACCCTTCAGAGTCTTGTGATGAATTGAATGGTAGGTGTCCCCGAGTAAAGTAGGCACTAAGTTACCACTTAAAAATATCTGGATGGAATTAAGTTCAACATAGTGGTCGATGTTTGGAAATAGTACAAGACCATAGATGAGTAATGCAAATATAGCTTCAAAGGCACTCATAATATTGGCTTTAGCCAACTCTGTGGCTTTCTCTATCAGGAATTTGGAAGTTAACCCTTTGATTCCTCCTTTGGAAGTGAAGTTGTCTTCAACATCTGAAATCTCCAAATGAAGGGCTTTTGCAATAACTAATTACTTAGGAATTTCCTTTAATCCATTGAAAGGAATCTTGTTTAATACTGGAAAAAGAATCCAATATGAATACTCCTCCAAAGTGGGTGTTAGTTGATATTCTAGAAATTTGAAACAGTGGTAAAGAGGATCATAGAATTATACAAGGTGTCACAACTATGAAAAACACCTGACAAAAAAATAGAAGAGTCTCCACCGAACATTATTTATCCCAAAGAGAGGGAAAGGAAACGATCGAAGAAAACTTGAAGAACAGGAAAAAACAAGGTCATCGCAACCAAATCTTGGATTCGGGAGTCGGTTACGCAAGGGGAAGGTATTAGCACCCCTCACGTTCGTTATACTCAACAGGATCCATGCTTGTTGTCTAACCAAAGAGTGTGTTATCTAAAATCTACTGCTAAACAAAAATGAGAATAAGAGAAAAAGAAAGAGACTCGATAGGACATCGTCGCCCTATGACTACGTATTCCCTCGTGTAATGGGAGAGTCAGAGTCAACGTAGTTCAGAAAACTACGGGTGATAAGGGAAAGGTTGCTTGCCAAGACATCGGCGTCTTGTGCCTACGTATCCTCATCTGGTATGAGAAATCAGAGCAAATGTAGTTCGGGTAATGGCGAAACCACAGGTTGGTTAAGTGTTTTTTATGAGCACGTTAAGTTCCCATTCAAGTAGTTAGGAACGATGCCTGTTTGCGGTAGAACGGAAAAGTAACGTACTCTTTTTTGAAAATCAGTTGAAGAATAAATCCCGAAGGATAAAAATGTTTGAAGTTTGGTTTTAGAGTTTTAGTAAAGTGAATTAGTTTGTTTGAGATTCACGTTGCACTAAAGACTATGACATAGGAGCAATGCGTCGCATATCGCCCAAAGGGTATACACTAAACACTCTAGCCAAGTGAGGAGAAACCCCCCACTCATTATTTCCCGTGTGCTTAAAGCTCGTAGAGTACAACGTTCATCGTATTTATTAGATGAGTTAGCATGTGTTTTGAGATGAGAAGAGAAATGCACTGAAGGTCTAAGGGAAACTCGACCCTAACGTTGTCATGCAAAGTGGTCCTAAAGTCGGGATGCGAAAGGAGATCCTATCCTAATGTTAGCATGAAAAAGATGGACCTAAGGTTGAGGTTAAAAGGGACTAGCCTACTTGTTATCATACTTGGATTGCACTCCTAGTGTCTATCTTACTCTAAATTTAATCAGAATAAGAAACCTAAGGGAACATGGGAAAGGCAAGGCAAAAAGCAAGAAAGCAAGGCAAAAATAACAGCTACAACAGCGCCTCCTGCACAAGACAATAATAAAATCCAACACACAAGCAAGACAGCCTATAACATCACATGTTTCAGCATAAAAGTAGGTGTAAAAAGGCAGGAAGCAAGCAAGCAAGCAAAGACAGCATGCATAATTCAAAACAACCACAACTGTGGAAAGCAGGGCAACAAGCATGTGTGAATGCAATTAATCAAGAGCAAGCAACAATCATGAACAAACATCATGCAAGTATAGACATGCTTCAACAATCAAACATAATTGATCAACAACAATGCATCATTAAGAATCAACAAGATCGTCATGTTTTTCAATTCAAATCAAATGATTGAGTGATCAAACGAACATGCAACAAACAAAATCGGAAGCAAACACACACACACACACATCATAAATCCAGCAAAGCAAATATTCATGATAATCAATTAACATGATCTAATCAAGAAAGGCATGTGAACACTCATCAATCAAGCAACATGAACATGTTAAGCATTCTAACGGAAAACGGAAGTTACGTGTCAAAGAATCGAGATCAAACAATCAAGAATGATGAAACATGTCAAAAACAATCCACATAAATGCATTACATCAATCCATGAAGTTCATATTTGAAAAAGAACTCAAACAAGCAAGAAAATACAATAAAGACACATTCTGCCTCAGTGGTAATCGGTTACCAAAATCAGGTAACCGGTTACCTGTTGAAAAAATGCTTAGAAACGTGAAATTTGTGCATGGTAATCGGTTACCTGCTAGTGGTAACCGGTTACTGCTGAGACAAAAACAGAAAAACAGCTTCCAAAATCAGCTTTCAACACCAAACAACTTATCCAATCACTCACATGAACATATAATCGATTATGCACGAATTTAACACCAAGAATCAATGATCAAACATCATGTAAACACAATCAAACATTGAGATCACAAATCACAAAGATCAAAATCATCAAAATGGATCAAAATGCATCAAAAGCCACGGATCTACATTGCTAAAATTCAAATTTCTTGGCAAATTTCTCCCACGGTAACCGATTACCCATATGTGGTAACCAGTTACCACATTCAAAAAAATGCTCAATTTGGCGCAAAATGGAGGGAATCTTGTATAATCACCTATTTTCACCTGTTCTGAGCCCCGTTAAGCCTCTGAAACTTGCCCTTGGATATCATGAATGTGAGGGTGCCTGAGATAGCCTGTACACCGTCTCCTGAGCTAAAAAGAACCTGCTGAATAAAATAAAATCAACCGCTCGATCTCTGGGCAAACTAAATGTTGGAGACTCCGATGTTTGTTGTTTAAACTCTTGCAACAAAAGGGAATCCTGAGCCACAAAATCACCTTGATCCCATGCCTCAAAAACCAATGCTATGATATGCAGAAATGTGAAATGCAGAGAAACATAAGTAAGTAAATCCAGAAACGATGAGGCAAATTTTGGGGTGCTACAGCTGCCCCTATTCAATCGACTTGAACCTGAAGGGATGATAGCAACGACATTCAAACATTCAAGATGCACAGAGATTGAATACCAAAAGAACCCAAAAATATGCAACTTGCGGGGATGCAAAACAGCGAATACTAACCAAAAGTTGGGATGCGACGCGCTGAGGATAACAATCCAAGATGAACAAAACAATCAACCAAAAGTTGGAACAAAATTGCCAGATACAAACCAAAAGTTGGGATAACAACCAAAGGATACCAACCGAGAGTTAGGATAACAACCAAAGGATACCAACCAAGAGTTGGGATAACAACCTAAGGATACCAACCAAAAGTAATGTTCTGGGGACGAAAATCAATTCAAGAACCTGCAGGGCGTACAATCAACAGACTTACAACCTGAGGGAAAAGACAACTCCACTGGGGACGAAGAGAAGCCTAAACAGACAACTTTGTGTGGAAGGATATCTATCATAAGATAATAACCAAAGGGACACACACCAAAAGATGGGATAAGGGTTACTCCTTGGGGATAAAAACCAAACATTACCAACCAAGAGTTGGAATAACAAAGGCTACCAACCAAAAGTTAGAATCACCGCAATGTCGATCGAAGGTGAACTGATGAGGGATAACATCCTAAAAACAGTGACCTCACTGGGGAGTATAACAATCAAGAGGTATAAACATAAGCTACCAACCAAAAGTTGAAATCACTGGATGAAACAACACCGAACACAAGCTACAAACCAAAAGTTGGAATCCCTTCAAATCTGCAAGGGATAACATCCAGCCCAAAAGCTGAAGAACAAGGCTACTAACCAAAAGTTAGAATCACCAGAACGCCGACCGAAGGTGACTATGAGGGAGAAAGATACCAACCCCAATACTTGAACCAACAGAGGAAGACTACCAATCAAAAATTGGAATCACGTCAACAAAACTTTACCAACCAGAAGTTGGAATCAAGCAAAGACTACCAACCAAGAGTTGGAATTATCAGAATGCTGAACGAAAGCAAACTCACCATAACGAAGAATACCAACCAAAAGTTGGGATGACGTCCCACAAGTAATGAACTACTAACCAAAAGTTGGGATAACACCCAACAACCAATGGATTACCAACCAAAAGTTGGGATCACAATTCCCCCGGGGAATACAAGAGGATTACCATCCACCAATAGACTACCAACCAAAAGTTGGAATAAAACAAAAGTTACCAACCAAAAGTTGGGATAACACCCACGAAATGAAGGTTACCAACCAAGAGTTGGAATAATATCAACAAAACTTTACCAACCAAAAGTTGGAATGAAGCAAAGGCTACCGACCAAAAGTTGGGGTAACACCCGAGAAATGAAGACTACCAGCCAAAATTTGGAATAACATCCATAAAAATTCACAAACGAAGTTAAGGGTTATCAACCAAGAGTTGGGATGACACACTCGGAATAGGCAGGAAATTGAATCAACCGACTCACAACCTAAAAAGCAAGCTCCAACGGGAAAAGAGAAGTTTAACCAAACGACTCTGTCGGGGAAAAAGATGTTTAAACAAATGATTCAGTTGAGGAAAGAGAAGTTTAAACAAATGACTCTGCTGGGGAGAAACCAATAAGATGAACAACCAAAAGATCCACCCTGATGAGGATAACGCGAAAATCTCCTAAATAAAACCATCATCTGCCGAAGAGATAACTGGCACCAAAGGTATCAAACTTGGCTTATGCTTTAGATGCATATGTTTGAAAATGGCGTAATGCTCCATACGAAATGGAAATGCTACGCATCTGGAAGGATGCTATGCAAAATGAAAATGCAAAGGAACACAACCCGGAGGAATGCTGAGAAGACCAGCAAACCAACCCTGTTGAAGAATACGCCCTGGATGACCTTCTTGAAAAACTTCACCCTGTTGAGGAATACCCCCTGGATGGCTCTCCTAAAAGCTTCACCCTGTTGGGGAAAACACCAAAACTCCACTTAGTGGGGAATCAAGAATAACACTGAAAAATCCAACCTGGTGGGGATAACAAGCTCCTGCTGAAAGTTCCACTCAACTTGGAATACAAGAATAATAATCCGCCATGTTGGGGATATACAAGTAACAATTTGCCCTGCTTGGGATATCAGAGACCTCTACTAAAGATTCCATCCTAACGAAGAGATGAAAGCATGTTAATGATTCCCCTCCACAGGGAATGTAATGAACATCTACAGACAACTCCACTCTACTGAGGAATAAACGAGCTCTGCTTAAAAATCTGCCCTAAGGAAAATGAGAATACCATCGTTGGGAGTTCATCCTGAAAATTGACCCTGAAAGATGGCAATGACCATTGGACTTTGCTGGAGATACCAATCTGCCATTGATGTACATGTCGAGGGATTCAGTACTAAACTCTGCTTGGGGAAGAAGTTCCATGAATACTGATCTTGCTGGCGAGAAACTTCCAGAACATCGACTCTGTTGGAAAGCAATACCGAGTTGACATCCACCCTGCCGCTGAGGGAATATCCTTCAACCTTACTCTGTTGGGAATATGCTGAGAATAAATCCACCCTACTGGGGATTAGCCTTTATGGGGAGACAGAAAAGATGCTCTGCTGGAGTTATGATATACACCTCTGCTGGTGACACCACTTCTGCTTCGATAACAAGATTCTGTGGGAAAGACAAAATCTCTGCTGTGGGGAAACAAAAATCTTTGTTGAACAAACGCCTAACTGCATTTTATCTGAAGTAGTCAACCTTGGAACACTCGCAGGGTAGTACAAATCCACTTCGGCTGGGAAATACAACTATGAATTCTTGCTAGGGAAGGAATAATTCACCATGCATTACTGTTAAAACTTCACCGTTAGAGAGAAAAGTTCTACTAGGGAGAGGACCATGCCATCCTGCAACAAACAAGAAACAATAGGATGCCCCATGTATGAAATGACTACCTAGGTTACTGTCACTACTTCGAAAAAAGAAAGCCGACAATGACTAACAGAGTAGCTACCTATCGTTATTTATCCCAAAGAGAGGGAAAGAAAACGATCGGAAAAACTTGACAAAAACGGGAAAAGACGAGGTCATCGCAACTAAGTCCTAGGTTCGGGAGTCGGTTACGCAAGGGGAAGGTATGAGCACCCCCTCACGTCCGTCGTACTCGAAAGGATCCACGCATGTGTTGTCTATCTAAAAGGGTGTGTAAACTATCTATGCTAAAGGCTCATGGACAAAAGAAAAAGAAAAGGACTGACTCGGAAGAGCATCGCCGCTCTGTGCCTACGTACTCCCTCGTGCAATGGGAAAGTCAGAGTCAACATAGTTCGCCTAACTACGGCTAAAGAAAGGGGGGAAAGTTGCTCGCCAAGAAATTGCATCTTGTGCCTACGTACTTTCATCTGGTATGAAAGATCAGAGCAAACGTAGTTCGGGCTTACGAGAACATAGGCTGTTCAAAAGTTTTACCCGAGTAGGGTTAACAGATAGTTCTAGCAGTTGGTGTATGCAGCTCGACCACTTGAGACTTAGGCGTTACCGTTTGCGATAGGACTGAAAGTTAACGAAACTCTTGCTTATGAAAAAGGTTTTCCTGATTAAGATCCCAAAGGATAAGAAGGTTTGAAGTGTTTTTGTGTTTTTTAAAGAAGAAGTGTTTTGAGTTAGAGTGTTCATAATGTATGTTGTAACAAAGTCTAAAACCTAGAATCGAATACGTCGCATATCGTCCTAAGGACGTATACTAAACACTCTAGGAAATTGAGAGGTAACCACTCAATCACCATTTCCCAAGTACAAGGCTCATGGCACAACACTCATTATACTTATTAAGTGAATTGAAGTTATTTTGAAGATGAGAAGAGAAAGGGGACAAACTAAGGGGGACTAGACCAAACCCTAAAAGTTGTCATGCAAAGTGCACCTAAAGTTGAGTTTGAAAGGCAACTACCTAATGTTATCATGCATGGTTAGAACCCTAATGTCTATCATAACCTTTCTTGAACAAGAGAGGTTAGAAATCCTAAGGGAAGGAAGACAAAGGAAGAAGAAAGAAACATGCATAAGAATGCAAACATGAAATGCAAACATGGAAGGCAAGGATGCAATGCAAGTGAGGGAGGAAATATGTGTGGGGCTGGAGCCTCCACAAGCTCATATCAACCTCAAGCCATAGTATGAAGATGCCAAGAGAAAAAGGAGAGAGATGCATCAAAAACAAGTAACAAAAACAATGAGAAAAAGTCCTCATGGATTCATTACTTTAGGTAAGCTTCAAGTTCCTCCTAAGGAGGGACCAAGCAACCTTAAGTAGTATTCCAAAGTCATAGGACATAATAGGGGATGAGGAGAGAATGCACAAATGCAAAAGCAAACACATCAAAAGAGAAAGCACACATACAAGTCAACACTTAAGTCACATAAGCAAAAAACAATCACACAATGTAGACATGAAATGGAAAAGGCACGAAAAATAGAAAACAGCCCCTAAAAATACCAAATAAAATCTCATTGGACCCCCAAGGTGTTAGGAACTAGGGGTTCAAATTAGAGATCAAAACTTAAAGCCAAGCTACCTCAACTGAAGGCAAACACACAAGGTGTGCCCTAAACTAGGGCAAAAGGAAGGGTTCACAAAACCAAACCAAAACACTAAGCAAGACTTGATAAAAAACAGAAATAAAAATATGCAAAAATCATTCAACATGTTAATGCAATGCTCAAAAATTTTCATGCAAAAATAAGGAGTTTACACCTAGAAATAAAATCAAGAAAGAACAATGCTACAATTTAATTCAAATAAAACATCCCCAATTAAAATAATTCATTTTTAAAATGAAAAATAAAATAAAAAAATAAAACAAAAGTCAAAGTGTCTAAAAACATTTTTTGTGAATTTAAATAATTGGGGAATTAATTATAAGAAATTAAATTGTAACATGAAAATAAAACAAAAAAAAGAAATGAAAATAAAATAGAATAACAAGGCTGGGGTGTGAAAAGCAAGCGAGGTCAGTTGAAAACGTTGGACTGGGCCAAAGGGGGGGGGGGCTGAATAGCAAAGCGTGTAAAAGACCCACAAAACAAATTCCAAAATGAAAAAACTTGGGCACTCACGTGGTGTGAGTCAAATGCAGTCCACCATGAGGACTCATCCTTGGACGTTGGATCAAACGGTCAACAATCAAGTGGTTCAAATCAGGACAGCACATTAATGAGTTTTTAAAAGGAATTGGGTGTTACACGGTCAAACATACCCCATCGTGGGTCTTAATCAAATGGTCCAAAAATTAAAAACAAAGATCACACGGTTGTGGTATCATCTTCAATAATGGAAAGTCAGCAAAAACCAGCCCGCCAGAGCAAACGCTCCAGTCATCTTCTTCATGTATTCCGGTCGCCGTGCACCACCACCACCAACAAGCAAAACTCAAAACTTCACCGTTTCTCATGAATCTTATACCAAAATCACGCTAGAGATCACAAGGATCTCAAATCTGCCCTTAGAATTCACATACCACGCATAAATTTTCAAAACCGAAAGCAACAAGGTAAAGCATCAAAACCCAAAGTTCAAGGAAACTCAATAAAATCTGCCCAGAAATTATCTATGTCTTGTGTAGACCACAAATCAAGTATTAGCTAAGCTTAAAGCCACATGGAATGTCCAAACCGAACCAAACAAAATTCAAGTCATCAATAAAAGTTGTCACCAAACAAAACAAGACATAGCCAAAAACGATCCATACAACTTGTAGATTACAAACCAACAAAAATGGCACAGAATGGCATCATGAAATGGGAGAAATTTTGAAAGGTAGCTTACCTAGTGGAGAGCCTCCACTAGGCCTTGAAACTATGCTGAAGCTTGATGAAAAGTGCTCAGAATCACTCCATGAACGTCAATAGAGGTGTTTAAATGCTCAATTTGGTCTGGAAATGGATGAATCTCAGAACTCGAATTCCACCTTACTCTCACTTTTTCTTCAAGTGTTCTTGCTCCTCTTGCACGAAAATGACCTAATTCTGATCCAATCTTCATCTGGGATATTTATATGTTGGGTTTAGGATCAAATGGGGCTCCAATTAAAGCCATATAACCTAATTCACAAATTCCATTTTCCTCACTTTTTCACATGGCCATACGCCTGTTTTTCCACTACAACAACTTGGTTTTTAATTCAAATCCACTCCAAATCATCTGAGTTAATCAAAGGGCTAAGATTTGAGGCTTGATTTTGATCCTATGATTGATTTCCATTTTGTTACTTCAAGAGGAAGAAACCATGAAAATGGCCAATTTTGAGACCCCAAATTTCCAATGTGAATATGGAAATGTCTTTGAATCATTATTTGCAATTAGAAAATGCACAAACTTGCCTTGAAAAAGATCAAAATCAATTAATTCTCAATTTCTCAATTTAAGCCTCCTTTATGAAAAATTCAAACCTCAATTCTTCAATCCAAGCCCCTACCATGACAAGAGATGATTTGGTAATGCAAATGGCCCCATTTGGAGAAAGTTTCATGTTGAAAAGATTTCCATTTGAAGTACTTAAGTTGGTGAAATGGACCTATAATTTTATGACCTGTAATCTTACTTTCCCAAAATACCCCTCGACTTGTAACCCTCATAACTTGAGTTCTACAAATCAGATGAAAGACTTCTAGTACAATTTGGAAAGCTAAGATCAAGAACTACAACTTTCATGCTGGAAAAAGGTTGGGTAGAAACATCCTTCTAGGTCAAAAATGGCTTGGAAGTTGGTTGACTTTTGTTGACCAAAATCACATCCCTTTGATGACCTGTAACTTGTCTGGATCATAACTTGACTTCTATAAATCCAATCAAGGACTTATAGTACTCAAATTAAAGCTAGGATCATGCTCTACAAGTTACATGTTGGCCAAAAATTGAGATGAGAATTGTATCTTGAGGTAGGTGGTCTTGAAGCCAGGCACTAAATAGGGGATTTTACCCTGTGAACCCTAATTTAGTAACTTCTCACACACTTAACCCTTGATGAATTGAACTTGAAATGATGTCTCATATGTCTTAACACAACATCCCATGACCATAGAGACTTTGGATTGGGTTTTAATCTCCTTCAATTGCACAGTTGATTGAGAATTTGCCATATGAGAACCCTAATTGCAACACTTTTGACTAGGGCTTGTTCCACTTCACACAACAACTTGAATAAGTTTCATAATGACCCTCAAGGAACTCAATGAGCTCCCTCAACATCTCATACCCATAATCATGCATTCACCATCTCCTGATGCTCTTCAGTTGGCCTCCAATTTAGGAGCTGACCCACACACATCCATCTGTTCTTTCATAAGACCATGACCACTTCAAGATGTCCTGATGACCATTCAAACTTGAGTAACAACCCTTGCTTAGGTTCAATGCCCTAAGAAGACCTATCTTGTTATGCACAATCTCTTGATCCCCTGTAAAATGAAGTATGTTATGCAATGCAAATGCTAGAACAAAATGAAATGAAACATAAACCAAGTTAAGAAAAGGTTGAGCAAATTTTGGGGTGCAACAGCTGCCCCTATTCAAACGACTTGGACCTGAAGGCATAAAAAGCAAACGACTTTCACGCAATCAAGGTAAAAGACGATTGAATATCAAAAAAACCCGGAAATTTGCCAACTGCAGAAAATCCGAATAGCAGTACTGATCTCAAAGCCACCCTGTTGGGGAAAGAGAATACAAACGTCAAAAGCGGCGCCATGGTCTGGATACCATATTGGCAAAAGGTAACAATCCAAAATACCAGAGTCTAGGTACTCCATAGAAAACGAAGCCTGAATGCTTGAAGTAAATAGAGCATGAATGCTCAAAAACACAAATTGGAGCCTGGATGCTCAATAAACGGAGCCTGACTGCTCGGTAATAAACCTGAGTTTGGATACCCGGTTAATAAATCTGAGTCTGGATACTCAATAACCTGAGCCTGGGTGCTCGATACCTGGAGCTTGGATGCTCGACGTAAATAACCTGAGTCTGGATACTCGGTTAATAAATCTGAGTCTGGATACTCAATAACCTGAGCCTGGATGCTCAATAACCGGAGCCTGGATGCTCGATAATAAATCTGAGTTTGAATACTTAAAACCTGAGCCTGGATGCTCTATGCAAATAACCTGAGTCTGGATACTCGGTTAATAAAGCTGAGTCTGGATACTCAATAACCTGAGCCTGGATGCTCAATAACCGGAGCCTGGATGTTCGATAATAAATCTGAGTCTGAATACTCAAAACCTGAGCCTAGTTGCTCAATGCAATCTGAGCCTGAATGCTCGATGCAAATAACCTGAGTCTGGATACTCGGTTAATAAAGATGAGTCTGGATACTTAATAACCTGAGCCTGGATGCTCAATAACCGGAGCCTGGATGCTCGATAATAAATCTGAGTCTGAATACTCAAAACCTGAACCTGGATGCTCAATACAATCTGAGCCTGAATGCTCAATGCAAAAGAAATATATTCATCAGGATCTGGATATCCTACGAGTTCAAGTCAAACGACGTTGTTGGGAAACAATATTAGTTGTGGTCTGGATACCACATAGGCTGAGAAAACATTACGTGCCAAGGTCTGGATACCACACGACGATAGGAGATAACAACAATTACTGTGACCTAGATATCATGGAGCATCAGAGAAACTACCATGGTCTGGATACCATAACTGCCTTTACCGAAGTCTGGATACTCAACGGAGAAAGCATAATAACACGAGCATAAGCCATGGTCTGGATACCATAAGGCAAAAAATAACACGAATACACTTGCTGTGATCTAGACATCACAAGGGGAATTTGACCGGAATCCGGATACTCAACGGATCAAGAGAAAATACCTGTTGGAAATTCACCAGAGTCTGGATACTCAACGGAACTGAACGGAGTCTGGATACTCGACGGGAAAAGGGAAACCTCATTAACTAGGAATGGACCGGAGTCTGGATACTCAACGGGAAAAGGAGATCATCACCATACTTATCATGATCCACTCATATCTGAAGATACTGTTGGAGAATAACATGAGCCAGGGTCTGGATACCACGCGGATTAAGAGAAATCTCATGGTCTGGATACCAAAGGAGAAGATCAAACCTCCAAAGATACACCTGAAACAAAGAGATAACAACCTGGTCTATGTTTCACATGCAAATGTTTGAAAATGGCGTAATGCTCCATACGAAATGGAAATGCTACGCGTTTGGGTGGATGCTATGCACACATGCAGATGCATCGGAACTGAAACATCAAAGTAAATGCTAGAGAAGCAGAAACCGTCCTGTCAGGAACAACAAACAACCCTGCAGGGAAAAGCTTACCCATGCCAATAACAATTGGACTTACACCAAAAATTCCTCGAAAGGCTCACCTACCGGGGATAAAGTTCATACAAGAACAGAAAATCCAAAACTCAACTTAGGACGCAGATCACCACTTGCTGAGGAAAAATCCAGACTGGCTCTCCGGAACACAACTTCTGAGGAACAGATAACTCACCGAGTACTTAAAACATCCAGGCTAAATAGCCTATTTTACCTGATAGAGAACAACAATGCCCTGAACGACCTTCCAAGACGCAACTATCTTGGGGAGCAAAGACCTAATTGCCAGAGGCTTCAGTCTGCACTACTAGGAACTGAGTTCCTACCATCTAACTGAATGAGAGGGAGAAATGTCAAGCCACGGTTGGGGAAAACTTGGCACCTACTCCATGGGGATACGCCCGAATCTTGACTCGCTGGGGAGTAAACACATACTCGTACTCTGCGGAGGATGAAAAGCGCACTGGCAAACTTCCAGGGACACGCTAAACACTGTATACAACTCTACTGGGATAGAGATGCCACCTTAACTGCTGGAGAAACACACTATTTGGGGAACAAATGAATCTACCCATATTCATAAAACCTTGCCCCAAGGGTAACAACCCTGCAAAAGACAAACAGACAAGACGTCTTATACAACAAGATTATTTTGGTCATCGTTCGTGACATTGTTCAATTAATATCAAAGTTTTAGCAATTATTGCCCAAGGCCTGCAAGTTTATGTATGCAAGTTCATTAAAACATCGGGCGTTTTTCATAAACAAAACAATAAAAGCATAAAACAAAGCACACAAACAAGCACTGAATAGTATATGTTTATTGATAATCGGCCTGTGAATAGGCAAAGTTTTACAACAGATGCAACTCCTGAAAAGAGGAAGCTGCGCAAAACTACAAGCAAGCATAAAAGCAAATACAAAAGTGTACATTTTAAAAAGTACAGCAATGTCGGCAATGTGGCGCAGACAAACACCATGAGCTGATTCCTCTATGACTCGCTTGACCCTGACGCTTTCCCAACGCTTCGTCTTCAGAAGAGATTGACTTGGATAAACGGCCCTCAGGTTCCCCTAATCCACTAAGCAATGAAGTTCATACGCAGACTGCATTCATTTGTTTTTTGTAATACCCCAAATTTTGCCCTAAGATTTGTCGTCGCATTTCATTGCATTTAATCAATTACTAACAAATTTGTGTAGTCGTTTGACTTTTTGCAGGTAAATATCATATGGCATGTATTTTTTTCTAAAAAGTAAAAATGGCCCAATTGGCAAGAGGACATGTGTAAGGAGTTGTGAGTGTGAGAGGTTGAGAGTTCGAATCTCACCTTTGTCACTTTTATTATTTTTACTCTAAATTTTTCTATCTTTCATTAAAAAATAACAAAAATAGTTTTTTATTATTATTTTCGTATTTTAATTAAATCATTTTTTAAAATATTATTTTTTTCACTTTTTTCTAAATTATTCATAAAAATATCCAAAAAATCATAAAATAAAAAATATTGAGAAAAATTTTGTTCTTTTTTATAATATTTTTGATTTTAGGAATCAATAGGATTATTAGTTTTTATTTTAAGTTTATTTTAATTATTTTAAATTATTTAAATTTTATTTTTTCTTAACTAATTATTTAGTTTGGGCTTTAAAGTGGGCTTTAGGGACATTATTGACAATTTGGTGTTAACCCTAATTTGTTCCCTATATATACATGTGTTGCCTTGTTGAAAAGGGGGTCAGAAGGTTTTCTTCAGAAAAGAGGGGTCAGAAGGTTTTCTTCAGAAAAGAGGAGAGAGAAAGGGAGAAACAAAGGAGATCCCCAGAGAAGAAAGGTGGTCGTTCCCACAACTCGTCAGAGGGATTGGAGCTCTCCAGTGTTCCCTTATTCAAACCTTTTTCACATTTACCGAAGCAAACCTCCGCTTCGTAGGTTAAATTACTAAACCTTTTGTCTTTTCATGTTTATGTGCATATTTTGCCATGTTAATGTGTTTAGGTCCGTTAAATTACCAAACCTTTTGCTTTTTCATGTTTATGTGCATATTTTGCCATGTTAATCTCCATGTGTGTTTAGGTCCCTAGCTTTTAATATCAAAACCCTTTTTTAACAAAACTTTTTTTTAAAATCAAAACCCTTTTTTTATTTATTATTAAAACCTTTTTTTTAGTAAGACCTTTTTTAAAAACTGAAAAGCCTTTTCCCAAAAAAAAAACTGAAAAACCTTTTCCCAAAAAAAACTGAAAAGCCTTTTCCCAAAAAACTGAAAAAGCCTTTTTTTGGGATGAAAAGCCTTTTTTGTTCTAAAAAAACTGAAAAGACTTTTCCCCCCAAAACTTTTTTTTTATAATTTAAACTTAATTTTTTTTATAATTTTAACTTAAATATTTTTTATAAAAAAATTAAAACCTTTTTTTTATAATTAAAATATTAAAAAATTAAAACCTTTTTTTTTATAATTAAAATATTAAAAAATTAAAACCTTTTCGTAAAGAACTCCTGATGTTTGATGTTTGTCGTGTCATTTTATGTACCCTTTTATTACTTTTCTTTCTTTTGGCATTTCATGTGCATGCTCGAGGTTGAGATGTGCTTGTGGTGGCCACAACCCCACACTATTTTCCTCCCTCACTTCATTCTAAGTGTCATTACATATTTTCATATTCTTCATGTTTTCAGAAATGTTTCTTTGTTTCTTTATACCCTCTGGCTTTATTACTTTTCTTATTTTTGTACCTTAATTATTCCTCCATATAATGATTTGTCATATTTTCACATTTTTTTTTACAGTTTTATCCTTCCGAAGGATTAGGTCCAGCCTTTTGGCCGCCGAGTCAATAGCCTTACCCCTTTAATGGATCAAACCCTGTTTAGCCTAGGTGTCCCGCCGTGGGCAAAATTGCTTTTATCCTAGTGTTAGGCCAAAAGAGTCGCCGTACTCTGTTTTAAGGTTTTCCGCCGCGGAATCCCTAACCTAACCCTAATGCACTTAACAATTTATAACATAGAGATCGGAGTTTAAGACTCCATGTAAGCGTGTCCTTAAGATGCGTTTATTCCCCTTGAGACCTTGACCACAGTCGAGTGTTCTTTAACCTCCCTTGAGAGGGGAACTACAATTACTCTGATTCCATTCCCGTAAGGATATGTAGGCACAAGATGCGATGTCTTGCCGAGTAAACTTAGAATTAACCCCTTAGGTCTTTTAAACCCTTAATCCTTTGTACATACCCTTAAAGCAAAAAAATGAAACAAATAAAAAAATAAACAAAAGGTTCCCGTAGAGTACTACGGAAGTTTAGGGTGCTAATACCTTCCCTAAATTTAACCAACCCCCGAACCTTAGATCTCTCCCTTTTAGGGTTTTCCTTTCTTTAACCTTTCCTTCGGATAAATCAAAGACCGGTTGTAAATGAATTAAGATTCAAGTTAATCAATAGCTTGACATCCAAATTTCACCGCAACAGAAAATGGCGACTTCACTGGGGAGTCCTAACTTTTGAGGGTTATCCCCATTTTGTTTATTTTTCATTATATATTTGTTTCATTAATATTTTTGCTCACTTGTATATATATTGTTCAGGGGTACCTTGCTTGGGAATTACTGTGTTGTGAGATAAGTCCTACACCCGGACTTGAGTGACATTATTATAATATGGCGATATATTCGACGAGGCTTATAGGGAGTGAGTCCCGACTAAGCTAAATCGAGAATCACCGCTCAGTTGAGACCCTTTTGAAAATGGTTCAGTTGATCGAGTGTAGTCATGAAAACTTTTACCATTATCAATTGGAGTCTGTGATACTGGGAACCGTAGTACCTTTACACCATCTTGGCCTTATCTAGGACGTAGTGCGGGAACTATGTGGGAGTAGTCCTACAATGGTTGCTACACAATACTACACTCGAACGAGGTTCTCTTGAGAATATTATCGACCCTTGAGTCAGTCGAGAAGTTGATAATATCCAAAAGATGGGCTGATGACTTTGGGCACTTTTTAGAACCCTTGTTCTGCAGGTACAATTAATCTATAGTACACACCACTTTGGGAAGGGTAGACCTTGACTCCATTCATTGTTCCTCTAACTTAGGACCTTTTGTTTGCTTATGTGTATTTGTGCTTCGCATCCATAAAGCATCATATCATTTCTAGTTTCAAGGAATTCAAAAGTCCTTTGCAAATTCAAGAAGTCCTATATTTTAAAGTCTAAAATTTTTCCCACTTTCCTAAAAGGTAATGTTTGCAATCGACCGTTGAAATTCTTGAGACCATTGCATGGCATTATCATCACATTTTTGCATTGCATTTGTCCCCTGGTTTCTCCTTCTTGGTCCTATCGTCTTCTAGTGTACCTTTGAGTCGTCAAGCTGATTCCTCGACACAGATATCAGACCAGAAACGGAACAGGAGTCACTTTGATCCTATTCCCATGACTTACACAGAGCTGTATCCTGACTTAGTTCGAAAAGGGCTGATCACTACAAAGGCTTTACCACCTCCTCTTAATCCTCCAGTTGGATTTAGGGCTGATCTAAAGTGTGCTTTTCATGAGTGTGCCTTAGGCCACGACTTGGAGCATTGTTTTGCATTGAAAGCTAGGGTGCGTGAACTGATTAGAGCCGGAATACTTGATTTTACGGATAGTTGTCCGAGCGTCCAGACAGATCCCTTGCCAACACATCAGAATTGAAGCTTTGTCATTGGGCTTTTTTTTTCTCGTTGTTTGCATTTTCCTTATTTTGTTTAAGTTGTTTGCTTTTAATTATGTTTGTACTTTCATTAATGAAATAAGCATTGCGACTTTTGATTCAATTCATTTCCGTCCATTTATTTGCATCTTTATGCTTTATTTTTCAAATGTTTACTTCTTGTCCAAAATTTTGATATGCTAAGATCGGAGGGAGGATGACAAAAACGTTATACCCATAATTGCTGTCAGTATGTTTTCAATCAAACCTTGTTGACGATGTAAGGCATTGTTTCAATTCCCAAACACTGGAGAAATAAGGAAGTTAATCCCTCGTTACCCCCTTCGATCCTAGAAGTTGGAGTTCCTTTCGTTACAAAAAACCCACAATTTTAACCTTGGGATGGGTAGTTCTCAGTTAACTTGGTTGTGTGTTCATACGATACACCTTTCATTAACAAATTTTCCTTCGCACACGTCAAACAAGTGTCGAAGATGTTTTCTAATCAAAAGGTCGATGATGGTTCACCGTAATCATTAAAATCAAACAGTCACTTTCCTTCACAAAAAAAAAATCAAAAGAAGCGCGCTAAGTCAAAACCTATGAAGGAGACTTAGGCAAAACTGGGGCATCCCGCTGACTGTAAACTCTAAAATAAACAATTCAGGCAAAATTTAGGGATAATACAAAGAGATTTTTAAATCCTTATCTTGAAAATCCTCAATGTCAAAACGACCACATGTTATAAGGAAGTAGTGACTGCCTTTCCACAAGTCCCTTGACTTTGAACCATCATTGCTACCATCAGTGCAATCCCTAACTTATGGGAACCTGAATGCATAACATGAGTTAACTGAGTGTAGGACTGGAGATCATCACGTAGATTGGGTGGGTACAAATAAATTTTGAGCCTTTATCTTTTGTTTCATAAACCGTGAACCAGGCCACGTTACAACCCTCAAAAGACCTAACTGAAACAGGGTTATTTTGAAAGTATACTACAACAAGGTTGTGTAACCTGACTCCAAAAGATCCTTGCGAATCATTTATTTTGGCAATACACTTTTATTTTAAACTTTGAGTGTCTTGAACCGCCTTGTTCTGACTAACGACTCATGTATTTTCCATCTTTCAAAAATAATTTTTCAAAAATCGCATGAACTTTGCATTACCATGTTTGTATGAATATTTTTGTTTGCAAATTGGCTTTCCTCTAAGGAATTTTCAAACAATGAGAAACTTGGTCAAGTGATCTTATCAGGGGCAAGTTCCTTTTACATCCTGTCAAAGAATTAGTTCAAGATTTGTTCAAGGCAATATCTTCTCAGATTTGGTTTATCCAGAGAATTGTTCAAGACCCAGACTGGGGCAAGCCCTCCGAGGATACAGCAAAACAGTCGATTCCATGAATTAGACAGCTGAAGCAATTATCAGTTTATTTGACCTGGGGAAGTTTACTTGCATAATCCCTAAGCAGTTATTCATCATTCCTACAGTGACTATCAACTTGATACAGTTTAACAGAATGACAGTGATCTCCGTGTTGAGGAATCAGTCCTCCAGTTTTGTCATCTCACCGAAAGAGTCGAGCCTTATCGTCGATGTCTGCATTTGCATTTGATCATATCTCATAGCATAATTCCTATACATGTGCATATCTTGGGTGCTTTATTCCCCATTTACATTTCTATCTTGGGTGCTTTACTCCCCATTTACATTTTTATCTTGGGTGCTTTACTCCCCATTTACATTTTTATCTTGGGTGCTTTACTCCCCATTTACATTTCTATCCTGGGTGCTTTACTCCCCATTTACATGTCTATCTTGGGTGCTTTACTCCCCACTTACCTTCTATCCTTGGGTGTTTTATCCCTCATGTACCTTTATCCCGGGTGTTTTATTCCCCGTTTACCAGATATTCCTGGGTTTACCTAACATCATGGTGTTTTACCCCCATTTACTTTTTTTTTCCTCCCTGAGGTCGTGTTTTACTCGCGTCTTACCTTGTGGGCAAAATTTATTTACTTGGCATCATGGGTGTTTTATCCCCATTTGCGTTTTTCTCCTGAGCTTGTGTTTTACCCGCGTCTTACCTTGCAGACAATTTCTAATTTACTTGGCACCTATCAACAATTCCGTGTCGTGTCTACCCGACGTTCTTCCAGATATGACATGTCTTCTTCCCTAGTGCAATTCCTCGGTGGGTCGTCCCCTGTGACGTTGTTTCGTCTGTATCCGTGCATTTTTCATTTTCATCATACGCATCATATCAGATTCATATTATATTTAGCATTATAGTTCGTTTTGTTTTGTCCATATCATTGCATAGCACTGCGTCTAAAGGCAAAATTTTCGGTTATCGGTATTTAAATCCCTCCACCACGATTTCTCGAGTCTCCGTTGCTCGAATCACCCGGTGAAGTTATTTAAATAGGGGCAACTGTAATACCCCAAATTTTGCCCTAAGATTTGTCGTCGCATTTCATTGCATTTAATCAATTACTAACAAATTTGTGTAGTCGTTTGACTTTTTGCAGGTAAATATCATATGGCATGTATTTTTTTCTAAAAAGTAAAAATGGCCCAATTGGCAAGAGGACATGTGTAAGGAGTTGTGAGTGTGAGAGGTTGAGAGTTCGAATCTCACCTTTGTCACTTTTATTATTTTTACTAAATTTTTCTATCTTTCATTAAAAAATAACAAAAATAGTTTTTTATTATTATTTAATTATTATTTTCGTATTTTAATTAAATCATTTTTTAAAATATTATTTTTTTCACTTTTTTCTAAATTATTCATAAAAATATCCAAAAAATCATAAAATAAAAAATATTGAGAAAAATTTTGTTCTTTTTTATAATATTTTTGATTTTAGGAATCAATAGGATTATTAGTTTTTATTTTAAGTTTATTTTAATTATTTTAAATTATTTAAATTTTATTTTTTCTTAACTAATTATTTAGTTTGGGCTTTAAAATGGGCTTTAGGGACATTATTGACAATTTGGTGTTAACCCTAATTTGTTCCCTATATATACATGTGTTGCCTTGTTGAAAAGGGGGTCAGAAGGTTTTCTTCAGAAAAGAGGGGTCAGAAGGTTTTCTTCAGAAAAGAGGAGAGAGAAAAGGAGAAACAAAGGAGATCCCCAGAGAAGAAAGGCGGTCGTTCCCACAACTCGTCAGAGGGATTGGAGCTCTCCAGTGTTCCCTTATTCAAACCTTTTTCACATTTACCGAAGCAAACCTCCGCTTCGTAGGTTAAATTACTAAACCTTTTGCCTTTTCATGTTTATGTGCATATTTTGCCATGTTAATGTGTTTAGGTCCGTTAAATTACCAAACCTTTTGCTTTTTCATGTTTATGTGCATATTTTGCCATGTTAATCTCCATGTGTGTTTAGGTCCCTAGCTTTTAATATCAAAACCCTTTTTTAACAAAACCTTTTTTTAAAATCAAAACCCTTTTTTTATTTATTATTAAAACCTTTTTTTTAGTAAGACCTTTTTTAAAAACTGAAAAGCCTTTTCCCAAAAAAAAAACTGAAAAGCCTTTTCCCAAAAAAAACTGAAAAGCCTTTTCCCAAAAAACTGAAAAAGCCTTTTTTTGGGATGAAAAGCCTTTTTTGTTCTAAAAAAAACTGAAAAGACTTTTCCCCCAAAAACTTTTTTTTTTATAATTTAAACTTAATTTTTTTAATAATTTTAACTTAAATATTTTTTATAAAAAAATTAAAACCTTTTTTTTTATAATTAAAATATTAAAAAATTAAAACCTTTTTTTTATAATTAAAATATTAAAAAATTAAAACCTTTTCGTAAAGAACTCCTGATGTTTGATGTTTGTCATGTCATTTTATGTACCCTTTTATTACTTTTCTTTCTTTTGGCATTTCATGTGCATGCTCGAGGTTGAGATGTGCTTGTGGTGGCCACAACCCCACACTATTTTCCTCCCTCACTTCATTCTAAGTGTCATTACATATTTTCATATTCTTCATGTTTTCAGAAATGTTTCTTTGTTTCTTTATACCCTCTGCCTTTATTACTTTTCTTATTTCTGTACCTTAATTATTCCTCCATATAATGATTTGTCATATTTTCACATTTTTTTTACAGTTTTATCCTTCCGAAGGATTAGGTCCAGCCTTTTGGCCGCCGAGTCAATAGCCTTACCCCTTTAATGGATCAAACCCTGTTTAGCCTAGGTGTCCCGCCGTGGGCAAAATTGCTTTTATCCTAGTGTTAGGCCAAAAGAGTCGTCGTACTCTGTTTTAAGGTTTTCCGCCGCGGAATCCCTAACCTAACCCTAATGCACTTAACAATTTATAACATAGAGATCGGAGTTTAAGACTCCATGTAAGCGTGTCCTTAAGATGCGTTTATTCCCCTTGAGACCTTGACCACAGTCGAGTGTTCTTTAACCTCTCTTGAGAGGGGAACTACAGTTACTCTGATTCCATTCCCGTAAGGATATGTAGGCACAAGATGCGATGTCTTGCCGAGTAAACTTAGAATTAACCCCTTAGGTCTTTTAAACCCTTAATCCTTTGTACATACCCTTAAAGAAAAAAAATGAAACAAATAAAAAAATAAACAAAAGGTTCCCGTAGAGTACTACGGAAGTTTAGGGTGCTAATACCTTCCCTAAATTTAACCAACCCCCGAACCTTAGATCTCTCCCTTTTAGGTTTTTCCTTTCTTTAACCTTTCCTTCGGATAAATCAAAGACCGGTTGTAAATGAATTAAGATTCAAGTTAATCAATAGCTTGACATCCAAATTTCACCACAACACTTTTCAATCCCTAACTTTTGCCTGAACCGCCCTTTCGGGTTTTTGATTCACCGGGATACCCATTTTTGCCAAAGTCGCCTTTTCAGGTTTTCGACTTTGCGGGTTTACATCTTTTTTAATTTTATCCCTAATTTTTACCCGAACCTCTTTTCCTTTTTTATGGTTCGCCGGGAAGCCCCATTTTTGCCTGGACTTTTCTTTTTGTGTCCAGCGGGTCTCTTTTAAGCAAAGTATTTTTTAACTGCGTCTGCATTCACAGGGGATGCGAAATCCTCACCGTCCATGGTGGATAGTACTAAGGCTCCTCCAGAGAAAACCTTTCTTACAACAAATGGACCTTAATAGTTGGGAGTCCACTTGCCCCTGTGATCTGACTGTGGTAGGAGAATCTTTTTTAGCACAAGATCGCCCGTCTGAAAGCTTCGAGGGTGCACCTTCTTATCATAAGCTTTCTTCATTCGGCTCTGGTACAAACGACCATATGCAATTGATGCTAGTCTCTTTTCGTCCATCAAACTAAGTTGATTCAATCTATTCTTGATCCATTCTGCCTCATCAAGTTTTACGTCAACCAAAACCCTTAAAGAAGGAATCTCAACTTCTAGCCGTAGGACAACTTCCATACCATACACAAGTGAGAAAGGAGTTGCCCCGATTGATATGCGTACCTTCGTACGATAACCATGCAAAGCGAAAGGTAACATCTCATGCCAATCTTTATATGTTACAACCATCTTTTGCACTATCTTTTTAATGTTCTTGTTGGTCGTTTCAACATCGCCATTCATCTTTGGCCGATAGGGCGATGAGTTGTGATGTTCAATCTTGAAATTCTGGCATAGCTCCTTCATCATCTTATTGTTCAGATTCGAACCATTGTCAGTAATGATTCGCCCGGGGATTCTATATCTGCAGATGATGTCCTTCTTTATGAATCTTGTCACCACTTGCTTGGTCACATTAGCGTACGAAGCTGCCTCCACCCATTTGGTGAAGTAATCGATAGCTACCAGGATAAAACGGTGTCCGTTGGAAGCAATGGGCTCAATCTTTCCAATCATATCGATGCCCCACATGGAGAACGACCAAGGGGATGACATTACATTCAACGGGCACGGCGGCACATGAATCTTATCAGCATAAATCTGGCATTTATGGCATCTCTTCGCGAATTTGAAACAATTCGACTCCATTGTTAGCCAAAAATAACCAGCTTGCAGTATCTTCCGAGTCATGGCATGTCCGCCGGCATGCGTGCCAAAAGTACCCTCGTGGATTTTTTCCATGAGCAAGCTTGCTTCTTTTTCGTCCACGCACCTGAGTAGTACCAGATCATGATTCCTTCTATACATCACACCATCTGGGTTGAGGTAGAAGTTTCCAAACAATCTCCTAAGAGTTTTCTTATCCTGGGTCGACGCCCCTGGTAGATACTCTTGGTTCTTAAGGAAATTCTGGATGTCATGGAACCACGATTTACCATCGGAAGCTCCCTCAATGGAAAATATGAAAACGGGCCTATCGAGGCGTGAGATAACAATCATTGGCGCTTCATTCCAAAAATTGACCTTGTACATTAAAGACAGTGTAGCCAAAGCGTCTGCCATTTGATTTTCCGCTCTTGACACATGGTGGAAGTCTATACGATCGAAAAACGGTAACAGTCTTCTTGCATAATCCTTGTAAGGGATTAGATTGGGATGTCGAGTTTCCCATTCTCCTTCGATCTGATTAACAACTAGCGCTGAATCGCCATATACATCAAGATTCTTGATCCTCAGATCAATAGCTTCTTTCAAACCCATGATACATGCTTCGTACTCGGCCTCATTGTTGGTACAAGGGAAAGTTAATCTGGCAGTGAAGGGGATATGAGTTCCATGGGGAGTTGTGATAATTGCCCCAATTCCGCTACCATACGAATTAACTGCACCATCGAATATCATCTGCCATTGAGATCCCCTCTCTGGTCCTTCAGTGGGTAATGGCTCATTACAATCTTTTGCTTTCAAGTACATAATGTCCTCATCCGGAAATTCAAATCTCATCGGTTGGTAATCATCAATTGGTTGTTCGGCAAGGTATTCTGACAGAACACTCCCTTTAATGGCTTTCTGGAAAACGTATTGGATGTCGTATTCTGTCAATACCATTTGCCATCTGGCAATCCTTCTAGAAAGTGCCTGCTTTTCAAAGATATATTTAATCGGATCCATCTTCGAAATTAGCATGGTTGTATGATTGAGCATGTACTGTCTTAAACGTTTGGCTGCCCAAGCGAGTGCGCAACACGTTTTTTCAAGCATTGAGTAACGGGACTCACAATCTGTGAACTTTTTACTCAAGTAATAAATCGCATGCTCTTTTCTCCATGTCTCATCGTGTTGACCGAGAAAACAACGCATACTATTTTCAAGAACCATTAAATACATGATTTATGGTCTTCCAGTGACTGGGGGTATCAGTATCGGAGGCTCCTGCAAATACTGTTTTATCTTTTCGAATGCTCTTTGACAATTTTCGTTCAAGACAACCGCCTCATCTTTCTATAACAGTTTGAACATCAGTTCACACGTGGCTGTTAGATGAGATATGAACCGAGTGATGTAGTTCAATATCCCTAAAAAACCACGAACTTCTTTTTCAGTCCTCGGCGCTGGCATTTCTTGAATAGCTCTTATTTTTGCAGGATCTACCTCGATTCCTTTTCTGCTGACAATAAACCCTAATAGCTTTCCGGATCGAACTTCGAAAGTGCACTTATTTGGATTCAACCTTAATTTGAACTTCCTTAGCCTCTCAAACAACTTCAATAGATTGACTAGATGCTCTTCCTCCATCTGGGACTTTGCAATCATGTCATCAATATAAACCTCGATCTCATGATGAATCATATCATGAAACAAAGTCACCATTGCCCGCTGATAAGTTGCCCCTGCGTTTTTCAACCCAAACCGCATCACCTTATAGTAAAATGTTCCCCATGGTGTAATGAATGTTGTTTTCTCCATGTCTTCTGGTGCCATTTTTATCTGATTATAACCGGAGAAGCCATCCATGAAGGAAAATACTGAGAATTGAGCCATATTGTCGACCAATACGTCAATGTGGGGGAGCGGGAAATCATCCTTTAGGCTCGCCCTATTCAAGTCTCTATAGTCAACGCACATCCGTACCTTACCATCCTTCTTAGGTACAGGTACAATGTTGGCGACCCACGGAGGGTAAGTGGTCACGGCTAAGAATCCAGCATCCAACTGCTTTTGAACTTCTTCTTTGATTTTTACCGCCATGTCTGGTCTCGTCCTCCTAAGCTTCTGCTTGACAGGTGGACATTTCTCCCGAAGTGGCAATCGATGAACCACAATGTCAGTGTCAAGTCCGGGCATATCTTCGTAAGACCAAGCAAAGATGTCATTATACTCTCGAAGCATCCCTATCAACCTTTTCTTGATGTCTTCTTGCAATGTAGCCCCTATCTTGACATTTCTAACAACCTCTTCAGAACCCAAGTTCATGATCTCAATCTCTTCTTCATGAGGCAGAATGACCTTTTCTTCTTGTCTTAAGAGTCTAGCCAATTCTTCGGGCAAGTCTTCAACCTCATCAATCTCTTCTTCAGCTTGGAATATCGGGTTATCAAAGTTGAAGCGAGTCATAGAAGATTCTTGGTCGGTGTCATCTGCAATGATATGAGACCTGCAATGAAAATTTTTAATTGCTTTAAATGATATGCAAACAAACACATTGCCATTTTATTGTTAAGATAAAACAAGAAAAACAGAGATCTCAAAATTTGAATGGAAAAACGCCCTTTGATTAATAGATGAAACAGTATTCAAACATAAACAAGACAAGCCCTGAAATAACAAACCACTATGCTTCGAGTAGAACATAGGGTCGTACAATAATTGAAAAACAAAAGCATTATTGTTCATTGGTCACTTGGACAAATTCCTCAATGGACCAGTTGCATAGACGATGTCCTGGAATGCATGGCTTGATCCAGGCATCCATATCACAGTCATTGTCTCCAGCTTCATCATTAGAAATGGCATTAAGCTGCTCGAAGAAGACACCTCTACTAGTAAACCTGATCGGCCCCTTGAACTTCGGTGTGCTTTGTGAAGATGATGGGTGGTACCCCAGACCAAACTTGTCTTGCTTCTGAGGGATATCAATCACCTGCCCCCATCCTTGGGCTGAGCCAACTTGCACCACAACCTGCGCTTCTTTGAAAGAAGACATAGCCACCTCAGGCTCTTTTCTCACCACTGGCACCTTATCCTTCAACTGAACGGTTTCAAACGCTTGACACATGGTCTCATGAATTTCCCCATCTACCTCAACATACTTGAAAGAAGACAGGTGACTAACCATGATGTCCTCTTCTCCACATACTGTTACCACACTGCCACCGACCATGTATTTCAACTTCTGATGCAGAGTCGATGTGACAACCCCAACTGAGTGGATCCATGGTCTGCCTAACAAATAGCTATAAGCAGGCTGGATGTCCATGATATAAAATACAGCGTCGAAAACTTCTGGGCCCACTTGGATAGGCAAAGTCAGCTCACCGAAGACAGATCTCCGAGTACCGTCAAAAGCACGTACAACCAAGTCATCCGGTGTACAGGGGATGCCCCTAGTATCCAGCTTCATAAGTGCCTTCTTCGGCAGCACATTCAAAGACGACCCTGTGTCAACAAGGACATGAGACATAACCACTCCTCTACATTCAACAGAAATGTGCAGCGTGTAACAGCCCAAATTTCATTAATTAATTAATTATGTTAATTAATTGATTTATTGGAATTAATCTTAATGATTTGGATTAATTGGATTTATTTGGTAGATAATTGAAGAGAGAAATGGGAAGGAAAGAAATAATAGAAGTATATAAAGGGTAAGTGGAAAGAATTGGATAGAAAGAAAATAAAAGAGAAAGAATAGAGAAAGAGGAGAAAAGAGAAGAGAAGAGGGAAACTTGGAGAAATCATCAAGAATCAACTTCAAGCTTCAATCCAATCAAGGTAAGGGTGAGAAACATTATTATCTAGTCAATGTATGTGGTTATGTATGTGTGGGTTGGGTTTTGTTGTGAGTTTCCACCATTTTTCAAGCTAGGGAAAAATGGATTTAATCGGTAAAATCGTAGTTTAATCGGTTAGAAACTGAAAATAATGTCGTAGAATAGTCGGGTGACGTGGGATTATGATTACTGGAACTGGTTCGGTGAGAATCGGTCGATTCTTGGAGGGTAGAAGTTTTGGGACAGATTGGGGTTTTCTAGTTTCGCAGGTTCGCTGGCTCTCGCCAGGCGAAGCCCAGCGAATAGCTGGCGAATAATTCTAGAAAAACTCCCAGTGGTCTTCGCTGGCAAGTTCGCCAGGCGAAGGTAAGTGGCGAAGGTTCTCCAGGCGAGTACATCAGCGAAGGGTAGCGAATCAAGTCAGTGGCTACTGACTTTTGTTCGCTGGCGAGTTTGCCGGGCGAAGGTCCCAGCGAGCATTCGCCAATGGCTTCGCCAGACGAAGGGTGGCAAGCAAGACAACATTGTTTCTTTTCTGTTTTATCCATCCAATGGTTGTTTGCTTGGTTCAATTATGTTAACCCTATGTGATATGAATAGCTTGTGTACTATTGTGATGAGCTGTGGGTAGCCTTTGGGCGTGAATCCTAGATTATGATTTGTGTATTCTTTGAATTGCTTAGGGATACATGAGAACACATTAGTGAATATGTGTGTATTGTCTAATAAGTATGTGAATGCATATTGTTGTATGCTAATGTATGTAATGCATGGGAACATATCGTGGATATGTGTGCATTGTTTTGATGAATGTGATGATGGTATTGAATGTGAATGCCTTGAATTGTTATGAATATGTTGTGTGTGCAATCATGTTGTAATTCTTGAAGGGATGAATTATTTGAATGCATGGGATTAAGATGCGGGAACGGTCTTAAGTGCATTTTTGTTGGTTGATTGCATATGCATCATTTAGTCAAGAGGCAATGTTTGCTAGTTTCATGGAGACTAGTGGCTTGTCCCAAACCTAGAACGGTGGGTTTGAAGCCTAGGGGACGGGCTTTGTTGTTATCGGTCTAGAAGGGTGGACCCGGTTTAAGTATAAAAACCAAAAAATGATAACAAGTGTTGGTACCACATTGCATTGAGTTGCATTGAGTTGTTTTGGAGTCACATAGCATAAATGTCATTGATATATGAAATATGCTTGTGAGTGAATGTATATTGGATAATTGTGAATTGTGCATGATGAGATATGCTAGATGAATATCCATATTTGTTTATATGTATGATGAGATGTATATGACTACGAAAATGAATTGTGGTGAGAAATGTGGATTATATGTAATTGTTACTTATATATATATATATATATATATATATATATATATATATATATATATATATATATATATATATATATATATATATATATATATATATATATATATATATATATATATATATATATATATATATATATATATATATATATATATATATATATATATATATATATATATATATATATATATATATATATATATATATATATATATATATATATATATATATAATCTTATGCATTGATTATTATGGTAATATTTCTCACCCTTCTGCTGTTTTATAATGCTCTATGAGGAATTGCAGATTAGGTTGCTGGAGGTTTCTTTTGTGAAGTATAGCTTCATTCTTTTGAGTCGGACTGCTCTAATAATGTAACACCGGTAGTTAGGCTTGTATAGCATTCTTTTTTGATACACTTGTGATGTATCAGTTGATGATGTTTTGTAACATGAATGATATTGATGAAAAAACTGGATAACATGTATTTATGTGATTAAATGTTTTGAGGTAATTCAAATGTTTTATCTTCCGCTTTAATTCTAAATATCGAGATGTGGGTTTAAGGACTAAGTTCCTCTACTTTGAAAACTATCCCACTGTTGCATATTTTTATTGAGCAGGTGTTGAGTGTTTTATTGGTAATAATGTGACATACTTCTTTTATACCGTATTTTAAATTATACTCTGATAAAATTTATATATGCCTATATATATATATATATATATATATATATATATATATATATATATATATATATATATATATATATATATATATATATATATATATATATTATTGTTTATTTGGGGGTATAGAAGGGGCTGTTACATTAAGTGGTATCAAAGCAGGTCGGTCCGTCCGGCCAAGTTGTTAGTGTGTTGTTCTCCGTGTATATTGATATGTGTGTGTGTTACACTATCGATATTGGTGTTGTTACGTGGTTCTGTTGTTGGAATTCAGTAAGATGGTTGCAGGTAGAAATGACGAAGCAATTGCGGAGGCTTTGACGAGATTGGCTGGGGCAATTGGACAGAATCCTCAGGCCAACGTGAATGGGGGGAATAATGCTGACGATGAATTTCGTGCTTTGGGAAGGTTCCAAAGGAATAATCCACCGACATTCAAGGGAAACCACGAGCCTGACAAAGCACAAATTTGTTTGAAAGCTATTGAGAAGATTTTTCGGGTTATGAATTGTTCGGATCCACAGAAGGTGCAATTCGGAACTCATATGCTCGAAGAGGAAGCCGAAGACTGGTGGGGTAATACTCGCCAAAGATTTGAAGAGGATGAGATTGTGATTACTTGGAATCTTTTTAGAGAGACATTTCTGGAGAAGTATTTTCCAGAAGATGTGCGCGGAAAGAAAGAGATTGAATTCCTTGAACTGAAGCAAGGTAATTCAACGGTAGCTGAGTATGCGGCAAGATTTGAGGAGTTGATCAAGTTTTGTCCTCACTACAACACTGTTAATGCTGAGAGATCTAAGTGTCTCAAATTTGTGAATGGTTTGAGGCCTGAGATCAAGCAAGCTATTGGTTATCAGGAAATCCGGCGATTTTCTGAGTTGGTAAACAAAAGTAGGATTTATGATGAGGATAGTAGGGTTCGGTCTAGCCACTACAAGAACCTAAGTGATAAGAAAGGAAAGGGCCAATTCCGAGGAAAACCTTATGTGACTCCTACTGAAAAGGGGAAACAAAGGGTTGGTTTCGGTAAGAAACCAAGTGGGGGAGATTCTACTCCGGTGAGGTGTTATAGGTGCGGTGAAGAGGGACACCGTGCTCCGGAATGCAAAAGTGTTGAGAAAACGTGTTTCAAGTGTGGCAAGCCAGGCCACAAGCCTCTTGAGTGCAGAAGCGGTACGGGTGTGACTTGTTACAATTGTGGTGAGCAAGGGCACATTAGTACCAAATGTGATAAGCCGAAGAAGAATCAATGGAGCGAAAAAGTGTCCGCTCTATCTGGATCTGAGACTTCTAGTAATGATCGCTTGATCAGAGGTACGTGTTTTATTAATGGTATGCGTTTGATCGCTATAATTGATACTGGAGCTACGCATTCTTTTATTTCTCTGGAGTGTGTTAGAAGGTTGAATCTTGAAATGTATGTTATTGGTGGTGGCATGGTTATTGATACTCCTGCTATGGGTTCGGTAACTACACCGTATGTGTGTTTGAATTGCCCTTTGAGTATTTTCGGTAGAGACTTTGGGGTTGATTTAGTGTGTCTTCACTTAGATCAACTTGATGTCATTCTGGGAATGAATTGGTTAAAATTCAATCGTGTTCATATTAACTGTTTTGATAAAACGGTTATTTTTCCTGAACTGGGTGATGAAGGGAATTTGTTTATGACTGCTAAGCAAGTGAAAGAATCAGTGCGAGATGGTGCAAGGGTATTTATGTTGATGGCAACTTTGAATATTGGTGAAAGTGAGGCAATTGATGCCTTACCAGTCGTCCGTGATTTTCCGGAAGTTTTTCCTGATGAGATAAGGGATTTACCGCCGGAACGAGAAGTGGAGTTTTCGATTGACCTGATTCCTGGAACCAGTCCGATATCGATGGCTCCATATCGTATGTCCGCATCGGAACAGAAAGAGTTGAAGAGTCAACTTGAAGATTTGCTTGAGAAGAGGTTTATTCGTCCGAGTGTGTCGTTGTGGGGTGCACCGGTGTTGTTGGTTAAGAAGAAAGAAGGTTCTATGAGACTCTGTGTGGATTACAGACAGTTGAACAAGGTGACTATCAAGAACAAGTATCCACTTTCGAGGATTGATGATCTAATGGATCAGTTGGTTGGTGCAAGTGTGTTCAGTAAAATAGATTTGAGGTCTGGGTATCATCAGATTCGTGTGAAAGCTGAGGATATTTAGAAGACTGCTTTTAGAATGAGGTATGGACACTATGAGTATTCTTTAATGCCATTTGGTGTGACTAATGCACCAGGTGTATTTATGGAGTACATGAATAGGATTTTCCATCCTTATTTGGACAAGTTCGTTGTGGTGTTTATTAATGACATTTTGGTCTACTCGAAGAATGAAGAGGAGCATGCCGAACATTTGAAGATTGTGTTATATGTGTTGAAAGAGAAGCAGTTGTATGCGAAACTTTCTAAGTGTGAATTTTGGTTGAAAGAAGTGAGTTTCCTTGGTCATGTGATTTCAAGTGAAGGTATTGCGGTTGATCCATCGAAGGTTGAAGCGGTATCGCAATGGGAGACTCTGAAATCAGTTTTTGAGATTAGAAGTTTTCTTGGTTTAGCGGGTTATTATCGTAAGTTTATTGAAGGATTTGCTAAGTTATTGTTACCGTTGACGCAATTGACTAGGAAGGGTCAAGCTTTTGTTTGGGATGCCAAGTGTGAAGAGAGTTTTCAGGAACTTAAGAGAAGATTGACGACAGCCCCTGTTCTGATTTTGCCAAATCCGGAAGAGCCGTTTGTTGTGTATTGTGATGCTTCTTTGATGGGCTTGGGAGGTGTGTTGATGCAGAATAATCAAGTTGTAGCCTATGTGTCGCTACCGCGAAAATAAGGTGCCGGCAAAACAGAAGAGTCGCCACCTTTCGTTATTTATCCCTTAGAACGGGAAAGGAAACGATCGGAAAAACCTGACGAAAAGGTATAAGACAAGGTCATCGCAACCATTGTCTGGGTTCGGGAGTCGGTTACGCAAGGGGAAGGTATTAGCACCCCTCACGTCCATCGTACTCGATGGGATCCACGCTTGTTGCGTTTATCTGACGGGTTGGTTTACTATCTACCTATCAAGGCTAGTATAAAAAGAAAATAAAATGACTCGGCAAAGCGTCGCACTTTATGCCTACGTATTCTCATCAGAGAATGAGAAATCAGAGTCAACGTAGTTCGACTAACTACGGGGGACGGGAAAGGTGGCTCGCCAATACATCGGTATTGTGCCTACGTACTCTCAACAGGTATGAGAGATCAGAGCTTACGTAGTTCGGGATAATACGGATTACGAGAATTCAGATTCATCTGTTTTTCCGAGTAGGGTTAACAAACAGTTCCAGCAGTTTGGTGTATGCAGCTCGACCCTTGGAGACTTAGGCGTTACCGTTTCCGGTAGAACTAGGAGTTAACGACACTCTTTTCTTCAGAAAAGCTTCCTTTGAATTATGGGCCCACGGGGCAAAAAGGTTTGAAGTTTGTTTTCTGTCTTTTACGGAAGAACTGTTTTTCATGGATGTTTGCAACCAATATCGCACTAGAGACTATGACCTGAGAGTGAATGCGTCGCATGTCACCCAAAGGGTACCATACTAAACATCCAGACTGTTGAAAAGAAACTCTCCAACAACCCTTTCTCAGATAGCTTAAGGCTCGTAACGTACGACATCAATTAACCTTTATTACTGTATTTTAATTTTTTTTGAGATGAGAAGAGAGAACAAGCTCAACTAAGGGGAGACTATCAAGTCCTAATGTTGTCATGCCAAGGATTCATCCTATGGTTGAGGTTTGAAATAAGGAACTCCTAGAAGTTATCATGCATAGGTTTCAACCAAAAGTTCTAATCATCACTTCCTTATCAAAGGCAGTGAGATTCCTAGGGGATCATGTCAATGATAAACAGAAATAGATAAAGCACCAGCTTAAACAGTAAACAGTAAACGACTGTAAAATGCATGCAATGCAAGTGAGGGAGGAAATGTGTGTGGGGCATCAGCCTCCACAAGCTCATCTCAACCTCAAGCCAGATATGAATAACAGTAATCATACAGAGAAATAAAATGCCATCAAGCAAATCACAAACCACATAGGCAAGGGAGTTGGGCTCTACCAAATACCAGCAAGCAAAGCCATACAATAAAAATACAAGCAGAGGGAGCAACTCAATCTTTAGTGCAATCATGCTCCTAGCTTAACACAATCTAAATATGAACTTATTCTAATGCATCAAGCAAATCAAACAAGTCACTGCAATACAGTTGCACAGAAAGAAACAGACAATAAGGAAAACAGATCAGCAGCTTCCACAGCTTCACAACAAAGCAATCTTCTGACAGCAGTTCAGTCCTCAGTCCTCAACTGCCCTTTAAGGCTATCATCTTCCATAGCAAGTGTCAACTTGCTTCCTCAGGCTTCTAATACATCAAACATGAGTATCAACTTATCCTTTCTTCTTCAGGCCTCAGCTCCAAAGTAAACTCCACCTTCAGGCCTCAATCCCACTAGCAAGCATCAACTTGTTCCTTCAGGTACTCCAAGAATTGCACTCACAAATATCAACTTGCTTTCCAACCTCAAGCTTCAACTTCTTCATTCAATCTCCAATGGATTCCCTTCACAAGTATCAACTTGTTCTTCATCTTCTTCAAGCTTCAGCTCTTTCTTCAATCTCAGCTTGATCTTCTTCCCACAAGTGTCAACTTGTTCTTTTTGATCTTCAAGCTTCAGCTCCAAGGGTAGTCTTCTAACATCTTCAATCTTCTAACAAGGACTCTATCCTCTAGCAAGGGAGAAGGATTCATCTAACAAGAGCAAGGTTTGGATGATTGACAGCAGAGTGAAGACCAAAGGTCACCACTAATCATTCCATCATCAGAGAAAGGAACCCTCAAAGGTTCTACCAACTTGTAAAGAGCCACACATCCTAGCAAAGTAGGGATGAGGCTTTCACAAGGGGACCTTACATCATAGGGAAGAATGGAAGTGATCAACACCTTCCATGTTTATGAAAGAAGAGAATCTATCTAGAAGCTCTGCCTACAAACCCTAATCTTAACACCTAAGCAACACTACACCAAAAGAAGGGAAATCTTCACATCCAAACTTCTCCATTCAATCCATGGTAGCCCAAAATTTTCTTCAACACCATCCAAGAGCAAGAGAGGCAAAACCCTAATCTAAGGGAACTAAAGAAGTCATTCTAGTTGAATTAGCAAGTTAGGATCACCTAAAACCTAGTACTAAAGTTAGTCCTAACTAAACTAATAGAACCAATTGTAAAATCCTACAAAAATAACTATGGGAACCTAATTAAATCATGAATCTACCATACAAAATTCAGAGGTTGAATCATCCACCAAGTCCTAGAAATAAAACCTAAATCACAAGGTACTAAACATAAACCCTAAAAATTGAGCACCTAAAGTTTCAACTTAAAACTACCACCTACATTCATCATAAAAATGTGAGAAAAATCTAAGGGGAACATGCATATCTATGCTAGCTACACACAAAAACTCAAGGCAAGAATCATCACCAAGTGCTCAAACCAAATTCATTAAAACAAGGTATCAACCATGGCTATTTTAATATCAATTAATATTCAAAAATGCAAATAAAAATAAAAAATGCATGAATTATTAATATTTTTTATCTACAAAATTCTAGATTCAATCATGAATCAGGGGAAAAAAGTTTGGAATTAATTGAGTAAATCTTCTATTTTTTATGAATTAATCTCTAAGTCACATGAAATGAAGAAAATTAAAAGAAAATAAAAAAATTAATAAAACAAGCGTGTCAAATAGCAATCCAGCTTAGTTCAATTCAAGAATTGGGCCCAGGGGGGGTGTGAATATCACTCTGAATGTTAAGCCCAAAACAATTCAATTAATGAAACGGTGCGTTTCATTTGAAATTTCTCTTCAGAGCTTGAGGTGCAATCGTGGCCATCCGTTCCTTGCCTGAGTCAAAGGTCCACCCTTCATATGATGGTCCATGTTCATCGTCCCAAATTTGAACTGAAATGGAGGGAGTTCTCAAACGGTGGCCTGAGTTGCAGCGCCACCGTCTTCTCCGGTGAGCCAACCTCCACAGGTCATCAAAAACCACAAAACCACTCACTATCCCACTCCAAATTTGATGCTGATCACGAATCCAACCTCAGAATTTTCTAATTCCATCTCTAACTCAAAACACGATGACATTTTCAGAATTCCTCCTAATCTTGATTTTCACCATTCTTTAAATTAAAGGTCTCAAATTAATCCTCACTCTTTACTGATCAATTTCCACCATCCAATCATGAATAATCCTTCAAGAATCGTGAGATATCATCCTCAACAGAAAATGGTCACATGCCTAATTTGTCTCTAATCCACCAATTTATGATCCTAAATCCAACTACAGGTTGCAAGGATCCTAACCACATGTGAATTGCTAAGTTTCCCCTCCTAAATTATGCATAAGGATGAAAGATACAAACCTGGTTTCAGAGAGGTAACAGAGGTGGTTCTTGCTCACTTCAACTGCCAAGATGATGCAGACACGTTCCAAATTCACTCTCCAAGCCTTTGCACACCTTGATTTGGCTTGATTCTCCCTTGAATTGAAAACCCGATTTCAACTTGAACCTTCAAAATTTCAATGGCTCCTTCTCTTACCAGCTTCAATTCCTTCCAAAAAAAATGGCTGAGCTCACTCACTAGCTTATATAGAAGTGATTAGACTCATCTAGAAACTTCTGGATCCATCCAAATGAGATTTTGGATTTTCAAAATCTCTTCAAAATATCACCCATGGCAACCACCATTCTGACTCCTTCTTGGCATGGCTATGTGTGTAATCAAGTTCTCATGAGACATTGAATGAGTTTAGTGTGCTATTTTCCTTGTTTGCAAGCCAAAGGTATGCATTTGATTATGTTGCTTCATCATGAAGAAATGAAATGGAATGCTATTCAAATGAACTCAAATCAAAATTATAACATTTCCATTGTTTCTAGAATCATTTTTCCAATCAATTTGACCTATAATTTTGTTTCATTTGGTCACAAAATGACTTATTTGAATTTTTGACCATTAAATCCTTTTAATTCTTTCTTTTTCAAAATTTCTTGAACCAAGTCTCTCCTTGAGCCATTTCAATGCCTCCTTGACGCATGGTCAAGGTTAAAACCTCATTTTGAGCAACTTTCTAGTTGAACAAAATTTCATTTGAGGCCTCTAAGTTGGTGAAAATGGCCTATGATCACAAATGACCTATAATCACCAAATGTCCAAAATACCCTTGACTTGTCAAAGCCATAAGTTGAGTTCTACAAATCCTATCAAGGACTTATAGTACTTTCTAGAAATCTAAGAGGATACGGAAAAACATTCATGTTGACCAAAAGTTCATAGGAATCATCCTTCTAGGGAAAACGTTTCATGCAAGTTGGGCAACTTTCAAGCTCCAAATTCACATTCCTCAGATGACTTGTAACTTGTCAAAGCCATAACTTGAGCTCTATAAACCCTATCAAGGACTTCTAGTACTCAAATTAAAGCTAAGATCATGCTCTACAATAATCATGTTGGGGGAAAGATGATATGAAAATCACATCTTGAGCTAAATTGCCTTGAAGATAAGGGTCAAACTAGGGGATTTTACACTGTCAAGCCTTAGAAACCCTAGCCTGAAACTTCTCAAACTCTTCAATCATGATGAGTTAACCTTGGGATCATCCTTATAACATCTCAATGTATCAATCCATGATCACATGGCTTTTTAATTAGGTCTCAACCTCCTTCAAATCCTCAGTTGACTTAGGGTTGACCCAGTCAAACCCTAGCTGCACCAATCATGGCTGAGGCTTCTTATTCTTGCACAATGACCTATCTAGGCCTCAAAGTGATCTTCAACACTTCTCATGAGCTCTCTCAATACCTCAAGTCTAACTTCATGGCTTCAGAATCATCTGATGACTTCCCACAACTCTCAAGTTAGGAGACTTTCACCCTTGGCTTCAATCACTCCCTCTGAGGATCTTTTGACTTCTCTGACAAGGATATCAACCCTTGAACACTAGAATAACCTTCTTAGCTAGCTTCAAACTCTTGTGTAGCCCTTGATTGGTAATCATACCTCTTGATCTCCTGCACACATGTCAATGAAATGCAAATGATAATGCTAATGTGAATGAAATGAAACACAAGCTAGGTGAAGAAATGTTGGGAAAATTTTGGGGTGCAACAGCTGCCCCTATTCAAACGGCTTGGACCTGACTGGGTGAGAAGCGAACGGCTCTCACACAATCAAGGTAAAAGATGGTTGAATACCAACAAACCCGAAAATTTTCCAACTGCACAAGTACACGGTACTCTGATGGGACAAATCTCTTTGGAAACTGAAATAATAATTGCGCGGCAAATAGCTGGGGAATTGGTCACACGGTAACCGGTGAAATGTCTAATCATCTGATTTTGCTGTAGATACTCGTCCTCAAGTCATTAAGGGGTCGTCGGTTACGTGGTAACTGGTAATGGATGGTTGATCATACCGTCAGGCATTCTGCGTCATAGCAGAAAAATTCCTCGGGAATCATCAGGTCATTAGGAACTTTTTAACAGTCAAGTTAATTATGCCGCCGGGCATTCAAAGAACTTTCGGGCGTCAGCCGGACTTCGTCAGTAAGTCGGGAATAGAATTCTCGGTTAATCATGAACCAATTGGGAATATCCAAACTTCTGCCATCAGGCACTCCGCATCAGCTGAGAGAACTGCGTCGACTTCACAGTTGGACTTCGTCAGTAAGTCTGCAAATGGAATCTTTAATCAATCAGGAACCACTAAGGCTATACAATCTTTTGCCGTCAGGCACCCTGCGTCAGCTAGGCAAACTGCTTCGACATCGCAGCTGGACTTCAATCATCAAGTCTTCAAGGAAATTTCAACTTTTCTGTTTAAAACCTGCTGGGGATGACACATCTCCGCTGGGGATTCTGGAGAACTATCAAGTAACTCTGCTTCGGGGATCCAGAAATCATTCTGGATGAATCAACTCTGCTGAGGACTACAAGAATCATCTTGGACAAATAACTCCGCCGGAGACTTCAAGAATCATCCTGAACCAACACTCAGCCGGGGACTCTAAGCATGAACTTGAGCAACCCTCTCTGGCGACTTCACTGGGGATTTTAAGAATCATCTTAAATAAACACCTTCACTGGAGAATTCAAGAGTCCTCTTGGGCAAGTGACCTTGCTGGGGAATACCTGCAAAACAAGAACGGTAACAACCTAGCTCATGTTTCATATGCATATGATCGTCAATGGCGTAATGCTCCACACGATGGAAATGTTATGCGTTTAAGGTAAATGCTATGCAATCATGCAAAATGCTACAACCCCATCAGAAAAATAAATGCTGAAGGGAAAATATTCCTGTCAAGCAGCAGGAACCACTCTGGTGGAGGAAGGACTCATCCTGTCAAGGAGAAGAAGTCACACCAATCTCAATTGGACTCCGCCTGGGGAGATGATCTTCAGCCGACTGCTGCAGGGGAACAAAGTTCTACAAGAACCTGAACCTGCTCATCCAGGTGTACGAACCACAACTGCTGAGGAAAACGATGTCAATCGCAGAAATAAACTGCACAGCCTTCGCGGCAAAACTTTCTTGGAGGTAACGACTCTGACGGGGAAGTACAGAATCAGCTATTCGACATCCTACTGGGGAAAACCAATCATGGCCTGAGCGGCTTCCAAGGACTCGGCTCTCTTGGGGAACTGCAGACTCGGCTGGGGAATAAGGAATCATCCTGCTTGCCGGGGAGGGTACAACTCCGTGGGGAATTTCAGCTCTCCTAGAGACTTCAGTATGTAACATCGAGCGCTGCACACTTCAGTATATGACTCTACTGGGGAGATGACGATCCTTCAGGATACATCTGACTGGGGAGAGAATCTTCTCTGCTTGGGGAAACATACGGCGTATTGCCTGGAATATGCTATACCTGCAACAACACAAACAAACAGACAAGATACCCTTCTCAAAGGGACCTATCAAGGTGATCATCCTGCGACAAAGTTCAAGTAATTCATTGTTTCAACAATCAGTGGCCTAGGCCAGTAAGTTTATGTATGCGTATTTTATCAAAAACATCGGCGTTCTTTTTTGCAAACAAAACAAATAAATGCTAAACAAGCAAACAAAATTGCTGAATAGTATACATTTTATTGATAACAAACCCCTGAATGGGTGAAAATGTTTTACAACAGATGCAAGCTCCTGGAATGAGGAAGTTGCGCAAATATAAAACATAAATATACATCAGTATATACACAAATGTCGGCAATGAGGCATAGACGAACACCATGAGTTGATCCATCTATGACCCACTCGACTTCGATACTTCTCCGACACTTCAGCTTCGGAAGAGATTGATTCAGATAAACGACCCTCAGGTCTTCCAAACCACTAAACAATGAAAGTCCATACGCGGAACGCAATCATTTGCTTTTTCAAATCCCTAACGTTTGCCTGAATCGCCCTTCTGGGTTTTCGATTCACCGGGATACCCTTTTTTGCCATAGTCGCCCTTCCCGGTTTTCGACTTTGCGGGTGTACGTTCTTTTCTTTATATCCCTAATTTTTGCCCGAACCTTTTTCCCTTTTTTATGGTTTGCCGGGATGCCCCATTTTTGCCTGGATATTCTTTTTCTTTCCAGCGGGTCGTTTTTTAAGCAAAGTATTTTTTAACTGCGTCCGCGTTCACCGGGGATGCAAAATCTTCTCCATCCATCGTGGACAACAACAAGGCTCCTCCCGAGAAGACCTTGCTGACGATGTACGGACCTTCGTAATTAGGAGTCCACTTGCCCCGGTGATCGGAGTGTGGAGGAAGAATCTTCTTCAAGAGGAGATCACCCGTCTGAAAGCTTCTAGGGCGCACCTTCTTATCATAAGCTTTCTTCATTCGGATTTGGTACAGACGACCATATGCAATCGATGCCAACCTCTTCTCGTCCATCAGCCTGAGTTGGTTTAGTCGGTTCTTAATCCATTCTGCCTCATCGAGTTTCACGTCAACCAAAACTCGTAAAGAAGGGATATCCACTTCCAACAGTAGGACAGCTTCTATACCGTACACCAGTGAGAAAGGAGTTGCCTCGGTTGATGTATGTACCGTTGTACGATAACCGTGAAGTACAAAATGGCAGCATCTCGTGCCAATCCTTATAGGTCACAACCATCTTTTGTACAATCTTCTTGATGTTCTTATTGGCCGCCTCAACGGCGCCATTCATCTTCGGCCGGTAAAGAGATGAGTTGTGGTGTTCAATCTTGAAACTCTAGCACAACTCCTTCATCATCTTGTTATTCAGATTCAAACCATTATCAGTAATGATCCGCTCGGGAATTCCGTATCGACAGATGATGTCCCTCTTTATGAATCTAGCCACCACCTGCTTGGTCACATTAGCATATGAGGCTGCCTCCACCCACTTGGTGAAGTAGTCGATGGCTATTAGAATGAAGCGATGACCGTTAGATGCAGTGGGCTTGATCTTTCCTATCATGTTGATGCCCCATATGGAGAACGACCACGGGGAGGACATGACATTCAAAGGGCACGACGGCACGTGAATCTTATCAGCATAAATCTGGCATTTATGGCATCTCTTCGTGAATTTAAAGCAATCCGACTCCATCATCAGCCAGTAGTATCCTGCTCTCAGGATCTTTCTCGTCATAGCGTGCCCGCCGGCGTGCGTACCAAATGTGCCTTCATGGACTTCTTCCATGAGCATACTCGCTTCCTTCTCATCTACACATCTGAGTAGCACGAGATCATGGTTTCTTTTATATAAAACTCCATCAGGATTGAGATAAAAATTTCCAGACAGCCTCCTCAGAGTCTTCTTGTCCTGGGTTGACGCTCCCGCAGGATACTCCTTAGTCATAAGGAAGGTTTGGATGTCATGGAACCATGGCTTGCCGTCAGAGGCTTCCTCGATTGCAAAGACGAATGCAGGTCTATCAAGACGAGAAAGGACAATTCTTGGAGCTTCATTCTAAAAATTGACTTTATACATCGAAGCCAACGTGGCTAAGGCATCAGCCATCTGGTTTTCGGCCCTGGGCACATGATGGAGTTCCACTCGATCAAAGAACGGAAGCAGCCTTCTGGCATAGTTCATGTACGGCACCAAATTCGATTGACAAGTCTCCCACTCCCCTTTAATCTGGTTGATCACAAGTGCCGAGTCACCATATACATCTAGGTTCTTGATTCTCAAATCAATTGCCTCTTCTAGACCCATGATGCATGCTTCGTACTCTGCCTCGTTATTGGTGACCGGAAACGTCAGTCTAGCAGTAAACGGGATGTGGGATCCATGGGGAGTCATGATGATTGCCCCGATGCCACTTCCATAAGAATTAACTGCCCCGTCAAATATCAATTTCCATTGGGATTTCCTATCTGGCCCCTCGTCGGGCAACGGTTCATCGCAATCTTTCGCTTTAAGAAACATGATATCCTCATCAGGGAATTCAAATTTCATCGGCTGGTAATCTTCGATCGGCTGTTCGGCAAGGTATTCAGACAATACGCTTCCCTTGATAGCCTTCTGGGAAACTACTGAATGTCATATTCCGTCAACACCATTTGCCATCTAGCAATCCTGCCCGAAAGCGCTTGCTTCTCGAAGACGTACTTGATCGGATCCATCTTCGAAATTAGCATGGTTGTGTGATTGAGCATTGTTGCACCCCAAAATTTGACCAACATTTATTTTCCCATTAAGTGTTTGCAGGTTGATACCTTCATCAGAAAGTTCAAGAGATCCTCAGAGGAAGTGGATTGAAACCAGGGTTGTGTGCTTCACAGTTTGAAAGTTGTGGGTGCTCCTCAGATGATTTTGAGACTTTTGAGAATGAACTTGATGTTTTAAGAAAGCCTATGAGATGTCTTGATAGCCATCATGAAACCCAGAGAGGTCATTGTGCAAGAATTCAGAGGATTCAATCATGAATGGTAGAATTAGGGTTTTGACTGGGTCAACCCTAGATTAATTGAAAATTTGGAGAAGGTTGAGACTTAATCCAAGGGCCAGGAGATCATGGAATGATGCATAGAGATGTTGTAAAGATGTTTCCTAGACCAACTCATCATGATTGAGGAGTTTGAGAAGTTTTGAGTTAGGGTTTCTGAGGATTGTCAGTGAAAAACCCTAATTTGATCCCTATCTTCCAGGCAGTTTTAGCTCTAGATGTGATTGATATCTCATCTTCCCCACAACATGAATGTTGTAGAGCTTGTTCTAAGATTTAATTTGAGTGGTGGAAGTCCTTGATAGGAGTTACAGAGCTCAAGTTATGGTTTTGACAAATTACAGGTCAGCAGAGATGTGTGAATCTGGGTCCTTGAAAGTCACCCAACTTGCAGACAACTTTTGCCCTAGTAGGATGATTCCTATGGTTTCTTGGTCAACATGAATGTTGAAGAGGATCTTCTTAGCTTTAATTTGAGTGGTAGAAGTCCTTGATTGGATTTGTGGAACTCAACTTATGGTTTGAACAAGACAGGGGTATTTTGGTCATTTGTCAGTTATAGGTCATTTTAGCCAATGCCTAAAACTCCTATTTCCAAGCCTCAAATGGAAAAACCCAAAACATGAAAGTTGCTCAAAATGTGATTTTAAGTCTAGAAAGAAGGTCACAAATTGTTGGAAAAGCTCATGGCACAAGATTACATGATTGGTCCAAAATGAACTAAAAAAGGCTTATAACTTTGAAAAGTTGAAATTGAAAAGTGATTTGGGAGATCCACAAATCCAAAATAGGTCATCCAATATATCATTTTGATTGGAAAAACCATTTTGAGAACATTGGTTTAGCTAGAATTTTCATTTGAGGTCTAAAAATGGGTGATGCTTTGAAAAGTCATTACTTGAAAAAGAAGGCAATGTTGAAAAACCCTACACAAGCCAAAAACGAACTTGTTTTTCACTCATCCCTTCTCAATAACTCATGTAAGGAGAATTTAAGACAAAATTGCAAGGCATAACATATGAGATATGAGATATCCAACTTGGCATGTCATGAGAATTTCAAGAAGTTTCCATCACATTCTAGATGAATCTAGACACATCCAAAGATCATTATAAAGAGAATGCCATTAAGAGAATTCAAGGTTGGTGAAACTTGAGTCAAGTCAGAGGAGAGAGAGAGAGAGATAGCCATTAAAGCTCTTGCTTCAAGTTCAAGCAATCCAAGATATCTTGCACTACCAGCCATCTCCTTCACAACCATTGCAAACAGAAGATTGGTGATCATCCAAGGATCATCTAGAAGCAATTCCAAGGCTTGAATCGTGCTCTACATCACTCCACCATAACTTCTTGACAGGTTCTTTCTTCACCTTCTATCTCTTAAATTATGCAGTTTTAGTTAGTCTCATAGGTATGGAAATGATGTACTAGGTTAGTTGATGTAACCCTAAGAGTTAGAGCAAGATTTGTGAGGTTTCACACCAGAGCCATGGTTCTTTAATCTTCAATAACTGGCTGTTTAATGAGTTTTAGGTAACATGAATTAGGTTAGAATGACCAGGATAACATCAAGAACATGATTGCATCATTAGACTGAAGTTTGGTGAAGGTCGATACCAGTTGATATCAGATGAACATGGTTGTGCCAAGACATTGCAAGCCTCTGTTAGAACAACCTAGGTAGAATCAAGGAGAACTACTCGTACCATTTTATTCCTCTCATTGAGTAGAGCATTTTTCGTTTTTGAATCATGTGAAACCATGGCGTGTGGAGAGAGATAGAGGAGCTCGAATTTGAGTGCATGGAAGGAGGGGTCTGAAAACCCTAGTTCTTGTTTGGGACGATGAAGTAGAGCCCTAGGATTAGATCCAATATTTGACTAATTATGTTGATCCAATGGCTGTGGTTAAGTCTGAGAATTGGAGGGAAGTTTGAATTATTGAAACGCGGTCGTTTCACTTAAAGGGCGTTCTGGGCTTATTTTCTATTCGCCCCCCCCTTTTTTCTGGCCCAATCATTTTAACTGGCGTGCATTGCTTTTCATACCCCCCATCCCTTAATTGATTTTAATTATTTTATTTTCTCCTTTTATTTTTTTCTGTTTTGAATAATTCATTAAAAAATGATAAAAAAATGATTTTTTAATTCTTCTTTTTTCTATGATTAGATGAAAATGTGTAGAAAATTATAAAAATAAAAATGGGATTTTATTTTTTAGTTTAGTATTTTAATAGATTTTTCTTTTAAAATAGCTTTTATAATGTTTAGTTTTGAACCATGATTTTGTAGGAATTATTTTAGAACCTTCCCTTAGGGTTTTTAATCCATTCTTTTTTGTGCAATTAGATGATGAATCATAGTTCCCCATAAGATTTTTTCTAGATTTTTAGAATTAAATTTTGAATAGTTTAATTAGGGTAGATGTAGGGTATCCTAATTAGGGTTTAGATTGTGCTTAGGTGAAGAATCCTTTCTTTGATTGAGTTTTATCTTGATTTTTAGGTAGAGGCCTATGTAGATGTTATGAGTAGGTGTTGAGGACCCTTGTGCATAATTGTTAGATTTTCCCCCTTAGTTTAGTATTTTTAGGTATTTTCTGAAGTTGCCTATTGATTTTGTCTGTTCTCAGGTTATCTGTTCATCTCTGGGGTTCATTGTGGGGAATTTGTTGAGGGGCTTGTGTTGCCTTGAAGACCTTGATGGAGAGCATCATGAAGTGAAGATTGTAGATCAAGATTCAGAGACCCAGAGCTTGGTTTGTTCCCTGTCTGTGAGGTTTGAGATCCTGAAGTTTGGAGGAAGTTCATGGTACTTTCCTGAGGAAGGCACTATGAATGACTTTCATTCTTTCTTCTCACCTCTTTCTTAAGTGTCCAATGATGTTGGAGCCAACTTGTGAGTTTAATTTCTCCTGAGGAGGAATGTAAACTGATCACATGTTGTTGAGCCACATGGGATACAATTCCTAAGTGGAAGCCTCCTAGTACTTTCCTGAGGAAGGTCCTATGGGTCTATTCACTTAGTTCCCTTAGTTTATCTAGGATTTCTTAAGTGTCCAATGATGTTGGAGCCAACTTGTGAGTTTAATTTCTCCTGAGGAGGAATGTAAACTGATCACATGTTGTTGAGCCACATGGGATACAATTCCTAAGTGGAAGCCTCCTAGTACTTTCCTGAGGAAGGTCCTATGGGTCTATTCACTTAGTTCCCTTAGTTTATCTAGGATTTCTTAAGTGTCCAATGATGTTGGAGCCAACTTGTGAGTTTAATTTCTCCTGAGGAGGAATGTAAACTGATCACATGTTGTTGAGCCACATGGGATACAATTCCTAAGTGGAAGCCTCCTAGTACTTTCCTGAGGAAGGTCCTATGGGTCTATTCACTTAGTTCCCTTAGTTTATCTAGGATTTCTTAAGTGTCCAATGATGTTGGAGCCAACTTGTGAGTTTAATTTCTCCTGAGGAGGAATGTAAACTGATCACATGTTGTTGAGCCACATGGGATACAATTCCTAAGTGGAAGCCTCCTAGTACTTTCCTGAGGAAGGTCCTATGGGTCTATTCACTTAGTTCCCTTAGTTTATCTAGGATTTCTCAAGTATCCAATGATGTTGGAGCCAACTTGTGAGTTTAATTTCTCCTGAGGAGGAATGTAAACTGATCACATGTTGTTGAGCCACATGGGATACAATTCCTAAGTGGAAGCCTCCTAGTACTTTCCTGAGGAAGGTCCTATGAGTCTATTCATTTAGTTCCACTAGTTCAAATAGGATTTCCTAAATATCCAGTGATGTTGGAGCCTGCTTGTGAGTTTAATTTCTCCTGAGGAGGAATATAAACTGATCACAGTGGTTGAGCCACATAGGGTATGACTCCTGAGTATACACCTCCTAGTGTTCTCCTGAGGAAGACACTTTGAGTCTGCTTACTTAGCTCCCTTTCTTTGGTAAGCTTGTTCTGAAGCTTGAAGAATGGGATTGATTTCTCTTTTTAGGGTTTTGCTTGAGAGCTTTGCTTAGATTTGTTCAGATTCTGTGATTAGGGTTAGGACTAGAGAGTAGATGATTCTTTTTCTAGCATGTGGTTTTGTTTACCTGATGGCACTTCATTTCTTTTATCTGTTCATTGCTTGATAGCATGTTGTTTGTTTTCAGTATGATTACTGTTATTTCATGACTGGCTTGAGGTTGAGACGAGCTTGTGGAGGCTGAAGCCCCACACACATTTCCTCCCTCACTTGCATTGCATGCATTTTACTGTTAAAGCTGATGCTTTTGTCTGTTTTGGTGTATCATTGACATGATCCCTTAGGACTCTCATTTCCTCTGATGAGGATTTGATGATAGACTTTTAGGTTGAAACCTATGCATGATAACATCTAGGAGTTCCCTGTTCAAATCTCAACCATAGGATGAATCCATGGCATGATAACAGTAGGACTTGATAGTCTCCCTCCTAGTTGAGCCTTTTTTCCCGTAGTTTCCCGAACTACGTTTGCTCTGATCTTTCATACCAGATGAAAGTACGTAGGCATAGGATGCGATGTCCTAGCGAGCAACCTTTCAACCTTTCCCCGTAGTTAGCCGAACTACGTTGACTCTGATTTCTCATTCCCTGATGAGAATACGTAGGCATAAAGTGCGACGCTTTGCCGAGTCATTTTCTTTTCTTTTTCAGCCAGCCTTGATAGGTAGATAGATTATAACCAACCCGACCAAGTAAACAAACAAGCGAGGATCCCGTCGAGTACGACGGACGTGAGGGGTGCTAATACCTTCCCTTGCGTAACCGACTCCCGAACCCAGACAATGGTTGCGATGACCTTGTCTTACCTTTTATTCGTCAGGTTTTTCCGATCGTTTCCTTTCCCGCTCTGAGGGATAAATAACGAAAGGTGGCGACTCTTCTGTCATGCCGGCACCTTATTTTCGCGCAAGCGACAGCTGGCGACTCTGCTGGGGACTCATGGCATCTAGGGACTTTTCCCATCCCTTATGTTGGGACCGTTTCCCATCCCCTACGCGAGTCAATCCTATCGTTTGTGTGTTTGCTTGTTGGGTTGCGTTTATTTATCGCATCTTTACTTCCCGCGTTTTATTTCCCGCATTTTTCCAGTTTGATATGATTATCTGTGCTGCTGTGGGAGAGGGATGTTACTGTGAGTGAAAAGCCGGACCTGGGCTTGAGTACACACCTAGATATAGTTGCGGAGAAGTAGTAGACGAACCTGTCTGCTGAGCAGGCACAGTTCCCTACGAAAATCTGCGCTCAGACGAGATTCTTGCAGAGGTGCTCCTTTCCGGTCCTGAGGATCTGAGGGGAGTCCAGACGTGAGGATTGTCGACTCTGGAGACCGATCATTTGGAAGTCAGCTAAGAGAGGCCTCTTCATGACTTGACGATGCCACTCCTTCTGGGAATCGTATTGTCACTCATGAATGTCTGTGACGCTGACAACCGCATAGGATGCCGTACCTTTGTCCGTGGATTAGGTCCATCATACCTGTGAGTGGGGTTGAGATATTGCAGGAAACTTTGACCTCCAGACTACCTGGTTTTCTTGACAGTGGATCAGTTATGTTGGGTTCTCAGTTGCAGAGATGTTCTTGACAGAGCAAGAGTTTGATCAGAGGATCTTATCATCGGGTGTTTGTCTGTTCTTGATAGAGCAGGCTTTGATCAGAGTATTGTTATCAGAGGTTTGTTCTGGATGGAGAAGATTTTTGAGTGGGGTCTGAAGATCTCGTCGGCAGTTGTTGTTTGTTCTTGATAGGGCAGATTTTGAGTGGGGTTTGAAGATCTCGTCAGCAGCTGTATTTTGTTCTTGATAGGGCAGACTTGTGATTTGGGGTCTGAAGACTTCATCAACAGATATTCCTTGATCTTGCATCCGGGGTCTTTATTATCAGGCCTTCGTTCTTGTCAGGGCAGAATGCTGATCTCGATCCTATCAGATGGTTATTCTCAGCAGATCAGATCAGTGGTTTTACACCGGGGTTTCCTTCTCATCAGCGACTGTTGACATCGAATCTCCACAGCAGCCACCTGGATATATTGTTGCATACCTGCATTTTGCATTAGCTTGCATAACCATTTCATTAGCGTGTGTCTGTGACAGGTACCGTTTCCCCGATCCAGGATCTCTCGCCTCTTATTGTGTTACTGCACCCGTTCTCAGAAAGACTGATGCGTATGAGTTCTCGGTCCTTGATGTGTCAAATCTGACTATTGCTATGTGAGATTGCTGTTTCCATGATTGGGCCTGGATTCCTCTCCTTATTATTGCCAGCAGGCGCCAGGATCGGGGATAATCTCTCAAGCACGCAGACACACGCATGCATTTGCATAAAGCATTCTTGCATGACATACATTCTGTTACCTTTTCCTAACCCTTGATCTTGACAGGTTTTTCAGGTACTCAGGTTCCGAGCTGCTTTCGATCTCCAGGATTGATCAAAGATTCATCCACCGCTACTCAACTCGCGCCAATCAAACGAGAATCATGGACCAAGTACAGTCAGATGTTCAGGAGCTTCGTGAAAGGATGGATCGTTTTATGGAGCTGATGCAAGTAGTTGCGAATGGGCAAGATCAGCTTCGTACTTTGGTTCAACCTCTCATCTCCAGGGTTGACAGCAATGGAATACTTCACGGCGGGGCCGTACCTACTCCTCCTCAAGGGGATACTCCACAGAACGTTGTTCCTGCTGCCGGGGGCAACGGTAGTGCTAACGGCAATCTTATGACTAATCTCGGACTTAATGCGGCGGGCGCCGTCAATGGTGGTTTGGGAGCCAATGTTAACATGGGGCCGGTCAACGGCAATGTTGGTGCAGGAAATATGGTGGTGCCTCAACCGTGGCTGGAGGACCATCAGGACGACATTTTCTCTCAGAGAGGTGTAGAGGCTGAGTTGACTGCTGAGGCTCGACTCAGGTTCAAGGCGCTGGAAGATAAAATGAGAGATATAGAAAATCAGAACACATTGGGCGTTGACATGTCCAAACTCGGGTTGATTGCTGACTTTAAAGTACCTCACAAGTTCAAGGTGCCTATCTTTGAGAAGTATAGGGGCACTACTTGTCCCCGTGTTCACCTCCGATCTTATTACAGAAAGATGTCCGCTTATTCTGATGATGAGAAGTTGCTGATGCACTTCTTTCAGGATAGTCTTTCTGGCCCATCGCTTGAATGGTATATGGGTTTGGAACCCGCTGCTGTGCGAACGTGGAAGGATCTTGCAGAAGCGTTTGTTCTCCACTATCAATATAATAGCGACTTGGCTCCCAACCGAGTTCAGCTTCAGAATCTCTCGCAGCGGAGCAATGAAAGCTTCAAGGAGTACGCCCAGCGGTGGCGTGAATTGGCTGCTCGGGTTCAACCGCCGATGGTTGAGCGTGAGTTGGTACAAATGTTCGTGGCTACTCTTCCCGGAGTCTATTATGAGAAGCTGGTTAGTGGCATGTCCGGAACATTCTCGGCCCTCATCACTTTGGGCGAGCATGTTGAAAATGGTATAAAGATTGGAAAGATTCAGGGCGAATCATCCTCAGCTGGAGGAGCTAGCAAGAAACCTTATACTGGCAAGCGCCGGGAGGGCGATGCCAGTGCTATCACTAATGCTAGGAGAAAGGGCAAGGGCCCTCAGTCTCAGATCGCTAGCATAAACATCCCAGCTGCTCCCCCACAGCCGCAGCAGCAGCCTCAGCAACAGAATAATCCGGGATATAAGAGATATCAGAATCGGGGTCCCCTCGCAAACCGTCATTTGGAAACTCCTCCTATGTCATATGCACAGCTTCTGCAGACGCTGCTTCAGCTCCAATTAGTTCAGAAAAGGACGCTGGCTCCCTTGACAGGGGCACCACCACCAGGGTATGATGCTAATGCTACTTGTGAATTTCATTCTGGGGCACCTGGCCATACAGTTGAGAATTGCAAAGCCTTTAAGCACAAAGTCCAGGACTTGGTCGACGCCAAGGTGATCAACTTTTCTGACAGCGTGCCCAACGTCACCAAGAATCCAATGCCTCATCATAGGGGAGGCGGAGTAAATGCTGTTATCACTGAAGAGAATTCAGACTTGCTGACTGATGTCAGAGATTTGAAGACGCCGTTGAGTTTTGTTAAAGCTAAACTGCTAAAGAAAGGCTTCTTTCCCGGATGTGGAGAGTTTTGTATGGCATGTGCTACACTTCCTGATGGGTGTGAGCAGTTGATCGAAGGTATCCAAAGTCTGATGACCGAGGGTATTTTGCAGTTCAGTCGAAGCGTTGAGAATGCGTCAGGGGAAGTCGTGCTGAAGCAGGCGGACGAAGTGGCTACTATTACCATTCCTCGCCACCCTATCACTATTTCTGCGCCTCGTCCGCCTACTATCACCATCACCAGGGCCGGACCGATCCCATTCGAGAGCACTAATGCCGTCCCATGGCATTATGGCGCCGAAGTATATTGTAATGGTCAGAAGATAGAGCTTGAGTCATCCGGATCGACTGCGCAGAATCTTACTGAGATCAGTGGTATCACCAGAAGTGGTAGAGTGTTCGCGCCGGCAGAGGTCGCAGCAGAGAAGGTAGTCCGAGCTGACGCTGTGGACAAGGGAAAAGGTAAAGCTGTTGAGGAGGTTCCTGCAGGGGCAGAGAAAGACTTGTTGGTTAAAGATGCTGAAGAGTTCATGCGACTGATCAGGAAAAGTGACTACAAGATTGTAGATCATCTTCACCAGACTCCGTCGAAGATCTCGATTCTTAACCTGTTGCTGTGTTCTGAAGCGCACCGCAACGCGTTGCTGAAAGTATTGAATGCTGCATACGTGCCGCAGGAGATATCAGTTAATCAACTCGAGGAAGTAGTAGCCCATGTCAATGCTGGTAATGGGCTGGGTTTTACAGATCTGGAGCTGACGCCCAAGGGAAGAGATCACAACAATGCCTTGCACGTCTCGATAGAGTGCAGAGGCACGATTATGTCACATGTCCTAGTAGATACGGGCTCCTCGCTTAACGTGCTTCCGAAGAAGGCACTGATGAAGTTGGATACCCGTGGACTGCTGTGCACGCCCAGTGATCTGGTCGTGAAGGCCTTTGACGGAACCAAGCGCCACGTCTTCGGAGAATTGACCCTGCCAATTCAAGTTGGACCAGAGACGTTTAATGCGGTGTTCTACATCATGGATATCATGCCCGCCTATAGTTGCCTCTTAGGTCGGCCGTGGATCCATTCTGCTGGTGCCGTGACGTCCACGCTGCATCAGAAGCTTAAATATGCTGTTGGGGGCAGCATAGTGACAGTCTGTGGAGAAGAGGACATCATGGTAAGCCACCTGTCGTCCTTTAAATATGTCGAAATGGATGGTGAGATCCATGAGACTCTTTGCCAGGCTTTTGAAACCGTCAGGGTGAAGGAGGTAGCTCCCGTTGTCGCAGAGAAGCAAGAGTTGAACCTCTCTTCGTTTAAGGAAGCTAGGGCTGTTGTCGAAGCTGGTTCCACCCCAGGCTGGGGGCATGTCTTGGATATACCATTCAAACAGGATAAGTTTGGATTGGGGTATTCTCCTGAAGCTGAAGCTTCATCTTCTTCTGGCAGTTCGTCTCGTGGGAAAGGGCCGATCCTATTCACCAAGGGGGGAGTAATCTTCGAGAGTATCAACGCTACGTCAGAGGACAGCGGAGACAGTGATTGTGATCTTGATGCCTGGATTCAACCGAGCAAGCCAGGCGAGCGCCTCCACAACTGGACCATCAAGGAGATTATCGAGCTGACGAGTGAAGAGTAATGATTTGCTTTTTACAATCTTTGTACAACCCTATGTCCTGCCCGGGGCATAGTGGTTTTAATGTCAGGGCCTTGTTGGATTATGTGTATGCATTTTGTTAATAAATAAAAGGCGTTTTCTTCGTAATCAAATATTGTGTTCTCTGTTATTCATATTTTATGTTTGTTTTGAAAAACAGCAAAATGGCAACGAGGTTCGTGCTAACCTGCATATTCTTGCTTTAAACTTAACCCTTGTTATTGCAGGATCCACGTAACAGATAACATCGACTCTGGACCCTCTACGGCTCACTACGACTTTGATTGCCCGATCTATCAAGCCGAGGATGAGATTGATGAAAACGAAGACCTTCCGGAAGAGTTGGCCCGCTTGTTGAGACAAGAAGAAAAGGTTATTCTGCCTCATGAGGAGGATATTGAGATCATAAATCTGGGTTCTGAGGAGCTTATCAGGAATGTCAGAGTTGGGGTTGCGCTGCAGAATGATGTCAAGCATAGACTGGTCGAGATGCTTCGAGAGTATAGTGACGTCTTTGCTTGGTCATATGAGGATATGCCTGGACTTGACACAGATATCGTGGTTCATCGCTTGCCGTTGCGAGAAGATTGCCCTCCAGTCAAGCAGAAGCTCAGGAGGACGAGACCAGACATGGCTGTAAAAATCAAAGAAGAAGTCCAGAAGCAGTTGGACGCAGGATTTCTAGCCGTTACCACCTACCCTCCGTGGGTCGCCAACATAGTGCCTGTACCGAAGAAGGACGGTAAGGTACGCATGTGCGTTGATTATCGGGATTTGAATAGGGCGAGCCCTAAGGATGATTTCCCGTTGCCTCATATCGATGTGTTGGTCGACAATACAGCCCAGTTTTCCGTGTTTTCGTTCATGGATGGCTTCTCCGGTTACAATCAGATTAAGATGGCGCCGGAGGACATGGAGAAAACGACGTTTATTACCCCCTGGGGCACGTTTTGCTACAAGGTAATGCCCTTCGGTCTGAAGAACGCAGGGGCCACTTACCAGCGAGCAATGGTAACTTTGTTTCATGATATGATTCATCATGAGATCGAGGTCTATGTTGATGACATGATTGCAAAGTCCCAAACGGAGGAGGAGCATCTGGTCAATTTGCTGAAGCTGTTCGAAAGGCTTAGGAAGTTCAAGCTGAGGCTGAATCCTAACAAGTGCACTTTCGGGGTGCGGTCCGGAAAGTTATTGGGGTTTATCGTTAGTGAACGAGGTATCGAAGTTGATCCTGCGAAAATAAAAGCTATCCAGGAGATGCCAGCGCCGAAAACAGAAAAAGAAGTTCGTGGTTTCTTGGGCCGAATAAACTACATTGCAAGGTTTATCTCCCAGCTCACGGCCACTTGTGAACCGATGTTCAAATTGTTAAAGAAAAATCAGGCGATTACTTGGAATGAGGATTGCCAGAAGGCATTCGATAAGATAAAGCAGTATCTTCAAGAACCTCCAATCTTGATACCCCCAGTGGCTGGACGGCCATTAATCATGTACTTGACAGTTCTGGAGAATAGTATGGGGTGTGTTCTCGGTCAGCACGACGAGACGGGCAGAAAAGAGCATGCCATTTATTATTTGAGTAAAAAGTTCACTGAGTGTGAATCTCGATACTCGATGCTGGAGAAGACGTGTTGTGCACTAGCTTGGGCTGCCAAACGTCTACGACAGTATATGCTCAATCACACCACTATGCTGATTTCGAAGATGGATCCGATCAAGTACGTCTTCGAGAAGCAGGCTCTTTCGGGCAGGATTGCCAGGTGGCAGATGGTGTTAACAGAATATGATATTCAGTACGTCTATCTGAAAGCCATCAAAGGGAGCGTATTGTCTGATTACCTTGCCGAACAGCCAATCGAAGACTATCAGCCGATGAAGTTCGAGTTCCCTGACGAGGACATTATGTTTCTCAAAGCAAAGGATTGCGATGAGCCATTGCCCGATGAGGGGCCGGATAGGAAGTCTCAGTGGAAGTTGATATTCGACGGAGCGGTTAATTCCTATGGAAGTGGTATCGGGGCTATCATCACGACTCCTCACGGATCCCACATCCCGTTTACTGCAAGACTGACGTTTTCAGTTACCAACAACGAAGCCGAGTACGAAGCATGTATTATGGGTCTAGAAGAGGCAATTGATTTGAGAATCAAGAATCTAGACATATATGGTGACTCAGCGCTTGTAATCAATCAGATCAAAGGGGAGTGGGAAACTCGTCAACCGAATCTGGTGCCGTACATGAATTATGCCAGGAGGCTGCTTCCGTTCTTCGACCGAGTAGAACTTCATCATGTACCCCGGGCTGAAAATCAAATGGCTGATGCTTTAGCCACGTTGGCTTCAATGTATAAGGTCAATCTTTGGAATGAAGCTCCAAGTATTGTTCTTTCGCGTCTTGACAGACCAGCATATGTGTTCGCAATCGAGGATGCCACTGACGGCAAGCCGTGGTTCCACGACATCCAGACCTTCCTTATGACTAAGGAGTATCCTGTGGGTGCGTCAACCCAGGATAAGAAGACTCTGAGGAGGCTATCTGGAAACTTTTACCTCAACCCTGATGGAGTGCTGTATAAGAGAAACCACGATCTCGTGCTACTCAGATGTGTAGATGAGAAAGAAGCAGGTATGCTCATGGAAGAGGTCCATGAGGGCACATTTGGTACGCACGCCGGCGGGCATGCCATGACGAGAAAGATCCTGAGAGCAGGATATTACTGGTTGACTATGGAGTCGGATTGCTTCAGATTCGCGAAGAAATGTCACAAATGCCAGATTTATGCTGATAAAGTTCATGTGCCGCCGTGCCCATTGAATGTCATGTCCTCCCCTTGGCCGTTCTCCATGTGGGGCATCGACATGATAGGCAAGATCGAGCCCACCGCATCCAATGGTCATCGTTTCATTCTGGTAGCTATCGACTACTTCACCAAGTGGGTGGAGGCAGCCTCGTACGCTAATGTGACCAAGCAGGTGGTAGCTAAATTCATAAAGAGGGACATCATCTGTCGCTATGGAATTCCCGAGAGGATCATTACTGACAATGGTTCGAATTTGAATAATAAGATGATGAAGGAGCTGTGCCAGAGCTTCAAGATTGAACACCACAACTCATCTCCTTACCGGCCGAAGATGAATGGCGCCGTTGAAGCGGCCAATAAGAACATCAAGAAGATTGTTCAGAAGATGGTTGTGACGTATAAAGATTGGCACGAGATGCTGCCGTTTGCCTTGCACGGTTATCGTACGACGGTGCGTACGTCGACCGGGGCAACTCCTTTCTCCTTGGTGTACGGTATGGAAGCTGTCCTACCGCTAGAAGTGGAGATTCCCTCTTTGCGAGTTTTGGTTGATGTGAAACTTGATGAGGCAGAATGGATTACGAATCGTTTGAACCAACTCAGCCTGATGGACGAGAAGAGGTTAGCATCGATTGCATTTGGTCGCCTGTACCAAAGCCGAATGAAGAAAGCTTATGATAAGAAGGTGCGTCCTCGAAGCTTTCAGACGGGTGATCTCGTCCTGAAGAAGATTCTTCCGCCACACTCCGATCACCGGGGCAAGTGGACTCCGAATTACGAAGGGCCGTATGTCGTCAGCAAGGTCTTCTCGGGAGGAGCTTTGTTGTTATCCACGATGGATGGTGAAGATTTTGCATCCCCGGTGAACGCGGACGCAGTTAAAAAATACTTTGCTTGAAAGCGACCCGCTGGACAAAAAAGAAAGAGTCCAGGCAAAAAAGGGGCATCCCGGCGAACCAAAAACAGAATAAAAGGTTCGGGCAAAAAATTAGGGATATATTGAAAAAATGTACACCCGCGAAGTCGAAAACCTACACTGGGCGGCTTCGGCAAAAAAGGGTATCCCGGTGAACTGAAAACCCTTGAAGGGCGGTTCACGCAAAAGTTAGGGATTTAAATAAGCAAATGACTGCGTTCCGCGTATGGACTTTCTTTGTTTAGTGGTTCGGAAGACCTGAGGGCCGTTTATCTGAATCAATCTCTTCCAAAGCTGAAGCATCGGAGAAGTATCGAAGTCGAGTGGGTCTTAGAGGGATCAACTCATGGTGTTCGTCTACGCCTCGATTGCCGACATTTGTATATACTGATGTATATTTATGTTTTCTTTTTTTTTGCGCGGCTTCCTCATTCCAGGAGCTTGCCTCTGTTGTAAAACATTTTTACCCATTCAGGGGTTCATCATCAATAAAATGCACATTATTCAGCAATTCCACTCGTCTGTTTAGCATTTATCTGTTTTGTTTGCGAATGATAACGCCGATGTGTTTTTGATAAAATGCGCATACATAAACTTGCGGGCCTAAGCCCATTGATTGTTGAAACAACTAATTAACTGAACATTGTCACAAGATAATAACCTGGATAGGCCCCTTTGAGGAGGGTATCTTGTCTGTTTGTTTGTGTTGTTGCAGGTGTAGCACCTCGCCAGAAGACGTGCCGTGCGTATCCCCGAGGCAGGATGAGTCCTCCTTCTCCAGCAGAGTTCAGTAGTTTCTCCTCCGCGGAATCAGAATCAGATAGTGAGCATTGATATGTCTTCCCCAGGTAGAGTTGATTCTCTTCCCCAAGCAGACGCGTCCTGAAGGAACGCCACCTCATCGGCTGAGTCAAGCACCGAAGAATGATGCTGTCTCTTCCCCAGCACCGGGTCACAAGTGCAGATTTCATAAGAGTGTTCGGGTGCCGAAGCTCGTGTTTTCCCCAGTAAAGTCACCGAAGCAGGTGTCTCCCCCGCACCGGGTCACAAGTGCAGGTCTCGTAGGAAGCTGTTCGTTAGCCGAAGGATGCAGTAACTGATGGTGCCAGACTGAAGTCTCCAGTGGAATTAGGTTTCCTCACCAGAGTCATGCTCTCTCCTGAAGTTCGATGATTCCTTCTTCCCCAGTAGAGTGTTGGAACAGCTGATGTTGTATTCCCTTGCAAAGTTGTACTCTCCCCCGAAGTCAGATGATTCTTTCTTCCCCAGCGGGATTGAAATTCCCCACCAGAGTTGCACTCTCCAATGAAGTAGAATGATTTCCCTCCCCGGCTGAGTCCGCAGAAAAGCAGAATCCTTGGAAGTCGGTCAGGTCATGATTGATTTTCCCCAGCAGAGCGTAGGGCAGCTAATGCTGTGTTTCCCCAGCGTCGCACTCTCTCCAGCAAAGCAGAATGATTTCTCCTTCCTCAGCCGAGTTTGCAGATGTCCAAGGGATCCGAATCCTTGGAAGTGGATCAGATCATGATTGGTTTTTCCCCAGTGGAGTGTTAAGCAGCTGAAGTTGGTTCCCCCACAGAGTGGTCATCCCCAGAAGAATAGCCGAGACGGCCGCACAGTTCATTCTCGCGATTGATATCAGCAGATCCAAGTGCTCGTAGAGCTTCGTTCCCCTGCAGAAATCAGCTGAAGTTGTTTTCCTTGCAGCAGTCCGCGGAAGATCAGTGCCCCAGGAGGAGCCTGATTGATATTGGCGTATTCACGTTCTCCTCAGCAGGATGATTCCTCTACCTGAGTGGTTCTTTCTCCTTGACAGGAGGATTCCCCCCTTCGGCATTTATTTTGCTGACGGGATCGCATCATTGTGCATGATTGCATAGCATTATGCATGATTGCATAGCATTGTGCATGATTGCACAGCATTTAGCATAAATACATATCATTCCCACCGTGTGGGGCATAGCGCCGAAGCATACGCATCATAAGCATGACCTAGGTCATTATCATCCTTGTTGTACAGGTGTACTACCAAAAGACCGGTTGCTCAGGACGATTCTTGATGTTCTCCCCAGCAAGACCGCTTGCGAGATGATTCTAAAAAACCCCGGTGTGATCCCCGCAGTCGCTCGCTCAAGATGATTTTTGAGATCCCCAGCGAAGTCTTCGGTTCAAGATGATTCTCGAATTCCTCAGCAGGGCCATTTGCTTAAGATGATTCTTAAGACCTCAGTGCAGCTTCCCGAGTTGTTCGCCTAGTATGATACTTGAGCTCCCCAAAAGCGTCCCCAGTAAGAGTTGCCTAGGAAGATTCCTGGAATACCCAACAGAATGTTTGCTCCAGAAAGGTTATTAGTTTAGGACGATTCTTGAAGATGCCCGACGGATCTGTTTGTTCAAGTTGATTCTTGAAGTCCAGAGCAGCATGATATGTCTGCTCCAACAACGATGTCTAATCTGAAGAGGGATTTCGTAAAGCGCCCGAAGGCGATATCAGAAGGTTCCTGTGAAGCCAGATTTCCGTGTGGATGAATCAACGGGTGGCTGAAGACAAGGTTCCGGAGTTGTAGATACAACAAAGTAATTCGTGTGAGTCTGAAGACCAAGTCAGTTGTCCTGAGGAGATGATCGATTGCGATCAAGTGAATGATATTTCTTCTGACTGAAGTCGAAGATGTTTCTCCAGCTGAAGCGGAGTTTTGCCTGAAGGCAAAGTGTTTGAATCCCCGTAGAGTCATGAATGGCTCAGGATACCACTTCTTTGACTGAAGTCACAGATTTCCCAAGCTGAAGCGAAGGTGCCTAAGGGCAAGGTTATCCCCAAGGTCATGAAGGACCTAGGATTCATTTTTCGGACTGAAGGCCGAAGTATATCCCTGACTAAAGTCTCGGATGCTCTATAGCAGAGGCGGAGTGGCCTGAAGGCAGATCCACGTATCCTTGAAGGCCAAGGATCATGTCTTTAGACTGAAGTCGAAGATACCTCCTGCAGAGTTGCCGACAGGCAAAGCTTATATCCTTGAAGGTCAAGGATGTTTATCTTCAAAAGAACTTGAAGATTTTTTAGCTGAAGCTAGAAGTGGCCAGGGGCCAGGGTTTCATATATCTTTAATGTTGAAGTTCTACGGCGGGCAGTGTGCAGCAGTATTCCGATGTTCGTCATGGTTCTGAGGGTGAACCCCAGATCAGAGTGTGCTCGGTTAAGTCTCTCATTCCCAGCGGAGTAGCTTCAGGTATGCAAGTGTACTTTTTGTTCCATTTACCAGGGGTGAACCCCAGGTCAGAGATGTTTAAGATCATCATTTGTTCGGCGGCGAAGTTGGATGTTTGTTTGACGGCGAGGTCAGACTCTTTAAATCCCCAGTAGAGATGATGTTTGTTTCCGGTGGCGATGTCAGATCAGTATCTCTCCAGCTAGTTGTTGAGCAGCTAGTGTTGCAGTGTTCGAAGATTTGTTCCCCGCAGAGTACCGTGTGCTCGTGCAGTTGGCAAATTTTCGGGTTTACCGATATTCAACCGTCTCGTACCTTGATTGGTTGAGAGCCGTTCGCTTCTCACCCAGTCAGGTTCAAGCCGTTTGAATAGGGGCAGCTGTTGCACCCCAAAATTTGACCAACATTTATTTTCCCATTAAGTGTTTGCAGGTTGATACCTTCATCAGAAAGTTCAAGAGATCCTCAGAGGAAGTGGATTGAAACCAGGGTTGTGTGCTTCACAGTTTGAAAGTTGTGGGTGCTCCTCAGATGATTTTGAGACTTTTGAGAATGAACTTGATGTTTTAAGAAAGCCTATGAGATGTCTTGATAGCCATCATGAAACCCAGGGAGGTCATTGTGCAAGAATTCAGAGGATTCAATCATGAATGGTAGAATTAGGGTTTTGACTGGGTCAACCCTAGATTAATTGAAAATTTGGAGAAGGTTGAGACTTAATCCAAGGGCCAGGAGATCATGGAATGATGCATAGAGATGTTGTAAAGATGATTCCTAGACCAACTCATCATGATTGAGGAGTTTGAGAAGTTTTGAGTTAGGGTTTCTGAGGATTGTCAGTGAAAAACCCTAATTTGATCCCTATCTTCCAGGCAGTTTTAGCTCTAGATGTGATTGATATCTCATCTTCCCCACAACATGAATGTTGTAGAGCTTGTTCTAAGCTTTAATTTGAGTGGTGGAAGTCCTTGATAGGAGTTACAGAGCTCAAGTTATGGTTTTGACAAATTACAGGTCAGCAGAGATGTGTGAATCTGGGTCCTTGAAAGTCACCCAACTTGCAGACAACTTTTGCCCTAGTAGGATGATTCCTATGGTTTCTTGGTCAACATGAATGTTGAAGAGGATCTTCTTAGCTTTAATTTGAGTGGTAGAAGTCCTTGATTGGATTTGTGGAACTCAACTTATGGTTTGAACAAGACAGGGGTATTTTGGTCATTTGTCAGTTATAGGTCATTTTAGCCAATGCCTAAAACTCCTATTTCCAAGCCTCAAATGGAAAAACCCAAAACATGAAAGTTGCTCAAAATGTGATTTTAAGTCTAGAAAGAAGGTCACAAATTGTTGGAAAAGCTCATGGCACAAGATTACATGATTGGTCCAAAATGAACTAAAAAAGGCTTATAACTTTGAAAAGTTGAAATTGAAAAGTGATTTGGGAGATCCACAAATCCAAAATAGGTCATCCAATATATCATTTTGATTGTAAAAACCATTTTGAGAACATTGGTTTAGCTAGAATTTTCATTTGAGGTCTAAAAATGGGTGATGCTTTGAAAAGTCATTACTTGAAAAAGAAGGCAATGTTGAAAAACCCTACACAAGCCAAAAATGAACTTGTTTTTCACTCATCCCTTCTCAATAACTCATGTAAGGAGAATTTAAGACAAAATTGCAAGGCATAACATATGAGATATGAGATATCCAACTTGGCATGTCATGAGAATTTCAAGAAGTTTCCATCACATTCTAGATGAATCTAGACACATCCAAAGATCATTATAAAGAGAATGCCATTAAGAGAATTCAAGGTTGGTGAAACTTGAGTCAAGTCAGAGGAGAGAGAGAGAGAGAGATAGCCATTAAAGCTCTTGCTTCAAGTTCAAGCAATCCAAGATATCTTGCACTACCAGCCATCTCCTTCACAACCATTGCAAACAGAAGATTGGTGATCATCCAAGGATCATCTAGAAGCAATTCCAAGGCTTGAATCGTGCTCTACATCACTCCACCATAACTTCTTGACAGGTTCTTTCTTCACCTTCTATCTCTTAAATTATGCAGTTTTAGTTAGTCTCATAGGTATGGAAATGATGTACTAGGTTAGTTGATGTAACCCTAAGAGTTAGAGCAAGATTTGTGAGGTTTCACACCAGAGCCATGGTTCTTTAATCTTCAATAACTGGCTGTTTAATGAGTTTTAGGTAACATGAATTAGGTTAGAATGACCAGGATAACATCAAGAACATGATTGCATCATTAGACTGAAGTTTGGTGAAGGTCGATACCAGTTGATATCAGATGAACATGGTTGTGCCAAGACATTGCAAGCCTCTGTTAGAACAACCTAGGTAGAATCAAGGAGAACTACTCGTACCATTTTATTCCTCTCATTGAGTAGAGCATTTTTCGTTTTTGAATCATGTGAAACCATGGCGTGTGGAGAGAGATAGAGGAGCTCGAATTTGAGTGCATGGAAGGAGGGGTCTGAAAACCCTAGTTCTTGTTTGGGACGATGAAGTAGAGCCCTAGGATTAGATCCAATATTTGACTAATTATGTTGATCCAATGGCTGTGGTTAAGTCTGAGAATTGGAGGGAAGTTTGAATTATTGAAACGCGGTCGTTTCACTTAAAGGGCGTTCTGGGCTTATTTTCTATTCGCCCCCCCCCTTTTTTCTGGCCCAATCATTTTAACTGGCGTGCATTGCTTTTCATACCCCCCATCCCTTAATTGATTTTAATTATTTTATTTTCTCCTTTTATTTTTTTCTGTTTTGAATAATTCATTAAAAAATGATAAAAAAATGATTTTTTAATTCTTCTTTTTTCTATGATTAGATGAAAATGTGTAGAAAATTATAAAAATAAAAATGGGATTTTATTTTTTAGTTTAGTATTTTAATAGATTTTTCTTTTAAAATAGCTTTTATAATGTTTAGTTTTGAACCATGATTTTGTAGGAATTATTTTAGAACCTTCCCTTAGGGTTTTTAATCCATTCTTTTTTGTGCAATTAGATGATGAATCATAGTTCCCCATAAGATTTTTTCTAGATTTTTAGAATTAAATTTTGAATAGTTTAATTAGGGTAGATGTAGGGTATCCTAATTAGGGTTTAGATTGTGCTTAGGTGAAGAATCCTTTCTTTGATTGAGTTTTATCTTGATTTTTAGGTAGAGGCCTATGTAGATGTTATGAGTAGGTGTTGAGGACCCTTGTGCATAATTGTTAGATTTTTCCCCCTTAGTTTAGTATTTTTAGGTATTTTCTGAAGTTGCCTATTGATTTTGTCTGTTCTGAGGTTATCTGTTCATCTCTGGGGTTCATTGTGGGGAATTTGTTGAGGGGCTTGTGTTGCCTTGAAGACCTTGATGGAGAGCATCATGAAGTGAAGATTGTAGATCAAGATTCAGAGACCCAGAGCTTGGTTTGTTCCCTGTCTGTGAGGTTTGAGATCCTGATGTTTGGAGGAAGTTCATGGTACTTTCCTGAGGAAGGCACTATGAATGACTTTCATTCTTTCTTCTCACCTCTTTCTTAAGTGTCCAATGATGTTGGAGCCAACTTGTGAGTTTAATTTCTCCTGAGGAGGAATGTAAACTGATCACATGTTGTTGAGCCACATGGGATACAATTCCTAAGTGGAAGCCTCCTAGTACTTTCCTGAGGAAGGTCCTATGGGTCTATTCACTTAGTTCCCTTAGTTTATCTAGGATTTCTTAAGTGTCCAATGATGTTGGAGCCAACTTGTGAGTTTAATTTCTCCTGAGGAGGAATGTAAACTGATCACATGTTGTTGAGCCACATGGGATACAATTCCTAAGTGGAAGCCTCCTAGTACTTTCCTGAGGAAGGTCCTATGGGTCTATTCACTTAGTTCCCTTAGTTTATCTAGGATTTCTTAAGTGTCCAATGATGTTGGAGCCAACTTGTGAGTTTAATTTCTCCTGAGGAGGAATGTAAACTGATCACATGTTGTTGAGCCACATGGGATACAATTCCTAAGTGGAAGCCTCCTAGTACTTTCCTGAGGAAGGTCCTATGGGTCTATTCACTTAGTTCCCTTAGTTTATCTAGGATTTCTTAAGTGTCCAATGATGTTGGAGCCAACTTGTGAGTTTAATTTCTCCTGAGGAGGAATGTAAACTGATCACATGTTGTTGAGCCACATGGGATACAATTCCTAAGTGGAAGCCTCCTAGTACTTTCCTGAGGAAGGTCCTATGGGTCTATTCACTTAGTTCCCTTAGTTTATCTAGGATTTCTCAAGTATCCAATGATGTTGGAGCCAACTTGTGAGTTTAATTTCTCCTGAGGAGGAATGTAAACTGATCACATGTTGTTGAGCCACATGGGATACAATTCCTAAGTGGAAGCCTCCTAGTACTTTCCTGAGGAAGGTCCTATGAGTCTATTCATTTAGTTCCACTAGTTCAAATAGGATTTCCTAAATATCCAGTGATGTTGGAGCCTGCTTGTGAGTTTAATTTCTCCTGAGGAGGAATATAAACTGATCACAGTGGTTGAGCCACATAGGGTATGACTCCTGAGTATACACCTCCTAGTGTTCTCCTGAGGAAGACACTTTGAGTCTGCTTACTTAGCTCCCTTTCTTTGGTAAGCTTGTTCTGAAGCTTGAAGAATGGGATTGATTTCTCTTTTTAGGGTTTTGCTTGAGAGCTTTGCTTAGATTTGTTCAGATTCTGTGATTAGGGTTAGGACTAGAGAGTAGATGATTCTTTTTCTAGCATGTGGTTTTGTTTACCTGATGGCACTTCATTTCTTTTATCTGTTCATTGCTTGATAGCATGTTGTTTGTTTTCAGTATGATTACTGTTATTTCATGACTGGCTTGAGGTTGAGACGAGCTTGTGGAGGCTGAAGCCCCACACACATTTCCTCCCTCACTTGCATTGCATGCATTTTACTGTTAAAGCTGATGCTTTTGTCTGTTTTGGTGTATCATTGACATGATCCCTTAGGACTCTCATTTCCTCTGATGAGGATTTGATGATAGACTTTTAGGTTGAAACCTATGCATGATAACATCTAGGAGTTCCCTGTTCAAATCTCAACCATAGGATGAATCCATGGCATGATAACAGTAGGACTTGATAGTCTCCCTCCTAGTTGAGCCTTTTTTCCCGTAGTTTCCCGAACTACGTTTGCTCTGATCTTTCATACCAGATGAAAGTACGTAGGCATAGGATGCGATGTCCTAGCGAGCAACCTTTCAACCTTTCCCCGTAGTTAGCCGAACTACGTTGACTCTGATTTCTCATTCCCTGATGAGAATACGTAGGCATAAAGTGCGACGCTTTGCCGAGTCATTTTCTTTTCTTTTTCAGCCAGCCTTGATAGGTAGATAGATTATAACCAACCCGACCAAGTAAACAAACAAGCGAGGATCCCGTCGAGTACGACGGACGTGAGGGGTGCTAATACCTTCCCCTTGCGTAACCGACTCCCGAACCCAGACAATGGTTGCGATGACCTTGTCTTACCTTTTATTCGTCAGGTTTTTCCGATCGTTTCCTTTCCCGCTCTGAGGGATAAATAACGAAAGGTGGCGACTCTTCTGTCATGCCGGCACCTTATTTTCGCGCAAGCGACAAGCATGTACTGTCATAAACGTTTGGCAGCCCAGGCTAGTGCACAACATGTTTTCTCCAGCATTGATTAACGAGATTCACAATCTGTGAATTTTTTACTCAAGTAGTAAATGGCATGCTCCTTTCTGCCCGTCTCGTCGTGTTGACCGAGAACACACCCCATACTATTCTCAAGAACTGTCAAGTACATGATTAGGGGTCTTCTGGCCACTGGGGGAATCAAGATCGGAGGTTCCTGTAGATACTGTTTTATCTTATCGAATGCCTTCTGGCAATCCTCGTTCCAGATAATCGCTTGATTTTTCTTTAGTAGTTTGAACATCGGTTCACACGTGGCCGTGAGCTGAGAAATAAACCTTGCAATGTAGTTTATTCTGCCCAAGAAACCACAAACTTCTTTTTCTGTTTTTGGCGCTGGCATTTCTTGTATTGCTTTTATCTTTGCAGGATCAATCTCAATGCCTCTTTCACTCACGATAAACCCCAGCAGTTTTCCCGACCGTACTCTGAAAGTACACTTGTTAGGATTCAGCCTCAACCTGAACTTCCTGAGCCTCTCAAAAAGCTTCAGCAAATTAACCAGATGTCCTTCCTCCGTTTGGGACTTCGCAATCATGTCATCAACATAGACTTCAATCTCATGATGAATCATATCATGAAACGAAGTGACCATTGCTCGTTGATAAGTGGCCCCTGCGTTCTTCAGACCGAAAGGCATTACCTTGTAGCAAAATGTTCCCCAAGGTGTAATAAATGTAGTTTTCTCCATGTCCTCCGGCGCCATCTTGATCTGATTGTAGCCGGAGAAGTCATCCATGAATGAAAATACGGAGAACTGAGCTGTATTGTCGACCAATACATCAATATGGGAAAGCGGTAAATCGTCTTTTGGGCTCGCCCTATTCAAATCCCGATAATCGACGCACATTCGCACCTTACCGTCCTTCTTCGGTACAGGCACGATGTTGGCAACCCACGGAGGGTAAGTAGTGACCGCTAAGAAGCCAGCATCAAGCTGCTTTTGCACTTCTTCTTTGATCTTAACGGCCATATCTGGTCGTGTCCTACTAAGCTTCTGCTTGACGGGAGGACAATCTTCTCGCAGCGGCAAGTGGTGGACCACAATGTCAGCATCAAGTCCGGGAATATCTTGGTATGAACAAGCAAAGACGTCACTATACTCTCTTAGCATCTCGACCAATCTCTGCTTGACATCACTCTGCAACGCGGCCCCTATCCTGACGTTCCTGACAAGTTCTTCAGAACCCAGATTCACAATCTCAATCTCTTCTTCGTGAGGCAGAATAACTTTCTCTTCTTGTTTCAACAAGCGGGCCAACTCTTCGGGAAGGTCTTCGTCTTCATTAATCTCTTCTTCGGCTTGATAGATCGGGAAATCGAAGTCGAAGTGAGTCGTAGAAGGTCCAAAGTCGATGTCATCTGCTATGTGGATCCTGCAATAACAAGGGTTAAGCTTAAAACAAGGATATGCAGGTTAGCACAAACTCCATTGCCATTTTATTGTTTTTCAAAACAAATATGAAACAGGAATAACAGAGATCACAACATTTAAATACGAAGAAAACGCCTTTTGATTTATTGGTAAAATGCATGTACATAATCAAACAAGGCCCTGACAATATAACCACTATGCCCCGGGTAGGACATAGGGTTGTACAACAATTGGAGAAAGTAAATCATTACTCTTTGCCTGTCACTTGGATGGTATCCCTGACGGACCAGTTGTTGAGGCTCTCGCCTGGTTTGCTTGGCTGGATCCAAGAGTCCAGATCGCAGTCGCTGTCTTCGCCGTCTTCAGACACCGCGTTGACACTTTCGAATATTACTCCGCCGCTTGTAAACTGGATCGACCCTTTACCTCGCGACGCACTGTGAGAAGAAGAGGCTTCAGCCGTAGGAGAGTATCCCAACCCGAACTTGTCCTGCTTGTTAGGTATTTCTAAAATTCGCCCCCACCCTGGGGTAGATCCGGCCTGAACAACGGCCCGGGCTTCCTTGAAGGAAGAGAGAGTCATCTCTGGTTTCTCAGTGATTATAGGAGCTACGTTCTTTCCTTTAACAGCTTCGAACGCCTGACATAGGGTTTCGTGGATTTCGCCATCCATCTCAACATATTTGAAGGACGACAAATGGCTCACCATTATATCCTCCTCGCCACATACGGTTACGATGCTGCCTCCAACAGCGTACTTGAGTTTCTGGTGCAACGTGGAGGTCACGGCGCCAGCAGAATGGATCCATGGCCGGCCTAAGAGACAGCTGTAGGCAGGCATGATGTCCATGATGTAGAAGACTGCATCGAAAGTTTCCGGCCCAACTTGGATTGGTAGCGTTACCTCTCCAAAGACATGACGTTTGGTTCCATCGAAAGCCTTCACCACCAGATCACTGGGTGTGCAAATCAATCCCCGAGTATCTAACTTCATCAATGCTTTCTTCGGAAGAACATTGAGTGACGACCCCGTGTCCACCAACACATGAGACATAATCATTCCCCTACACTCTATCGAGATGTGCAGGGCGCTGTTGTGGTTTCTTCCCTTCGGCGTCAGCTCCAGGTCAGTGAACCCTAACCCGTTCCCAGCATTTACGTGAGCTACGACCCCTTCCAACTGGTTGACCGATATTTCCTGCGGTACATATGTGGCATTCAAAACCTTTAACAGCGCGTTGCGATGTGACTCCGAACACAACAACAAATTCAGGATGGAAACTTTCGAGGGTGTTTGATGGAGGTGATCCACGATCTTGTAATCACTCTTCTTGATCAACCTCATGAACTCTTTAGCGTCCTTCACAAGTAAGTCCTTCTCTACCCCACGAGGGGTTTCCTCAACGACTTTACTCTTTCCCTTATCAGTTTCATCAGCTTTGTCCGCTTTGTCCGCCACAATCTCAGGTGGAGCAAATACTCTTCCGCTGCGCGTGATTCCGCCAATGCCCACTAGGTTATCCACACACTGCCCTGAGGGTTCCAATTCTAACTTCTGCCCGTTGCAGTAGACGTCTGCCCCATAATTCCACGGGACAACATTGGTGCTCTCAAAAGGTATCGGCCCGGCCTTGGTGATGGTAATCGTGGGCGGTCTGGGTGCAGAAATAATTATCGTCCGGCGAGGGATGGTGATGGTAGCAACCTCATCGTCTTGCTTCAGCATTACCTCTCCAGATCCACATTCGGCCCTTCGACTAAACTGCAAGATTCCTTCGGTCATCAGACTCTGAATCCCCTCTATCAACTGTTCACATCCATCAGGACGAGTCGCACAGCCCATACATAGTTCTCCACAGCCTGGGAAGAATCCTCTCTTCATCAGCTTGGATTTAATGAAGCTAAGCGGTGTCTTCAGATCCTTGACATCAGTCAACAAATCTAAGCTTTCATCTTCGATAATGGCATTCACCCCACCTCCCCGATGATTCGGCATAGAGTTCTTCGTGACATTTGGCACATTATCTGAGAAGTTGATGATCTTAGCATCCACCATATCCTGCACCTTGTGCTTGGAGGCTTTGCAGTTTTCTATCGTGTGGCCTGGTGCCCCTGAGTGAAACTCACATGTTGCATTCGCATCATAACCTGGTGGAGGTGCCCCTGTCAAGGGAGCCAGGGTTCTCTTCTGGATTAACTGTAACTGAAGCAGAGTCTGTAATAGCTGAGCATAAGACATAGGCGGCGTCTCAAGGTGACGACTCGACAGAGGTGCCCTGTTCTGATACTTTCTGTACCCTTGCTGATTTGGTTGCTGCTGCTGCTGCTGTGGCTGGGGTTGTTGGACAGCGGGGATGGTTATACTGGCCACCTGCTGGTGAGGGCCTTTACTTTTCCTTCGAGCGTTGGACACGACGCTCGTCTCTCCTTCCCGCCTTTTGTTACTGTATGGTTTCTTTCCTCCTCCAGCTGAGGCTAGATCGGCGCCTTGAATTTTCCCTAATTTGATCCCATTTTCAACGTGCTCGCCCGTGATGATGAGATCTGAGAAGCTTCCAGACATACTGTTGACCAATTTCTCGTAATAAACCCCTGGGAGGGTGGCTACAAACATCTCAACAAGCTCCCGTTCAACCATCGGTGGTTGAACTCTAGCTGCCAATTCACGCCACCGCTGGGCGTATTCTTTGAACCCTTCGTTGTTCCTCTGTGACAAATTCTGCAGTTGGACTCGGTTTGGAGCCAAGTCATTGTTATACTGATAATGGTGCACGAATGCTTCAGCAAGTTCCTTCCACGTGCGCACACTGGTAGGCTCTAGACTCATGTACCATTCCAAGGATGGCCCGGACAAGCTATCCTGAAAGAAGTGCATCAGCAACTTCTCATCTTCAGAGTGAGTGGACATTTTCCGGTAGTATGATCTCAGGTGGACGCGAGGGCAAGTGGTGCCCTTGTACTTCTCAAAGTCGGGTACCTTGAACTTGGGAGGCACCTTGAAATCAGCAATTAATCCCAATTTGGACATATCGACACCCATAGTGTTCAGGTTCTCGAAGTTCCTCATCTTGTCCTCGAGTGCTTTAAACCTCAGACGTGCTTCAACAGTCAGCTCTCCTTCAGCACCTTTCTGTGAGAACAAGTCTTCTTGACGGTCTTCTAACCATGGCTGAGGCCCATACAGATTTCCAACACCCGTGTTGCCGTTGCCCAGCCCAACATTGACATTAGCTTCAAAGTTTCCGTTACCGACGCCAGTCGTATTACCATTGAGCCCCATGTTAGCGATCACATTGCCGTTGGCACTACCGTTCCCCCCAGTCACAGGGACGCCATTCTGAGGAGTTTCAACAGGTGGAGGGGTTGGAACATTCCCGCCATGGAGTACACCATTGCTATCAACCCTTGAAATCAGAGGCTGGACCAATGTTCTGAGCTGGTCTTGGCCGTTGGCAACCACTTGCATGAGCTCCATGAAGCGGTCCATCCTCTCTAGGAGTTCTTGAACGTCAGTCTGCACTTGCTCCATTGCTCTGGCTTGATTTGCTCTGGTCGGGTAGCGGTGGATTGGTCTTTGATCAATCCTGGAACAACCTGAAACAACCTGTATACACAAAAGGGTTAGAAAAAAAACGACAAAGTGCTCGTTATGCAGATGCTTCATGCAAATGCAAACGTGTGTCTGTGTGTTAGGGAGGTATCCCCCGATCCTAGTGCCTGAGTGCCAGTGCTGATAATAAGAAGTCCAAGTCCAGTCATGGAAATAACATCTCATATATACGAAGAAAGCCCATCAAGGCGGTATACAACGTCACTGAGTACAAGCAGAATCAATAGCATGACCTCGACCAACAAGCCTGGTGATGGTCAGCATACAACAATGATCAAAACAAAAGGATTACAAACATAGTCAAGTACGGCCACGAGCTCGAAACTCTTCTAATAAATCCCTCGTTTCTGGATGATCAGGCCGAGTGAGCAACCTTTCGACGAGTAACTCCCTCCGCATAATAGTGTATTGAAGACCTTCAACTGAGTCTTCCCATGCTCCTTCGCCGAAACAATCTTCTAGCTTCCGCTTCTTGGATTCAAACTTCAGTTTGTGCTCCTTCAGGTTAGCAAGAGCATTGTTTAGCAGGCCTTCAGTGGTATATCTGTGAGCAGGCCTTCACCTGGGCTTTCAACTTGGAGATCTGCTGTTTCAGTTTATCCTCCCGTTCTTTGCCGTTGGCTAGGGTGGCCTTCCAATGCTGATTAAACTTGGATATTCTCCGGTACGCTTCATCCAAGTGCTGCTTCTTAGTGGCTAGTACGTCATTGACAGCTTTGAAGTCCCGGCCCAAACGCTCGCGCCCAGCTACTTGCTTAGTCAAATCCGTCCCTAACTGGTTCACCAGCTCTGTTTGCCTCTTGAAGGAATGGACGGCTTCGCTTCTCTCACTTCTGAGTTGAGCCAATTCTTCCTCCAGTTCTTCATTTGCCTTTTTCAGCTCATCTCTCTCAGCCAACACCTGATTATGCTGCTGAATGGGCATGGTGGTAGGCTCTTCAATCACTGGAGGGCTTTCTGGCTGGGCAGGTGGAAACGGCATCCCTATAATATCTGCTCTGGCCCTGATCCAGGTCACATACGAAGCATAGGCTTGGCTATTACTCTTCCCCAGCAACGGTTTTCCCCGCTTACTGATACCATTCAAAGCGTGCTGAAGCTTAGATAACATATCCCCCTCTAGAAGACCAGTGAGGTACAGAGATTCCTGCACCTCTTCATCCTTCAGCGGAGCTCTCAAAGCATAAGCAAACTGTCGGACCAGCAGAGATGGATTATAGTTGATACAGTCCTTCCTGCCTATCAAAGGCACATTCGGAAACCCACTGCAGCTGAAGATAATCTCATTACCCAACCTATCTCTATCAAACCAAGCAATATCCTCCGCTGACAGACTCATCAAGCGCTCAGACCACTCAGCTGTGGCTGCAGACGAAGCAAAGGAACCCTTCTTGGGTAGGTGACTATCAAGCCATCTGTAGAGTAGGGGCACACAGCACGAGACATTCTTACCCCTTCTGTTCTCGTTTTTGTAGTGGATGGAATGATAGACATCTCCTATCAAGGTAGGGACTGGATTCCCTGATGCAAAGATATGAAAGGCGTCGAAGTCTACAAAGTCGGGCATATTGGGGAACAGAATGATGCCATATATGCACAGAGCAAGGATGGCGTTGAACACGATTCAACAGCCGTCTTTGGTGCACTGCTGGGCCTTTCCCATTAAGAACTGCAAGGAGAAACCGGGAACCCTGTTCCAACTAGACAAGACCAACTCTGAGGCATCCAGATGAAGTGAAGGGGCTAGACTAGCCAAATTAGGCGCAACATCCATGTGAACAAAGGGCATCTGACTCTTGATAGGCACACCTAACAAATCAACATACTCCTCTAGTGTAGGTGCGAGAACAAAATCCGGGAAAGTAAAGCATCTCAAAGGAGGATCATAGAACTGCAGCAGGGTGTGCAACCCATTCAACTCAAACACAGAGGGTTTACGAACCAGTCTGAGCAGTTTCTCATACGACTTCCTGAATTCACCTCTCACAGAATCATTTTCCAAAGCAATCAAACCAGTCAGCTGAACAACATCAGGAGTGGGGAGCTTGTAGGCCACAGTCTTCCTCAGAGAACCCATAGTAGCACAATAGAAGGCAAGAAAACCTGAACCGGGGGAAACGGTACCTGCAACACAGACACACGTTAATGATATGCGAATGAGTATGCAAAACAATGCAAAATGCAATCATGCAGCCGGAGCTCAAGACGACTGTGCTGTTGAAGAGATGAAGGTTCTGTATCAACAAAACCACAATACTGCTCTGTCAAGAACAATCATATCTCTGATGAGAAGAAAACCATGGTATCGGACCATAACTCTGCTCTGTCAAGAACACACATATCTGAAGACAAGGACCTCTGATACAGGACCACCAATCTGCTCTGTCAAGAACAAATACATCTCTGAGGATAAGGACCTCTGATACAGGACCATAACTCTGCTCTGTCAAGAACACATATACATCTGATGATGAGAACCTCTGATACCAACAAAACTGATTCACTATCAAGAAAACCAGGTAGTCTGAAGGTTAAGGTGTCCTGCAACAAACCCAACCCTGCTCACAGGTATGGACCTAAACTGACACAAGTTCGGCATCCTATGCAGTCATCAGCGTCACAGATATTCAAGAGGGTGATACGATACCCAGAAGGTGTGGCATCACCATCTCCTAAAGCGGCCTCACTCAGCTGAATTCCAAATGATCGGTCCCCAGAGTCGACAATCCTCCAAACCAACAACCCCTCAGGCCCAAAGGGCCGGAAAAGAAGTCAACCGGGAGAACCTCGTCTGAGCGTGGATTTCATGAGACACTAGTGCCTGCAAAGCAAGCACGCGCCCACTAATTTCCACAACTAATGCTAAGTACACTCAAGCCTGGGTCTGGCTTCTCACTCATCAGAATGCCCCTCCCACAACAACACAAATAATCATACCATACTGAAAATAAAATGCGGGAAATAAATGCAATAAATAAACACAACCCAATAAGTAATCATACAAGTGCTAGGATTGACTCTCGCAGGGACGTTGGATCCCCAGATTGACTCGCATAAGGGACGTTGGATCCCAGGAAACTATCAAGTCCCCAGCAGAGTCGCCAGCTGTCGCTACCGCGAAAATAAGGTGTCGGCAAAATAGAAGAGTCGCCACCTTTCGTTATTTATCCCTCAGAACGGGAAAGGAAACAATCGGAAAAATCTGACGAAAAGGTATAAGACAAGGTCAACGCAACCATTGTCTGGGTTCGGGAGTCGGTTACGCAAGGGGAAGGTATTAGCACCCCTCACGTCCATCGTACTCGATGGGATCCACGCTTGTTGTGTTTATCTGACGGGTTGGTTTACTATCTACCTATCAAGGCCGGTATAAAAAGAAAATAAAATGACTCGGCAAAGCGTTGCACTTTATGCCTACATATTCTCATCAGAGAATGAGAAATCAGAGTCAACGTAGTTCGACTAACTACGGGTGATGGGAAAGGTGGCTCGCCAATACATCGATATTATGCCTACGTACTCTCAACAGGTATGAGAGATCAGAGCTTACGTAGTTCGGGATAATACGGATTACGGGAATTCAGATTCATCTGTTTTTCCGAGTAGGGTTAACAAACAGTTCCAGCAGTTTGGTGTACGCAGCTCGACCCTTGGAGACTTAGGCGTTACTGTTTGCGGTAGAACTAGGAGTTAACGACACTCTTTTCTTCAGAAAAGCTTCCTTTGAATTATGGGCCCACGGGGCAAAAAGGTTTGAAGTTTGTTTTCTTTCTTTTACGGAAGAACTGTTTTTTATGGATGTTTGCAACCAATATCGCACTAGAGACTATGACCTGAGAGTGAATGTGTCGCATGTCACCCAAAGGGTACCATACTAAACATCCAGACTGTTGAAAAGAAACTCTCCAACAACCCTTTCTCAAATAGCTTAAGGCTCGTAACGTACGACATCAGTTAACCTTTATTACTGTATTTTAATTTGTTTTGAGATGAGAAGAGAGAACAGGCTCAACTAAGGGGAGACTATCAAGTCCTAATGTTGTCATGCCAAGGATTCATCCTATGGTTGAGGTTTGAAACAGGGAACTCCTAGAAGTTATCATGCATAGGTTTCAACCAAAAGTTCTAATCATCACTTCCTTATCAAAGGCAGTGAGATTCCTAGGGGATCATGTCAATGATAAACAGAAACAGATAAAGCACCAGCTTAAACAGTAAACAGTAAACGACTGTAAAATGCATGCAATGCAAGTGAGGGAGGAAATGTGTGTGGGGCATCAGCCTCCATAAGCTCATCTCAACCTCAAGCCAAATATGAATAACAGTAATCATACAGAGAAATAAAATGCCATCAAGCAAATCACAAACCACATAGGCAAGGGAGCTGGGCTCTACCAAATACCAGCAAGCAAAGCCATACAGTAAAAATACAAGCAGAGGGAGCAACTCAATCTTTAGTGCAATCATGCTCCTAGCTTAACACAATCTAAACATGAACTTATTCTAATGCATCAAGCAAATCAAACAAGTCACTGCAATACAGTTGCACAGAAAGAAACAGACAATAAGGAAAACAGATCAGCAGCTTCCACAGCTTCACAGCAAAGCAATCTTCTGACAGCAGTTCAGTCCTCAGTCCTCAACTGCCCTTTAAGGCTATCATCTTCCATAGCAAGTGTCAACTTGCTTCCTCAGGCTTCTAATAGATCAAACATGAGTATCAACTTATCCTTTCTTCTTCAGGCCTCAGCTCCAAAGTAAACTCCACCTTCAGGCCTCAATCCCACTAGCAAGCATCAACTTGTTCCTTCAGGTACTCCAAGCATTGCACTCACAAGTATCAACTTGCTTTCCAACTTCAAGCTTCAGCTTCTTCATTCAATCTCCAATGGATTCCCTTCACAAGTATCAACTTGTGCTTCATCTTCTTCAAGCTTCAGCTCTTTCTTCAATCTCAGCTTGATCTTCTTCCCACAAGTGTCAACTTGTTCTTCTTGATCTTCAAGCTTCAGCTCCAAGGGTAGTCTTCTAACATCTTCAATCTTCTAACAAGGACTCTATCCTCTAGCAAGGGAGAAGGATTCATCTAACAAGATCAAGGTTTGGATGATTGACAGCAGAGTGAAGACCAAAGGTCACCACTAAGCATTCCATCATCAGAGAAAGGAACCCTCAAAGGTTCTACCAACTTTTAAAGAGCTACACATCCTAGAAAAGGAGGGGTGAGGCTTTCACAAGGGGACCTTACATCATAGGGAAGAATGGAAGTGATCAACACTTCCATGTTTATGAAAGAAGAGAATCTATCTAGAAGCTCTGCCTACAAACCCTAATCTTAACACCTAACCAACACTACACCAAAAGAAGGGAAATCTTCACATCCAAACTTCTCCATTCAATCCATGGTAGCCCAAACTTGTCTTCAACACCATCCAAGAGCAAGAGAGGCAAAACCCTAATCTAAGGGAACTAAAGAACTCATTCTATTTGAATTAGCAAGTTAGGATCACCTAAAACCTAGTACTAAAGTTAGTCCTAACTAAACTACTAGAACCAATTGTAAAATCCTACAAAAATAACTATGGGAACCTAATTCAATCATGAATCTACCATACAAAATTCAGAGGTTGAATCATCCACCAAGTCCTAGAAATAAAACCTAAATCACAAGGTACTAAACATAAACCCTAAAAATGGAGCACCTAAAGTTTCAACTTAAAACTACCACCTACATTCATCACAAAAATGTGAGAAAAATCTAAGGGGAACATGCATATCTATGCTAGCTACACACAAAAAATCAAGGCAAGAATCATCACCAAGTGCTCAAACCAAATTCATTAAAACAAGGTAACAACCATGGCTATTTTAATATCAATTAATATTCAAAAATGCAAATAAAAATAAAAAATGCATGAATTATTAATATTTTTTATCTACAAAATTATAGATTCAATCATGAATCAGGGGGAAAAAGTTTGGAATTAATTGAGTTAATCTTCTATTTTTTATGAATTAATCTCTAAGTCACATGAAATGAAGAAAATTAAAAGAAAATAAAAGAAATTAATAAAACAAGCGTGTCAAATAGCAACCCAACTTAGTTCAATTCAAGAATTGGACCCAGCGGGGTGTGAATATCACTCTGAATGTTAAGCCCAAAACAATTCAATTAATGAAACAGTGCGTTTCATTTGAAATTTCTCTTCAGAGCTTGAGGTGCAATCGTGGCCATCCGTTCCTTGCCTGAGTCAAAGGTCCACCCTTCATATGATGGTCCATGTTCATCGTCCCAAATTTGAACTGAAATGGAGGGAGTTCTCAAACGGTGGCCTGAGTTGCAGCGCCACCGTCTTCTCCGGTGAGCCAACCTCCACAGGTCATCAAAAACCACAAAACCACTCACTATCCCACTCCAAATTTGATGCTGATCACGAATCCAACCTCAGAATTTTCTAATTCCATCTCTAACTCAAAACACGATGACATTTTTAGAATTCCTCCTAATCTTGATTTTCACCATTCTTTAAATTAAAGGTCTCAAATTAATCCTCACTCTTCACTGATCAATTTCCACCATCCAATCATGAATAATCCTTCAAGAATCGTGAGATATCATCCTCAACAGAAAATGGTCACATGCCTAATTTATCTCTAATCCACCAATTTATGATCCTAAATCCAACTACAGGTTGCAAGGATCCTAACCACATGTGAATTTCTAAGTTTCCCCTCCTAAATTATGCATAAGGATGAAAGATACAAACCTGGTTTCAGAGAGGTAATAGAGGTGGTTCTTGCTCACTTCAACTGCCAAGATGATGCAGACACGTTCCAAATTCACTCTCCAAGCCTTTGCACACCTTGATTTGGCTTGATTCTCCCTTGAATTGAAAACCCGATTTCAACTTGAACCTTCAAAATTTCAATGGATCCTTCTCTTACCAGCTTCAATTCCTTCCATAAAAAATGGCTGAGCTCACTCACTAGCTTATATAGAAGTGATTAGACTCATCTAGAAACTTCTGGATCCATCCAAATGAGATTTTGGATTTTCAAAATCTCTTCAAAATATCACCCATGGCAACCACCATTCTGACTCCTTCTTGGCATGGCTATGTGTGTAATCAAGTTCTCATGAGACATTGAATGAGTTTAGTGTGCTATTTTCCTTGTTTGCAAGCCAAAGGTATGCATTTGATTATGTTGCTTCATCATGAAGAAATGAAATGGAATGCTATTCAAATGACCTCAAATCAAAATTCTAACATTTCCATTGTTTCTAGAATCATTTTTCCAATCAATTTGACCTATAATTTTGTTTCATTTGGTCACAAAATGACTTATTTGAATTTTTGACCATTAAATCCTTTTAATTCTTTCTTTTTCAAAATTTCTTGAACCAAGTCTCTCCTTGAGCCATTTCAATGCCTCCTTGATGCATGGTCAAGGTTAAAACCCCATTTTGAGCAACTTTCTAGTTGAACAAAATTTCATTTGAGGCCTCTAAGTTGGTGAAAATGGCCTATGATCACAAATGACCTATAATCACCAAATGTCCAAAATACCCTTGACTTGTCAAAGCCATAAGTTGAGTTCTACAAATCCTATCAAGGACTTCTAGTACTTTCTAGAAATCTAAGAGGATACGGAACAACATTCATGTTGACCAAAAGTTCATAGGAATCATCCTTCTAGGGAAAAAGTTTCATGCAAGTTGGGCAACTTTCAAGCTCCAAATTCACATTCCTCAGATGACTTGTAACTTGTCAAAGCCATAACTTGAGCTCTATAAACCCTATCAAGGACTTCTAGTACTAAAATTAAAGCTAAGATCATGCTCTACAACAATCATGTTGGGGGCAAGATAATATGACAATCACATCTTGAGCTAAATTTCCTTGAAGATAGGGGTCAAACTAGGGGATTTTACACTGTCAAGCCTTAGAAACCCTAGCCTGAAACTTCTCAAACTCTTCAATCATGATGAGTTAACCTTGGGATCATCCTTATAACATCTCAATGTATCAATCCATGATCACATGACTCTTGAATTAGGTCTCAACCTCCTTCAAATCCTCAGTTGACTTAGGGTTGACCCAGTCAAACCCTAGCTGCACCAATCATGGCTGAGGCTTCTTATTCTTGCACAATGACCTATCTAGGCCTCAAAGTGATCTTCAACACTTCTCATGAGCTCTCTGAATACCTCAAGTCTAACTTCATGGCTTCAGAATCATCTGATGACTTCCCACAACTCTCAAGTTAGGAGACTTTCACCCTTGGCTTCAATCACTCCCTCTGAGGATCTTTTAACTTCTCTGACAAGGATATCAACCCTTGAACACTAGAATAACCTTCTTAGATAGCTTCAAACTCTTGTGTAGCCCTTGATTGGTAATCATACCTCTTGATCTCCTGCACACATGTCAATGAAATGCAAATGATAATGCTAATGTGAATGAAATGAAACACAAGCTAGGTGAAGAAATGTTGGGCAAATTTTGGGGTGCAACACTATGCTTCGAGGCAACTCAAAGTGCATGAGAAGAATTATCCAACGCATTACTTTGAGTTGGCTGACGTTGTGTTTGTGCTTAAACTTTGGAGGCATTATTTGTTTGGTGCGAGGTTTGAAGTGTTTAGTGTTCACAAGAGTTTGAAGTATCTCTTTGATCAAAAGGAATTGAATGCTAGGCAAAGAAGGTGGTTAGAGCTTTTGAAGGATTATGATTTTGGGTTGAATTACCACCCGGGTAAAGCGAATGTGGTAGCAGATGCGTTGAGTCGGAAATCGTTGCACATGTCGATGATGATGGTGAAAGAGTTGGAATTGATTGAGCAATTTCGTGATTTGAGTTTGATGTGTGAGGAGACTTCGTATGGGGTTAAGCTTGGAATGTTGAAGCTTACGAGTGGTATTCTGGACGAAATTCGGGAAGGACAGAAATCCGATTTGAGTCTAGTTGACCGGTTGACTTTGATCAACCAAGGCCAAGGTGGTGATTTTCGGATTGATGAGAATGGTATTATGAGGTGTCGGGATAGAGTTTGTGTCCCGAACCTTGATGAACTAAAAAAGAGTATTCTTGAGGAAGGACATCGTAGCGGATTGAGTATTCATCCGAGTGCTACTAAGATGTATCAAGATTTGAGGAAAATATTTTGGTGGCCTCGTATGAAGAAGGATATTGCCGAATTTGTGTATTCTTGTTTGACTTGCCAGAAGTCGAAGATTGAGCATCAGAAACCGTCGGGTTTGATGCAACCGTTGTTTATTCCTGAGTGGAAATGGGATAGCATTTCTATGGACTTTGTGTCTGGATTACCTAGGACGCCGGGTAATTTTGAAGCTATTTGGGTTATTGTGGATAGATTGACTAAATCTGCTCACTTTATCCCTATGCGAATGGATTATCCGTTGGAGAAATTGGCAAAGCTATACATCGAAAGGATTGTCAGTTTGCATGGTATTCTGTCTAGTATTGTGTCGGATAGGGATCCGAGGTTTACTTCGAGATTTTGGGAGATCTTGCAAAGTGCTTTGGGTATGAAGTTGCGTTTGAGTTCAGCTTATCATCCTCAGACAGATGGTCAGACTGAGAGAACTATTCAATCACTTGAGGATCTTTTGAGAGCTTGTGTATTGGAGAAAGGAGGAGCTTGGGATAGCTACTTGCCTTTGATTGAGTTTACTTACAACAACAGTTTTCATTCGAGCATTGGTATGGCGTTGTTCGAAGCATTGTATGGTAGACGGTGTAGGACGCCACTGTGTTGGTATGAGTCCGGAGAGAGTTCTGTAGTTGGACCCGAGATAGTTCAGCAGACTACGGACAAGATTAAGATGATTCAAGAAAAGATGACAATTTCTCAAAGTCGTCAGAAGAGTTATCATGACAAGAGGAGGAAGGCACTTGAATTTCAAGAGGGAGATCATGTGTTTCTTCGGGTTACTCCGATGACTGGTGTTGGTAGGGCATTGAAGTCGCGTAAGTTGACGTCGCGTTTCATTGGTCCTTATCAAATTTTGCAGAGGATAGGAGAAGTGGCCTATCGTGTGGATTTACCGCCGTCGCTTGCTAATCTCCATGATGTGTTCCATGTATCTCTTGAGGAAATACATTGCAGATCCGTCTCATGTAGTCCAAGCAGATGATGTGCAGGTGAGAGATAACCTAACTGTGGAGGCATCACCTATGCGGATAGAGGATCGGAAGTTGAAGCAACTTCGAGGCAAAGAGATTTCTTTGGTGAAGGTCGCTTGGGGAGGACCGACTGGTGGAAATGTGACTTGGGAACTAGAGAGCCAAATGAGGGAGTCTTATCCAGAACTGTTTGAACCAGGTAACATTTTCGAGGACGAAAATTCCTAAAGTGGGGGAGGGTTGTAGCAGCCCAAATTTCATTAATTAATTAATTATGTTAATTAATTGATTTATTGGAATTAATCTTAATGATTTGGATTAATTGGATTTATTTGGTAGATAATTGAAGAGAGAAATGGGAAGGAATGAAATAATAGAAGTATATAAGGGGTAAGTGGAAAGAATTGGATAGAAAGAAAATAGAAGAGAAAGAATAGAGAAAGAGGAGAAAAGAGAAGAGAAGAGGGAAACTTGGAGAAATCATCAAGAATCAACTTCAAGCTTCAATCCAATCAAGGTAAGGGTGAGAACCATTATTATCTAGTCAATGTATGTGGTTATGTATGTGTGGTTGGGTTTTGTGGTGAGTTTCCACCATTATTCAAGCTAGGGCAAAATAGATTTAATCGGTAGAATCGTAGTTTAATCGGTTAGAAACTGAAAATAATGCCGTAGAATAGTCGGGTGACGTGGAATTATGATTATTGGAATTGGTTCGGTGAGAATCAGTTGATTCTTGGAGGGTAGAAGTTTTGGGACAGATTGGGGTTTTCTGGTTTCGCTGGCTCTCGCCAGGCGAAGCCCAGCGAATAGCTGGCGAATAATTCTAGAAAAACTCCCAGTGGTCTTTGCTGGCATGTTCGCCAGGCGAAGGTGAGTGGCAAAGGTTCATCTGGCGAGTACATCAACGAAGGGTAGCGAATCAAGTCAGTGGCTACTGACTTTTGTTCGCTGGCGAGTTCGCCGGGCGAAGGTCCCAGCGAGCATTCGCCAGGCGAAGGGTGGCGAGCAGGACAACATTGTTTCTTTTCTGTTTTATCCATCCAATGGTTGTTTGCTTGGTTCAATTATGTTAACCCTATGTGATATGAATAGCTTGTGTACTATTGTGATGCGTTGTGGGTAGCCTTTGGGCGTGAATCCTAGATTATGATATGTGTATTGTTTGAATTGCTTAGAGATACATGAGAACACATTAGTGAATATGTGTGTATTGTCTAATAAGTATGTGAATGCATATTGTTGTATGCTAATGTATGTAATGCATGGGAACATATCGTGGATATGTATGCATTATTTTGATGAATGTGATGATGGTATTGAATGTGAATGCCTTGAATTGTTATGAATATGTTGTGTGTGCAATCATGTTGTAATTCTTGAAGGGATGAATTATTTGAATGCATGGGATTAAGATGCGGGAACGGTCTTAAGTGCATTTTTGTTGGTTGATTGCATATGAATCATTTAGTCAAGAGCCAATGTTTGCTAGTTTCGTGGAGACTAGTGGCTTGTCCCAAACCTAGAAGGGTGGGTTTGAAGCCTAGGGGACGGGCTTTGTTGTTATCGGTCTAGAAGGGTGGACCCAGTTTAAGTGTAAAAACCGAAAAATGATAACAAGTGTTGGTACCACATTGCATTGAGTTGCATTGAGTTGTTTTGGAGTCATATAGCATAAATGTCATTGATATATGAAATATGCTTGTGAGTGAATGTATATTGGATAATTGTGAATTGTGCATGATGAGATATGCTAGATGAATATCCATATTTGTTCATATGTATGATGAGATGTATATGACTACGAAAATGAATTGTGGTGAGAAATGTGGATTATATATATATATATATATATATATATATATATATATATATATATATATATAATCTTATGCATTGATTATTATGGTAATATTTCTCACCCTTCTGCTGTTTTATAATGCTCTGTGAGGCATTGCAGATTAGGTTGCTGTAGGTTTCTTTTGTGAAGTATAGCTTCATTCTTTTGAGTCAGACTGCTCTGATAATGTAACACCGTGTAGTTAGGCTTGTATAGCATTCTTTTGTGATACACTTGTGATGTATCAGTTGATGATGTTTTGTAACATGAATGATATTGATGAACAAACTGGATAACATGTATTTATGTGATTAAATGTTTTGAGGTAATTCAAATGTTTTATCTTCCGCTTTAATTCTAAATATCAAGATGTGGGTTTAAGGACTAAGTTCCTCTATTTTGAAAACTATCCCACTCTTGCATATTTTTATAGAGCAGGTGTTGAGTGTTTTATTGGTAATAATGTGACATACTTCTTTTATACCGTATTTTAAATTATACTCTGATAAAATTTATATGTGCCTATATATATATCATTGTTTATTTGGGGGTATAGAAGGGGGTGTTACACAGCGCACAATTGTGGTTTCTGCCCCTTGGCGTTAAGTCTAGATCTGTGAATCCAAGGCCATTTACCGCGTTTACATGCCCAACAACCCATTCAAGCTGATTCACTGATATTTCCTGAGGCACGAAAGCGGTACTCAATATTTTCATCAATGCTTTTTTTTGTGAGCTTCAGAACTCAACAACATCGATAATATCGAAATTTTGGAAGGGGTCTGCTGCAAGTGCTCGACTATCTTGTAGTCGCTTTTGCGTATCAGCCTCATGACTTCCTCCACATCATTCTCCAAAGATCCTTTTTCACCAGACTGGGAAGTTTCTTCAATTACCATCTTACCCTTCCCTCTATCTTCTTTTTCAGCCACCACTTCAGGCGATGCAAAGACCCTGCCGCTTCGGGTGATTTCCCCTGCTCCCACAACATTCTCTGCTGACTCCACAGGAAAACTTTTCAAATCTATCTTCTGACCATTACAATACACCTCGGCCCCATAATTCCACGGGATGGCTTTGGTGCTTTCATAAGGCACAGGTCCTGCTTTGGTAATAGGGATTGTTGGTGGCCTAGGAGGCGCTGAAATAGTTATAGTCTTATATGGGATCGAGATCGTAGCGACCTCATCCCTCTCCTCATTTACTTCTTCAACAGGTTTCTTTTCTGCGGTCCGCTCAAACTGCAACATCCTCTCATCTATCATTCCTTGAATACACCTTCTCAAATCAACGCATCCTTCAGGATGACTTAAGCAATCAACGCAGTCCTCACTGCAGCTTGGGAATACACCTCCTCCGAGAAATTTGTCGTTCACAAACTTCAATGGAGTTTTTAGTTCATTCACATCCATTATCAAGTCTAAATCCTCCTCCACCATAATAGCACCAACCCTATCCTGCCCATGGTTTGGCATAGGGTTCTGCACAACATTAGGTGCATCATGCGAAAAATTTATTGCTTTACTGTCAATGAGATCTTGCAGATTGTGTTTAAAAGCCTTGCAATCGTCAATAGAGTGACCTGGCGCCCAAGAGTGAAATTCGCAACGAGCATTTGCGTCATAGCCGGGTGGGGGATCACCTGTCAAAGGAGCGAGGGTCCTTTTCTGAATTAATTGCAGCTGTAATAAAGTTTGAAGCACTTGAGAGTAAGGCATTGGTGGAGTTTCAAATACTCTATTCGGCCTGGCCCTGTCAGGATACCTCCTATATCCTTGTTGGTTTTGCTGTTGTGGCTGATACTGTCTTTGTTGTTGTTGTTGTTGTCGTGGTGGTGGTCGTTGTTGCTGTGGCACAGGAATAGTGACACTGGCCACCTGCTGCTGGCGATATTGATTATGTGGCTGACCCCTTCCTCTTCCTCTAGAACTTGTCACTGAGCTAACGTCACCTTCACGCTTCTTGTTCCCAAATACTTTCTTCCCTCCTCCTCGAGATGAGGGTACCTCTCCCACCTGAGTCTTTCCAAGCTTGACGCCGTTCTCCACCCTTTCACCGATGATTATCAAATCTGAGAAACTTCCAGACATACTGCTTATAAGTTTTTCATAGTACACCCCTGGTAAAGTAGCAACAAACATGTCCACAAGCTCCCTTTCTACCAATGGTGGTTGCACTCTAGCAGCAAGCTCTCGCCACCTCTGGGCGTATTCTTTAAAGCATTCGTTGTTTCTTTGGGAAAGATTCTGCAGCTGAACTCTATTTGGTGCAAGGTCACTGTTGTACTGATAGTTCCTTACAAAAGCTTCGGCTAGTTCTTTCCAGCTGCGGACGTTAATGGGCTCCAACCCCATGTACCACTCCAGAGAGGGGCCAGACAGGCTATCCTGGAAAAATTGCATCAAGATTTTTTCATCGTCCGAGTACGCGGACATCTTTCTATAGTACGAGCGCAGGTGGACCCTCGAGCACGTAGTGCCTTTGTACTTATCGAAGTTGGGCACTTTGAACTTGTGAGGCACTCTCAAGCCTAGGATCATCCCCAGGTTGGACATATCTAGCCCCATGGAATTTTGGCACTCAAGAGATCGCATCTTTTCTTCAATCATTTGAATCCTTCTATCAGCCTCAGAAGGTCCCACAACATTTACAAACCTTGGAGTGAATACATCTTCCTGCCTGTCTTCATTCCATGTGTGGTCCAAACTACCATGTATGGCACCTGTAGTACCAAGGCCAAAGCCGCTTCCATTTCCATTACCCCCATTAGCAAAGCCACCATGATTAAGTGTTACACCCCAAAATTTGTCTAACCTTTTTCTTACCTGGTTTATGTTTCATTGCATTAGCATATCATTGTTCTAGCATTCACATTGCATAGTCATGTTGCATTTTACAGGGGATCAAGAAAGGTGTGCTTAGCAAATTGGGGTTATCAAAGGTTCAAGGCCTAATCAAGAGATTATATTTAAGTCATCAAGTGGTTATCATCATCAGAAGCAAGTCTAAGTCCTTGAAGAAAGGCAAACAAGTGAATGTGCTTCATCTCCTGTCTAGGAGCCTATCTGAGGATCATAAGCCCATGGTTAGGGGTGGAGATTGTCATTGAAGCTCATTGGAGGCCTTGAGGGTCATGGTGGAGTTCAGTCAAGTGTTCATGCCAAGTATGGAAAGTCACAGCTGAAGGTGTTGCAATTAGGGTTTCATTTGGTCAACCTTGAGTCAACTGTGCTATTAAAGGAGATCAAGACTCAATTCTAAGTCTTTGTAGTCATGGGATGTTTTTTTGAGGCACAAGAGGTGTTATTCCAAGATCAATTCAAGAAGAATTCAAAGTGTGAGGAGTTGCTAAGTCAGGGTTCTCAATGGAAAATCCCCTGTTTAGTGCCTAACTTCAAGACCACTTATCTTAAGATACAAGTTTCAGCTAAACTTTTGACCGACATGGAACTTGTAAAGCATGTTCTTAGGTTTAATTTGAGTACTAGAAGTCCTTGGTTGGATTTATAGAACTCAAGTTATGGCTCAGACAAGTTACAGGTCATCAGAGGAATGTGAATTTTATCTATGAAAGTCCACCAACTTCCAAGGCACTTTTGACCTAGAAGGATGTTTATCCTCAACTTTTGGCCAACATGAAAGTTGTAGGTCTTGGTCTTAGATTTCCAAAATGTACTAGAAGTCTTTCATCTGATTTGTAGAACTTAAGTTATGAGGTTTACAAGTTAGGGGTATTTTGGGAAAGTGAGATTACAGGTCATTTTGGATTATGGGTCATTTTCACTATCTTGTGAGCCTCAAATGAAGTTTTGTCCAACATGAAACTTGCTCAAAATGGGATTTTAACTTCAACCAAGCATCCATGAGGTATTGATTTAGCTTAGAACAAGGGTTGGTTGGAAGGAATTTGACAAAGGGGATTATTAAAGGCATAAAAGGAGAAAATTCAAAATAAATTCACAAGTGTTCAAGAAATGACAAATGAGTGCATATTTTGATTAGAAACAACATTGGGAGCACACTGGCTTTGGTGGAAAATCAATTTGACACATAATTCATGTCATTCTTCTTTGTTACTTCATGAGAAAGTCACACCTCAAAGATCAACCATAGATCAAAATTGAAGGTGCAATCTGATCCCTTCATACTCCACAAGGCATTTGCAATATTTTGAAGCTTCTTGAAGGCAGAAACAAGGGAAATTCGTGGCTGCCATGTTTGGAGTTTTGAAGGAAAAATTGAATTTTGGATATCTTAAATTGGGCCTGATAACTGTCCAAACAGATCATATATAAGTTCCTGATCCAGTTCAGAGCTTTTTTTGGTGGCATTTGGTGAAGGATTCAGTTACAGCGGTTAAAGATTGAAGCTCCCAAACTCAAAATCGTTTTTGCATTTCCAGAGGATTTCAAGGCCAATTGTGGATCCTATTAGCTTCAGTGATCATCAGTGAAGAATTCTGCACCTTCTGGAAGCAAGATTCACGCTGCAACCACTCCAATTTCAAGCTACATTTCAAGTTCTTTTCAAAATTGCTTTAGTTTTAGGCTGTTTTAGCATGAATCAAGCATGTGGTTAAATCATAGGAAGAGCATAGATGGATTTAGGATCCTAATCTTGAGATTTAGAGACGATTTAGGAATTGATGAGTTTTCTGTTAAGCTTCGAAACTGAGCATTCATGGAGAATTAGAGGAAAAGGAGGTTAGATTCATGATCCTCGTGAAATTTTGAGAAGAACGGTACCGGTTCCATGCGTTTTGGCTAGGTTTCGTGATGTAGCGTCGTTTGCCTCACCGGAGAAGACAACCGGAGGTCTTCTCCGGCCACCGTCCACTTCCCTCTCATTTTCTCAGATTTGAAATGAAGATGATGAGCTAGAGCCATTAGATCTAGGTATTTGCTTGACTCGGTCACTAGATCTTGCGTGCCATATTCGCCCTTGGAAGTTTGACCTTTGACTAGTCTGCGTGTCAGCACGAGAGCCTTTAGATCCTCCTACTTTTACATTCAACGCTTGTGATTATAACCTACCATGTGCTTCAGTCAACGAAACAACATCAAAGCAATGGCCAAAACGTTGCACTTCATTTAATGAAGTGGCACGCGCATGACCTTCAGATGGATAGACTAGTTCACAGATCTAGTGGTTATAGTTATTTTTTGCTTTTTTTAATTTTGTTAATTCATTTTCCATTTTCTTTAATTGCTTTTATTTTTTTTAATTCATATTAAATTGAATATTGGTCAGAAAAATGTGAAAAAGATATGTGCATGATCCTTGCTTTATTCCTGATTTTTTGATGCTCTTGGATTTTATTTTGGCTGAATTTCCAATTTATTCTCCATTTTTCCATTTTATTGAATTCTTTTAATTTGGTATTTTGAGCTTGTTATTTGCTGATTTTTGTACTCTTTTTTGGTATAGAATTAGAACTTAATTTTTGGCTGGCTAGTATTAGACATCATGATGAGATTGTAGGAATTTTATTCTAATTTTTAGATAAGTCTAAGTTCTGTTTTGGAGTAGGTTTTAGAGGCTTCCCCTTTTGGCTTTTCCTTTGACACCTCTTGGTTTAGAATTTCTTAAGTGACCATAAACATTGATTTAGGCTCTGATCCTTTTACCCTAGGTTCTCAACACCTTTAGGATCCCTTATAAAAATTCATAGATTTTTTGAAGTTGATTTAGTATTTTAATTAGATTTAATACTTAGGCTATTTTTAGGTTGCTTCTAACATAGTGCTTCCCCTAGTTGAACTTCAAAAGTGGCCATTAGTTCATGGTAAGTTTCCAAATATTGTTTTATGTTTTAGTAGACATGTTGATGCTTCTGTAGACTTAATTGTAAGGTTTAATTTGATGCATTGGATCCCTTTTAGGGAGTTGCTTTTAGAGCTTGTAGAATTAGGTTTTTTAGAGCCTTTAGGAGTTGCCTCCTTTTTCAAAAGTAAGGTTTGCTTTGGTTTGCATTCCATTTCCCATCCAATGATGCAAGGTTCCTTTATGGGAGCCTAGTCCCTCCTTTGGAAGGACTAAAGGCCTACCATAAAAGGTAAAACCTTAGAGGATACCAATCTTAGATGAGTGGTTGAGTGCCATGATGGATTCCTTTGGTTTCCATCATGCTTCCCCTCATCATGCAATGATCTCTGTGTTGGTTCTCATCTCTTGATGGAGAAAGTTGAATCTTGAAGGTGAAGGCCTTATTCCCTTTTCTCTTGATGGATAACTTGGACATGAAGACAACTACAGACTGTTGGGTTGCTTTACTGATAGAAGACTGCTTTGCTGTTGCTCTGCTGGCTTGCTGTTTTGTTTGTTGTGTTCTTGTTGATTGACTGTATTTGTATGACTGTTTATTTGGTATGTTGAATTAGAATAGACTTTCATATAGTTGGTTTAGGCCTAAGTGTATTGAAAGGTTGAGCCTGGCTCCCTTTGCTTGTCTGCATTAGAGGTTGAGTCTGTCTCCCTCTGCTTGCTTGTTACTGTTTGGCTTTGCTTGTTGGCTGGAGGTTGCATTTGTCTCCCTTGCCTGTGCTTTGTGTTGCTTTTTCTTGTTTGCTCTAGAAGTTGAGTTTGTCTCCTTTTGCTTGTATTGCTGCATTGCATGCATTTTACTTACAGTTTTATTCTTTCAGAGTATTTCTTTTGCCGTTGCTTTCCTTTGCCATGTTCCCTTAGGATTTCCATTCCTTCTTGTTCAAGTTGGAATGTGACAGACATTAGGGTTCTAACCATGCATGATAACATTAGGTAGCTCCCTCCTAACCTTAATCATAGGATCAACTTTGCATGACAACTTTAGGATTGGATTAGTTCCCCTTTAGTGCGTCCTTTCTCTTCTCATCTTCAAACATCTTTAAAACACTTAATAAAGATTAACACGTGTTGTACGCTACGAGCCTTAAGCTTAAGCACTTGAGAAAGGTTTGTTGGAGAGTTTCTCTTCAATAGCTTGGTTGTTTAGTGTGGTACCCTTTGGGTGACATGCGACGCATTCACTCTTAAGTCCAAGTCTTTAGTGCAACATGAGTTACAAACAAAACTCAAAACACTTCTTCTTTAAAAGACAGAAAACAAAGATCGAACTCCTTTTTGTCCTTTGGGACCTTTAATCCTTGGAAATCATTTTCATAAGGAGAGTTTTGTTAACTCCCGGTTCTACCACACACGATAAACGCCTAAGTCTCCAAAGGTCGAACTGCATACACCAACTGCTAGAACCGTCTGTTAACCCTACTTGGGTAAAACATTTTGAACCAGCCTGTGGTCTTGTTAGCCCGAACTACGTTTTCTCTGATCTTTCATGCTGTGTGAAAGTACGTAGGCACGATATGCGATATCTCAGCGAGCAACCTTCCCCCCGTTTTCCCCCGTAGTTAGGCGAACTACGTTGACTCTGATTTCTCGTTCCAGACGAGAATACGTAGGCATAGAACTGTTGTGTTTTGCCGAGTCAGTTTTCTTTTCTTTTGAGACCAGCCTTGATAGGTAGATAGATAAAACCAACCCGTCAGATAAACACAACAAGCATGGATCCCATCGAGTACGATGGACGTGAGGGGTGCTAATACCTCCCCCTTGCGTAACCGACTCCCGAACCCAGACATGGTTGCGATGACCTTATCTTATACCTTTTTGTCAAGTTTTTCCGATCGTTTCCTTTCCCTTTCTGTGGGATAAATAATGAAAGGTGGCGCCTCTTCTATTTTGCTGGCACCTTATTTTCGCGGTAGCGACATTAAGACCTGTTGTATTCCCAGCACCAGCAGTATGTCCATCCCTTCCAACAGTAGAGATGACTAAAGTTGGTATTGAATTGCCTGCCTGAGGTGTTTCATGGTGAGGGGGGTTAGAAGCAATCCCACCATGTAGCACACCATCACTATCCACTCGTTTCATTAGAGGTTGCACCATAGTCTGAAGTTGAGCCTGACCACTAGCAACCCCTTGCATCATCTCCATCAGCTGCGTAATACGGTCTCTCATCTCTTGCATTTCTACCTGCATTTGATCCATCAGCCTTTTCTGGTTTCCGCTAGTACCGTAGCAGTGAGTTATCTAATCTGCAATCCTGAAACACTAGTGGCACAAGAAACAAGATAAGGTTAACAGTTCTGATGCACCTGCAAATGCGAGAAACATGCTAAAATGCAAACAGGTATATATGAAAACAGGGAAATTTCCCCCATGATTCTAGCTTCAGAATGACAACCAAGACAATGGAGCCCCACAGACAAGCATAGGATGAAACTCCTCATATATACAAACATAAGCCCACAAGCAAAGTATAAAAAGCAAATGAGTACAAACAGAAAAAGACCTCAACCAACAGGCCTAGTGATGGTCCGTACAAAAAGTCTACGCTATAGAATACAAAGAAACAAATCAAACTGGGTGACGAGACTGGAAATCCTTCAGCAATGCCTGCGTATCCGAATGGTCTGGCCTAGCGAGCAAACCACGTATGAGCAACTCCTGCTGACTGATGGTGGACTGAAGATCCTCGACTGAGTCCTCCTTCCCAACAACATCCTCAAGTCTATGCCTCTTAGAACTAACTTCCTCTTTATACTCCTCCAAGGTTGCAAGCGCTTCATACAGTTTGTAGTCACTATGTCTTCTGAGTGCAGCTTCCTTTGAGATCTCCTCATCTTTAGCTTCGAGCTGAACCTTCTGTTTGATGATATGCGCCTTCAACTTGTCCTCACGCTGCTTGCTGGTGGATATGGCAGTGTTCCATTGAGCCTCAAACATGGAAATCCGCAAGTAAGCTTTGTTCAAATCCTCCTTCTTCGTGGCAAGAACACGGTAAGAAGCATTCAACTCTTGGCATATGCGCTCTCTATCTTTAGTCTCCAAAGTTAAGTATGTTCCCAACTTGTTCACCAATTCAGTTTGTTTTTTCAAAGAATGCCTTGCTTCGTTCCTTTCACTTTTGAGCTGAGCCATCTCCCTCTCTAACTCTTTGTTTGTCTTCTGCAACTCTTCTTTTTCATGACATACCTGATTATACCTTTGGATGTCCACTGTAGTAGGTTCCTCAATCACGGGTGGGAAAACAGGCTCCACTGGAGGGTATGGCATCAAGAACTTCATGGCCCTCTCATGAATCCAAGCCACATAGGGGTCATAAGCTTGACTGTTGCTCCTCCCTAGTAATGCTTTGCCTCTCCTATGGATACTCCGCCAAGCATGTTCAAGTCTGATCAAATCATCACCCTCCAACAAACCCGTGAGATACAGAGATTCATGTATCTCTTCCTCTTTTGGAGCGTCTCTGAGAGCATATTCGAACTGTCGTACCAACAGAGAAGGGTTATAATTGACGCACCCTTTCCTTCCGACTAGGGGTACGTTAGGAAAACTGCCACAACTATAAATAATGTCTATGCCAAGCATTTCTCTATCAAACCAGATAATATCCTTAGCAGTCAAGCCCATCATCCTCTCAGACCACTCTGAGGTAGCAACAGTGCTAACAAACTGACCACTCTTAGGCATGTGGCTCATCAACCACCTATAAAGCAAAGGAACATAACATAAGACGTTCTTCCCCCTTCGATTTTCATTCTTATGGTGCACAGAATGATAAACGTCTCCTAAGAGTGTAGGGACCGGGTTCCCTGAGGCTAGCAGGTAAAAAGCATCCACGTCTACAAAGTCGGGCAGATTTGGAAACAAAATAATGCCATAAATGCAAAGTTCCAGAATAGCACTAAACACAATCCAACAACCATTCTTAGCGAACTTCTGAGCTTTCTCAATAAGAAACGGTAGCAGAAAACCATAAGTTCCTTTCCTCTCAACTAGCTTCCCCTTTAACTCTGTAGCGTCCAAATGTAATATTGTAGCGAGCACAGTCAGATCAGGCTTTGCATCTGTGTGGACAAAAGGCATCTGATCACGGATAGGCACTCCCAACATATTTGAATACTCTTTCAAAGTAGGCGCCAAAACAAAATCCGGAAAGACGAAGCATCTCAACTGGGCATCGTAAAACTGCAAGAGGGTGTATACACCACTGATCTCAAAGGACGAGGGTTTACAAACACATCTGGCCAATCTCCCATAATCTTGTCTAAACTTCTCCATCACACTCGCTTCAGCCATATCAATCAAACTCCTCAAAGAACTGACATCTGGGGTAGGAAACCGGTAAGCAACTGTCCTTTTCAAAGGCTTTATGTCAAGAACGAAGAACAGAACTACTAGAATCAGGAGGGAAATATACACCTGCAATCATAAATACATGTTAATGAAGAGATGCAAATGAAAATTCAAATGCAGATGCAAATGCAACAGAGGATCAAGCTTGTTATGTTGTAGCTTGAGAAGAACAGATGCATCGCTTTAGTACTGACACATCACTGACATCAGAACCCCTTGGTACCATGAACACAGGTTCACACTGTCAAGAACTGGGTAGTCTGGAGGTCAAAGTTTCCTACATAACCCGCCCACTCACAGGTATGGACCTATCCACTGACAAGGTTCGGCATCCTATGCGTTCATCAGTGTCACAGACTTTCAAGAAATGATGATACATTCACCATTTCTGGTTTGGCATCATCACCCCTTAAAGAGGCCTTACTTAGCTGAATCCCAAATGATCGATTCCCAGAGTCGACAACCCTCAAATCCAAATTCCGGTCGGATCCTAAGGATTAGAAAGGAACTCGTCAAAAAGAATCTCATCTGAGCGTGAATTTCGTATGGAACTGTGTCTGCTAAGCAAACAGGTCCACCCACTAGTATCAACTTCTAATACTAGGTTTGTACTCAAGCCCAGGTCCAGTTTCTCACTCAGTGGAACTTCCCTCCCCACAGCACAACAAGTATGATACAATGAGGAAAGTAAATTGCGGAATCAAATGAAGATAAAGCACATATATACACACACTCAAAAGAAAACACACAAGCGCTAGGATTGACTCGCATAGGGGATATTCCTGTCCCCAGTAGAGTCGCCAGCTGCCGCTACTGTGAAAAAAGAAGGCCGACAATGACTAACAGAGTTTCCACCTATTGTTGTTTATCCCAAAGAGAGGGAAAGGAACTGATCGGAAAAACCTGACGAAAACGGGAAAAGACGAGGTGATCGCAACCAAGTCCTAGGTTCGGGAGTCGGTTATGCAAGGGGAAGGTATGAGCACCCCTCACGTCCGTCGTACTCGACAGGATCCACGCATGTGTTGTCTATCTAAAAGGGTGTGTAAACTATTTATGCTAAAGGCTCATGGACAAAAGAAAAAGAAAAGGATTGACTCGGCAGAGCATCGCCGCTCTGTGCCTACGTACTCCCTCGTGCAATGGAAAAGTCAGAGTCAACGTAGTTCGCCTAACTACGGCTAAAGAAAGGGGGAAAGTTGCTCGCCAAGACATCGCGTCTTGTGCCTACGTACTTTCATCTGGTATGAAAGATCAGAGCAAACGTAGTTCGGGCTTACGAGAACACAGGTTGTTCAAACGTTTTACCCGAGTAGGGTTAACAGACAATTCTAGCAGTTGGTGTATGCAGCTCGACCACTAGAGACTTAGGCGTTACCGTTTGCGATAAGACTGAAAGTTAACGACACTCTTGCTTATGAAAAAGGTTTTCCTGATTAAGATCCCGAAGGATAAAAAGGTTTGAAGTGTTTTTGTGTTTTTTAAAGAAGAAGTGTTTTGAGTTAGAGTGTTCATAATGTATGTTGTAACAAAGTCTAAAACCTAGGATCGAATGCATCGCATATCGTCCTAAGGACGTATACTAAACACTCTAGGAAATTGAGAGGTAACCACTCAATCACCATTTCCCAAGTACAAGGCTCATGGCACAACACTCATTATATTTATTAAGTGAATTGAAGTTATTTTGAAGATGAGAAGAGAAAGGGGACAAACTAAGGGGGACTAGACCAAACCCTAAAAGTTGTCATGCAAAGTGCACCTAAAGTTGAGTTTGAAAGGAAACTACCTAATGTTATCATGCATGGTTAGAACCCTAATGTCTATCATAACCTTTCTTGAACAAGAGAGGTTAGAAATCCTAAGGGAAGGAAGACAAAGGAAGAAGAAAGAAACATGCATAAGAATGCAAACATGAAATGCAAACATGGAAGCCAAGGGTGCAATGCAAGTGAGGGAGGAAATATGTGTGGGGCTGGAGCCTCCACAAGCTCATATAGACCTCAAGCCATAGTATGAAGATGCCAAGAGAAAAAGGAGAGAGATGCATCAAAAATAAGTAACAAAAACAATGAGAAAAAGTCCTCATGGATTCATTACTTTAGGTAAGCTTCAAGTTCCTCCTAAGGAGGGACCAAGCAACCTTAAGTAGTATTCCAAAGTCATAGGACAGAATAGGGGATGAGGAGAGAATGCACAAATGCAAAAGCAAACACATCACAAGAGAAAGCACGCATACAAGTCAACACTTAAGTCACATAAGCAAAAGACAATCACACAATGTAGACATGAAATGGAAAAGGCACGAAAAACAGCAAACAGCCCCTAAAAATACCAAATAAAATCTCATTGGACCCCTAAGGTGTTAGGAACCAGGGGTCCAAATTAGAGATCAAAACTCAAAGCCAAGCTACCTCAACTGAAGGCAAACACACAAGGTATGCCCTAAACTAGGGCAAAAGGAAGGGCTCACAAAACCAAACCAAAACACTAAGCAAGACTTGATAAAAAACAGAAATAAAAATATGCAAAAAATCATTCAACATGTTAATGCAATGCTCAAAAATTTTCATGCAAAAATAAGGAGTTTACACCTAGAAATAAAATCAAGAAAAAACAATGCTACAATTTAATTCAAATAAAACATCCCCAATTAAAATAATTCATTTTTAAAATGAAAAATAAAATAAAAAAATAAAATAAAAATATTATAAAATAAAACAAAAGTCAAAGTGTCTAAAAAGATTTTTTGTGAATTTAAATAATTGGGGAATTAATTATAAGAAATTAAATTGTAACATGAAAATAAAACAAAAAAAAGAAATGAAAATAAAATAGAATAACAAGGCTGGGGTGTGAAAAGCAAGCGAGGTCAGTTGAAAACGTTGGACTGGGCCAAAGGGGGGGGGGGCTGAATAGCAAAGCATGTAACAGGCCCACAAAACAAATTCCAAAATGAAAAAACCTGGGCACTCACGTGGTGTGAGTCAAATGAGTCCACCATGAGGACTCATCCTGGGACGTTGGATCAAACAGTCAATAATCAAGTGGTTCAAATCAGGACAGCACATTAATGAGTTTTTAAAAGGAATTAGGTGTTACATGGTCAAACATACCCCATTGTGGGTCTTAATCAAACGGTCCAAAAATTAAAAACAAAGATCACACGGATGTGGTATCATCTTCAACAATGGAAAGTCAGCAAAAACCAGCCCGCCAGAGCAAACGCTCTGGTCATCTTCTTCATGTATTCTGGCCGCCGTGTACCACCACCAACAACACGCAGAACTCAAAACTTCACTGTTTCTCATAAATCTTATACCAAAATCACGCTAGAGATCACAAGGATCTCAAATCTTCCCTTAGAATTCACATACCACGCATAAATTTTCAAAACCGAAAGCAACAAGGTAAAGCATCAAAACCCAAAGTTCAAGGAAACTCAATAAAATCTGCCCAGAAATTGTCTATGTGTTGTGTAGACCATAAATCAAGCATTAGCTAAGCCTAAAGCCACATGGAATGTCCAAACCGAACCAAACAAAATTCAAGTCATCAACAAAAGTTGTCACCAAACAAAACAAGACATAGCCATAAACGATCCATACAACTTGTAGATTACTAACCAACAAAAATGGCACATAATGGCATCATGAAATGGGAGAAAATTTGAAAGGTAGCTTACCTAGTGGAGAGCCTCCACTGGGCCTTGAAACTATGCTGAAGCTTGATAAAAAGTGCTCAGAATCACTCCATGAACTTCAATAGAGGTGTTTGAATGCTCAATTTGGTCTGGAAATGGATGAATCTCATAACTCGAATTCCACCTTGCTCTCACTTTTTCTTCAAGTGTTCTTGCTCCTCTTGCACGAAAATGACCTAATTCTAATCCAATCTTCATCTAGGATATTTATGTGTTGGGTTTAGGATCAAATGGGGCTCCAATTCAAGCCATACATCCCAATTCACAAATTCCATTTTCCTCACTTTTTCACATGGCCATACGCCTGTTTTTCCACTACAACAGCTTGGTTTTTAATTCAAATCCACTCCAAATCATCTGAGTTGATCAAAGGGCTAAGATTTGAGACTTGATTTTGATCCTATGGTTGATTTCCATTTTGTTACTTTAAGAGGAAGAAACCATGAAAATGGCCAATTTTGAGACCCCAAATTTCCAATGTGAACATGGCAATGTCTTTGAATCATTATTTGCAATTAGAAAATGCACAAACTTGCCTTGAAAAAGTTCAAAATCAATTAATTCTCAATTTCTCAATTTAAGCCTCCTTTATGAAAAATTCAAACCCCAATTCTTCAATCCAAGCCCCTACCATGACAAGAGATGATTTGGTAATGCAAATGGCCCAACTTGGAGCAAGTTTCATGTTGAAAAGATTTCCATTTGAAGTACATAAGTTGGTGAAATAGACCTATAACTTTATGACCTGTAATCTTACTTTCCCAAAATACCCCTGACTTGTAACCCTCATAACTTGAGTTCTACAAATCAGATGAAAGACTTCTAGTACAATTTGAAAAGCTAAGATCAAGACCTACAACTTTCATGCTTGCTAAAAGTTGGGGAGAAACATCCTTCTAGGTCAAAAATGGCTTGGAAGTTGGTTGACTTTTGTTGACCAAAATCACATCCCTCTGATGACCTGTAACTTGTCTGGATCATAACTTGAGTTCTATAAATCCAATCAAGGACTTCTAGTACTCAAATTAAAGCTAAGAAGATGGTCTACAAGTTCCATGTTATCCAAAAATTGAGATGAGACTTGTATATTGAGGTAGGTGGTCTTGAAGCCAGACATTAAATAGGGGATTTTACCCTGAGAACCCTAATTTAGTAACTTCTCACACACTTAAACCTTGATGAATTGAACTTGAAATGATGTCTCATATGTCTTACCACAACATCCCATGACCATAGAGACTTTGGATTGGGTTTTAATCTCCTTCAATTGCACAGTTGATTTAGAATTTGCCATATGAGAACCCTAATTGCAACACTTTTGACTGGGGCTTGTTCCATTTCACACAACAACTTGAATAAGTTTCATAATGACCCTTAAGGAACTCAATGAGATCCCTCAACATCTCATACCCATAATCATGCATTCACCATCTCCTGATGCTCTTCAGTTGACCTCCAAGTTAGGAGCTGACCCACACACATCCATCTGTTCTTTCATAAGACCATGACCACTTCAAGATGTCTTGATGACCATTCAAACTTGAGTAACAACCCTTGCTTAGGCTCAATTCCCTAAGAAGACCTCTCTTGTTATGCACAACCTCTTGATCCCCTGTAAAATGAAGTATGCTATGCAATGCAAATGCTGGAACAAAATGAAATGAAACATAAACCAAGTTAAGAAAAGGTTGAGCAAATTTTGGGGTGCAACAACTATCATTCATGACACTTATTGTTCAAGCAAATCCATTGCTTTCATTAAGCTCTGTAAAGCCTTATATTTTCACCTGTAATGTTCATAAAAAATATCATACGTTTTCACAAACAAAACAGTAAAAGTAAAAACAAGAAATGAAAAGCTCTTTGGCTGAAATGAATACTTCATTGATGAAAGGCCTGTAAATAGGAAAACTACAATTTGGATGTAATTACTGAAAGGAGGTAATTATGCAAAAAGCAAAAAGAATATACACAAATGTCGACAATGTGGAAACAGAGAACCACCATGTGTCAATTCAGCTATGACCTGTGTGTCTTCGATGTTCTCCAATATTTCGCCTTCTGAAAAGACTGATTGGACTAATTCCTTTCCTTCGGTATAACCATGTATCAAATAAGCTCACGGATCGAACACAGACCATAGTTATTTGCTTTCAAATCCTTAACTTTTGCCTGGATCTCCCTTTCAGGTTTTCAATCCTCTGGGATACTCATTTTTGCCAAGGTCACCCTTTTAGGTTTTCAACCTTGCGGGTTCATTCTTTTTTTTCTTTTATCCCTAATTTTTTCCTGAACCTTTTCTTTTTATGGTTCGTCGGGATGCCCTATTTTTTCCTGGACTTTTCTTTTTGTGTCCAGCGGGTCTCTTTTAAGTAAAGTATTTTTTAACCACGTCTGCGTTCATAGGGGACGAAGAATATTCACCATCCATGGTAGATAGTAATAAGGCTCCACCAGAGAAAACCTTTCTTACCACATATGAACCTTTATAGTTTAGAGTCCATTTTCCCCTGTGATCTGTCTAAGGAGGAAGGATTCTTTTCAACACCAAATCACCTGTCTGGAAGCACCAAGGATGCACTTCCTAATCAAAGGCTTTCTTCATCCTACTATGGTAAAACCGGCCATGAGAAATGCCAGTCAATATCTTCTCATTGATCAGGCTCAACTGACACAACCTACTTTGCACCCATTCAGCTTCATCAAGCTTCACATCAGATAATACCCTCAAATAAGGAATTTTAACTTCTAATGGTAGGGATGCCTCCGTACCATACACTAGTGAGAAAGGAGTTGCCTTGGTTGAGGTACGCACCGAAGTACGATAACCATGAAGACCAAATGGAAACATCTCGTGCCAATCCTTATAGGTTACCACCATCTTCTGCACAATCTTCTTGACATTCTTGTTAGCTGCCTCAACAGCGCCATTCGTCTTTGGACGATATGGAGAAGAGTCGTGATGCTCAATCTTGAAACTCTGGCACAGTTCCTTCATCATCTTGTTATTCAAATTATTATCAGTAATGATTCTCTCTGGAATTCCATATTTACAAATGGTGTCCTTCTTTATGAATCGGGCGACCACCTGTTTCATGACATTGGCAAAGGAAGCTGCTTCTACCCATTTCGTGAAGTAATCAATGGAAACCAAAATAAAGTGATGCCTATTGGAAGTAGTCGGCTCAATCTTTCCAATCATATCGATGCCCCACATAGCAAAGGGCCAAGGAGATGTTAACACATTCAGAGGGGTCGGTGGCACATGCACCTTATCAACATAAATCTGGAATTTATGCCATTTTCTAACGTATTTGAAGCAATCAGATTCCATAGTCATCTAATAATACCCAACTCTCAACAATTTTCTGGCCATGGCATGTCCACCGGTATGAGTACCAAAAGAACCCTCATGGACTTCATCTATCAACAGGCTTGCTTCATGCTCATCAACACAATGCAACAAGACCATGTCAAAGTTTCTTCTATATAGCACATCATCCTTGTTCAGATAGAAGTTACTGGCTAACCTCCTCAGAGTCTTCCTATCTTTGCTGGATGTCCCAGATGGGTACTCTTGAGTCTTGGGAAAATGCTTGATATCAAAATACCAAGGCTTTCCATCTGATACCTTGTCAATTGCAAACACGAAGGCTGGTTTATCAAGACACATGATGGTGATAGCTGGAGCTTCATTATAAAAACTCACTTTGTACATCAATGATAACATGGCCAAGGCGTCCTCTATCTGATTTTCAGCCCTAGGCATATGATGGAACTCAATTCTATCGAAGAATGGCAACAGTCTCCTTGCGTAATTCTTGTAAGGCACCAGGTTGGCCTGACGAGTTTCCCACTCTCCTTTAATCTGATTAACGACCAGCGCTGAATTGCCATATACATCAAGATTCTTGATCCTCATATTAATGGCCTCTTCTAAACTCATAATGCATGCTTCGTACTCGACTTTATTATTGGTGCAAGTGAATATCAATTGGGAAGTGAACGATATGTGAGAGTTGTGAGGAGTTATAATGATTGCACCGATTCCATTACCATAGGAGTTAACGGCACCGTCAAAAACCAGTTTCCACTAAGATCCAATATCAGGCCCCTCGTCAAGTAAAGGCTCATCACAATTTTTCATCTTCCAAAACATGACGTCTTCATCTAGAAATCCAAACTTCATTGGCTGATAATCCTCAATCGGTTGTTCAGCAAGATGTTCTAACATAATGCTTCCCTTAATGGATTTCTGAGAAACATATTGAATATCATACTCTGTTAAAACCATTTTCCATTGGGAAATCCTTTCGGAGAGTGCTTTCTTTTCAAAGACGTACTTGACCAGATCCATCTTCGAAATCAACAGGGTTGTATGGTTTGACATGTATTGCCTCAAATGCTTAGCAACCCAAGCGAGCGCATAACATGCTTTCTCTAGCATTTAGCATCTCGAATCACAATCGGTGAATTTCTTACTCAAGTAATAGATGGCATACTCTATTCTACCTAACTCGTCCTGTTGACCGAGCATACATCCCATTAAATTCTCAAGAACCGTAAGATACATTATCAAAGGTCTCCTAGCAACTAGAGGCATGAGTATTGGGGGTTCTTGCAAATATTCTTTAATTCTTTCAAACGCCTTCTGAAAATTTTCATTCCACCTGACCGTTTGATCCTTTCTTAACAATTTGAATATTGGTTCACAAGTGGTTGTAAGATGAGATATGAACCTTGCAATATAGTTCAAATTCCCCAGGAAACCACAAACCTCTTTTTCCGTCCTCGGCTAAGGCATTTCTTGTATAGCTTTTATTTTGGCAGAATCTACCTCAATACCCCTTTCACTGACAATGAACCCTAGTAGCTTTCCAGATTTCACCCCGAAGGTGCACTTGTTAGGATTCAACCTCAGCTTGAACTTCCTTAACCTCTCAAAAAATTTCAGAAGATTGACCAAATGTCCTTCCTCCGTCTGTGACTTCGCAATCATGTCATCAACATATACCTCAACCTCATGATGAATCATATCATGAAAGAGAGTCACCATTGCCCGCTAATACGTTGCCCCAGCACTCTTCAATCCAAAGGACATCACCTTATAGCAAAACGTTCCCCACAGTGTAATGAAAGTAGTTTTCTCCATATCCTCTAAGGCTATCTTGATTTGGTTATACCTAGAGAAGTCATCCTTGAAGGAAAACACATAAAATTGAGTTGTGTTATCGAACAACACATCAATGTGGGGGAGCGGGAAATCGTCTTTCGGGCTCGCTCTATTCAAATATCTATTGTCAGTGCACATCCTGACATTTCCATCTTTCTTAGGCACAGGAACAATATTAGCGTCCCATAGAAGGTAATTCGCTACAGCAAGAAAACCAGCATTCAAATGCTTTTGAACTTCTTCTTTGATTGACTGCCATGTCAGGTTTCGTCTGTCTCAACTTCTGCTTGACTAGCGGACATTCTTCTCGGAGAGGCAACCAGTGTACCACAATATTCGAATCCAGCCCAAGCATGTCTTGGCAAGACCAAGCGAAGATATCTTTATACTCATTAAGCATTTCAACCAATCTTCCCTTGACATTGTCTTCCAATGCAGCCCCAATTCTAACCTCTTTCTTATTGTCTTCGGTACCCAGATTTATAAATTCAATATCCTTCTGATGAGGCACAATGGCCCTTTACTCCTGCTTGAGAAGTCTAGCTAACTCTTCGGATAGTTCATAGTCTTCACCAGTCTCTTCTTCGGCTTGATAAATGGGATTGTCCAAGACATATGAAGCCATAGCTGAATTTGAATCGATGGCATCTGATAGAAAAGATCTGCATGATGATGTTTATTTTTATTATGCGATGCAACAAACAAAACACATTGCCATTTTTTTATTTAATATAATGCAAAAAAACAAGAAAAACAGGGATCACAATATTTGAATGAGAAAACGTCCTTTATTTATGATAAAGTGTAAATAACAAGAGGGCCCCACATATTGGGTCACTACGCCTTGGGCAGAACGTAGGACTGAACATAATCAAAACAATGAACATGACTCTGCAGTAGTAACATAAATGATTTCTTCAATAGTCCAGTTGCACAACTTCTGGCCAGGTGTACAAGGGCGAATCCAGGTATCCATATCGCAATCACTGTCACTTTCATCATCTTCAATAGTATTAATCCTGTCAAATATCACACTACCATTGGTGAATTGAACAGGTCCCCTGTACCTCGAAATGTCTTGAGAAGAACTGAAGGGTTTGTATCATAGGTCGAACTTGTCTTGCTTGACGGGAACATTAAGAACTTGGCCCCACTTCTGAGATGAACTGGATTCTACGATAGCATGGGCTTCCTTGAACAATGACATGGAAACCTCTGGATCGTTGACTTCTCCTGAATTTGAACTATTTCAAACACTTGGAAGAGTGTTTCGTGGATCTCCCCATCCATTTTCACATACTTGAAGGATGACAAATGGCTAACCATGATATCCTCTTCAATGCATACTGTAACAACTTTCCCTTCCATCATATATTTCAGCTTCTGATGCAATATTGAAGTAACTACTCCCATAGCGTGTATCCAAGGTCGGGCAAGCAAACAGTTGTATGCTGGCTGGATATCCATAATGTAAAAAGTTGCATCAAAAATCTCCAGCCCAACCTGAATAGGCATGGTGATCTCCCCAAACACTGATCTCTTAGATCCATAAAATGCCCTTACATCTAAATCACTTGGCGTGCATATCAAACCTTGAGTATCTAATTTCAGCAATGCCTTCTTCGGTAACACATTGAGGGATGATCTTGTATCAACCAGGACATGCGACAACATGGACCCTCTACGCTCCATAGATATATGCAAGGCATGGTTGTGATTCCTCTGGGAAGGAGTCAAATCCATATCAGTAAAACCCAAGCCATTGCCAGCATTCACATGAGCCACTACCCCCTTCAGCTGATTAACAGAAATCTCTTGTGGCACAAACGTCGAATTCATAATTTTCAATAGAGCGTTGTGATGTGCCTCCAAACACAACAATAATGACATAATGAAAATCTTCGAAGGAGTCTGATTTAAGTGATCCACAATCTTGTAGTCACTTTTTCGAATAAGTCTTATAAATTTCTCCGCATCTTTCGAAAAAACCTCATTACCAACCTATTGTTGGATGTTCTCCTCAATCACTACCTTAACCTTCCCTTTGTCATTCCAATCAATGTTAACCTCCGGTGGGGAAAAGATCTTGCCACTTCTAATGATACCGCCATCACCAACTATATTCTCAACCGAAGAACCCCCGCATGAAGGTCCTGTCAATTCTTCTCTCTGCCCATTACAGAACACCTCTGCCCCATAGTTCCATGGGATGGCTTTAGTGCTCTCGTACAACACAGGTCCAAGAATAGTAATGATAATCGGCGCTGGCCTAGCAGGTGTTGAAATATTGATTGTTCGGGATGGAATAGAGACTGTAGCAACTTCTCTTTCATCATTACTCACCTTACCCTCAACGTCCTCTCTTACAACCCTGTCAAATTGTAGACAATCATCATTAATCATTCTCTGGATACCTTTCTCCAAAAGATCACAACCCTCAGGTTACGTTTCACAATCTGAGCATTCAGTAGAACACCCCATAAATACTCCCTTCTTCAACAAACTAGCCTTCACGAAACTCAACTGAGTCTTCAAATCCCTAACATCAGTTATCAAATTCAACCTTTATCCCTCAATAACAGCATTAGCTCTCGCCACCCCATGATTCAGCATCGGGTTTTGATTCACATTAGGCCCCTCATTGGTGAAGTTGATAGCCTTTGAGTCAAGCAAGTCCTGAACTTTGTGCTTGAAGGCTTTGCAGTTGTCAATATTATGGCCCAGGGCGCCTGAATGAAAATTTCATCTGGCATTCGCACATAACTAGGAGGCGGTGTACCAGTGAAAGGTGCAAAAGTCCTCTTCTGAGCCAACTACAACTGCAACAAATGTTGTAACAATTGAGAATACGACACCAGAGAAGTCTCAAACTGCATGTCAACCATTCTTGGTCTAGCAGCGTAAGGTCGTGGTGCGTTAACTCGTTGTTGAGGTGCAGCCGGAATATCCATAGTAGCAACTTGTTGATGATAACGAGATTGCACTCTACCTTTAACCTTGTGAGAAATAGCATTAGCATCCCCTTCCCTCCTTTAGGGTTTGCTGAATATGGTTTCTTTGGTCCTTCCGAAGAGGATCCACCACCATTTGGAATCTTCTTAGACTTAATCCCACTTTCGACTCTTTCACCAGCCATTACCAGATCAGAAAATCCCGCAAACATACAGCCTATCAACTTCTCAAAATACACGCCTGACAATGAAGCCATGAACATATCGATCAATTCACTTTCCACCATAGGAGGTTGCACTCTCGCTGCTAAATAACATCATCTCTGGGCGTACTCTTTAAAGCTCTCATTGTTCCTCTGCGACAGACTCTGCAATTGTACCCTGTCTGGTGCCATATCACTGTTATACTGATAGTGGCGAACAAAGGCCTCTGCCAATTCTCTCCAGCTACGGATATGGGTTCTTTCCAACCCCATATACCATTCCAAAGATGCTCCTGCTAGACTGTCTTGGAAAAAATGCATTAACAACTTTTCATCATCGAAGTACGCAATTTTTTTTTTCTGAAATATGCTCGGATGTGTACTCTAGGACATTTTTCTGGTACCTTAAACTTGGGGGGAATCCTGACCCCAGGAACTAGACCAAGATCTGACATATCGAGACCCATAGAGTTCTAATTCTCATAAGACTTCATTTTCTCCTCGATCAGTTTAAACCTCCTGTCAGCTTCGGTTGGCAAACCACACTCTATATCTTTTACGAAAAAGACGGCATCTTGGTGATCTTCCCAATGAGGGCCAGCAGCCCCGTCACAACGCACACACTTCCACCAGCAATATTACCATTTTCATTCACAACACCTCCGCCCAGAGGTATGACAACAAGAATACCCTATGGAATAGAACCACCAACAAGTGGAGGAATAACACCAGATCCTCCATGCAAGACACCCTCTTCGTCGACCCGTGTTATCAATGGTTGGACCATAGTTCTCAATTGTTCCTGCCCACTGGCAACATTCTGCATCAGCTCCATAAACTGAGTCATGCAAGCTCTGACTTCCTGCAATTCAGTCTGAACCTGATCCATTACTTTTTGTTGATTCCCTCGAGTTGGATATCTATGGAAACTGAACTCCTCAATCCTATTGCTGAAGAAAACCAAGCATAGATAAGAACAAAAGGCCACTGAGAACACCTATGATGCAAATGACAATGCAAGATGCAAAATGCAAACATGTCTATGTATTTAGAAGAAAATCTCCCCTTTGATTCCAGTTTCAGAAAATAAGAACAACAGAGATGGATAAGAGCACCATAATAATCTTCTCATATACCAGGTAAAGTTGAGACAATACATAACAACAAATGAGAAAGATTCAAATGCAAAAGGTATTGATCTCATCCAACAGATCTGGTGATGATCAAGATACAAAAGAAGAGAAACTACTTTGACATATCAGAAGATAATCCCCCCCAGCAACCATGCTCCTTACTCCAGATCTGAGCCTCCTTAAGCATCGTCTTTGTATCTGGATGGTCTGGTCTGGCAACCAATTCTCTGATGAGGATGTCCCTTCTGTGTATCACATCTTGGAGACAACGAAAATAGTCTTCCCAAGAATCCTCGCCGAAGGCATCTTCAAGCCTGGGTTTTTTCACATCAGCCCGAATCTGGAGCTTTTCAAGCGTTGATAAAGTCTCATGGAGTTTCTGCTCAATCATGTACCTACAGGATGATTCTACCATTATTTCCTTCTTCTTTACCTTGAGTAGCGCCTTCAACTTATCAATCTGAGTACGAAGTTGGTCTTCCCTGTTCTTGTTGGCAGTTACCGTAGCATTCCATTGCTCATTGAATTTGGATATCTCCATATACGCTCTGTCTAAATCCTCCTTCATATGCTTCAAAATGCTACAGGTGCTCTTTAGATCCTGACTGATCCTCTCTCACATCTTGATCTGCTCAGCTAGCTTTTTCTCCAGCTTGGGCAATGATTCTGACTTCGTATTGGCCAAGTAAATAACTTCACCTTTATCATGCTTCAATTGACTGATCTCATGTTTCAACTCTTCATTCTTTTTGCGCAGATCTTGCTTCTCTACCCAAAGCTTGTTATATCTCAGGATGTTGATTATTGTAGGCTGCTCAATGACCAAAGGATATAGGGGTTCCTCGATGGAGAAAGGCAAAAGGATCTTCTCTACCCTCTTCTAAATCCACTCCATATATGGATCATAGGCTCTACAGTCACTCTTCCCTAAGGAAAGCTTCCCCCTCTTGTGGATTTTACCCTAAGCATCAATGAATCTGGCCAGAATACAAGGATCTTGATCGCGACTTTCCGAGTCTAATCGAATTAACTGCAAGTGTACAGTCTATCGCGTAGTAATAAAGATATCCAACCCACAAGGACTCGTAATCAATCTAGTATATTTGGATGTTACTGTGTTTAGCTAGGTTGTTAATGGTTTAAGGGGAAATATGCAAAAGTAAAGGCTAAACTAAAGAAAGGCTAAAAGGTTTCTTAGAATAATAATGTGGGTAATCGGTATGCAATGACATAGTGCTCCGAGGATTCGACAAGTTACCGGCGCGGTTTAATAATTTTCAAAATGGTTTTCAGAAGAAAATAATAGTTTAAAGACTTTTGTCTCACGATGGTTGTTGACGCTAGACGCAACTCTAAGGCGGAACATATGCTTTCGCTATCCCGTTCGGGGTTAAAATTAATTTTTGAAAACCATTAAGTTCTAATCTCTTTTAAAATGCTTTCGCTATGTTTAAAATAGATGCTCAGTTTTTACTATCTGGTCCTAGCCTCAGCTTTCGCATGTCGGTTTATACCTTAGTAAATCTCCCACTGTCGTGGCGAGATTGCTTTAAATAAATTCTCGCTGTCGGGACGAAGTTTAGTTTAACGATTTTGGTTTAAAAACTAGAGCCAGAAAAAAGTTTGAAAAAGAAAGATTATGCCGGTTATTATCGAACCTCGTTCTACTAGTTCATTACATACTGATCGATGCGGTTTTAGCTAGACATAAAGCTTAAAGCATGCATAATCGAATTAAGAAGGCAGAGCACGTAAACATACATATTAAAGCAAATATAATTAATTAATAATAATAACAGAACCTGTAAATAATTCTGGTTTGGGACTTGGATAATCTTCCTCAAAGTCGGCAGGATTACTCTTGTGACGATTAATTGTACGAAAAAGTAAAGAACAGAAATTACAACGAAATTCTGGAAAGGAAACAAAGGAAATGAAGCAAAGCAGAAAAGAAACGAAAACAAGAAAAATATCTCTGGTAGTAAATCCGGAAGCACTTCGTGGTCTTCAATGCGGCTCCCCTATTTCAGTCCCAAGGCTCTCTTTTTATAGTGAATGAATTGTACGTGAACCGCTTTTGGAAGTGCCTTTGAAGGTCAGAAAATCCAGGGAGTCGTGCATTTGATTTGGGCTTCTGTTTGCACGTCTTTGAAAGTGGATGTTATGCAGAAATTGTGGATGTGACAGTTGTCAGGGAGCCATGACGCTCGTGACGGTCATGACGGTCGTCACGCTTGTGACGGTCGTGAGGGAGCCATGACGCTCGTCATGTCAGCAAAGTTTGTTTTTGCTGCTTTTCTCGTTCTTTTTCTTCTGTTATATGTCTTTTGGAGCTTGTTTTCCTTATCTTGCTTCATTTGAGTATTGACTTCATAAACCTGCAAAACATTTAACAAACAATGCGAATGTGGTACGAAATCGGGGTGAAATCGACCGTTAATAGCATGAAATTATGGCATTTTAATATATAAGTTTTCGCGTTATCAAACTCCTCTAAACTTGAATCTTTGCTTGTCCTCAAGCAAAAAGCCTAAGAGCTGAGACGATGCAGCCCCACAATGCGTTCTTGTGTGTTTTCAAAATCGCTTCAGAGGCACTGAGTCGAGAATTTGGAGATGATTCATAACAACACGCATACGAACTTGACACTAAGCGGAAATGCTTTCGAAGGCCTCCTCTTTATACGAGCCGATTCCAATCATGCTGCTGTAGCTCGACGTTAAGTTCGTCGTACTACATTCTACCCAGTTTCGTTCCAACGCAATCACATTAAGCCCTTTACCTCTTTTCGCCTACGTAGTGGAATAGCCTGTTAGTGACTTCAGTCTTTTCTTTCTACGGGATCTGGTGCACGAGTGTGGTACCCTATGACATGTTCACTTTGTAAGTTGTGGGGGATCGAACCGTGATTCTCCCTACCGAGTCCATAACCAGAGACCTACAGACCAACTGACAAGGAACTTCTTTTTCTTTTATGAGCTCACTTTTTCTTTTCTTTTTGCCATTCTGAAACGTCAGAAGTAGATAAACACTACATGGCTGCGGAGCAATTCTTTTCGTTGCGATCTTACCGATCACTTATTTGCATCGGCTTTCCACGTGGTACGTGCTTAAGGTGGTGCTGACTTCTTTTATAAACTACTAAGGGCTTCGCTTGGTGCTCGAACCTGAGGCTTCGGTACAGTAGGTAGTGGAACTGACTCGCATAAACCGGAGGTCTAAGGTGTCAAGTCGGTATGGATATCGTTAGTAATCGTTCTCGAGTTTCCTTAACTTGGCCTTAATCTTGGCGCACCGGATGTTTGCGTCGAAAAAGTTTACGTATAGCTCGAGTAAAGCAGATTAAGCTGGGGAAGTTCTTTTAACGGAAAAGAATATAAAAGTATGCGCTTTATTGAATTGAAATAAAACTGAATTGAAATTACTAAAATTGAAATTACTTTGAAAGGGAAATGGAGTACATAATAAAGTGCCGCTCCCACACCATCTCAAGCAGTGTCCTCACTGCTTTGAAGTGATAGTGGAAGGTGTACACCAATGAAAACAAGAAAAATGCAGAAAAAATAAAAAGAAGAACATTACTCTGTCGCGCCCTCTTCCTCGATGTCGTCCGACTCTGGTCGTGGGGCGAAGAACGCCGGTGTGAAAAATGGAGTCGTGTAAGTCGTCCACACGGACGTTTAAAGCGGCCATTTCATCTACTACATTGCTGAGGCGTTTCCCTTGGGCGACCAACAAATCGATCACCTGTTGATGTTGTTCTTGCTGATGTCGATCAAGTAGGGCGGCGTTCTGGTTCTGTTGCCAAATGGCGTGAAGGACATCTTTGATGGTATTCAGTTTGAGGACGGGGGCGACGACGTGAAGAAGGACCTGCAGGAGGTGGTTGCTGAGAAGCTTCAGCCTGAGCAGCGCGGTCCAGTTCATCTTGTACCTCATCAACGGGCATCTGATCATTCTGTTGAGGTGCTGCAGCATTAGCTTCGGGTGCCGCTGGGTCAAAAAGCTAGTTGGCTCTGTTCTGAGGGTGAGCACGGTCACGGCAAGGAAGGATGATGTTGCGGATGGTGCGGTTGCGAACCACTGGATGATAACGTCCGTCGGCTCGTACCTTGATGAGGTGAGAAGAACGGCAGTAGTCGATATCCAGGAAAACAGGAGGTAAGGACAGAAGGGCCTGGAGGTGGTCGCCGAGGTCGAGTGATAATGAAATGGAAGTGACGATGCCTCCAAAGTAAAAAGGCTTGGAGCCTCGACCACAGTTAGCCTGGATGTGAGCCAACAGAAATGGGGCGGTGTTGATGGGTTCCAGCGCAAAGATGCATTTCAGGAAGAACAGTTCCTTAGAGTTTACCTTATGGTTACTATCTCTGGCAAAGATAGTGTTACTGAGTACCCTGTGAAAGTAGCGGATAGCGGGATGGTGAATGAATGTAGCATTAAGGATGTCCTAACTATCGCCGGTGGTTCCGGTGATTTGGTTCCAAAGTGAAAATGCTTCCAGAAAGAATTGTTCCGAGGGAACACGGCAATGAGCATCAGCACCATGGTGGAATTGAAGCATCTGAGCCAGCTGAGTCTGGTTTAGCTGATATTCTCGGCCGAATAATCTGAAGCACGCAACACCGGTGAGTTGATTGGTTTCACCGGGGGTGTCATGTATGTGAAAAAACTGAGGAACTCCAGAGTTAACTGTTCGTAGGTAGGTTGCGGTGTTGTGCAGAGGAACCACAGCCCGGCATTCTATAGCATCCATTGGACGCCTTCCCGAATGCCCAATTCCGTTATGCAGGTGACATCGACATATCGAGTGGGTTGGACGGAACGCTGATAAAATTGAACGTAATTCGTTCGCTGCTGATCTCCTTTTTCGCCGTCTTGGAAGGTGATGTTGGACATGTCTGGAAGTTCTCCTTGGCGTGCCATTTCTTCTGAGGATTTTTGCGATAACAGAGAGAGTGTTTTGGAAGAGAGGTTCTTTCTATGGAGTGGAACGAGAAAAGAACCGGGATTTTATAATGTAAAATTTGGGAATGAACGGTTGGATTGGATGAGAATAGGGTTTAATGGAATGAATGAGGGAGTTGAGAATATGTGGGGGTTTTTGGAATGTGAAGGGGTGGGGGTTAAGAATTTGGAGAGAGAAAGAATCCCCAACGGTCGTATTCTACTATTTAGCAGAATACGTAATCTCGTGACGATCGTGAGGGGCGTCACGATCGTAAGGCTCGTGACAAGCGTAACGAGGCCGTGACGGTCGTCATGGCAGCAAATTCTGCAGATGCAGAATTTGTGCTGTTTGGTTCGTACATGCATTATGTAATAGCAGTAAGTCTCATTTCAGACCAGTATATCAACCAAACAATAAATTGAAAATAAAGAAATCATGATTAAACTAAAATTGCAAACGAAATTCATTAATTAAAGAGTAAAGTACAGGAATTGAAATGAAGTTCAGATTGTAAAAACATAAAACTGTAAATTGTTCAGAATGCAGTAAAAATTAAAACTAAAACTAAAGTTAATCAGTCCTTCTGTTGCTTCAAGTTGTCGAGCTGTTTAGTAAGGCAATCGAACTGTTCACATACTACGTCCATGAAGGTCGTGACTTCCATCTGCAATGTTGTTAGCTCTTCCTTGACTGTGGTAATTTCCAACTTGACATCGTCCACTGTTTTCAGGATGGTATTCAGCTTGTCTGTTTGTTGGCCAGGGATGGGGTCAGGGAAATTATGGTGATTTGGAGGAGTCTCGGGGTCAGTCTCAGCTTCCGACACATAGTCTTCATGGTATATAAAATCTTGAGCTTCCGAAATATGGTCACTATCGTACATGTAAGCCTGGGGTATGGAATGAGGTGAGGCAGGACCCATAGGTTCATCCAATTCGTACAACCAGTTGTTTCGGTTGTGGACACTCGTCCTCTCATGGTTAGGTAGTGTAAACAGGTGGACAGGTCGGCCATCAATTAGTTACTCATAAGTGTCAGGGCCTAAGTTACCTATAATACGTTGGTTAAAGCAGAATGGTATATCCATAGGTCTGATTTGGCCAGAGACTTTGATTCTGTTCAGCTGGTACCTAAGTCCGATTGCATGTGCAATCATAGTAACGAGGCCTCCTACAGTGATAGGTGCATTTTATTCCTGGTTAATCCTTTTAAAGGTTCTCATCATGAATGGTACGACATTGACTGGACGACCTTGTGACGCACGGTACAGAATAAACAGTTCTTCCTTTGAGACAACGGTAATGTTTTCTTCCTTCCCAAAAAGGGTATGTGCTAATATCCTATGGAAGTAGCAGAGTGTAGGATTGTGTATATCGTTAGAGTCCATGTCATTTGGCTCAGGGTGATAGTTACCTGAAATAGTACCCCAAAAGTAGTCTAACTCGATATCCATATCTTCTTCTTGAGTGTCAGTATACGAGAACGGTCCACTAGGGAAACCTAGAAGATCAGCTAATGACTTACGGTTATATTCGAACTCAGTCCCAAACAGTCTAAAACATATCAGTTCCTTGGTGGATCCATATCCATATTCGGGTCTGTAGCCTAAGGAGCTAAGGAATTCAAATGTGAGTTCGTGAAAGGTAACACAACGGGTTTTTAGAGCAGTTTGCTCCCAGTCTAGTTGGTTAAATAGGTAGAGGATGCTATCATGAATGCCTAACCGGTCCATAGTGGATCCATCATAGTAATGTGTCAAAGTGATGCCTCTCTGAGTCAAAGCCTCAAATCGGGCTTGCTGAGCTGGTCCTCTAAAAACAGTAACCGTGTAATCGATGTTAGCCATTCTCGCTAGTTAGTCAGGTAAAAAAGGAGGTAAGTAAATCCGGTAAATAGTTGAAAACATATTTTACTCAAATTAGTTTTGAGAAACAGAAGGTGATAAAAAAATAAAATAGAAATAAAACCATAAAAGTGTAAATCAGATGAAAAACATACTGTAAATAATTTCAAAGGGAAAAACGAGGGAAAATGGGTTGCCTCCCATTTAGCGATGTTTTTAACGTCGAAAGCCTGACGATAGCTTGGTGACAAGTGTAACACCCCGTTCCCCCAAAACAAAGTAAAACAATTAAAATAAACACATATCAGAGTTCCTCTCCCAAACGGGATGTCACAATTCACATCAGAATTTCACAAAATCATTTTCAAAACTGATTTCAATAAAATTTCAGCGGAAAAAGAAGTCTGTCCCACCACATAACAACATATATACATCATCCATGTCATCAACATCGTCATATATACAACCATCGGTCATCTGCCCAAAAATATATAACATAATCATCAAACATCATCACATGTCTCGCAAAAGTCAGATACGCCACAGGGGCGCACATATCAACAGTAAACAATAAAACTCCCAAAAAGCCCCGGTGTTACGTATCAGAGCAGTCCTACGACGACGCCACAATCCAAGCTAGCTAAACACCTGGATTGTCTGTACTTCCGAAGAAGCACAGACCACAGCAATAGCAAAGGGGTGAGAATCATGATCAAATAATAATGGTATAAAGGTACATGAAATAAAAGGCAGAAAACAATAAATCTTTATTTCACATACAACATATCTAGACCTACTATCCCATCATCAATATCCACAACTCACACAATAACTATGCAACACATGCCCTCGACTCAATAATTACGCGGTACCGACTCAACTCAGGATAGATCGCATACACTCTACCGAGCAACGATCTATCCCTACCACGCTCCTCCTGATCCCATATAATCAAATCATCAACGTCCCCCACTTGGGACACGGGTGGTCGCATACACTCCATCCGAGCAACGATCCAAATCTCGTCCACGCTCCCCACTTGGAGCACGTGTGTGTATCACACAACACGTCCACGCTCCCCACTTGGAGCACGTGAGTACATCAAACCTCACGTCTACACGCTCCCCACATGGAGCACGTGAGCAACTCATGCCTCACGTCCACGCTCCCCATTTGGAGCACGTGAGCAACTCATGCCTCACGTCCACATGCTATACAAGACACTATGCATAAACACATAGCACACACAGTGCACACGACCCCACCGGTCCATCGCATCATAATATGCATACATACACAAGCACACAAAGTGCATCGATCCTACCGATCAACTCACTACACAACATATCACATACAATGCACACAAGGCATGTCGGTCCTACTGACCCAAATATATCACACAACAGCATATAAATGCAACGCATAATCAGCGTATCGATCCTACGGATCCGCTCATCACAACACATCACCACAACGCACTCAAGGCGTGTCGATCCTACTGGTCCACATATCTCACACACTTAGCACATCGTGCACACATCTCACAAACACATCCACACTTATCGAGACTTAACACACAATCCCCTGATTATGTCAAAGGCGATAAAAACGTCGACCACACAGCCCTACAACCTTCAACATACACTCGCCTCAGCTCTCCAGCAAGCTCATCATCGCACATGACCAACGAGGGTCCAGTTCCACAAAGGAAACAACACAAAACAGCAGCAAAAACACAAGATATTGTTGGGTTCGCTGGCACGTTCGCTTGGCAAAGCCCCGCAACGAATACTCGCTGGAACTCGCCTGGAGAAACCTCTGGCGAAGCCAAATAGAAGCTTCTTCCAGCACTCGCTGGCTAGTTCTCCTGGCGAAGGCTCGCCCCTCATTCGCACAACGAAGGCTGGCGAACACCTGCAGAATCAGAAAAATTATGCGTCGCAGAATCATCACCCACACCGATTCGCCCGATTAAATTGAAACTCACAACCAACAACATACTACAACTTAGTTACGGGGTCTATTCCCGATTCTATCCGACAAATGGTCGTATCTACTCAATTTATCAACTTCCGGCATTAACTCCGAATTTACCCGGAAACCCCAAAACACTCAAATAATTGAACACAACCACATGCAAACAATTAAACACATTCTAACAACATCACCACAGCAACAATAACATGAAATCAACATCGATTATCAATATTCTATGGGGGTTAGGGATTTTCCCCCTTTTCTACCAATTTTTCATGCAATGCCAATTAGCCGTTAAATTCCCCCCCCCCCCCCCCCCTTACCTCAAATTTGATGCTGATGTTGTCGAAGCTTCCCAATCCACACGAATTGTTGATCCTGATGATCTTCTTTCCAAGCTTCAACTCTTGATCGCTTCTGTTCCTCCTCCTTCAACCGTGCGTTCTTACGCTTGCTTCCAATTTTATTTTTCCCAAAATGGCAATGTTACCCCTCATCCCAATAATTCTCTTTTTAATCGAAATAACTCATATACTCATAATTCTTTTATTTCAAAAATTCCAATTAATATTATTTCTCTCATAATATTAATATGGGCAATAATAATAATAATAATTAATAATATTACTATCAATATTAATTATCACACCATTTTCACAATATATTAATATCATGATCTCTTGATTCCTCCAAAATAATTCTCAAAATACACCCGCGAATAAAATAATCACAGAAACCACAAATAGTTAAAATGGGCGTTACAACTCTCCCCCACTTTAATTATTTTTGTCCTCGAAAATACCTGATGGAAATAGCTCTGGATACGCTTCCCGCATCCTGTTTTCTAGTTCCCAGGTCACACTGCCTCCTGCAGCACCTCCCCAAGCCACTCTCACCAACGGTATCTCTTTCCCTCTGAGTCGCTTCATCTTGCAATCCTCGATCCTCAATGGCAACGTCTCCATAGTTAGATTCTCTCTAACTTGGACTTCATCCCTCTGAATCACATGAGACGGATCGGGTACATACTTCCGAAGTTGCAACACATGAAACACGTCATGCAAGTTCGAAAGCTCCGGCGGCAACGCCATCTTATATGCCACATCACCAATCCTCTGCAAGATCTGATACAGTCCGATAAACTTAGGATCCAACTTCTTGGACTTCAAAGCACGTCCAACACCAGTCACTGGGTTAACCCTCAAGAATACATGGTCACCCTCAAGAATACATGGTCACCCTCACTGAATTCCAACTTTTTCCTGCGATTATCATAATAACTCTTATGTCGATCCTGAGATGCTTTCATCTTTTCACGGATCATCTGCACTGCCTCAGTGGTCTGCTACACCAACTCTGGCCCCAAAACCACACTCTCAACCGACTCATACCAAAAGGGTCTTAATAGCCCAAAAGGCTTAATATCCCAAAAGGCTTTATGCTCAAGTTCCACTGGCAGGTGACATGATTTCCCATAGACCAATTTAAACGGTGTAGTTCCTATCGATGTTTTGTACGCGGTCCTATAGGCCCATAAAGCTTCGTTTAGCTTCGATGACCAATCTTTCCTGGAGGTAGCGGCTGTCTTTTCCAAGATCTGTTTTATTTCTCTTTTAGAGACCTCCACTTGGCCGCTGGTTTGCGGGTGATATGGTCTTGCGACACGGTGTTTTACTCCATATTTCGATAGCATTTTATCAAAGATTCTTGATATGAAGTGTGAACCATCGTCACTGATGACAAGTCTGGGCACACCGAATCTGGGAAAGATGGTATTCTTAAAGAGTTTGAGAACTACTCGCGTGTCTTTAGTTGGAGCGGCAACGGCCTCAATCCATTTCGATAGGTAGTCGACATCGACGAGTATGTACTTGTTACCAAAAGAAGATGGGAATGGACCCATGAAGTCGATTCCCCATACGTCAAAGATTTCCACTTCCAAGATACCTTTTTGGGGCATCTCGTCGCGCCATGAGATATTTTCAGTACGTTGACACCGGTCGCATCTTAATATAGCTGTGTGGACATCTTTCCAAATACTGGACCAGAATAGGCCGGATTGCAGGATTTTCGCGCATGTCTTTGAAGTACTGGCATGTCCTCCGTAAGGAGTGGAGTGACACTGAGAAATGACATCTTCAGTTTCTTCCTCCGGGACACATCGACGATATATATTTTCGGCTCCTCTCTTGAAAAGCAGAGGTTCGTCCCAATAGTAATGCTTTAAGTGGTGGAAGAATTTCTTCTTTTGCTGATAGCTGAAATCCGGTGGGAGCACGCATGCGGCTAAGTAGTTTACAATATCAGCATACCAAGGCAGGGTAACTTGTGCGTAGACGGCTTCCACGGCTTTTTCTAGTTCTGGTTCTTCTAAGGTTAATGGTGGCATATCACTTTCCAATCTGGCTATCAGGCGTTCGTAAGGGAAATCTTCGTTGATAGGCACTGATTCCGGCTTAATGCCTTCTATTCGGGATAGGTGATCAGCTACTACATTCTCGGTTCCTTTTTTATCTCTTATTTCTAAATCAAACTCTTGTAGTAATAGGATCCATCGCAACAATCTTGGCTTGGCATCCTTTTTGCTTATCAGGTACCTAATGGAAAAATGGTCTGTGTAGATGATGATTTTTGCTCCTACTAAGTAAGAACGAAATTTGTCAAGGGCGAACACAATTGCTAGAAGTTCCTTCTCAGTTGTGGCGTAGTTCATTTAGGCAGGATCTAAAGTTCTATTGGCATAGTAGATTGCGTGAAGCTTCTTGTCTTTCCTTTGTCCTAGAACTGCACCTACGACATAATCACTCGCATCGCACATGATTTCGAATGGTAGTTGCCAATCTGGTGGTTTCATGATTGGTGCGGTAATGAGTGTTGTTTTTAGAGTTTCGAATGCTTCCAAGCAGTCCTTGTCGAAAATGAACTCAACATCTTTCATCAACAGACCTGTCAGAGGTTTTGTGATTTTCGAGAAATCCTTTATAAATCATCGGTAGAATCCGGCGTGTCCTAAAAAGCTTCGTATTTCTCGTATGGTTTTCGGAGGTTGAAGATCCTTTATAATTTCTATTTTAGCTTTGTCAACCTCAATCCCTTTTTCGGATATGACATGTCCTAAAACTATGCCTTGTCGGACCATGAAATGGCATTTCTCCCAATTCAGAACAAGGTTCACTTTAGCGCATCTTTCGAGTACCATTTCTAAGTTTGACAGACAACCTTCAAAACTTTGTCCGCATACAGAGAAGTCATCCATGAACACTTCCATGATGTCGTCTATGAAATCTGCGAAAATTGCCATCATGCATCTTTGGAAGGTTGCTGGAGCATTGTAGAGTCCGAACGACATTCGACGATAAGCAAAAGTGCCATAAGGACAGGTGAATGTAGTCTTTTCTTGGTCGTCGGAGTGGATGGGAATTTGGAAGAATCCCGAATAACCATCTAGATAGCAGAAGTACGAATGTTTCGCCAATCTCTCCAACATCTGGTCTATGAAAGGTAAAGGGAAATGATCTTTCCGAGTTGCCTTATTCAGTTTTCTGTAATCGATACACATCCTGCTTCTGGTTACAACTCTTTGGGTTATCGATTCACCTTTCGCGTTCTTTACTACAGTGACGCCTCCTTTCTTTGGTACGACGTGCACTGGGCTAACCTATTGGCTGTCGGAGATCGGATATATGATTCCTGCGTCAAGTAACTTCTTCACTTCGTCTTTGACTATAATGCTTAGGATAGAATTTATCCTTCTCTGATTTTCTCTTGAAGTTTTGCAGTCTTCCTCTAGCATGATTCGATGCATACAGATGGAAGGGCTTATACCTTTAAGATCGCTTATATTATAGCCTAACGCGGTTGGGTATTTCCTTAGGACTTCTAATAGTTTCTTAGTTTCTAATTGTCCTAAATCGGCGTTGACTATTACTGGTCTTTTAAATTCTGTATCTAAGAATTCGTACCTGAGGGTCTTAGGCAATTCTTTAAGTTCTAAAGCTGGGTTTTTCAGACCTGGCATGTGATTAGGAGTTAGTGCTAAGATCTCGCTCAGACTATCATCTTTGTATTGCGCACGCCAATTGTCATCTTCATGAATATCAGGGATTTTGATCTTCATGATTTCAGAATATTTAGTTTCTTCCTTTTCCAGTTCTCGTATGCATTCGTCAATGACATCTACTAGATAGCATGTATCATCTATGGCTGGTGCTTTCAAGAACTTGGTAAGGATGAATTCTATCTTTTCTTCTCCTACTTCGAATGTCAGCATACCTTTCTTCACGTCTATAATAGCTCCGGCTGTTGCTAGGAAGGGTCTTCCTAAGATAATTGGGGTAAAAGAGTCCTCCTTAATATCCATGATTATGAAGTCGGTTGGAATATAGAATTGACCTATGCGTACTGGAACATTTTCCAGTACACCGATGGGGTATTTGACTGATCGGTCAGCCAATTGCACGGACATTTTAGTTGGCCTTAGTTCTCCCATATTCAGCTTTTTGCATATAGATAGGGGCATAACACTTATATTGGCTCCTAGATCGCATAAAGCTTTGTCTATGACGAACTTTCCTATAACACAAGGTATGGAGAATCTACCTGGGTCTTTTAGTTTAGGAGGCATGTTATTTTGAATGATTGCGCTACACTTGGCAGTAAGTGTAACTATTTCGTTATCCTCGATTTTTCTTTTATTAAACAGAATTTCTTTAAGAAATTTAGCGTATGACGACATTTGAGTTGTCTCTTTTGTGAAAGGAATGGTGATATTTAGATGTTTCAGAAGTTCTACGAATTTCTTAAATTGTCTTGAATTTTTGGAATTTATGAATCTTTGAGGATAAGGAATCAGTGGTTTATATGGCGGTGGAGGCACATATGAGTTTTCATCTTTAGCGGCCTTTTGCACCCCAAAATTTGCCTAACCTTTTCTTACTTGGTTTATGTTTCATTGCATTAGCATATCATTGATCTAACATTTGCATAGCATAGCATGGTTCATTTAACAGGGGATCAAGTGTGGAGCCTATCTAGAGGTCTTATGCAAGTTGGAGAGGTCATCATAGTCATCAGGAGGAGGGTTGGATTCTTAAGGAGTTCATTGGCTTGTATGGGGTTAGTCTCCTAATTTGAGGACAAATTGAAGATCATCAAGGGATGGTGAGGTCTTGACCAAGGTGAGAGGGTGTGAGTAGAGCTCATTGAAGTACCTTGAAGGTCATGGTGGAGCTCAATCAAGTCATTGTGCCAAATGTGAAGAGCCACAGTTGAGGGTGTTGTGAGTAGGGTTTTCATCTGAGTAACCCTAAGTTAACTGTGCAAGTGAAGGGGATCAAAGCTCATTTTTTAGTCTTTGTAATCATGGATAGTTGTGTTGAGACACATGAGATGATATTCCAAGATCTATGCAAGAAAAGTTCCAGGTGTGAGGAGTTGCTAAATTAGGGTTCTCAGGGTAAAATCCCCTATTTAGTGCCTAACTTCAAGACCACTTATCTCAAGATGAAAGTTTCATCTCCACTTTTGGCCAACATGAAACTTGTAGAGCATGCTCTTAGCTTTAATTTGAGTACTAGAAGTCCTCCATTGGATTTATAGAACTCAAGTTATAGTCCAGACAAGTTACAGGTCATCTGAGGAATGTGAAATTTGGTTGTGAAAGTTCACCAACTTCCAAGGAACTTTTAACCTAGGAGGGTATTTATCCTAAACTTTTGGCTAACATGAAAATTGTAGGTCTTAATCTTAGCTTTCCAAATTGTATTAGAAGTCTTTCATCTGATTTGTAGAACTCAAGTTATGAGGTTTACAAGTTAGGGGTATTTTGGGAAAGTAAGATTATAGGTCATTTGGCATTATAGGTCATTTTCTCCATCTTGCAAGCTTCAAATGCAATTTTTTTCAACACAAAACTTGCTCAAAATGATGTTTTTAGGTCAACCATATACTCATGATGAATTGATTTGGATTTAGGTGAGACTTGGTTTGAAAAATTTTGCAAAAGGAAGAAATTAAAGGCATTTGGTTAAAAAATTCATGATAAATTCATTTGTGCTCAAAATGGACCATGTGAATACTCATTTTGATCAGAAAAACAATTCTAAACACTTTGGCAATTTTGTAATTTCCATTTGAGGTCAATTTCATGGTAATATGGTTTGTTACTTCACAAGTAAGTTACACCTCATAACTTGGTTTTTGAATGGATTCAAGTACTCAAATCACCCTAAACTTTCTCACCAGACTACAAGGAGAAAATTGAAAGCTTCCAAGGGAAGTTTCAAGTCAGAACACGCATTCACCATGGTTGGTTTTGTGAAGGAAATTTGAAAATTGGTTTTTCTGTTTTGGGCCTCCATTGGATCAAAAAAGCCCACAAACACTTTCTATTTAAGCTCTGTGAATGAATTGGAACGTTTTTTGGAGATCATTTGGCACCAGAGCCAAGGATTGGAGTTGGAGCTTGAAGGAGAAATTTGAAAATCGTGTTTTCATTGCCAAGACAGATCCAAGCAAATTGAAGTTACAAAAGTGTTCCTCATCAAGCATTGAAGCAATCTGCATTGTTTTGAAGCCAGAATCGTATTCTACATACCTCAATTTGAAGCTCAAAGTCAGGTATGTAGTTTTCAAATTTACATTGGTTATAGCATGATCTGAGCATGATTAGTATATGGATAGGTTTTGATTTAGGATGTAGATGAATTTTGGATCAGAAATTGGCTGTTTAGAGACAAATTAAGTGATGACATGATTTCTGTTTGGATGCGAGTTGATATGATCTTGAGGCTTTAATTCAATTGGAATAGCATGTGATGATCAGTGTTAGATGAGGATTAATTTCGTACCATTAGTTTGAGTTTTGGTGAGAGTTCAGATTGAAGTGCATTTTAGGATCTGCTTCGTGTTTTAAAATCTAGTAGGATTTAGAAGATTTGGATGTTATATTTGAGATCAGGACGAAATTTGGAGTGAGATGATGTTAAGTTTGTTGAGTTTTCATGACCTGCAAGTGTGTGCTCACCGGAGAAGATGACCGGAGGTCATCTTCGACCGCCGTCTGCGAGCTTCCCTCCATATGAGTTTGAATTGGAGAAGACGAAGGCTGAACCATTGGATCTGGCTGGAACTTTGACATAGTACGCTCATCGTGTGGCTGTGTTTTAATCTGAGGATTTGAAGTTTTGGACATGAAACGCTGCGTTTCAATTTTTGACCTGGCAGCTACGTGGCGTGTGAGCTGGACAGCGTGAGGGCTCTTGGATCAGCGTACTAAGTCTCCCAATCCAACGCCTCTGATTATTTCCAGCAGTTTATTTCATTTAATTCTTTTTTGATTTTCTTTTATTCTATTTTCATTCTAAAATCATTTTTAATTTCAATAATTGTCAGAAAAATAAAAACAAAATATCCCCATGATCCTCTCTTGATTTGTGATTTTTCTATGATGTTAGATTTATTTTTTTGATGATTTTTCAATTTAATTCCTATTTTTCTCATTTTAAGTATTTCTTTAATTTTGCATAATTGAGCTGTCTGTTTGTTGATTTTTGTTCTATCATTTGGTTTGGAATTTTGTTGTGAGTTTTTGGTAGATGCTAGGTTAGAGATGTATGCTCCCATATGAATTTTCTCACATTTTTTAGAAAATCATAGCTTCTGATTTAGAGGTAGGTTTAGAGTCTTTCCCCATTAATGGTTTCCCTTGATACCTTTCAACTTAGGATTTTATTAGAGGACTTAGAATTGGATTTAAGCCCTAATTTCTGGACTATAGATCATTAACAAATGCATGTTCCGATAGAAAAATAATTAGATTTTTAGGGTGTGTTTTGCTATTTTAGATAGAATATTCAAATTGTTTGTTCATTTGGTGCTTCAACTTTGGTGTTTGTTTTGGAATGGACTCAAAGTGGGCTTTTCTTGCATGTTGAGCTTCTAGTTCCTCTTGGATGATGTCATGGGCATGATGAAGCTTTTGTGGAGTGGCTGGTGGAGCTTGGTTTGGAGCTTTTCTTTTCTTTTTGTTAGCTTTTTGTAGCTTATAAGATTAAGGTTTTTAGGAGAGAGCTTTAGAAGTAGTTTTTCCTTCAAATAAGCATGGTTGGTTTCACTTGCTCTCCATTCTCATCCTACGATTCAAAGTCCTCATGTGAAAGTCTCATCTCTCCTTTGGAGGGATGTGTGACATTTTACAATGATTAGAACTTTTGAGGATGCCTTTCTCTGATGACTGGTTCAATGTCAGGTGGGATTCCTTTGGTTTCCTTCCTGCTTCCCATCATCAAATACTCATCTTGTTGATTCTCTTCATTCTTGGTGGAGTGGTTTGGTAAAGTTTGAAGATGGAGCATCCCTTTCCTTCTCTTGAAGATGGTGTGAACTTGAAGAACAGTTACAGACTTTGGATTGGATTGCTGTCAGAAGATTGCTCTGCTGTGGAGATTGCTGGCTTGTTTTCCCTATTTGTCTGTTTTCTTTTTGTTCTACTGTATTGATATGATTTGCTTGGAGTGTTGCATTAGATTTAGGCTTCATGTAGATGATCATAGGCCTAATAGCATCTTAATGGTTGAGCTTCTCCTCTTGCTTGTATTGCATTAGAGTTTGAGTTTCTCCCTCTGCTTGTATTTTTACTGTGTGGCTTTGCTTGCTGGTATTTGGTAGAGCTCAGCTCCCTTGCCTGTGTGGTGTGTGGCCTTTGCACCTTGTTTGTTTAGAAGTTGAGCTTGGCTCCTTCCGCTTGTTTGTTGCATTGCATGCATTTTATATACAGTAATTTCTTTACAGTTATTCCTTTTGCTGTTGTTTTCCTTTGTCATGTTCCCCTAGGAACTCTGACTTCTCTTGTTCAAGAGAAGTTATGACAGACATTAGGGTTCTAACCATGCATGATAACATTAGTTAGCTTCCCTCCTAACCTCAACTGTAGGTCTATTTTGCATGACAACTTTAGGATTGGATCAGTTCCCCTTTAGTGCGTCTTTTCTCTTCTCATCTACAAACAAAATCAAAATACAGTAATAAAGGTTAATTGACGTCGTACGTTACTAGCCTTAAGCTACTTGAGAAAGGATTGTTGAGGAGTTTCTTTTCAACAGTCTGGATGTTTAGTATGGTACCCTTTGGGTTACATGCGACGCATTCACTCTCAGGTCATAGTCTCTAGTGCGATATCAGTTGCAAACATCCATAAAAGACACTTCTCTAAAAAACAGAAAACAAAGATCAAACTCTTTTTGTCCTCTTGGACCTTTAATCCCTTGGGAAACCTTTTTTAGAAGGAGAGTTCTGTTAACTCCCGGTTCTACCGCAAACGGTAAACGCCTAAGTCTCCAATGGTCGAGCTGCATACACCAACTGCTGGAACCGTCTGTTAACCTTACTCGGATAAAAAAGACAAACCTGTGTCCCTCGTGTCCCGAACTACGTTTGCTCTGATCTTTTGCGCCGTGTGAAAGTACGTAGGCACAAGATGCGATATCCTGGCGAGCAACCTTCCCCCGTAGTTAGGCGAACTATGTTGACTCTGATTTCTCGTTCCAGACGGGAATACGTAGGCATAGAGCGCGACACTTTGCCGAGTCATTTTCTTTTCTTTTCAGACCAGACCTTTAGTGTAGATAGATGTAACAAACCCGTCAGATAACACAACAAGCGTGGATCCCATCGAGTATGATGGACGTGAGGGGTGCTAATACCTTCCCCTTGCGTAACCGACTCCCGAATCCAGACAATGGTTGCGATGACCTTGTCTTATACCTTTGCATCAGGTTTTTCCGATTGTTTCCTTTCCCTTTCTGAGGGATAAATAACGAAAGGTGGCGACTCTTCTGTCTTGCCGGCCTCGTTTTTCGCAGTAGCGACAGCTGGCGACTCTGCTGGGGACTCCAACGGCTCCCTATGTGAGTCAATCCTAGCGCTTGTGTGTTTACCTGTTGGGTTTTATTTATCGCATTTACTTTCCGCATTTTATTTTCAGTATGATTATTATTATTGTGTTGTTGTGGGAAGGGGATCTGATGAGCGAGAAGCCAGACCCAGGCTTGAGTGTACTTAGCATTAGTTGTGGAAATTAGTGGGCGCGTGCTTGCTTTGCTGGCACTAGTGTCTCATGAAATCCACGCTCAGACGAGGTTCTCCCGGTTGACTTCTTTTCCGGCCCTTTGGGTCTGAGGGGTTGTTGATTTGGAGGATTGTCGACTCTGGGGACCGATCATTTGTGACTCAGCAGAGTGAAGCCACTTCAAGGGATGATGATGCCACACCTCCTGGGTATTGTATCATCGCTCTTGAAAGTCTGTGACGCTGGGAAACGCATAGGATGCCATACCTTGTCTGTGATTTAGGTCCATACCTGTGAGCGGGGTCGGGTTTATTGCAAGAAACTTTAACCTTCAAACTACCTGGTTTTCTTGTCAGTGAATCAGTGTTGTGGGGTTCAGAGGTTCTTATCGTCAAATATGTTGTTGTTCTCGACAGTGTGTATTTATTGGTCCTCTTCAGGGTTGTGCTATCAGAGCAGTGTTATGATTGTGTTGGATCAGAGCTGTGATCTTCTCAGCAGCCACCTTGATCCTCTGTTGCATTGCATTTTGCATTTTGCATACTCATTTGCATATCATTAACGTGTGTCTGTGTTGCAGGTACCTTATTCCCCGGTTCCGGTATTTTCTTGCCTGGTGTTGTGCTATTATGGGTTCTCTGAGGAAGCCTGTAGCCTATAAGCTCCCTACTCCAGATGTTGCTCAGTTGTCCAGTTTGATTGCTTTGGCAGATGATACTGTTAGAGGTGAATTCAGAAGGTCTTATGGGAAGTTGCTCAGTTTGGTCCGTAAACCTTCTGTGTATGAGTTGAATAGGTTGTATACCTTGCTGCAGTTCTATGATCCTCCTTTGAGATGCTTTAATTTCCCGGACTTCATTCTTGCACCTACATTAGAGGAGTATGTTGTTTTATTGGGTGTGCCTATCAGGAGTCAGATGCCTTTTGTTCATATGGATGCTGAGCCTAATCTGGCTAATCTAGCTCTTTCTCTTCATCTGGATGCCTCTGAGTTGATCTTGTCTAGTTGGAACGGGGTTCCTGGTTTTTATCTGCAGTTCTTAGTTGGGAAAGCCCAACAGTGTGCCAAAGACGGTTGTTGGATTGTGTTCAATGCCATTCTTGCTCTCTGCATATATGGTATCATTCTGTTTCCTAATATGCCTGGTTTTGTGGACTTAGATGCCTTTCATATCTTTGCATCAGGGAATCCAGTTCCTACCTTGATTGGAGATGTCTACCATTCTGTGCATTACAAGAACGAGAATAGAAGGGGTAAGAATGTATCATGCTACGTGCCCTTGTTCTATAGATGGTTTGATAGTCACCTACCCAAGAAGGGTCTCTTTGCCTCATCTGCAGCCACAACTGAGTGGTATGAGCGCTTGATGAGTTTATCAGCAGAGAATGTTGTTTGGTTTGATAGAGATATATTGGGTACTGAGGTTATATTCAGCTGCAGTGGGTTTCCGAATGTGCCTTTGATAGGAAGAAAGGGTTGTATCAGCTATAATCCATCTTCGCTTGTCCGACAGTTTGCTTATGCTTTGAGGATTCCGCCAAAGGATGAAGAGGTGCAGGAACCTTTGTACCTCACTGGTCTTCTAGAGGGGAATATGTTATCTAAGCTTCAGCATGCTTGGAATGATATCAGTAGACGAGGGAAACCATTATTGGGAAAAAGTAATAGCCAAGCCTACGCTCCGTATGTGACCTGGATCAGAGCCAGAGCAGAGATTATAGGGATGCCTTTTCCGCCTGCTAAGCAGGAATTCCCTCCAGTGATGGAAGAGCCTACTACCGTGTCTATTCAGCAGTATAATCAGGTGTTAGCCGAGAGAGAAGAGCTGAAGAAGGCAAATGAAGAGTTAGAGCAAGAGTTGGCACAGATCAAAAGCGAGAGAAATGAAGTCGTCCACTCCTTCAAGAGGCAAACAGAGTTGGTGAACAGGTTAGGTACGGATGTGACTAAGCAGATAGCTAAGCGTGAGCGTTTGGGTCGGGACTTCAAATCTTTCTATAACGTACTGGCCACTAAGAAGCAGCACTTGGGTGAAGCGTACAGAAGAATATCCAAGTTTAATCAGCAGTGGAATGCCACCATAGCCAACAACAAAGGGAGGGAAGATAAACTAAAGCAGCAGATCTCCAAATTGAAGGCTCAGGTGAAGGCTAGTGAGAAGAGGTTTGATGAAGAGACCGCTCGCAGATACGTCGCTGAAGATTTGCTGAACAAAGCTCTCGCTAACTTGAAGGATCGCAAGCAGAGGTTCGAGTCCAAGAAGCGAAAGCTAGAGGATTGCTTTGGCCAGGGAGCGTAGGAAGATTCAGTTGAGGGTCTCCAGTGTACTATCCTATAGAGAGATTTGCTTGTTGAAGGGTTACTCACTCGTCCTGATCACCCCGAGACTAGAGAGTTGATGGAGGAGTTTCGTGCCCGCGGTCGCACTTGGTTATCTATGTAGCTCTTTGTTTTTTTTAGTCTTGCTGTAGGCTGACCATCACCAGGTTTGTTGGTTGAGGTCATGCTATTGATTTCCAATGTATTTGTTGACTTTGTACTACTGCCTTGTGGGCCTTATCTATATATGAGATGTTATTCCAGTGGCTATACCCGGACTTCTTGTTACCAGCACTTGCACTCTGGCACTCGAATCGGGGGAAAATCTCCCTAACACGCAGACACACGTTTGCATTTTCATAGATCATTCGCATAGCAGGTACCTTGTACTGTTCTTTTAAATCTCTGTTGATGCAGGTTCCAGGATTGCCGACCAGCGAATTCATCGCTATCCTACCAGAAGCAACTGTAAGAAAGTCATGGACCAGATGCAGACTGAGATGCAGGAGATGCGTGACCGTATGGCGCATTTCATGTAGGTGATGGAGACTGTGACTAAGGGCCAGGAGCAGCTGCAAACTCTGGTGCAGCCTCTGATTGCTAGGGTTGATAGTCAGGGTGTGCTACATGGCGGTTTTGTTAATCATCCTTCTCGAGTCGGGACTCCGCGAGCAGATGACACGGTACCGGTGGTTGTCCTCAATACGAATGAGAATGATAACAGAGCTGAGAATGTGGATGTGACGGGGAATGCTGGTTTCAATGTTGGCATTGGGAATGCTGGTCTCGGTGTTGGGAATACTAGTATGGGTATTGGTATTGGCAACGCTGGTTTTGGTGGTAATCAAGGCTATGGCAATCAGGGTTACAGAAATCTGGGTTACGGTAATCAGGGCTTCGGTAATGCAGGCTTCGGCAATGCAAGCCATAATGGTATGGGAATGGGCGTTCATAATGCTGGTTTTGGGCCAGGCACTGGAAATCAAGGTTTCGGTAATATGGGATACAGTCCCAGGATCAATCAGACTGGTTTTGGTCCTCATACTGCTTATGCTGAATATGGTAATGAGGATTCTCACTGGGGCGAAGATCGCCAGGAAGATGCTTTCCCTCTTCCAGGAAGGGATTTTGAGGTGCCCGCTGACAATGATAGAAGGTTCAGGTTGTTGGAAGAATAGATGAGGAATCTTGCTAATCAGAACGCCACGGGGCTGGATGTGGCTAACATGGGATTGGTCCCTGGCTTGAGGGCACCAATCAAATTCAAAGCGCCCACATTTGACAAATATAAAGGGGATACTTGCCCGAGGGTTCACGTGCGATCTTACTATCGGAGAATGTCCGCCTACTCTGATGACAAAAGGATGCTGATGCATTTTTTCCAAGACAACTTGTCGGGACCGTCATTGGAATGGTACATGGGGTTAGAGCCTACTCAAATTGGTAGCTGGAAGGAACTAGCAGAAGCTTTTGTCAAGCATTACCAATACAACAGTGACCTTGCGCCGAACAGGGTCCAGCTCCAAAATCTCTCTCAGAAGAATAACGAGAGTTTCAAAGAATACGCCCAGAGGTGGCGTGAGCTAGATGCCAGGGTGCACCCTCCTATGGTAGAGCGGGAGTTGGTAGATATGTTTGTGGGCACTTTCTCTGGGTTGTACTATGACAGACTCATTAATTGTACGACGGCTAATTTTTCCGAGTTGATACTCTTGGGGGAACGTATTGAGAATGGTGTTAAGATTGGTAAGATCCAAGCGGGTGAGTCAACCTCAGCTGGAGGTGGTAAAAAGGTTTTTGGTAACAAGAGACAGGGAGATACCAATGCGGTATGTAGTGATCGGAGAAGGGATAGAAGTCGGAATTGCCACAGGCAGCAGATTGCTAGTGTAACAATTCCTGTACCTCAACAGCAACAACAACAGCCACAACAGCAACAGGGACGACAGGACGCCGCTCCACAGAGATATCAAGGTCGGGATAGGGCTGTGAAAAGAGTTTTTGAAGCACCTCCGCTACCTTATGCTCAGCTTCTTCCAACCTTGTTACAGATGCAGCTTGTTGAGAAAAGGACGCTAGCCCCGCCGAAGGGCACGCCTCCTTACGGGTATGACGTTAATGCACATTGCGACTTCCACTCCGAGGCACCCGGTCATACCATCGAGAATTTTCAAGCATTCAAGCACAAGGTGGAAGATTTGATAGATAGCAAAGCTATAAACTTTGGTAACGAAGCGCCCAATATTGAGAAGAATCTTATGCCGCCTCATGGAACTGCAAAGGTAGGTGCTGTGTTGGAGGATGTTAGTCTGAATCTGATTATGAATGTGGACGAATTGAAAACGCCTTTGGGTTATGTCAAAAGCAGATTGCTGAAAGGGGGAGTGTTCCCTGGTTGTGACGCCGATTGTGTTGATTATTTGGCCCAGCCTGGGGGTTGTAATAACTTGAGAAGAGGTATTCAAAGGATGATCGACGAAGGTACGCTGAAATTTGATCGCACTGCTAAAGAAAAGCCTGTTGAGGCAAAAGTTGAGAAGCAGGGTGAAGTTGCAACGATTATAATACCGTTCAAAACTGCCATGATATCGGCACCTCCCAAGAGGCCGACTATCACAATTACCAAAGCTGGACCTATTCTGTATGAGAGTACTAAAGCCATCCCCTGGAATTATGGGGCGGAAGTATATTGCAATGGGGAGAAGATTAATTTGCCGAGCCCGCCTATAGGATCCATTGATAATCTTGTGGGGGAAGGGGGCATAACTCGCAGTGGCAGAATCTTTACGTCGCCAGAAGTAGAAGCTGAGAGAATTGCAAAGGGGAAAGGTAAGGTCAATGAGGAAGAACCGTCACAGGAGAAAGAAAAAGAGGCTTTTACCAAAGATGTAGAAGAATTCATGAGGTTAATTCGGAAGAGCGGTTATAAAATTGTCGATCATCTGCAGCAAACGCCTTCCAAAATATCAATCTTGTCATTGCTGCTTTATTCCGAGGCGCACCGGAACGCGTTGTTGAAAGCTCTTGACGCTGCCTATGTACCCCATGAGATATCCGTGAATCAACTCGAAGGAGTGATTGCGCACGTGAATGCGGGGCATGGCCTTGGCTTTACGGACTTTGATTTGACGCCCAGGGGCCGCAATCATAATAGTGCATTGCATATTTCTGTCGAGTGTAGGGGCACTGTTATGTCCCACATCCTTGTTGACACTGGTTCATCCTTAAATGTCTTGCCCAAGAAAGCATTACTGAAGCTAGATACCCGAGGAGTAATCTGCATGCCAAGTGATTTAGTGGTGAGAGCATTTGACGGGACGAGAAGGTCTGTATTTGGAGAATTGACTTTACCGATCCAGGTCGGTCCAGAAGTGTTTGACACTGTATTTTACATCATGGACATACAACTAGCTTATAGTTGTTTGCTTGGACGATCGTGGATCCATGATGCAGGGGCTGTGACATCGACGTTGCACCAAAAGCTTAAGTATGTGGTCGGTGGTAGTATTGTCACTATATGTGGGGAGGAAGACATTCTGGTCAGTCACCTGTCATCGTTTAAGTATGTCGAAGTGGATGGTGAGATCCACGAAACATTGTGCCAGGCCTTTGAAGGAATGCAGATCAATGACAAATCTCCTGTCATCAGCAAGGGGCCGGAAGTGGCTATGTCGTCGTACAAGGAAGCCCAAGCGGTGGTGCAAGCCAGTGAGACTAAAGGATGGGGTCAAGTTCTGGAGGTTCCTGTTAAGCAAGACAATTTCGGCTTAGGGTATTACCCGTCATCATCATCCTCTTCGCAGGGCAAGCCGGGATTCAAAGGGCCGATTGTGCTCACTCCGAGAGGGGTCAGTTTTGAACAGATCAACATTGTGTCTGACAGTGAAGAAGGCGATAACAACTGTGACATGGAGTCGTGGATCAAGCCCAGCGAGCCAGGACAGAGCCTATGCAACTGGTTTATCCAGGACTTTGTTCAAGTGACGCCGAAACAGTAATGCCTTGTTTTTCGATTATTGTACAATCCTGTGTCCTACCCGGGGCATAGTGATTTTATTTCAGGGCCTACTTGCTAATGTGTATGCTTTGTTTTAATCATCAAATAAAGGCGTTTTCCTCATGTAAATTTTGTGATCCCTGTTTTTCTATTTTTGTCTTTACAATAAAATGGCAATGTGGTCGTGTGCTTCGTTTGCATATCATTTGAAACATTTAACCCTTTCTCTTGCAGGATCCATATTGCAGATGACACCGATCAAGATCTCCCTATGACTCGCTTCGACTTTGAGCACCCAATATTTCAAGCCGAAGAAGAGATTGCTGAGGATGATGACTTACCAGAAGAGCTGACTCGTCTGTTGAAACAAGAAGAGAGAATCATTTTGCCTCATCAGGAGGATATTGAGATCATTAATTTTGGTTCGGAAGAGATTGTCAGGAATGTCCGGATAGGGGCTGCGCTGCAAAGCGATATCAAGCAGAGACTTGTCGAGATGCTTCGAGAGTATAGTGACATCTTTGCTTGGTCTTATGAAGATATGCCTGGGCTAGACACTGATATTGTGGTCCACCGCTTGCCATTGCGTGAAGACTGTCCGCCGGTCAAGCAAAAGCTCAGAAGAACGAAACCAGATATGGCCGTAAAGATTAAAGAGGAAGTGCAGAAACAGTGGGATGTTGGTTTCCTAGCTGTTACAACTTACCCTCCTTGGGTCGCCAATATAGTACCGGTACCAAAGAAGGATGGTAAGGTACGGATGTGTGTTGACTATCGGGATCTGAACAAGGCGAGCCCTAAGGATGACTTCCCGCTTCCTCATATTGACATGTTGGTCGACAACACTGCTCAATTCTCGGTGTTTTCCTTCATGGACGACTTTTCAGGCTATAATCAGATTAAAATGGCACCGGAGGATATGGAGAAAACAACTTTCATTACCCCGTGGGGAACGTTCTGCTACAAAGTAATGCCCTTTGGTTTGAAGAACGTTGGGGCAACATATCAATGTGCTATGACGACTCTCTTTCATGACATGATGCATAAAGAGATTGAGGTCTATGTTGATGATATGATTGCCATATCCCAGACGGAGGAAGAGCATCTGGTGAATCTTCTGAAATTGTTCGAGAGGCTTAGGAAATTCAGGCTGAGGCTGAATCCTAATAAGTGCACCTTCGGGGTGAGATCCGGTAAGCTATTGGGGTTCATTGTTAGCAAAAAAGGAATAGAGGTTGATCCTGCAAAAATAAAAGCAATACAAGAAATGCCAGCGCCGAAAACAGAGAAAGAGGTTCGTGGTTTTTTAGGGAGGTTGAACTACATTGCCCGGTTTATATCTCACCTAACTGCCACGTGTGAGCCAATGTTTAAATTGTTGAAAAAAGACCAGGCAATTGTCTGGAATGAAAATTGTTAAAAGGCGTTTGAAAAAATAAAAGAGTACTTGCAGGAACCTCCGATTTTGATACCCCCAGTAGCCAGGAGACCACTGGTCATGTACTTGACGATTCTTGAGAATAGTATGGGTTGTGTTCTCGGTCAACATGACGAGACTGGACGAAAAGAGCATGCGATTTATTACTTGAGTAAAAAGTTCACAGAATGTGAGTCTCGTTACTCAATGCTTGAAAAGACGTGTTGTGCACTTGCTTGAGCTGCCAAACGTCTGAGACAATACATGCTAAATCATACAACCATGCTAATTTCGAAGATGGAATCCGATCAAATACGTCTTTAAGAAGCAGACACTTTCTGGAAGGATTGCCCGATGGCAGATGGTACTGACAGAGTATGATATACAGTACGTCTCGCAAAAGGCTATCAAAGGTAGCGTACTGTCAGAGTACCTAGCTGAACAGCCCATTGATGATTACCAGCCAATGAAGTTTGATTTTCCTGACGAGGATATCATGTACTTAAAGATGAAAGATTGCAAAGAGTCGTTGCATGGTGAAGGTCCTGAGTCGGGTTCCCAATGGCAATTGATTTTTGACGGTGCTGTTAATTCATATGGAAGTGGAATTGGGGCAATCATCACGACTCCCCATGGGACACACATCTCGTTCACCGCCAGATTGACGTTCCTAGTTACTAATAATGAGGTTGAATATGAGGCGTGCATCATGGGTCTCGAGGAGGCTATTGATTTGAGGATTAAGAATCTTGATGTATATGGAGATTCCGTGCAAGTCGTGAACCAAATCAAGGGTGAATGGGAGATACGTCAGCCCAATCTGATACCGTATATGAATTATGCAAGGAGACTGTTGCCTTTCTTTGACCGGGTAGAGTTTCATCATGTGCCACGGGCAGAAAATCAGATGGCTGATGCTCTTGCGATGTTGTCTTCGATGTACAAAGTTAACTTCTGGAATGAGGCTCCCCGAATAGTTATCTCTCACCTTGATAGGCCCGCCTTCATATTCGCCATTGAGGAAGCTTCCGATGGCAAGCCGTGGTATTTTGATATTCAGAATTTCCTAAAGAACCAGGAGTATCCGACTGGGGCATCCAGCCGCGATAAGAAGACTCTTAGGAGATTGGCTGGTAATTTCTACTTGAATCCGGATGGTGTTCTGTATAGGAGAAACCATGATTTGGTGCTTTTGCGATGTGTTGATGAGAAAGAGGCTAATTTACTCATGGAAGAGGTCCACGAGGGAACCTTTGGCACGCACGCCGGCAGACACGCTATGTCTCGGAAGTTATTACGGGCAGGGTATTATTGGTTGACAATGGAAAGAGATTGCTTTAAGTTTGCAAAGAAGTGCCATAAATGCCAAATTTATGCGGACAAGATTCAGGTGCCGCCAAGCCCTTTGAACGTTATGGCGTCCCCGTGGCCTTTCTCCATGTGGGGCATCGATATGATTGGAAAAATTGAGCCCACCGCATCTAATGCACACCGGTTCATCTTGGTGGCTATCGATTACTTCACCAAGTATGTTGAAGCAGCGTCTTACGCCAATGTTACTAAGCAAGTAGTAGCCCGGTTTATCAAAAAGGATATCATCTGTCGGTACGGCATCCCCGAAAGAATCATTACTGACAATGGTTCGAACCTGAATAACAAAATGGTGAAGGAATTGTGCCAGAATTTCAAGATTGAACATCATAATTCGTCTCCTTACAGACCCAAGATGAATGGCGCTGTTGAGGCGGCCAATAAGAACATCAAGAAGATAGTTCAGAAGATGGTTGTGACATACAAAGACTGGCACGAGATGTTTCCCTTCACTTTGCACGGTTATCGTACGACGGTACGCACATCAACCGGGGCAACACCTTTCTCACTGCTGTATGGTATGGAGGTTGTCCTGCCATTAGAAGTTGAGATTCCTTCCCTGAGAGTATTGCTCGATGTCCAACTTGATGAGGCAGAATGGGTGCTGAATAGGTTGAATCAGCTCAATTTGTTGGATGAGAAGAGACTTGCATCTATCGCATATGATCGGTTATACCAGAGCCGGATGAAGAAAGCTTACGACAAGAAGGTGCACCCTCGAAGCTTTCAGACGGGCGATCTGGTGCTAAAGAAGATTCTCCCACCACAATCGGATCACAGGGGCAAATGGACTCCTAACTATGAAGGTCCATAAATTGTGCGAAAGGTCTTCACCGGAGGAGCCTTATTGATGTCCACCATGGATGGCGAAGATTTTTCATCCCCTGTGAACTCGGACACAGTTAAAAAATACTTTGCTTAAAAGAGACCCGCTGGACAGGAAAAAGAGAGTCCAGGCAAAAATGGGGCATCCCGGCGAACCAAAAAGAAAAAAAGAAAAAGGTTCAGGAAAAAATTAGGGATAAAATTGAAAAGATGTACACCCGCGAAGTCGAAAACCTGAGAAGGCGACTTCGGCAAAAAAAAGGTATCCCGGTGAATCGAAAACCCGCAAAGGGTGATTTAGGCAAAAGTTAGGGATTAAAAAAGCAAATGACTGCAGTCCGAGGTTGATACTGCATCGCTTAGTGGTTTGGGAGTACCTGAGGGTCGATTATCCAAGTCAATCTCTTCCGAGGATGGAGCATTGGGAAAGCGTCGGAGTCAGGCGAGTCATAGGAGGATCAACTCATGGTGTTTGTCTGTACCACGTTGCCGATATGCATACAAATTCCTTTGTACCTCTGTACATATCTGTATTTAGCTTGTAGCTTCCTCTTTTCAGGAGTTGCATCCATTGTACAAAACTTTGCCTATTTACAGGCCCGTTATCAATAAAATGCATATTATTCAGTACTTGATGTTGTTTCTTGTTTTAACTTTTTCTTGTCTTGTTTGTTGAAAACACCGGTGTTTTTGATAAACTTGCACATTCATAAGCTTGCAGACCCAGGCCAATAATTGTTAAAACTTTGAATTGACTGAGCGGTTGTCACGGCTATTGACCTGGATATTTCCTTTTGTATAGGGTATCTTGTTGTTGCTCATGTCTTGCAGGATCGTTACCTTTGCAGCAAACAGCTAAGGGGTCGTATTTCCGTAGTCGGTGGCCCTTAACATAGGAGCAGGCTTTATGTGGTTCTGTCTATCCCCAACAGAGGGAATCCACATCTTTATCCCTAGAAGAGTGGGATACGAGTTAGCAAGCTTCCCGACAGTGATGTAATCCCCAGGATGGTCTTTTCTGTTCTCCAGCAGATCATCTGTCCTCCAGTAGGTTGATCATCCTCAGTAGAGTTCGTAATTCCGGATCGTAAAGCTAGTCCCCCAGCAGGATTGTTTCATCCCCCAGTGGAGTCGGTGTACCTTTCCAGCATGCATTTTGCTGGAACAGTTCTGTGATATCCGGTTATCCCCAGTGGAGTTGGCTTTGTCTTCGACATTTATTGTGCTGAAGCGGTTTTGTATCCAGCTTTTCTCTAGCAGCCCGAGCCTGCATTTGCATCTTGCATATATCATCATTTTTTCATCTAATCAAATGCGTAGCATTCCATTTCGTATGGAGCATTATGCCATTGTCGAACATATGCATTTTGAAACCTAAGACAGGTTGGTTACCTCTTTGTTTTCAGGTGTTTCCCTGCAGGTTTGGAATTCTTGTTCAGGATGGTTTTGGATGTTCAAATTCTTGACATGAGATATGTGATGATCGCGTTCGTCCTATCATGTGTTCCCTCATCAGGGTTGCTTGGTTAAGTTTCTTTTCTTCCCCAGCGGAGTTTTCCTCGGATTGCTGTTACGTCAGCATTCTAAAGGGAAAGATTGCAGGGATTAGACCGTTGAAGTCATTACCTGTTGTCAAGGTAAATATCTGGTGGTTGACGTCAGAATTTCCCCACTAGAGTCTTCCTCGGATGGCTGTTATGTCGACATTGAAAGCTTCATGATTATACCTTCGAAGTTGTTACCCATTTTTGTTCAAGATGGAGGTCTGGCAGATGATGTCAGAATTTCCCTGCAGAGTTGTTTGTTCAAGTTTGTGGATGTTCATTTCTCGCTTTTATTTAGCGTTTGCCCATTTTCGAGAAAATGGAAGGTCAGTGATATTCACAGTTCTAGCTTTCTTTTAGCGTGTGCCCATTTCCAAGGAAATGGAAGGTCAGTGATATTGACAATTCTTGGTTTCTTTTAGCGTGTGCCCATTTCCAAGGAAATGGAAGGTCAGTGATATTGACAGTTCTCGCTTTCTTTTAGCATGTGCCCATTTCCGAGGGAATGAAAGGTCAGTGATATTGACATTTCTCGCTTTTATTTAGCGTGTGCCCATTTCCAAGGGAATGGAAGGTCAGTGATATTGCGATTTCTCACTTTTACTGCGAAAATCGGCGCCGGCTAAACAGAAGAGTCGCCACCGTGCGTTATTTATCCCAACGGAGGGAAAGGAAACGCTCAGAGTAAACCTCACGCAAAGATGGGAAAGGAATGGTCATCGCAACCAAATCCTGGATTCGGGAGTCGGTTACGCAAGGGGAAGGTATTAGCACCCCTCACGTCCGTCGTACTCGACGGGATCCACGCTTGTTTTCTAGTACTGATTGTTATTCTATCTACTCTAAAGGTCTGGGATTAAAAGAAAATAAAATGACTCGGCAAAGTATCGCACTTTATGCCTACGTATTCCCGTCTGGAACGAGAAATCAGAGTCAACGTAGTTCGCCTACCTACGGGAAAGGAGGGGAAGGTTGCTCGCTAGGATATCGCATCCTATGCCTACGTACTTTCATACAGCATGAAAGATCAGAGCAAACGTAGTTCGGGCTACGGAAGACACATATTTGTCTGTTTATTTTTTTATCCTTCTGAAAAATTTTTCTCCTGATTAACCGTCCAAGCGGACAAAAATGATGTTTTGATTTGTTTCCAGTCTTTTACGCAAGAACTGTCTTTTATTGATGTCTGAAATCTTATTGTATTTTCGATTGTTTCAAGATGAGAAGAGAATGACACTCTAAAATCTTATGATTGAAAAATGGGGATCAAAACTAACCTAATGTTGTCATGCATGGGTTAAATCCTAATGTTTGTCATGTTTCTCTCTTGCACAGAGAGAAACAGAGTTCCTAGGGGATAGACGGAAAAGAAACAGCATATACACAGTAAAATGCATGAATGCAGCAATACAAGCGAGGCAAGGGAGTCCCGCTCAACCTCGAACCTAAGAAAACAATACGCAAAGTGAAACAGTATTCACTTCAAACCTATGGGAAAAGTTAACAAACAATACAATAAAGAAAACAAAACCCCACACCAGCCCTGACAGCACACCAACTCTGAAAAACAGCAATTCTGACAGTTGATAAACAGCAAAAACAGCAACCTTCAAATGAACCCCAAAATCAAACTTCAATGGCCTCCAAGCTTTAGATAAGCTCCATCTTCAAGAAACACCAAGCTCTAGCAAGCAATGCACCCCAAACAGTTGACAGCTTCAAATAGCAAACAACTTCAGAAAGCAGTAAACCCTAGTTTCAACAGATATCCAACCTTGACAGGTATAGGCTTTATCTTCACCAATCTTCAATAAACTTCTCATCTTCAATGGACTTCCAATCTTCAATGCAGACACTTCACAAGAGAATCACTTAACTGAATAAGTTGAATGCTAAACAGCTTATTGACAACCAAAGGAAGCCTATAAGTGTTTATCATCACAAGTGACTGGTTCCCTCAAAGTTCTACTGCTAAGATAAGCCACTTATCCCTCCAAAGGAGGGATATGAATATCTTAGAAGGAATTTTAGTCATTGGGAGGAATGGAAGCACAAGATGCTTTCCATGTTTGTGAAAGAAATCAGTCTAAGTCTAAAGCCCTGCCTATTTCTCCTATTTCCTATGTCTTCAACAAGCACCTTCAAGCACAATAATCCCCAAGCTCCAAGCATTGGTACTTGCCTTCAATATTCTCCCATGCTTCCCCATGCTCCATAAGCCAAGCCCAAGCCCCACACCCCAAAGAAATACCCAAAACCTAAGCAAACAAAACAATATCCCAAGGGGGAAACACACCAATATCACCCAATTTGCAAAAAAAAACAAATAAAATGGAAATACTCATCATAAAATCCTATATTAATTTCTAAGGGACCCTAACTATGTACCCTATACCCCATATAAACCCCAAGACCTAAATCAATTTTAAAACCCCAAAACTATGTGTTGAAATGCACCTATGTAAGTTGAAACCCTAATCCTAATCACCCTAAAGTTTGATGTTCAAAACTAGCCTAAATTAAATCACAAAAATGTAATAAAACTCCAGGGGGAACCTAATACTCTAATCTAACCATAGCAAAAATAATTACATCAAAATGTGAAATAAAATGACCATACTAAATTCAGAAAGTAGCATATACCAAATGAAAATGAAATAAATGCCATAAAATGTATAAATGCACCAGAAAATAAAAAATGAATGAAATGCCAATTTTATTCTTTTATAATTTTCTTGATGTTTTAAGGAAAATGGGAAAAAAAACTCCCAATTAAAAAAGACCATTTTTCAATTATTTATGATTTTTTCAATTAACCTAATAAAATGAAGGAAATAAAAGAAAATGTGAGAAAATGCAAAACATGTGTGTTGAATAGCAATGCTGGGCAGTGTAAGTACAGAGATGGGCCCAGAGGGGGGCGTAGGTAGCCAAGCACGTATTAGGCCCAATATCATTCAGAAATTAAATGGGAAATAGAAAGAAAATGAGAAAACCCCGGTACGAATAGCAATGAATATTAGTGCATTTCGTGATGGGCCCTGGATGTGGGGCGTGGATAGCAAAAATGGCCTATGGCCCAAAACACCAATCAATAGGGAGGGGGGTTCAATGGGGAAACGGATGACATGCTTAGCAAGGAACAACGGGCCTAAGGCCCAAATCCAACATCATCCACACTTCAGGGCACAAAACCTAAATCTATCTCCTTTTCCCCTCCTACTGTTCATTACCCTCTCCACCGAAACCCTAGCGCCGCTACCCTCTCTCAACCTCATCCTCTGAAACAACTCTATTCCAATCCCTCGCCAACTTTCGTTCAAAGTCCCTCACTAACAATGTTCATCAAACTTCAAACGCTTTCACCAACTACCACTCAAAAAACTCAGTTCAAGATGACCTTCCCTAAATCAACCTTGTTTCACAAACTATCGTCTAAACTACCCTAAATCTTCAGCTACCAACACAAGAAGAAAATACAATAGGTAAAGGATTTTAAGCAGAAACCTGGATGGATGACTCAAACGCTGAAGATTCTGGATCTTAGATGAAGCCCGGCGAAGACTGGAGGATTTACTGAAGCTTCTTGGTGAAGAGTGTTCTTGAGGTTCTTCTGGAACGGATGATGATTGGAGGAGATCCTTTGGAGACAACGATGAAAGTTTACGAAGATTCTTGAAGACGATCTGGGAATCGTATGAATCTTAACAAATTCTTGATGACATTTGGGCATCTGGAGACGCACGAACTTGATTCTTAAAGATTTGATGATCCAAAGGCATTGATGAAGGAGCTTGCTCGAAGGTGGAATTCATCTGAGATCTAACAATGCGAGTTTGATTCTGGAGATGGATACTCTTGACTATGATTCGAACGATTTCTGGAAAAAATGCTTGAAGCTTTGACGAAAATCTGGACAAGCTTGTTGAAGAACACGCGATGAATTTTCCGACACGGTTTGATGTTTCCGGCGAGATCTAGAAAAAGATGAAGAATCGTCTGATGAATGTTGGAGGCGAATACGAGTTTTCCGGTGAGACGTGATTTTCCAGTGACAGTTAGAGCTCCGACGGGCAGTTATGGTGGTCGGCGATGACTGTTACAGTTGTTGATGGTGGATGCATGTACTCCGGTGGGGGCTTTCGGCGAGAGGGAACGGTGAAGGAGGTTGAGACACCTGGCGAACATGCATGCAGAAGGAGGGGAAACGAGGACGCGTGGCTTGGGGAGAGCAGAGGGGGAGACATGTGGGCGAGAGGGAGGAAGTGGAAACGTGAGTTGTCAGAAACAGAGTGAGGTGGAAGGAACCTGATGACACGCGTGGCGCTGCTATTTAAAGGACACTTGGCATAAACTTGGACTTAGACTGGGCCTTAATTACTGGACACCTGGTCCACTGCAATGACTTAGACTCTGATTAGTGCATTAAAACGTGATTAAAGCTAAACTTAATGGATTAAAACGTAATTACCTGGAAAATGAAACCTAATTAACTGTCAATTAACAAAAACGAAAATGCTAATTAAAAACGAAAATGAATTAAAAATGCTGATTATCTAATGAAGATGATTAATGACTAATTAATGCAACCTATTAATAAAACTATACACTAAAATCTAAAAAAATCTATTTTAAAACTATTAACCATTAAATCTATATTAAGAATCTAACCAATTAAAAATCTATTAACATTCTATTAAAACTATAATATTCTAATTAAAACCTATAACACTATAAAAAAACTAAAATCTAATATTATTATACTATCCCTTTTTAAAACTATATCAAAAAACTATTAAAAAAATATCTAAAAGGACTATTTAAAACCTATATTACACTATTCTATTTAATGATAAAAAAACTAATATCTAAAAAGCTAAAAATCTATTAAAACTATAAAAAAAAGGAGAATATCTATTTTAAAAAAATCTAAAAAAAAATTTATTTACTTCTATTAAAAAAAGCTAACCTATTTAATATCTAAAAAATCAAGTAAATCTATAAAAAAAACTATTAAAATGCATTAAAAATCTAAAAAATAAAAGAGAAAATTCTAAAAATGCCAGGAAGCCGATTAAATCGATTAGGGGACAATTACGCAATCATAGCGAAACCCGGGCACCGAGATGGCCTAAAAACACAGGGAACGAGCACCAATTCTCAAAACACACTTATTCAAACCAGCCTGAACTGCCTGAAACGCCAGGGGCTGCAATCCCGATAAAATCAATCTGATTGAGAAAAATGCAATGCATGCAGTATGCGAATGCGAATGCAAAATGCGTCGACACGTAAATCAGGTGTGGGAACCAGTTGGTCAAATTTTGGGGGTGCAACAGCTGCCCATATTCAAACGGCTTGGACCTGAAGGGTTGAAGCGCGAACGACTTTCAAACATTCAAAGGTAGAAGACGGTTGAATACCAAATGAACCCGAATTTGCCAACCGCAGAAATAAACTGCACACTTGCGTTGGGAAAAAAAATCCAAAGAACTGAATCTTGGTTGTTACAGCAACAACTGATCGAGCATCTGATAAAGAAACTTGATTTTAGCCCCCCAGTTACCCATGTATGACGCCACAGATAACAAACCCGAAGGTTGGATCAATATGCACTTGGTCATCTCGCCTCGTCTAATGATAGACAGGAAAAAATATACTCCCATCGTCCAAAGATAGACGGAAAGACACAGTCCCGAAGGCAAACAATAATTCATACTCACATCGTCTAAAGATAGACGGAAAGACACCATCCCGAAGGAAAACAATAATCCATACTCACATCGTCTAAAGATAGACGGAAAGACACCATCCCGAAGGAAAACAATAATCCATACTCACATCGTCTAAAGATAGACGGAAAGACACCATCCCGAAGGAAAACAATAATCCATACTCACATCGTCTAAAGATAGACGGAAAGACACCATCCCGAAGGAAAACAATAATCCATACTCACATTGTCTAAAGATAGACGGAAAGACACCATCCCGAAGGAAAACAATAATCCATACTCACATCATCTAAAGATAGACGGAAAGACACCGTCCCGAAGGAAAACAATAATCCATACTCACATCGTCTAAAGATAGACGGAAATAAAATTTGTCGGAGAAACACATCGTCAATGGGAATTAGCGGAAAGAGAACCATATGAACTTCATCGCTATTCACCAAATTTCAGAATCCTTTCATCTACAGGAATTGATGGAAATAAAAATATCCTCAAAGGGGCCACACCATCAGTAAGAACCGACAGGAAGAAAACCACCTTCAAAGGGCCATGTCGTCAATAAGAATCGACAACTAGGAAAACTGAACATTCTTCAAAGATCCTCGGCGTCAATAAGGATCGACGGTCCTGAAAAACCCTCTTGAAATGTCATCTCATCCAATAAACAGAAAGAAAGCCAATATCTGAAAGATCGCCTTGAAACCTCTCAACGTCTAAAGATAGACGGAGAAAACCATATCCAAACTCACGACGTCTAATGATAGACGGAGAAGACTCGTTGGGGGAGACACATCGTCGATATGAACTGACGGTAAGGCCTGCTAAAAAATCACCTGCTCAAACTCACAACGTATAGAGATAGACGGAGAAAACCAACTTCGCAACTTCACATCGTCTAAAGATAGACGGAAAGAAAACCATACCCACACTCGCGACGCCTAAAGATAGACGGAGAAAACCACTTGCTGGAGAAACACATCATCAATGGGAATTGACGGGGAGAGAAGTCTGTCGATATCAGATGACTGATGGGCAAAGCATAACCGTTGTATGATCTAAAAATCAAATAAACCAATGAGCTGTCTGAATAAAGCTGCTGGATAAATGCCCCGGAATTGGTTACAGAGTGATTCACGTTGCCACATAAGGCTGATAAAAAAAACTGGCTTATGCTTCGTATGCATATGTGTATGCTTGAATTTTTCTATGGCGTAATGCTCCATACAGAATGGAAATGCTACGCATTTGAGGATGAGATGCAGACATGATGCAAATATGATGATATATGCAAGATGTAAATGCAGGCTCGGGTCGCTGGAGAAATGGGATACAGAAATCCGTTTCAGCAAAATAAATGCCGAAGACAAAACCAACTCTGCTGGGGATAACCAGGTATCACAGAATTATTCCAGCAAAATAAATGCTGGAAAGGTGAAACCAACTCCGTTGGGGACAACCAAACATGTCAAGTATGATTGCACTTCTGTCAGGGATAACTTACCCGTGCCAATGAAAATTGGACTTTTGCTGGGAAAACAGACGGAATCTTCCTGCGTACCGATGAAGGTTGGATTTTGAAATGATGCGCCACCACGGATTGGGCCTCACAGTGATTGCCAATGGGGACCGGGCTTCCTGAAAATTGCCAATAAGGACTGGGCTTTAGGCTATCCTGAAAATTGACACTGAACAACATCCTGTCTGAATTCATAGGTTTTCTGGTGGAAGAGTCACGGGACGGTAACATGACTTCCTGACATTCTCCTCAAACTTGGAGATTGGCTGAATCTGCTCGAATAGCTCTGAGTAACTCTGATGACACGGAGAAGAACAATTCCTTCGCTTCTGATATTGCCCCAGTCTGTGAGATCCCTGTGGGGATATTCCTCGCATGGAAATCTGAAAATACATACCCTGATGGTCTGATATAAACTGCCCCGGCATTCTGAACCTCGGAGATAACTTCAAATCAAATGCCTCTCGAATAAAGAATGACTTCTGCGCTCTTAGGATAGCCTGCCCCTGTCTGCCATGACTTTTCCCCTGATTGGCTGATTCGGTGTAGTGACTCGACCTGATTGCCCCAGAATAACAACTTTGGATGGCTGACCTCACTGGGGATCACTTGATAATAGCTTGCCCCGGCTCTCGGAACATTTGGGCATCCTGCATTCTATCCTGATCAGACTTTCTACTGTAGGAAACTTTCCTGCTATCAAGCGCTTACTCGCAAGTAAACCAAGTTGTTCTGCATAAAAGACATATTAATGCAACGCATATGACAGTTTTTCCACCCAATCTGTTCACTGGAAAAATGGAAAAAACAGTTTATGGCACATAATGCACAAATCAGTTATCAAAATATCAACACAGTACCAACATGGTAAGAAGAACCGTTTTAGGAGTCAGTTTCGACGCGATCTTTACCGGAGTATGCTCTCGAAACAAACCTGTTTCAATTAGGACTTTTGAAGGTTGTAACGTGGTCAGGTTCACGGTTTCGAAAGAAAGGATAAAGGCTCAAATTTTATTTTTCACCCACCCATTCTCCTTGATATTCTCCAATCCTATGTTCAGCTAATTCGACCTTATCGTTTACCTCTTAAAGATTGAAATATAGGAGGGATAGTTCGAGAAACTATGAGTTTTTGGAGTGACAACCACTCACTTTTCGTCTTTGACACTTGGGGTCACACGACTCGTATTTCATTTGAGGATTTTTCTTTTGTAATCCTTTTCATTTTTCTTTTTCTTTCCCTAACTTTTTCCTGGACTGACTCTTTTGAGTTTCTTTTGATTTTCAAGTCCAGCGGGATGCCCTAATTTTTTCCTAAGTCGTTTGTTTTCAAGTTTTGACTTAGCAGGCTTTGGATTCTTTTTCCTTCCCTCTTTTTTTTGAACAAGTCGTGTGACACTGGTTGTCTGACTCTTTGGGGAATAATGTGACTGTCTCACTCCTGATGTTTAACCATTGCGGTTTTTTAGGTACGACCTATACAGGTGTGATTGATCCTCGAACGAACACTTCTTTTGCATTTTGGACGTTCGGTCGAATTAGCTAACACCTACCCTGCCCCAAGTTAAGATTAAGGGTTTTTCGTTTTTCAGAAAAAACTCCTACTACTAGGCTCAAAGGGGTTGTCAAAGGATTATCTTCCTTATATCTCCGGTGTTTAGGGATTTGAAGCAATGCCTGTACATCATCAGCAGGTTTTATTTCAAGAGCATACAGTATCGGAAGCTTGCATGTCGTTCATTTTCGTCATCCTCCCCGGATTCCGCTTAACCGAGCGTTGGATATCTGTAAAAATCAATTAGTGAACACGAATGGATTTAATCAAAACATGCATACTCATTTCATTATCATAAATTGAATGGAAACAACAAGTTTTACAAACAAGATTGCAATTTAAACAGGAAAGAAACTACAAACATAAAGAAATGACAAGATGAAGCATAGGAAAATGTCAGCTTCCGAGAACCGGGCTTTCACATCTGACTTGCTGCTGAACCAACCATCTTCAAAGTTGCTTATTGAAACCATCCCGTTTAAAACGGATACCGGGTGAATTGCCTTTCTGACTTCATTGGGCTTTGTCTAGCACGCAGGTTTGACCGATAGCGATAAGGCTGCTGACTCTGGAAAGGAGCTGACGTCTGTTGCGAAGACTGGACATATTGGTGACTTTGAACAGTCGAACCACTTGGAGGTCGAGTCTGACTTATCAGGGACTCCTTTTGTTCAAGCGCTTTCATCCTCAGGCTTGGTCTAGGCAGCAACTGAGGACAGGGGGATTCTGACACCAATGATTGCAGAATATACTTCTGATCTACGGCAGCTTCGGGAACGTCCATCATTTTAGCACCAACTGGGATAAGACCATTAGGTACAATTACGCCGCCCGGCGTGAATTCAATAACTTTTGCGCCAATCAGGTCCTGAACGTTGTGCTTAAAAGCGTGACAACTTTCCATATCATGTCCGGGTGCCCCGGAATGAAATTCACACTGCTTACTAGCGTCATACCCATAAGGAATCGTCGTTCCCGTGAGTGGGGCCAATGTTCTTTTTTCCACCAGCTTCAAACCTGATAAAGTCTGAAAGAGCTCAGCATACGTTGAAGGCGGCGCCTTAAATATCCTCTTTGGCCTCCCCTCCTGAATTCTTCGCTGAGCCGGATGCATCCTTTGTTGTTGTTGCTGGTGTTGATCAACACGTTTTTTAAGCTCAGTTTCCACAGGCACGGGTTCCACAGGCACAGGTGGAACAAGCTCCTTCACTGCGGCTTCAGCTAGCTGATCACCCTCTTTCCTAAGCACATTCTTGACGACTTCCATGATCAAGCTCATTTGGGTCTTTAGCTGATTATTTTCCTCTTTGAGTATCTTCTGATCCAGACGCAACTATTGCATGTCTTTCATCATCTGTCCTAGCTGGCTTCGGACTTCAATCAATTCAGCCTGATTCTGTTCCATATCTCTGAGGGAATTCCTGCAACAAACTGGAGATCAGGAAATAAAACCCATGGTTCTGATGTACCTGTTATGTGAGAATACAATGCAGAAAGCAAACACATATTCACGACAAGACAAAGAAACCCCAAGCTATAAGCACGGAGATAAACACCTCACACCACTGTGTAAAGCCAACAAGAGCAGCAAACAAGCACAACCAAGTACAAAATACAATGACCCCAGCCAACAAGCCTGGTGGTGGTCAGCAAACAACAATGCACAAAAGCTAAACAGGTCAGCAGAGAAAAACAAATGCGACACCCGGCGCAGAAGCCTCTAGCAACTTCCGCCATATTCAACTGAGCTCTCAGTTGGACATTCTTCCAAACATACACTCTCAGTGGAGTATTCCACAACATTGACTGACGAACCCACACAACTGGATGAAGGAGAATCAATAATCTGAACAAAACCCTGAGGTGTGATGAAGATCTTGTTAGAGTCTAGCAGATTCTGAACTTGGCTTCTAAGCACTTTACAATCATCTGTCGAATGCCCCATTACCCCAACATGGTACTCACAGCGGACGCTGGCATCAGAACCTGGAGGATAAGGCGGGGTCATTGGATTAGTCTCTTTCGGCACTATTAATCAACTTTCGACCAAATCTGGCAACAACCGGCTGTACGACACCGGTAGCCAAGTAAACTGCCTTTCAGGCTTCCTTGGTCTTTGTCGGGCGTGACGACGCGGCTGACGATAATATGACTGCTGGTTTGAAGTGTCTGAACACTGAGCCTGAGACGCTAGAGATTCTGAGACAACATCGCTTCCTTCTTCCCACTCCTCTTGAGAACTGAGAACTGATTCATTCTTATCAACTGGGATATAAGGAGCCTCTCGAATCTTTCCATTCTTGAGTCCTCTCTCCACAAGCTCTCCCATTCTCATCAAGCCCTCAAAGTTTGTACAACTGAACATCATGTCATAATAACGGCCCTTCAGAGTACCCAAAAAGAGGCTAACCATTTCTCTCTCCTGAATCGGTGGTTGAACACAAGCAGCCAATTCTCTCCATCTTTGCACATACCCCCTAAAGGATTCATTCTCCGCACGAGATAATTCTTGCAAATGCACGCGAAAAGGAGCCATTTCTAGGTTGTAGTCGTACTGCTTCACGAAGGCATTGGCTAAGTCCGACCATGATTGAATACTATCACTCATCAAGTGCAGGTACCAGTCCAAAGATGTTCCGATCAAACTATCTTGGAAACAGTGAATCATGAGCTTGTCCTTGGTGATATGTGAAGTCATTCTTCTACAGAACATAACCAAATGTAGCTTCAGACATCTATCCCCTTTGTACTTCTCAAAATTGGGCATCTTGAACTTCGGAGGCAACACAAGACCTGGCACCAAACACATGCTCGCAGCATTCAGATCAAGAGTATTCTTATTCATCAGGGCAGCAATCTGATCTTCCAACGTCTGAAGTCTTCTCATATACTCAACAGTCCTTGGGCCATGATCGTTAACCTGCAGAACAACTCTTGGAGATGGAACAATCCTTGGAGAATCTGGCGTAGAGAAAGTGAAATTGTGATACTTTGTGTCCTTGAAAGAATATGGACCTCTGACAGGGATTTGCACCGGCTGAGCAACATTGTTCATTGTAGTTCTTTGAACGTTGTTTCCTCTTCTATTTATAGCTGTTATGGCTTCCATGACCTGACTCACCTGGTGCTTCAACAATTCAAACTCCGCCCGAGTAACAACCAAGTTCTGCTCTCCTGAAGCCATGATCTTTCCAGATGCTAACTCAAGTCTAATGCGAATGTCGGGAACTCAACTGACGAAGCGGACAAAAAATGGGTAAGCTCCCTGTTCCAGCTGAGGATGAATATGCAAAATGAAATGCAAATGCAAACAGTCATGCAAAATGCAAAATGCACACACAAGGGATCAAGTGTGCTGTTGAGAAGCCCAATCCACAATACTGATCTTAGCCAGACCCATAACACTGCTCAAACCTGGTCTCAACAAACCAAAACAATACTCCAACCTGGTCTCCGACAGACCCCATAACGCTGTCCTCAAATATCAACACCACTGAATCTCAATCAAGAAAACCGGTAATCTGGAGGTCAAGTTACCTGCATGCCCCAACCCCTCACACAGGTAGGTGTCCTATCAACTGACACAAGGTATGGCATCCTATGCGGTCGTCGGCGTCACAGACTTTCAAGACTGATGATACGATACCCAGAAGGTGTGGTACCATCATGTCCTGAAGAGGCCTCACTTAGCCAACTTCCAAATGATCGGTCCCTGGAGTCGACAATCCAACTAACCAACAACCCCCTCAACCCAAAGGGTTGAAAAAGAAGTCAACCAGAAGAACCTCGTCCGAGCGTGGATTTTGCGGGACACTGGTACATGCAAAGCATGTACGCACCCACTACTTTCCACAACTAATTCTAGGTGCACTCAAGCCCAGGTCTGGCTTATCTCTCAATCATAGAACCCCCTCATACCCACAACAATAATCACAATAATATAATGCTGAATGTAAATACAGAAAGGTAAATCCATACAAAGCCCACGACGGTAAAACAAGCGCTAGGATTGACTCACGTAGGGAACCGTTGGAGTCCCCAGCAGAGTCGCCAGCTGGCGCTACTGCGAAAATCGGCGCCGGCTAAACAGAAGAGTCGCCACCGTGCGTTATTTATCCCAACGGAGGGAAAGGAAATGCTCAGAGTAAACCTCACGCAAAGACGGGAAAGGAATGGTCATCGCAACCAAATCCTGGATTCGGGAGTCGGTTACGCAAGGGGAAGGTATTAGCACCCCTCACGTCCGTCGTACTCGACGGGATCCACGCTTGTTTTCTAGTACTGATTGTTATTCTATCTACTCTAAAGGTCTGGGATTAAAAGAAAATAAAATGACTCGGCAAAGTATCGCACTTTATGCCTACGTATTCCCGTCTGGAACGAGAAATCAGAGTCAACGTAGTTCGCCTACCTACGGGAAAGGAGGGGAAGGTTGCTCGCTAGGATATCGCATCCTATGCCTACGTACTTTCATACAGCATGAAAGATCAGAGCAAACGTAGTTCGGGCTACGGAAGACACATATTTGTCTGTTTATTTTTTTATCCTTCTGAAAAATTTTTCTCCTCATTAACCGTCCAAGCGGACAAAAATGATGTTTTGATTTGTTTCTAGTCTTTTACGCAAGAACTGTCTTTTATTGATGTCTGAAATCTTATTGTATTTTCGATTGTTTCAAGATGAGAAGAGAATGACACTCTAAAATCTTATGATTGAAAAATGGGGATCAAAACTAACCTAATGTTGTCATGCATGGGTTAAATCCTAATGTTTGTCATGTTTCTCTCTTGCACAGAGAGAAACAGAGTTTCTAGGGGATAGACGAAAAAGAAACAGCATATACACAGTAAAGCAGTAAAATGCATGAATGCAGCAATACAAGCGAGGCAAGGGAGTCCCGCTCAACCTCGAACCTAAGAAAACAACAGGCAAAGTGAAACAGTATTCACTTCAAACCTATGGGAAAAGTTAACAAACAATACAGTAAAGAAAACAAAACCCCACACCAGCCCTGACAGCACACCAACTCTGAAAAACAGCAATTCTGACAGTTGATAAACAACAAAAACATCAACCTTCAAATGAACCCCAAACTTAAACATCAATGGCCTCCAAGCTTTAGATAAGCTCCATCTTCAAGAAACACCAAGCTCTAGCAAGCAATGCACCCCAAACAGTTGACAGCTTCAAATAGCAAACAGCTTCAGAAAGCAGTAAACCCTAGTTTCAACAGATATCCAACCTTGACAGGTATAGGCTTTATCTTCACCAATCTTCAATAAACGTCTCATCTTCAACGGACTTCCAATCTTCAATGCAGACACTTCAGAAGAGAATCACTTAACAGAATAAGTTGAATGCGAAACAGCTTATTGACAACCAAAGGAAGCCTATAAGTGTTTATCATCACAAGTGACTGGTTCCCTCAAAGTTCTACTGCTAAGATAAGCCAGTTATCCCTCCAAAGGAGGGATATGAATATCTTAGAAGGACTTTTAGTCATTGGGAGGAATGGAAGCACAAGATGCTTTCCATGTTTGTGAAAGAAATCAGTCTAAGTCTAAAGCTCTGCCTATTTCTCCTATTTCCTATATCTTCAATAAGCACCTTCAAACACAATAATCCCCAAGCTCCAAGCATTGATACTTGCCTTCAATATTCTCCCATGCTTCCCCATACTCCATAAGCCAAGCCCAAGCCCCACATCCCAAAGAAATACCCAAAACCCAAGCAAACAAAACAATATCCCAAGGGGGAAACACACCAATATCACCCAATTTGCAAAAAAAACAAATAAAATGGAAATACTCATCATAAAATCCTAGATTAATTTCTAAGGGACCCTAACTATGTACCCTATACCCCATATAAACCCCAAGACCTAAATCAATTTTAAAACCCCAAAACTATGTGTTGAAATGCACCTATGTAAGTTGAAACCCTAATCCTAATCACCCTAAAGTTTGATGTTCAAAACTAGCCTAAATTAAATCACAAAAATGTGATAAAACTCCAGGGGGAACCTAATACTCTAATCTAACCATAGAAAATATAATTACATCAAAATGTGAAATAAAATGACCATACTAAATTCAGCAAGTAACATATACCAAATGAAAATGAAATAAATGCCATAAAATGTAAAAATGCACCAGAAAATAAAAAATGAATGAAATGCCAATTTTATTCTTTTATAATTTTTTTGATGTTTTAAGGAAAATGGGAAAAAAACTCCCAATTGAAAAAGACCATTTTTCAATTATTTATGATTTTTTCAATTAACCTAATAAAATGAAGGAAATAAAAGAAAATGTGAGAAAATGCAAAACATGTGTGTTGAATAGCAATGTTGGGCAGTGTAAGTACAGAGATGGGCCCAGAGGGGGGCGTAGGTATCCAAGCACGTATTAGGCCCAATATCATTCAGAAATTAAATGGGAAATAGAAAGAAAATGAGAAAACCCCAGTACGAATAGCAATGAATATTAGTGCATTTCGTGATGGGCCCTGGATGTGGGGCGTGGATAGCAAAAATGGCCTATGGCCCAAAACACCAATCAACAGGGAGGGGGGTTCAATGGGGAAACGGAGGGCATGCTTAGCAAGGAACAACGGGCCTAAGGCCCAAATCCAACACCATCCACACTTCAGGGCACAAAACCTAAATCTATCTCCTTTTCCCCTCCTACTGTTCATTACCCTCTCCACTGAAACCCTAGCGCCACTACCCTCTCTCAACCTCATCCTCTGAAACAACTCTATTCCAATCCCTCGCCAACTTTCGTTCAACGTCCCTCCCTAACAATGTTCATCAAACTTCAAACGCTCTCACCAACTACCACTCAAAAAACTCAGTTCAAGATGACCTTCCCTAAATCAACATTGTTTCACAAACTATCGTCTAAACTACCCTAAATCTTCAGCTACCAACACAAGAAGAAAATACAATAGGTAAAGGATTTTGAGCAGAAACCTGGATGGATGACTCAAACGCTGAAGATTCTGGATCTTAGATGAAGCCCGACGAAGACTGGAGGATTTACTGAAGCTTCTTGGTGAAGAGTGTTCTTGAGGTTCTTCTGGAATGAATGATGACTGGAGGAGATCCTTTGGAGACGACGATGAAAGTTTACGAAGATTCTTGAAGACAATCTAGAAATCGTATGAATCTTAACAAATTCTTGATGACATTTGGGCATCTGGAGACGCACGAACTTGATTCTTGAAGATTTGATGATCCAAAGGCATTGATGAAGGAGCTTGCTCGAAGGTGGAATTCATCTGAGATATAACAATGTGAGTTTGATTCTGGAGATGGATATTCTTGACTATGATTCGAACGATTTCTGGAAAAAATGCTTGAAGCTTTGACGAAAATCTGGACAAGCTTGTTGAAGAACACGCGATGAATTTTCCGGCACGGTTTGATGTTTCCGGCGAGATCTGGAAAAAGATGAAGAATCGTCTGATGAATGTTGGAGGCGAATACGAGTTTTCCGGTGAGATGTGATTTTCTAGTGACAGTTAGAGCTCCGGCGGGCAGTTATGGTGGTTGGCGGTGACTGTTACGGTTGTTGACGGTGGATGCATGTACTCCGGTGGGGGCTTCCGGCGAGAGGGAACGGTGAAGGAGGTTGAGACACCTGGCGAACATGCATGCAGAAGGAGGGGAAATGAGGACGCGTGGCTTGGGGAGAGCGGAGGGGGAGACACGTGGGCGAGAGGGAGGAAGTGGAAACGTGAGTTGTCAGAAACAGAGTGAGGTGGAAGGAACCTGATGACACGCGTGGCGCTGCTATTTAAAGGACACTTGGCACAAACTTGGACTTAGACTGGGCCTTAATTACTGGACACCTGGCCCACTGCAATGACTTAGACTCTGATTAGTGCATTAAAACGTGATTAAAGCTAAACTTAATGGATTAAAACGTAATTACCTGGAAAATGAAACCTAATTAACTGTCAATTAACAAAAACGAAAATGCTAATTAAAATTGCTAATTAAAAACGAAAATGAATTAAAAATGTTGATTATCTAATGAAGATGATTAATGACTAATTAATGCAACCTATTAATAAAACTATACACTAAAATCTAAAAAAATCTATTTTAAAACTATTAACCATTAAATCTATATTAAGAATCTAACCAATTAAAAATCTATTAACATTCTATTAAAACTATAATATTCTAATTAAAACCTATAACACTATAAAAAACTAAAATCTAATATTATTATACTATCCCTTTTTAAAACTATATCAAAAAACTATTAAAAAAATATCTAAAAGGACTATTTAAAACCTATATTACACTATTCTATTTAATGATAAAAACACTAATATCTAAAAAGCTAAAAATCTATTAAAACTATAAAAAAAAAGGAGAATATCTATTTTAAAAAAATCTAAAAAAAAATTATTTACTTCTATTAAAAAAAGCTAACCTATTTAATATCTAAAAAATCAAGTAAATCTATACAAAAAAAACTATTAAAATGCATTAAAAATCTAAAAAATAAAAGAGAAAATTCTAAAAATGCTAGGAAGCCGATTAAATCGATTAGGGGACAATTGCGCAATCATAGCGAAACCCGGGCACCGAGATGGCCTAAAAACACAGGGAACGAGCACCAATTCTCAAAACACACTTATTCAAACCGGCCTGAACTGCCTGAAACGCCAGGGGCTGCAATCCCGATAAAATCAATCTGACTGAGAAAAATGCAATGCATGCAGTATGCGAATGCGAATGCAAAATGCGTCGACACGTAAATCAGGTGTGGGAACCGGTTGGTCAAATTTTGGGGTGCAACACCAAGCAATTTGGAAGTTTATTTCTTCAGTTAGCAAATTTCTGGGTTCTCTGGTATTCAACCATCTTCTACCTCGATTGCCTGAAAGTCGTTCGCTTTTCATCCTATCGGGTCCAAGCCGCTTGAATAGGGGCAGCTGTTGCACCCCAAAATTTGCCTAACCTTTTCTTACTTGGTTTATGTTTAATTGCATTAGCATATCATTGATCTAACATTTGCATAGCATAGCATGGTTCATTTAATAAGGGATCAAGTGTGGAGCCTATCTAGAGGTCTTATGCAAGTTGGAGAGGTCATCATAGTCATCAGGAAGAGGGTTGGATTCTTAAGGAGTTCATTGGCTTGTATGGGGTTAGTCTCCTAATTTGAGGACCAATTGAAGATCATCAAGGGATGATGAGGTCTTGACCAAGGTGAGAGGGTGTGAGTAGAGCTCATTTAAGTACCTTGAAGGTCATGGTGGAGCTCAATCAAGTCATTGTGCCAAGTGTGAAGAGCCACAATTAAGGGTGTTGTGAGTAGGGTTTTCATCTGAGTAACCCTAAGTTAATTGTGCAAGTGAAGGGGATCAAACCTCATTTTTGAGTCTTTGCAATCATGGATAGTTGTGTTGATACACATGAGATGATATTCCAAGATCTATGCAAGAAAAGTTCCAGGTGTGAGGAGTTGCTAAATTAGGGTTCTCAGGGTAAAATCCCCTATTTAGTGCCTAACTTCAAGACCATTTATCTCAATATGCAAGTTTCATCTCCACTTTTGGCCAACATGAAACTTGTAGAGCATGCTCTTAGCTTTAATTTGAGTACTAGAAGTCCTCCATTGGATTTATATAACTCACGTTATGGTCCAGACAAGTTACAGGTCATCTGAGGAATGTGAAATTTGGTTGTGAAAGTTCACCAACTTCCAAGGAACTTTTGATCTAGGAGGGTGTTTCTCCTAAACTTTTGGCTAACATGAAAATTGTAGGTCTTAATCTTAGCTTTCCAAATTGTATTAGAAGTCTTTCATCTGATTTGTAGAACTCAAGTTATGAGGTTTACAAGTTAGGGGTATTTTGGGAAAGTAAGATTATAGGTCATTTGGCATTATAGGTCATTTTCTCCATCTTGCAAGCTTCAAATGCAATTTTGTTCAACACAAAACTTGCTCAAAATGATGTTTTTAGGTCAACCATATACTCATGATGAATTGATTTGGATTTAGGTGAGACTTGGTTTGAAAAATTTTGCAAAAGGAAGAAATTAAAGGCATTTGGTTGAAAAATTCATGATCAATTCATTTGGGCTCAAAATGGACCATGTGAATACTCATTTTGATCAGAAAAACAATTCTAAACACTTTGGAAATTTTATAATTTCCATTTGAGGTCAATTTCATGGTGATATGGTTTGTTACTTCACAAGTAAGTTACACCTCATAACTTGGTTTTTGAATGGATTCAAGTACTCAAATCACCCTAAACTTTCTCACCAGACTACAAGGAGAAAATTGAAAGCTTCCAAGGGAAGTTTCAAGTCAGAACACGCATTCACCATGGTTGGTTTTGTGAAGGAAATTTGAAAATTGGTTTTTCTGTTTTGGGCCTCCATTGGATCAAAAAAGCCCACAAACACTTTCTATTTAAGCTCTGTGAATGAATTGGAACGTTTTTTGGAGATCATTTGGCACCAGAGCCAAGGATTGGAATTGGAGCTTGAAGGAGAAATTTGAAAATCGTGTTTTCATTGCCAAGCCAGATCCAAGCAAATTGAAGTTACAAAAGTGTTCCTCATCAAGCATTGAAGCAATCTGCATTGTTTTGAAGCCAGAATCGTATTCTACATACCTCAATTTGAAGCTCAAAGTCAGGTATGTAGTTTTCAAATTTACATTGGTTATAGCATGATCTGAGCATGATTAGCATGTGGATGGTTTTGATTTAGGATGTAGATGAATTTTGGATCAGAAATTGGCTGTTTAGAGACAAATTAAGTGATGACATGATTTCTGTTTGGATGCGAGTTAATATGATCTTGAGGCTTTAATTCAATTGGAATAGCATGTGATGATCAGTGTTAGATGAGGATTAATTTCGTACCATTAGTTTGAGTTTTGGTGAGAGTTCAGATTGAAGTGCATTTTAGGATCTGCTTCGTGTTTTAAAATCTAGTAGGATTTAGAAGATTTGGATGTTATATTTGAGATCAGGACGAAATTTGGAGTGAGATGATGTTAATTTTGTTGAGTTTTCATGACCTGCAAGTGTGTGCTCACCGGAGAAGATGACCGGAGTTCATCTCCGGCCGCCGTCTGCGAGCTTCCCTCCATCTGAGTTTGAATTGGAGAAGACGAAGGTTGAACCATTGGATCTGGCTGGAACTTTGACATAGTACGCTCATCGTGTGGCTGTGTTTTAATCTGAGGATTTGAAGTTTTGGACATGAAACGCTGCGTTTCATTTTTTGACCTGGCAGCTACGTGGCGTGTGAGCTGGACAGCGTGAGGGCTCTTGGATCACCGTACTAAGTCTCCCAATCCAACGCCTCTGATTATTTCCAGCAGTTTATTTCATTTAATTCTTTTTTGATTTTCTTTTATTCTATTTTCATTCTAAAATCATTTTTAGTTTCAATAATTGTCAGAAAAATAAAAATAAAATATCCCCATGATCCTCTCTTGATTTGTGATTTTTCTATGATGTTAGATTTATTTTTTTTGATGATTTTTCAATTTAATTCCTATTTTTCACATTTTAAGTATTTCTTTAATTTTGCATAATTGAGCTGTCTGTTTGTTGATTTTTGTTCTATCATTTGGTTTGGAATTTTGTTGTGAGTTTTTGGTAGATGCTAGGTTAGAGATGTATGCTCCCATATGAATTTTATCACATTTTTTAGAAGATTATAGCTTCTGATTTAGAGGTAGGTTTAGAGCCTTTCCCCATTAATGGTTTCTCTTGATACCTTTCAACTTAGGATTTTATTAGAGGACTTAGAATTGGATTTAAGCCCTGATTTCTGGACTATAGATCATTAACAAATGCATGTTCCCATAGAAAAATAATTAGATTTTTAGGGTGTGTTTTGCTATTTTAGATAGAATATTCAAGTTGTTTGTTCATTTGGTGCTTCAACTTTGGTGTTTGTTTTGGAATGGACTCAAAGTGGGCTTTTCTTGCATGTTGAGCTTCTGGTTCCTCTTGGATGATGTCATGGGCATGATGAAGCTTTTGTGGAGTGGCTGGTGGAGCTTGGTTTGGAGCTTTTCTTTTCTTTTTGTTAGCTTTTTGTAGCTTATAAGATTAAGGTTTTTAGGAGAGAGCTTTAGAAGTAGTTTTTTCCTTCAAATAAGCATGGTTGGTTTCACTTGCTCTCCATTCTCATCCTATGATTCAAAGTCCTCATGTGAAAGTCTCATCTCTCCTTTGGAGGGATGTGTGACATTTTACAATGAGTAGAACTTTTGAGGATGCCTTTCTCTGATGACTGGTTCAGTGTCAGGTGGGATTCCTTTGGTTTCCTTCCTGCTTCCCATCATCAAATACTCATCTTGTTGATTCTCTTCATTCTTGGTGGAGTGGTTTGGTAAAGTTTGAAGATGGAGCATCCCTTTCCTTGTCTTGAAGATGGTGTGAACTTGAAGAACAGTTACAGACTTTGGATTGGATTGCTGTCAGAAGATTGCTCTGCTGTGGAGATTGCTGGCTTGTTTTCCCTGTTTGTCTGTTTTCTTTTTGTTCTACTGTATTGATATGATTTGCTTGGAGTGTTGCATTAGATTTAGGCTTCATGTAGATGATCATAGGCCTAAGAGCATCTTAAGGGTTGAGCTTCTCCCCTTGCTTGTATTGCATTAGAGGTTGAGTTTCTCCCTCTGCTTGTATTTTTACTGTGTGGCTTTGCTTGCTGGTATTTGGTAGAGCTCAGCTCCCTTGCCTGTGTGGTGTGTGGCATTTGTGCCTTGTTTGTTTAGAAGTTGAGCTTGGCTCCTTCTACTTGTTTGTTGCATTGCATGCATTTTATATACAGTAATTTCTTTACAGTTATTCCTTTTGCTGTTGTTTTCCTTTGTCATGTTCCCTTAGGAACTCTGACTTTTCTTGTTCAAGAGAAGTTATGACAGACATTAGGGTTCTAACCATGCATGATAACATTAGTTAGCTTCTTTCCTAACCTCAACTGTAGGTCCATTTTGCATGACAACTTTAGGATTGGATCAATTCCCCTTTAGTGCGTCTTTTCTCTTCTCATCTGCAAACAAAATCAAAATACAGTAATAAAGGTTAATTGACGTCATACGTTACGAGCCTTAAGCTACTTGAGAAAGGATTGTTGAGGAGTTTCTTTTCAACAGTCTGGATGTTTAGTATGGTACCCTTTGGGTGACATGCGAAGCATTCACTCTCAGGTCATAGTCTCTAGTGCAATATCAGTTGCAAACATCCATAAAAGACACTTCTCTAAAAAACAGAAAACAAAGATCAAATTCTTTTTGTCCCCTTGGACCTTTAATCCCTTGGGAAACCTTTTTCAGAAGGAGAGTTCTGTTAACTCCCGGTTCTACCGCAAATGGTAAACGCCTAAGTCTCCAATGGTCGAGCTGCATACACCAACTGCTGGAACCGTCTGTTAACCTTACTCGGATAAAAAAGACAAACCTGTGTCCCTCGTGTCCCGAACTACGTTTGCTCTGATCTTTCACGCCGTGTGAAAGTACATAGGCACAAGATGCGATATCTTGGCGAGCAACCTTCCCCCGTAGTTAGGCGAACTACGTTGACTCTGATTTCGCGACGCTTTTCCGAGTCATTTTCTTTTCTTTTCAGACCAGACCTTTAGTGTAGACAGATGTAACAAACCCGTCAGATAAACACAACAAGCGTGGATCCCATCGAGTACGATGGACGTGAGGGGTGCTAATACCTTCCCCTTGCGTAACCGACTCCTGAATCCAGACAATGGTTGCGATGACCTTGCCTTATACCTTTGCGTCAGGTTTTTCCAATCGTTTCCTTTCCCGTTCTGAGGGATAAATAATGAAAGGTGGCGACTCTTCTGTCTTACCGGCCTCGTTTTTTGTAATAGCGACACGGCCTCTTGCTCGTTATCTTCTTTCTTTTCGGTTTCAAACTCTTTTTCTGCTGGTTTATCAGTTTTCTGATGCATGGTTGAATTTTCACTCCTAGGATGGGTTGGTCGATCTAGTTCTTTTCCACTTCTTAATATGACAGTGTTTGCATGACCTTTCGGATTAGGTTCTGGCTGACCAGGAAATGTACCGGCCGGTGCGGTTGCAGAAGCTTGTTGTTGAGCCACTTGTGATATCTGCGTTTCAAGCATTTTGTGATGGGTGGCTAAAGCGTCTACTTTGCTGGTCAGCTGTTTAATCTGCTCGCTAGTGTGTATGTTTTGATTCAGGAATTCTTTGTTCGTTTGAGCTTGAGTAGCTATGAATTTTTCCATCATCAATTTAAGATTTGATTTCCTAGGGGCAGTCGGGGCAGCTACGGCTGGTTTCTAATATCCTGGCAGAGCAGCAGGTGCTTGCAAGGCATTATCGCTTTTGTAGGAAACGTTTGGGTGGTTCCTCCATCCTGGGTTGTAAGTATTCGCGTAAGGGTTACCTTGAGCGTAGTTTACTTGGTCTGGGGGAATTCCTGCCAATAATGGGCACTCGGGTGCATTGTGAGTGGCGATTCCATATAACTCACAATTTGGAGTTATAGCAGCTACGATTGCAGGTGGTGTTACAGTTAAATTATCGATTTTCTGCGTTAAAGCATCCACCTTAACGTTGAACTTTTCAAGACTGCTGATCTCGTACATCCCACCTTTCGCTGCGGGTTTCTCTAATGGAGTTCTTTCACCTCCCCATTGGCAATGGTTCTGAGACATGTTTTCGATAAGTTGATAGGCTTCATCGTATGGCTTATCCATAAGTGCACCGCCCGCGGCGGCGTCTACTGTTAATCTGGTGTTATACAGAAGCCCATTATAGAAAGTATGAATTGTCACCCAGTCTTCTAAACCGTGGTGAGGGCATGCTCTCATCATATCTTTAAATCTTTCCCATGCTTCGTAGAGAGATTCAGCATCTTTCTGTCGAAATCCGTTGATTTGAGCTCTAAGCATATCAGTTTTGCTTGGAGGAAAGTATCTCGCTAAGAAAATGTTCTTCAACTGTTCCCACGTCGTAACAGAGTTGGATGAAAAGGATTGTAACCAAGCCCAAGCTCTATCTCTAAGAGAGAAAGGAAAAAGACGAAGTCTTATTGCATCTGGAGTTACTCCATTTGCCTTCACTGTGTCTGCGTATTCTACAAACTTCGTTAAGTGTTCATTCGGATCCTCAGTTGTATTTCCTGAGAATTGATGTTGTTGTACGGCGGGCAGCAATGATGGTTTTAGTTCGAAATCATTCCGATTGATAGCGGGGGCAGCAATGCTACTATGAGGCGCTAGCTGAGATGGGGTAGCGTAGTCCTTCAGAGGTTTGTTCTGAGGTCCTTCAGCCATTTTTGATTCTTCAACAGGTTCAGGAGTATGAGCTAGAAGATCGGGAATATTATGTTTTCGTTGTTATTCAATGATGCGCCTTCTTAAGTGTAAGAAGCGCTCTAGTTCGGCGATTGGAGGTTGTAAGATATCGCTTTGTGAGAGAGTACTTGGCATACAATCGACGAACGAGTAAAGGGAAAGAAAATAGTTAACCTAGTCTATACTACGTAACAAAGGGTTACACTATTGACTAAACGGGTCCCCGGCAACGGCACCAAAAACTTGATCGCAACTTTCCGAGTCTAATCGAATTAACTGCAAGTGTACAGTCTATCGCGTAGTAATAAAGATATCGAACCCACAAGGACTCATAATCAATCTAGTATATTCGGACGTTACTGTGTTTAGCTAGGTTGTTAATGGTTTAAGGAGAAATATGCAAAAGTAAAGGCTAAACTAAAGAAAGGCTAAAAGGTTTCTTAGAATAATAATGCGGGTAATCGGTATGCAATGACATAGTGCTCCGAGGATTCGACAAGTTACCGGCGCGGTTTAATAATTTTCAAAATGGTTTTCAGAAGAAAATAACAGTTTAAAGACTTTTGTCTCACGATGGTTGTTGACGCTAGTCGCAACTCTAAGGCGGAACGTATGCTTTTGCTATCCTGTTCGGGGTTTAAATTGATTTTTGAAAACCATTGAGTTCTAATCTCTTTTAAAATGCTTTTGCTATGTTTAAAATAGATGCTCAGTTTTTACTATCTGGTCCTAGCCTCAGCTTTCGCATGTCGGTTGATACCTTAGTAAATCTCCCAATGTCGTGGCGAGATTGCTTTAAATAAATTCTCGCTGTTGCGACGAAGTTTAGTTTAACGATTTTGGTTTAAAAACTAGAGCCAGAAACAAGTTTGAAAAAGAAAGATTACGCCGGTTATTATCGAACCTCGTTCTACTAGTTCATTACATATCGATCGATGCGGTTTTAGCTAGACATAAAGCTTAAATCATGTATAATCGAATTAAAAGGGCAGAGCACGTAAACATACATATTAAAGCAAATATAATTAATTAATAATAATAAAGAAACCTGTAAATAATTCTGGTTCGGCACTTGGATAATCCTCCACAATGTCGGCATGATTACTCTTGTGACGATTAATTGTACGAAAAAGTAAAGAACAGAAATTACAACGAAATTCTGGAAAGGAAACAAAGGAAAGGAAGCAAATAAAAAAAGAAACGAAAACAAGAAAAATATCTCTAGTAGTAAATCCGGCAGCACTTCGTAGTCTTCAATGCGGCTCCCCTATTTTAGTCCCAAGGCTCTCTTTTTATAGTGAATGAATTGTACGTGAAGTGCTTTTGGAAGTGCCTTTGAAGGTCAGAAAATCCAAGGAGTCGTGCATTTGATTTGGGCTTCTGTTTGCACATCTTTGAAAGTGGACGTTATGCAGAAATTGTGGATGTGACGGTCGTTAGGGAGCCATGACGCTCGTGACGGTCATGACGGTCGTCACGCTTGTGACGGTCGTGAGGGAGCCATGACGCTCGTCATGTCAGCAAAGTTTGTTTCTGCTGCTTTTCTCGTTCTTTTTCTTCTGTTATATGTCTTTTGGAGCTTGTTTTCCTTGTCTTGCTTCATTTGAGTATTGACTTCATAAACCTGCAAAACATTTAACAAACAATGCGAATGTGGTACACAATCGGGGTGAAATCGACCGTTAATAGCATGAAATTATGGCATTTTAATATATAAGTTTTTGCGTTATCAGATCAGTCATGCCGGTGAAGTACGGATATTCCTGCATTTCTTCTTCCTTCAGAGGCCCTATCAAAGCGTAACTAAACTGTATGACAGCAAGAGAAGGATTGTAGTTGATTCCCCTTTTTCTCCCTATCAAAGGCACATTAGGGAAACTACCACAGCTAAATATGAGCTCATGACCTAGCAGATCTCGGTTGAACCAGGCGATATCCTTTGATGTTAAACCCATGTGTCTTTTGGACCATTCAGCTGAATTTCTTGAATCCACAAAAGCTCCAGAGCAAGGAAGATGATCGATAAACCACTTGTGAAAAAACGGTGTACAACAAGAAACGGTTTTCCCTTTTCTCCTCTCGTTCTTGTAGTGTACTGAATGATACAAATCTCCTAGGAGAGTAGGTATGGGATTCCTGGAAGCGAAGATACGAAAGGCATCCAAATCAACAAAGTCTGGTATGTTAGGAAACATCACGATGCTGTAGATGTACAAAGCCAAAATGGCACTAAAGACCATCCAACAACCCTCTTCAACATACTTCCGGGCTTTATCTACCAAGAAAGATAAAGTAAATCTAGAAACTCCATTCTTGCTGACAACATGATCAACCAACTCAGATGCGCTAAAATAAAGTGCAGCGGCTAACTTCTCGAAATCGGGTTCTTCTTCTGAACAATAGAATGGCACCTCACCTCGGATCGGAACACCTAAGATGAAAGCGAACTCCTCTAAAGTCGGAACCAACACATAATCCAGGAAGGTGAATCATCGCAGTGGCAGATCATAAAACTGCAATAGAGTGAGAATGGGTCCCTGCTCGTGGCTCGTGACCTTCTAGATGAGGCTCAAGATCCTCCTATAATCCTGTCTGAATACCTTAAGAACTCTAGGATCAGCCATAGAAATCCGACCAAATAAAGGTCCTAACTCAAGCGTCAGAAATTTGTACAAAGTCGTCTTCTTTTTCTCAGCTTCCATCTCTATAGAAAATCAGGACCAGAATCAAGGGAAAGACGAGAACCTATAAAACACACAGACATGCAATGTTAAATGCAAGATGATTATGCAAATGCAAACATGGGATCAAGGTATTCGATGCTCAAAAATGGATGTTGTGTTGTTGACTGAATCAGAACTCTGCTCTGATAAGAAATCCCAGAAAACCAGAACACTGAGATGATAGAAAACCGGAGTACTCCAGATCAAAAGTCCACTCTGACAAGAAAACCAGAAAACCGGGTTGGTCGAAGGTCAAAGTTTTCCTGCAAAACCCTTCCCTCTCACATGCGGGTTCTAGTCTTGAAATGGTACGACATCCTATGCAGGTCATCAGTATCACAGACTCTCAGATCGAGAAACAATGATACGTTCACCATTTATGGTTTGGCATCATGGTCAATCGAGGAGGTCTCAACTGACTTCCCAATGAACGGTCTCTAGATTCATTAGTTTTCTAATTCAACACCCCCTTAACTGCCCTAAATGCACATGATAGGATGTCTCCAAAGAAAACCTTGTCTAGACGTGAATTTCGTGCAGACTATTGCGTGACTCATGCTACACAAGTCCCCACTACTCTCCACACTAATCTTGTGTGTATACTCAAGCCTGAGTATTGGGTTTATCTCTCATGGAACCACCCACCCAAAAGCACAACAGTAGCAACATAATATAATAATAAAATGCAAATGCAATAATATACAATAGGATAATGTACATAAAGCAAGTAACTGCACAAAAGTAAACACCCAAAGACACAAAACAGACAAGCGCTAGGATTTACTCACATAGGGAACCATATTCCCCAACAGAGTCGCCAGCTGCCGCAAATGCAAAAAACACCCGGCAAAAAAATAGAAGAGTCGCCACCGAACGTTATTTATCCCAAAGAGAGGGAAAGGAAACAATTGAAGAAAACATGAAGAACGAAAAAATACAAGGTCATCGCAACCAAATCTTTGGTTCAGGACACGGTTATGCAAGGGGAAGGTATTAGCACCCCTCACGTTCCTTGTACTCAACGGGATCCACGCTTGTTGTCTAATCAAATGGTGTGTTATCTAAAAGCTACTACTAAACAGAAACAAGAACAAGAGAAAATGAAAGAGACTCGATAGGACATCGCCACCCTATGCCTACGTATTCCCTCGTGCAATGGGAAAGTCAAAGTCAACGTAGTTCGAGAAACTACGGGTGATGGGGGGAAAGGTTACTCGCCAAGACATCGCCCTTTTGTGCCTACGTATCCTCATATGGTATGAGAAATCAGAGCAAACGTAGTTTGAATAATGGCAAAACCACAGGTTGGTTAAGTGTGTTTTATGAGCGATGTTAAGTTCCCATTCCAGTAGTTAGGGATGATGCCTGTTTGCGGTAGAACGGAAAAGTAACGTACTTTTTCTGAAAATCAGTTGAAGAACAAATCCCAAAGGATAAAAAGGTTTGAAGTTTGGTTTGAGAGTTTTAGTGAAGTGAATTGGTTTTTTTTTAGATTCACGTTGCACTAAAGACTATGACATAGGAGCGAATGCATTGCATATCGCCCAAAGGGCATACATTAAACACTCTAGACAAGTGAGGAGAAACCTCTCACTCATCATTTACCATGTGCTTAAGGCTCGTAGCATACACCGTTCATCGTATTTATTAGATGAGTTAGAGTGTGTTTTGAGATGAGAAGAGAGACGCACAGAAGGTCTAAGGGAAACTCGACCCTAACATTGTAGAGACTAGCTTACTTGTTATCATACTTGGATTGCACACCTAGTGTCTATCTTACTCCAAATTTAATCAGAAACTGAATTGGAATAAGAAACCTAAGGGAACATGCAAAGGCAAGGAAAAAAGCAAGAAAACAGGGCAAAAATAGCAGCTACAACAATGCCTCCTACACAAGACAATAATAAAATCCAGCACACAAACAAGACAGCCTATATCAACACATGTTTCAACACAAAAGTAGGTGTAAAAAGGCAGGCAGCAAACAAGCAAGCAAAAGCATCATGCATAATTCAAAACAACCAGAGCTGTGGAAAGCAGAGCAGCAAGCATGTGCGAATGCAATTAATCAAGAGTAAGCACCAATCATGAGCAAACATCATGCAAGTATGGACATGCTTCAATAATCAAATATAATTGATCAACAATAATGTGTTGTGGTGAGAATCATGATACGAAGATATTAATTAACTTGAATCTTAATTTATTAAATTCACAACCGGACTTTAATTTATCCACAAAAAAAAGGTTAAAGAAAGAAAGACCTTTTGTGCGGTGTAACAACAATGCTAACAGATCGGAGATTGGGGGTTGGTTATGCCTATGGTAGGTATTTCACATCCTAAACATCTATAGTACTCTACAGGAACCTTTTGTATGTTTGTATGCTAAGCTTGCTAATAGTTTGCTATGGTTTGGGATTAGGGTACAAGTTGGGGTAAATACCTAGATTTATGTTTCTAAGTTTACTCACAAAGATATTGCATCTTCTGCCTACGTATCCTTACTAGGATAGAATCAGAGGAATCGTAGTTCACCTCACTGAGGATCAAAAAGTACTTGACCATGGTCAAGACTCTAAGGGAACAAACATAACAATACTTGTATAGCGTTTAACAAAACTATCTATTCTAAGTTGTACACTCAAAGGGATTGAATTTTACAAAAGTCAAGAGGAGAGTAAGTAATCATGACAATGATTCCTACATACAGTTAACAAACTCTATCTTAAAGTTCTAATTGAAAGATATTCCTAACAAGGGGTAGGTCTTTTAGACTTAAGCAAAGTCTAATGGCTAGTAGGTTCTAAGTTAACTAAGTTAGGGTTCAAGGTGACTTAACAAAGTCAGAGGGAGAGCAATGAGCTATCTATGACTCAAGGGTCAATAGAGAGACTTTCCTTTGGAATGAGACTAGGTGAGGCAACTGGATGAGAACTAACAAGTTCCATCACTTGGTGAGTAACTTAACAAAGTTAAAACAATGCAAGCATTCATTCAAACATGATGAATATATGAAAGAGTAATGGTAACAACCAAGAAAAGATATGCAAGCATGTAACAACATCAAGCAAAGGTTACAATCAAGTCAAATGGTTACAACCAAGTATGCACAAAGATATTACAATATCTAAAAGGAACATGATAGAGGTTCTTACAAGACCAAAAATATAAGGCAATATCAACTTTAGACATCTTAACAAAGATGAAGATCAATGAGGTAACAACCATCAAGGCAAACAACAACATGTAATTCAAACAAGTTTAAATGCAGGCAAGTTACAACTTGAGGCAAGAATGTATAGGGATCAAAGAATGTCAAATGTAACAGCATGAGACCAACAATCATGCATTGATGACAATCAAGTATAAGTAAGCATACAAGAAGTGTTAGAACAAATCAAGTAAAATTTCATAGGTTTCATGGGGAAATACATACAATTTTATGCTAACAACTAAAACAAAACAAACCCTAGCATGTTATGGTTCTAACAAGACACCTAAACAAGTAGAGAAGACATTAAGACCACACGCAAGAAGTTACAACATCAAGAGATATCATGGTTTATAAATAAGGTTCAAAGTGCTAGTTTCAACTAGATGCATTCACAAAAGCAAGGATTGATCATGATAAGCCTTTGAATCAAGCAAAACTTAATCATTCAAGCATGTTAACAAACATATGTGGGTCACACACAATCAATTTTACAAGCTAAATCAAATGGTAGTTGATAAATTTTTTCAAAAGAAACAAGGTGAAAAACCTAAAAAAAACATGACTTCCAAGTGAGTTAAAGTATTTCTAGGATAGGCATCCTTGAATTCTTCACTCACTATTTGAAAATAGACACGATAAAGAACATTTTGCAAAAAGAATGAGGCAAAAATGATTAAAAAACATGAATAAGGTATGATGATTTCAAGTTTGTGAAGAAAACATGAAAATTAAGTGATAAAAAAAAGGAAGTCCCTCCACCAAGTGTTGAACCCACGCCTTCTAATTCATAGGTCTAAAACCACACCAAATTAGCCAAGGCATACGTGTCATTATACAAAGAGAAAGAATGGTTATATGTTAAAAAATGAGAAAAATCACAAAATGGCAAAAGAGTTGTCCACCTCATGATCGAACTCAGGAAGGCAAAGCATACATGAGCGTGCAGGTCATAACCACTGGGGTGGTGATACATCCAATGTATCAAACCACTCCAAAAATAGATAACCCTCAAGTTTGTAATTTATGGGCAAGAACAAAGGCAAGCCAGGCATAAAACATGTCGAAACGCGAAGCTTTTAAACTTGATCAAAACATCATAGTTTTTAACAAAGTTTAGGTCTAAATTGCTTGGAATTGAAAGAGGAATTCAATGGCATCTTTAGTTTTCCTTAAAAATGAACACAACTTAAAATTCGAAAGTAAATGCAGCTTATGTGTCAAAATGTATTTTCCAAGCTATAGCTCAATTCAATCACATTTAAAACAATTTGAAAGCTCACACGCACTCTAAATACAACATTCATGAAGTTAAAAAACAGATAGAACTCAAATTCAAGCTAGAATACAAAGTGGTTTATGGAGTTTAAATTGTGACATGAGTTGCAATGAAAAGTGTCAAAACAGTTTGTAACAACAGTAGATCATCATCCAAACATGTTTCAATAGACACAAAGACGCACATATGAGGCTTCCAAATCAATCCAACAATAGTGTAAACAGAAACCAACAATTTTGCACATTTGAAATGTCAAGCAACCTAAGTGTATCAGAACAACAACAAACATCTCACATTATATAGAGGTCTTACACATGAGTCATGACCCATAAATATGCTCAAATACAAACCCTACCTCAATCCTAAACAGAACTAGATCATGGTTCATCAAATGAAAAAAAAAACAACAATACAAATCCACATCTAAACTTCATGACAGTTTAAAATTTGTGAAGATAAGGATAATCCAAGTTCAAACATGACTTGATGGGGGGTTTTAGGCAGATCTAAACTAATACACATCCAACATGATCATGGTGCAAACATGAATATAGTTAGAGGTTACTTACCTTTTGAAGACCTCCAATGCAATTCTTAATGCCAAGCTTCCTTTGTTGAATGAGGATGGCTTGAATGGTTGCTCCACACTCTAGTGCAAGGTCCAAATAGCTCCAACTCCTTCCAAGCATGTTTTGTGCAAGAACCGTTTCTTACACTTAAAGCAAACAAGGAACTCTTTGTATTAGATCCACCAGATGCTGATACAGTTGGGCCTTGATGGTGTAGATAGTTAATATACTTTATATCCAAGGTTTTTGAGGTGTCATGAGGGTTAAAGAAGGTCTGAGCAGAGAATAATGCTAGATTATGCAGAAAGTCAAAGTTCTTAGTGTTGAGGGTTGACTTTTTGAAATTCAAGGATTTTGGTTGGTTCAATGGTTGGAACAGCTTCTAAACATCATTTATGGTTTTTGTCGAGTGTTGATGTTGAGTTTCAAGGGTTAGAAATGGATCTGGTAAGAGATCTGTTCAAGACAGATTTTGGCTTTTTTGATGAGTTTGCTTCACTAGCAAGAAAAATGCAAGGCAAGGGTGAATTGCTTGTTTTTTCTTAATTTGAGGCTTGTTCTGGTGTGTTTGATACATAGAGGATTGTTCTATTTATAGAGGAAGAAAAGAGAGCCAAGGGTTGGGACAGTTGCCCCTATTTAAATATCTTCACCAGATGACAATGAGGGATAACAATCTTCATAAAATCATAGTGAAAGGTATTTAAATATAGCATACCGAACATTTTGTCCCTTAGATACGGTGGTATGAAAAAGGACAAATTCTAATATGAAATGAGCTCTAAATTATGTTTTATGATGCTTGGGTGCAAGAAAATTCTGACACATGAGCAAAAGAAAAGGACAGCACAACAACGAGTAACCACTCGCTGGGGACTCGACACACTGGGGAAAGATCCAAGGCATAAGAATCAATAGTTCATACATGACTAATGATGGTACCTCAAGGGGGTCTTCCTCAGGTGATAGGAAACAGAAGTTCCACCTGGGGAAGGGAGGAGCAAAATTTCACCAGGGAGACAAAACTTCGCTGGCGAAATCAGATTTCCACTGGGCGAATACACATCCAACATAGTATGCATCACAGAGGAAAAACAAATTCAACGGACTCAAACTCCAACTGAGGGCTCAAGAGACACGATCCCTATTGGGAAACAAACCAATGGAATTCCCTTAACACGAAGAGTTCGAGCGGGATCTTCAGGGTGACATAGGAAACGAGACTAGGCTCACCGGGGATACTAGTAACTACTAGATTTCTGAGACCTACTAGGGATATAGACAAATCATGGGTGTCTTAAGATATTAGTTACAACCATATAAAACTTTTCCAATAACCATAGGAATCAACTGGGGAACTGGTAACAACCAAATCACATACCAATACCCATTAGTTTTATCAATCAATGCCAGTAACCACTGGACTTCTACGGGGATTGGTAACAACGAAAAACTTATAATACCAGCAACCACTGGATCTTCAAACAAAACTTGGTAACCACCAAATCTTCACACAAAAAGCACATATATATCCCTCAAAACCTTAGGAACAAAAGCTAATATCCTCAAAGCATAAGGATATAGCAGAGACACAACCCTCAACACATTAGGATTGGATGAAAACCCTCAAAAAATTATGATCAAAAACTAATATCTTCAAAACATTAGGATATAGTAGAGACACAACCCTCAATACATTAGGATTGGACGAAGACCCTCAAAACTTTAGGATCAAAAACCAAAATCCTCAAAACATTAGGATATAGCAGACACACAACCCTCAACACATTAGGATTGGATGAAAACCCTCAAAACATTATGATCAAAAACTAATATCCTCAAAACATTAGGATATAGTAGAGACACAACCCTCAATACATTAGGATTGGACGAAGACCCTCAAAATTTTAGGATCAAAAACTAATATCCTCAAAACATTAGGATATAGTAGAGACATAACCCTCAATACATTGGGATTGGACAAAGACCCTCAAAACATTAGGATAAAAAACTAATATCCTTAAAACATTAGGATATAATAGAGACACAACCCTCAATACATTAGGATTGGACAAAGAATCTCAAAACATTAGGATTAAAAACTAATATCCTCAAAACATTAGGATTGGACAAAGACCCTTAAAACATTAGGATCAGTCAGGTAGTTGGAGTCTTCACGCAAATGCAAACATTCGAGTCATTGGAAATTCCTAAACTCGAGATTCAAAGCATACATCTTCAAAGGTATAAAACCTGATCTTGGGATGGAAACAAACATGACTTCACTTGGAATGATAAACAACCAAATTATCAGTACCTGTCACCAATGGATTTTGTCAACGCCAATTACCGACTGGCCTTACATGGAATATGATTGGTCACCACCAATTCATCAGTACCAGTCACCACTGGATTTCCTCAACGCCAATTACCAACTGGTCTTACATGGAATATGATTGGTCACCACCAATTCATCGATACCAGTCACCATTGGATTTTCCACCATGATTGGTAACCACCAAATCAACAATACTAGTAACCATTGGATTTTTCAAATGATGCCAGTAACCACTGAACTTTCAACCAATAATTAGTAACCACCAAAATAACAATACCAGTAACCACTAGATTTTCCAAATGATGCCAGTAACCACTGGACTTTCAACCAATGCTAGTCACCACTGGACTTTTCAGACAATGCTGGTAACAATCAGACCTTAATGTCCCTAAGATAAGCTTCTCAAACAAGACTGCCACTTATTTTCTTTGGGGAATTGCAGATAAGTTCTTCTTACAAGACATGGTGAAAAATAAATGCACATTCAAATTGGGTTCGGCAAACGCCTGGGGACCAAAGTTCAATCTAGGAACAAGCTAGAAAGAAACGGTCAAAACAAGACTCCAACCATTGAGAAATGAACTCGAATGGGGATGCATCTTATCTAAACATGGAAAAAGATAACTGAAGCAACCATTATCCACGAGGATTAAACTCTCCGGAGAATTGAGAAAGGATGGACATTTTATGCTTAAAGGCTGACATCTCTATTGGAGAGAGACGACATACCCAGTCACTTAGGGAAAACACCAAAGTGAATTAAAACAAGTAACAACAACAGATAGCAAAAACGCACAGATGTTATGCATATGCTTATGCCATGCTTATGTCTATGCTAACAAAACAAACAAAGAAAAACTGGAGATGAAATAAACATCTCGACAGGGATACCTAGCCAACTTCACTAAATTGGACATCAACGGAAATGATAATGAAGAACAACAGTTCCACTTCAAGGTTACAACCTTCTTTGGGAGAAAGTAATATACTTAGGACACAACATTATGACTTCACTCGGATTTCCATCATGAGTTTGAATTCTTTGTTGGAGGAGGAAAATCTCACAAGGAAATGCCCAGATCAACTGAAGTAACAACTTAATTGGGGAGATGACAAAAGGTATAATGAGAACAAGACATTTCTACCCCTCGATAGTATAATAATCATCTTCAAGTGAGCAACGGCTCTTGCAACAAATAGTCTTCAAACCTTTTCTGCCCCAGATTACATGGTCAGTGAGAAGAAGCCATCAAGAGGATTTTACAAAAGAATTGGCATAAAGATGCTTCAATGTATTCAAACTCTTAGAGAGATTCACAAATCTCAACGTGAATGCCCTAGTTTAACTGTATTTGCATAACAAAGTCCTCAGATTATGGAAGTAACGATTGGGAAACAAACTTGCCCCTGCTAGCCGGTAACTGCAAAAGAGTTGCCCCAGACTAAATTGTTTTTTGAGAGATTTACCTGATCTTGACTTGATCGCTTCTGATTAGTTGAACATTGTGACAAATGATTAACAAATCCTTCAAATTGGTTGCCCCAGGCTGAGCTTCCTTTAAAAGTCAAATTCCCTAGCTGGCAGCATTTGTTGGGATTCCTTTGATATTGGATCGTCTTGAACACAATGTTGTTCATTAAAAATTGGCAATTTTCAATGCAAAATTCATGCAAACTTTTGAAAACGAATTTTTTATTTATGAAACACACAGCGGAGTGATCAAGTGATCAAAGTGAAAGGGATCCAATCATTTTACAAGTGATGGATAAAGTGATTAACACACATAATTATCAAAGTTCATTAGGAGTAAGGTTATCCAACCTTGCTGTCATATGCTTTCAAAACAACCTTACCTCAATAAGGTCTTTTAAGGGTTGTAATGTGGCTCGGTTCACGGTTCATGAAACAAAGGATAAAGGCTCAAAGTTATTTGTTCCCACCCACTCTCCATGATGAACTCCAATCCTATGTTCAATTAACTTAAACTACACATTCATGTTCTTACAAGCTTAGGAATTGAACTGGTGACAAGCTGGAGATGGTACATAAATCTAAAGTAGTCACTACTCCCTTGTAGTATTTGATAGCTTTTTTCTAGTGAGGACTTTCAGATTGAAATATTTATGAATTCCTCTTTTGATATTCATACAAGCCTTTTTATATAAGGCAAGGTTATGAGCTTCTCATCTTTCTTGGCTTTTGCCTTGAAAGGGACTCGACTCATTCTTCAAGTAGGGATTTCTTAACAGTCCTTCTTTAGATATTACTTTTGGAACAACTTGTATAACATTTATTCAATGTATTTAAGGGAGCTGACAGGTGTCTTGGTGAAGTTCTTGCATTCGAACGTATACCCAACTTAAACTGAGGACTACCCTGCCCTAGGTTTAAGATTTAAGGTTTTTTTTGTTGTAAAGAAAGAAAACTCCTACTTCTGGGCTTAAAGGGATTAAAGAGGGATTATCTTCCTTATTACTCCAGTTTTTAGGGATTGAAACAATTCCTTACATCATCGACAAAGTTAAATTTAAAGCATATCAGCAGCATTTATGGACATCGTTTTCATCATCCTCCCCAATCTTTGATTTAAACAGCAGTTTGGTAAAGAAGAGAAATTTTTTCATTTTTCGTTTTCGTATAACAATTAAAGGAAAGAGAAAGAGTGAAACAAATAGAGTTAGTCAAAAGATGCACAAAAATTTCATTAATCTTGCCAATTCAAAACGAACAACAACTTACATGCTATATAAATGCAAAGAAAATACAACAAACTGCTGAAACAGTCTACAGCTGCCAGCCTTAGGGGATTAAACTTTGACAAACTTCAGATTTCAGGCTCAGATGGGGAAACACCTTCAACAACCACTTGCTCTTTGTGGTATATAATTATGAGTGTCTCGCGGGTCCTTTGTCTTTGGATTCAGGAATCGCGACACTATCATTTGATTTATCCTCTTGAGGTTTCAGCAACTCTTACAGTCTCAGTTTAAAACCTTTACACCCTTCAACTAGGTGCCCTATTATCCCAGTACGATATCTGCATTCAACTTCCAGGTGGTCTTCTTCGAGGATCAACTCTTTGTCATTGATTAGCTCTCGCACAAGAAAACCTAATTCCAGACATGCATCTAAGTTGTGTCCCTCGGCTCCTTTGTGAAATTTACTAGTCAGGTTCACATTGTGCCATGGCCCTGGCACAAGATTGAATAGTTGCGGAGTCACTAGCGAATTCTGAATCAATAGCAGGTAAATTTTTCTTAGCGTTACGAGAATTGGTTTACCGCAAGTCTTATTTTTTCTGACATGATTCTTCTTGTTCAAGCTCTGGCTTTGAGAACCTTGAGGAGGAACAAACACTGAGTGGTGAGAGACTTTTTTGGTAATCATTTGATATTTGGCCGCTTGGTCAGTTACTGACTTGTGTGAAATTTTTCCGGGTGCACGTTCTTGCTGTGGAGGAGACATGAGAGATAGTGAATTTTTGTTGACTTGAACACCTTGAGGCGTGAAAGAGATCATTTTGGAGTCGAGAAAATATTTAACCTCATTTCTGAGTACTTTACAGTCTTCAGTTGAATGCCCCAGTGCCCCAGCATGATAGCCGCATCTGGCATTGGTATCAAAGCCTAGAGGGTAAGGAGGAATCACCGGTTTCAGCTCCTTTGGTATTATCAATCCGCCTTGGATCAAGTCTGGCAGTATCTGACTGTATGACATTGGAAACAGACTAAAATGTCTCTCTGGTTTCCTTGGTCTTTGTCAGGTGCGGTGACGTGATTGACAGTTATTTGGTCGTTGATACTGAGGACACCCTCGAGTTGGAGGAACCATCAGAGATAATGCATCCCTAGTTTCTCTGGATGCAACATGGTGAAAATGACCTTCTTTCTTCACCATGTTCTGCAATATGTCTAAAACCTAATTCATCTGACACTTGAAAATTCTAATGTCCTCATTCAGAGTTTCTCGAGCTCTCAAAAAATCGTCCATTGTTGCATTTGTCCTGGATATGTGCTAGGTATCTCCTCTCTCTTTCTCTCTCTCTCCTCTCTCTCTCTCTCTCTTCTCTCTCTCTCTCTCTCTCTCTCTCTCTACTCTCTCTCTCTTCTCTCTCTCTCTCTCTCTCTCTCTCTCACTCATCTCTCTCTCTCTCTCTCATCTCTCTCTCTCTCTCTCTCTCCTCTCTCCTCTCTCTCTCTAAACAGAGGGAGACAAAGAGAAGCAAGGCTGAGAAATGCAAATGCATAATGCAAATGTAAAAATATGTGCATGCAATGCAGAATGCAAGCCCAAATGGTTTCAAGGAACTCAAGGGGAAGTTGCGAACGTTTTGAAAAAACTGAAAAGTTTTGATTCAAAGATCCTATATCTCTATTGATTTTTTGATAAGGAATAAAAAAGGATTCCTTGAAAACCATCAGGCTACTCATGAATGTGTAATATGATGCGAATGCAATGCACAACACAAGAACACAGGTATTCACAGACATACACAAATAGGCACGTGGACAAGTATTCACAAATACACTGCACACATCAAGGGGTCTCCTTA